>CM066727.1:171751933-174151933 GCA_033961575.1 Aselliscus stoliczkanus
TCTTCATGTTTTCTTCCTTGTTTCTAATCTCCGTGAACTCCCTTTTCCCACCCTGAAACACTTTCACTAACTTCTATCAGGCTCCAGTGATTAGTTGAAAGTTTTCTTCAACCAGGAAGCTTTTCTTCACTGTCTCTGAATCAGTTGGTCCCACTCCGGAGTATTTTAGGTCCCTATTACATGCTCCCACCTGTACTTTTCCTCCATGACATTTTTCACCTTAAGTTTTTGTCTAGCATTTATCTTCTCCCAGACCACAAACTTCATGATTATATGGATTTATATCTATCTTTTTTTTACCAGTAAATATATTGCCTTGGACTCTGCCTGGCTCATAATGGACATCCTATAAATTTGAATAAATGAGTTCCTATATGACCAGGTTTTATCCCACCTATTGATCACCTGAAGTTGTGTGCTAGCACTCATCTTATAACACTAAATAATTCCTGAGCTATTATAGGAAGATTGAGATGGCATCTTTTAATCATTGGTCATTAACTCACTTAAATATAAAACAGAGAACTGAAAATTGGGAGATAGAGAGAACAATAGTAGATGATATATATCACTGTTATAATTTTCTACTTAGGTGAAAGCCAGAATTTTGATATGGAGTGAGAAATGAAGTCCTTCCCCCGATTTATATTTCTATGTCTGTCTGTCCCTCTCCACCCCCCAACCCCATGTGTGTGTGTGTGTGTGTGTGTGTGTGTGTGTGTGTGTGTGAGTTTTTCTCTAATTAACATGACTCTTCTCAACTCTTCCCTATTTAAAGTATTTGTATCCTGGAGAAGAAGAAGGAAGAAGTCTGGAGGGATGTGAATATATTACCTATATATATATATTTTTTTCTCATTACTGTAATCTAATTATATGAGTCATAATTGGTGCTTCTGTTTGGAGCCAGCAATTATTATGGGCTTAGTCTTGTCAATACTTGCTGTTTGTCTTGTGTTCATCCCATCCTGTTTGCTAATAAGGTAACAGAGAAGAGTGTACAATAGTAAAGTAATAAGTTATAAAAAGGTGTGTAATTATTGTATAATAACCTTTCTCAAGGTGCAAAAAAAGACATTGAACAAAGGGCAAGATGCTTGAGCGCCCTTGCTGCGCAGCACTTATATCACTTTTGTGAAGATTTAAAAATTATAACATAAATTCTTTTTTCAAAAAAAAAGAAAGAAAAACATTGGGAAGAACTGTAAAGAAAATGCCAGTTTATGAAATACATTTTACTATTTTTAACTTCATTCTAGTTAATGTTATGGTAGATGATAATTTCCTTGCCTGTTGGAGACTGGTCTTTAAAAAACGTCTTCCAAAATTAGGTGAAATGCTATAACAAAACTTATGTTTCTTGAGCAAAGATTTGAAATGATGGTTTATGAAAAGTGCTTATTAAACAAAATAGAAATACAAAGTTAAAAATTTAAATCTCTTAGAGATACCAGCATTCAAACTTCTCAGAGCAGAAACTGAACAGCTTATAAGGCTGTCAGTATGAAACATAAAGAACCCCAAATTAAACTAAATATGATTCTATGGCTTAATATCTATATTTAACTGGTTGTAGGTGGTTCAGTGGGGGAGGCAGTCTATTGGCGCTGGAATATCTTTAGACTATTGTCTTTTTGCTACCCTAAAGAACATTATTCCAGGGCCAGCCAAGTGGCGCAGTGGTTAAGTGCTGGCTTGGGAAGCCAGCGGCCCCGGTTTGGGTCCCACATGGGAGGGCCAGTGACACTGCCCTCAAAAAAAAAAAAAGAACATTATTCCAACTTCTATGGGTTTTTCAGACTCAAAGATTTCAGAGGTATGAGAGAAGCCTTTACTGAATGAATGGTGAAATTTTCTATAATTGCTAATGATATAAAGAAAGGAGTTTGTCTTATGCATCTTTCCATTTCCTTAATCATAAGGCAATACTATATAAATTACAAGAGCTTAAAAAATGCTTATTGAATCAACTAAATATACTGTGATGAAATCATTTGGAGAAGTTAGATTTTAATATATTCTGTCATGACAAAAGGGAAAGTTTGGTAAGGTACTTAGATAAAATTAAGGTAAGCCAGACAAAATGAGATCAGATCTTGAAAGTTATTGAGAATTTAGGGCTATTGATAGCTTCTACAAAACATGTTGGCCATTGTTGAATAGCTATTTTCATCACAAATTTGCTGAAAAACAATGACTGACCTACAAAATACAGCTTCTAGGATGCAACAAATTAAGATGTATAAGGAAAAAGTTATGGGAAATTACATGGAGATAACATAATTTTTGAGATATGTCATTCTGGATGTTCTATAAAGCCAGGGAATATCTTGGAGATAGCATCTACGATAAATCCACCAAAGCTCATGATTATCAGGTCTTACTCAATTTGAAGTTGCATTTTGCTGTTTACCAAGACAGTATAAATAAATACTCAGTAAGTCCACTGAAGATATTACCAGCAGATATATAACAATAAAGGAGAGTAAAAACCAAATCTTGAATCTGAGTCTAATTTAATAAGTATAAGTTACTTCCTCTTTTATGATGGAAGAAGTTCAACATAATTAAATTTGTCATCTGGTAGCTAACTGGTCCTTGCAATACAATTCCATAATGGAGTCAAATTGGTCCCTGCTGCTGGGAAAATAGGCATTCAATATTGGTAGCAGCCAGGTTAGTCTCATTTAATACTATGAACTGTATGTTTGTGTCCTCCCAAAATTCTGAGGGCCTATTCTTCAGTTTGGTGGAGTTTGAATGTGGGGTCTTTGGGAGGTAGTTGGATTTAGATGAGGCATGGGAGTAGAGCCCCCAGGATGGAATTGGCGCTCGTATAAGGGGATGAAAAGACCAGAGTTCTCTCTTGACCATGTGAAGATTCAGTGAGAAGAAGGCAGTTTACAAGCCAGGAAACCAACTCTCATCAGAACCTGACCATGCTGGCACCCTTATCTCGGATTTCCAATCTTCAGAACTATGAGAAATAAACATTGTCTCAGCCACCTAATCTATAGTATTCTGTTACAGTAGCCTGAGCAAACTACTACAGTTAAAGAGATGCAGGCTGTTTGTTCAGTAATAGCTTCTATCCCTCTCACCATAAGCTCCTTGTTCATTTACCCATTGATCAAACCCTGAGCTAACTAGAAAAAGTACTTTCACAAAAGTAGTATAGTCATTCATAGAGTAGACCATCTGTCTGCCTGATCGGTAAGAATAGCTTCTGCAAAAGAGGTCTTTTGTTGAGCAATCACATGAGATATCACTATTCTCATGTACTAGTCCCAGTTTTAGAACATCTTCTACATATGGAATAAAAACTTAACCAGACTGTTCAAATCATTATCTAGAATCACTGTGGAACCTGACCTCAGTTTATTATTCCTTCCTTTCAAAGTGAAGAAATCTTCCCTACTGGGAAGATTTCAGAGTCATGCTGAATGGGGCTGTATACCACAGCAGTCCACTTCAGTTTGTGTTAACATATCAAGAAAAGCTAATAAACTAGAGTTGAACTTTCTTCACTCCCAGTCAATTGATCATGGGAAACTCTCCAGAAAGCCATACAAATTAAACAAGGGAAAGCAAAGTAGCACTAGAAAAACTGAGGGGGTAAGTAATTATGTCATGCAACTAACTTTTACCTTCTGGGTCAGCTTATTAGTTTTCCATGGACACTATTTCCATTTGGCTGCTCTTGTCTGTATTCAACTTCAGAGAAGTTGATGAACTTCTTGAAGGAATGGTTATTCCCAGCTCATGATGGTAGCTTGTCAATGACTATGAAGGAGCTAAAATTTTACACTGTTTGTATCTGAGAGGTTAGTCTGCTAGCTCCATATAGATGCTCACAGAAGACAAAAGACTCCTGGGTCAGGACTTTATTGCTCATGGCATGGTAAGTAGGCTGTTTGTATCAGTCTGATTGTATCAATCTTAAGGGGAATATGTGGAGGAAGTCCTGAATGGGTGCTGTATACAACCATGGATTTGTTTCACAGAGGTAACCAAATGAATATCTGCCACAAAAGAAGTACAATCCTGAGGGTACACGTGGTCCTCCTCCTAGGGCAACAAGTGTTTACAAGTGTTGGGGCATTCAGTGAGACTGCTATCAACTGATGGTTCAGGTTGGCAGTGCCTTCTTATCTGGCCTCTTATCTGGCTAGAGGGTCTTATGATTCTTAGTTCACTTTGAGTAACTGGGTCCAGTACTTGTTGAAGGCACTGCCTGAGGGGAGATAGTCCAATCTGTCATATTTGTCCATGATACCAACTAGGTGGCATTATTCTACCCTCTGAAATGACTGAGATTGGGGGTGGGGTCAACATCTGTAGGTGTTGATGGGTGTTTTGGGGAGGCACAGGAGCTCAGACCATCCCCTGCTGCCACTGCTAGACTTTAAGGTAAAGTTAAAGAGAGTAGCAAACAAACATGGTCAAAGCCACCTGGTAAGGTATGGCATACCCAACAGTCAGTTCATTTTGAAAGAGCTACTCCAGGGCGTTATCTTTCTGGAGAAAGACACTAAGATCATTAATGTCCCCCCCTTTCTCATAGTTTCCAGGATAGGCTCCAGGTTGTTGCTCTCCCTCCCTCACCACACAAATTAGGTTGTCCCATTTCAGGAGCTCTAACTTCATTCCCCCACACCCACCCCCAGCCATTCTTTACTTTATCCAGTCTCTTCATCTGGAAGGGTCGAGTATAAGACATTTAAGTGCACTTGTACAAAACTTAACCAGAATTAAGCTTGATTCTCATAGGCCTTCATCTGGACAGGCTGCCACCTAGAGGATGTATCAACCAGGTTAGACTGGGATTAGGGTGCATCATCACAATAATGTTCAAGATGGAATTCTGAATTTTTAAGTTAAAGCTGTTTGACTCCCAACAACCTTCATTCTGAAAATCAAGTGGAGGCAGGTAAAAGAGATTTATCCTTTTCTGGGGACAGCTGTATTCAATGACCAAACGGTATTACTAAGGTAGATGGCCTAGGAGAAGGGGAGCTAAGGGAAGTAGCATTTGTGATAAAAGGTACATCATCAATGTCTGGAAAGCCAAAGACATGACTCAGATTGGTTTCAAGGGCTCTTGTGGTGTGTCTGGAGTCAGCTAATCAGTAGCCTGAAGAAGTACCAACACTGATGAATCAGGACATTTAGGAGAGTCTTTGAGAATCAAGGTCCACATTTGGCCAGATTTAAGTTTCATGTGGAGGAGATAGGGATAAAGTTTCTCCCAAAAGAACAGCTGCCACTTTTTCATGTAAAACAGATTCCACTGATGTCAGGCAGGGTACATTCTTGAATATATCATTCCCATTGACAAACGTGCTTTTTGATCTCTTCCCACTTTATTAGTCATTGGGTCCGAATTAAGCCACCCAAAGATGGGATGTCAAGTCAGAGAGTCACAAGACCTCCATGGGCCAGATATTAAGTTTTAATAAGAGTTTAGTAGAAAACTCATAGCTGCTTTTCCAAAGGTATGCATCTAGTAGACATGTCAAGGAGGCCACAAGTTTAAAACACGTGCTGCCTCCAGGTGGAGGCTGCCTCTCTTTACTAAAGGATCCAATTGGCAAAAGCATCAGTTGCAGTGACTTGTACCATTCCCAATACCCAATGAGTTCATTAAGGTGCTGCACCTCATTTTTTCATGATGAGGGACCAAAGAAACAGCAGTTGTTCTTTGGCCACTGAATGGACTGAGCACTATGAACCCATCTTTATATTCCCAAGATTTACTCTCAGCAAACTGACTTCTATTAGGGTTTATCAGTGACTCCTCTTGGCAGAAGCATGATGACACCCTAGTCAGGGCCATTGAGACTGAGATTTCTGACTTGACAAAAGAAAAGACATTATCTCTATAGTGAAAGCTTGGATATCAGAGGGAAGAATATTCGTATTCAATTCTGAAGCCCCTCTAGTGGCAAGTGGCAGCACAATTTTTCCCACCAGCATTTCCCTACCTATAGCTCTTCCCAGATTGGGATAATCTCCTTTGGTACTCATATGACAAGGAAGTACAAGCATACTGCACATCAATTTGCAAAAGCAACACAAACAACATTTTCAATTGGCCAGGGCTCCACTCAACGGGTCTTGTTAGCTTGTCTCCACTGTGACCCCTGCCCAAAACTGATCAGTGGGATATGGGCACCCCTTCTCCCCTGGATCTATGTAGAATGAGGATGGCTCTTGTTTCTAACAGAACCATAACCATAGATGATGAATTCCTCCCTCTCCCCAATGTGGGTCTAGTGAAAGTGAGAGAATGAGGGAACAGGGTTGGAGAGACAGAGACAGAGAAAGAGAGAGAGAGAGAGAGACAGAGAGAGAGAGAGAGAGAGAGAGAGAGAGAGAGAGAGAGAGAGAGAGAGAGAGACTTCATGAAAGCAACACACATTTAGTTTTGGTGCCAGTAAGGCACTTCTGGTTTTGAGCATTGTGGCCCAACTACATGAATTTCTAATGCCTCTGTTCCACCCTAATCTCTATATTAGACTTAGAGACTCCTTACTTTTTCCTCCTCCTGCCTGGAGGAGAGTGAACAACAGCAAATGCACCATTGAGGCAGCTTGTTTCTTTCCTACATCCTGGCCCTCAGCTTCACTGAGAGGCAAGATAGGAGGAGGCCCTTACTCGCCTATCTCATCCACCTCTTGGGTGACAGACAGCACTTGTTACTGGACCCTGGGGAGGCTTCTCAGGTCCCCAAACCCAGTCCACAAAGACCCTTTGTCCTTTCCTCTTCCAGAAAGCCATGTCCCTGCTGGAACCCTATCCTTGTTAACAGAACTGTCATGAACTTTAAAGGGTCTGAGTTTTTACTCTTTTTGACAAGCTAATAAGTTAGCCTGCTACAGTTTCATAGATACTGGCAGAAGACATATGATTCCTGGGTTAGAGATGAAGAACTTGGTTACTCATGGCAGAGTAGACAGACAAAGCTTCATGTTTGCATCTGTTCCCTTTGCCCCCCAAGTTCCACAGGGCCTTGGTGGATACTACAAACACAGTAGATTTGTGTCACAGCTGATGAGTCCTGCACTTAGGAAACCCCAGTCTTTTAAAAGGGTTATTAGCCAACCTGACCAACTTTTGTACTGAAGGGACACATAATTTCTGTCTTCCAAGGTTGTTTCCTATGCAAACATCCTTATAAAGATAGTCCAGTACCTAGACCTGAAAACAGGATGTGCAGAAATACAGGCAACCTGCAGAAATTTCTCTTCCAACACATTTTCACTGGATGTTCCATGTTAAGGATTTAGTCACTATCAGAGTTTAGTAACAAGGCAAACCATGAGCTATTTCCCAAGAGGAGAACAAACACTTGACAAAGATGAAATGACTTCATCTTAAAACCCTAAAGAATTCTGCTGTTATTCTTCTATACAGGCTTGTTACAAGCCCCATATAACCTGCACTGGACCTCGCAGGAGGCGGAATACCACCCTCCAATGATTGTCCACAGCCTAATCCTGAAAACTGTGACTATTGCCCTTACCTGGAAAATGGGAATTAAGGCTGCTGATGGATTCAAGGTTGATCATTAGCTGACCTCTGCTTCTTCAGTGTCTGGTGTTTGCAGGACACTGGTATAAAAGAAAATATATAGGCTTTGAATCAGACAAACTAGGGCTTAGAATTCTGATTCTATAGTTTGGACTGGTTATTTAACCAAATTCTCAATGTATTCACATAAATAATAAGGATAAGAAGACCTATATCACAGGAAAGTGATATTTAAATAAGATGGTATTGTCAGGGAAGATGCTCAAGAGATGTTGATTTCAACTTCATATCCTTATGTTTAGAGAGGACTAGATAACCTTAACTCAAAGAACTTAGTAATTGTATCAGTTTCCTAGATCCGATGTAATAAAGTACCACAAACTGGTTTAAATAAATACTGCCTCATACTTCTACAGTCTAGAAATCCAACGTGAAGGGTCAAGGTGTCGGCAGAATTGATTCCTTCTGAGGGCTGTGTGGAGAACCTGTTCCATGCCTCTTGCCTTTCTCCTGGTGATGTGCTGGCAATCTTTGACATTCCTTGGCTTGGAATGGCATCATCTCGATCTCTACCTTCATCTTCACATGGTGTTCTCCCTATGTGCATGTGTGTTGTATCCAAATCCCCCCCCCTTTTTTTTTTATAAGGACACCGGTCATATTAAATTAGAGGCCTATACTCCTTCATATGACCTCATCTTAATTTATTACATCTACAATGGCCCTATTTCCAAATAAGGTCATATCCTGAGGTACTGGGGGTTAGGACTCCAATGTATGAATTTTGACGGACACAATTCAACCCATAATCGTATTCTAAGCTATCTCCACTAGTGACAGCACTTTAAAAATAGGGATTTAATGTTAATAATTGTCAATCCCATATCATTTCTTTCCCCTAAAGAGTAGAGGTTTGTCAGATTGTCAGGTAATTATGTCTAGGATAATAATCTACATGATATGTATAATGAAAGCAATAACTGAAACATTTCTTTAGTTAAACATCATATAATTAATTGTCTTCCCATAACATGGCAGTGTAACCAGAGAAGGTCAAATCATTATCAATGAAAGAACCTCTGTACATCACGGAGCTTTCATACTTGTTATCAGACAAAGTCAAACTACATTGTTTGATTTTCATATTATACCATATTTTTCATGGGCTCTGAGTAATAGTGATAAATAGGACATACATTATGTATCACTTTCCATTTTTAAATGGCTTTGTAGGCAGCCTTGCTTTAAGACTAGTCCTGGAGAGAGTTCAGCCTTGTGTTTGAAGAGAGTCCTGGCAAAAATGGTGTTCTGGGTATCTCTGTAGAAGATGTAGCATCTATCTTGAATTGTCTCTCTCTTCCTCACTTTTCTTTTGCCACAGGCATTAGTTTAAAAATCCTGCTGAGAAACTATTACGTGTAAAACACAATACTGTAGTATGTGCTAGAAATGCAAAGCACAACTAGTAAGGACCTCACAGTTTAGTAGGAGGAAATAGTCATAAATCAATAATTACAATATTATATGGTGCTTCCACTACTGATCAAGATGAAGTAACAGGAATATAACCTCTTGCTGAAACAACTTAAAATAGGACAAATCCTATAAATCAATGGTTCTTAAGACGTTAGACATCAGGCAACAAAGCAGAGTGATTTCTGAGAGATGAGATATAAACTAGGTGATCTATGATTGGCCCAGCTCACTGCCTGGACACAGTTTCCAGGCCATGATGCAGGGAAGACGAAACCTGTCAGAGGTCAGTGGATTCTCTGAGTTGAGGAGTTAGAGCTGAGAGTTCTGGAAGGCCAAGCAGGCGGCGTTCTCATGGTAGACTACGGAAAAGAAGAACAGTGCACTGAGAGGCCCGGAGACTCAGGACTGAATGCTAATCGGTTCGTGTAGCTGAGGGAACTATGTAAGGCCAATGAAAGAACCACTCATAAGGATTAGAAGGAATAATACTTGGAGCACACAGAGGATACTTTGCTTTCCCACCAACCAGAATGGAAAATCTTATAATTCACAGAGCATCAGGCTGACTACTGGACCAAAATTAGCTCTAGACTAAAGGCTGCTCTGGTCCAGCTTAATCAAGCTTAAAACTAAGACCCAAAACGGGTTCTTTCCAAGTAACTTAAGTGTGTCTCAGAACAAAACTCAAGAATATTTACAACACAAAAATATCTATACCTAACAAGGTTAAATTCGCAATGTCTGGTAACCAATCAAATGTTATTTATTAGGCATTCAAAGAAGCCAGAAAATATGATCCGTATGAGAAAAATAATGTAATGTGAGCTGTAACATTGGGGATATTCAAAAGAAATTATGGGACTACCTAGGGAAAAAAGACAATGAACTCTGCTTGGTTAGTATGCCTGAGGCAGTTATTTAAAGCAGGCTTCTTGGAGGAGGAGGGAGCTAACACGAAGATGAGAGTATGAGTCGATATTAGCCAGGTGAAGAGACAAGGCATTTGTGAGAGAGATCACCCAGTGTGTCACAGCACAGAGGCATGGAATTACAGCTTCTCTAGGACTGAACAACACACAAGATTCAAGACAGTTGTGTGAGACTCCGGACTTGGAGTGTGTCCTGTCTGGCAAATTTTTCTGTAAAGTTCCAGATAGTAAATATTTTTGGCTTTATGGACCACATACAGTCTTGTCACACACTCTTGTTTTGCGGCTCTTGGGCCATAGATTGCAGATCCCAGCCGTAGGTAATGGGGCATGATTGAATGTTTTTCAAAAGGGAAAGACCTGTGAGGTCTGCATTTTAGTTAGATTGCAAATTTATGGAGAATCAGTTTGAGGGGAGAAGGCTGAGACACTTTAGAGAACTACTGTGTTAGCCCAGACATAATGAGGGAGGAGGGGTGGTTGGCTTTATGAGTCTGAAACACTGAAAGTCTGGGTTGTAGTATAGATTTGGGAGTTATCAGCATATATCTCAGTTTAAGCCTTGAGTATGGATAAGATCACACAAGGACAGCAGACTGAGGGAGAAGAGTTTTTATGGAAAGACTCATTTACTCGTTAGTGCAATCATCCTTACTATAACCTTGTATAGATAGATTTCACTACCCCGCAGTTGACACATGATGAGTCTGGAGGTCTCAGAGGTTAACCAGCTTACCCAGAGCTACCAATTAGGAAGAGAATTGGATGCAAAACCTGTTCATTTTGTTCCAAAGCTCTTAACTCTATTCTTCATGGCATACTGTTCTCAGCTCTCCTTAAGACATTGAGCTGGTGGCCCTCAGCTGCCACTGTGGCTTCTGTTCATAGCTATCTCATCCTCACTGCATGTGTCTCACAGCACTTTGTCTTCAACCATTTGCCATTGGTCCAGATGCATAAGAGCTGGCCAAGTTGCTCACAAAGGTAAGAGACCCTCTTGCTGCTGAATGTGAATTATGTTGCTATTTCCAAAGAGTACACCTTCCCTCTTTGTAACTAATTTTGCCTCTAAATCCTTGTACTTAAACCAACCCCACTGCCCTTGTACTTAAACCAACACCACTGCCCTGCCACTAATCCTTTCAAACTTAAAAATTCATGTAGTTCAGACACACAAAATTCACATGATCCTTGAGACACTCTCCTGTAGTGTGGAATTTCTAAAAGTCAGTCCTAGCACTGCAACTGTTCGCAAAGAGAAACTGGCCAATATTCATAATTCTACCAACATATGGTAAGGCAGAGCATATTTTAAATATCAAGAACGTTTACTTGAGACCTTCCCAAATGGTTTCAAAATTTTATTTGGAGTTTGGACATATATCAAAACATGTATTTACCTGACAGATCATGGCCTGCCTAAGCCTTTGGGGGTGCATATGTTTTTCATGCATGATGTTGAGAATACATATTAATTAAATTTTGCATCCAGTTTGCAGCAAAACTGGGAACAGCTTTGATAGATAGGCAGCACTTCACTCAAGGAATTCTAACATACTTCTCTTAACATGAGTTTCCCCTTTTTATTTGTTCAGCACGAAAAACAAACACTGAACATATGGAAGGATAACAGGGAGTGCTGAAAACTTTGAAAAATATTTTGTGTAGGTTTAATTTTGGTTACACAAGACTTAATGTTTTGAAAGATTTAGTTCAAATTTTTCTTCATTCCTAGGGAATTTCCCATTTTGAGAAAAATAGAATTGTGTTTGTCCTTGAACAAACACAAACTTTGCAGAGAAGAAGGCTGCACTGTGGACTATATGAAAGTTTGGACAATTAAGTTCGCAAACTTTCCACCATGTAAGTGCATGGTGGATAATTCGTGAACTTAATTGTCCTACTTTCATAGATCCATTTTACTAACAGGAGGCCGAAGAACAATGAGTAGAGCAGATTTCATAGAATTACACTAGTCCTCTGAGAAAACCTGAAAAGATCCCAAATCTTTTACTTTCCCAGGATTTTGCCCAACTTTTAGAAGACCTGTTCTTTTAAAACTAGAAGCTGAATAAACGTACTGAAGAGAAATGCTTTTTAATTTATTAGGATTGAAACTTTATATCAGAAATCTTTGGTAACATGAATTATAAAACAATGAAATTATATAAATGCAAGAGGAATATGATATCAGTTTAACAAAATACTTGTAATGGCATGGATTACTTTAACAGTACTTCTAATTTTCTGAATTTCTGGTTTCTCCCAACCCCTATTTCCCCCATATGTTTTATATGATTTCTTTCATATCATCCCTTTGTTTCCACTGAGTTATCTTACTCTGTCCAAAATATCTAAAATTCTATTTCTCACAAGAAATCTACTTTGATTAAGGGGCAGGAGGAGGTATACAGAGATGGGAAAATGAAAATATTCTTTTTTCCTAGCAGAGTCACAAACATGTGACTGTTCTTTGGCTTTAATTTCAAATAAAATGAAATGTGATGCATCCCTAGACAAACACCTTATTATGCCTTGTTACACCTCTTCAGACTTTCTAGGACTGTGGTTTATTGATAAATATTCCTATAATATTAAATACATGGACAAATTTATTCCTTTTCATTAAAGGATCCAGAAGAGAATGATGTTTTCTTCTATACGAAATTAAATTATATTTGTTACATGTGGAAACATATATATATATATATACACACACACACACACACACACACACACACACACACATTCACACACTTATTTTCCTGTTTTTAAATGTTTCACTTTTACAAATTCCTCTTTTAACAGCAATGATAATAGCATAGTTTGTCTTTAGAACTGTATTGTTTCTGTGAAACATAGGATCTTTTGTGGATTTATAAGCTTTGAGAAATATGAACATAATAAAAGAGGCCAGTGTCACTGACATCATGAACACCCACAACTTGTTTTTTAAATAGTAAATGCAAAACACATTCTAATTAATAGTTATAACCCTGTTACTTGAAAGATTTATAATGTTGACTTTATTGCGAGTGTACCACCTTATAGATCAGAAATTTCTAGTAAAGTGAAGATTTGCTCTATAAATACAAGAAGATATGGCTGCATATAAATCTGGGTGTGTGCATAATTGAAAGAGCTATAGAAACGAAAATGGGGAGGGAACGAGCCATTCCTGGAATCGATGCCCATTGAATCTCTGCCCATTTCTAAAAAAGAACCTTGAAAAAAACATATCCTGGCAAAATGTTGGTTTCCATTACTTTTCATTTTCTCTTGCCAGGATCAGAACCAGATGTTCTGTAATATAGCAAAGTCTGTTCTATTGGCATTTTTGGTTGTATTAACTTCAGGAACTACTGGAAATTTTATGTGAGAAGATTCACAGGTGATTAGCATCCAAATTTCCTGAGACTTTAGGGGGTTTGATGAGGCTGAAGAAGAGATGGCATACAGTGGAAGTGTCCAAATATCCTGTGTTCTCTTCTTGATACACTTGTATTCATAATGAAATACATATGCTCATGTAACTTATCTTGCAACATATGGTACAATATAATTGAAGTAAGTCTATGCAATTATTTCACCTCTCCTAAAAAAGAAAACACTTCTACATTACTAATAAAAAAAAAAGAGTCAGGGCTTCGAGTGTGTGCTAGAGATATAGGTTTTAAATATAGCCTACCCCAAATCCCACAAGTTTAAGTGAAAATAAAAATGGAACATTGTACAACTTGGTTGAGTTTGGGTTAGTGTCATCTCCTCTTCTCTCCCTCTTACATCTAATCTGACAATAAAGTAAGTGATTTTAAAACTGATAACTCAAGCAGGTAGAACTTGAAATTATCTGGCTGATCATACTTAAAATTAAAGTCATGACTTTCATCCTCTGCAAATGTTGTCATATCAATTAATGGTGGGAATGTCTCTTGCAATGGAATACCATATTTAAAAGTATTCCCCCACACACACACACACATACTATATTTGAAGAGCTGATCAAAGAGCTTGCATTTAATAACATTTCTAGGATGACATCCTAGAAATGGTACCATAGTCTGGCTGTTATGTTATGTTTACCATCCCTGGAAGCCTTGTTGGGATGGTCTAACTAGTTGACATCTCATTGACCATGTGAGTGAGTTTCAGTTGGATATGCTTATATTTTTAATTTTACAATGCCTGTTAGGTGAGGCAGTGAAAGCCATGTGAATTGGTAAAGAAAACAGGAAAACAGAGCTAATAACATTTCACTAAAGTGAAGTAACTTTTTGGAAGAGGCTCCCAATTCTTCCTTTTATTCACTACCTCAATGGTGTTGTAGAAATGGAGGTGATGAGACAGAGCAGATCCCCTCTTTAAGAATGGGAGGAGAAGGTAGTTACTGAAGTGTCTAACTTCCTATCTCCACCTCATTCATCTGCCCTCCCCAAACACAAGGCTTGATGGGTGAGTTGCCAGCATATCCTGTGGGAAGAATGAGGATCAGAAAAGGTTATTGATGAAGCTATGACCAGATTGATGTTAGAGAGTCCCTGATTACAAGCTGGGAGGCTGAGCTAGAGTCGTGACATTTTCTAAAAGCTGTTAGTGGGGCTTCTGTGGCCAGTTCACCCTGAAATATTAGGCAACACTTCCCGCAGACATATTACACTCATGATCTAATAAAAGACTCAGCAATGCAAATTCCCTTTGTACAGAATTTTTCCTTCATATTTACCAGTGAATAACATTTTAGTTACAAGGCCTTAGCAGGAATTACTTGATAACCCCCTGAGAGAGGGGGTGGGGGGACATATACACATGAGCATTGGAATTGCAGGGAACAGGATGATAGAATGGAAAAGGGAGCTGATGAGGTAGAGGGCAAGGTGTTAATGGTAGGTCTCTATCTGTTTCACAATTTTCCCTCAAATTGGCTTTGACAATGAGACTCAAAATTAAATTCAGACATATCATAGCTTGCCAATACTGTGGACAATGCTTTGTTTCTCTCCATTCACACTGCGCAGAGATAGATTACAATTGTATACTGCTATTCTAATTCCTAAAATGGGAAATTCACCTCTGGAAAGAGGCTGGCTTCCTTCCAAAAGGTGTGTTTTGGAATATCTGAAACCACCAAGAAATATTTTTCTTAGAAGGTTGGCAACATGCCCCATTGCCTGGGAAAAGGGTTTGTTATCGTATTTGCCAGAGTATAAAATACAATTACCCCCTCTGTACCAATATGCTTCCAGCTGCGTCCAGACAGCTAATCAGAGTTGATCTCAGTTACTGACCCCCCTTTCCAGATAAAAGAGGCTGTCAAGCCTTGACACCATGGGACTTCATGACTGTCTGATAGTCTCTTGGGTGGCTAAAGAACGTGTAAAAAGATCCAGCCTGGAGGAAACTTGAGGGCAATATTAAATGTATCAAAATTTAAATTGATACATGTTGAATGCAGGTGTGTCTTACAGCCAATAGATATGAAGATCAGATAGTTTGAATTCCGAAGGTTTAAAAGAAAGTCAGTCCACTTTGTAAGTGTGAACCCTGCAAAGGAAAGAGAATGGTGGTTCTGGTTCAGAAAGCCGGCAGACAGAAGAACAACAGATCATGTCCTTACGCTGGCTGGGCGTCCTGGGTGTAGGATTCATTGCTGAGCACTAATTGTTACAATCTAAGCGCTGACCAAGCTGACTCCAGCGACAGGAATTATCACCCCTCCCTGAAGATGCCACAGCAGAAGGGCTGGTTCTGGGTGCCAGGGGAGCAGCATCTTTGGGTGGCTTGACGTCATCTGCCATGTGTGACACCATGGGGCAGCATAAAGCAAGAGCAGCAGCAGACTGGTGAGGCTCCAATATTCTCCCTGCTCTGTGCTGCAAGAGCCCTAGGTTAACATAAGATTTACAGGAAGAAAGAAGCAAATATTGTCCGGCTAATATGCTACATGGGGTTTTAGAGTAATTAATTGAAAAAAATAAAGTTCTTATGATTGTATTTGCTACTTGAGTTTGTGGAGAAATTTATGCTGATTATATTCATTAAAATCCTCTCAACACTCAGATTTCAAAAGAGAAAACTTAGATTGGGAAAAACAGTAATTGGGGCCAAAGCTGTTGATCTAAATGTTACACAGCAATTGAGCCCCATGCCAGGAAGGAGAATCCAGTTCGGATGTGTCTTTCAGCACTGTTTTCATTACACAAGACAACATTCTCTAAAGTCCAGCAGCTTTGATCCTGCCTTTGTGTGATTGCTGACTACATTTAGCATTCATTTATCTACTTCTTCAATCTACAAATATTTACTGAGCAACTATTTTGTGCCACTTTCCTAGATGCCAGGAATACAGAAGCAAAAAAATACAAATTCTAGTCTTTGCAGGGCATCGTTTTAAATGTTTTTTGGATTTTGTTCTTGTTTTTTTCATTTGCACACTCAGGTTCAGAGAAATAAAGGCCATGTGAAAGCTGTAGCAAACAGATGATCTCAAAACCTCAGGGCCGGCCGAGTGGTGCAGTGGTTAAGCGCTGGTTTCGGACGCCAGTGGTCCTGGTTCGGATCCCACGTATGGGGTCCAGTGACACTGCCCTCAAAAAAAAAAAAAAAAAGAAAAGAAAAAATGCTCTCAAAACCTCAAAATCATACTCAACAACTGGACATAGTCAATGAATGCATCTCCTGAACACTGATCAAACACTCCACCCCACATAGGGCACAATCAATAGGCTCACATCACGACTCTAGTGGACAAGAGATCATTCGTAGACTAACAGGGAGTCAAGTAAGGATTAACTCTAAGCAAAACTAATGTTTAGGGCAAATACTTTCAGTATTTATACTTTGTCTTCTGTGTCCTATTTTCCCTAAGTACAGCATTAGCTCTTCATTCTAGGGATATAGCCTTTACTCTTCAATCTTTCTTCTTTCTCATTTCTCTCAAATCTACATTCCCTTCAGAGGAAGATGTAAATATATGGTAATAGTTTTAAGTGCTTTACCCCAAGTGTTTGTGTTTTAGCAGAAATCAAGGTTAGAATAAATTCCTAGCAGAACTGAAAACCAGCTAATACTAATGCTGTAATGTGAAGCATGGATTGACAGAGGACAGAGCATAGGGAAGCATTTGAACAGTATTCAATCCTTCCTGGAATCTGAGTCTCTGAGTTTGGGATCATAGTCATTGATGCCATTATAGTGCTTTTTATTAAATTGAGGTTAAGTTATGAAATACAAACTTTTATTAAGAAGTTGGAGATATTTTAAGGTATTAAATATTAATTTTGCTATTACTTATTAGCAAATCATTAGTTGACACTTGTTCACAGGTTTAGAGACTGTCAAAAATGTAGTCATGTATTTTTTTTTATTAGTCATGTAATTTGGCATGGCTCAAGTCATAATTAATAGTACTACATTTTTCTAAAAACATCAAAATATGGGCATATTTAATTTGATTTTAGCTTTAATCCTACATGCAGATCCTCACAAGTTCCAACTTAAAAAACCTACACAGACAACAAAAAAAGAGAAAAACTCACAAACACTAATACCAAAGAAAGACAGACAAACATATGCCAGGTTCTTAGAGGAATCTTACCAAGTGTAGGGCAGATAAAGTTTGATTTGGAAGAAACTTTCCCAGGCTTCACCTTTGAATGGATATTGCCTGAAAAAAAAAAATTAAGATGATATATTGTATTTCTCATTAATTCAGAGATTCATAGCCTATGCCAGTTCAAGTCTGCTTATAAACCTGCTTTCTGCTTTGGGGAGAAGCCTGAAGACTATTTCTGTCCTTGTTTATTCAATCCCAGCTATCTATATCCACTAGATTTAGCAAATTATAAAAACCATGAGAGCAGTGAATTGACAATAAGCATGCTTTACAGCTTAAGAAATATATAGTCTCTATGAATAAAGTGCATTAGATCAAACAGAGATAAAAAGACACCCCAGAGCAGTGCTAGCTTAGTAGCATAGCATTTCACATGCTCCACTGGTTATTAAATAATATATTAATTCCTGCCAAATGTAGAAAATTAGGTCGATGCTATGTAATTTGAACCCCACCTAAGAAGAAGAATAGGAGAATATTGATCATCTCTCAGCTTCAGGTAACCCCACACTCATGTTCATTAGCAAATACTAAGTCTGGAAATAATCATGCCTCATTTATTAGCAGGGAATTAGAGGCACATTAATAGTTCTCCATTGGTATTATAGAACAGATAATTAAAATGGAATGGATGCAGAAAATCTAACATTAGGTATCAGTTAGAAATAAGAGCACACCAAACGAGAACACGTCAACACAGACACACACACACAAATGTACAGTGCTAAATGAGAACAATAATAAATTGAACAGTGTGTGAAGTACAATTCCAGTCATATGAACTAAAATATATACACTCAATGATAAATAGCAAACTCAGTACAGAGGTTGTCTATGAGGAAGGGAGAAAATGAAAGTAGACTGAAAGAACTGAAAATAAAGATTTTAAAAGGAGGAATAGTATGTGGGACAATGATGACATTAGATAATGAAGCAAACACGATGAATAGATAATATGATTAACCTATCTAATGCTCTGGCTCTGAGGACCAAAAGGAGAACATGGGAAGGGGCTGGTGCAGTTAAAAAGTGAGAAACCAAATAAATTAGGATACAGTGGAAGTATTTGAAGGGTAGGATAAGACTCAGAGGAGATGGATAGAGTAGCACAGAAATAAGGGTGCCTGGATAATAAGTAATTAAATATATTTGGGTTGCTAGAGGAAATAGAGACATGAAGAATTGATACTGTTTTGAGAAGTCAGTGAGAATTTTATTTTAGCTTTATTTTCTCTAATACAGTATTCCTCAAACTTTTGCATACATCAGAATCATCTTAAAGGTTTGCTCATGCCCAGATTTGTAGGTCTCACCTCCAGAATTTCTGACTCACTAGATATAGGGCGAGGCCTGAAATATTTCATTTCTGATGAATTCCCAGGTGATTAATGTTAAACTGATGCTATTCCAGGTGCCACTTTGGGAAACAGGGCAGTCTATCTTTGGGACCCAGAGTGTTTGGTCATTTACACATCTTCAGCTCTTAAAAAAGTGCTTAATGTATAGAAATACTCAATAAAACCTTGTCAAATGGATGAAGAAATGAATAAATGACCCATTTTATGAATCAGGAAATGGAGGTTTGTGGAAAGTTAGGGGTCTTGTCCAAATCATGCTAATAGTTTCCAATTTCCAAATCCGGGGCCTTTCCCAGCGTATTATCCATGCAAATCAGAGGTGGGAAAGAATCTTTCTGAGCTTACGTCAGAAAGACTTTAATAGATAATGAGCATTTGAGCTGAGTTTTGAAGAAAGAATGAGGGAGTAAAGTGAGTTAAAGCATGGAGGGGAAATTTGGAATCTGAGTGCAATCAAGTAGCCAGACAAGTTTATTCTGAGATAGTCCAGCCATTCTCAATATGTGCACCATGCTTATTGTGAGAAACCCTAGCATATAAAAGTCAAAAGGAGATAAAACTGAAATGGCTTGATCATATAGTATAGCTTCTTAAATCCTACACTGAAGAGTTTGTGCCTCTTTCTGTAGGCAGTAGAGAGCCATTAAAAATCTTTGTCCAGTGAAATTACATGATTGGAACTGCTCTTTCGGGAACAATGTAGACAGTAACTTGACTCAAATTGTTGCTAAGAGGTGGAAGAAATTAAGTCCTGGACTTGTCCTCTGGATGTCCACCACAAAAGTCAGTGATGCTCCAGCTCACTGGTTTACATATGGCAAGCTGCCAACTCAGGAACACAAATTATAAGTATTTATAAACAAAAAAACATGAAAAGCTTGTAATGGTCCCTGCCACAGTGTGGTGATAAAATGTCAACCAAGTGATTAGAGTCATCTGTTTTCTTGGTTGTCCATATGGAAGAAAAGGCAGAGATGAGTGGCCCGAAGAGAGGGACCACTTGTTTTTAAGCCCCTGATGGTTGTTTCCAAGACTGCTTGTAGCGACATTTGAATAGATTTTAGCTGCTCTCAATAATATCTTCATATCTTGTTCTTCAAAAAGATCATCTCATTGGGGAAAAGTGCGATCATAGATTTTAATGGTTCTCTGAAATGGCATTGTAAAAATACAAGGAGTTTAGATATGGGAAAGGGTACACACAGAATTACCTAGAACAGGTGTTTTGTTCATGGTATTACATAAGCATATATACAATGGTGAAGGAGCCAGAAATAACCTGAATTCATGACCATTAAATAATACAAAGATAGAAATTACTGAACAGAAAAACACCTCACACTTAACAGTCCTTTCTCCGTCTTGCAAGGGCCAAAGGGATGTCTAAGCTTGAGATAGACTTTATATGGGAATAGGCTTTCCTAATATGTTCCCAGAAGCTCAAATCTACCATCTGGTTGAAGCAGCTGTGAGGAAAACCTTTGTTGTGTTGTTTTGCAATTTGTTTCCGCTAGTGTCAGACAGAAATTCAATGCAGAAGGAAAGGGATACAGTACAAACAAAATTAAATTATTTAAAATAAATCATTAGAATTAGGGCATCACAAGTGCCTAGGAAATTTCTGACACACTGGTAAATTCCACTGTGGCACAATAAGGAAAACATATCTAGGAATAATGGAGTAGAGAAATGCCACTTTTTGCAATTTTAATTAGATAACCAGGATTAAAATTACAATTCTGATTTTAATTTTGGATCATCACTATAAGGTATGTCCAATATTATAAAAAAAACCCACAATTTAATAGTATGTTAACATTAAAAGATCTATTGAAGTACATCTTTAATAAGAAACCTAATTTAGAAGTCATTTTTAAATGAATTTTTATATAAAAATAATATGTGGTTATGGGAGAGAATTAAAATAAAAAATATTTTTGAAAACTATCCATAGTCCTATCATGCAAACAAGACTTAATATTTGCCTATATTGTATATAGTATTATATACTGCATTTTGTTTAGTGTTATATATTACATGAAATTGAACATAAGCTTCATTAAGGTAGAGATTTCTTTTTCTCTTGTTTATTAGCTTAATAGCATAGCATTCTGTTTTGTTTTGTTTATTGCTGTCTCTTCAAGTGTCTAGATCATTGTCTATTTTATAGTAGGTGTTCAATGGTTCATAATTGTGACCAAAGGTTCATAAAAGTTTCTTCCTTCTTCAGGTGTATTATTATACTTACATTTTTATCTTCTGTTGTCCAAGTCTCTCACTTTTTCAAGTAGTCATTTTTAACATCTATCTTTTTGCTCTAAGTTGCAAGATATTTTGCAACTCTGTATACCACATGACTGATTAAGTTTTCTTCTTTGTCATTTCTGTATTTTTACTACCTCCAGTTGTTGCATATTTGTTTCCTGTGTTTCCTATTTACATCCACTTATAGTCCATCCTACTGATAGTTTATTTCATATTTTGTCTGTTAACAGTTTAATAGCATTATAATGGCCATATTCTCTTAAATTTTATTGTGTGCTCATTTGTTTTCTGAAATTTTTTTCTATTTCCCACAGTACATCTGTTTTTAGAGATTTCTTTTTAGAGTTTGTTACTCTATTGTTTATAAATGCCTTTTTCAAAAACCATATATAGAACAGGTTCATACAAGACTTTCTTAGACCCATGAAAGAGAATTGCCTGGTAAATTTGACTAAGAACTGTCAGATTGCCCTTTAGAATGACTGTGCCTTTTATACTCTTCCTAAGAAATCATGAGTGTTTATATTTTACCCCAACTATGCCAACACTTGACATTATACAACGTTATTAAGGCTTCATATGTGATGGTTGTGAATTGTTACTTTGATTTCCTTTACATTTCTCCAATTGCTAATGGCATATAGCATCTCCTTATTTGTGTAAGCTAATTTGTGTTTCCCTTTATGCAAATTGACTGTTCATCAACTTGTCCATTTGATATTAGATTTTTAAAAATATTTTATCTATTGATTTGCAAGTTTTTTTATATATCCTAGATATCAATAATTTTTCTACTTTAGAAACTACAAATATCTCTCCTAACATTTGATCAGTCTAACTTTGTGTATGATGATTTTCAATGAGTAAAAGCGTTTAATAGTGTTGTAATAAGAAACCACACTTCATCAACTTCTGTTTTCTTTCTTCTTACTTTTACCTTTCTCATTTTGGTTTTTATTTCACCTGGAATTATTATTATTATTTATTTTAATGTGGTGTGAGTTAAGTTTCTCCATATAGTGAGACAGTTTCTCAATACCATCTGCTAATTATTGTCTTTCTCTACTGATTTTTTTTTTTGGTATAATTTTTATCTATATTGTCTGTATATAAATAGTTCTTTCTCTAGTTTCTTTTTCATCCCAGTTTTTATATGAATATCATACTGTTCATTATTATAGCTTATGGTATGCTCTCACACCTGAAAGGACGTGTCCCCTTTTTGCCATTTGATCTCTTTACTAAAGTTGATAAACTTCTTGGTCCCTTAATATTTCCATGTGAATTGAAATTCTATTTGCCAGCTCTCTGGGACGATAATAACTATGAGGGGTATCACTGGCATCCTTTCTGTTTCCTGTCTTAAAGGAGATGTAGCTAACATTTTCCATAAAAGGCATTTACTTAAGATGCTTGGTATGTAAACTTTATCAGGTTAAAGGTGTTACTTTCTATTCCTAGGATGGTATTTGCAAATCAATAGTTAATCCAACTTACCCAAAGCTTTTTATATATTTATTGTAATAAATATTTGAATGGTGTGCTGTATTATATTGATGCATTTCATGATGGCGAAGTACCTTTTCACAGTTGGAATAAACCAAAAAATAGATAAAAATCAAGTTATTGATTTTTTGCATTTATAGTTGTAGTTTTAAAAAATTAAAAATCTTTAATCTTTACCAAACCCAAGTTTTCCAAGATATTCTCCTGTTCTAGAATTTTTGTAATTTTAACACTTATAATTTGATCTAATCTATTTTTAAATTAATATATAATTCACATACCATAGAAATACCAATTTAAAGTGTACTATTCAATGGATTTTAGTACAGTTACAGAGTTGTACAACCATCATCAATATGTAATTCCAGAATATATTCATGACCCCAGAAAAGAAGCCAAATAGCCATTTGCAATCACTCCTCATTCCCATCTCCTCCAGCCCTTATCAACCCTAATCTACTTTCAATCTCTACAGATGTGACAATTTTTAATTTTTTGAAGAACTGTTGAATTGCTTTCCAAAGTGTACCATTTTACATTTTCATCATTAATGTAGGAGGCTAAAATTTTTTCACCTATTATTTGTCACTGTCTTCTTTTTTGTAGTCATCTTAGAAGGTATAAAATGGTATCTCATTGTGGTTTTGATTTGTGTTTCCCTAATGACCATCTTGCATGTGCTTACTGGGCATTTATATTTCGTTTTTGGAGGAACGTTATTTAAGTCCTGAGATTAGGTAGTATCAATCTTCCAACTTTATTTTCTTTTCAAAGTTTTGGCTATTCTAGGTACTTTACATTTCCATATAAATTTCAGAAACAGCTTTTTCAATTTTTACAAATAAAACACATCTACTGAGATTTTGTTTGGGATTATATTGAATCTATCAATCAATTTTGTAAAATTTAAATTTCAACTATCTTTCAGTGGTCTTTAAATTTCAACTATCTTTCAGTCCACAAAGATGGAATATATCTGCATTTATTTAGATATTCTTTAATTTCTCTCAGCAAACATTTTGCAGTTTTTATTGCACAGGCCGTGTACATTTTGGTTAAACTTATCCCGGAGTCACTGAGATATTTTGATGGTATTACAAATGGTTTTTCATTTAAAATTTTGATTGTATTTAGAGCTACAATTGATTTTTTTTTTTTTTTAAGATTTTATTGGGGAATTGGGGGAGAGGAACAGCGTTGGGGAATCGGGGAAGGGGAACAGACAAGTTGCTGTCTTCTTTCTTCAGTTTAGTTGCAGAGGACGTTGCTTCACTGGCCCATGTTGGTATCGTCATTGTGCTCTTCCCAGATGAGGCAGATCGGTCACCGGCCTCTGGATGGTCACTCACCGCGGTTCTTGGCAGCTCACACTGGCTGCCAGCTACTCACGCTGGCTGCTGGCCACTCACTGTAGCCTAGGGCAGCCCACTGCAGCAGGGACTGTAGCCTATACCGTCTCCAGGACTCACAGCCCAGCTCCAGGTGGAGCTGTTGTTAGCTGTAGAGGGCCACTGGCCCTCATATGTGAGATCTGAACTGGGGCCGCTGGCATCCCAAGCCAGCTCTTAACCAATGTGCCACTCGGCTTGCCCTACAGTTGATTTTTATATAATCCTGAAATCTTGTTAACATCAGCTATTAGTTCTAGTAGTCTCTTTGTAGAGTTAGTGGTTTTGTTTTTTTGTTTTGTTTTGTTTTAGTTGGGTCATCCTGCCCCCTGTTGGCAGCTCAGTGGCAGCTCAGCTCTGGCTGGGAATTGAACCAGCAACCCTGTTGCTCAGAGCTCGCACTCTTGAGCAACCTCTTAACCAACTGAGCCACTCAGCCGACCTGAGTAAGTGGTTTTAAAATAAAAACATTTTGTTCCTCTCTATGTAATATGTCTTTTTTCTTTTCTGGTTTCTCATAAGATTCTTTTCCTTTATTTTTAAGAATTTGATGAAGATATGATTTGATATGTGTGTGTGCATGAGTGTGTATGTGTGTGTGTGTGTATTTTAGTGTTTATTCTACTTGTTGTTCATAAAGTTTCTTGGATCTGTTTATAATTATCATCAAATTTAGAATTTTTTAGTATTATTTCTTAAATTATTTTTTCTCTCCATCACATCCTTTCTTTCTGGGATTCCAATTACATCCATGTTAATTTTAATTTGCATGATATGTTCTTCAGGTTATTGATTATATTTGTAGTCTTCTTTTGTCTCTGTGCTTCAGTTTGAATAGTTTCTATTGCTATATCTTCAAGTTCATTGATGTTCTCTTCTGCTTTGTCTGCTCTTCTATTGTCCCCATCCCATAATACAGTTTTTAATTAAAAATATGTATTTTTCATTTGTACAAGTTCCATTTGGTTATTGTTTTCATGTCTTCCATTTTCTCCTTACATAACCATACTTTCCTCTACAGTTTTTCATATATGAGGCATATTTGTAGAGTTGCGTTAATGTCTTTATCTACTAATACCTATACTAGGTCTATTTCTAACCATGGAGATTCTTTTTTCCTTGTTATAGGTGATGTATTTCTGCTTCTCTGCATATCTAATAATTTTTATTATAAATTTTACATTTTATTATAAATTTTACTGAGTGCTAGATAGTATTGTATTCTTTTGAAGAATGGTGGGCTATATTCTGGCACATAATGTATACACATTTGTGTTGTAGGAACATTAACTATTCCAGTCTCATTTCAACTTTGAGTATTACTTAGTCTATGGTAATTCTTCCTCTAGTTTTGTGAAGTTTTTCCTCTCAGATGTACAGGTCATCATTATAATGAATCAAAGATGCAAAGAGACACATATCTGGCTCTCTAGAGCTCTCTCATTGTACATTTCCGTGGGGTTTTTTTTATATTTCTCTCCACTCATTCTAGCTATTTCGGTCTCCCTGCACTTTGTTTTTTTTTTTTGTTGTTGTTGTTGTTGTTTGTTTTGTTTTTTTCCTTTTAATTTATAGCAATCTTTTTAAAACTTTTCAATTACACTTGACATTCAATATTATTTTTATATCAGTTTCAGGTGCATAGTATAGTGGTTAGACATTTATATAACTTATGCAGTGATCCCCCCAATTAGTTTACTACTCATCTGACACTATACATAGTCATTACAATATTACTGACTACGTTATTTATGCTGTGCTTTACATCCTCATGATTATTTTGTAACAAGTGATTTGTATTTCCTAATCCCTTCACTCTTTCACTATGCCCTCCCCAAACTCTCTCCCATCTAGCAACCATCAGTTTGTTCAATTGTATCTATGAGTCTATTTCAGTTTTGGTTGTTCATTTACTGTGTTCTTTGGATTCCACCTGTAAGTGAGATCATATGATATGGTGTTTGTCTTTCTCAGTCTAAGTTATTTCACTTACCTATGCTCTTTATTTTAACTATATTAGTCTTCAGTAAAAGTTTCCAAATTAGTTATTTTGTCCTGTATATTATTAATGCACTTATATATTTATTAATATTCCAAATACTTGTGTAGATTGTCTTTTCTCCAAAATTATAAACTCCACTAAGTAGCAGTTGGCACTTACTTATCTTTTTAATTCTGTAGTTCTTAGCATATTGTATGGAATACAGAAAATATTCCATAATATTTTTTTATCTTAAGTGAATTGAAGGCTGAATTTTTCTGTTAACCTTTTGGACAAAGTACTTACCCTATGTTTTCATCTGGTATTTGCCTGAGGGTAATGTTCTTGTTAAGAAACTGACCAAGTACCAAGGGTTGATATATTTTACCATTGTATTTATTGCTTCTCTCAGCCCTGGAGATTATCTAAGTGAAATCACTTGTAAAATTCACTTCAAAAGGAATTCCACACTTGAATATGCTTCACAGAAGAAAAAATAAAATAAGAATTTGGTCTCTAATGACATGAAAGAAGTCAAGAAGTTACTGGCTATATAATAGGCAGTGTCCGGTGAAAAACAAAATATGTATTCTCATATTTTAAAAGAGGAATAAGTGGATTTTTTTGAACCTCTGGGACCTGATGGTGATGTGCCTAATATACAAGGGAATGAGAATTCCTTCTAGTACTCTAACACCTAATTTTTAGTTGTGTCCTATGAGTTAGAGACACTATTTCTAAATCCATACTTTAACACAACAGTGTTTTTGTGAGGCATAGCTACTGTTTATTAAGAAAACTGATATCCAAAGGATTAACTTTCCTATAAGACATTTCAATTCTACTGATATCATGCTACATTCTAAATCTTAACTCTTGTAAAACGACTTTTTAATAACCTCCAAAACTACATAGCTATTTTTAAAAAGTCTCAAAAGTGAACTTCTAGTCTTCAAATTCTTCCTTGCCTGCCCATCATGTATACCATTGCTTATATTAATCTCACCATTTGATTTGTCACCAGGATTATGCACCTGTTCAATTACTTCATTGCATGGATGTATCAAGAGCATGAAATGTATAAAAATATGAGAAAATTAAGGAAGGCTTAGTGAATGATTTACATCTTTTAAAAGCAGGAACTAAATGAATTTATCTTACAGAAATATGATGAATTATTTCTATAATTCAAGCATGTTTAGGTCTTTTTCTTGAATGAACATCTTACCTCAAATTGCAATAACAGTTACTTATGATCAGCTTTAATATTATGTTGATAGTGATAATGTCAAATATGAACACATTAGCTTTTATGTAACTCACAATGTTTACTATGTCAAAAACACACTGTTTAGTTCAAGTGACTTTTATTTCTTTCTAGTAAGACTGTCTCAGTGATGGATACAACATGTTAATTCACTTTCTGGTATAACCTCCTTCATCTGGTTAATAACTCCAGAATGTTTTCCTGTCATTTCAGTTGTGCCATAGAACATATCCCTACATATAATTTGAACTCTAAATAACATTTGCTGCTAATGTAATCTTTCATAGTAGTAGACAGTTCAAAGATTTTGTTTATCCTCAATAAAGCTGAAAAAATTCTTCCTTCATATTATCAAGTTCAAATTGCAGATATACTAAAAAAAAGTCATGTTAGAAATATATGTGCATTCATCAAGTTGCAATAAATGTAATTTGCTAGCATTATTTGTTCTATAAATTGGTTTTTCATACCATAAACTAATTCCTGAATATTCTGAGACGTTGTATATCATATCTTCTATGCTGCAGCTCTTCCCAACAGTTCTAAGCAAACATAGCTAATGCACTTTAATGTCATGACAATTATCTATGATTTTTTACTTTTAGTAACCCCAAATCCTTCTTTGCAAGAAGCTGATTACACTATGAAATTGTTATATCTGCTTCTTTCGATTTTTTACATCAACAGTCTTTCCTTTGTAGAATTATTTCAGTTTTTTACGTATTACTTTATGCCTTTTTAAAATGTAAATACTGCTTAAACTTAACAAATGGTTCCATTGTTTCAATAGCCAGTGTCTCTCTGCAAATAATACACCAGGGGTTTGCACACTTCAACATCAATTATGGCTACAAAATTGAACTTAACATATGAAGATTTGTATTTCCAGGTAAAGCTAATATGAACTCTTTTGGTCTTCCTATATCTGAAATTTCTTTTATAATAATTTAGTTTATCACTACTGATTCAATAAAAAAAGATTGTCTTTTTTTTTTTTCAATACAAGAAAATTCCAATGAGGCTCTTTTGCCATTGACAAATTAGGGTTAAAAATAAATAATATATATTTTAATTCCCTAATTTAGTAAATAATGCTAAACTATAAATTAAAAAACAGGTTTGGTTAAAAATTAAAGTGATTGCTAAAATAGCAAGTTATAATAATAAATACATTTAAAAAAATATCTTACACTTACAGGTTATAATTGTAAAACTGACTTCAATGTATTAGTGTTGTGATGTGGTGCTACCATGTGTGACCAATAGGCATTTGTTTCACATGGTGACTTGCCACATGAGTTCAAAAATATGTAGCCTGATCTACTTCCTGTACAACGACACAAGTGCTTAAATGCCAACACAATGTCACATTTCTATGACAGTTTCTGAGCACCCTAAATTTCTGTATTTATTACAGGCTGGTGACAAATAGTTTCCAAACTAGTTCCGGGTAACCTGGTTAGAGCCTGTCTTTGGGCTGTGAGTTTCGGGGCAAACAATTGAAGACGTATTAACTGGTAGTTATTATTTTATTTTTTAGTTTTCCCTACATTTCATAAAATTAGGTTTCATAAATTTATGTCAATGAGGCAAACATGGTGGTGGTATTTCCTCAATGCAGTTTTATTTTCCTAATTATTTCAGTCATCTCTTCTATATAATCGTCCCTTTGGTGGTGATTTTTGAATTTTTGTCTTTTTTTGGCTTCTTTCAGTGTATGGTTTGAGAAGCTATATCAGGTTCCAGCAGTCAGGTGTCTTGTTAAACCAAAAGTGATTGGCATATTCTTTTGACTATCCTCAGAGGTAACAAATCTTGAAGCTTTGAGAATGGATTTGATCTTTAGAACTTTAGGCAAAAATTATCCAAAGTCAAGGCCTGGCTAGATGGTGATGGAATTAATTTATTTTGATGCTCATTATACAAGCTCTAAAGGCAATTTCAACAGGGAAGTTCAAAAACTGCTTTACGTAATGACAATATCACTGTAAAGAGTGATCTTCCTAAAAAATAAAGATTATGTTAACATTAATCAAGAATTTTCCTGATAAACTTCTCCATTGAACATTCAAATCTAGATACTGCCTAGTATTGTTTCTTTTGCCCACACAATATGATTCACTTCAGACATACCAAAGTTTTTGTAATTCTCTCTATATATAATACTTTGCTTGTGTCTACACTTCCTGATTCCTCCCCAGGAAGCATGTTTTCCTCCCAATTCCATAATACCTATTTCTCCTTCAGTACGCACTTCTAGCATCATCTTACACCTATCCAGGCACACCCCCTAATATGTATCACCTACTCACTCTCTCCAGTCTATGGTGTGTGATACCCTTCAGAGTATCACACAGTCACTGACTCACTTGTTATGATTATCATGCTATCAGTCATGACCCCAAGTGCTTTTCAGAATGTTTTTAGGTTACAAGATTGATTTGGTAGTTATAAAATGAAGTGGATGGATGGGATGGGAGGGTAGAGGAGGGATTGGGATGGGATGAGATGGGATGGGATTGAGATGGGATGGGATGGGATGGGATGGGATAGGATAGGATAGGATAGGATAGGATAGGATAGGATAGGATAGGATGAAATGGAGTGGAATGGAAAGGAACAATGTAGAACAGAAAAGAAAATATCAGAATACCTCAGATGTAGTCATGGGAAGTATGGTTTTTGTAATTTTTGTTTTAGTTAAACACAAAGAGTAGTTTGCAATGTAAAACACACTTTTATTTTTTCCTGGGAGTCACTGTCAAAAAAGTTTGAAAGCCACAGCACTATATTTTAAGTGGTTGTCAGTCTTCTCAGCACCCAGGGCCATTTCTAGCACATGCTAAGTCATGAGACATTTGTTGAATGGATGAATAAGTATAAAGCTTCCCAAGTTAATTATCTTTAAAAAGATGTACTTGATTTATAAATCCTAGTATTTTTAAAAGGAGTTATTGCTACATTATAATCAAGTGCAACAGAGTGTTTTACGCATAATTATAATGTTTAAGATTAATACTTACATGCTCATCTCTTGAAGCTTCTGATTTTCTCCAGCATACCTTTCCTATGTCTAGAAAAGGGATGTCTTGGTTATGGATTTCTGGATCAAAGAGCCAGGCCACATAGGAATGGACAATGCAGAAGATTAACATACTTTTCCACCCATGGGTTCTTTTGTAAAATTGAAGACAAATATTTTATTAACAAGCTTAATAGTAAGAATTCTGCACTCTCCCCCCACACCATGCACACACACAAAGTATAATTCAGTGTGTTCTTGCTACCATAAGTATCATAACCCTTGTTACTTCCAAAACTACTTTGAAAACTAATTTCAATCTATCTGGATTTCTTCCTTAGACCTTTCTGTGGCATGTAGGTGGTCCGGGCTTCCCAGGTTTATGGAGCTGTGTAATGTGAATGGAAAGAGCCCCGTATCATATTTAGAACACTTCAGTTTCTAGGCCCTGCTTTTTGTCTAACTAGATCAGATCTGGTTAATCTCCCTATCCCTCAGTTTCTTCAAATGAAACGTCCCTTCAGTTCCCACTTGAGCTCTGATGTTCTGTGCATCAGGCAAGAGAACCGCTGAGGCTCCTCCCATCTCTAGCATTCAAAAATCCTGCATTTGCTTTCATCTCTAGTGGAAAACTTTTCCCTCAGGATAGTTCCTGATAAGGTACTGTTTGTTTTCCTCATGTATTCCTAAATTTTCTTTTTCTTATCCATGTGCAAAAAATGGAGCGATTAGCCTTGAATATCTTCATATGTTTCCTTTTCAATATGTATTTTTTATTTCACCTGATGACCTTCCCATCTTTTTTTCCCCCATAAAATTCTCTTTGACCATCTGTTCTCCTATTAGGCATTTGGTTTGTATCACTTGTGGTTACACCTTAGAAGTAACATGGGAGTTTTCTACAATACTGGTTGCTAGGCTTCATTCAAAACCAGTTGTTTAAGACAAATCATATCTAGACATGAGTATATTTTAAGTTCTACAGGTGTTCTAATTTTAACCAAGGTTGAAAATTTCACACTAACATACATTGGTTTCCTTAGAAACTCACAGGATTACTTGTCGACTGTGTTGTAGATATCTACTGTATTTCTAATAGCTTTTGCTAAAAATACAGAGTTAAAGCCATAGGTTTAAAACCCATAATTAAAGAGAAAACAGATATTGTCTTTTTTTTTTTTTTTTTTTGAGGGCAGTGTCACTGGCCCTCATAAGTGGGACCCGAACCGGGGCCGCTGGCTTCCCAAGCCAGCGCTTAACCACCGCGCCACTCGGCCGGCCCAAAAACAGAGATTTTGAGTACTTCAGCCATGGTATAGCTTCATGAAAAATAACCATGATAAATATGTGAGTATTAGAGAAAGGGGTTATCAAAACGGTTCCTGGGGTAAGTAGAAGTAATATGTTTACTGGGTATTGGATAGAATAACTATAGGATTAGGCAGAATCAATTCAAGGTAAAAATGAGTTGCCAAACACCTCATTACAGATAATAATCTTCTTTATATCAGTGCCTCAGGCTATTTTCAATTTTCTAGGACGTCATCCCTTCCAATGCTCAGGCAGCTCTTGGTGATTGTTAAACCCCAAGTCTTTCTCTGCCATATCTTAATATAAATACATGCCATATTATGAAATGAAAAGCAGGACCTTCTTTGGTGGCATCTAGAGGAAGTACAATGTGTCAATCTTGGATATAAACTAGACCAAGGTAATGCATTCACAGTGGCTATGGGAAACACAAGAATGTCAGTGGTTGGGAATCTGGTGAGGAGAAAGCGAGAGACACCCAGATCCTCTGCTAAGGTTGTTTCTTTAGGATTAGAAGGCTAGTCAGCCTGTTTCATACTTTCAATTAACCTGGGAAGAGAATTTACATACACAATTTTTGTAATGCTTTGCCCTTTGTGAATTGCTTTTACAATAAGATTTTTTTTTCCATTTAAAATACTTGAAAAACCTAACCCATATATAATTTTTTTTCTTTCAAGTTAAAGATCTACAGGAGCACTATTTAGCCAAATGGTATTTTCATATTGGAAAATTCAGATACCTTTTGGAAAATTTGGTGTGTCATTTGTACTTTAAGAGAACACCATTGTGGAAAAATACAGCAGTGGTAAGTGAGCATGACTATAAATTCAGATCAATATGTGCTGGTGATGGAAAATGCAGAGCATACCTAATCCAGCAAACTATGCCCCTGACAAATGCAGTGTGAGCACTGTGTCATTGGTGCCTTTCCTTTCTTTATTTGCATTATCCATCAGGACAACCCATGAGGGAATGCCTGGGAACCGTGGAGCTCTCTGTAATAAGCCACAACACTAATGAGGCATAACAAATTTAGTGAGTATCATGTATAATCTTGATCTTTCATTGACACTATTACCCATATAGATTACACTTTGCTATTCGTTATCTGCCTAATGCAGATGAAATGGGAGGGTGTCGCTGGGTTACTCCTTCTATAAACATTTTTTTAAAACAAATTGTCATCTTCCAAGACAAAAACTCAATAGTCCTGGCCTCTGTGTTTGATGCTGCTTCTCAGCAGGGCTGGTTGGCTGTGTTTGCAGAGGGTCAGCCAGATTTTGCCTTTCTCACAGTTTTCAGTTTCCTCCTGGGATTGAGGGTCTAACATATTTCTGTAACACACCAACTGAACCCAAGATAAACAAGTGCCCAGAGTAACATGGCCCTAGTATATGCTTCCCTTTCGTTCGACAGTTTAGAAATCAGATGTCTGCAATGATCCTGGTCTTTAGGAATTGTTGAACCTCAGCCAAGAGGAGGTTGCAGGAAGGCCATGTGTCTACAATGAGACTTCTGAGTTGAAACTAATAATAACAATTTATAAAGAATCTGTGTACATGACTATGTCACAGAACTTTTTAAAAAAGTTAAATTCATTATTCCTCGAGTGACCTCTAGGGAGGAGCCAATGTTAGTTTCATTTTCTAAATGAGTGCATTTTCTAGACAGAGAAGTCATCACAGGGGCAGAAGGGCCATGCGTACATCCTGATGTTGAGCTCTGAAATTTTCTGAAAGGGGGGAAATGATCATAAGTGTAAATATGTACATATGAAAGAGATACGAAAACACCTTAGGACATCATGAAAATATACCAGGTCCTTAAATTCTCTTATTCCAATAAAGTCTCTGAAATAGATTTTACGTTTATCTATACTAATTCCTCCACAAAGAACTCTGCTCTGGCTAAAATGTTTCATGTACGTTCAGACCCAGGAGTGACAAAATTGTAACTCCTATATCCATTCTCTCTAAATCTTAAATTTTAATAACCAAAAAAAGGAAAATAGATATTTTACTTAATCCCAAATTAGTTGTGCTTGATAATATTAAATTCAACTAAAAAGGGTTAGACTAGGAAAGGTACCAAAGAGACAAAATGGAGATACCTATAGTTCCTTTAGTTATAATTAATCATTTATGAAGTTTCCCTTACTGGGCAAGAACCATATACCCTAAATACCTCAAATTACTCAGAACCTTTGCTACCTTTCATCAAGCACTGATTTGTTCCAGTGAAAATTCTTATTTGAGAGTTCTTCGTATTTGGGGCTGGGTGGAAGGAAGAGAAGATGGAGGAGAAGTTACAGACATAATATTGTCTACTTCCCAGCTTTACCTGGTTCTAGCTTCAAGTTCATGGGCTCAAATTTTCACTTTTCATCATGTTTCTGGGTATATATAACTTTTACATATATTTTTCCTTCTTAACACACTCTTGATGGTACTTTATTAATATCCTATTTATAGCCTCTTTCTATGTTTATTTATTTATTTTTTAATATTATGGGAATTTGTGAACAGTGGCATTTGGGATTAAAATCTTGTGTTCTCCTAGCTTCATAATAGAGAGAAATAGCAAAATACATTGAAAACTAGCATTTATTAATGTTCTTTAGCCTATGTTCAAGATTAAGTAAATAAATTAGTAATATGGTTAATTTCCCATAATTCTGTCATGCAAACTTTTAATGATTTTAAGGTAAGGTGCTTTGTCAAGTATAACCATATGTATTATCTGCATTCAACTAGGGAATGATGTTGAGAGCTGTCCCCCAGTTTCACGGATTAGATTGTTAGGATGGTTTTTTTTAAAAAAAAATTCTTAAATGATATCAAGTCTAGTTTTATAGCAAAAGCATAAATAGAAAAAGAAAACTTAAAAACTACCTGTAGAGTTTTGAAATAAGTTGGTTGGAAGGAATTACTTTTGTAGAGACAAAGATTCAAGTGATGTGTAACTGCAGTTGCCTTCCAAGGAGCAGTATCACAGGTGCAAGCCTCATTATCCTTCAGTCAATAAACTGGCAAATAACTGTTGGAGCTTACTATGTGCAAAGGTCTGGAATAGGGTCTTGTGAATCCAGAGAGGAAGATGGATTGCATTAGCATCTAAGGACAAGGGCTGGCATGGGTAGTGATTTTAAAAGTAACTTTGAGAAAATGATGTTAGTTTTAGCTAAAACATAATTCATACTGTTTTTCTTTTACCTGGTTTATAGTATTTTTGGTGACTATGGTAGCTTGTTAAGAAGGGGTTGTGCATGTTACATGTATATTCCTAGGGAGAAAGCAGACTAAAATAATACAGTAAACAAATATAAGCAGAAATTCAGAAAGTCTCAAACACTTAAGTCTGATCTTTATTTAAGACTCATCATCTAAGTCTTATCTGCTTGTATATGTCTATTAAGCGAGGTTTCCTTTACTATTTTATTACTGAGATGTTAGATAGAATAGTTTGCCTGCTATCTAAGAATGGACAAATTGGAAGATCTAATTGTTTGCTCTGGTATTAACAAAACATTATTGCATTTTGACTGATAAATGTGCTTACTCTGCCAATTTTACTGTGAGATAAGCTTTTAGTTTTAAGATTTTTATATTTAAGTATGCTACTTTGGTTTTGAAATACTGGATTAACAGAAATTCAGCTAAAGTTGTTTCAATAAGCATAAGTTCTTTTAAAGTTTCACGTTCCAAATGTTTATCAGAACCCTAACTATTAAGTCTTAATTAGAATCAATAGCCTTCCATGTTTTTATGAATGAATGTTATACTTTTATGGAACAAAGAGCTATATGATTTAAAATGTAGCAGCCTGTTATAATTGAAGATATTGATTCTTTTAAAATGGAAATACTATTTTTAAAATTGATTGCTTTTTGAAAAAGAAATTTTAAGGATGTAGGCTAATATGTTCTTCTTTGAAATAGACATTAACAGAATAATAAAAATATTGTTTAGAAATTGGTAATTCTCAGGTTTCAGTTGTATGTTCAGTTGAAATCTTTTTTGTGAACTATATCAGTAGGATATTCTGAACAATTATCTGAAAAACTACTAGAGAATTTACTTAAAAATAGTTTTGAACGTTTGCTGAAATACAGAATTTAATAAACACAATAACACAACAGTTTAAACACATTGGAACCAGTGTCAGTTTATATTCTAAAAATGCTTCATGATTTATTTCAGCTAAATTCCACAAGTATTGGGTATGTACTACTGTCTGCTAGTTCAAAAGAGGGCTTACTTTAGAACTTTAAAAAAAATGTATTATATTCCTTTGTATTAACTAAGGACAAGGCTTTTTATTCACATCTGGGTCTAGAAACCCAAGAACAACAGTGATATTGTGGCCTCAATATATTCAATAGATTTATAATTCCTAATTTACTTATTTTAAAAAGTATTCAATGCAAGAAAACTCTAGTATACTTAATACAATTTTGTCACTCTTTTGTGCTTTCATGGAGAAAGCATTTGACTTGGCATCAGAAGTACTGGGTTCTTGACTAGATTCTCTAAGCACTTCTATGACTGCAGGATGGCACTCTAACCCTTTCAGAGCCTACTAGGTTCTGTGGGCCTGGATGAACAGGATGGTAAATGAGGGCTGTGTCCATTCGTGAGTGCATGCACTCTGTTGTTCTCTAGAAATGTTGTATCCTGTATGATTCTAAGATTAATCAGGTACCCCTGATTAGATTGAGGGTGTCCCTAGCACATTCCCAGGGTGTTAAGAGTACTACAAATATAAAGTTGGGATTAGAGGGGGAAATTTCAGTATCCAGAGGTCAACTGTGGCTTTCATTTATGCAGATTTGGTCCATGTGCAGTGTGGTCCATGGTGAAACTTGTTTGGTAGGAACTCTAGCATTACACCTCCATCTGTCCCTGAAGACTATTGCTCCATTTTGACTATTGTATCATAACTGTGCTGACTTCTTAGTGTGTTCTTTGTGAAGGAATCTTGTTGTATTGACTGAAGTTATTGCTATTGAAGTTCATCGAGACAATGGTTGTACAAGTACTCTTGGTTATGGTTTTTAATAGCTATAGGCCTCAGATTTGTCCTTCATCTTTATGAAATAAGGTTGATTGGAACTGATGACCTCTTGGTTGCCTTTCAGTTACAATATTCTATTGCTCTCCAAGTGGAAAAATCCACATTTAAGAGGAATAAGTTGTTTTTTTTTAATATCCTAATTCAGATTTCGTGCTGCATCTCTCATAAGATGGAAAGGTCTAGGCTGCCATTGGTTTCCAAAAAAAACACAACAACATAAAAAACCCTAAATATTTCATATTGTCCCTAAATGTTATTCTGTGTTCTGAGGAACAGATATCAAACTCTATTATCTGGGCAGAACCCATGGGCTGACCTCGACATCCTCTCTGACTTCATGTTACTGGAATGATACTCATCCTGAAGAGAGTGATAGCAACCTTAAGATAGCCTTTCTAACTAGGAATACCCGCACTGTAAAATAGCACTATTTTTACCATCTTAGAACTTTCTGGCTTGATGCACAAAAGACTTGCCAATTTCAATTGCCCTCTGAGGTTTTTCTCTACTCACTAGCCAGAGGAATTGTTTTGAAGAAGAGCAGGAACTGTGTCATCATGGACAAAGTTGGATCAGGAGGACACCTAGAATCAATCTGGGTCCAGGAGAAAAAATAAATAAAAATCATGCTGGTAATTTAAACTCAGGTGATCTAGTACAGGAAATTGGTTACCTGAGTGTTGTAATGGTGAAAGAGCGAAAAAATGGAATATGAAGTGACCCAGAATTTAGTAGCCACTTCTAGGCTGGGGAACACCAAGGGAGAGGCAGTGTTACTGGAACCTGGGAGTGTGAAAGACAGGCTGGTGCTTCTGGCCCTGGGACCCTGAGGGAGGGGCTACTGTGAGCAGTTCTAGGGAAATGGAGAAGCCGCAAGAGTTGGAATGGTGGAAGGAATCCAGACACTCCTTGGAAGAAGGGAGAAACAAGTGAGGTAGGAACTAGAAGTACAACAGTTTTCTCCTGCTCACAATTTCTGGTTTCCCATTAGCAGCTCCTATTAGCAAAGCCTAGAAGGAAGTTAACTAACAAAGGACTCTGGAAATGCAGTTTTTAGCTTCAGCACTGCCAAAAATTATATAGACAAGTGAGCAGAAGACCTTGAGAAAAGAACTAAATAATGGCAACACCTCATAACTGCTGGTTATATTGTTATCCTTTAATACTTTTCCTTCTTTGGGGAGCTTGAAGTATCTTTGAGATAACAGAAAATGAAGTAAAGAGTTAATACACGTGATTGTGAGTTTTTGATGTACTCATGTATAGCCTGTCTAATTGAAAAGAGAGAAAGATTAAAGTGAAAGACCTTTCTTTAGGCTTATTAGGGTCTGCCATTGAGATATTGTGTGTGTTGGCCTTTGGAAAAAGATTCCATATCGTTCTGAATTCGTAAATTCAGCTATCTGTGAATTGCTCAGATAGAATTGCTGGTCTGAGGGCTAGGAGACTGTAACCAACATTTATTAATCAAATTTATAAGCAGACAAGCCAGTATGCTCTCTCATTTGACACTGCAGATTACACTTAATAAAAGTACAATGTGGGCTGACCAGTGACTTCAGACAACAAAATACATTGTAAAATCCTGTCATTCTTCATAGTTATTTTTGTGCACTTTAAACATTTCAGGATATTCTCATGAAGTCCTGAATCAAAACCCACACAGATTCCTATGTAAAAATGTGGCATGATCCATATTACTTCAGTAAAATGAGCATCTAAGGAATGATCTCAAAAATATGTTGATAAAATAAATTTATTCCAAAATTTGGCGTATAAAAGAACACAGTTATAGGAGTCTTGGGTAATTTACCTTTCTGTGCCTGTTTCCTCATCTAGAAAATGGGAATAATGTTACTTATCTCATTAAGTTATTATAAGCATTAAATGAACTGATGCATATAAAGCGAGCATAACATATGTCCTAGTCACAAATTGGAGGTATCTCCAATGAGGACATGAATATGATGAAATGTGTATTTCCTATTGATCTTAACTGTTTGTTCAAAGGGTCTCAAAAGTTGCTCAAGGGGGACCTAGAAGTGCAGGTTAGATGAATCTCTGGAAATAGCAGACCCAGACCATAGTGGCCCCATCTATCTCACCTGGCCTGAGGGCTTGATGCCTTCAAAATCCTGATTTTCATTACCTGAGAGGAGAAATGACTTCTGATTGGTCTGCTCCTTGCCTGAATCAAGTGTGAGATGGGAAACATTACTATATTAATACATTTGCTCATGAGAACAACCGCCTCCCTGCCCCTTATCTTTCTTCCCCTTCCCTACATAAATCTTGTGTGCATGTATATATGTGTGTATGATCTTTCATTTTCACCCATCCCAGGTTTCCTGAACTTCTCCACATGATAACTGAAATGTCATTGTCCTCAGCTCACACACATTCATTAGGTACAGAGATTCCTAGGCATAATAGTGCAATGGTTTCTTCATGTCCCATTAGCAATAACTTATAGTTGAAATAAATAACAAGCAAATACAGAGCGAAAGAATACAAGGAGTCAAGTACATCTGGAGGATGTGAGTGCCCTTGGATCATCTCACCCCTTTACAGGGACCAGTTCAGTTTAGTAAAATACCTTTAAGAATAACTTGTTTATTTTAACCAGTGGGAAAGGTCAAAATTCCTTCCAGGATAGGGATGGAAGGTGATATTAAAGTAAATAAAGTTCATCTAGAAAATACTGTGGACATTTTAAGTTGATAGTAAGTGCTAATTTGTGTGTGTGTGTGTGTGTGTGTGTGTGTGTATGACTGTTGAAGAGATTCATATTTCTAGTGCCTAGTTTCTTTATTTTATAAATTCATTGTTGCATTAGATTTTGAATGGCAAGATAAAATCACTCCACCGAGATAAAATTGTCAGTTCCTCAGGAATAACATATTCACGGAAAGGATATAGCAGCATGTCCTCAGTGTAAGAGCCTCTCAGAGATCTCATGTGCTTCATTGCAGCTCTGTCTGGATCTGACATGGCTGATTAGCCTCTCATTATCTTCATGGATGCAGCTACCAGTGGACAAACACTTCCTGTTAGCCCTTTCGACTCACTTTGGTGTTCTTGCTCCATGGTGACTGTCACTCAGCCTGACCCTGTAGATTCCTGGCTTTGGTTCACTTGACCTTGAGAACCTGCTTGTTCACTCCTGTCTTGACTAACTCTTTGGCTTCCAGACCCTCAAATTGCCCTGATTCACCTCTAGCTGCAAAGTCCCCGGCACTTAGCCAGCTTTCCAGGCCATAGTCTCTGGCTGATTTGGGGTGTTTAACCAAAAGCCTGTCTGGCTCTGCCTTAAACTCTGGTTTGACTCCATCAGATTTCCCCAAAGATATTTTAATCTAGAATTCAAATTTCGAAGAACAGGCCAAACACATTGATGCCAGTGACTAGTGTCAGTGGCTGGCTTGCTGGTTAGGGACCAGGGACCTCAGAGGATGCTTGTGTCTGGTGACTTCACTGAGGGCAGGGGCAGCCAAGGAAATTTGTCATTTATCATGAGTAGTCACACGTTTATTCTCATTTATATCGGTAGCTCTGCCTCTTTTCTCATTTCTAGTTGTTTTTATTTTCCTCTATTTTTTTTTCTTATTTAGGTTAACTACTTGTTTATCTCTCTTATTGGGCTTTTCAAATAATATGCTTTGGTTTTTACTTATGCTGTCTGTTTTCTTCTATTTCATTAATTTTTTTATTTTATTTTCCTATTTCTCTTATTTAGTTGTTAAGAACACAGATTTAGTAGCCAGATTGCCCAGGCCATACCCCTGATTCCACTGAATTCTAGGTGTGTAACCTTGGATGAGTTATTTGGTCCTTCATGACTCCATTCCCTCACCTATAAAATGGGAACAGTGATAAACTTACCTCATTCACTTGATGTTTACACTCATCACTGCTTCAAACTTGAGGTAATTACCAGATTCATCAACAGAATTTGTTAATTATTGTTTAAAAGAATTTGTAATTTATTTTATGAATCTACAACATTTATTTTGACATAGATTTTACCAGTCTGCCAGAGGGTCCAATGACACAAATGAAGGTTTTGAAACCCTGCCTTCCAGAATGGCAGAATATCAAGTTGGAAGGAGTGTAGATCCCTGAATTAACCCATAGAACACCCTCAGTAATACTCTCCTCTGCACTGTTACATGAGAGAAATAATCTAAACTGAAATATAATGTGAAAAAAGTATGAAAAGGAAAAATAGCCTATAGCACCCAAGATCTGTGGAAAAATATCAAATAGTTTAACATGCATGTAATTGGAGTACCAGATATATAATAGAAGAGAGAGAGTGAATGGGGAAGAAAAAATATATGAAGAGATAATGGCCCAAATTTCCAAAATTAATGAGAGACAATAAAACACAAACTCAAAAATCTCAGCTAATTGGAAGGAAAAAATACAAGAGAAAAGACACACATACAAATCCCAATTAAACTGCTAACATTTAAAGGTAAAGAAAATCTTGAATGCAACAAAGAAAAAAAAATGTTACTTACAGGGAAAGAACCATAAAATTGCAACTGAATTGTCTTTTAAAAACAATAAAGGCAGAAAACAATGGAAAGAGTGTTTTAAATGGCTGGAACACACACTACAAACAAAACAAAGCAAAACAAAAACAACATGTCACCTAGAATTCTATCCTTTAAAATATCCTTTAGTAATGAAAAAGAACTAAATACATTGCAGGCAGACAAAAGTTGACAGAATTTATCTTTGGCAAACCTACACTATAATAAACAAATAAAGAAGCTTTATATCTGGAAATGACATAATATCAGAAACAAACTTGATTCTAAAGTAAGGAATATAGAAACCTAGAAATAGTTGATAGGCTAGTAAATATAAAATACCTTTAAAAGTTATCCATGATTTTATACATATACGTAATTAAATATCATTTAAAAACTATTTGTTGCTAAAGTAAAAATAATAAAATGTGAGCATGAATTTTATAGTAAAATAGAGCTAAAATATATGACAACAAGAACTATAGTAATTGGATATCTATTGTAGTTTTCATTTTTGCAACACAATAAAATAATTTTTGAATATAGAATGTGGTAAGTTAAAGATGCACATTGCAATAATAAAAATGTTTAGATATCATAATATCTAAACTGACAACTAAAAAAATAATCACAAAGAGGCATAACTAAAAATCCATTAAAAAAGATAATATGAATGCTAAAAATTACATTTTATTCATTCCTAATATAAAAAGAACAGAGAAGAAAGAAAAAAGGAATGAAGAAATGAGAGGATAAAACCAAATGTCCAGATTGTAGGCTTAAATAGGCATATTAATAATGATAGCAAAAATAAATGAGCTAAACATTAGACTTAAACAGACACCTGACAAAAGACACCTTACTAACCAGAAAAATGCAAATTAAATACACCATAAAACACCAACCTACCAGAATGGCAAACTATCAAATCAAAAAGAATTTGTAAAACACCAAATTTTGAAGATGATATAGAACTGGACCTCTTATACATTGGTAGCAGAAATGTAAAATACACCAACACTTTGGAAAAACATGTTTCTAAAAGAGTTACACATATATCTAACCTATGACCCAACAATTCTATTTCTAGGTATTAATTAAAAGGAAATAAAAACATTCATCTACAAGAACTTTCATCCAAAAAAAGTATATTTTATCTTTTTTTATCGTAGTCCAAAACTAGAAACAATCTTGATTTACATCAACAGAAGAATGGACAGATGAACTGCATTATCCATACAATAAGATCTTACTAGTAATAAAAATAAATGATTGGCAGGTACATGCTATACCATGATGAAACTTAAAAATATTATGTTTAGTGATAGAAATCAAACACAAAAATATATCCAGCATTATTGCATTTATATGAAATTTTTAGAATAGACAAAACTAATCTATGGTGACAGAAATCACACAGTAGTTGTTTTGTCCAGGGGGATTGATGTGAAAGGGCATAAGAGCGTCTTCTGAGTTAATGGAAATGTTTGTAAATTGACACACATTCATGAAAACTGAGTTATATGTTTAAGATCTGAGTATTTTATGATATGTAATTTATGCCTTGATTAAAAAAAAGGGGGAGGGCAACATTGTCTACTATATGCAAGGCACAGTTCTAAGTGATGCTGGAGAAACACCAAAAAAAAAAAAAAAGAATACAAAAAGTCCATGGTTTTGACAATCAAGTAAATGAATAAAAAAAGTTATACACCAGATATTAAGGTAAAATATCTGGTAAATATATAAATAAAAAATATATAAGGTAAAATATACACTAGATATTAACGTAAAAAATAACTGGGATAGTGGGTAGCATTTATGTTGGTATAATGTACACTTGGGAATTTAACCCTTGAGCTGAATCCTGAAGAATGAAAAGAAGTAATCCATGGGCTTTGTTAGCTAAAGAACACTACCAGATGCTCTAAGATGCTTGAGGTATTTAAAACACTCTATCAGTGTATAAGTAACATAGTGAGATAAAGAGAGTGGGATGAGATTAAGGAGATGTAGTCAGGTACCAGATTAATAGGTTGTTTTTTTTTAGTGATGATAAGGAGTATAGATTTTATTTCAACATGGCCAGCACTTCTGCTTCTGATGGAGTGATAGAAATCAAATTTACTTTTTCACTTTAAACAACTAGGCAACTGGGATGTGTATGCGTGTATATATATATTGGGTTGTCAGAAAAGTCATGAGGTATTTTTTCTATGTTTTTCGCTGCAAAAATGCAATATATATATAAAAGTTTTCAGACACTGGTTAATAGTCAGTACAGGACTATGCTTCCTGAAAAAGTGGAAAAAGACAGTGAGCCTTATGATTTTCACAGCTAATTGCCTAGAAGCAGTTTGCAGTGTAAGAAGCAGCAATTAAAACAGATCCTGTTAGTCTCCCCAAGTAAAAGAAATGGACGTTGGAGTTTGGGGAGAAAAAATGAGGTTGAATTTTGTTTGTTTGTTTGTTTGTTTGTTGTTTGTTTTTCACAGAATAAACAAGGAAGACCTACAGTAAGAGAAATCACCATAAAATACAAGAGAGAGATTTCCTTAAATCTCTGATTGTATGCTTATCTCTACATGGTGATGCGGAACTGTCTTAGGCTAAGAAAATAACCACAGGAAAGCAGCAGGCCAAACAATTTCAAGAGCTCACACCGGGCTGGGAAGAGTTTGTCCCAGATTGGAAAGAATTCATAAGACATCGTGTGAAATCATCTGAAGGATAGCACCTTAGTTAAAGAATCTAATTTAGCCCAAGATTAAAGCTGTCAGGAATCACCTTTATGAAGCCTGAAGAAATCCTCAAAAGTATCAAACTTATTCCAAGTAAACTAACTGAATGCCATAAAAAGTTCAAATCTATGTAAAAGACAACAATAAAATCAAGCACCTGATAAATAAAGCACAATGTCTAATAACAAATAAAAAATTACAAGACAGGCAAAGAGACCAGAAATTATGAACCATTATCAGGGCAGAAAAAAATCAATAAATAGTAGCTCATAAATAACAAAGATAATGGATATATATATATATATACATATATATATATGACATTAAAACACATAAATATGCTGAAGATGGTAGAGGAAATAAATGAACATGATGAGGGTAAAATGTGAAATATTAAAGAAAACACACCAAATGGAACTTCTAAAATTAAAATGATGTAACATATTTGAAATTTAATAATGGACTAAATGAAATTAAGAACATATTAGACACTGCAGAAGAAAATATCTGTGAAATCAAAGAAATAAAAATAAAAACTTGCCAAAATAAAGCACCCAGAGAAAAAAGACTCAGTAAATAAGATCACCAGTGATCTATAAAGTAACATTAAGCAGTCTAATGTATATGTAATTAGAGACCCAGAAGCAAGGAGATGAAAGGGAGGATGGAGAAACAAAAGAAATTATGCCTAAATTTTTTTCTGAATTTGATAAAAACATGTACCTCAGATAAAGAAAATCAATAAAATTCAAATGAACAAACAAATAGAAACCCCAAAATAGAACCAAACCAAGGCACATCATAATAAAATTTCTGAAAACCAGGGATTATACAAAAACACCTGAAAGCAACCAAATGAAATTGACATATTACATGTAAATGAACAAAGATGAGACTGACAGCAGATTTCTTATCATAATCTATACTAACTAGAAGAAAATAAAGCAATATCTAATTTAAAGTACTGGGGTAAAAAAAGAAGTCAATCTACAATTCTATATCCAGTGAAATGTCTTTCATAAATTAAGGGGGAAATAATGATTTTTTAGGAAAAAGGAAAGTGAGAAAATTAATATCCAGGAGATTTGAATTTGAAAAAATTTTGTAAAATGTTCTTCAAGAAAAGGGAAGACGATAACAGATGAAAACTTAGAGTTTGCAAAGAAATTAAGAACACCATACTAGTAAACATGCAGGAAAAATTAGGAGAAAAATACTAAACATTAAAAACCCTCTTCAAAAGATGACTTGTTGTTTAAAAAAAATTAATAACACTGTGTTGTGGGATTATGTCACATTATTGTGACTATCAAAATATAGATAGGTAAAAATATGTATAAATTAATGTACAACAACAACAACAACAAAACCCACACAAAAAATAGGGAGTAAAGGAAATACAGATAAAATGGCATACTGTTTACAATTATATTGTGATATATTAAATATATTTATTCCAAACTCTGGAGCAATTACTAAAGAATAAATTAAATAAAACAAAGAATTTATCTAGTAAGCCAATAGTGGAGATAAAATAGAATCAACAATAACACTCAATGGAGAAGAAGTCAGAAAAAGAAGAAGATGTGAATAAAAAACAGATGGTATAAATAGAAAACAAATAGCAAGATGATAGATTTAAACTCAGACATATTATTATTTCAATTAAATATTAATAAAATAAACTAATGAAATTTCATAGATTTTCAGATTGAATGTTTTAACAAACCAGATTCAACTCTATGCTGTCTATAAGTCAGTTGTGACTATCAAAATATAGATAGGTAAAAAGTAAAATAAGGGAGAAAAATATACCATTCTAACACTAATCCAAAGAAGGGTGGAGTGGCTATATAACAGACAAAGTAGATTTCAGGTTGAGGATAATTTCTACTGACAAAAAGGAACATTGAATTATGATAAAGAAACTATTCATCATGACAACAAAATAATCCTACATATCTATGCACCTAATAACAGAACTTCAGCATATAGGAAGATAAAACTAATAGGATGCAAAGGAAATAAAAAGATCTGAAATTATAGTTGACAATTTTAACATGCTTCTCTTAGTATGTAATAGAAAAATTACACAGAATATCAGTAAGGATATAGAAAATTTGAATAACTCCTTAAAACGACTTTAACCGATTTATATTTGTAGAACAATCCACCCAACAACAGCAGAATACACATTATTTTCAAGTGTACATGGACTATTCATTAAAATAGACAACATTTTAGACAATGAAACTTGCCCCAATAAATTTAACAGTATGTTCACTGATCAGGACAGGATTAAACTAGAAATCTGTAACAGAAAGATATTTGTAAAATCTCTAAATATTTGGATATAAAATATTTTTATTTTTACTACTTTTAAACAATTTTAAACAACTCAGAGGGAAAAAAACAAAGTGAAAGTAGAAATGCTGTACTAAATGGAAATAAAAACACAACATTAAAGTTCTTGTGTGCAGCAGAGGGAATTCTATTTTATTAAATGTTTACATTTAGAAATAAATTCTATAGGCTAGAAACAAGAAATATAGAAACAGATTAAACACAAAGTAAGCAGAATTAAGAAAATAATTTGGGTTAGAACAGAAGTCAAGGAAAATGAAAAACAATAGAGAAACAATAAACCAGGTATTTTTTTATTTTTTTTAGATCAATAAAATTGATGAACCTTTAACCATAAGATCAGGAAAAGAAAGGTAAAGACATTAGATTAGCAGTAACAGAAATGAAATAAGGATGTCATTACAAGGTCCCCACAGGCATTATAATGTGATAATGAAATATTATGAATCATATTATACCATTAAGTTAGAAACCTTAGGGCAGACACCTTGAAAGATAAACCATCAAAACTTATTCAAGAAGAATTAGTTCACCTGAACAGTTCTACAACTATTAAATTTGAAATTACAAATCTCACAAAAAAACTGCAGGTTCAGATAGCTTTACTGGTAAATTCTACTACATGATTAAGAATGAAATAATACAAATTGTATACAAACTCTTTCAGAAAAGAAAGGAGCAGGGGTCACTTCTCAATACATTTTATGATACCAGGATTACCCTGATAAAATAACCAGTAAAAAATTCACAAGAGGAGGAAACTAGAACAACCCCCCCTGATTAATATAGATACAAAGATTTGTAACACCATTTTACACAGTTGAATGCAGCAATATATAGTAAAGGATAATACAACATAATCATGTCGGGTTTATCTCAAAAATGTAAAATTGATTTAACATCTGGAAATAATGCAATATACTTCACCTATTAGCAAACTAAAAAACAAAGACAGGATCAAAACCAAAAAACACAATGATCTCAATAGATGCAGGGAACACATTAGACATAATACACCATCCATCAGCATACTAGGAATAGAAGGAAACTTCCTTGACCCGATAAAGGGCATCTAAGGAAAACAAGCTATCATCATGCTTAATTAGGAAAGACTGAATATTATCTTTTTATGGTTATAAAAGAGACAAGAAAAATCATTTCCATCTGTAGAGGATAGGGATGAGAAAAAAGGTTCACTTTTTAACTCACTAGGTCCTGGCACAATTATATTTAACTGGTTATTTTTAGTTCAATTCTCTCCTCTCTCATTTTCTAGTAGGCAGCAAGAAGTTGGAGGACCTACAGTGTTAGCCTGGAAATCCCTAGCTAAAGCATCCAGTTTATCAGATTACTACAAGCAACAGTGTTGTTAAAATCTCTGCCACTATATAACAAATGTCTCGTTGCCTTCAGTTTCCAATAACCTTTTCCTCACTTTCCTTTAACCCCTCAGTGATAGCTTCCTCAAAGCGCTTCTAGCATATGCCCACCGTTCAGTCCTAAAGCCAAGGCCACATGTTTCAGTTTTTGTTACAGTAGCACTCCAGTTGCAGGTACCAAAATCTTTTCAGTTTTATATTACTGTATAACATATTACCCTAAATCATCATCATCATCATCATCGTCATCATCATCGTCATCATCATCATCATCTCATGGTTCTGGGGTTAACTAAACTCAGCTAGGCAGGTCTTACCAGGGTCTCACATGTAACTGAAATCAGACAGTGGCTGGGTCTGGAGTTATCTCAGACTTCCTCATTCATATGTCTCGCTGTTGATGCTAGCTGTCAGCTGGGACCTCAATTTGGACTGTTGATCAAACAACGACATGTGGCCTCTCCATGTGGCCTCGCCTTCACAGAGTATAGGTTAGGTTCCAAGGACAGGAGTTCCAAAAGGGAGCCAAAAGGAAGCCTCAAAACTCATGCGGTGTCACTCCCTTCACATTCTACTCTTTAGAAGCAAGTCTCAAAGGCCACCCATCCTCAACAGAAGAGTTAGTCTTCATCTCTTAATAGAAGGAGTATGAAAGAGTTTGAGGACACTTTTTTTTTTTTGCAGGCAGTGCCACTGGCCCTTGTATGTGGGACCAAACCCGGGCTGCTGGCTTCCCAAGCCAGCGCTTAACCACCGCGCCACTCAGCCAGCCCCGAGGACACTTTTTAAAACAGCCCCTCCGCAGCATAACTTATACAGGTACGAACTAGAAACCAGCACTGGAAATATGAACATTAAGCACATGCTCCTGCAAACTCCCAGGCATTCCATTGCATCTACTGTGACAAACCTTGGATCCAAAAAGCACAGAGAGGGCACGAGTACATAAGGACTGCCTCATGGTTCTAGTTCCAGGTTAGGTTTATGAGTGCCGTCATATCCTGCATCTTCCAACTCTATGCCTGGGCCTCAACTATTTTCCCCTATCTTCTGTGCCACAGGCTTTTACAACCAACATTTACATCTTGTCATTTCTGTGATCCTTGGATATAAGAAATGTAAACAGTCTTTTGGAGAAGGGCCCAGCAGCTCGGAAATCCACAAAGATGGCAGTACCCTCTGTCCAGGCGCTTTGGCATCTCCAGTGCTAAGGCTTTTACATCAAGCCTGCCTTCTTTTCTAGTCCCTCTCTGATCTTAACACTTTGTAAGTGAGCATTTGAGCTATATGACGAGTTTACTCGTTTCCCGCAAAAAATGTGTTAAATACTTATGTCTCCTGTTTCCCAGGGTCTAGGCCAAACTCTGTACCCTGGCTGTGAAAATTGGGTCCCTCTCATTTCTTGCCTATTTTCCTACCTGGCAGACCCAATTGTTTTAAAGACAAAAGCCTGTCTGAGCCCCATTCCTCATGGCTGGGGTCCTATTTGCTACTGCCAACATGCCCTCATCCTGTGCTCTGCCCACCTGTGAGGGAGCCACCTATTGCTCACCTCTGGCCCCCCTTTTTGCCAACCACCTGCCTGCCTAGACCTTTAGCTTCTACCTGTTGCCAAAGCGCCCAGACGGCAGACTCTGCCATCTTTTTGGACTTCCCAGCTGCTGGGCCTGTCTCCAAAAGACTGTTTGTTTTCCAGGTCTGGCCCTCATTATATCCAGTTCCTAGTCTTGACATGTACCGAAAAGCATCTGACTTTGTCCCTGGCTACCACTGCCTCCCTTCCACTCCTCTGATCCATGCCCAGTGAGATCTACAGAAGCAAATAGAAAAAAAAACAAACCAACAAAAATCACCAGGCAAGAATCAGTCTGATTTTGCTACTTTAGTTAAAAACTTGCACAGCATTAAATTCCCTTACCTTCTCTATTACTTCATTTCTAGGAAAACTTGCCTGCTCCAACCTTCCCTGGCTGGTTCCTGGGCTCCTTCCCCTTTGGCTTTCTCTTGGCTTCCAAGACTTGCAAACTACATGTCTATGGCCTGATGACCTGGATTTCAAATTCCTGGCTCGTTCACACTTCAGCAGTCATCTGGCCCTCAGCGCTCAGCCTGTACCATGCACATTCAGCTTCCTGGTCCCTGTCTAATCAGTTCCACATCTGGTTGGGCTTTCTTCTGATATCTGGAAAAGTGGGGAACAAGCTAAATCATTTTGTATCTTTAGCATAAAACTTTACTTCTGCCAGTTGCACATATTTCAGATTTTTCAAGGCATAACAGACACTTAAGACCTTTGTGAAGTTTTCCTTGACCTCCTTTCCACTTAATGGGGGCTGGAGAATTTGATTTTACATTTATGATATTTTTTTCCCTAAGACTGCTCAAAACTGGCATGAATTTTTGATGGGAAGAATAATATGGTTAGCATGTTTATAAATTAACAGTCAAGGAGGTGTACAAACCCCAAATTATTCCCACAGGAAGCAAGTTGCTGGCTCTGACATCCCTCCTTTTCCTTAGCTTGCCAGAAACAGATGTTGACAGTGCTCTCATTTGGGGAATTTCTCCAGAAGGATGAATATTACCCTTGAGAAACACAATATACTGTACATGACTTCTTATAAGCAAAGAAGTAGTTTATTTAAGCTTAGAGAAAGTGCATACTGACAACCTGTGCAAAGAAAGGAAAGAATGCCATAAAGCAATCTAAAAGCTTAGCCAGGCCTCAACTTCATGGAATTTTTCTAGGCTAGTTGAAAGGGGCAATTGATATGTGCTTAGAGGACTGCAGATGGAATCAGACCTAAGAGACGAAAGTCTTCTCTACACAAAGCCAGAATTCTCTGAGAAGTAAAAAATATCAGCCATCGAGCTGGCTGTTTTGCCCACATTTCACAAAGTAATCCAACTTCTTTTAACACATAAAAAACTATAATTAACCAATTTTCATTTAAATCCAAAGGTATTCATAAGGAGCTTCTCCTATACCAAACAGTATGCATGCTTATATGTTTGCCTGTAGGCATAAAAATGGCATATGACCATTCCTATTCTCAGAGTCTTCAAAATATAAATTGGTAGAATCTGAAAAGTAAGAAGTCTGGTGACAAAAAAAATGAAACTAATTTATTTGTCAAGTAGTGCCCAGAAAACCTAGCCTACATTTTAATTGTAAGGCACTCTTAGCATAAATAATTTTTTTGTTTGTTTGTTTTCCTTTGTTTTTAAATGCAGCATACCTGGTTTTGCTGGGGGTCGAATATCTGACATAAAATTCACAGAAATGTATCTATATTGTTGAATGAATGAAACCATATACTGGGAAGGAAATGAAACGGCTTAGACATTTCAATAGATGGGGAAAGGGTTGAATCCACCAGAGCTCAGTGGTGTGCATCAATCAGAGATGGATGATTCCCTTTGAACAAAAATGTCATGCTGACCTGGTGGAGGAGATGGCAGGATGCAAATCCTGCAAGTGATATCTGGCAGCCACTATCAAAAGAACAGAGTCAAACAAGGTGACCTGAAACCACCAATCACGCACCAGTGTCTTCTGGGACACATGGCCCCAGCACTTTCAAATATGCAATACTACCCCTCTATGCTCATCAAGCAGGAAACACTTATGTCTCTGGTGCCGGTGGACCTCTTCATATAACCAATTCAGGGACACTGAGCTGCTGGTCTATGTGGCTTTGATGCCTGCCGAAAGAGCCGTACTTGGCATTTGTTCTCAACATTTAATGGTCATTAAATATTTGTTCCAAATACATCACATATTGAAAGTTCAAGACCCTCTTTTGACCAGAAGTTTTGACAACTATATTGGTTGATAGAGAATGGACTGAGTTAAGAATATGATCTGCCTAATTGTTTCAGCTGCTGGTGACTCAGTTCAGAGTCAATATTGCTAGTTGTGCTTGTCAAAATATTTGAAAAAAGGAAAACCTGATTTTATAAAATCATGGATACCATGTAACCCAATGTTTTTATTTCTATGAATCTGTTGGGAGAAAAGAATCATAACGGACCAAAAATTTATGTAAAAAAAAGAAGGTTGTGAAAACATTATTTGTAATATTTAAAAATCACATAAAACATAAATGGTTATATAAATCAGGTACATTTGTCCCTTGAGTATGAGGAAATTTTTAGAAATAAGAGTGATATTGTTAGAAAAAGTTTCTCAAAATATAATATTAGATGACAAAAGCAGATCACGAAGTTGTATGCATTTAACAAATATTTATGGAGTGCTGATGATGTAGCAAGCATTGTTCAAAGTCTAGAGATATTACTAGTGACCAAAGCGGGGGGAAAAAAATCTCTTCCCTGGTGGAGATTACATTCTGATATATCTTATAATGTTCTGTGTGCAAATAAACAACAAAGCTAACAAATAAAATGAGTAAGCGTAGACAGAAAGTGGAAGGGAACTGTGGTGGGCACACCGTTCGCATCCCTTGGATCCTTTTACCATTTCTGTGCAGTGTCCCTTGTGTATTTCCCCCCACCAAGCCATTACCTACACCCTGTTGAAAGGCTGCTTCCCCATCTGGCTGCAGAGCCTGCTTTGCTAGAAATGCCTGGGAATGTACAGGCCCCCAGGGGCAGCCCTTTAGCAGCGACTGAAGGAAGTGTGGTGTAAATATTGCATCTCCCTTTCTCCAGTTGGGCCATCTCTCCCCTGTGGATTGCGTCAGAGCTACCTTCTCTACGACCTTGTTTGCTGTTAACACCTTGGCTGCTGGAGAGCCAAACCTTTGACGAACGTTTAAAGAGATGGTGCGATAATAATAAGACAGTTACATTGACTGAGTGCCTCTTGTTTCAGATTTCACATGAATTATCTTAATTTTCATAGCAACCCTTTGAGATAAGTGTTATTATTATCTTCATAGTACAGGAGAATAGAAGGCTGTGGGCATGTTCTTTTTGTTTCTCATACTTCCATCCTCTACAGTTTTCTGCCAAGATAGGTATTACTTTTCTAAGTCTACAGGACATGAGTACCCGTTTTTCTGGAGTGCTGTCTTGCATAGCTGCAGCAATGGTATATTCCTGGCAGCTTTAGAGCATTACTGCTCTTATATTTGAATGCAATTCTTTGTCAATTAACAAATAGTAAAATGATCACACCATTACCCAGGATGTTTCTTAATCTCTATAAATAAATTCCATCATGGAAATGAACAAATACTTCAGGATTTGAGTGGATTTCTGCTATTGCCTCTGAAATTTGCTGCATTATCTAGGAACTTTTGTTCAGCCTCATTTACTTTCAGAACCACCTGTATTATCCTTTGGCCGACAGGCATACCTCATAGGTATTGCAGGTTCTGTTCCAGATCACCATAAAAAGGCAAATAATTGCAATAAAGTGAGTCACACAAATTTTGGAGTTTCTGAGTGTGTATAAAATTGATGTTTACACCATACTATGGTATAATAAATGTGTAATATGGCATTTTATCTAAATCAATGTTAAAAATATACTTTAATTTAAAAATAATTTATTGCTAACAAATGCTAATCTAAAAATGGTGGCAATAGGGTTACTTGACACAGAGTTGCCACAAACCTTCAACTTGTAAAAAAAAGAACAATATCTGCAAAGCTCAATAAAGTGAAGCACAATAAAAAGAGGTATGCCTGTATTCCTCCAATTTACCCTAAAATATCCTAATCTTGTTTTTATGAGTTAATAATGAATTGTTCTTGTCTTAACACTACACTAACATTCAGTTTTAAAATTTTTCTAAGATAATGATATTTTCATAAGAAATTTACTGACCTAGGCTCCGTTCATTGAAGCTCATTGCATGCTACTTTCTTTAAGATAGGAAGGAGGAAAGGCCTACAACTGAAGTTGAACCACTCAAACATTAATATATATGGTTTCTTTATGCTGACTTAAAATAGTCACCTGGAAAGTTGTCCTCTACATTATCTCATGGAGAAGTGCTAGTCTTAGACTAAAAGAAACTCTCTTCTTGTTAGTACAATATCCTGTAAGGTAGAAATTCCTAAAGATCTGTTACTTAGATTTAGGTCATATGGGACAAAATCTAACTCTAAATAGCTTAGGCAAAAAAAAAAAAAAAAAAAAAAAAAAAAAAACAACAACAAAAAAGCCCTCAAGATTGGTGAAATATATAGAAGCTTTAAACTGCCAAGCCAGAGGGACAGCAGGGATGTGTCTAGGCCTCAGGGATGCCCCTTGACCAGAAGTGAAATCTGTAATATTATCTAGGATTCCTAAGGGTAGTGTTTGCTTGGTACATGATATTTTATTTTAACATATCTATGTCTTTATATTCAAAGTGTGTTTCTTGGAGGCAGTGTGTAGTCTGTTCTTGCTTTATTAGCCATTAGATGAGTTCTTTTTAGTCATATAGTTATGATCATTTATATTTAACATAATATCAAATTGGTTGGCTTAAATTTGCTATTCTGCTATTTATTTTATATTTTCCAACTGTTTTTGTTGCTTTTTTCCTTTTCTGTCCCCCACTTTTAAAATTAATTACTTTTAGTGTTCCATTGTATCCTCTGTTGGCTTACTCACTATATGATTTTGGTTTATTTTTAGGGGTCTCTCCTGAGTCTACAATACACATGATTAACTTAATCACAGTTTACCTTCAAAGAATATTGTACCATTTCTTGGATAATGTGATAACCTTATACTTCCATTCATTTCCTCTCATCTTTTGTACTATTGTGATCATATAGTTGACATCTATAAGTGTTACAAACTCCAAAACACATTATTATTATTATTTTTACTTTAGTAGTCAAATATCTTTTAAAGAAATTTAAATTGAGAAAAAACTTTCATATTTACCCATATATTTATCAATTCTAGATTTCTTCATACTTTTCTGTTTATTTAAATTTTCACCTGGTTTCATTTTCCTTCAGTCTGAGAATTTTCTTTTAGTATAGATCTGTTGGTAATTAATTCTCTCAACTTCTTTTGAGTGAAAAAAATGTATGTACTTCTTTCACTTTTACTGGATATTTTTACTGAATATGTAATTTAGGTTGAAATTATTTTTTCTACACACTAAAATCACCATTCTGTTGTCTTCTGATTTGCACTGTTTTCAAGGTTAAATCAATAATAATTCTTATCTTTGTTGCTCTGTATGTAATAATGTTTTTTTTTCCCTGACTTCTGTTACAATTTTTTCATTATCATTGGTTTACACCAATTTGATTCGGACATATTTTAGGATGGGTTTTTTTTGTGTGTGTTTATCCTGTTTGGTGTTTGTTGGATGTCTATAATCTATTGGATTATAATCTATCTCTATGTCTATAATCAATTTTATCAAAATTGGAAATTTCTCAGCTATTATTTCTTCAAATATTTTACAGCCTCTAAACATCCCTTTTGAGAATACATTTACATGTATATTAGGCTATTTAATATTGTCCCACAGGCCACTGATTTCTGTTCATTTTTTGTGGGTCTATGTGTGCATGCATGCCTTTTTGTCTCTCTGTGCTTCAGTTGCTATCTCTACTTTGGCTTCTCAGAACTCAAGTTGCCATTCTCTGCTTGGGTCCCCCTCCTTTCACCATGATCTGAAAAATGCTACCAAACAAAAATCACCTTATTTTCCTCCCCTCAAGAATAACAATCTTTTTCTGCCTGTTGTCCAAATTCTGCAAAATGATATGCCTTAAATATTGTTCAGTTTTCTGGTTGTATATGATGAAAGGCTCTCTGGTATACTTTACTCCAATGTGTCCAGAAGTAGAAGTCTCACTGTAAGGTTTTTAATCAAGGGGAAAGTATGACTAAGCAGAGCAATGTCATTTAGGAAGGTCACTAGAGCAGAAATATAGACTATAGATTGAATAGGGGTTAGACTGAAGGCAGGAACATTAAGAAATACCATTAATCAAGGAAAGAGCTAATGATCTAAGATATCAAAACAGAGAACAGGATTAAAAATCAGGGATCAAAGTCAGCAATATTTTAGGTAATCATCAACTTCCTCTATTAATAAATATTTATCAATTGCTTGCTATGTGCTAGGAATATAAAATTGTGTTTATTTATTCAATCAACAATCATTTAATGAGTATCTCTTGTGTACCAACCACTCTGATATTTATGGGAAATATTGTCTACCCACATTGCTCATTCTCTCAGACAGCACTATGTAATAGAACTTTCTGCAATGACGGTAAGAGTAGACACTGTCTACAATAATAACACTGAGGAATTACTCATATGTTTTTAATGTTACTTAATTTTAATCAATTAAATTTTAAATTTGAATAGTTTAATATGACTAGTGGCAACTGCACTAGACATTGCAGTTCTACAGGAATTCTAATACAGACACACACATATACACACACTTACAATTAAACCTATTAGTACTATTAATAAATGCAGGGCCATTAAAATTACTTTCAGAACCCAGGAGGAAGGATTTAATCCTTTTGAAATTAATATAAGAAAGGAGGAACATCAGGAAGTTGTTTACATTTTAGCTGAACTTTGAAAGAAAACAATAAAAAACAACAGAGCAGCAATGGAGAAAGTGAGTTCTTGACACAAGGGAAAGACAGTACCATAGGATTTAGAGAACTGGAAACAGCTTTTTTTTTTTTTTAAGTAAGAGAAAAAAGTATTTATGGGGAACTATAAATATAAAAATATAAAATAAAAGTACATAGAAAAAATATACAATATTCATTACACTAGGATGTTTGAACTTCTTGTAGGGTGCTGTCAATCAGAATGATAAGATTTTTTTTTGATATTTGATGTTTAGCTTGTAAATGGAGATCTTCAAGAGGCAATCAAAATACCTTATTTGGAGCTTAGAAGATACCAGGGCTAGTGATATTACTTAAAGAAAAAGGGGCACAAAGAGAGGAAAAGATGGACAAGAAAGCTTCATTTGGGTTGATTTGATTATCACATACCTTAATAATGTTCTTGGACAAGAATCTTTTGGGAGACTTCTGGTCAAGTTGAAGGGATGTAAACAATGTGCTCTCCTCCTTTCATGACCACAATAAAATTACAATTAAACTACATAGCAACCATCACTGAGAATCACCTGAAGTCTAGCTAAACAGAAGTCCTATAACTAAGAATATACAGAAGAAGCCACATTAAGATTGGTAGAAGGGGCAGAGATATGGAACGGGCTGGTCCCATAACCACATGTGGCAATTAAAAATCTGGAGGGATACCTTGGTTGTAGATGTCTCCCTTGAGAAGTGAGTTGTCCTAGACCTACACCGAGCTCCCCAGTCTAGGGATCCAGTGCTGGGAAAAGAGGTCCCCATCATTTCTGGCTGTGAAAACCAGAGGAGCTTGTGGTTAAGTGAGATGGAGAACAGCTGGAGTCCCAGGCATTCCTCTTATAGGACATATGCATGGACTTACTCTGTGACATACTCACTTGTTCTTAGCTCCAGTTCTGGGGCAGCAGCTCAAAAGATGACTGGGACATAAGGGGAGGAACTAAATTTTCTGGCTTTAGGGAGAAGACTGGAGGAGCAGCTTTCTCCTAGGCAGAAGTGCTGGCAGAAGGATTGTTCCTTTGTTGAGATCTCCCTCCACCCAGGCTGCACACACAGGCAGGTGCCATATCTGAGTCTCCATCAACCTACCTAACACCATTTGTCAGCTCTGCCCTGGTGATTCCCTGAGACTCTCCCCCACCCAACTTGTGGGCCCACCCAAGCCACTTTCCGTGGCTTTTCCATACAAATGACCTGTCCAAGCTCATGCTGTGAACACTCCTATAATCTCTCAAAGGTTTGCAAGGCCCAGACAAGTGGCATCTGTTCTTGACATGCTATATACCACTTGCTGAGCAGCACTGAGGCCAGCACTGATGGCAGCCAGCCTGGGTTTGCAGGTTGGCCTCTCACAGGTACATCTAAGCCCAGCACAAGTCAGAACCATCTGCAGATAACTTTGTAGCTCATACCAAGGTCCCCAGGAAGGGCACAGGCAACAGATGAACTTGGCCCGCCCCTCCAACAGGTCCCAGAACCAACACTTGGTGGCCAGCTTCAGGCCATACAAGAGCATTACCCAACCATCTTCACAAATGATATACCCAAAGGGAACACTGGGTAGGCACCAGAGCCCCACTATGGCAAATCCTGCTCTGCAGGGCAACTCCTGCACAACAGCTCCTCCACTGTAGTCACAACCAATCCTTACAACCAATCAGCCTGAGGGTCAATCCTTCCTATTGATGTGCAAAGATTGACCAAGAAGGCTCAACCACAACAGGAGGGCACACATAACCGACACAAGGGACAAACCTAAAGCACCCAGTTCAGGTAACCAAAATGACTGTGTCACTGGGCTCCACAGGACACCTACTAAGTAAGGCCAGTCTACTAAAACCAGGAGAAATAGAGCTCTATCTAATACAAGAAACAAACACAGGGAGGCAGCCAAAATGGGGAGAAAAAGAAACACATCCCAAATGAAAGAACAGAACAAAGCTCCAGAAAAAGAACTAAAAATAGAGACAAGTAATCTACCAGATGCAGAGTTCAAAACACTGGTTATAGAGCTCCTCAGTTATCTCAGTGAAAAGTTCAACAAGAGATAGGAAACATAAAAATGGAGATAGAAAACATAAAAAAGAACCAGTCAGAAATGAAGACTACAATAACTGAAATGAAAAATACATTAAAGGGAATCAACAGAAGACTAGATGAAACAGAAGATAGAATCAGCAATTTGGAAGATAAAGTAACATAAACCACCCAATCAGAACAGGAAAAAGAAAAAAGAATCCCCCCAGATGGGGGGAGTTTAAAGGGCCTCTGGGACAACATCAAGCTTACCAACATTTGCATCATAGGGGTACCAGCAGGAGAAGAGAGAGAGCATGGAATTGAAAGCCTATTTGAAGAAATCATGATAGAAAACTTCCCTAACCTGGCAAACAAAATAGACATACAAGCCCAGGAAGTGCAGAGTTCCAAACCAGATGACCCAAAGAGGCCCACACCAAGATAGATCATAGTTAAAATGCCAAAGTTTAAAGACAAGAAAAGAATCTTAAAATTAGCAAGAAAAAAGCAGTTAGTTACCTACCAGGGAGCTCCCATAAGACTGTCAGTTGCTTTCTCAACAGAAACTTTGTAGGCCAGAGGGACTGGCAGGAAATATTCAAGCGATGAAAAACAGGGATCTACATCCAAGATTACTGTACTCTGCAAGGCTAGCATTTACAATCAAAGGATAAATAAAGATATTCCCAGACAAGAGAAGCTAAATAAGTTAATCACCACTAAACCAGTATTACAAGAAATGTTAAAGGGACATCTTTAAGAAGAAAAAACAGGAAAAAAAAATCAAAATTATGAATAATAAAATGTCGATAACTACATATGTATCAACAATTAAAATTTAAATGGACTAAATGCTCCAACCAAAAGACATAGGGTCACTGAATGGATAAGAAAACAAAACCTTAACATATGCTGCCCACAAGAGATTCACTTCAGATTGAAAGAAAGGCTGAAAGTAAAAGAATGGAAAAAGTTATTTCATAAAAATTAAAATGAAAAAAAGCTGGGGTAGCAGACAAAATTGACTTTACTCCAAGTCTATAATGTGAGACAAAGAAGGACCCAGTAATCCTACTTCTGTGTATTTAAACAAAAAAACGCAAAATTCAAAGGAACATGAGCATCCATATGTTCATTGCAGCATTATTTACAACAGCCAAGATATGGAGGCAACCTGAGTGTCCATTAATAGTTGAATGGACAAGAAAAGGTGGTACACATAGACAATGGAATATTACTCAGCCATAAAAAAGAATGAAATTTTGCCTTTTGCAATAATATGGATGGACTTAGAGTGTAGTGTGCTGAGTGAAGTAAGTCAGATAGAGAAAGACAAATGTCATATGACTTCACTTATATATGGAATCTAGAGAACAGGATAAATGAACAAACAAAACAGGAAAAAGTTCATAGATACAGAGAACATTTTGATGGTTGCCAGGTTGGGGTGGGGTTGAGAGGTTGAGTGAAAGGGTCAGGGTATTAAAAGGAACAAATTGATAGTTAGAAAATAGTCATGGGGATGTAGATTATAGCATGGGGAATATAGTCAGTAGTATTGTGATAACCATACTTGGTGTCAGATGGATACTGTATATATTGGGATGATCACTTTGTAAGTTATATATTAACAAATGCCTAATCACTGTGTTGTACACCTGAAACTTATATAATATTGCATGTCAACTATAATTGAAAAATAAAAATATATTTTAAAATATCTTTTGAAGGCCTAGTCCATTTATATTATGGCTCAGGAATGCTAAATTGAAGTTTCTGAGGCCTAACTGAATAGGTCAGACATTAGATAGGGGTCCCTGTCTCATGGGGGAGGAGGGCTTTACAGTTCTTTACCCTTGAGTCCTTTTGTCCATGCCCTAGCTGCCCTGTGGAGCCAGGTCTGGAGGACTGGCATACAGGCCTATTAACACCACATATCCCTGGCATAGATGTACAAGTAACATTCACCCTGGATTACGGCAGAGATGATGTGCTATATAACTAGAGATTCAAATTAAGTCTCTTATTCTCCAGGTAAATTCTCCTTGTCTTTCACACTATTGCTAGGTTAGTTTCATTGGGATTGTAAAATAACTTTTTATAGGTCATCTAGGAGAAGTTAGTTTTTAGGGTGTTGTCTTAGGAGCTAAAAATAAAATTAGATTAACAGTAATTAGTAAAGTGGGTGTAAGTTCATACATTTGACTGTAATCATTCCCCAAAGTGGTATTCTCTTGATTTGATTTTTTCCAGTGTGTTATATTCCCTTGTTGAAAGAAAATATGCATTCTGTACCCCCTACAAGAGCAATTTTAAGGAAAGTACAGTAAACATAAACCAATGTAATGATGGGCTACATAGAACACTTTGTTTTCATGAAATAAACCACTAAAAATACTTGTAGTGACAATGCGAAAGTAGTAATATTGTAGTTCAAAACAATTCCAAGCTATTATTTTATTTTGCAAGATGTTGTTGGCAGAATCTAGTCTCAATAATTACTTCTTTAATAAGAAAAAAAAAAAACAATTCAATGCACTCCAATGCAGACTCTAAAAATATCAGAGAACCAAGTATACAGGGATCAGGCTATTAATAGCTTGAAACACTGTCAGTTGGTAGAATGGAAAACATTTATTTATTTATTTATTTATTTATTTATTTATTTATTTATTTAGATTTTGAGCCAAAATCTAAGTTTTACTGCCGAGACATGTATTTTAAATCTGTAGCACGATTAAAGGTGAGAAAAGGCTGTAAGCAATTAAACCCTTTGTTTCATAACACCCTGTAGGAAACAGTAATTGCTTAAAGAGATGCAGAAATCCTCAAATGTGATTGATTCCATTATAATTAATTTAAAACAAAACATATTATATAGCACTTTTACATAATCACTAAATAATATGCAACCTAAAGTGTGATTTGCTGTCACAATCCTAAAAACCTAGGAATCCTTGAACTAAGTATTATCACCAGTTTGATTAAATGTAGTAGGAAGCGGGACAAAAGTTCAGCAAATAGGGCTCAATTCTGAAAAGCTTCCTTTTAGCTGCTGTATCCTGGGGGCGCCAAAAACATGTATACAAGTGGATACTTCGGTCAATGTTGCTCAAGCAGTTGTTTGCCATAATCAAAAGTGTCTGGACGCTGATGGTAACCACTTTGAGCAGCTCTTGTAATTACAGAAGTCAAATGTGACTTGTATTCATCTTTTGTTATCAGTATATATTGAGTATTACACTTTTAATACAGTTTTCCTTTCTTCAAATGTATATACATATTTTTGGCACCCTCTGTATCAGTATACTGTCACTTTCACTTTTTATAGTTTACTCAGACCCACTGAACACACTGGGCAACTATTTCCCAGTGGCCATTTCCTTGACATGGTTTTCCATGTAAAATTGTAAACCTCCAATACCATGAATCTGAAATTATGAATAAAATAATTGGGAAGCCTTTATTTATGTTTATGAAAAGAAGACAAGTAACTTCATAGAAAGGTAGAAGACAGTCAGGAGTTAGCACCAGAAAGGGAGGTCCATTGGAAATGTTTGCATGCATGATTTGGCAAATGGTAGTCAAGTATATAATAGTTCAGTAAGCCTCTATAAAATACACCTATAGAAACTGCAAATTGATGTGTCCATTTTCCTTAAATCATAAAAACATTATTTTCTTTTTAAAAATTCAGATATAGCTTACATAATGTGGGTAAATATTAATTGCACAACACAATGAATTTTCTATATGTATATATATCCATATATCCACCACCAAATCAAGATATGGAAGACTTCCAGTAACTTAGCAGACTTCCACGTGCCTTTTACCAGTTAATAACACCATCATTCTGACATCTAGAATCCGAATGAGAGTCCCAGAGAGTCTCATTCACACCAATACTTGCTTGGTATTGTCAGTTTTAATGTATTAATGTTAGTCCTTCTGGTTGAAGTGTAGTGTTATCATACCGTAATTTTAATTTGCATTCCTCTTGTGGTTAGTATTGCTAAACACCTTTTCACGTACTTATTGGCTATTGGATATCCTTTTCACTTTTCATGCAAGTGACGACAGGGTCAGTATGTGTTGCATTATGCCAAGCACCGTGTGTAGCACAGAGTAGGTGATGGATAAATATCTGTGAATGAATGCATGGATGCTTGAGTGAATTAATGGAGGAGTGGCCTCTATTTAAAGGCATACAGATTATGACCCTCTGATGCACTATTTGTTTTCCCCAAGGCAAAGACAAAGCTCAGTATTAGCAGGAAAGGGAACTCTGAATATGACTCCAGTCCTTGAGCAATAGCAACCTGAGAGCCAGCCCAAACGACTAGTCCTTAGAGCTGATGTACAAACTCTAGGGGAGTACTTTCTGTCTCCCCAGCCATCTTTTATTGATGCCCTGTGTCACAGTGATTATCCAATCAAATATATGCCCTCTGCATTGAAGCAGGGGTGAAGACAGCTCAAGGAGCTTCCTGGTCTACTAAAAAGAGAATAATCCTGAAGTCTGAATACCTACACACTACCACAAATTGACTGCAAATAATTAATTTCTCATTTTGGGTTTTAGTTTCCTCAATTGTAAAATAAAAGGGATCATCTGTGAGCTCTCTGGACCCTACTTTTTCTGACATCCTGTCACTGAAGAGTCTGAGGAAAATAGCTTTTATGGGAGAAACAGTACTAGCCATCCTTGGAGGTCAAGATGACCTGAGTAAGGTGCTCTGCTCGAGTCCCATAAGCCTCACAGCACCTTTATACTTGATCTCAAAAGGCAGTCTTTTAAGCTCTCCCAGAACCAAGCTGATCTCTTCGGTAGGCTGAGATGTAAAAAACTTCCAGACTTCTATGTAAAGGGAGCTCAAACCCCAAACAAGAATGATCCTTGGATCATTGGATACAAGTAATATTTTCTTCTAGAAATAGAAAATGTCCTCCAGCTTAGTTATAATTTCTACAATCTGTTCTGCCAATAATTTTTGGTTTTTGTAACTGCTACTCAGAGCTCTTTTGGAAAAAAATGAAAATATAGTTTATTTCTAATAGCCTGATAATTTTCGTGGGACGTCCCATTAACAAACAGATAAAAAAGTCACCATAGAAGTCTTGTTATAAAGAAGTTAACCCTAATTATCTATTTATTATTGAAAAATCATTTATGGACCTTTTATTTAAAAGAAAAATTTTGAAACAGTTCACCATGAAAGAGTTCTCCTTTCTCACATGAAAACAAATCTTTACTTTCAACTTAAAGAGCAGTTACCCTAGAACACACAAGGTGTAACAGAGGATGTTAATTGTTTTGTCTTTTAAAAAAATTCACTTATCTAATATCAATCACCAAATTTAATAATAGAAGAGATCTATTGACCTGAATGATTAACCAATTTGGGCTCTCTGAAGAAAAGACATATGATATATGAATGACAAGCTAGTAACCAATCAAAAGCAAGGTAGTAACATCCTGGCTTATGGAGAATGCATTTGTGTAACCAACTCAATATGTTGCTGACAGCAATCAGAGTAGTTCCATCATGGGAGGGAGGTGGGGGAGTTGATGCTTAGCCCTTAAATGCAGAAAGCAGTCAAAAATTATGCCATACTCTTCTGACAGTCTTATGTAAAATTAAATTAAATTAATACATACTTTTTACATGCTCGTGTCAGACTCATGGCAAGAATGTCACTGTCAAGTATACATGTCTTGCAACATCATCCTCAAACACTGATAATGATAATAATAATAGTAGATAATATTTGCCTGGAACTCAACCAAGCTCTTTTTAATGTATTACTTATTATTCTTAAACTACCCTATAAGCTAAGTACTTATATTATCACCAGTTTACAGATGAAGATGTCATGGCACAGAAGGGTTAAGAAATTTACCCAAGATCAGAAGGGAGCCAGTCTCGACATAAACACAGGTAGTCCGGCTCTTAAGCATTTCTTCTCTACTACTTCTGAAGAGATGCTGATGTGCTTTATTGTACATTAAAATGACTGCAAATTCTTTGCTCCTCAAATTGAGAGGTGAAGTCTCACCCCCATCCTCTAGAATCTCGTGGGCCTTGGTGATTTTCCTGACCAGTGTACTATGGTGAAAATTACATTCTGGGACTTCTAAGGTCAGGTCAGAGCAAGCCATGCAGCTTCCCCTTGGACATCTTAGAGCCCTTACTCTCTGGATTCTCCCACTCAGAACCCAGCTGCTGCACTCTGAGACACCAAAGCCACATGGACTGGCCATGTGAAGATACTCTATCAATGTCCCCATCCAATTGAGCAGACAAATCACAGAACCATGAAAGATATCATAAACCATTCAGTGCCACAAAGTATTTGGGTGGTTTGTTTCACAGCAAAAGATAAACAAAAGAGCACCCCCCCATTTACAAATGAATTGTATTTTTTTTTCTTTTTTCTTTTTTATTTTATTAGTTTTTGGTGTACAACACAATACAATAGTTATACTCTTTACCCCCCAAAGTGAAAACCCCCCTCGCCCAGTTCGCCACCCCACTCCCCCCCATATCATACATATCCATCACAACTCCCCTGACTCCCCTCCACAGTATACGCCACATCCCGTGACCACCCACATATTCAGTTGCAGTTGGCATACAATACTATACAACACCAGCTTCAGTTGTACAGTGCAGTGATCAAGCCTGTACTCCATCCATGAAGTGGTCTCCCTAACAAGACATGTGACTATCTGACACACCACAAAATTTTTACAACATTATTATATTCCCCTAACTCTGTTTCATATCCCTGTGGCAATATTGTAGTTGTCTATTTATGCTGTCTAATCCCTTCCCCTTCCCCCCCATCCCCACCCCCCTCCCAACTAGCAACCCTCAGTTTTTCCTCTACATCTATGAGTCTGTTTACTTTGATCGTTCACTCAGTTCTTCAGACCCCACACACAAGTGAGATCACATGGTACCTGTCCTTCTCCGACTGACTTATTTCTCACAACATAATAGTCTCTTCACAACATTATCAATTACATTCCCAGAACTGCCCCCATATCCCTGCGGCAACATTGTAGTCCCACATACACTGTCCAAAACCTTCCCCCTCTCCCTCTTCCCCACTCCCTCCCAACCAGCAACCATCAGTTTTTCCTTTATATCTGCTTGATATGACGTCAATCTTCTTAAATTGTCTCTCTGGGTTAGCTTGTTTACCCCTTTCTTTTGTTTAAAAAAGTCCTTTTAACATTTCTTGCAATGCTGGCTTAGTGGTAATGAATTCCTTAAGCTTATTCTTTTCGGAGAAGCTCTTTATTTCTCCTTCAATTTTAAGTGATAGCCATGCTGGATAGAGCAATCTTGGTTGTAGGCCTTTATTTTGTGTCATTTTGAGTATCTCCTGCCACTCCCTTCTGGCCTGCAGAGTTTCTGTAGACAAGTCAGCTGTTAGTCTAACAGGAGTTCCTTTGTATGTAACCTGCTGTCTTTCTCTTGCAGCCTCTAGGATTCTGTCTCTGTCTTTAACCTTTGCCATTTTAACTATGATGTGTCTTGGTGTGGACCTGTTTGGGTTCAGCTTGTTTGGAACCCTCTGCACTTCCTGGGCATGTATGTTGGTTTCCTTTACCAGGGTAGGGAAGTTTTTAGTCATTATTTTTTCAAATACCTTTTCAACCCCTTGCTTCTTCTCTTCTCCTTCTGGTATCCCTATGATTCGAAGGTGGTTGCGCTTCACCTTGTCCCATAGGGCTCTTAAACTATTTTCATTGTTTTTTATTCTTTGGTCTTTCTGCTGTGCCAACTGGGTGACTTCTGCTATTTTATCTTCCAAATCGCTGATCCGCTCCTCTGCTTCATCTACTCTACTGGTGATTCCTTCGAGTGTGTTTTTCATTTCAGTTATTGTATTCTTTAGTTCTAACAGGTTGTTTTCTATGGTTTCCCTATCTTTCTTTATGTCCTCGCTAAGTTCCTTAAACATTCTTATCATCAGTGTTCTAAACTGTGTCTCTGAAAGGTTGGATCCCTCTGTTTCATTTGGTTCCATTTCTGGAGGTTTCTTTTGATCTTTTACTTGTGACATGTTTCTTTGTTTCCCCATTCTGGCTGTCGCTCTGGGATTGCTTTGATGTATTAGATAGATCACCAGGAGAGCCCTGGCTGGATCACGCAGGCACACAGCTCATGGCCCAACACTCCCAGGAGAACTCCCAGTCTCAGCCTGTCCCAATCAGCCGCTCGCAGATCAGGCCGAGCAGCCCGACAACCAATCACCAGCCTGGCAACTCTGCAAGCGGAGTGTGGAAAGCAGAGACCCAAGGCGGCTTGCGTGCTCCTGCGTTTCAGTGAGCAGCCTGTTGGAGTCGGATCACTCCCACTAGGCGTTTCCCTGGCAACACAACACAAGCCGAGCGGAGGGTGGGGATCAGAGGCGGCTCGCGCACTCCCGGGTCTCAGTGAGCAGCCGTAGGAGCCCGAGGGCACCGCCCTGTGTTTCCCTGGCAACGCAGTATAAGCCGGGCGGAGGGTGGGGATCCAAGGCCGCAGGCACGCACAGGCACGCACTTCACCAATTCCACCAGACCAATTAGGTCTCGGACCTGATCCTTCGTGGGAGGGCCCAAGCCCGACAAAATGGCGCCCTCCTTACACCACTCGCGTGCAGGCTCCGCACCACGGGAACAACAATCCAAAAACCTCCAGCCTTTGCACCAAAGGTGCTCAGTTCAGCCTGTCCCGCAGGCTCCCGGCTCACACAGCCACTCCCTCCACCAGGAACCAGGTAAGTGCTCACCAGCGAGCAAGCCCGGGCTCAGGCCCCACTGATTCTCCAGCCGCTCTTAGCCTCACTGAGCTGAGGAAAGAGAGTCCTTACTAATTTATTGCCAGCTATTTTAGAACTCCTCTGCCCGGCAAAGGAGCTCTGGGCTGGTGAGCTTGGGGTGCGGCCGGAGGGTCTCTCCCCCAACCAGACAAGCTTCCCACGGCTGGGACCTCCCTCACGGGGCTCGCCCTCTCTCGTCTCCGCCCGTCCTACCAGACCCGACGTGGCCTCCTCTTTAAGTTCTTGGTTTAGTGGTTCTGTTCCTCCAGTGTTCCGGGGACCTCCAGGGTTGAATGCTGTATAATTTGCTTGTAATTTTGGTGTGATCCTGGGAGGCAGTTAGCACAGCGTCTGTCTATTGCGCCATTTTACCGGAAGTCCCTGAATTGTATTTTTAAAGTATATATACAAATTGACTTTTTGAAACTCAGAACACAACTCCCTCTAGTTACAGGATAATAAATAGTTGTAAGGTTAAACTACTTCACAGAAGTTTATTTAACCCACAATGTAGCTTACATTTGCAGTGAAAATAGTGACAAACAAGACTTTTACAAGACTACTACTTAAACAAAACATTTAAAATATGAGAAAAATGAATAAGAAATAGTTTTTTGTTTTGTTTATATACCTTAAATGTTTGTGTTTCAGGGGAAGAAAATATACCCTGACTTTCCTTTAGGAATCACTGTAATCCCATATCCCTTGGTTGTGGAGGGCGTCATCTTTGTCTTCTGGGAGATCTAATGGGATCTAGTACATAAATCTATTCCTTATTCATGACCATCAAAAGTGACTGAAACAAAATTGGGCAAGTTCAGGCCCCTGAAAATTGACCTAGCATGACAAACAAGAAAGCTGAAAGATTGTGAATTCTAGAACTGCGGCAGCCATCATAAAATGGAGGAGAGCCTGTCTAAGAAAGAAAACAATACTAAGAGGAGAACAGAACCTAACCAAGCTGAGATACAGAGAATCGTGTCTCGGTGATACTGAGACTTTGCATCAAGTAATACCTAAGAGGTTGCCCTACCCCTGGACTTCGCATTACATCAGTTCACAAATCCCATTTTGGTTTTATCCAGTTTAGATTAGGTTGTCTGAGTGAGTTACTGTTGCTTTCCTGCCTCCCTTTCCACCATTGTAAACTGGGTTTGTGTCGTGTAATAGATGCAAGGTTACTTATTAGTTCATAGGTCATGGGACCAAAGTAATCAGCCATACTGAGGCTCAACAGAGGTCACTTACCATCACCAGGAGGTCCTATACGGGATTCAGCAACTGTTTCCTTTTGCAACTGAACTTGTTCTAATTGACTATATTAACTAAGATAAATAATGCCAGCTGGCTTTAAGGACAAACTCCCTCAAATTCATTGGCTTTACAGTGAATGTTTATTTTTCATTCACATCGCCAATGCCAGTTGGTGGGAGAAGCTCTGGTTTCTTATATCTAATGAAGAGCCACCTTCTAGAACTCTGACTTCGTATCCACTCAGGTGGTAGATAGATTAAAAAAAAAAGCAAGGTTTCAATGGAGGAAGTTTTTATGGGCCAGGCCTGGGAGTGTTGCAGGTCACTTTCTTTCATATTCCATTGGTCAATATTCATTCCTACCCAACTACAGAAATATCTAGAAAATTCAATTTAGGGTGTGTCAAGTAATGGAGGTAAAAGACAGAGATATTCATGGATACTAACAGTCTGCCACCATCAATCCTGGTCACTAAATATCTTTTGCTCCCTTCTCCTCATACACTAACCACACTCATGCCCCTACAAAAGGAAATGGTTGCTGTACCCAGTCTAGAACCTCCTGGTGACGGTGAGTGACTTCTGTCAAGCCTCAGCATGGCTGACTGTTTTGGTCCCATGACCTATGAACTAAAATGATAAGTAATCTAAGTCCCATTTCTCCACACAAACCCAGTTTACAATGGTGGAAAGGGAGGCAAGAAAGGAGCAGTAACTGTCATTCAGAGAGTTAAAGAAGGGAATCATTTTAAAATCCTCCTAGGGGCCGGCTGTGTGGCACGGTGGTTAAGCGCTGGCTTGGGACGCTAGCGGCCCCGGTTCTGGTCCCATGTATGAGGGCCAGTGACACTGCCCTCAAAAAAATTAAAAATAAATAAATAAATAAATAAATAAATAAAATCCTCCTGGGCACACATTTGAAGGTACCTGACCTAAAAGGTGGGGACATGTCTCTGATTAGACCCTGATTCTTTTCTCTAAGAAAAACTTCCATGTCAGTTTTTTTTGTTGTTGTTTTTTTTCCTTGTGGCCTTTGAATCCACCTTCCATAAAGTTGTTCCTTGCCTATCAATCTCCGCCATCACCTATAAAGTGAATATTGAGGAGTTGGTTCTCACCAGAAAAAAAAGATGGCATGCTCAAATAAGGATAATTGTAAGGGATTTACTTACGAAAGGACTATTTACAGAAGTGTGGAAAGGGACAAGGGAAGCAACAAAGAATGCAGGCATCCAAGGCTTAGCAACAGTAGAGTTTCTCGCACCTCTAGGCTTGGTGGTATGAGAGAAGACAGTGACTATGAGCAGAATCCAGAAGCATCATGTAGAGAAGTCCACTCTGAAAGGAGCAGTGTCCTTTGCAACAGAGGTCCGTGCAGCCTAAGACAACCTTGTAGACAGAGAGTCAGGGCAATAAGTCCCCTACCCTTTTCCCTTTCCTCCTTCCCATTTCCTGTTGTCAGGGTGTCTACTCCCTGTCTGCATCCTTCTGTTTCTTTCTTCCTCTTGCTTCTTTCACTTTGTATTGTCCTAAGAAGGCATGTGAAAATCAGAGAAGAAGCATGTATGTGATAATGGAGTGCAAGGGGAAGTGAATGAGCCTAAGGACAATACTACTTTTAATTCTGAAAAAAGAAATAATTACAGATTAATCCTAGAATAAAGAGATTGGATAAATATAAATTGTAAAGAAATATGAGTTAAGAAGGAAAAGAATATATAATATTCCAGAATTGACTGTGTGAAGAAAACATGGTGTGAACCTTGGTGTTCAAATGGAAAAGCTAAGAATTTACAGGCAGGGCATCTTTTTGAGACACGTTGAATAGACCTCCAACTAATTGTTTTAATCATGCTTCTCTTCTGTTAGCTACACATAGTTCAGATCACACCTAACCTCTCACAAAAAAGACACAGATTATGATTCATCTACTTCCAATTAGCATATTTATTTCTGCTAGCTGAAACACTTCTGACACCCTGTGAAAAGAAAATTCTTGAAAAATCTTTGCACATAACAAGTCTGTCCACTTGGAAACACATTGGTGTACTTTATATTTTTGTACACTTTTCAATTGAAAGTGCTTTATACATGAAATTTCAATTACTCTTTCCAACACTATAATGTTGTTAGTTAGCATTATTGTCATTTGTACTAAAGTGAAAATAAGGCATAGGGTGGTTAAATTACCTATCCAAGGATTCAGGAAAGGGGTTACATATCTGGGCCTCATGCAACTTTATTTCATAATCTCAGTCCTCGCTTGTAAGCAGTAAAAACCTCAGTCTCATTGTCCAGAATGCATCATTCCTCATAAGATCCAGAGATGTTTCTAGATTGGGATATGAAGCTGCCTTACATTATACCGTTAGCATGAGATTTGCTCATAGTTACCTGTCTTATTCACACCTGTTTGGATGCTACTAAATTTATGCTTCCTGATCTCCCCATCAGTAGGCAAAGAAACAAATCACATTGTCACTCCTTTCATGCCAGGCACATGGTATTCTTTCAGTAAATGCCTATTAAATTGATCTTAAAATCCCTATAAAAAAGTTAGCACAGAATTTTTACAGAATTTCTCTGTCTCTCATACACACAGACACACAGACACAGACACACACATATACCCTAACCATTTACCTCCTCAAAAATGTTTATACTCCTTTATTGTATAAAGAACAGTCCAAAAACTTTTACTTTATATTCAATGCTCTCCAAAATCTGGTTCAAACCTTTCTTTTTAACTTTAATTTTTCCCACCTCAAGAATGTCTTCTACTCTAGCCAGTGTCCTCCAGTCATTCCATGTACATCCTTAACTCTAGGACTTTGCTTACTCCATGCCTCCTGCAAGAATGTACCCCCCTTAAATTCTACCAGAAAGACTTGATCTCTTCATGGACTAAGGACAGTAATTATTTTCTCTCTCTGTATCAGTCAGAGTTCAGTCCACGAAACAGAAACTACTTCAGGTATTTCAAGCAGAAATGGATTTTCCCCAGGTATTTCAATCCAAGGAAATAGAAGAGCTGGATGATCAGAAAGCTGACACCCATCTATTGGTTGTAAGGTTACACCGACTTAGTTGCAAACTAACAGTGAGAAAGTTACTATTATAATAGCCTCTTATAGTCACCAAACTGTGCACCCAAGTTGGCAGAACCTATTTTGAATCCACAATCCTAGCAGCAAAGGAGTCTGCTCATGCATTTTTTAGCCTTCCAAATACAAGGAGGGTAAAAATGGATATTAGAAGTACCTATTGAAAGCATCTATAATACTTCTTTTTGGTGGCTAACATGACTTTGATCTATATTTTGTTATATCTCCTATCCTATTACTTATGAAAATGTAAGTTTCCTGAGACCAAATATCTTTCATATATTTATTTTGTCTAAAAAACATTGATATAGTACTTCCCATGTGTTCTAAGTGCTTTGCAAATATTAACTCATTTAATTCTAGCAACAGCCCTAGAAGGTAGGTACTATTATTATCTCCATCCAAAGGATGATAAATCTGACCGATGAAAATGATAAGTAATTCACTCAAGGTCACACAGCTAGAGTGGACGGAGGGACCAGAATTCGATCATGAGAAATCTCTTGAGAGTCCAGCTTATCTATGATATTTTGTCCATGCAGTAAACAAAAGACTAGCCTAAGAATGAATTAAATGATTGTGTGTTAGTCTTAGACTTAATAGCATGCCACTTTCCAGAGATAGTATATAAAGGCTATTTTGATGAAACAAATAAGTTAATGACATAACCTTTGGCAGATCAATTATGCAGCCACTGATTACAGAGAATACCTGACTTTAATTTGATTCTTTATATTAAGAACATTTTTAAGAATAAAAGCAATGTATTCTAAATTGAGAAATATTCAAACAATGTAGATATTTATAAGGACTTCTTCCCCTACCAACACCCACACCCAGAGGTAACCATTGTGCACAGCTGATCTCCAGCTTTCAACAGTTTTATGGAAATATACTAGACACACACACACACACACACACACACACACACACTACTTTTCCCCCAAATTTGAATCATATTATATACAATTTATGATACTGGCATATGACTTTTCTCTGTTTCAATACATGTTCTTTCTAAGGACAGCATAATATTCCGTTCTACGTAATACTTTACCTACGAGTTCTCACTTTTGTATTGTAACTTAAAGTTTGCAAAGCACCTTCATATTCATCACCTCATGGCCAAAAGCTTTGGCTAACCACATCTGTTCTCATTTTAATAGAAAAAGAAGCACTCAACAGTCATTTTTCAATTAGTACTCTCTATGAATCTGACCTAAGATCATAAAAGACGCTGACTAATATGGCCTAAATTTCTCAGTATTTTAAACTATTTTTATGAGTGACTCCATCAGTGAAAAACCATATGGAAAGAAGGATTTGCTGTGTTCTGCTTCTGCTGTGATCCCAGTGAATTCCTGAGCACCAGTGAGGAGGGGTTGATTACATCAGGCAATATTTGACCAGAGGACTAAATTTCCCCCAGTGACTTCATCTGAGCTGTGACACTTTCCCTGATTTCACAAGAAACTCCTTGGGGTTGAGAAGGAGTTGAAAAGCCAGCTCAGTGTTGGCTAATAGTAAATCTACTTTATATGGCCACCCTGTGGGGGAGGGAAATGTTATTTTAACACCTCTCCTACACGGTGCTCCAGTGGAATGCTCAAGGTCCCTGCCTGTTTTTATGCTATTTAAACAGCAATTTTATTTTGTACTAGAAAAACACGTCTTCTGTAGAAAAGAACACTCCTGGCATGGCTGCATCCTTTACCAGAAATACTTAAGGCCCTTTCCTTGTTCAGATGCAAAGTCCAGAGTTGCCTACACAGTACCATTTAACCCTCTCTTAAACACCACAGTGTCTGGTTTCAAATCATCAAACATGGCTTGAAATTTACACTGTTGCACCATCAGAACAGGGAAAGGCCCTAAAAGGTTTTGTCATACTTTTAAAACACACATAGGGTACTGGAAGGGGCTGTCTATCTCCTCTAGCTCTCTGCCATGGGTCCCATAGTGAGTATATGTGATTCACAACTTCGGCCAAATGATGGCTCAACCCAGGCTTGTGTTTACACCAAGTTTCTCAGGATACTTAATTCTCTTTAAGGAAAACACAAAGAGCCTGACCTAATAAGATAAGATTTAGCATAGATATTTATTAAAGAATTGAAAGTGAAGCAGAAAATTCAGTGTGGCCATGGATCATCAGAGAATATTTCACGCTGCGCAGTGGGAAGAAGGGCATACAACCTAGACGGAGGGCAATCGAAAGAAAAAGAGCAGAATGAAAAAAAACAAAAATAAAAAAACTGTGGTGGCAGATTTGACTGTGGCCTTACAAAACCCAAGTGTGTGTGTGTGTGTGTGTGTGTGTGTGATATCTACGTTGCAAAGAGCAGAATTGTGTGTGAAATTTCGTTTCACTCTTTCTAGTAACATTGCAACATTTCAGGATGTCAGGACCTGAATAGTTTCACTTTGCCTAAAGGTGTAGAAGAGAAAGCTGCCTGGAGAAGATTGTATTACGTGCAGCCGCGAGGATGGCCTGTGCAGAGAGGTAAGCACTGTAATTGATGGGAAAGTACTGGTGGCACTCTGCCAGCTCCCGATAAGTATCTGTCACATCTGCAGCATCACCAAGTGGTCTCCGATTTAGCAAAAGCCTCATAAAGATATTCGGTGCCATAAAAGTAACACTTTATTTAACCTTCCTGTACAAACTTTAGGAGCATTAATCTGTCACAGTAGGCCCTCTCTTGTACATGTAAATGGATGAGACTCTGTAATCAAATCCTAAATGTGTATTTGTCGCAATATGACTTTTTTGAGAAGAATGTATAATTGGAAACAAGGGACAGAGCAGGGGACAATTAAAGGAACAGCACCAGGCTCGGCGAGACCTTTTACTCCCTGAATAAAGTTTCCCAGGACTGCACTGATTTCTATTTTCACGTTTATTTACAGGCGCTACACCTTTATTGGGACCCCACAAGGTCTCTCCTACTCTTATCACCTGCAGTGGAGACCCATTTAGGCCGAGAGAAACCTTGCCTGGATTCTAAGGAGCATTCTAATTTCTTTTCAACACCAGCTCCAATTATGGATTGCAGCTCTGTGTTCAAAATATTTGGAGTCTGAGAATAGGCCTAAAGAGAAAACGCTCTGTGAATCTTAGACTTAAAGAGGGCAGGCTGCAGCTACAGGTCTTGGGATCCTGGTTCAGTGCTGTTCCCACTCAGACTGCCCCAGGGAGGAAGGAGGCGTTCGCAGACGCTGCCAGGCCCACTGGGTATTTGCCAGTCTGTTTGGAGCTTATGATTTATGGAGCCTTAAGTTTCAGCCACCAGAAACAAATTCCTCTTGGCCAAAAACAAAAAATCTTAGATTGCTTTGTATAAAATATTCATTGTCAAGGATGGAGGCAGAAGAGGAAAGCAATAGTTTGGATTTGACTTCAGATCGGAAGCACAAGAAGGCGTTAAATGATACTGATGTGAATAATATCAGCATATTTTCTCATTAAAAAAAATCTTTTCAAGATTTGCATACGTGTTTATTGGGCAAAACATATGCATCTTGCCTGGAATATATTTCATTGTGTAGCATATGGTTCCTTTCAGCAAAGGATCTTAAATGACTTTAACAGAAAGAGTTCCTCCCTTCATTCACTCCCAGAGAGTAAGGTGCTATTTAAGAGGCAATAACTCTTTCCTGAGGGCTCCACTTAAGCCCTTAGTAACCGACTTGTAAGTTGCACGCCCATCAGTTTTTCTCCCGTCACTCTCTCTTGGCAGGGCAGGCTGGGCTTAACTGCCCTGGGCAACCCAGGCCTTGCAAAGCCATAATAGAAAGCAGGAGTGTCTCTTCTTCACAATGTAGATGTGGAATTCCTAAAGAAAATCCAGAAGAATTATAATCTTGGGCAGCACTGTCCAATAGAACTATAATATGAGCCACAAATGAGAGCCACATTCATAATTTTGAATATTCTAGCAGCAACATTTTAAAAGGTAGAAACAGGAGAAATTAATATTATATTTTTTAAGTAATATACTATAGTAAAAATACTATAATTTTAACATGTAATCAATATAAAAATGATTGAGATAGTTCACATAAATTTTTTTTTTACTAAGTCTTCTGAATCCAGCATGTATTTCATTCCTGTGGCACATCTCAGTCTAACTACATTTTAAGTTCTCAGTACCCACATGGGACTAGTGGCTACCATACTCTATAGCATGTTATAGGGAGAGCATAGTTCTAGGTGAGCCAGAGAATTATATCCAAGTAAATTTTATTCTATCGCACAAAAGGCAAGTATCAGGGGCTGAGATAATGACAATGATGATGGTGATGAAGATGGTGGTAATGATCATAGTTTATACATCCTATTACTCTTTTTAATATTTACTACTACAATTGTATTAATTTTTTTATTAGTCATAAATTTGACCTGTTACTGTTAGTATTGTAAGCTGCTTTAAATGTTTCATATGTATTTAATGAATCCTTACAAGACCTCTGAAAAAGTTGGCAATGTTATTATTCCCCTTTATAGATGAAGGACCTAAGGCCCAGACATGACACTAAAAGAATGTGCAGGAACCTAGTGAATGAGAGCGAGAAACAGCAGATGGTGCCAGGTGAACCGGGGACTGTCTAAATTCAGGCTACTGGGTCAGGCTCGTCATTCTCCTGTGCTCCCAGTGTTGAGTCAGTGGAGGGTTAGGTCCATTGCATCAGCTCTGCTAGACTAAATGGCCTCAGAGCCACCATAAAATTAATGCATTCCTCTAGGCAGCTCACTTACCACCGTAAAAGGTACGTTAAGAGAGAAATTGAAGATAAAAAGTGTTGAGAGCAAGTTTATACAAAAGGACATTTGGAGAGAATCCTCCAATGTTGTAATTATTCTGTGACACCCTGTGCCCGAGTCCCTAGAGGGCAACTTTCTTGCATAGACCTCGATGTGTGTTAGGCCCTGGACTTGTGCCCCTGGAAACCCTGCACCATGCTCATTTCCTGGCTGTTCTGGTTTAGGGAACAAAGATTGCAAAATGAATAAGGAATAGATTGTAAGAGGCCTGATGCGTGGGAAAGATGGAATCCTTGCCACATAATTTTAATGTAATGTGACAGAAGTAGATATAAGACCCACAAGTGGTACAGAAGAGGAAGTCAGAGAGAAAGTTGCAGAGGAAAGAGCTGCACTGGGGGACCAGCAAGGCAGGAGTTAACACTGAGCCAAAAATCAGAGAGGGTTGAGGAGCTCCCAAGAGGAAAAATGGGAGAGGCATCCCAGAGATGCAGTCCTACTTATTCATCTTATAAATTGTGCTGACAGCATACCAGCACATTTTTACAGAGCAACAGGAACACATATCCAGTCAAAAAACTGAGTCATTTGGCATTAACAACATGTTCACATGCCAAAACATGGCCTGACCCACATCATTCTTTTGTACACCAAAATATAACATACATTCACTCTAAGAAGTGGTGAGAAGCAGTACATTTTTTTTTCCTCTTCTTCTTTCCGCAGCAGCACTCTTGCTCCACACCCAGCACTCTGTGCAATTGACACATGGGAAAGACTGGAAAGGTCATGTGACATCAGACCAGCCCACACATTGGAATGGGAATGAGTTGGCAAATTGTAAACTAATGGTCCTGCAAACTTAATTGAGATGGGAACATCAACCTGTGAGAATGTGCCTTTTTGTTTTTACACTGTCATTGAGGAACATGTCATGAATATCCCAAAGTACACATTTAAGAATGTGAATTTGAAATTCAATAGAGAAGTAGGGAAACAAACAGACAGAAAAAGGGAAAGGGAAAGACAGCATACCATTTTTCAAGATGTGACTCTGAGCCCCTCTTTTTCCTCCCCAGAAAGCACTGAATGTTCATCACAATTGTGAACACTTTGAGGCCTTTCCATATTTTGGAGAGCATTCACAAAGCAAACTTCAGTCATGTAAAATGGGTAAACATGATGTGAAATGTATTAACACATTTGGCAAATTCTGCAAATATATTTTTACACAATTAGCCTAATTATTTAGATACATATTAAACCTTGCTTGCCTCAAGCAATTTAACATGGAATATGCAATTTCACATATTATCACAAGAAAAACACGTTTATAGAAAATCTGTGTCTCTCCTTTCATAATAACACTTCAACCCATCAATATTTGAGATATAAATAGTTTGTATTTCCAGGATGATGAACAGCCTATTTCCAGAAAAAGTATCTCCTATATCCTAATCCAAACAAGTGGCCCCCGAAATCCCACTCCATTCATTTGTTGTAGTGAAATAGACCTTGGCTCTGCTCCATCAGTGACATCATGACAATACACAAGAGGATGCCCCCACCTCATTCTGAACTGAAAAGTTTTGTTAAAATTTATTCTGAGGGTCTTTAAAAGTAAAGAGCATGCAAAACTAATTCAAAAAGACTTGCACAGGACAAGGGAGGTGCTTGCAAGGCATTAATAGTTACTTCAACTTTGAAAATCCTCTCAGTAGTCATTGCTGATAGTTATTCCATTAATAGTTTCAATGGACTGTGTGTAGCATTGCTTCCTGAGAGGGCCAATTATTTTTGGAAGTCCCTTGTATCGTCCTCTTTGCAAGAGAAAAACAGGAGCATGGATGCTAGGAATATTTTCTGTTTGTATGGTGATTAAAAGGTTTTGAAAGAGCCTCCACATATGTTCTTTTACTATGAACCAGCTCAATGATTCAGGCAGTGTTTAGTGTTGGCCATTTACATTTAGAGAAACTCTATTTTACGAAGAGAGAAAATAAATCAGAGAGAAGTAACTTGCCATGGTCCCTTAAACTGTGACCACTTAGACAGAAGTATTATTATCATATATGTTTTGGGTATTTTACTATATTAAAAGCAATGGCATTTTCAAGTGAAGGGATGGATACACACACACACACACACACACACACACACACACACACAAATACCTTCCAAAAACTATCTTTTCAATTCCCAGTTATATAGATTTGATCTCAAAACAATAGCCTTTTCTGTATTTTGTAATTTAAGAACTTCTGGAGGTAGCAATGTGAGGAAATTGTCTGCCTGAGGGGAGGCATGGACAAAGAGAACAGTACAACAGGAGCGTCCCAGGCTGAGACTGCTGTCAACTTAAATGGTACCCTGCTAGCCTTAAAAGATTTTCTTTTGGGGTAGAAACCAGTCACACAGGAAGAAAGACCCTTGACTCCATGTGTGTTGCTTTTCATTTAAAACTAAGCTAAAGGGGATGAAAAAATGTCTCTCCAGTTAGTCTGGGTATGTAGCAGGTAATGACTCAAGGAGTTGAAAGCAGGACTCTATTAGACAGCATCCGAAAGAGACCCGGGCTGCCAGGATGAAGAAATTTACGTCGCAGACGTGTGCACAGCTCAGGTTGGTGTTAATGTCAGCTTAAATCCTTTCCCACTCAACAGACGAGCTTTGAGAAGGAGCTCTAGCTGCCAATCTGACTGAGAGGGTTGACGCCTCAATTAGGAAAGCTTCTGTTCAGCGAAGGTCCAGGGATGGAAGAAAAAGGAAACCACCGACCTCATACACCCCAAAAGAGGCGAGCCCAATGCTCTCAGGAGGACACAGCAGCACTGTCGAACTTTGACTTTCTCATTTTGAATGTGTTCATTTTCTGTAAATCTGAGGGTCCCTGGTTGAGCTGTTTGTAATGCTGAAGCCCAATTTTAAATTGTGCTAATCCGGAGGAAAAAGTTTTAGCCAATGAATGAGCCTCGCTGGCAATCCAAGAGCCACCTCTCACTATGGGTTACTTATTCTCTCCTCCTCAGCCAGGTGCATTATCTCAGAGGAAGAGTTTTATTTTTAATGCTTCTGTGTAAAAAATGGCCATTGTGTGTGTAGCAGAGACTGCAATCCTCCCTAGATATTCCATTTGCTCTCTTGCAGTTAGGTGGGGCCATGCAACTGATCCAGTGAAACGTGTAGAAATAACTTGTCACTTCTGAGCTGCAGCATAAATAGCCACACAGGGGTTTCTCAATTCTCTCTTTCCCTCAAACCCTGAATGAAGTTTGTCTTCCAGGAGGCAGCTACAAGATGTGGAGCCTCCTTCAGGCTAGTTTTCTGAGTGGCCATGTGGAGCTGAGCCGCTCACTCACTCACAATGAGTATGGCGCTTAGGTGTCAATGAATCTATTCAGGGTTGAGCCACTGAGATTTTACCGCTCTTACCTCAGCATAGCCTAACCCTTCCTAACTCATGCAATAGAAGAGCAATGATTTGGGCAATATTCTAAAGCAGTGAAATTATGAAATGAAGACCCACATATGGAAATAGGTCTATGTCAGCAGATTTGAAGTTTGTCCTTTTCTGTTATAGCTCCTGATGAAAGAATTAGCAATAGAGAAACAAGCTGAAATGAAATGTTCAATAGCAGGGTCTTTGGGAAACTCACATCAAACTGGTTGCCAAGTTTGGTAGTTCACCTACTAAACCCATCACAAATCTCTCCAATTCTACTGGCATTAAGCTGATGCCACCATCATCTCTCATCGAGGCTGTGGCATTCACCCTTGGTACCCTCTACTCTGCTTGCCTTATTTCAGCCCAAGTCCCTTTCACTCCTCTGGTTAGAACTCTTCAGTAGGTTCTCATTGCTTTCAAAATAAAATCCAAACTACTGAATGTAGCTCCAAAGGCCCTACACAAATCACTTGCAAGGATGAGAGGCAGGAAAGGTCATCGCACTTAATTTACCCCAAAAGGCTCCTAAGGCCAACTTGTCTATGACCTAATCAGCCTTCTTTCTGGGTTTAAAACAGGGTGTTTGGCAAAAAGGCATTTAGTGTTAGCAACACTCATTTCCAAAACTGAGGATGGAGAAAGTGAGATGAGATAAAGATATGGTTTCGATGAAATGAATTAGCATTCACCTAAATGTCATGCCTCCATAAAATTTAGCTTTTTGGTGAAAGTCCTTTTTCAAAAACTCATATCTTATGACCTCCCTCTTAAGACTCTCTGCTAGTCCTTACATAACACTCAAGGCCCTGTATGTTCTGGCCCAGGCATTTCTCTTTGTCTCCAAAATACACCATGTGCTTTCACAACATCATGCTTTTGTGTTTGCATTTGGGAGAGAGAGGAGCTGGAAGACCATTTTCTTCTTTTCATTTTTTGCTCCCTTCAGACTTTCAAGACCTAACTCCAATGCTACCTTTTTGAACACTTCCCTGAATCTCTCAGAGTTCATTGAGCTCTCCAGCAATGGGTTAATAGTTCTACGCCAGGACTGACCATGTGGTACTGTCAGTGATATTATTATTACATCATAATTATCATTATATGTTATATCATTATGTATTTTTTCACATGAGGACACAAAAGCTTATTCATAAACATTACTCGCAAATGACTTATTTCTTAGGGGAAAAAAAAAAAAAAGATCTGGTTATCTTACTCAAGGTCCTATTTCTGAGGTTCCCAGAGATCCTTGAATTCCAGAAAGCAAAGGGCAAAATGCTGCTGGGAACCACTCTCAGCAATAAAAATGGTGCATCTGCCATCTAGTGGTGACCATTGGTAAATGCACCTGGACTTGATTAAAGAAATCTCAAGGGCCATCCGAAGGTGAACACAGTGAAAATAACACCTAACTGTATTGAGGTCTTACTATATCCCAGCACTGAGCTAAGTACTTTATATGATTATCTCATTTAATATTCAAGACAATAATATGCAATATATCCTACCTTTACAAACCCATTCTAGAGATGAAATGTTTGAGGCAGTGAAAAGTTAAGGTTTCAAAACCTCGCAGCCTGAATTCAGAGGCCACATGTTTAAAAACTACACTATAATAAATGATGGTCAACTGGGCTAAGTTCTATGCAGAAATATTAATTTCTGTGTTAAGAGACACAATCATTATTAAAATGTGTTCATAATTTTAGAGTTGTAAAAATACATTCTCATTTGTTGTATCATTACAGCTTTGAAGGTTGAGTGTATCAAGGGTTTGAAGAAGAGCCTGGGACTATCAGAGCACAAAAGACATGGACTTGCCAATTCTCTTCTCTTCCAGAGGCCCTCCTGTGCCAACTGCTCCATCTGCCAGAACATTTCATCTGCCAACAAAGCAAGTCACCAGCACCAGCTTCCAATCCCAAGGAAGGACCTCTCACTTACCCAGTTTAAAATATAATGCTTTTGTTGTCTTAATAACCACCATATAATGATTGTCACTTCTTCCCAATATTCCCAACCTCTTAGGAAATGTGTTCAAATACTGCTCCAACCCATCAATGGGGAAGCTATACCTAGTTCCTGTTTCTTCTGGTGCTCAGCTCAAGGTTACCTGCAACCTTGTAACACACATCTCAGCTTCTGGTTATAGGATATATCCTTTGCCTTCAATGAAATGCCCTCTGATATTTTTGGCCACACTTCAAGCATTCCTATCTTTTATCTATTCAATACTTCATTTTAGTCCTGCTTTTAAGATATTTATTAAGGTCACATACGTAGTCCCTAACTTCAAGGAGCTTGCAATCTAGTAGAATGATATATACAAATTAAATTAATACACAAGAAAATTACAGATTGTGCTAAGTGACAGGGAGGAAAGTAAATAAAAGACGACAAAACTGCCAGTTGGAGAGTCGCAATGCTAGGTAGGGAGCACCTGTATTTCTGAACATTTGGGCTGAGACCCAAAAGAATAAAGAAAGGGGAAAAGGAAGCAGGAGAATCTACAGTTAGTGGGAATGTCTGAGCCCCTGTCCGACTTACTTTTATGGACTGTTGTCACTGAAACCATGCCTCTGATTTCCTTCCTACCTTCTCACCTTCCCATCTAACCTGCTGATCTCTTGGCATTTATATTTTATCCTTATACATCATTACATAAATTTACACATCCCTGTCCCTGATGTTTGTATATCATATTCATATATAAGCTCCTTAACAACCCATTTTCAAAGTTCCTCATATTTTACCTCTCTTGGCTGACTTGATGTGGTGGAGTGAGAGGAAAATAACAGGCAGATTATTGTGGTGATAGAAAGGAAATGAAAAAGGGGTAAAACATCTGAAGGAAATAATTTTGGATAGACAATGATTTGATTATAGAACACTCAGGGCAGGTGAAAGTTATATGATCACAACACTGGCAAGTAAAACGGTCTAAACAATAAGAATTTCAAGTGATATGTAACGAGATGTTCTTTTAGCACATGGATGATTTTGAATTAGTTGCATTTTGTGATATCAAATGAGAATTAAACTCTTAAATATTTTGCTGCCCACAGAAATCATCTCTTTATCAAAGGAGTGACAAGTGTGTGGGTTGTTCTTTGGTGAGGTGCATAGAGCCTCAATTACCATCCCTTCATAGAGAATATATGTGAAGAAGAATTCAAAGTGTCTCTTTAAAAGTAGAATTTTCTTATTCAATAATTTTGTGCTCTGTGTTTTCAAGTACTATCCCCTCATTTTCCTAATCCTTCCCCAAATGTACAAATAAACATAAAAACAATGACAAAAAAAATACCCAAAACCCAAAAAACAAACAAAAAAACACTCACACTCACTTTTCTGTATTCTTTTTAGGCTAGCAGAGCCAGAAAATCCTTCACAGAAGAGACAAACTAGATTATATTCAACCTCATGCCCCATCAACACAGTTGTCAGCCATGTAGCATGTTCATTACAGTGACTATATAAAAAGCAAAGTGAACACAGCTGGAATTTCAGATCCCAGGTTGAGTCTGCAGGGCTGACTGTTAGAAACATCATCTTTTCACTTATACACTGAGAAAATTTGATCTGGGAGTCATTGAAGGAGAATATGGAAGCCCCATGATGTCACTCTTATTGAATGACTGTTCTATTTCTGAGCTTTTGTTCCACACAAACAACTGGCAATATAAGCAGAATGATTAGTAAAGTAATATTTCAGATATACAATTACATACTGTTTGGAATTTTATAACAGGTAAGTTGTTTTCAGATCATTCAAAATCCTGAAGTATTTTTCTAGGTAATTAATTGCATACCTTAAATATTTTAAATAGTCTTTCCTCTTCATTGCCACCCCGAAAAGCCAGTATCTTTCTCTTATGGAAAACCCTGCAGTTAAATAAGATTCACCATGAAAGAAATGTAATTAATAGTTATAATAACAGCAATGAAGGAATCACTTTAATTGTTTGTCTTTTATGGTATTTTAAGTATTGAATTTGTATTGTGTTTGTTTTTAAATGTCATTTTTAGAATTATTTTGTTTGAGATCTTAAACAAGTGGATCTTTGTTTCTGTTCCAGAAGTTATTGAAATGCAAGCCAAGGTATTCCATATGCTTTTTTACTTAACTGCTTAATCAAACCATTCTCCTGAAGGTTGTTTCATTCATTCTTTACTGCCTGTTTAGTTAATTGATTCTCTTCAGAGAGGACATGAACTTGATGTTTTGGGATCAAGAGAAAGAGAATGAACATATTATCTGCATATCTGTCTTTCCATCATTCACAAATCCCTTTTTCCTCCTATCATATAAAGTCATAAACAGCTGGCATTTGACATGGCAATGTCGCAAAACATACTTGCTATATTCTGTACACCTAGGTCAAAGTAGAGTATCTCTGGATTATTTCTTGGATGCACTAAGTGTTTCAAGAGTCCATTTGATGGTGTAGGACTTTCATGTTGTCTATCTCTCAGTTTTCTACACTGGAAAAAATTTTGGAGAAATATATGATTCTAAAATACCCATGCTTATTTCTCATGGAACAAGCAAAGCAGCTGAATCTTCCACCTTGAGCTACTGTACCCAATTCAGCCATTTTAATTTTATTAAAAGTGAAAATTCCTTTAACATATTAGCAATCTCCTGCCCACACTCTATTTTTTCCTTTATTGAGCTCCTGTATTTGTGCAAATCATTATGAACCTTTAATTAGGACATTAAAATTCTCCACACTGATGTTCTTTTGTCACTGTCACAGAATAGCTATCTTTTGGCACTTCTCCCACACTGTCCTTTACAATACTTTAAGGAAAATAAAAAATCACGTGCCTAGCTTATGCAATGCTCTTTGCTGAATCATGATATAAAGGTCCAAATCTTCATATACTACAAACTGGTACAATATCTGCTAGGTCTACATGTGTCAGTTGTCTTATTTAGAAGTTTGAAATGAAGACTTTTTTATCACTTTAAAATAGCCGTACATTACCAAAAAATTAAGAAAACAGACTCAGAGAGAAATGTACTACATCAGACAAGATAAGGTACGTGTCCCTTTTAATTTCAATCAGGCTTAGCCAGTCTATTTTGTCCATATACTTTCACTGTTTAGGGCCAGTCAGTCACTTGCCCTGGGAGTGCCTGGCTGGCTGGTGTTCTCTCTCTTTTCCTATCTCTCTCTATTTCTGTCTCTCCTGTGTCTCTCAGTGAAGCCAACCAGTCTTATGCTCAGAGTTTCTGGCTAGACCACCAATCCTGGGTTACGCATATATGGAATCTGTGTCCCAAGCGGTCACCAAAGGGGCCATATGATGTTGCAAACCACAAGTTCAGGAGAATTAATGCCTCATGTGGGAACTCTGACCAATAGAGAGCAGGGTAGGTATTTTCTGTTTTTCAATCAATCCATGAATCGCTCTGAGGTTATGCCATTCAGTCCATCCTGAGAAGCATCATGTGTCCTATGAGCAAATGCCCTTGCTCAGTGATCTTCTGTGGCTTTGCAGCTCATCAGGAAGCACAGGCTGAGCGTAATAGACCACAGGGCATTGCTTCCTGTGCTTTCCTGCCTCCTTTCCTCTTCCTCATTCTCATTTCCTTGGATTTGTACCTCTAAATAAGCATCAGCACTTAATTCTTGCTAGAAATTCTGCTTTCTAGCACCTAGCCCAAAGCAAACACAATAAAAGCAATAGGCTTATTTTTCTTTTTCAATTTGAGATACTATGAAATATTAGCCTCAATGTTAGAATCTCCAGGGGTACATTCACCCTATATTTATAAATTTCAAAGTTTGACTTAATACTACAACTGATATCTGAGCGTCCTAATGTACATTTAGTACCTGATTTCATTTAACATTCATATTTGGAATGTTCACAGACAGATGCTTTTATTTATGGTTTTGAAAAATAATTACTTAAAATATTTATTTTTTAAGCTGATATCACCTGGTAAAATGTTAACTTTACAGTAGAGAACCTGGCAGATACTCACTTAATTCAGTGATCAAACTTATCGTCATCAACATTGAAAAACAATGTGACATCATGTGCCTCCTAATATAGAGAAGACTGCACATCAGTATTGCGGTATTACTGACCAAAATACATTATATGGACTGAACCGTTAGAAAACCACAAACTAGCCCAAATGGAGGGGCATATTCTAAAAAGGAAGTGGATTGGACTCTACAAAAGTGCTAGGTCAAGAAAGATAAGAAACGCTAAGGAGCCATTAATTGTATCAACATTAAGTGATGCCCAGATGATACCCAAAGGTGAAAAGTTTGGGTAGAGCAGTTTTCAGGACAGGCAAAGTGTTAAAGAAAGAAAAAAAGTGCGTGTGTATGTGTGCGTGCGCGCGAGCCTATTAGTCTCACACTGACTATGTTAACATACCCAAATTCATATTTTCTCGAAGTATATGAAAGAATTCTTGTTCCTATAACAATCCATGGAGTTGCTTCCGGCTGATGGACAGCTTTCCTCCACAGAATGATTCTGGCATCTACTCCTTTTTATCTTGTGGTTCCACTATCCCTTAACATCTCCCAGTCCTCTATATAGAGCGGAGGAGGAAAAGAATGGATAAGGTCTGGTTGCCTCTGAAGTTTTTGGCCTGATACATATCACTTTCATTCTCATTGAATTGGCAGTAATTCACACATGGCCACACCTAGAAATAAGTGGGGCTGACAAATGTAGTTACTGGCGAGGCAGCGGCCTCCACCCAATAACAAAACTCTATGGAAGGTAGGGCATAGAATTTTTGTGTGTGTGTGGATGGAGTAGCAGAGAAAAGATTGTCTTGTGTTGTAATATTTGCAATAAAATAACTACCATTTTTCGAGCACTTACTATGTGTCAGACATGATGTTAAAAGTTTTATATTTCATTCACTCAAAATTCCTATGAAATAAGAATGATTATCCCCACTCTACAGTTAAAAGCCAGAAGCATTACAAAGTGAAAACCCACTTGCCCAAGGTCACATGGCTAGCTGTTGGTATTTTGAGGTTTGCCTTGCTCTTAGTCCCCTGCAGTGATTAAAGGATGAACATCTGATTCAAATTTTGGTTCTCATATTGTAGTTTTATGACCTTTGGCAAGTTACTTCATCTTTTTAGCCTGCATTTTTCAATCTAAAAATGGGAATAATGCTGATTTCAGAGGGGTGTGTGTGTGTATGTGTGTGTGTGTTTGTGTGTGTTTAGAAAAAGGTCATGTTTATAAAGTGTAGATCTTGGTATTTCACAAAGTGCAAGAGATGCAAATATTAGTATCCCTGGGAGTTTTGCTAACATCTCCTGTCTGCTTCCTCACCTGTCATCAAAGGATGGCTATTAAAATTAAATGGCTTAATATATAAAGTGATTAATTCAGAATGTATTGTGTAGTAAGCATTTAGAAAGTGTTTGTATTAGTTTCCTTTTTCTGCAGTAACAAGTTACCACAAATTTAGAGGCTTAAAACAACATAAAGTTGAGATCGTACAGTTCTGAAGGCCAGAAGTCCAAAACCAGTCTCACGGGGCTAAAGCAAAGATGTCAGCATTCCTTTTAGAGGTTTCCAGATTCTAGAGGCTGCCTGCATTCTTTGGCTTGTGGTGCCTTCTTCCCTCTTCAAAGCCACCAGTGTACTTCTCTTTTCTCTGACCTCTGCATCTGTACATCTTCTCTCTCTGACTCTGAGCCTCCTGTATCCCTCTTATAAAGACCATTATGATTACATTAAGCCCACCCAAATCATCAAGTTCCTCAACTTAATCTCACCGCAAGTTCCTTGGTTTAACCACATATGCAAAGTCCCCTTTTGCCATATAAAGTAAGATATTCACAAATTCTGGGGTTTAGGATGCAGACAGCTTGTGGGGGACCATTATTCAACCTACGACAATATCAGCAATACTATTTGTATAATCAGCAGTTATTCCAAATTAAATGAGATAATACATATGTGACTAATACAACACCTGATATGCAGTAAGAACTTGATAAGGCTTAGATCCATCATCTTTCCAAAAACATCTTTACTAACCTTTGGCATTTGGTTTCCCAGATAAAATAAGAAGAATAAAGTAATTATCCAGCCAATTTAATTTAAGAGAGTAAAATCAAGAAAACAAAGAAATAAAGAGAGCTGATGTGTCTCAGTCGGTACAAAAATTTTGGAGGAAATTGAGACTTTTTGTTTGTTTGTTTGATTGCTTTGATTGAGCTATCTGAATGTTTCAGCCTTAAACACTTTTGGGGCAAAGACCTGGCTCAAGTCCCCTATTTTCTTATAAATTAACTAGAACTACTGTCTCCATGGTTTATTTCTGTTGTGAAATGAGCCTGCTGGTGTAAGATGGTGTAAGACCGTGGGCCTTTTCTGGCTTTAGGGAGAACTCGCCCTTAGACTTCCAATGGGAGAAGTCATTAAAAACACAACCAGACTACATACACATTTCTAGAAACTTGTATGTACATTGGGCGGATCCTAGCTTACAAAATAATTTAAAAAAAAAATAATTGCTCAGCTGAACCCATAGATGATCTGGCTTTTGGTTACATTAAGGTATGTTTTATGGCATTAGAAACATTACAACTTTTGTTATCTGACCTCGGGGAGGAAAGCAGCACCCCTAAATTCTCAGCAATTCTTTCACCAATCCTCAGGAAATTTCTTAAGGCTTTAAAAGGTTGGGTTAACAACACTGAAAATATTTTTATTTTTCACACTCCTCTGCTTTTCTTGGTTCCATCTGGGACCAGAAGCCAGCACGTTGAAATACCAGGAGAAATGCAGCCCTCAAACATTTCCAGCCTGATGAGAGGCAGGAACAAGCAGAAAGCTCAGAAGGGCAGATTTTCTTTTCTGCTTACAAGATTTCCAGGCTAATTTAATATGTTAACAAGTTTGCATAAGTATTACTCAATGTGATTTGGGAATACCCGAGTTTTGAAGCCTGTTAGGGTTTTTGTGTTCCAAAAATGAATATTCATCTTTATGATCATTGTGTTATTATTAATATAAATGATACCATTTTTATTTTTGTAACAACTCTCTAGTGGGAATTCTAATGTCTTTAAATAACATTACTATGGCAATTATGTGCTCTCCAAAGGTCTCATTAAGAGATCAGAGTTGAGATAGAAAGTTACGATTTTTTTCAAAGGCAGGCATGATGTTGGTTTCAGTTCACTGACAAATGCAGCTAAGTCTTTATTTAGTTATATGAATAAATGCAAGAAAAAGTAGGAGGAATACCAATTGTTTAAGAAAACCAAAACGATTTAGCAAAGAATATAAAAAAAAAATCTCAATATTTTCTGCACATAAGTAAACTCACCAACTCAAAGTTCTCCAAATATGGCTTCAGAATGCTTTGGACGAGCTAGAGCCAACTCTCATGAGGCAACAAAATAAAAATACCTTAAAGGAATGATTTAATAGCTACTTCCCATTCTGCTTGTAATAAAATTGGCCTAATTTTTTTTTTTTTAATCTACAAGACATTGAGAAATTGGGTTTTCTTTGATGCCTGGACCTTTTCATATGCTCATACTGAAAAACATGAGGAACTCTCAGGAAAAGAATAATTTGCTGCAGCAGCCTTTAGTCATTAGGGATTTAGAGATTATGGAGATCAATGAAACTAAGCTTTCACACTTTCCCAACAGTCCAGATGCAAAATGCATTCAATTCACACTAAGCATGCATTCCTGTAAGATTTGTTTGTATTGGGCCTTTTTAGATCATTAACATACCGAAGTCTGGGCTTGTATCTGTAATGTATCTCCTCTAACATCTCTAGTAGGTTCAAGTCACCACTCAACATTTACGGAGCAGTCAGTTCTAGGAACCAAAAGCTGGGCTCTGTGAGATTAGAACAGCTTCCTAACCATTTTGAATGAAATGATTGATTTCTGTATTTCATCAGCAAACATTTGGTGGCTTTCTACTACATTCTTGGACAAGATTATGTTTTAGATATTCAGGGATCTCTGCCTTTATCAAGCTTAGAGTATCATGGGAAAATATAAATAATAAGTAGGTTAACAAACAATCACTGAATTTTCAATTTAGAAAAATGCTGAAAAAGAAAGGATTAAGATGATGGGTGAGAAGGGTGGGTTCGGGAAAAGCTTAATTTATTTATGTAATATTTAACATGCACTCTGGATCCATTAAAGATAACCAAGGAATCATATGACTGACCTATGTTAAGGGCTAGTGAGTGATCAAGCCAGATCAGCCTTTGGCCATAGTTCAGAGAAACAGCAAAAGTGTGTCCTTGTCATCCAGTTTCATACACACACACACACACACACACACACACACACACACACACACACATTCACAAGATGTAGAGTACTACAGCATAGGGAATACAGTCAATGGAATTGTAACAGCTATATACGATGTTAGAGGGGTAGTAGACTGGGGAGGGGGTATCACTTTATGAGGAGTGTAAATGTCTAACTATTACATTGTTTTGTACACCTGAAACTAAAAAAAAAAAAGTGTGTCATCCATCTCCTGACCTATACCAATTTGACTTCTCCAAGAACATTTTTTGAGTCCCTTAACTCAGCCCTACTATGCTTACTCTTCCTTACCTACCTACCTATCCCCCATTATCCTTGGAGAAAAGTCAAGCTAAGTCTGGTCAGCATTATGTGCCTTCCCTACTGTCCCAACAATATTGCCTCCAAGACACGCTTATCTGGTACTATCTTTTCCTATCATTTCTAAGTCTTCTCACCATTTCAGAAGGTATAGGTGACCTTACCCTACTAACACTATCACAAAAATGAACAAGTCTGAGAAGTTTAAGGGGTCATATAGTCCTTATACCCAGTACCCCAGATTTACTCTAAGCTCCATGTTCCCACTTTATTTATGATTCAATTATCTTCTCATTGAACTTGTGTAGGAAACCAGGGTTGAAAGAGGCTAACCTAATCAGGAGACAGGTCAAGGAGTTGACTGTGGGTCTGCAGGAAGAATGGGACCATGCCTCAAAGCTGCAAGTCTGTGCAGTCCACAGGCAGGACAAAGAGAAGAGAAGATGGAATCAGGTTTGAAAATGAAATTGTTTTTATAGCCAGATGAGAGACTGAAATCAGATTTTTAATTTCTAGCTCCCTTTCTAATGCATTTTTCTTTATAAACTTGCTTTACCTACCTAGGTTAATATTTGAAACATGAAAATATTTCATATAACTCTGAAATTTAATTTCTAATAATGTCAAACCAATAATTTTAAAAAATTAGCAATCAACTTTAAATTTTAACCTGTCATCCTAATATTAGGGCCAAATTTTAGTTATATGGCAATATATTGAATTAAAATAATTATACAATATTAGGGAACCATCTGCTTTGTTTAAACAGGGGAAATAAGCAATTATGATGCATCTCTAAAAGTGGGCATGAAAGAAGGAGGGGGAAGCATCTCTAAGAAACTGTGGTTTTCCAGTTTTCTGATCTTTGTCAATTTCTCTTTTTATTGACCACGCCCCAAAAGCACTAAAAATGTTTCTCAAAAGAGAGCCACCAAGCTAGCTGGTGACCTCATCCTTCCACAAATGTTGGCTGAATTCTTTCCCTTGTATATAGTTCCTTTGTGAAAAACATTTATAGTTGTGCCTTTCAAGGCTTAGAATTGACCAGCTGTTTCTGCCTTTTTGTAGAACTCTTGTAAATATTTATGTGCTTTGAGATATCAGTTTTGGGCCCTGAATTTTGGGTATTAGGGCTTTATCAATATAAAGGGTGTATATTTTTAGATGGTTTGATCATTCTACAAGCATAGGAAAAGTGTGAAGAATCTATCCTTCATGGGCATCATTCCCTGAAAGACAACAGCTCAATCTTGTGATCTTACAATTCTATTAAATGTCTTGCTATTGAGGGTAGTTACATTGAGCTTTGTTTTGTGGACAGATAGTTATAGAGGCTGTGTCCCTAAAGGTAAAACATTCACTCTTTATTTAACAAACTTGTCTGCTCAGAGGGAAAGATAAATAATACATGGGCCTTGCCCTTAGGATACTCATGACTAGTAGGAAGAGAGGCAAGGAGACTCAGATGCTATGAGTGAAATGGAGGATGTCAGAGAGGGCTTCCCAGCCTGCACAGTCATTGGCTAGTGTCCCAATGGATGAATAAGGGTTTAACAAGCAGAACCAAAGGAATGGACATTCAAAGAGAAAGAAATGGCATCACAAAGAAATGGAGGAATGGACGATCATGGACTACGAAGGGAAATGAAAGTGTAGTGTGGAAATAAAAGATGGGGTCCATATGGGGAAATAGCTATAGATGAGTGGGCAGGTCATGGAATTTGCAATATGGAACTAAGGAGCTTGGGTGTTTTTCTTGAAGCCACTAGAGAATCATAGAAGGACTTTAGACAGGAGAGAAATGCAGTCAGATTCTTAATTTAGAAAGATGTCCCTGGTGGCAAGGTCTAGGAGGGATTGGGGCAGGTGAACTAGAAACAGAGATTCTTGTGGCACATACTGTGCTAGTGCTTGAGAGAGGTGATTCAGGCTTCGAAAAAGGCTGAGGCAATGGGGATGAAGAGGAGAAGTTCTGTGGTATCTGTAGGAGCTGGTGACTGGCTGGAGGTAGGGTTGAGAGGGTTGGAGAAATCTAGGAAACCTCCCAGAAGCTTGGGAGTTGTCTTGGATGCAGAAGAGCAAAGAGCAATTTGTCAGTCGGTGCAATCTTTATTATGGCCAAAGTGGATAATTAAAGCAATGCCCAAAGTGTTCTTTGCCAATTTATAGTAATAGCTAACAGGCAGCGTGGGCTGGCTCTGTGCCAGGCACTCATCTTAGCGTGTCCTGTGTATATAGCATATGGGTTGAGAACACTGACTCAGGATCCACACTGTTTGAATTCAAATCCTGCCTTTGCCACCACTTGACTATATGGCCTTGGGCAAGTTACTTAATCTATAGTTCAGTTTCCTCATCCAGAAAGTGGGGCTCATAATACTAAAACTAACCTCAAAATGTGGCTGTAAGGATTAATAAGTAATCCACTTAGATGAGAGATTGGCATGTAGAAAATTTCCACTGAATCTTGATTATTGTTATTATTATCATGTGTATTAACTCATGTAAACTCCTACAGTCTATAGAGATAGGTGTGATTATCTCCCTTTTCACAGAGGAAATTGAGGCCGAGAAATGGTAGAACTAGGAAATCAAACCAAGCAGTCAGCCTGGGGAGCCTTTAGTCTTAACTACTTTACCATAGTCCTCCAAATTCAAGGCCATTAACCGAACAGGACTATTCCAGCTAGAGGCAATAGAGATTTGAGTGGTATAGTGAAAGAGGTCCCAGCACTATTGATTCTATTCAAATCAAACCTGAATTTGATACTCCTACAGAAGTGCTGACAGCCATAATAGTCACATCACATGCCTACTTCACGACAAGCTCTCTGTCCCTTTTAGTAAGGAGACAAGCGTCTCCCCACCCTGCTCTTTGACTTTTCAGCTGACTCCTGCTTTCCCACACCTTGTTCCAGGACTACCCAAACAAAAGACATGCCTGTCACACCACTGCTATAAATTAGCTTAATTTGTTCCACTTTCAGTGCTATTTTATCCGTCTAAATAAGTAATAGCCTTTGCTAAATTGGGGGTTTTCAAACTTTATTTTTATGGAAAGAGGCAGATTAGTGTAGTGGTTACGAATTTGAGCTTGGGAATCAGAAAGACCTGTTTGGCTCTGCCAACAACTAGTCAAATTTAGCAAATAAAAATGATGGATGCTCAGTTCAATTTGAATTTCAGATAAACAGTGTACATATATATTTAGTATATTTGGTGTACTTCCTGGGGCATATTTATACTAAAAAAAGAAGAAAAAAAGTAACCATTATTTATCTGAAATTCAAATTGAACTGGGCATCTTGTGATTTATCTGGCAACACCATCTGAGACTTAACTCCTCCGTGCCTCCATTCTCTCACCTAAGAAATAGGGGTGATACAACATGGCAATAGTGACCACAATTGATGTTTGCTACAAAGATTAAATGAGATAATATGTGTTAAAAACATAGGAAATGCTCAATATGTATTGATTATTGTTGTTATTGTCATCTGATGATAAGCTGGCAAAGTATGAATGAGTTTCTTAGCACTGATTATTTTGATAACAATCTAAAAAGTATTTGAACTGGGAAAGAAAGATGTTCTGTCCAAGTTACCCTTGTGCATCCCAAAAATGGAAATACAAATCCAACTGCAGTTTTCCATTTTTTTTTTCAAGAGGAACTGGGTAAATAACTCTTAATTCCCAATATAATTTTCATATTTTCTACCCATAAAATACCTGCCAAGCCAACTTTATAAGGAAGGAGAGGTTCCAGGTACTTGGGCCTTTATCATTAAAAATAAAGTGGAAGTAAGATGAGGTAGTGCTCATTAATCTTCCCGTATTTCCTTGGGAAGAATTTGGCACAAACAGATTCTGTAAACTCAGCCAGCCATCTTTGGAGGCTATCTGCCCTGGGCCAATTATATACTACATGATAAGAATACCCAATAGTTAGCTAATGAATTGGTTTCTTTGGGAAATGATCAGAAGTGTCAAGGATTGAAGAATATTTAGATTGACTCTGGGAGTCCTGCTGAAGAAACATCTGGTTCTTTTTTCTTCAATCAACATGCACCCTGAAGGGTCCCAAATTCAAAAATGATTATATTTTATGTCATTTATGTGCCTTACAGTTTGACAAATTTAACATGTAAGAATAAGTGATTCCATGTTCAATTTACGTTGATCCCATTTTCATCCAAACATCCAAAGAGAGAGAGGCATTATAGATTGATAAAAGCTGCTGATTGATCTATTGATTTCCAGGCCTTAAATCTCCTAGGGAAGCCTTTGTAAAGTTCGTGTTCATAAAATTCTTGTTCTGTCACAAAAGCTCCCAGTGGATTGTGTTTCTCAACTACAAGGAAAATCATCAGGGACAAACCCAGAAAATGTTTCTTTAGTATACACTAGGCAGGAGGGCCTTCCAAATTCAGTCTCAATCTGGTTTCTTCAAAGGTTTATTTTTATTTCATTTTTGAAAACTTTTAATTTGAAGAGGGGGGAAAAAGCCCTTTAAAGCATCACAGCCCGCGGTGTTATAAGTGCCTTTCTGTCTCACAGATAATCATGTCTGTTTGGACGTGCTGGGTGTCATGTCCAGGGCTATGGAGCCACATTGAGAACAATATTGAACTAAATAGTTTCGACAGAACAGCCAGACCTTTTCTTGGGGCTCCTGCTATATTGCATATCTGCTTCTTTGTACACAACGGGGTGAGTGAGTGATGGAAAGCAGCGAGTTCAATTGTGGTTAGAGTCCAAAAAAGAGCCATCAATGGAAGCTCTTTACTGATTTGTGCTAACACCTGGGAGACAGAGTACAGATGACTATATTTTCCAGGTTATCAGGCACAAGAAAAAGCAAAATCATTTTTCTAAAATGTGTACTCTAGTACAATAAATGCTGTGGGTTATACCCATGCAGATTGATGTTGACCAGTGTGGGCTAGGCTGAAAGAACTTGGTTAATCTCAGCTCCACTTTTCCATGGCTTTATGGAAACTAGTTTATGGGTATTGGGTTGTGTGAGTGAACTCCAGATGCATTTATCTCTAGGCAGAGTGTTTTGTGTATTTATTGACGAGAGCTCATCTTTCTGATTGTATGATTTGCTAGGATAATTTATTGAGATTTTAACTCAATAGTACTAAGTGCCAGCCTCTGATCATGGAGGGTGGCCCAGCTTGTAGCTGTGTATGTCCCCAGGTAGACATCGCAGACTTTTTTTTGAAAAGAGCTACATAAACCAAAGGAAAGGAGAGGCTCAGAGAGTGGAGAGGCAGAATCTATCAATATTGGTAAGTATTTCCCAGGAGACACAGAAAGAGGATGGGTTCTGGGCCCTTCAAGAGTGATAGGAGAGTGGTATTAGGCTCCTAATAATCATTAAGAGAGATGACAAACATCTAATGGGGTGACAGGTGGATGCTAATGGAAACCTTACTCTACAAGCAGTGTCCTTTTGTGTCTCACTGAAGGATCCTGGTGCCCATGCTTGGCACAGATGGAAGGATCTGCTTACCTTGCATTGCACATGGGCTTACTCAATGACCACATGGCCTTACCAAATTACTACAAGGAACTGAAGATTGAATCCCAATCACCTGATAGTAGCACTTATCTTCCTTTGCCAACCCCCCCCCCCGACCCTTCCAACACACACTGTCACAGTGTTATTTTGATTCCATCACCTTTTTCAAAAATTTTACCATTACCAGGAAACTTGGAATCTCTTCATTCTGAGTTTGAGGTTTACCCATCATGTAGAATGGCTGAAAATTTTTAAATTAGAGTTGCAATTTGTGACTCATGGCTAAGTTCAACCAGCGGATATATTTTGCGTGACATTATACAAAATTGAGCAGTATTTTAATTCTTTTTAAATCTGAAAATTTCTTATAAAATTCTGGGTTTCTGGCTTCTTTTGAAAAAAACAGATAATCTGGCATCATGAGTCCCACAGTCCCACTGCATCCAGCTCTCAGACCTAGGTAATGAATGTGATGTGAGTTCTGTAATTTACTACAATCTTCCTACTTCTTTGCTTCCCTCCCGGTGTCTGCTTCCTCTGTTTATGTGTGTTCCATGGCCTTTGCAGGCATATTTGTTCGCAACTTTCTTAAACTGAATGGAAATGGATGGGTTAACTGGAATCAGAAGTGAAGTTCAAGGGCTAAAATGTAAAACTTCAAACTCTTTAGCAAAGTCCATGATAAGTTCAGTTTGACTTATTCTTTGGGGCTAGAAATAATGAAGATCAGAATCTAAATAGGAGATACTGCAATATATTAGTCTATAGCCACATAACAGATGATCCAACACTGAGTGACTAGAATCAACAACAGCCAGTTGTTTCTGTTTGTTTGTTTGTTTGTTTGTTTGTTTTTAATTTCTCACACTATCTGTGGGTCAGGAATATGAGCATGGCTTGCCTGGTCATTTCTGGCTTGGGTCACTCATGAGGATGCAGTCAGACAATAATTAGGGAAGGGGTCCTCCCAAAGGCTTCTTCACTCTTTTCACTCTTGGGTCTGGTGCCTGGCAAGATTCTATCATCTGGAATAGCTGGTGCCCAGGCATGAATTTGTATATCTATGTGATCTCTTCACCTGGTCTCCCCAACACAGCAGTGAGGGCTTCAAGACCAAGTGTTCAAGGAAGAGAGCTAGGGGGAAGTTGCGTCCCTTTCATGACAGCCTCAGGTATCCCACAACCTCAGTTCGGCCTCACTATAGAGCTGGAGCAGGTATAAGCCCCAATCCAGATCTGAGGAAAGGAAACAGACGCCACCTCTTGGAGGGACAGGTGTCAGTCACATTGTAGATGGAGTGTGTGGGATGGAAGCTATAGATTGGGGGCATCCATCTTTGGAAAATGAAATTTTCTACGAACAGAAACAAGAAATAAAGTCAAGAACCCAGAAAATCTGAATGATAAAACACATAAGAATTCGGGTTTACTTAGAAGAACAAGAAAAAGAAAAGATTGCCTAGAGCCTGCAATTATCTGCCTTCACGGGTTGGTTTGTTTTCCCTCCACCTGACCATGGCCTAAAGCCTAAGTTGGACTTGCCTAGGCCACTTGACATCACCAGGTTCTAGGACCCTCTCCCATTCCCACCCTGGATGTTATCATTTGCTATTTACCAGTTCTCCACTTCAGCAAACATAGTGCCTCACTATCTCCTATGCACAACCAACCTCTCAGGCCCTGCCTAGCTCCGTGGATCTGGGTTCTCTTCCACCTTTTGTTCAATCTATGCTCCTTCCGGCAGGAAAGCCTTCTCAGCTTCTGTCAGTTCACTCCCTTCAGGAACTGCCACATATTGTACAGATTCCTCAAGCATGGTAATTGACTTTTACCATTTATATACCTTTTTACAAATGTGAGTGAGCTTTAAAAATCATTATCCCCTTTTCTATCCACTTAAATAGAATATTTGATATAGATGGAGGCTTCATTTTCTCATTCTGCAGATGAAGCAACAGAAGGCCAGATAGGTGAGAAGCCTTCCTAGGCTTACAGACCTGAGACTTGGCAGGGAATGGGGCACAGCCTGAGCCTCCTGATCTGTGGTTTAGAGCTCTTTGGCTACTCAGAGGTGAAACTTGGTGGGCAGCCCATAGGCCTGGATACACCTGGCCCACAGACATGGCTAGCACACAGTGGTGTGCTTTCTTTTGTTTTGATTGTAAGGCTTTACAGCTCTCTGCAGACCCCACTAATCTCTGCCACCAAGTCACTCATGTAATTCCTTACTTGACTGGCATCTAGGGCATGGAGTTCCTGCAGCCTCCCCTCTAACTCCACTCAGCTTTACATGCTTCCTAAAGGGAGGAATTTTATTCAATAACAACAGCTAACACTTGTTGATCTACTATGTGCCAGGCAATTTACATGCATTAACTCATTTCATAGTAACAATGCTCCTATTATTATCCTTGTTTTGTGGATAAGAAAACTGAGATGCTGAGAGGTTAAGTAATTGGTCCACATTTTAATACACAGTAAAGACTGAGAGCTGCAATTTGAACCTGAACACTTGAACACAACTCTTAATCTCAACCACTCTGCTGAAGAAAGTTTAGATAGACAAAGGCAGTAAAAATACATTTGGGTGGATCTAATGAACATTTTTAAAAAGTAGTCATTGTATATTCAGATGTATGCAGTCTATCCATAGGTTTATATGGAAAGAATAGTATAATAGGGCACCAAAGCCATAATGTGGCTTATCTGCTAAGTGATATATATTGTTGTCCATGTATCATGAAAAGTGAATTTCACTGCTTCAAAAATGCCTACCATATGGATTTGATTTTTTTGGGCTAAAAACTCAAAATTTAAGCATTTTAACCAAATTGCCATCTAAATCTTTATTTTAGTCTCCAAATGCTTTTGTGGCTAGTGTAAAGATGAATGGAATTTGAAAGTGGCCATTAAGATTACTACCTCATGATGGAAACTAGAGTCTACTGTATAAATCTAAATCCCTCCATAAATTTGAAAAGAGATTTACGGCTCAAAAATAAAAATATAAATCATTCTCATTTTCTAAATCATGGCTGCTGATGATTGTCTTCAGCGTGGTGAGAGATCACTATATTATTCTGGATATAGAACTACATCTAAATTTTCTAAGCAGTCTCAACTGCCCAGGGGATTTACTACTTCATATACTTGCCAGGATAGAAGGTATTTCTGCATAATTCCTGTAGCTGAACATTATTGATGCTCTAAATGCATGGAACATTTCATATGTGTAGCAAGTCCAGCAGGATCAGTTATTGTCATGAATTATGATTTTTACACCAGACCATTGAAGGCCCAATTAGAAAATTGGTCACTTTTAAGGAGTCTGTGTCTTAGTCTTTCCTATTTATGGAGCAGGATTCAGCAACGAAAGCAATTCGTAATAGTGTCATATATTGGCAGGCCTGTAAGACCAGGCTAACACAATTGAACCCTTACAGATAACAGAGGGCCCTTTAAGGTTTTTTTGAATGAGTGACATGATCAAAGAAGTGTTTGGGGAAGGTTCACCTGTCAGTGGTGTGTAGAATGTTTTCCATCATACAGTGAAAAGAAAATGGGTGTGTGCACAGAAAACAGTGAATTAACTCACAATATATGAAGAACAAAACAAGTTCAACAGTTATCAATCAGACCAACGTTCAAGTAGATCCATTATCCTGAATGCTCCCATCACTTTCAAGTTATAGCTTTAAAACTCCGGATCATTACTGACTGAAGAACTTTGCAGATCATGTTGGGAGGTCTGGGAAGAAAGAGAGGAGGAACGAAAGCTGCAGAGCTGTGATGCAGTCAGAAGAACACCTCCTGCATCATCACAGGAATTATCCAGAAGAGGACCAGTGAGCCAGTTAGTCTTTACTGATGACCTCTGTTGGGTCCTGGGATTATTTCTGACTTCCTGTTGTTTTCCTGAGCATTTCTGTTCTTTTCCAGATTGACCCTTTTCTTGTGCTTTCTACAGCAGATGCCCAGCCACCCAGACAGTTTTGGTTGCTTTCTACACTGGCACAGTCTACCTAGTGCTGAGTGGATGGGCAGGCATTTCTCAAAATAACCCATTACCTATATCTCCAAACATAAGAGCAGCCATCTTCTACCATGCTGATACAAAATGGTTGACAAATCACTTATTTAAAATATTTTTGTAACCAGTTTGGGCAATAATGTTTTATTGCTCTACTGTTTCAGGAAATTCACCAGCACCAGGAACTGCTCTCACATTTAAAATCCCTGAGTTTGTTACTTACACTCTGGCATGGAGCCAGATCTGTCTGAAATCAGGGCTGAGGAAATCCTTGTCCTTAGGGCAGCCCAGCCTTAAGATTTTTTACTGAGCTCCAGTTCTTCATGGCCTGTCTAGAGGTTTGAATCAATCGGCTAGAAAATAAACAGGCTGACCAGCTGAGAGGCTTCTGAGCTAATGCTAGTCTCAGAATGAGATGAGTCCTTCTTCCTCTCTGCAAGTTTTTTTTCATCCTGAACTCTCTTATTTATTCATTCAGCAAATAGCTATTAGGCAACTCTTGTATGTCCATATTGCACAATGAGGTTGGGATGTCAAGGTCAAAAAGACAGTAAGGTATCTGTCCGATGGGGCTTCTGGTTCACAGTGAAAGGCCGATGTTAAACAAATGAACAAACAACTGAATATGGAATTCAAACTTATAAGTGCTGTGAAGAAAAATAAACGAGATGGATGAGAGAGAGGTCTGCAGGGTACACCTACTTAAGGCCAAGTGGTCAGGGAATATCTCTCTGAAGAAGTGAAGTTACAGCAAAAACCTAAAGGATTAAGAGGAACTAGTTGGGGAAAGGATGTTACTGGCATAGGAAACAGAAAGTGCAAAGGCCCTGGGAAGGGAAAGAGAAACTGGTAAGTGCAAGGAACTCAGTCTCTCTCTCCCTGTCTCTCCCTCTCCCTCTCCCTCACTTTCTTCCTCCCTCTCTCTCTCCCTCCCCTTTATCCTTCATTACTTTTGCTTTCCCTTTATTATGCCACTTTCTAGCGTATCCTTTTTGTTACTCTTATTTCTCTACAAATTAAGTATTATATAAAACAAAACACAGCTTTAGAAAATGAGGGCCAGAATCCTAACTTATGTTTACTACTTACAAGTTAGACAACTCTTCTTGAAGGTTATCTGTATGATCTAGACCTCTAAGTACCATTGTGGGAGAAGGTCATACCCTAATCTGAAGAGTTTCAAAACCTCAGGAAAAGACATAAGAACAAACATCCGTTAGTGAACACAGAGATCTAATGACATGTCCGATGGACCAAGGGCCTTGACAGAGGCCGCCATTACAAGGAGGAACAATGGAGCATCTGAACAAAAACTAACAGGAGAAGAAGGATGAATTCATCACTGAAATACAGCCAAACTCTAGAGAAAACTGTGGCTTCTATGAAGTAAGAGATCATGAGAACAACTGCGAACAGGTCTCTGTGATGCCCATCAGCGCTGGGGGGACGGGCTGGCTTCAGAGACTGCTAATTGTCTTACCCATCCACATCCCTTGTCTCCTTCTGCCTTAGTATGGAAACTTAATTTTGCATGGAGTGGTGTTGTGTCCACCTAAAAGATTAAATACCTCTGCCTCCTTTGCAACTAGGTGTGACCATGTGACTAAATTCTGGCCACGTGTTATTGTTTTATGGGTCTCCCAGGAAGACTCCTTAAAGGGAGCTGACTCAGCCAGGAGGTCTGCCTTTTTTGCCATTTTCTCATCTTTCTCTCTGCTTGCTGGAATGTAGCTATGAGAGCTGGAGCCCTAGCATCTATAATAGGTCATGAGACAACCTCAGAATGAAACCACCTGTTACAAAAATGAAGCAGAAAGAAGCAGCTTTGGGACCTGATGGATAAAACCTCTAACTAGCCCTCAACTGCTTACCTTGACATTTACATTATATGAACAAGAAATATACTTCCATGTTTCTATGTTATAGAAAATAGTGTGTTGGTTTGTTGTGTTTTCTGGATTTTTGGTTGTTTTTTTTTGTTTCCATGAAAGATAATATCTAAAATACACAATTGATCCTAACCTTGACTTAAGTTTGCATGATTGCTTCACTTACCTACTGTGGACAACCGTAATTTATAATTTCTCATGTGGGTCAGTAATTTGGACAGGGCACAGGTGGGACATCTTGAGTAATGCCGGCTGGGGTCACTCATTCAGCTGCATTCAGCGGAGAGCTTGGCTAAGGTTAGGCCATTCAAGATGGCCTCCCATTCTCCAGGACTTCTCTCCATGTGGCCTCTATGCATTCAGTAATTTTGCTTGGACTTCCCTCCACCATGCCAGCTAGGTCCCCAAAGGAAGCAAGACAGAACTGCTATGTCTCTTAAACCTCTCTTCAGAAGTCCCAGGATATTAATTGTACCACATTCTATAATCAAAGTAAGTCACAAGCTCAACCCAAGTTCAAGAAGAGGGACATAGAGTCACCTCTTTATGTTAGAAGCAGTATTCATGAACAAGAATGGTAGTAATGATGGCAGACATATTTAAGGACAATTTTACCCAATTACTTAAAATAGCAGAACAATATATGACCAGCCATTTGAGCTCTCTTTGCTACAAAACTGCTCACTGAGAGCTAGGTGGAGAAACTGAAAATCTATCCTGAGGGTACTGTAAGGCTAGTGATGACAAAGCTGCAAAATATGACAGAAGCTCCTCAAGGGAGATGAAAGACAACTCACTGCCACCAACAGTGTGACCAAGGGTGTTGCAGATGAAGTCAATATGGAACAGACAGTGGTGGATGATCAGAGCAACAGCTAGAGCAGAAAGATTTCAGAGTCACAGGAACTGGTTCAAATTATATATGAAAGCTTCCTCCTTTCTCCCTCCCCTTAATCTCCTACCTCCATCTTCTGGCCTCAGCACAGACCCCTGGCGAGACTCAGGGGTGTGTTTCTGCTATTTGGAAGGTGGGACAAATGATCAGGTGTGCCTGGTGACTAATCTGTTAAACTGTTAAAGTGACCTTCCTAATCACTTGGACATCACAAACTGGTGATGGCCAACAGACATTTGAGTTACATAAAGATATAATATTTGTGTATTTTTCCTTCTTAATTTAAATGTAAATTTACTTTTCACATTTTTTCCTATGTGTACCTGTAAGTCACTACCTACACATAGGAAAAAGTCTGAAAAGATATATACAAAATTTTAATAGTTACTATTGCTAGGTTATAAAATTAATGAGTCTTCTCTTATTTATACATTTTTTTTAAATGAACATGTATTATTTGCCTAATATTTAGGTGTATTTTTATTATGTTATGTTTCCCTGAGGAAACTGACTTCTCACTTATAAGTGGTCTTAATTGATCATTTTTACAACAAACTGATAGTCATCGGTTGCTAGGAAAGGTCCTGAGGCTTGCCTCAGATGTGCTCGCTGAAATAGTAACATTCCTGCACAAAGAATTCACAGTCCCATGATATACATCTTAGGTGTTTCAATGCCAAAGATTAAAGAAATTTCAAAGGAATCACCAGAAGGTTGAATTATTGAAATGCTAATGAAGACATGCCCTCAGAGAGAATGCAGGGAGTCTTCAGAGTTTTTAAGGCTTCATCTGAAAGACCTTTGCAGAATAAACATGGTGTTCAATTTATGTTTTCTCAAAAGGGCTGCTGGAATTTGAACTGGTGCTCCCAGAGAGTATTTAAAAGCACAACTTAGATCATTAACCACTATAATTTCCATTTGGTGTCCACATGATCCATGTGTCTAAAATAAAAATTTTTATTTAACTTCAAAACAAATTAAGTCACGCAATCAGTTTGTAGATGTATTGGATGTTAAATGGAGTAGATTGGCCTGGGCAGGAGAAATAATATGCTGCTAGAAATGTTGCACTATATTTACATTAAAAATTGGCATGTTTACATATTTTAAATGACCACACTTTTAAAAGATGGCACCTCTCAAAGCAGCACAGGTTTTGTGTGTTCACTATCCATCTCTTAAATATCCCTGTGATAAAGGTAATTCTATATCTCTTTTCTTTTTTACAAAAAGCAATAGCAAACAACTAGACATAAATAGCCAAGATGAGTATAAAGATATAATTAGATACATTTTGAATATGATATATGATATATATATATATATTTGTATGAGTATTTGTGTGTGTAGATAAAAAAAGATAGATAGATAGATAGATAGATAGATAGATAGATAGATAGATAGATTCCATATACAATATGCATAAATGTTCATAGTCTTATGAGAAGCACATTTATCAGGCCAAAATATACCACTCATAATCATAATTAAAATGTTTTCTTATAGATTAAAAAATCCATATTTTTCATGTTCTCATATTATTTTGCCCTCTAAAATTATTTGAATGCCATGATATAAAAATCAGAGAAAAATTCAGCCTCTTTTGTGTCACTTCTATAACACTAGAGAAGAGAGATCAAATCCCTTGACCCTCATTACTGATAGTTTTCATGTATGATTAAATGATCTTTTTTTTTAAAGTCATCCTGTTTAGGATGTGAACATGACATTTTAATTCACTTGTAGCATGGTTGGGCATTCGTATGTTGTCACACACCCATAGACTGTAGGCTATTGGCTACAGTAAATTCTACAATGGCAAATTCTGAAACATTTGAAAGGGAAAAATGTCAGAAATTATGATGAAATAAGACTTCCATTAGGCACCCAAGGAAAAAAAAATAGGTAGTATAAATGCAATGCAAAGTTCTTATTATAGTTTGCTGTGCTTTTGCCTATGTTACCAACCCCACAATGTAAAATTGTTCCTGGACCAGTCTATTACATGGTCCTGAGCTCATATTCCCTCAAACTTTTCGACCAAAAAGCAAATCCAAGTTAAAATTTAAGTGGCATTGGTTTCTTAATTAAGTTCTTTACCCATTACAAACAGAAAGTTCATTCTTGGTCTTGCCGAATGAGCAGTTTCCATGATTTTGTTCTTAGTTCTGGCATCGTTAGATCACTGTGCTAAACAAACAGCTATTAGAGAGAATCTGACAACATGATATGTGTAAAGACTCTGATGATAAGATTCCTTGATCTAAATTTATAGATCCAATATACATTTCCAGGGTAGCCAAAGTTTAATGCAGGGAGACCGTGGACATAATAACAAGGCTCCAATAGCTTGATATTTTGAGAGGCAAAGCATTATATTTCAGAAAAAAAGAAAAAAAGAAGATATATGTTTCAGCATACAGAGAATAGGAAGCACAAGATTCCAAGTCTTATCCAAAGACTCATGCAAATTCAATGTGTGAACAATGTCTTCAGCTCTGCATGTATTGATTTATTCACTCATCCATTAAGCAAAAAACATTGAGCTAGGAGCTAGCAGGGATGATGGTGAGTCCAGTGAAGGTATGATGTTATAGAAAATACAGCCTCTGTTCTATAGCTGCTCCCAACTAATGCAGGTGATAATGTACTAAATATAACGATACATATTTGTTGCTCAGACAGCTAGAGGAAAGAACAATCTAAATTTTCCTGAAAGAGTTGGGAATGGCCTCAGAGTAGTATCATTTGAAATGGGACTTGCAGAATGAGTAGGAATTTACCAAAGAAGGGCATTCTAAGTGGAGAGAACAGCAAGAGCATAGAAGCTTAAAAAAATTGAACATGGAGAACTATTAGCAAAGGGTAACTAGGGCAGAAAGGAAAGGACATGGAATTAGAGAAAAAGTATTTAAATATTTGGAACCAGTTGACAGGGAATAATTTAAAAGATGATAGTAAAAAGTGGTTTGGTGCTTCATTATAAAATCTATTGCATATGACACTTTTTCATCTTTGTGTGTTAGGTAGATGGATTATCGATGGGCTGAGATATTTGTTTCATCAGCCCTTCTTGGATCAGCCACCAGAGCCTGGGTGGTCAGAAATCCCAGGTTTATCACCTGTGCCCCTAAACAACCTGTTTCATTTGTCAAAGTGCACTCTACAAATAATATCTTTCTATCTGTTGTGGGATGGAATCACTATCATGCCAAGCTAAGGAGAACATATTCTAGACAATAGAGAGCTTCTGAAAAATGTTAGACTGGAAAGTGGTGGCAGTTATGAGTCATTAGAGATGGGAAACCGACCTCAGAGGCTATTGCAATAACCAAGAGAAGAGAGATAAAGACTTTTGCTATTTCTCACCTGGGTCACTCTTGAGCTCTCTTCATGTCACCATGTTGAACAGAACTCATTTTCTGTGTGTTAAGAATTTATCTTAGAGACACAGAGACCCGAGGATATCAGCATCGGACCACAGAACTGAGTTTTACGAAGAGGCCTCCATTTGGGATAAAAGAGAATATTTAGAGGTCTAACGATCAAGATCTGGCTGATGAAATTACGACTTTGAGCAAAGAGGGTGAGACTAAGGCTCTTCTCAGCCTATGACGGACTGATTGTCTATGAGAAGAAACAGTTTTGCCAGAGACTAAAATGCAAAGTCCATGACAGTAGGAATTTGGTCTGTCTGGCTCAACTGGTCCTCATTACCTAGACTAACGCCTGATACTTTCAGGCATTAAAGTACCTGATACTTTTATGTGGCTAGAATAGTGCCTGACACTTTCAGGCCAATTTGTTGAATGAGGGAATGACACTGTGACATTGGGTATTGACATGTAAATGCCTTCCGGCTCAATTCCTGGGGAAAGTGTTGGTTTTTCTACAGAAGGGATTATAAACTCAAAAGATAAGCAACAGGAGGGCCGGCTGAGTGGCGAGGTGGTTAAGTGCTGGCCTCAGAAGCCAGCGGCCCCAGTTCGGTCCCACATATGAGGGCCAGTAACACTGCCCTCAAAAAAAAAAAAAAAAAAAAAAAAAGACAAGCAACCTGAAAAAAGCATGGCAATTTTTATTATATATTATATATACATTTTATTATACATGTGTGTATGTGTGCGTGTATATATATACACACATATATACATATATGTGTATAAATATATACATATATACGTATGTGTGTGTGTGTGTATATATATATATAGAGAGAGAAGGAGAAGTAAGGCGATTTGTACTTTATATTCATATACATGTATGTGTACACATACATATATATGCATATTTTTAGTTGGCACATTATTTAATTCACTTGAAATAAAATAAAGAACCATTATAAAGTACATGTAGATATAGACTCTAATTAAAAAGTAAAAGCAGACATTATGTACCACTTGGTGATACAAGATTAGCAACAGTTGCATTATCAGAGTTACTTAATGAAACCTAATATAATCTTACAGAAGTTAGTAAATATTAGAGAAAAAGTTTGTACAGAGCATATATATGTATATACTTGTATATATGTACACACTCACACAGACACACCCATGCATAGAAGAGAGAGAGATTGATTTAATTTATTTAGGCCAAAACACCTAAGGAATGAGATGAACAACAGACGTGAATTCCAATTCAAAGCCCCAGCAGCACTGATGGCAGTGGCTGCATCTGAAGGTGGGGTTGGGAATGAAAACAGCAGCTAAGGAGTGACTAAGTGACAGACAGAAATGATAAATCCAGGAGGCATGGCACCAGCAGAACCTTTGGCAGCAGCCAAGCCACACAACAAATTTTCAAGGTGGACTGTGAGCCATTGGCATCCCCAAGTGGAGCGAGCACATGCAGATGGGGAAGGAGAAGGTAGGAATCCAGGAATAACAATGAAATAATGGGTGAGGACTCAGAGAAAATTGTTATTATCCTTCACACTCATGAGTATTCGCTGCAATTGCTGGCATGGTTCAGGGAAACAAGGGTTACACATGCGTTCACAAGGATCTGAATCTGCTGTACTCCAGCTGTAGCAACACAGAGCCAGTGAAATGGACCATAGTATGGAAAATATAGTGTGTGATTTACTTCTGTCAACTTGTAAAGCAGAGACAGATTTCTGCAGCTGCACTGGACAAGCAGAGATCCATCGAGCTCATTAAGATGTCAATGACCAATCACATGCACCATGTTTTTCTAGGTTCACAACTTTAGCCACAATTCTGAAGTCCAGAACCCTCTGCAAATCCAAAATTTTGTATTTTTTAGAAATTTGATGATTGAACAGATGTAAGGCTACTTTCAATTTTTATTTCATTTACTGTGAATATTCACACATTTTGCTGCTGAAATTTAATGATTGGGTGCTGCCCCAAACAGTGCTGGAAGTATTGCATAATGTATGACACATGTACCAAATTACTGCTCTAAAACCCTAAACTTTCTAAATTCTGAAGCCCATCTGGCTTCAGGGGCTTCAGATAAGGGATTGTACACATATATTCTACTTTTTGTATCATAAAAGCAGTCTTAATTTGGGTTTAGAGGCCTTTTGTAGTAATTCTTTTTATTGACCCTTTCTAAATATAGAGTTGTGTTTCTATTCTTAAATTTACTTGTAATTGTACATTTCCATACCCTTCAAAAAAAAGTAATAATTACAGTTAACACCAAGTGCTTCCTATGCTAGACCTTGTGTGCTGAAAGCTTTCAATTTGTTTTCTCAGCAACATATAGCTGGGCCTAGACTCTGGTGCCTTATCAAACACCTGTGACATATGCTTGCATTCCTCTTGGTTCCTAATGGCATTGTCAGCGGATCTTCCTTAGATCTCTGCCTTCTTGTTGCTGAATAAGTCCACCAGTTCCCATAGAGAGGCAAATTGTGACTCTGATATTCCTGAGCCCCCACAGCACCTTGTTCTTTCCATTCATAGCACTGATCACATTTGTCAGACTTCAGAGCTCACACTTTGTCACTTCTGCCTCATTCTATTGGCCAAAGCAAGTCACAGGGCCAGGGCCTTCAAGGAATAGAAAATAGAGCCCATCTCTGAATGAAAGGAGCAGCCCATGCACACTGGGATGGGTGAAATTTGTGATTACAAAACAATTTACCACATCCTACCATCTGGCAACAAATTACTCACAATCTTCCCACATATGGAACATGCTTACTCCTATCCCAGTACCTGCACAAGTCTCATCCCAGATATTGCACCAGGCTTGAAATTCATCAGTTAGTGCTTCTCTTTGGGTCTCCACACAGATGGTTTCCCTGTGAAGCCCTTCGGCTCTCCAGAGATCTGTAAACCAGGACTAGAAGATATCTACCCACTCCCACCCAAATATCTAAGATGCAAAGGTGAGATGAGGAAAAGCTAACCACAGCTCTTTTTTTAAAAAGAGAAAGAGCTGGAAGTATATAGCAGCTACTGGTCTGCAGCAATTGTTAAGTCAAAACAGGCCCATGTCCAGGGACAAGGAATGTTGCCTGATTAGGGCCTAGCTCTTCTCCTTTGAAGTGGTTCTCTAATCCATTTTGTTCCTCCACTCAGAGCTGTTTGCTCAGCCCTCTGAGAGGTCTTTCCTTTCTAAAGAAATAGCTTGTGCTTGCTAGTTCACTCAGTGGGCTTTGTGCCTGTAGGAGGTCAATGGCCCAGAGTTTCTTAAAAGGTTTCTGTCCCTTTTCATCCAATTAAATGCAGCCTCTTTAACATTCTTTATGGGATTTCAATGGATCAGATTAAAGCCTACTCTAATAGACAATAACCAGGCTCACTGTTCTTATCAAAACAGGCTTCTCTCTAATTTGGGTGATATGTCAGACTTGGGTGATGTGTCTGGATGCACAGATCTTTTGTTTATGTGAGATGACTATTGGACACCATCTTAAATCATTGAGATCTTAGGAAAAGGTCACACAGCCACACCCATCATTTGAACTTGCCCCTGAGGCCTCATTTTCCTGAATGTAACCTGGATTTAATATTTTACCATTTTATTTACTTATTTTTGTTAACTTTTTCTAACCCAGAACATCCCGGGTCGTCTATGTTTTCTCTAATTTCTACTTACAAATGGGAAAGTTCATTCTTTAGTTAATTTCTCTCTTCCTCCATTTTATTATATATTATATTTATTATATATTATATATTTATTAATTATTATATATTATATATTGCTATAAAAAGCCAAGTCACAGTTGTAACATCTCCTATCCAGATCCACAAATTACTAGGAAAAATGCTCATCTTCCAAGAACAGTAGGCAGCATTTTGCTAATTGTTTGGCCAGTATATAACCAGGGTGGGCCTTTCTTCACTCTCAATAGCAATTTCTTTATTCATTTCCCAGTATCTACTTATCATCTCCTCACTGCCTCTCTAGCCACCAATCTCCCCCCATTACCAAAGCAATGCCAATTGTTTTTGGTTTTTGTTATGACATTACCCCACCTCTATGTGATGATTTCTGTTTTTGTTAACTATTTCTGTGCAACAAACCACCCCAAACCTAGTGGCTTAAACAATAATGATTTTTTTGCCTCCTATATAGTTCTGCCAGCAGGTTAGGACATGCCTCTGCTGGTTTCATGTGTTTGTTCATGCTGAAGGATCATGTGAACTGGAAGGTTCAAAATGGCCTCACTCATATGTCAAATGATATGATGGGTATTATTGACTATGACTGGGGAGTCTCTTTCATGTGGCCTCTCATCTTCCAGTAAGCCAGGCTGACTTTCTTAAATAGTGTTGTCAGGGCATCAGTTCAGGAGGGCAAGGGCAGAATTTTCAAGACACCTTGAAGCCCAGACTCTGGAAGCTCTACAATGTCCCTTCTGCCACATTTTGTTGGTCCAAGAGAGTCACAGGTCCAGTCCAGATTCGAAGAAGTGGAAAAATAGACCTACCCTGGATGGGAAGAATGGCAAAGTCACAATGCAAAGGGATATGCATACTGGCATGGGAGAAATTTGTAGTCATTAAGCAATTTACTATAGTAAGAATCTATTGAATGGGGGAATGTCTAATTTTTTTTAGGGTGTGAACATGGCCATGATGTCTAATTTTTGACCCTGGCAGTATGTTAGTGCTGGGCTCTGGTATCACACTCATAAAATGAGATTTCCCAAATGACTGTTCATTCTCTGATCTCCCCATTCTCTTAATCCTTGTCAACAATGGGGCCTTGAATAGCCTATCTCTGCTGTTCTCTATGTCATATTCTAGACGAATCTGGAAGAACAGATCTGGTTTTGAATCTTGGCTTTATCATTTACTCATTATGTAACTTTGAGCAAGTTATTTAAGTTATTTAACATTTCTACCTCATCAGATTTGTAGGATTGAATGGCACAGTGTATTAAAGTTCTTGGCACATAGTAGTTAATAAATGTCAGTTTTCTTCCTCCTTTTGTGTCACCAGATAGTAAGAGATATCTAATACAAGATTAAGACTATGAATTTATAGACAATGGTCAATTGTTAATGGTTTTTAAAATACGAAATTTACAAAGTTAAAAGGGGCTGAAGAATTAAATTATCAGCGATGTGTGACTTCTATATTAGACTATATATTCTTCTAAATTATTCTGCATTATACATATAATTTCAGTTTGTGAAGAAGTATATTACTATTCCCCCATACAGTGGTGGGTTTTTCAATTAATCTTAGAGATACATTTAGGAGACTAGAAAACTAGGGCATTGGGGAAAAATTAGAAAATTGTGATATTCACTATTTTTTAAAAAGGGCACTGAAATAGTCACCAAAGGAAAACCCAAAACTTTGTCAGACTTTTCTACACATGTATATTTTTTAAATTTGTGTTGTTTTTATTGTTAGTTACATGGTGTAGAAGATATTATAGTCATCTCAGTACTTTGTATCTCTGATCTGGCCTTTACTTCATGTACCATATAAAACTAAGGCTTAAAAGAGTGTTATTAGAAATGAAATGGAGACTAAATAATATAAAATATATTTCATAATAAGAATAAATGATAAATCTTGGTTGCTGGTGGATTGTAAAGATTGATCGCAAGGGAAAAGTGAAAAGTCTCACTACAAGAAATATTTCATATCACTCAAATCGTCAGTGCTATGTCAAATAAATTAAATAAACTATCTTTATATACTCTATCTTATAATACATTACATACTGAGCTTTCTCTTCTCTGAATGCTTTATATTTTTAGCAGTAAGTCCTATTTTAATCATTATATCATAATTTATCATTGGGTCTTTGAAGAAAATGCTCAGTAATAATAATAATAATGCCATGAATGATGCAATTCTCTCAATCTGCCACATTTTTCCATCTCACTACTAACCTCCATCACACTCTGTCCTCAACCATCCATGAGGCTGAGAAAGACTGAGTAGCTGGGGGTAGAGATTGAGCTCCACAAAATCAGGATCAGGAAGTACCTGGAGGGTGGAGATTAGAATCACTTCATGATTCTAATCAGTGAGCAATGAAACCAAAGACCTGGGTAAAGACCAAGCCTGGGGTGAGCGCATATAAATCTTGAATCCAGATAGGGATAACACGGAGATCACACAGAGGAGTTTAGAAACAGGTGGAAGTATGACCAAAGCAAAATCAGGTGTAAGATTTAAGGTCACCCAGGTTATTTCAGGTATAGATAGCAAACAAGTGGATCATGATAGGTCAGACCTTCTGAAAGTTCAGACTGAACCCAGAATAGAAATTCAGTGGGGACATTTTTCTTCTATGATCCTTGATAATGTGTGGCTTTAAACTCTGAAGACTTATTCAAATTTCTGTGTCATCCTTTAAGATGCCTTTACATTAGTAAGATTCAAGGGTTAGTCCTGATGTCATAGCAAAATTGAAGGTCTTTTCAGTTATTTATTTGACAGCTTAGACACATGTTCATGAAGGCAGTGGGAAGAGGCTGCTAGCCTCTTGGGGAACCGTGACTCAAGTGAATTTTACTATATGGCAGAAGTAGATTTAAGTTTTAAGATTTGCAATGGTGCACTTGAGAAAATTCTATAAAATGAAAAATCATCAACTATGACCCAGGTATAACTAGAATTCTATAGGTAAGAGACTCAGTTTGACTTTCTATAAAGTACTTTTTCCATGTGAAGTATGTCAGCTTGGTCCCCAAGTTTGAGCTGAATATGTTCAGTTGAATACTAGTGACCTCACCTAAGAGTAATATCATCAAAGTGATGTTTTTCTTTTTTTACACATTTTTGAGGCCAGGAACCTTTCCACAGTGTTTTTAATGTCCCAGAACTCTTAAACCTATGAGACCTGAAGGTAATGGAGTGGAGACAAATGAAACATGTCCTTCATGGCCATACTTTTCTTTCAAAACCCCCCAGAGATTCAAAACATAGTTTGAAAACCAGTGGACTTAAACAATAAATTAAAACATCTCTTCTTTTCTCTTGAGATGTAAGTTTAACTCTAGTGTAGGAATCCAAGGGAGACAGTGTCAACTGGTCTTTAGATGTTTATTGCAAGTTTTCTATTTTTCCAAAGGGCAGATGAGTTTATTGAAAAGGCATGAAGTCACTGTGTCTAAACTCTTCAAAGGTGTTCTTACTTCGAGACCTTCCTCCAGTAAACTATATATACTACTGAAATAAAAGTGCTACCTAAGCTGAAGCCATATAATATACATGCACACATGTATCCTAGGAATGACAAACTTACATCATCTGGATTTTTAAAAAAAAATCTGATCATTATTTGATTCTTCAGAAAGCTCGTCTCTAAATGTATCTTTTGGGATACAGATGGCATTTTTGAGACATATCAGAAATAATTCAAGTAGCACAGACAAATTTCTTCTCTGTCATGAAGCTAGGCCTTGGATTGCAACAATAATTCGGCAGAAAGAATCCAATATAAGAGTTATTAAGTGGGCTATGAAAACCTCCTCTCAGTAATTGCTTCCTCTTCTTCCTCTACGCCTTCAATAGAAGTAAAGTCCTTTACTTTGTGATTTAAGGCAATCAATGTGTATATTACCTATTTAATTATAAATTTAAAACATTATGATATGTTGTATTTCCTAAGGCTTTATATCCAGATATAGTAGCACTTTTTAATTGATCTTATGAAACTCAACAAAAGCTATTAGGGTTGCTTAAAAAAAAAAAAAAGAAGAAGAAAAATCCTCTAGTGAACATGTAATAGTGAGTTCTAGAAAGCCAGATAATTTCTTTGCTTAATAATAGTTTTCTTTCCTCTTGGCTGCAGATTCTCATAACTAGCACCATGCCAAACATTCGAAGATTGGATTATGGCCTGTCGTACTTGATTATTTTTGTCAGCATGCTGACCCGGGGTGCCCTTTTCTTGTGTTGTTCCTTCTGTTTCCATTTTTCATGTCATCCAGCTTTTCATCTTGTCAATCAGCTTTTGACTTCCTGATTAAAGTGTCTGTCACAGGAGCAGCCTGGTCTCCAGTCAGTTGTTTAATTTGTTCCTCATGGCATCCAATTGAGTTATTCATCTGGCCCAGCTGTTCCCAAGTGCTTCCAGCATCACTTTTTCATGTGTTTGGGTTTAACCTCTATATCTATGTACAACAGTGTGAATTGTTCCATTCATACTGTTGACTGTGAATTGCTTTGCCTTCCTATTGCCTTGACGCTACTAGGCTGGCTGCTATGCTGTGGCTAAACCAACAGAGAGAAGTAATATTTCAATCTGATGTTATGGTAACGACTACATCTAAACAGACTAGTTTTCAAGAATTATAGCAAGCCCTCTTTTTAACAATTAGGACGATGTAATGGAAACTCTGGACTGTTCAGATTCAGATCCACCCAAAAATAATGTTGATGGTGCTTGGCAGAGGCAATGAAACATTAGTCTGCCAACATTGTGGATATTGCCACAAATGCTCCAGGACCTATTTGTTGCATTAGGTGACATGAGATACTCTCTTGGCCTGAATTGGTACAGATATCCAACTGGAAAAATAAAATTAAGTAAATCTGCTGAGTTTGCAAGCTAAAACTTGTCTTCTAGTGGTAAGATGATTTATATTATGCAACATTCAAGAAGCCACATAATGCAACAGGAAACTGGGCAAAAAGAAAATGAGAGTACGTTTACCCACTCTCCCCTTTTAGCCACTCAAACCTAATTAATTCAAAATTTCAGTAGATTGTTTATAAGTGAGCCATTCCTTCCTGCTATTGCCTATCATGTTTCTCCTGCACCCCCTACAAACTTGAAATGGTAATTCCATTACAGAAGTCATGAAAATAACCAGAGACCATGTGCCTAGCACTTAAAAGAATGTAGAATGAGTTTAATGAGAATCAGGCAGCAGGCTTAACATAACTTCACAACCTACCTCCCATTATGGTTTGATTTAATGGAAATATTTGCAAGCAATTCAGTTGCTCCTATAAGAATATGCATTTATGTCCTTAGGTGACTCTTATGGGACATAGTAAAACAATGTACAAAACCTGAAGTGTATTAAAAAGCATCATATATGAGGAAGACTATTGCCAATTAAACAGAGGAAATAAAATCATTTTTCTGGCTATGAATTTTTCAAAATATTTTGAATTTTCTCAGCGAGGTATTGTACATATATTAATTCATATTATTAACAATAATATTGCAATTTATTTACAGAGGTTTAATATATTTCATTTTTAATTAGGAAAACTCTTATCAAGTAAATTTGACTTCAACTGATAAAAATAAAATGCTTAGGGATGATATTGGGTTGTCGGAAAAGTCATGACATATTTTTGCAATGAAAGCATAGAAAAAATATGTCATGACTTTTCTGACAGCCCAATAAATCATGAAGGAAAGTGTAGTTTGAAATGTGTATTTCTGGTTTTGTTCTCATCAAATAAACCCACAGTCCTCCCCCAAACCACCCCCATGGAGGTTTTCGACAATGTATTTCTCAGGAAAAAACATTTTCAATCTTTTCCCTGGGAGGTTTCCCTTGTTGTCTTCTATGGATTCACTTTTCCAGTTTTTCCAATTTCACATCTCTTGAGGAATATTTCCCATGAGTCTTTCCACTGTTATCACCAGGAAAGTGAATACAGTGAAGTGGTACTCAATATTTATTCTATCCCTTTTCTAGTTTGTCTTTCTGTTCTGCAGAGTCTACAAAGTTAAAAATCACATTTGCTAGACTCCCTTGCAGCTAAGTTTCCAGATATGCTTTAAGTCTGACCATGAGATATACTTGTGAAAGAGCTGGAAAGCTTAACTGAGGTAAATAGTATTTTATCATTAATATTGACCTTGTATTTGCAAGTACAGCCCTAGAAGTACTGAGTCTTGCTGTAGAAGTGATAGCAGATGTCCTAATATCAAGAGGCAAGGTGAGGGATAATCATTGCTTTCTGAGGAAAGATCTAATAAGCACAGCATTACTATGAAGCCAACAGTTGCAGATGAAGTGCCCTAACCTGAATCATACCTAGAAAGTGCCCCAGGAGCTTACAGTACAAGTGATGGCTTCCTGATACTCCACCTTCTGATTGTGGCTCCCCTAGTGAGTCAGTTCTGTTGTTTCTCTGGGATTTGTTCCTGTCTAACCCAGAGTCTGTTCTTCTAATCCTTCCAGTGGTTTGCAAGCTCCTTATTTCCTGCCTCAAATCCTCTTCTGATTTAAAAAGAGCATTTTCTGAATGCAAATTCATTCTGATTGACACAGTTTGTCTTTGCAGTTTTTTCAAAAATCCCTTGCTTTACTGTTAGTGTCATAATGTAAATAGTGGATGTTTTGGAGTCATTCATGTTATTATTAGTCATGTCAACTTGGATAAATTTATGCACTAATCTAAGCCTCAGCTCCTTCATCTTAACAAAATGAGCAATAATACTTAAATGTATAGTTTATATAGGGATAAAATGAGACAGTAAATATTTAGTGCCTAAAATACTACAAATGTTAGTACTCTTCTTCAATGTTTACATTTGAACAGTTAGTTCCCTACATAGTATTTCCTACTAAACTAACCAAGTATCTCATTTAGTCAGGAAAACAAAAAACTCCTAGAAAATATTGGATATTTCACTAAAAGCACATTCCTGTGTCAATCTTGATTCAGTGAACGAACTAATTGTGGACACTTGTATTGAGTTTTACACAGGGAACCAGACCCACTGAGATTTCCAGGTTGTTATATTCAACTTTTTGGAATATCAAATCAAACAAACATATTCTTTGGGAGTACTACATATGTACATGGTTGCTTAATGCCATGAAAACATGAAGTGATTGGCCCTTAATACAAGAAGATTAGGTTAAAGATGATAGAATTTAAACCCTACTTCCTAATCTAAGCCTAAGGACATTTTTCAATCAATAACACAATAAAATAACATCTTTTCAGACATAATAACTTCGGATTATCAGCTGCAATATCCTCTCCAAAGGAGTCAATCCCAGCTGCATGATGCACTAAGGCATTCCAGAATCCTTCTTAATCTTCCCACAAGATTTGAGAACTTCACTATGTCCCATTTTATTAACCTAAGGAAATAAATGCATATTTCTATAGAAATAATGGGGAGAAAAAAAAAGATGAACTCACAAGAAAGAAAGAAAAATACCCAGGTGTTGGAATAAAAATGGAACTGAAATTCAGAAGGTGCATATGTGAGAAGATACTGGTGATCTAGAAATAGAATCTAATAGCTCGAAACTTGAGTTTAAAAATCAATAAATGTAGGGCCGGCCGAGTGGCGCGGTCATTAAGAGCTGGCTTGGGATGTCAGCAGACCTGGATCGGATCCCACATATGAGGGATTTTTATTTAAAAAGAAAATAAAAATAAAAATAAAATAAAATAAAAATTTTTTTAAATCAATAAATGTGACAAAAAGAGATGAGGCTTTAGTTATATTTGAGCAGGAAGACAGACATGAGAATCCTATAAACCAGAATCATCAATGGCTTCAGTGAAAAGAGATACTGGAAACACATGCACGCATTGGGTAAGGGAAATGACACTCTTGCCTCTGCTTGTGGATCTGGGTCAGGAGGAAGAAAAAAGTCATGATGAAAAATTGATACCATCAGCTATGAGCAAATATATTTTGATTTTACATGTTTTGGGAGACACAAGAAGTATCAAACCAAGTATCAAAAAAACTGATGCCAGGCACCTTGCATAAGCAAATACAAATTCAAAACACTTTGGGGGAAATATTTCCACAGCTAAAGCTCATTTAGATATCTCTCTCTCTTTCCCCCCTCCCATACCCTCTTCTCTCATAAACACACACGCACACGCACGCGCACACACACACACACACACACACACACCCCAAATACCTACTGCTGCTGACCTCACAATGAAAAAAATTTAAAAACACACAGGGGCAATTTGAAAATTTATGAAAATAAATATGCTTAAATTGATTTAAAAAAATGAATGGAAACCATATGGCAAGAATGACACTATCAAAAAGGCAAAGTTAAAAGGAGCCAATGATGTCAAGAAATAATATATATAGCTGTTGAATTAAAAACTCAATGGACATATTAAAAAGCAGATTATATACAAATCAAAAATTAGTAACATGGAAAACAGAGCTGAGAATTTTATGCAGAATATGCATGGATATATAGAAAGATGGGGATTGCAAAATGTTAAGAGATGTGGAGAATAAATTAAAATAAAATAAAAAGGCACAGAATGGAAGGTCTGGGGCAGATTAGAGATAACTATAGCAGCATACTTTTCAATAAGAAATACAGAAAAAAAACACCCCAAAGACAAAAAACCTAACTGAGACCTTTCCTAAATGACAAACCTTCAGATTCAACAATAAGAGAAGTACAATTCCCTTCTGTATAAGATGCTGTCAGTGCCCTGTCCATATTCCCTTGATCACTTCCTTCCCTCTACCCCTAATATTGGCTCCAGGTGTGTCTTCGCTCCCAAATCTAATGCCTGTATCTCCTTGACAAGAATTCTCTTTACTACACATCCTCAGCGATGCTTGTTATTTCTTGTCTTTTTTGATAATAGGTATTCTAGCAATATGAAATGATATCTCATGATGGTGTTAATTTGCATTTCTCTGACGATTAGGTGATATTGAACATTGTTTCAGATAGCTCTTGGCCGTTTGTCTTGGAAAAATGTCTGTTTAGGTCCTTTGCTCATTTTTTAATTGGATTTTTTTGACTATTGAGTTATATGAGTTTCTTACATATTTTGGATGTAGCCCTTATTAAATAGATGGTTTGGAAATATTTTCTCCCATTCCACAGGTTGCCTTTTTATTTTATTGATTGTTTCTTTTGCTGTTCAGAAGATTTTTTTGTTTGACATAGGCCCATTCATTTTATTTTGCTTTTGTCGTTTTTGCTTTTGGTATCATAGCAAAAAATCATTGTCAAGAACAATGTCAAAAAGGATTTCCCCTATGTTTTTTTCTGGAATTTTTATGGTTTCAGGTCTTATGTTTATGTCTGTAATCCATTTAGAGTTCATTTTTACGAGTGTGTAAGATAGGGATCTGACTCCATTTGTCTGCATGTTATTATCTAGTTTCCCAGAACCATTTATCAAAGAGACTATTTTTCCCCATTGAGTATTCTTGGCTCCCTTTATAAATAAATATTGATGACTGTATATGTGAGGATTTATTTATGGGCTCTGTATTCTGTTTCATTGGTCTATGTGGCTATTTTTATGTAAGTACCATCCTGTTTCGATTACTACAATTTTGTAACATAGTCTGAAACCAGGAAGTATGATGCTGCAAGCTTTGTTCTTCTTTTCCGGATTGCTTTAGCCATTTGGGGATTGTGGTTCCATACGAAATTTAAGATTGTTTTTCCATTTCTGTGAAAAGTACCATTAGAATTTTGATAGGATTGCACTGATTCTATAGATGTCTTTAGGTAGTACAGATATTTTAACAATATTAATTTTTCCAGTTCATAAATATGAGAGTATTTTCATTTATTTGTCTTCTTCAATTTCATTCATCAATGTCTCATAATTCTCAGGGTACAGATCTTTCACCAATTTGGTTAAATTTATTCCAAGTATTTTATTGTTCTTGATGTTGCTATGCGTGAGTTTGTTTACTTTATTTCTTTTTCAGTTATTGTGTGGTTAGTGTCTAGAAACACAATTGATTTCTGTATGTTGATTTTGTCTCTGCAACTTTACTAAATTTTTTGACTATTCCTAAAAGATTTTTGGTGGAGTCTTAAAGTTTCTATATACAAGATCATATTATCTGCAAACTGAGACAATTTTACTTCTTTGTTTATGATTTGGATAATAATAATAATAATGATAAAATCTCCTTTGTGGATTCACTAAGTGAAAAGAAAGGATGTCTCCTTTCACCCTCTCTGATGCACCTGCACTCATATTTTTTTTATTTCAGTGGTGTACTGGAACTTCTGTACTTCTGGACTGCCACAAAGGCTCTCTAATTTACTGGTGATTGTCTAAGACAGTGTTCTCCAGGGGTTTCTAGGCCAAGGGGGGCTGGAGCCAAGTCATGGCACACTGCAAGGTCCACAGCTGGGACTGAGGTCTGTCTGCCTGTTATCAGACACACAAGTCAGCAAGCCTCCTCTGAAGTCTCTCTGCTTTGGTGCTGGACCCCACACTTCCCACAACAGCACAATTTGTCTGCCAGATTTTTGTTGAGGAAGATATACATTAGGAACATCTCATTTGCTCATCTTGCTAATGTCACTCAGAGCTAATTTTTGTAGGAGAATATAATTTAAGACTCCAGAAATGAGTTGGGTTGGGAATTATTTGTAATGTTTTTGATAGTGTTGAAGCATTCTAAGATTCTAGCAATGATTGGGAAGAGGATGAAGCTATTGATTAACCTTAGACTTTCTAGGTCAATTATAGAAATTAAAATTCGGAAACTGCTGTGAAAATTCAAAATATGGATATTTAACATATAGATCAATAGAGAAATCAGAGAATAAAATAAGTTAATTGATCAATAAAAAGCAAGAAGAGGGTTCAATAAAAAGCAAAGAAAATCATAGGAAATAGAAAAACTTAGTAAGATTATAAAATGTTTTTAGATGTTTAGAAATTATAATAAATGCAATTATTGATGCATTAACTTGCCAGGTAAAAAGAAGGTGGTTCCCCAAAAAAGTGGTGTTTAAAAATATCTAACTGTATTCATTTTTACCAAGAGTCACACCTAAACAATTATAATACAGCTACAAGGCAATACAAAAATCTTAGACAAATAATACAAAAAAGTCTAGAATAGAATATGTCAATAAAATGCAAAACATATTTTGAGAAAAAATTCTTAGTGATAAAAAGGAAAACATCATAATTATCAAAGAAATATTGTCTAGGACTATATAATCCTGAATTTATATACTCCTCACAAAGAAACATCAAAATATATAATGCAATGATTTCAAAAACCACAGGGAAAATTAACAAATGATACGCATGGAGTTTAGTTTTAATATATCTCTCTAATTAATAAATCAAGAAAATAAAAATATTAATGTGAATATAAAATATATGGACAACCCAATTAACAACTTTGGTCTCAGTAAAACGTAGAGAATCCTAGCCTCAAAAACAGAGAATTTAAAATATTATTAAAATTGGGCCGGCCGAGTGGCGCAGTGGTTAAGCGCTGGCTTGGGACGCCAGCGGCCCTGGTTCGGATCCCACATATGAGTGATACTGCCCTCAAAAAAATAAATAAATAAATAAAATAAAATATTATTAAAATTAAAGAATGTTTGTTTTCAAGTATACATGGGGTTGTATGAAAATTGAGCACAAAGGTACAGAAATCAGATATTTCATGAAGTCATTTCAGACATTGACTTTTTTTTTTTTAAAGATTGTATTGGGGAAATGGGGGAGGGGAACAGCGTTGGGGAATCAGGGAAGGGGAACAGACAAGTTGCTGTCCTTCTGTTCTTCAGTCTAGTTGTGGAGGACGTTGCTTCACTGGCCCATGTTGGTATCATCATTGCACTCTTCCCGGAGGAGGCAGATTGGTCACCGGCCACTGGATGGTGGCTCACCGTGGCTATTGGCAGCCCATGCTGACTGCTGGCTGCTCACGCTGGCTGCCGGCCACTCACTGTAGCCTATGGCAGCCCACTGCAGCAGGGCCTGCAGCCCACACCATCGCCGGGGCTCGCACAGCCCAGCTCCAGGTGGAGCTGTTGTTAGCTGTAGAGGCAGTGTCACTGGCCCCCATATGTGGGATCCGAACTGGGGCTGCTGGCGTCCCAAGACAGCTCTTAACCAATGCGCCACTCGGCCGGCCCAGAAATTGACTTTTATATGTTGAACCAACTTTGCATTCCTGGGATAAATGCCATTTGGTCATGGTATAATCCTTTTTATATGTTGCTGGGTACAGTTTGCTAGTACAGTAAAACCTTGGATGACGAGTAAATTGGTTTGCGAATGTTCCGCAAGATGAACAAACATTTCTATTAGGTTGGTGCAGACGTAATAGCGGTTTGTTTCATTACTTGTAATGGCAAAAACCGCAATTACGTCTGCACCAACCTAATAATACATTTTAACTTGGTAAACGAGTGATGTCTTGCAATAGGAGTAGTTTATTTCCAGAACAAGTTAGGCTTGCAAACTGAGGTATTACTGTATTTTGGTTAGGATTTTTTCATCTATATTCATAAGGGATATCAGTTTGTAGTTTTCACCTTTTCGTGTTATTTTTAATCTAGTTTTATACAAGGTTAATACTGGGCTCAGGATGAGTTGGAAAATGTTCCTTTCTTCTTTAAATGTTAGATAGAATTCACCAGTAAGTGAGCAAACCATATTCTTTAAGTTGAAGGTAAAATGCATTTTTTATTTTAGGCAAACACAAGCTGATAGAATTCACTGCCATCAGTCTTGAACTAAGGCTGAAGTATAATACTTGATGTAAACTCAGAATCACACAAAGCAATAAAGATCACAGAAAATGGTTAAGATAGAGTACACATACTTTTTTTTTTTTAAACTTTCCTTAATAGATAATGGTTTAAAGCAGAACCAATAACAATATATCATGGGGTTTATAACATATGGAGAGGTAAAATGTATGACAGTAGCACAAAGGAAGGGAGAAAATAGACATTCCCTGTTGTAAGATTCCTAAATTATAATGGTACAATAGTATTTGAAGATAGATTGTGATTAAAGAACAACCAAAGAACAACTATTGGGGAGAAAAAACAAAGAGGTATAGCTAATATGGCAATAAAGGAGATGAAAATATAATACTAAAACTATACTGAATTAAGGAAGAAAAAGAACATAGACCAGATGGGACAAATAACAAGGTTGCAGATGTAAAATAACTGTATTACATAATCATATTAAATTTAAATGGTGTAAACCAGGGATCAGCAAACATTTTCTTATAAGACCCGAGAATAAATAGACTTTGCAGGCCATACAGTCTTCATCAACTACTCAACTCTGTGGTTGAAATGTGAAAACAGCTACAGACAACATATAAATGAGTGGGCATTGTTCTAATGTTTTGTTTTTCTTTTCTTTTACACAAATAGGCAATCAGTCCATGGGCCATAGTTTGAGCATGCCTGATCTGAATCCTGTTCAGTGGAAATATGTGAGCCACAAGTGTCAACCACATATATCATTTTAAATATTATGATACCTATATTAAAAAATAAAAAGAGGGGTGACCAGTTAGCTCAGTTGGTTAGAGCACGGTGCTGATGACACTAAGGTTGCCAGTTCGATCCCCACATGGGCCACTGTGAGCTGCACCCTCCCTAAAAGAGTCAACTATGCAATTGTAGCATGAAAGCAATGTGTAACCAATGACCATAGCTGTTCCTCAATAAAATTTTAAAAATAATAATAATAAAAAAATAAAAAGAAATAGGTAAAATTAATTTGAATAATATATTTTATTTAACCTAATATATTCAAGATACCATTATTTCAAAATGTATTTAACATACAAGTAATTAGTAATATATTTTACATTTTTTTATGCTAAGTCTTTGAAATCTGGTGTACATTTTACACTCAAGGAGGCAGTCATTCTCAGGGTCATGCAGACACAGGGTCAGTATCTGAGAGTGAGTGCCTCCTTACATTTGGTTTTCTGGGTGCCTCCTTGCTGTATCTGAGGGTTGGTTTTGAGTAATTAATTGAGTAGACCTAGGGTGGGGATTATAATTCACTGACATTTCCAGCTTGCTATGCACATGGGTAAAGCAGACTTTCCAGATAAAGCAGCCAAAAATATGCAGATATTGACAGCTGTAACTCAAGGGGCACTGGAGCAAGAGGTAGTAAGAACTATGGAGATATGGTAGGACACCAACTGTGTCCACTACACCTGGTTAGCAGGATGTGGCAAGTTCCTTGGATACCTTACCAAGACACATGTTCAAGAGAGGGGAAGATAAGTTCTATAAAGACTTAGGGCCTTTGGTAGCAGTGATACTATTAGGGAGTCAATGGTTTGCAGCATGCTATTTCATGCCTTTTATAATTGAGGACAAGACATTGTATCTTTTATATCTGGCCATTAAGAAAGAAGCACAGGGGCCAGCCAAGTGGCTCAGTTGGTTAAGAGCTCAAGTTCTGAGCAACAGGGTCGCCAGTTCGATTCCCATATGGGCCAGTGAGCTGGGCCCGAGCTGAGCTGCCACTGAGATGGTGAGAGCTCGTGCTCTTAGCAGCAAGGTTGCCGGGTTGACTCCTGCATGAGATGGTGGGCTGCACCCACCCGCAACTAAGATTCAACACGCCACCTTGAGCTGAGCAGCAGTGAGCTGCGGACAGGTGGCAGGATGACTCTATGCAACAAGATTACTGGTTCAACTCCTGCATGAAATGGTGGACTATGGCCCTCCATAACTAGATTGAAAGTGGTGACTGGACTTGGAGCTGAGACTGCACCCTCCACAACTAAGATTGAAGGGCAACAACTTGACTTGGAGCTGATGGGTCCTGGAAAAACACTATGTTCCCTTTCCCCAATTCCCCAAAACTGTTCCCCTCTCCCCAATAAAAATCTTAAAAAAAATAAAAAGAGAATTTCTATGGAAAGTTGTTTAAAATAAAGAATAAAGAAAGAAACACAACATTTAGTAGGTCTCTTTAGGTTTTAGAGAGAGTAAACTTCACACTTGAGACTACTTATTAGTTGACTCAAAAAGCTCCTAGTTTTGAGTAGAGCCCAAATCAAGAGAAGACTCTGCAGCAGGTGCAGACTATGATAAAATTTGCCTTGCCACATTAGACCTAGGAGATCCTAGGTTGTTAGACAAAACTGTGGTAGATAGGATGTTGTTTTTAGCTTTGAGAAAACCACAGTAGGAAAGCCTTAGTGCAGAGAACTGGTCACTGTTTGAAAAGCTTCTCCTGGTACATTACTGGGCCCTAGTAGACACTGATCTTAAGTGTATGCAACTGTATCTGCCCATCATGATCCAGGCATTGTCAGATCCACAAAAATATAATATCAAACAGAGATAGCAAACAATCCATGGTAAGATAGATTTAAGATTTGGACCCAGACTGGTGACTGATGGGATTTATTTATAAATACTCATCACTTGCATTCCTTGAGTGAGACAACTCAATGATGTTATAATGCAGTACCTCCCCCAAAAGACTAAACTCTAATTATCCACAGTAATAACTTGCTTATTGTTTGCTTTCCCTCCTCTGTCTTATTTCCCAGTCCCTCTTCTGTCTTTCTAGAAGCACTGCTCCAATGAACTAATAGTACTTGAAACCCTATCTCAGGGTCTTCTTCTGAAGAATCCCAAATGAAGACACCAGGTTTCATTAGCATCATATCAATATAGTAGACCAGAATGATATTCTATATAATGTCAAGATGATCAGGGTCACTCAGGGCTATATTGTGAATGAGCAATACAGTTAATATAGTGCTTAGTCAAGACTGTAAATATATACTGTTGTCCCTCCCCAGGAGAATACAAACTAGCTTTGATCTTCCTTCTTGACGAGCTTTAAAAGCTACTCATTCACTAGGTTAGTAGCCTCATACAAAGTTTCAGAGACGGGGCTGATCTACTCTAGTAAAGATATCACCTCTGGCACCACAGCTACGATTATATCTACCTTTCACTAAGTTTAAGGCAGCATATTTTTACCTACTTGTATATTGATTTATCTTGTTTTTGCAGGAAACATACTGGTAAATTAAGTGAGAAAATAGTGGATATTACCCCCTACATCTTTTAATATTTTTAGGGTATCATTAAACTCTATTGTTCTGCCCAGGATGTGATATTACTTTAAATTTATCATCTTGACTAAGGGCAGAAGGGACAGATTTGTGAGGTTCCATTTGGCTTTTCCTACCACGATGGTTATTAATCCACAAGCCATGGAATGATGTGAAGGCTCTGATATAGTGTATCTCATGTGTTCCTATAATGCACTGAAAGACTAGGGAAATGGTCATAGGACGTGTGTGTTCATGGACCCACTGGACCAGCATGAGGTGGACTTGGGCCAGGATTCCATTTATCACCTAGCCTCTGTATCACCCTTATTCTATCAGTCATTCCACAATGACATTTTGGGTCTTTTGGTATCAAAATCAGGTCAGACACTATGCGAGAGATCATAATTTTCTATTATAGTGGCTGACATCAGCAGTCTTCTCATTGGCTTTTTATTTTTTGCTTCTTGTCTTATACAAATTAAGCCATCCTCTCATTGTGTGGCCACCTATCTTGCCCCTGGGAACAACATGGGATAACAGCCATTGCCAACACATCCCAGAGGGTCTAAGCATCTTGGCTGCCCTGTTAGTTTGCTGACTGTTGCAGTAACTATACCTTTTTGCCTGTAATAGTTAAGTACTCCAACATGGTCTCTTGGGTTACAGACTGCTATCATCTTCTCTGAAATCATGAGTGGGGTTCTAGAACAGCATCTGCCTACAGAGGACAGTCACTCATGAGCCTCTCTACAATGCTTGTGTCACCCTCACTAGCAGAGCAAGGATTCTATGGGTCCTCCTGGGGAACGTCCTGCTAGGTGGGAGTCCTCTGAGAGAACTGTTAGAAGACATCTCAAAAATGTCCCATCAAGTAACAAAGAAGCTGGGGTATACTCTATCAATTTCCATCTCTCATTGGTTGAAAGTTACTCCTAGAGATGTAAACTCCTCAACACTACTAGCCTGTTTGGCACACCACAGAGCTTCTCCAGGGAACAAAAACAGTCCCCAGACAGAGACGCAGAAGCTTGGAGGAAGAAGCCTCTGGTGTGTGCGAAGCTGCAGAAATGTGTTGAGGAAATAGGGATATGGGCACGGGGGATAAGGCCCCTTCCTATGATGAAGAGAAAGTCGGCTACATGAGAAACTCAATTACATTAACCATTTAGAAGGATGTCTATATTATTACTGTTTGCAATATTGAAAAAATGGAAATAGGCTAATTATTCTGTTGGAGAATGCTGGGGAATGGATAAATGGTCTATTTATCAATAAAAACACTCAGCTGTTAACATGAATAAACTGGATTTACTTGTATTATTAGTGGCACATCTAAAAACATTATTGATCAAAAAACAACTTGCAAAGTTTATATACAGTACATTTATATATACATATATACGGTACATTAAAAAATATATATATATATACTTGTCAGAAAAGTCATAATGCATTTTTGCAATGAAAAACATAGAAAAAAATACATCATTTTTCCAACAACCCAATATATACACATTTGAACCCGAATATTAATAATGATGTACACATATTTATAGGTATTTGCATATGTAATAAAATTACAAAAATGTACATGGAAGTATACATACAAACTTCAGGATCTTGGTTATTTCTAAAAAGAAGGATAGGATCAGCCTGGGGGTTAAGCTGTTTTTATAACACTTATATCTCAAAATAAATTTTAAAAGATAGCCTCAAGCAAAAATGTCAAAAATGTTGATAATTACTAAATTTCATGGTGAGTAATGGGTGTTCGTTATATTTTGATTGAAATGTTTTATGATTTAAAATTTAAGTTTATTTTCATTACTTAAATAAGTAGTGGATGAGAAGATAACTTAAGGTAGTGAAGACCTAAATCGGGTGGCTCATCAGAATCATCTGAAGAGTGTTTAAAAAAAAAAAAATAGGCCTGATTTCACCCAAGGAAAATCAGTTTGAGTAGGCCTGGGATCTGGTCCCAGAAATTTATAAAATTTCTTAACTGATTTTGATATATAGTGAGCTTTGGAAGCTAATGACTTGAGATATATTTCTCTCTCTAGGAAATCTAAATTATATCCCTATTTTTTGTCCTATAATTAGAACTTAAGCAATTCACTTATAACAGTTTCACTAAGTTTTAGCACAATGATAACACCTTTTATTTTATTGAAAGGAAAACAAAGCTTTGGGATTTGCTGTAAAAGTATTGATTAGTACATTGTTAATTGCATTATTTAGTGTCATTTATAAACTATATCTTATAAGAAATGACATTCATACTTTAATGCAAGAAAACATATTTTTAATGAATAACTGATATTTTTCCTTTTATCAGTTAATAATTATCATGTAAGTAATTATGCATAAATTTTTGCCTAGGCTGCCAAAAAACTCAGAATAAAATTGAAAACATTTCAAAAAAATGTATTATTTATATTATAATAGCTTTAATGTAGTTGTGTTTTTTTAATGAAAGACATTAAAAATACTTTGTAAAACTGAGTTTGGAAAGTTACTTATTTTTTTTTTTTTTTAGCTGAGCCATCCTGCCACCTGTTGGCAGCTCAGCGGCAGCTCAGCTCGGGCTGGGCATCGAACTGCTGTTGCTCAGAGCTCAGCTCGCACTCTTGAGTGAGCTCTTAACCAACTGAGCCACTCGGCCGGCCCTAAAACTAGGTTTGGTATGAATAATTGGAGATGATGATGATGATGATGATGATGATGATGATGATAATACTAGCTACTTTTTTGGGAATCTTTTACTATGTGACTGCACAAACCTAATTTTTAAATTTAATCCTTGGCTCAACCTCCTAAGGTATTAATTATTGTCATTTTACAGAAAGCAAGTTACTTAACAAAATAGCTTTTCTTTACTGATGAAGAAAATTGAAACTACCAAAAAGGGGGAGGGGCTTGTAAATGTACACAATAAAGTATATCTCTATGAATCTACCCAACAACTAGCCACAAGTCTATAGTCCCTATAATGTATAGTTTTTTTATGGCCCAGATTTTCAGTTTATATCCTTTAAATAAAGGAGATAGGTAATGGTTTCAAAGATTCCTTCCAGTTCAATATGGCCTTAAGTTATGACATTTATAAGGTTTACTTTGGCTAATACAGTGGCTAAGATGAAGGTCAACTATTTTCCCATGTTCTTCCCTCCCAGCAGAAACCAAAAGTATGGGCAGAATGGAGTTCTAGGGCTTTTATAATCTTAGACATAATAAATATAGGGATAATCTCTGGTTTTCAAACTATATGAACATTTTAATTCAGTATACTTCCCACACACCTCCTGTATGCCATTTTAGTCTTCTTCAAATAATGTAGAAATGGATTATGATTAATAATAAAATATTGTATTTTATCTGTAGGTGAAAAGCATTATAATGAAACATAATTAACATAGTGGGTGTCAAGCTGGACATAGATTCAAGAGGTCAGAATCTAGCCCAAAATATTATTCCCTGTGGTCCAAATATTTGTTAATTGAAATAATTACAATAACATTTACTTCTTGGATGTTTTTGTATGACTATGTCAAAAAGGTTTTCACCCCTTTTAGTTTGTCTTGTTTATGCTAATGTACATAAAAAGAGCAGGTTGCATTAAAGGGCATTTTAGAGTACTCTCTTGTTCTACTTGTTGATGCTTTTATGTCATAAAACCATTATCTCTTAAAGATTAAATTTATTTTAGGGCATGTCGGAATAGAACTGAAGCAGGCCTGAAGGCTTGGATATGCCACAGGGTGCTAAACTTCTGTTTTACCCAGGTTTATATACAGGAAGTACCTAAGAGGAGGCTGGGACTATTTTTAGGTACTCTACTTGGCTATCAGATAAGCATATAACCAGAGTCTTTAGACCAATTATGAGAGCCAAGAAGCTATAAAAATCCCTGGGAAATCAGAAAATAGGAGCTTCTCAAAGAGCCTGACAGTATCTTCTCTAAATCAGGTGGCATCATTGACAAGTGAATACTTCTGGGGGAAACTGAGGGCCATAGAACATTTCCCATCTGACCTGGGGTGCTTCTTGAGTACCACGCACTGCGTAGCCAACTGTGCGAGAAAGTTGTGTCACCTTACTTCCTTCAAAGCAACTTTACCCTTGGCTTTGTCTGCTGGTGCTTTTGTATAAATCATACCACCACCACATTTTAACAACCATTCATGGAGTTATCAAGAAATCAGACACAAACTTCATCACTATCAAACTCACCCAGCTGAAAGCATTTATGAGAAGCCCTAAGAGCAAATAAATGAATTACTGTAAAAGCTTTTATATCATGTAATGTGGAGTGATGTGAATGACACAGAAATCACTCCTTTTAACTTCTTTCAGAATGGAATAGAACAGAGCAATTGAAACACAGAGAAGCTCCTCAGCTTTCTTATCCCTCTGTAGTGGTTTTGTTTCCCCTTTCATTCATTTATCACACAATTACTAAATATTTATTGAGTGCCTATTATGTATGAAACCCCATGGGCTCTCAGGACCATGTTGTCCCCCTCTGCCTGAGATCTTCTCCCCACATTCTTCTTTCTCAGGTGAATTCCTCATCATCTAAAACTCCCCTGGTGTGAGGGCTTCCCAAACTTGTTAGGCAGCTAGGCTTCCCCCCTAGGAGGAATGTGCTAGGAGACATTGCTTCACACACCTAGCACAAACCTTATCACATCTGTTGTTCTCATTAGTCTCTGAGTTCCAGGACAGCCAGGATGATGACTTCCTTTTGTGCCATTCCTTGAACTTGGTAAAGCTTATTGAGTACCTAGCTCAATATCATTTTTCATTCAAGAAATAAGTAAATATATGAATTAGAGCTAGATGATATTCTCAATGCATTGCACTTTACATGGAACTTCGGTCAAGTCACTAAATCACTGCTTTGGTTCGGGCTGCCTCTTGGTATAATTAAGTGATAATGCTTATTCTTTCTCCTCCTGTGAACTGTCATACTTTAAAATTTTAAGTGAGGGACAGAAGTGTCTTATTGCTGCTGTTAGATCCATTGTCACCTTGCAGTCGACTTTGTGGCCTCAGTGCCAATGAATGTGGGATCCAGTGATTTAGAACAAGAGATAGTAACCATCAAGTTTATGTGCTGTGCATGACATTTTTTAAGTGGTGAACTTCCTCACTGTCTGCTTATTTAGCAAGGTCTGTTTTTGTGGTATTATAAGGCAATAAGAAAAACAGAAGCAATTTGAGGAGTAAGGGAGAGATGAGGAAATAGTGGCATCATGTCTAGATAACTTTGACAAATTAATTCTGAGCTTAGAGAAAGAAATAGAGTGGTATCTGGTGAGATACCGGGCCCGACTTCGTTTGTTAAGAAGCTAATGGGGGAAACAAATAGAAGGATGCTTGCTACAGCATCATATGTAGTTGCAAAAAAAAAAAAAAAAAAAAAAAAGGAAGAATGGATACATTAGTATAGTCACATGATGAAAGATTATGTGAAAGAAAACTAGAATGAACTAAAACTACATGTATCAACATGAGTAGATTTCACAACATGATATTGAATAAAATAGAATGAAATACATAGAGCAAGATGTTATTTATAAAAAAAATTTAAACTCACAAAGTAGTGCTATATATTGTTTATATATACACAGATTTGTTGTAAACATATAGAGATTGGAGAGAAAGAATACTCGTCAAACTCATGAGGATGATTGCTTTTGGGTAAAAAAAAAATAGTGGATTGAAAAACAGAACAAAGTATACTTATTTTATAATTTTTATATATTTTGTTCCACAACATGTAAATCTGAGGCATAAATGGAAAACATTAATCATTTGTTAATTCTAGGAGGTGGTAAATGGACATATGTAGTATTGTTCTCTTAAATACTCTACATTTTTTGTTTGTTTGTTTGTTTTTTGAGGGCAGTGTTACTGGCCCTCATATGTGGGACGGAACCGGGGCCGCTGGCTTCCTAAGCCAGCACTTAACCACTGCGCCACTAGGCCGGCCCAAATACTCTACATTTTTAAGCAAAACAAACTGAAGTCAATGGGAAGGACCCAGTTGAAAGAGTGATATATTGAATCAACAGAAGTGAGAAAGGTTAAATGTAGTGTTTCTCAAAAGCAAGAAAGCAATGGGATCCAGGGGGTGGGGAGAAAGTGGGGGAGTAGAATTCTTAATATTAGAAGAAGGGATATCAGAGGTTCATGGGGCATATTTGGATAGTGTATTTGTTTGATTTTAGAATGATGAGGGAGTTCCTACATGCTAGGGAGTCGCAAGAAATAAGTAAGTTTGAGAATAATAGAGAATGTTTTTAACAATGATTTCAGGGAATAAGTGTGTGTTGACTAAGGAAATGTCGCAAAGCTGCCAAGCAGGGGGATTTCTGTTTGGTAATCATGAATTTCTAGTCAAACTTATCTGTCCTATTGTGTGCATTTCTACAGCAATGTAGAAAGAAAAGAAAGCAGGTGTATCTTTTTTTTTTTTTTTTTTTTAGGATTTTCTGGATGCATGTGACAAAAAAACAAAACAAAACAGAGGGGCAAGTAAACTTGGGTTTTAGTGAATACATATTATTACTTGATGTATTAAAAAATCCAAGATAGATAAGAGAAAAAAATGAATAAAGACAATAGTTATGAATTGGGAGAGTAGAGGATTCATGAGGCACATCTTATTGAAGCCAAAGAATGATGGTTGTGACAAAACTAAAGTAGTTATTCAATTAGTGATTTAGGAGATAAAACAGTTATAGGTAACATGAATTAGTCATTTGGGCCAAAGGAGGAGATAGCTAAAATATGGTGGAGAAGAAGCTCACAGAGACGGGAAGATAAGGATTTAAGTGTCTACTGGGTCATCGGGGCCATTCAGGTAGACATCTAAATCATACGAGTATTAATCAAACACTGAGCCTGGTTACTCTTTCACTGTGGAGATTACAGGTTCCTCCTGTCTCTGCTTCTAATTCATTTGTCACGACTGACACATTTTCTGTGTTTCATATTTTTTCTTAAAAGAATCTTAAGTTTGGTTCAGTCAGGCTTCATCCAATTTGAGGTTCCCTGGTGGGATTCTCACAGCCATCCATGGCATAGGTCACTGGCCAGTTTATAAAGATTGTCATTGAGGTAGCCCTGGCCTAATTTGTCCAGATTAGAACATGAAGAGCCGTGCAAAGTCCTCAGAAGGAATCTGTGCATGTGATAAACACTCTAAGCAGGGTGCTTGTGTGTGTGTATTTGTGTTTGTGTGTGTGATTGTATCACATGCCATTTCTCCATATACAGTCATGTGTATATATCTTAATTCAACTAAATAAAATTCAATGAAAATACCTTTTAGCTTCTTCCCAAAGCTATTCACCAATACCTTTCCACGAGAAAAGCCAGGGGAAGGAGAAGCAGCAAGGCACTTTGAGCCTACAAGGCATAGGAATTCCCAGTCAGCAAGCATACTTTCTTTTCAAAGATGTCCAGGATCCAGAAACTGTGGGAGCATTGAGGAGCAGAGGGGCAGGGTCTGGTAGAACAAGGGCAGCTATGTGTAGTTGGCCAGAGCTCTGGTTAGATGCCCAGTGGCACTTATTCCAGGCATTGAGGCACCTACCTATATGCATGAGTGATTTAACTAATATAAAAAGTTCTTTTTTATTTTTGCACCTTGAGGACCAGGGGAAAAGGGTCAAAAGAAATCCAAACTAAATGAATAAAATCAATATACTTTTTTTTTGCTGGAAAATACGAGTGAACTATACAGTAAACCCTCACAATATTTCCATCTGCTAGGTATATGAATCCAGAATGGTTTTACATTTATAATTACAGAGGGAACGTGTGAAAGACCCTTATTCCTTTTTTCCCTTCTCTTAAAAAATGGTGAATAGGGCCTTTAATACTCAATCTTAAATGAATGTTGTATATTTTGGCATGGTGTCAAAGTGTTAACAGAACTTGTACTATGGTCTTCTAAAGGGAAAAAACAAATAGTTTAACACTGAGGTATTTTGAAGCAGGTGCTCTGGACAATTAAAGAACTTTGTGGCTTTTGAAGGCACCCTTCCAAGAATTAGAAATCTGAAAAATGAATACCACACTGTCACTTTGATAAAATATCTGGTTTTCATTTCTATTGGGGAAAAAAACACCAGAACTCAAAGAGCACAGAGAGAAGTTATGTTTAGTAAGGTGTACAAGACACTACTTGAAAGCTGCCAATAGTCCAAGAAAAAACAATTTATCCTACTCAGTTATTTAGGTCCAACAATAAGGCACTAATATTTTAGCTACCCTAAATCTTTTGACAGCTTATTATCATCATGATATGGATAGAGATGTACAAAATGTACAATTTAGGATGAAGAAGGCTATGACTGAAACTGGAATTTTGTAAAATAAAGCACAGGGGAAATATGTGTAAAAGAACAAATGATGAATGATAGAGGATTAAAGGAAAATAGGAGAAAAAAAAGAAAAAAATGAAAGAAAATGGGGGAAGGGTGGACCAGGAAACTGTAGGATAAAATGTAAGTGAAAGAAAATGAAAACAAGAATCACTTGGATTGCTGAACAAAACCCATTTCTAAACTTGGATATTTTCAACAGAAATTGGACTATTACTAGCAATATATAGTGATTTCAAGTAGTCCTGAGATGTTAGGGAACTAACTCCATGTTTTTGAACATTAATCAGTTTTATCATCCATAAGAGAAAAATATAACCACCGCTCTGTATACCTCACATGATTTTAGTGAGTCTCAAATGAGAAAATTGTTGTTAAAGCATCATAAAAATATCAAGTGGATATTTTTATGAAGGTTAAACCTAGAATTCTATAATGGGAAATAAAAGAATAGTCTAGAACTACACACCATCACAACTCTGGTGGCCTATGACCTAAGGAAAAGGGAGGAATAACAGCTAAGCAAAAACAATGCCCAGTTCCCCCTGGGGGAAAGATCTGAGCTGTGACTCATCCTCAAATGAGGGAAATAATGACCTCAGGCTGTGCATGCTTCCTCGAAAATTCAGAAGACTCCACACTGTACTAGTAATTCGCACCAAATGAGATGTCTTACTGTGGCCTAAGCAAATCCTGGTCCTATGGGTGTCTTTAACTGGATAGATAATTGTACAAGTTTTTATTCCCATTGTAGTAAAACAGGTCATTTAACCCATTGGACTTTCAATAATTACTATAATCACCGTAGGATTAAAAATATTTTTTTAAATTAGATATTTTAGTATCTATGCTTTTGAAGAAAAATTGGGGGGCAATACTAAATTCATTCCTTGAATTCATCTGGAAGTTAAAGTTTAAATGTAATTTCCCAGCCATGCACTTTATTATTTTTTATTACTCTTCAGTTCCTAAGAAGCTTTCTCAAGGTCTACTTCATTTTATATCTTATTCTCTGTTTCAATTAGGCATGTGCATATTTGTCTTCATTACTATACAATTATATTATATAACATTTATAACTTTAACTTTTCCCTATGAAAGTCAAAGCAGTTAATGGGTTTTGTGTAATATACCTTCCTCCCACACCACTGAACTAAGGAATCAGAAAGCACCGTTACCCCCATTATACTGATCAATGGCAGTCTCATATGCTGGTCAAGACTCCATGTTACTCAGGCTCTTTTTCTCCCAGGTCCAGTGGTTTGTAACCCTAGCATCACTTAAGAATCAGCTGGTGAGCTTTTGAAAAATAACCATGCCCACACCCTACCTCAGACCAGTTGAATCAGAACCTCTGAGAGTAGGGCCTGAGCATCAGGATTCTTCCTAAACTCCTTAGGTGAGTCTAAAGTGCAGCCAAGATTCAAAACCATTGCTCTAAAGCAATGCCTTTTGAGCTTTAATGTGACTAGAAATCGTAAGAGGATGTTGTGGAAATACTGATTCCGATCCAGTAGATCTAGATGGCCCCTGACATCCTGCACTCTCTAACTTCTAACACACTCTCAGATGATGCTATACATAAGAATCCAGAACACAGAAAATTATTTGAGTGATAATTTTCTCAAGGATAGCACACAACTAGGACCATTCTAAATACAGAGGAAAGAACTTGGTTCATCACATACAATGGACTCCTTAGTACATTAGGCCAAATTCTTATGAAATCTGAATTGAGAAAGGCTGCCTCATCAGTGAATGGAAATTGAAGTATAAAGATCACTCAATACCTTTCACACCTTGACCCCACATCATGGTCACTTCTATCCTTATAACTTAATTCCACTAATTGATTTGCTAGTCTGAAACATTCTAGGCTCATGGGGCATTAATATTTTCTTCATCTACTTCTACACTTGCATCCTCCATTTTTTCAAATTCTATTCTCTTCTCAAATCCGTAAACTTTGGCCTCTACCTCATCACTTTACTGAAATCCAAGATCAACAACTTCTTTGGTTAAATCCAATGAACTCTTCTCACTTCATACAATTTGACTTCTTTTTCATACAGTTGACTACCTCACCCTTAAAACATTCTCCTTTCTAGCTTCTGTGCTACTGAGATCCATTCCAACCTGTCAGCTCACTCTTTCATCCTCTGTTCTTTCTTTTAGATTCTTTCTTCCTCCGTCGCTCTTAAATGTTGTCTATCCTTAGGCTTTACCCTTGTCTTTTCACTCTACTCACCCTTCTGGAGGCATGTTGCCTAATTTTACTGCTTCCTTCAGTATGCCAGTGACTTCCAGATCCATGTCTCCAGAGCAGTTTCTAGGCTCTATTTCAATTGCTTGTTACATCTCTTTGCCTAGATATCAAATCCTTCATGACCAAATATCCTCATATCTCCATCCTCATATCTCTCTTTTTTCTGGATTCTATATAGTTAACACTATAAACACTAAAAATAAAAACTCACTGAGAAACAAGAGAAAGGGGAGCAAGGATAGTAGGTAAGTAACACCTTATGAATTTCTCTGATTCCAAATTCTTTCTGCCCTTTAGCCTTAGATGTTCAGAAGCTTAGTTTATCAGGAGCTGCCTCACAATCAACCAATATCATCAAATTAATGTATAAAATCTGTAGTCAAGTTATTCTAACAAACTGCAACTCGAATATTCCCATCAGTGTGATCAGGACATGTTCTCCTTATAGAAAAACCTATGTGGGAATTCAAATAACCAAATGTTTGCTCAATAAGCATGGGATCAGTGCAAAGAAGTTGTTAGATAATTCAAATGTATAATAGAATCAGGCTAAGATTAAGTACTTTACCTGTTCTACAAATATTAATTGAGCACAATGACTGAACCTTTGCTAAGGATCTTAAGTCTTAATGTTTGTCATCCGACAACCCCTCACTCAGCAAGTTGCTTCCTGACAGCTGCTGGCCTTGGTTATATTTCTTTTTCTTCTACCTTCACATATATACCCATGTTGCCTGTTACTTGACACAGTCCCTGATGTTATATTTTCAATCTGCTTTCTATCTATTATAGCCTCGATGTTTCAGAAGTCATTCCTATTCTTTAACATACCTGCTCTTCTCTGTTCTGCCTATTTATTGTTTATTATGTATTTTACCTCTCAGAGAGGAATTTCATGTGTAACTCTGAAGGTTCCTCATTACCCCCCACCCAAATATCACCTATAGATACCATCAGTCACCTGCTGCAAAATCTTAGGTATCATAGTAACTCTTTTTCCTCTTTTGTTTCCCAAACACTTATATACCAATTATAGTAACTTACTTAGTCCTCACATTTCTCTTTAGGATCACCGTTGTAGCATCTATCTGGCCCCGTGCCTTCAGTATAGATCCTGTCCAACCCATTCTCCATAATGCCTCCAAAGCTTGAAGTACAAAACTGTTGTTGTTGACACTATCATCCCAGGCCACATGAAGGCTACGTCTGAAGTTGCTGTATCTAATACAGTGGTTCTCAGCTGGGAGGTATTTTCCTCCCAAAGGACATCTGGCAATGTCTGGAGACATATTTGGTTGTTGCAACATGGGGGGGTGCCACTGGCATCATTTGGGTAGAGGCCAGGAATGATGTTAAACATCCTACAATGCACAGGATGGCCCACATCCAAGAATTATGTGACTCACAATGGTAGCAGTGTTGAGGTTAAACTGATTAATATCATCCTGAGCAGAATGAGGTATAGTCAAATGTACTCAGGCCACTCACTACTATCTTCATAAATATATGTTCCCAAAATATTCCCTACTACCAACCACCAGTTCCTAATGTTCTGACATTCATTTCCATCCCACTCTTCACTCTGCCCCTAGCTTCTCTCCCTGTGCCTCCTGAAATGCTGTTTACAGCCTGGGCACTTCCTATATCATCAGCCTCTTCTCAGAGCATCCTTCCAACTCCCTAACTTATCTGAATCCTAAATAGTCCCTGAGGAGACCATGATGCATCTTATTAGTCTTTCAGTTTTTTTATTCGTTCATGCTTTATAAAACTCAAGATTGGGAAGTGGGAATACTGTCCTTTCCTAACCCCCAATGCCACTTACCTCTAAACAATATAAACTCCAGTCTGATTCAGAAATGGACGTTTTTTCTCTTCTCTTTTTCATGCTTATATTATTTTGTCCATATGCTCTCATCTGGTCTTCATTTTGTCATGTATAACCCCCCTGGTGACCCACTTGCACTCATTAAAGGTGTTGTCTCCTAACTCATATTTGTGGTAACTTAAGTATTTTTGTGAACACACCCCAAACCCTGGTCTCTCAGTTTCTACACTATCTCATGTCCAGTGACATTCTCTTCTACCCCTACAGTCACACCCTCTTGGGCTCTGTCTGTTCCTCTACCACTGAACAAACATTTTCTCTACCTGGATTTCCCCTTGCCCTCCCCTTCCTTTGAGTGACTTTTGGTCACATTTCAGAACTAAGCTCATTAGTTAGCTTCTCAAGGAAGTCTGGGAAGTATTGCCAGATCCCCTGCCAGGAATTAAATGTGCTCTGTACACTGTCTTGACATCCATCACAAACATATATTTTTGAATTAAAAAAACAAAACAACTTTTTAATGATTTCTTATTTATGTGTCTATCTCTCAGTTGCTTTTAACCTCCATGAAAGGACCACATATATAATTTGCTTTTGTATCCCCAGCAACTAACATAACACATGGCATACAGTGATGACATGGCTCTCTCCATGCCCCTATGTGGTTTCAGTTGTCCGTGGAAGCTATAACAAGAAGAACAGTAAAGGCAGAAGGCTACTCTATTTATGAACACCAGTAAGAAGATCCATGCCACTGGCTAGTCCTACAGCATGTCCATGCAATGACACTAACTGGATGCATAGTGTCCAGGCTAGTTAGAGACACAACAGGCTTGCACATTTCTTCTTTCTTATAGTCCTAATGCTGGTTGGCTTTCTTCCAAGGATTTGTAAACAGTATTACGTTCTTGTGCTCAACACAATATAGGAGCTAAATGTTCTCTTCTTATTATATCTCTCTAATACCAGTTTGTATGAAGCTGTTCTATTTTTTTCTTTTTCATTATTTTTGTATGTTTGATTCTGCTTTTCAGCAGTGGTCCATGTTTCTTTGTATATGCCTCCACATTTTTTAGGAACCCTTAAGATGCCGTTTATATTTTATTTTACTCTTTATAAATAATGGGCACTTAATAGATGTTAATTCCTGGGGGAATTGCAATTTTGAGGAACTCGTGTCCCTATGTGTTAGAGTAGCAGATGAACTCCTAACCTAGACAAAAAGTGCTAATCAGCATGTACTCGTAGGTCAATGACCCAATCCCACTAATAATATTGACTTTTATTTTTCTTTCTGTTTCTGCTAGACATAAACTCATTGAGGATAAGCCTCCATCTTATGTTTTTGGTACCCTAATCTCGTAATACAGTGCCTCTCGAAGCGTAGACACTTAATGTTTGTTGGGTGAATAAAATAATGAATGAAAAACAATGAGAAACAGTCTTGCTCACCCAAATCCTTTATGCAATATTGAGGGAAACCATCTGCAAACTTATAGTAATTAAAAAGCAGTCACATGTATGTCATGTTTATATTCTGAGAGATTACCCCAATGAAAATTCTTGTGAAATAAGAACTCTCACTCAATGGTGAAAACACTACCAGTTAGAAATCCTAAAGAGAGGACTTTGCTCTATGTCTTACTACAAAAATGTGAGACTATATGTTATATAACAATTACTAGACACTAATAATTTTTATAAAGAAATGTATTATAAATAAATAATTTTAAACAAAATTATAAATAATATCTACTCAGAATCTTTAAGAAGATGTCCTTATTTATCTTTTCACTTCTTGTGTTGACAAGGCATGAACTGGGGTTGGCTCATCTAGATTAATGGCCTTAAAGCAAGTTCTGACCTATAATTTCTTTGGTTGAAATCCAGGTGAAATATTAGACAGAAGTTCAAAAAATAAGAGTTTTGAAAATGTCCACTGAAAAATAATACCTTATATTTCTCTAGGCTCTGTAGGTTTTTACAATAGTATCTTAAATTAATTGTTTTGACTTGCTAGGTAGTTGTTAAACAACTGTCACATATTTTCTTTTCAGGCATAACTATTTTAAATGATGAGTAATGTACATATACACACCAAGATAAAGTGTGCTTAAGTTAATTCTTTGGAATGAAAGGCATATCGAGTCATTAAAGTTCTACAATTAGAAATTTCCTATTGAATTTTCATTTCAGACTATTTTAATAATACTTTGTCACAATAAAATGAAAAGTTTTCTCTTTAATATGTTTGAGTCCCTAATTTATTCAAGTCCTCAATGTCAGTCTGGATTAAAAAATTTTAAGTAAAGGATTTTAAAAAATGAAATGATTTCAATACTACTTCCACATTAGAGCCAACTTATTGAACTATCTTTTTCATTACGACCAATTCTTTACTCCATTACCTCCTTCCTATTGTGTTTATTGAGAAAAAAAATGCCACTAATTATTTTATTTTTTTAACAACTATTTATTTGCTTACCAGACATAATTATAGATCCTGGGATGCAGCAAATAGGAAAACAAAAATAGACAACATTATTGCTTATATGAAGTTTATATTTTCATGGAAAAATTTGGGAAACATAGTATCATGCAATACATATACCAAGATGAAAAACTAGAGCAGGGCAAGGGATAAAAATGATGGTGATAACATCTCTAAGGAAATCAAATTTGATCAGATACTAGAATGAATTAAAGAAACGAGGTATGCAAAAATCTTGGGAACAGTGCTTCAGCAGAGGAAACCACAGTACAAAGGCCTGAGATAAGAATATGTTTGAAATTTTCTAGGTGGAGCACAGTGTTTCTTGTGCCTGGAGTAATGCCAATTGGTAGAGAATGATAAGCAATCAACCACAGAATAGACTGTGGCCCTTCAAATTATCTTCTCCATGAGGTGGAATGAAGAAAGAGACAACTCATTTTGTAGAAGGTCGAGATATTGGCAACAGGGGAGAAGACAAACAGGCTTATTAGAAGGATGAATTAAGGTATCTACCATGGGTAGTTTTGTAATCTGGTCAGTTAATAAACAGTGACTGCTTTTATTTTATTTTATTTTTTTTTTGAGGGCAGTATCACTGGCCCTCATATGTGATACCCGAACCGGGGCTGCTGGCTTCCCAAGCCAGCGCTTAACCACCGTGCCACTCGGCCAGCCCAAGTGACTGCTTTTAAATTGAAAAAACAAAACAAACAAACAAACAAATAAATAAAATAAAATGTAGCTGAGACAATAAGATAGCCAATGGATGAAGATACTGAACATCAACACCTACTCAAGTTATATGTAAAAATGAAATCCAGATGCATTGTTGATCTAAATATGAAAGGAAATCAATAAAGTTTATTGAAGATAATATAAAGAGGAATTATTATTCCCTCACTGTGGTAAAATTACTCCAACCATAAAAGAAAAATATAGATAGGTTATAGTAAGAGTAGAATTTTTTGATCCCCAAAAGTCAGTCACAAAGAGTGAAAAAGCAAATAACAGAATAGATGACATTTATAATACAAATAACTTACAATAGACTTACATCTAGAATATATGAAGAATCTCAATAAATCAATGGGAAGGTTACAAAAAAAAAACAAACTCCAATAGAAAGATGGGCAAAAGACTTGAGCAGTGCTTCACACAAAAATAGGACATCAAAATGGCCGAAAAGTTGCTTACTAGTTGTCAGGAAAATAGAAAATAAAACATACTACAAACCAAAGTGCCTCAAAATAAACAGATGGACAGCAACAATGTCGTCATGAATTCCCAGTAATAAGAACATTCATTCATACATTGCTGGTAGGAATGTAAATTGGTAGAAACTCTTTGGAAATAGTTTAGTATTGTATCAGTTAAGCTAGGCCATAATAATGTTATGTGTCAAACAACAAGGAAAAAAAATCAATAGAACTCACCCAAACGCACTAATGTAGCTCATGCGTCTACGTGGTGGCTGGGCCCAGCTAATTTAGGCTGGCCTCTGTCTGCTGGGTTTTTGTAATGGGGCCAAACTTGGTTCCTGGTTTGAAGATCAATTAGGAATCACTTGTTCGAGGCTGGGCTTAGCTGGAACAGTTCATCTGGCTGGGCTCTCCTCCTTCTGGACTGTTAACCTTTCCTGCTGAAATTTATCTTTGTCCAATGAGATCTGTAGTCAGGGAAGATTTAAGTTTGACTGCACTATAAGCAAATGGCAATTTGAGTTGGCTGAATATACAGTAATACCTTGGTTTGAGAGCATAATTCATTCTGGAAACTAACTACTCATATTGCAAGACATCGCTCATTTACCAAGTTAAAATGTATTAGGAATGTTTGCTTGTCTTGTGGAACACTCACAAACCAAGTCACTTGCAATCCAAGGTTTTACTATAGTTATTTGAAAAAAAAGTGTAATCTCTGTTCTTTACATCTATTACAAAAATTTGAAATTTGCAGAAAAAAACAGAAAAAGGAACAAAGATTGACATTCTAACTAAATTCAGTAAAAGAAATGTTAAATACTTGGTCCTTTCCTCTCTCTTCTAGAAAAGGAATAAGTACTCATAAATGTTACACCCCTTTTTTTCTCTCCAGTTCCTTCACTCCTCTCCACCATTTACCCATATATAATATGGCTTCCTGGTTTTCTAAAAGTGCTTACGTACTTTGAGATTTTGTACACATTTTGTTCCTAACTCTAAACTATTGCTCTTACTCATTTCACTGCAATTACCAAAATTTACAACTAGAGCTACAGTTTTTCACCGAGTTAATTTTCTTCTACATCTTTTTCTCAGGCTTCCTAGAAAAGATGAAGAAAGTGGGAGGAAGGTGAGAGCCTATTGATAGCACTGATTCTTATTCTGTTTTAGTGATGTTTGAGGTGTTAATCTTGTCTTTTCTTTTAATCTAGGAAATGATAATGGGTTGTTTTTCCGTATTGTTTTAGCTTCATTAATATGTATGTTGTCTGCTGTAATTTCTTTTTCATTCAAACAGTACTTTGAAGCTCTTTATAAGCCTCTCTCCTGCTTCAGGCCTACCTTTAACTTTCTGGTTTTACTCTCTTATGTTTGTATTTTATACCTCATCGCAGCTCCTGGTTCTTCTATTCACTGCTCTACCATTATTCTTCCTGTTTACTACATATTTGTGTTGATGTTTGATCTTTCAGGATCTTGCCTGATTCATGCTTAGGAAAACTAAGTGGACTTCAACAATAGTAATTTTCAATTATGTATTTAATCAATTAGTATTAGTGTTTATCCTGTGGTGGACACTGCTCCAAGACCATCTTAGTTAACCCAGTGCTCCTGCCTCACAGGAATGGAGGGTTTGGAGATACCTGCACTGATAGGCCCCTTCACTGGGTAGCTGGCACCCAAGCTCAGCCTGTTCTCTGCATCCCCTGTAAGGCTGTTCTCATATTCACAAAAATCCACATTGTCAAACACTCTCTAAAAGTAGAGTGTGAGCTTTGAGGATCTCTCTCCTAGAACCCTTTCTGCAGTCCATCCAGCTGGGATCTACACTCTACCCTCCTTTTAGTATAATGCTGAGAGCATGGCATCTTCACATATCACTCAGCCAAGCATCCACCTTTAAGTTTTCTCGATAAAGCTTGCTTTGTGATGGCATCATATGTGATAGATGGTTGCCTTTTCCTATACAACTCCACAACATGAAACATAAGAAAAAGTCCTTGACTTCATGGAACCTCAATGAGTTAGAGATACTACAAAACTAGGGATCACATTTATTTTAGGTCCTCAGATAGCATTTTGGTTATTTATTTATTTACTTTTGCCTGGTAAACTCCATTGATTTGAATTTTTTGGGTTTATTTTCACCCATGTCCCCTTAACAGCTTGGCTCTGTTTCATGGCCACAGATGGTACCTCTTGCCAAATTTTCCATCTTGTGCACCCATAGGCACTGGAAGAAGGAAGCGAAGGCAGTAAATGGATGAGCCCCAACTCACAAAACCATTGAAGAACAAAACACATTCAGCCAATAGTCAGTACCATTATCTCCTTACTTCAGAAGCAGCAGATAGTATTTGACTCATTTGTTTCATTGAGATGTCCCTTTTTCTTTCCTACCTAATTTAAAAAATTATAAATGAGAGGAAGCAAAAGGTGTTCTAAAACTTTGCTATATAGAAACTCACAACTTAAATTTTTGAGTATTTATTATGAGGCTATCGTTTTCTAATATAATTTTCCAACTAAAATAATAAGTATAGAATAGATGAAATTAACCATACGTAAAATTTTTTTCAGGAAGAACTAGGTATTGCTTTCATCCCTTATTTATTCATTAATTCATTCATTAAACACAAGTTTTGAGATGAATCAACTATATAAGCCAAAGTTTTAAGCATCGGGATAAAGAAGTGATGGGGTGGAGGCAGGGGTGGAGGAGAATTCAAAGATCAACAAGACATATTTCCTACCCTCAGAGAGTTTAAAGCTTAGTTTGAGGTGCAGAGAAACATAGTAAGTGTTATATTAGAATATGTAGCAAAAATTTTCAAGTTCTAGGACATCATTCATTGGTCCTGGCCCTTCCAGGTTAACAAGATAAACACAGTAATAACAAAGATCAATATAACTTATGCACTTTTAAAGTAATATATTGACTGCCAGGTATTTATCCACAGCATAAGGATTTCCAGCACAGCTCCATGTGGTAAATTCTGAAGACATTTGCAATAAACCCAACACTAGACTATTAAGCCTCTGCCAGTGTACTTCCAGTTTAGTTGGTCTGACTCTAATTACGGTAATAACCTATAATCTAGAAATAGTGTCGCTGCATCTTTTGGTACCTTATGGTTTACAAACTATCAGTAGGAAAACTCCCTATCTGGCAGTGTGTGGCCCTGCCATCCAACATCAGAGATGTACATTAGTCAACTTTATGCCCTTCTAATACCATTTCTCTACTATCAAACTTAAGGCATCTCAAAGATTGCATTTATAAGTCTTCATAGCAAGCAGGGAGAATATGAAGAATTCCATCTTTTATTGTCTAGCTATAACTTAATCATTAAAATAATCTATGAAACATTCAAAGATAAAAACAGAATGCAGGATATTGAGGGTGTAGGTCTAATCACAGCTAAATAAATAATGTTAAAAAAATTATTTATTATAGAAGGTACATAAGGGAACATGAGAGATATCACCTAACAAGAAGTATGGGTGCAGAATTACCATGAAACTAATGAATTTTTTTTTTTTTTTTTTAGCTGAGCCATCCTGCCACCTGTTGGCAGCTCAGCAGCAGCTAAGCTTGGGCTGGGCATTGAACTGCTGTTGCTGAGAGCTCAGCTTGCACTCTTGAATGAGCTCTTAACCAACTGAGCCACTCGGCCAGCCCTTGAAACTAATGAATTTTAAGCTTCAAGACCTCTCATTTGCATTGGACCCTCTGGGATCTTGACAGGGACCCTAGAAATGTGTTCATTTCATCATATGTCAAATTTGTAGTTACAATTTTTAAATAAAACAAATTCAAAATCAAGTTCAACCAACAGTAATAGAGAAATATGATGGACCTGCTGTCCAAGAGCGCAAGCGCATTAACCCACAATTAAAATGCTGGCCTGTTTCAGGTTTCCCACAGTGCCATGGTAGATCAGACACCCTCCAGACACTCAGCTCCAATTTATTCTCCTTCTCTATTCACCTGGCAAAAGATTTTATTACCTGAATTTCGTTTTCCAAAAAGATTTTCATATGAGGAGCAAATTGTGCTGACCAGCTCAGAAGGGACTTTAAGATCCCGGTTCACAGTTAATTAATTGTCATCCTGAATTATTTGTCATTCCTTTTTGAATTTGGTCAACATGAGGCAGTGAAAGAAATTGAGTTCCTCCTTACATAATTCTAGTGGTTAATAGCATGGATTCTACATCAAGACTGCCTGGATTGGAATCCCAGATTCTCCATCCACTAGCTGTATGACCTCAGGCAAGTTTCTTAACCTCTCTTTGCTTTAATTTCCTTCTGTGTATAAGGGAAGAGAGCAGTACCTTACAACATGGAAATATTTGGAGAAAATGAGTTAATATATGTAAAGTGCTTAGAAGAGCACCTGGCATGGTAGCACTATAAAAGCATTAGGTATTCTGATTATTACCCTCAAATCAACCATAAAAGGACCCAGTTTCTGGAGTCAGACCGCCTGGATTTGTTTTATAGCCTTGTCTGTAACTGACCTTAGGCAAGGAATATACCTTTTTCATGTCTCAGTTGCCCCAGCTGTAAATGGATTTAACTACTGCAGCTACCTAATAGGGGGGTTTTGATGATCAGGTGAAATAATATATTTAGAAACTCTAAGAACACCAACTGACCCATAGTAGACACTAGTTACTGTCTTGTGTTTAATGCGCACAAATTGCACCAACAAAAAGGCCTAAATATAACCCCTGCCTTGAAGGAGAATGCCATCTTAGCAGAGAGATAAATATGTTAACAATAAGGTTAAAAAATGTTCTAACTACAGAAGAAAAGAAAGAATTGAGTGAAAGTGATGGCTGAGGAGAAAATACAGTGAAATATAAATTGAGGCAAAAGTTTAGTGTTGAAATTTTATTTCATTAGCTCCTCAAAGTGTTTTATTTATGAAGACAGACAAAAATAAAAAAAATGAATAATTTGTGAATCTTGTCTTTCTATACATTTAATAAATGGAATCATACCAATTTACAGTAGTAAAAACCTACATCTAATGCAACTACAAATACTGAGATCAAAGCAAGTCTTATTTGCAAAATTTAGAGTAGCCTTGAAGGGGACTCAGCTCTAGCTAAAATTCTGTCTTGTTCTTAGTGAGCCCCTTAATCTGTGGAGACATTGATTTCCTCATTTTTAAAGTGGAGCCAATGATACTTATGTGCCCTACATACCTCAAAGGATTGTTGCAAGGGTTAAATAAGATAATGGACATGAATACACTTTCAACATTGAAAGTATTATATGTGACAAGCATTATCATTATGTATGAAAACATATCATCCTTCAGAAAATCATCTAAAAATAAAAATTCCTTAAGCTGTGGGAAAGTGGATGGCTAGAGGTGACTGCTTAATATCCTTCAGTTGATCAACATCTGAAACCAGCCCATGAAGTGCTTTCTGCTGCCTTAAGGATCACATTGGACCAGTTTTGAAGAAGTCCTATTCACTACCCAACCCTTAGTGGTGACAACATCTAAAAGTAATACATTTCCCCTAAGCTGGCTAAAATTTTTGCTAAATTTTTATCTGTAAATTGTGTAGAGATAAAATTAAAATTTCTTTCAAGCACAGATTATACATTTATATATATATATATATATATATATATATATATATATAGAGAGAGAGAGAGAGAGAGAGAGAGAGATGATAAATAGATAGATGATGGATAAATAGTTTGTAGACACACAATATTACTCATCAAACTCAGTAGAATGAAACACTATTTATCAGAACTTTTACAAAAGCCCATTTACCTGTGTTCCTTTTTCTTGTGCCCATTCAGATAACATGAATCCAACATCTGAATCTATTACACATATGTATGTTTTCCTCTATTTTTATAGAGTTTGAATATTAAATGATGGGGTAACTGAAAAAATATTTCCAGAACATCTTTTTTGTTCATTTTTATTATTGTCCTTATTTCCCCCTTTCAATTTTGACAGATTATTTCACATCATATTTGTTTCACATTTTACTAATAATATTAAGCTTGCTATTATGCAGCTTACATAATCTATCCAATAAAGTTAAAATAGTTTTCTCTTTTTATTATAATTTCTACAATATGGGTAAATCATTATAATAAATTTTTACATGCTGATATAGATGTTTACTAAAAATCAATAATAATGCACTGTTAAATGAACATGCTTAATGTTCTTATTCAATGATTAGACAGTGTCACCTGTATTTCTCAATTATTTTTTGCTTGGTAAAAGTTTGGTTTTAAATTTAATTCCACTAATTTATTAGGAAGACAATATTCTCTCTGGTATTATTATTTTTTCATGACAAAATTTGTAGAGAGCATGTTTAAATTTTTATTTTTCAATTACAGTTGACACTCAATCTTATATTAGTTTCAGGTGTACAGCATAGTGGTTAGACATTTATATAATTTATGAAGCCATCTCCACCAATAAATCTAGTACCCCCCCAACACCATACATAGTACAACATTATTGACTATATCTCTTTATTGTACTTTACATCCTTGTGACTATTTTGTAACTACTGATTTGTACTGCTTACTCCCTTCATGTTTTTCACCCATGCCCCCAGCCCTGCTCTCACCTGGCAACCATCCGTTTTTCTCTGTGTTTGTTCATTTGTTTTGTTCTTTAGATTATACATATAAGTGAGATCACATGGTATTTGTCTTTCTCTGATTGACTTATTCCACTCAGTGCAATACCCTCTAGGTCCATCCATGTTATCACAAATGATAAGATTTTATTTTTTTCATGCCTGAATAATATTCCATTATATATATGTACCATATCTTTATCCAAGTGTCTATTGATAGGATATTGGGTTGCTTCAATATCTTGACTATTGTATATACAGCCACAATGAACATAGGAGTGCATAAACCATTTTGAACTAGTGTTTTGGATTTCCTTGGATAAATACCCAGAAGTGGAATTACTGGGTCATAAGGTAGTTCTATTTTTTAATTTTTTAAAGAACATCCAAACTGCTTTCCATAATGGCTACACCAATCTGCAGTCCCACCAACAGTGCATGACGGTTCCCTTTTCTCTACATCTTCACCAACACTTGTTTGTTGATTTATTGATGACAGCTATTCTGACCGAGTGAGGTGGTAGCTCATTGTGGGTTTAATTTGCATTTCTGTAGAGAGCATTTTTAAAAAGTGTAGCTATCTTGCCAAGTATGATAAATACATATTGCAAATATGGTATTAATAATTTAAGTACTTTTAACTATTTGTAGGAACTTTAATAAAATGATACTTTATTGAATGGTTAATACCTTTCTGTACCAAATTAGACACTGTTCATTAATTCTTTCAATAAGCCCATGAAGTAAGTCTTCTTACCCTAGTTTTGCATGTAAATCACTGAGACTGAAAAGTTGAGCTAAGTAGTTTAATATTATTAATATCACTGTGGAAATATAATAGATGAGGAAATTAAGGATTCAGGAAGTTTAGTGATTTTTCCAAGACAGTGTGTTCAGCCCAGGGAGGCTCTAGTTTTACCAGGCTCCTAGTCATCCATGCTTGGAGTAGGGGTACTAAGATTTTATCCTTCAATTAGCAACCACTTATTATGAACTTACGGCATCTAGAATTCCTACTGTTACTGATTTTATTTCCAGAAGAATTGCATTTATTGAATTCTTGCCAAACCTGTTTATGTTGTAACAGACCTATATTCCTATAGGGAAAAAGACAATACATAAACACAACACACACACACACATACACACACACACACACACTCACACACATGTATACACAGAGGGTGCCAAAAAATTTATACATATTTTAAGAAAGGAAAACTGTATTAAAAGTGTAATACTCAATATATACCAACAACAAAAAATGAATACAAGTCACATTTGACTTCTGCAATTACAAGAGCTGCTCAAAGTGGTTACCGTCAGCATCCAGACCCTTCTGATTACTGAGAACTACTGCTTGAGCAACATTGACCAAAGTGTCCACTTGTATACAATTGTTTGGCACTCCCAGTATGTATCATCTCCTTCTAATCACTTTGTATAACATAAGAAAACTCAACTCCACCTAGGGCTTTGTAACCCAAGCAAAGTTTAAAGAATTTTCTCAGATTTTTGAGATTAACCCTGATCTATGCTCCCCATCATTTCATTACCAGAAAAATCTCAATTACAGATGTGGATACAGGAATACAGGAAAGATGAGGTTATAATATTAATTAGATTACAGGTGTTCAGTGGATAGAAAGACTGCAGATGTGGTGTGCATACCGATAAAGAAAAGTCTCTGGTGCCACAGTCTATCCACCAATTAGTTCCTCAAAGACCATTGGATATAGTGTGAGGAAGCCTATTCTGTTATTGCCAATGTTGGTAATAAAAAGCTTAGTTAAAAGGTTAATAAAAAGATTAATAGAGAGGTTAATAAAGTTCTTTTATCTTCAAGTCAGAATAAAGCTTAAATATTAGTTTTCTTTAATGTTGTATTAGAATTTCCATCATAGGTACACTTACATATAATGTAGGTGAAAAAATACAATTTAACAAGTAAAATATTTTTTTTTAGAAACTCACACTAAGTTCTCACATTATATATGGCTATTCTAATCGTAGTTCCATTAAATATTTAAATGCCATTGAAATAATAAATTGTCTTCTTTTTAAAATGTGGCTTTTTAATTGAAAGAAAAATGTACAAAGACATTGAAATATTTTATTAATGGCTATCCAATTTTGTTGGAAGTTTAGAGCCTTAGTTCTCATTTCTAACTTTTCTCAGCTCAGGAAGATGTAGATTTTCTTGGCAACAGTTGCTGTGTAAAATATTCTGAGATAGAATTTTTTATCATAATTAATAATAGATGAAAATTTCTGAGTTTTTGATGTTCTAAACTCTATGCTGTTTGATTTATGGTGTCTTTATAGTTGTTTTTCTGATAATTCTAAGCCTCTTCCTGTTGGTATAAGGGTTAGTCATCTTTTCTTTTTATATATAGATGGGTCTGATATATTTTTCCTTTTTTCCATATCTTCATGTTTTACTTGTGTATATATTTTAATAAAAAGATCAATTCTATCAAAATGAGACTAGACTACAAGTTTGCTTAGTTTCAGGTGAATTTTTTAGCACATCAGTATACAGCTACCAAAACACTGTTGTTGTATGCACCCTTGTAAAAAGCAGTACATGGGAGCATCACAACTTTTAAAACTCATTTCCAAAACAGGCACCCATGTTTATGGCAATGATCAAAGCTAATACATAAACTTTGTTCATTGTGAAGGGTTTAGTGCAAGTGCTTGCACAATATTATCACTACATTATCCTTGTTATTCTTTTTTGTAGCTGTTTGGGATCATTTAAGATGGGAAGCTGAGATACAGTTTCAATTTATACAGTGCAGATAGGAATTTAAAAAAAAAAAAGGTTTCCACAGAAAACAGTCATAGATAATGCAATTCTTCGAACGCCTTCTGTTTTTCTGTTATCTCTCTCTTTCTTGAAATATAGACTCTACAGCAAACAGCAACAATATAGGTTTTATCATATGCTCCTTTCCCTTTGCTTTTCCTGCTGGTAACTGCGACCTGACTGCTAATTTGCACCTTTGCAATTGGATAACTTCATTATTTTGATGCCCAATTATCAATTTCCACTTACAAGACAAGCAATGTGTGTCACATTTATTGTTGAGCTTCTGTGCATTTTGGTGGAAATGGATAACTCTGCCGATTGCACATGGGATTATAGTAAAGGCAGAGCTGGTTTGTTTTCAGCCAACTACATCTTAATTTACAACACCACAAATTTTGTGGAATATTTTGGTAAAAAAAGATCATGAATCATAGCTACGTGTAGTTATTCTAATGAAATCCAGCATGACTGACCACTTTTATTTTTCATCATTATAACTCAATAAATAGCCACTTATTTTTCTTTTGATAACCTCAGGCAATAGTGTTCTTTTTGTATATTTGGCCTTGTAAAAACTATGCTTGGGTGGTCTATGATTACTACAATATACTCAGGCGATTCACAGTTAATAATTCTTTTTTCACGAATTAGAAAAATGTTTATTGAGAAAATAGGTTCTTTGCAAAACTGCTGCATTTCTGAACATTTGCTAGGAAATAAAAAATCATGCCTACTGTAAATTGAGGTATTTTCATTCTCAAAATGTGATAATCGTTTTCCTTGAAACCTGAATTGGCAAAGTACTCACTACAATTCCTGATACACACTGTACTTTGTAATTGTTGCCTGTCCTAAGAACAGTTATTTTCACGTCAGTATTTTCATATTGAGCACCTTGCAAGGAATGCTCTGTCAGTTTTGAAAATTAAAGTTACATAGTTAAAGGCCATAAAGGGGTAAAATGCAATGTTTCTATTCTTCCTAGTCTAAAGAGAATAGGAGTTTAAGTAGTAGCCTAGGGCAGAAGAAAATCTGATTAAAGAACTGAAATTAATTTTAAGGGAAACATGGGCCCAATCCTGAATAACAGTATAGGCCTTTACAAAGTAACTGTGCTTGAATCTCCCTACCAAGAAATAAATGGTAAAGTGTGTTTGTGTGTGTGTGTGTGTGTGTGTGTGTGTGTACGCTTAAATCCCACAGGAAAAAAAAAAACTAGATTGTTTATATGCAAAATACAGCCCAGTAACTTGGCAGCCTGAAGAAATAGTTAGCAGTGCACCTAAGATTTACTACTGTGGCAATATAAATCATTAAATATGTCGATATTAAGAAATATAGTTCCCTGATACAGTCAGTCCATTCTAAATAATTGCAGTTAAGCTTTCATTTTTTATTTACTTTGTTAAATATATTGTTTTATTTATATATGTATCCTATACTTGTACCCTGTCACCTAGATGTCAGGAGCTTCTTTAAAAAGAATATATAAAGAAAATATGACTATACAAAAAGATATACTCCAAGAAGTGACACTTGATTCTTATCCCTGCTATTTGATTCCATTCTCCTCTACAATTCACCTCTTTCCCAAATACTTCATGCAGGTAACTTGTCTCTTTAGTCTCAAGTTTATCCTTCCTTTGCACAAAAAAACAGATACATATGTATTTTCTTATATCCCCTTCCTTTAAAATAAAGGATAGCATATTATAGATATTCTTTAATACTTTTTGCATTTAATAGCATTTCTTAGAAATTATTTTAAAGCAATTTATAGATATCTTCCTCATTATGGTATATAGCTTGATAGTACTCCCTTGTATGGATGTACTATAATTTATTTAACCAGTGTCCTATTATGGAATTTATACTGTTTACAACATTTTGCAATTACAATCAATACTGTAATGAGTAACCACTTGCATTTGTAATTTTGTATTGTTAGAGGTATATCTTCAGAGTAGATTTCAGAAATGAGATTGATGGGTCAAAAGATAACTGTATATTTATTAGATCTTGTCAATTTTCTTTCTTAAAGACTCATCCCAATTTTTTTCATCTTTCCATTTTAAGTGTGATATAATTCATGAATATTTTTTTCCGATTTGTGCATTGTCTTTTTACTTTTGACTTCATTCATAATCATGTACATTTAAAAAACATTTAATGTCACAGGCCAGCCGAGTGGTGTGGTGGTTGAGCGCTGGCTTGGGAAGCCAGTGGCCCCAGTTCAGGTCCCACATATGAGGGCCAGTGACACTGCCCTCAAAAACAAAACAAAACAAAACAAAACAAAACAAAACAAAAAACATTTAATGTCAAATTAAAAATAAAAAGAATACTATGACAATTTTCAAACAGAAATAACTAAATCTTTTGTAAATGTTCATCTTGCATCCATCTCCAAGTATGGATGGAGATTAGGAATAATTTAATAACAAGTTATTTATTTATTGAAATATTTAAGAGCATACTGTAATGATTAAGAATACCATCAGACTATAAAAGGGACACTAGAATGTGTAAGGATAAGTGTCCCAGCTCTACTAGTAACAGACAGCATGACCTTGATAACTCTTTCCCACCCTGAGGCTCTAAACTGGATCTAAATTTGAACATCAAGTTTCCTTCTCACTGTAAGTTTCAGTCATTTTGGTGGATCACAATATTACAATATAGAGAAGATGCAATCTGGTCAATGACCAAAACCACACTTAATATCGAAATACCATTTCAGCAGGCTGATTACCCTCTTTTCCGGCAGACCCCTTCTTTCATTTCTCAAACTTTCTCACACAGGATTTCCCATTGCATCCATCAAGACCCACAAAGACTCATATATCCTAAGACCCTGTGTTTTTACTTATACCTTCTCCACAACCAGTATATGGTTGTGAGTATATGGTTTAAGAAACAACTGTAACTCCACCTAACCCAGGAAATATGTGTACTAGGATATTAAATGCAACTCTTCTGCTTCTCAGGATTTCTGCTGAGGCTTTGAAGGTCAATGTCATAGTGTGGTTTCCCCAGAAAGCAGAACCACAGGCTGAGGACTTATGTGGTTGTTCTTTATTAGAAGCTGGAGTAAGGAAAAGGGCAATGAAGCAGGAAAGGAGAAAGGGCCAGTACAAGGATATGGGATGGAGCTGGCCATTGCTAAATGCAACTGATTGCTTCATCTTTTTTTTTTTAATTAGTTTCAGGTGTACAACACAATGCAATAGTTATACTTTTTACCCCTCTAAGTGACAACCCCCCTCCCCCAATTTGCAACCCCACTCCTCCTCCACATATCATACATATCTATTACACTTCCTCTGACTCCCTTCCACAGTATAATCCACATCCCGTGACTATCTATATATTCAGTTATATTGGTATATAATATTATACAACCTCAGCTTCGGGTGTACAGTGCAGTGATCAAGCTTCTACTCCATCCATGAAATGGTCTCCCAAAGAAGACATGTGGGTTGCTTCATCTTTTAAGTTGTATGAATACATTTCAGGACAATCTGTCTGTACTAAGGGGGGAAAAATGAAGCATGGGGAAAAGAATTTACCCACTATCTTCCACTGAGCTCTGCCTCATAAGGCAACAAACCCCCTCCCTGCACTTTAGTTTGCACATGTGTGAGTGCTGATGAGATGCCATGGTTTCCCATGCCTCCATGAAGATAAGGAAGGGCCAGCACTTGGCTTGAGTCTGTGTTGAGGCAATGGTAGCCTGCTTCTGCATCACTTTACTTGGAACCCATGCAGCCCTGCTTGCTGCAGTGTATTGATAGAGAAACAGCTAAGGCTGAGAAGATCTGAAGTGTGTAAGAGGTTTCTGGTGCCACTGAGAACAGAACAAGAGGGGCCGAATGGCTATATACCTTCTAAACCAAAGTGCTAGACCACAAGACATACTAAGGGATTATGAAACCAGTTCTGCCAAAGCTGGCCCACTACCCGTTTTCAAACTACACAGGAGAATGTGAAAAATTCACTGGGAGAGGTAAAACAATTGAGAGACTTTCTTTGGAGAATTTTAAACAATTATTTGTTTAAAATTCACTGTGTTATTAATTCTGTGTTATTATTCATTCCACCCCCACCCCACAATCCCACCACAGGGAATAGGAGAGGTTACATCCCCCCACCTCCAGCCAAGTGAGAAGGGCTTGACATATGATGCATAGTGTCTGAAGGACTTGGGAAGTAGCCTCTGACTCATTCCAGAGCATTCTGAAGATGTGAGGCTGTGACTGAAGCTGTTCCTCTTTAATGGCAGATCAAAGAGAGGGAGGGCAGCATGGAGCACTGGCTGCTTTGCCTCTTAAGGCAGAGCAAGGGGGCTAATCTCCCATGGATTGGATGTAGTTTCCATGGAAGGAGACCAGACTGTGCTGTTGAAAGGCAATCTTAGGAGAAATCTCTCTGGAAAGCCTGTGTGACTTCCAGGAGTGGTCCCTGGAAACTAGTCAGCAGAGGGGGAAAAAAATCATAAACCACTATAAGAGCAAAGAGTTCTAAAAGAGACATCCCACCCCAGGGTGAATATGGAGAAATGAATGGAAATGGACCAACTCATGTACATTCACAGGCCAGATTACAGCTCTATCCATATCCATCTAGTAAGACTTCTTTTCACCCCTTTTCTTTCTCTAGTTCCAACTTTGGATGGGATCAAATGGCAACCAGCAAGTGGTAGGGGAGAAAAACAGGACAGAAACCCACTATGCCCCTACTGCAGTTTTTTGTTGTGTTGTTGTTGTTTTTGGTTTGGTGTTTTCTTCGTTTGTTTGTTTGCTTTTCTTGTTTTGTTGTTTTTGCCTGAGATAGGCAAGAATGGCGGTGGGATAAAAGAATTTAAGTTAGATAAAAGATGGAACTGTTCACTGGATGGAAATTTTTAATTACTGAGATGGGTTCTTATGACTAAAAGGAACCAAAAGGACGACTGCAGCTTCCCAATATTTTGAAAAAAGAAATGGAGTTAAAAAGAAGACAAGTTCGGAGCACAGGTTCTGAAAGAGGGATAGGATAAAATAAATAAATAAATATAGATATAGATCTATAGATAAATCTCAGAGCTGCCAAAAAAATGTATACAAATGGACACTTTCATCAATGTTGCTCAAGCAGTAGTTAGCCATAATCAGAAGTGCCTGGATGCTGATGGTAACCACTTTGAGCACCTCTTGTAATTGCAGAAGTCAAACGTGACTTGTATTCATCTTTTGTTATCCGTATATATCATCACAATTTTAATAGATTTTTGCCTTTCTTAAAATGTGTATACATTTTTGACACTATTATATATATAATAGAATATATATATATATATTTTTTTGTTTGTTTGTTTGTTTTGTTTTGTTTTGTTTTTGCCTGCTTTCCCTCTATATAGTCAAGCTTATTCAATAACATGTTTAGATCACACTAACTCATCTTGATCTTGCTTTACCCTGGCTCTGGGCCTTCACACACCATTCATCCTCTTTCATTGTTTATCTTTTCTGTGTCTCTGCATTTTGTCTCCATTTTACCTTCCAACTGGATTCCATATTCCTTACGGTTCTTATACCTCACTTCCCACAGCATTATTCCAAAGTATATTGCCATGCTTTCATCAGTAACTGCTGGGTAAGGAGGAACATGACTGGGCCGTCACTGCTGTGGGCATTCCAACATTTATTTTCTTTGTTACAGAAAGCCCACCACCTTTCTGCCTTCAACACCATGACCCAGAGATTCTCCATGGTAAACCTTCTTAAAAGCCTCTGAGAACCAGGCAGTATTAAAGAAAGAAACTCAGTAATTATTTTTCTACTTAAATATGGTGGCTACAATTGCTAAAGGGCATGTTTTATATTATCAAATAAATAAACAATAATGCCCCCCAGCTAACATTCATTGTGGTGATTTATGTGCCCGGAATCACACTAAACGCTTTGCATGCATCATTTCATTTAACCCTGAGAGAAAGCCTTTGTTGTGGATATAATTTTTCTCTCATTTCAGTGATGAGCCTCAAAGAGATTTAGAGAGTTGTCAAAGGCCAAATATCCAGAAGAATGCCAGAGATGTGAGCCTGAGTCCAGAGGCTGAGATCTTAACCACTAGGTTCTACTGCTTCTCAGTGGCAATACGTTTTAAAGAGAGCAGAACTTGGTGAAAACAGAAATGGGGTTTATGTTTTCTACCATGAATCAGAGGTCTGCTGTGAAACCTAGCAAAACTAAAAGCTTCTTGACACTGTGGACCAGGTGTTACCAACCCATGAGGAATTTAGCATAAAGCTAAGAAAAATCTGCCAGGCGTGAAGGAGAGCTTTGGTGTCACTTGTACATCCCGAAATAACCTACTGGCCCTAGTCATCCCGGCTTTACCGGGGATCTCATTTGTTTTGTTTTATTTCATTTGCTCTAGTGGAGATTCCATTTGCATTTCCTAACGTGGAAAGAATCTTTATCCTCATTCAATTAATGAGGAAACCAACAAAAGTATTAATAGACATAGCAAAGTTCACAATCCCAGGTTCTGAGCTGCCAAGTTTCTAATGTCTGGTCTTTCAGAATGTTGGGCAAGAAATCCCCACCTCTCTCTGTGACATAATGGTATAAAACCACATGCAAAATTAAATGATTGTCTAATTTAAGCATAAAAGACACCCTGTGACCTTTAGAATATTGCAGAAGGCTCCCTTAAACACATTCTCCATTTAGTTCATTCAGGATGTGTATATGGGGCCTCCACAGTGAGTGACGCATTGCAATTCTGAGGTTGAGAGAAGGTAAACACAGAATGGAGGAAAGTTGTTCATAGCAAGGCTTTGAAGGATGTTCTAATCTATATCATGTTTACTTAGTACTAGTACTCACACAGCATCGCTTTTTATATACATATGCTGTTATGTCAGGGATTACATGAAGTGATATAGACAGAAACTGATCCTTCCCTCAATGGACTGTCAACTTAGGTCATATACTTGCACCTCTCTAGTTTAAAATAAATATTAAAAACACTTAAATTGCATGAATTTGTTTGCATACTCATTACTTACTTAAATATATTTTGCCACTGGATTTCTGCAAAACAGCTTGAACTGAATCTACCATTATTGAGTACAACATATAGAATGCTCTCCAAATTTTGTTTTAAGCATAAATGTGACCTGATTGCTTCAGATATTTTATTGTCTCCTATACAATATTGCAGAATAATTTTTTAAAATATATGTATGTCTTTGAGTAAAATATATATGTGTTATATAAAAATATTATTGAATTAAGACTAAAATATTTTATTATAATATGATGTTTCTAAAGATTTTTCCTGTAACATATAAACCTATCAATGCCTTTCTTATTAACACCCTTTTATGAGAAACTGACAGAAATTGAAAATTTCATATATAAAGAAGATTTAAATCTGTATTTCTGATCAATTTATATTTTAAATTTAAAATATGCAGTAGTTAGAAACACAATTTGCTCAGTTAAAAAAGTGAATGTTCTTTCAAGTTCCTTCATAAGAGAAGACAAGTGATTATTTCTGGAGAATTTAACCCAAAGTTAAATTCATTAAAGGCCAAAGACATACTTCTTAATACCTAGTATTATTGATTCCTCTAATGTGAGATATATATATATATATATATATATATATATATATATATATATATACACTGAAGAAAGGAAGTATGTCAGGAGCATGGGAAGGGACAGAAAACTTGGCAGAGGATGAATGTGCGGCACACTGGCACAGCTTTGAGGAACATGTGGGCTGCAGAGAGGGAGGTAACTTATGGTGGTAGTTTCCTATATAAAGACAGCATGAGAGAAAGGTGACAGGAATAGAGGTGATACCAAGTAAGTTTCAAAAAATACTCAATGTGTTTTCTGTCCGAAATAGGGCTCTCAAAAGTCAAGATATTTTTAAAATTTTCATTGTAATTGGGCCACATGCTACCAACAAAGTACTCATCAGAATTTAGGAATCAATTCAGCAAATGTCACCATCTGAAATTGAGGCACATAATTATCGACATAGAATGGATAAATTTTGCCATCTGCAGAAGTAACTCATCTTCAATATACTGCTGATGAGAACAGGGGATTCCCCACTTCCAATCATTAAGCTTCCAGAGTACTATGCATAACATATCAAGGTGACCATGTCAGAAAGACATGACTAAAATGTTAAAGTGAAGAAAGCTACAATCTTTAAAACACTTTTGGCATGAATAAACACTGCTTTGGATAACAAATAAAATGGATAATTTGATATTAAGAATTTTCCCTTTGCTTTTAGGGAAAGTGAGCTCTTGACATTCATTTGATCAATCCTGGTTCTTTAAGCAAGAATATTCTAGAAATGAGAAAAATAATTCCAATTAGACTTCTACGTTGAATACTCCAATGACAGTTCTCTTGTTCCAGTTACCAATGAGATCAATCTTGCCAAATCAATTATATGTCCTAACCTGACTTGAACTCTCAGCAGTATTCAATGTCCTCCCTGTCAAGGCATCACAGTCTCTTTTCTGATACTGTGACACATCCCTCTCTACATTTCTTTCCATCTCACTGGCCGTTTCATTTTCTTTTCCTTTGTTGATTTCTTTACTGCTTACTCTCTAAATATCAGAATTCCCTGAGGTTTGAACTTTGTCCTCTTTTTTTCTATGTCAAGATATTCTTTCTAGGTGATCTCATTCAGACCCATGGTTTTAAGTACCATCTATATTCGAATGACAGTCAATATGACAATTTGAGTCCCGAGTTAAAGATTTATATATCCAACATCTATTTGTCACTTAGATGGGTAATATGTATCTCAAAGTGAATATGACTGATAACAAACACGTCATGCCCCAATCATCTCCATTTTAGCAAATGGAATTCTCATTTGTCCAAGTGTTCAAGTCATAAACTAAAGCATATTGTTGATTTCCCTCCATCTCACAGAGGTACACTCTGTTAATCTAATTCCAAAGTACATCCTTAATCTGTTCGCTTCCTTCATCTCAAACAATATTGTAGTACAAGTCACTTGGACGACTGAGTCAGCCTCTTAATGGATCCTTAATTCTCTTCTGCATCCTACCACTTCTTTCCTGAGATCTTTAACATGTTACATCTCTTCCCTATGTAACTGCCTACTCCCTCCCCATTATAGTCAGAATGGAAACCTAGGATTTTGGACCCTAGCCCAGCAAAATTCCAAGATGTTATCTTGCATTATTCTCCCCTCTCACTCACTAAACCTCCAGTCACACTGGTCTTTCCTCTTCTCAAACACATCCAGTTCGTGCCTGATTTCTGGATTTTGCACTTGCTGTCCTCTTTCCCAGTAGCAATCTGTACCCAGATGCTCATATGTCCAGCTTCTCTGTGTTATTCAGATTTCATCTCCAATGCTACTTCCTCCAAAAGGTCCTTCCTGACCACCCAAACTGAAGTAGTCTTTTTCCCACCTGAGTCTGTCTTATCACATTACCATGTTTTGTTGTCTGTGCAATATTTATTACAATCTGAAGTCATCTTGTTCACTTATTTAATTGCTTAGTTTCCATCTCTCTCTCTATATCCCATGGTCCAGAAGACTAAGGCCCTTTTCTGTCTCATACACTGTGTCTCTTTCTCCTGGAATGGAATCTGACCTATAGTATGAAAGTTTAGCAAATATTTTTATTTAATTACTTAACTATCTGGAAATATATATATATACACACACACATACATACACACACACGTACACACACAGACATATGTAATATATATTATAGTATATATTAGATATATGAGATATGAATGTATGCTCTCTAGAGAGCATATGTTCATATATCATATATTAGTATAATATATAATATTTAAATATAGTAATATATATAATATACTATCCTCCCATATCCTACAGGGAGATAGTGTATATTTAATATATATGTGAAGATATATATATATATATATATATATATATATATATATATTTTTTTTTTTTTTTCAATTTAAAGAGGAGAACACCAAAATCAGAGCAGTATGGAATTTCACAGTTTGCTTGTGAATGTGTGTTGAGATCTAAACTTATATTTTAAAAAAAGATTATTATTCTACAATGTCCTTCTAGAAGGTTAAACAAATGTAGACATTTTAATTTTGATTTAATGTTAACTTTGTGGAAGTTAATTTATGTGGCTAAGTCCCTCAGAGTCTAGTCATCTCCAAGTGTTCAAATAAGTGTGCACTTCTGGACCTGCAAAGGTGAGTCTAGATTCTAGATGACAGGTAACTCCACTTAGGAATTGGTATTTGATCAACGTTTACAAAATATCACTCACTTTACCTCTGGTTTTCTCTCTATAGCCCAGAAATCATAACTAATTCAGTCTGGACAATGAAGATCAACCTGAACAGGTGAGAGACCTCTAAACCTCAATACAAATAAGTTTAACTCTTTGCAGCAGAGAACAGCAATATATCACATGGATGGTCCTTTAAGGAATGGTAAAGATTCAGAGGTAGATATGTCTTCATTTTTGTGTTGCTTTATTCTTTAGAAAGTGTCTAAGTCAGTTCTAAAGGGAGGGGAAATAATCAAGAATGACCCTACCTTGTTATTATGCCAAGTACAGTTTATTTGAGAGCTGTAAGTTCTGAAAAATTCCTGGGAAGGAAGGGTAATATTTATTACACACTAAAGATCCTGGAATCAGTAATTCCTTCATTTAAATATATATTTTATAATATCCAATAGAGTGCCATGTTACATGAAATGCCTAATTTTGCTTTAGGAAGATAAAGAAGAAATAAGTTGGTTGTTATAATTCATTATAATCCTATCTTTTTCTTGAAGAACTGGGCCAGACAAAATTATTGCTGGCTAGAATAAAAGGAGGGAAAGAGGAAAACCTCACAGCCAAAACGTGTAATATGAGGCTCAGGCAAAGAATGATGAAAGTCAATGGTGTTTTTTAAAAGAGAATATTGTAGTGACAGAAACTCAAGTGTTTTCAAAAATGAGTTGCTAAGCTTCAAGCTTGGATTCTCAGCCAAACTGCACATATACATTACTTGCAAATGTAAAAATGGCCTTGGTGTGCAATGGATGTTTTCAGTGTTTAGTTATGGACTTGAAAGCAAACTATTATTAAGCAGATAAAGCATATTTCATCAAAAAAATAATAACAAAATTCTGTCCAGGTGGAAAAACTTAATTTGCTTAGAATCAACTGAATTTTAGTAACATAAATAAGGAATCTCAATAATAAACAAATGTTATATACTAATACAAACTTATATGTACATGATATGAATTATATTAAAATATGTTATAAGTCTATAAAATGAATCATAAGTGCTTTAAAAATAAAACCTTAATAAACACACGTTATTCACATGTTAATGGTTTCACATGTTGTAATCCATTTGTATATTGAATTTTTTTACCCAGCACAATTCAATGAGCTCAACATTGACAAAAACATGGGCATATCTGGTACTATTTCAACTGTACTGTTTTTTTGTTTTATTTTAGTGATTAAATCAGGACTTTTCCTTACATTAGGCACGAGATTGGCTTTTTTGAGCCACTAGCAGATGACATACAGGAGAAGGTACAGCTTCTAAATAACACCTGATGGGCAGGCAGACTACTAAATACTATTGACTCTTGTCATCAAAATGTGCCCTCAATTCACATTCTGTTGAGAAAAGCACAATCTGCTCTATTTCAAGTTCCAAGGAAATTGATGTAGTAGTACCTCCTCTCTTTAGCACTGATGTCAGAATCTAGAGGTAGGGATTAATTTAGATAGAATCTTAATGTTTGGTTATGTGATAATGCATTGCAAAATAGTAAACAGGCCACTCTGACAAGACTCCCTTAACAAATGAATTCTCCTCTTTGGTTTTTTAAATGTTTCTTTGAAGCAAGTAAGATCTATAAGCTGAAGGAGCTAGGGAGGGTAAAAGCACAATCAAAATATCTTGCTTGTGTATGGCAAATCAAGTCGCATTCCTCTTTAAATTCCAGTGGCTAGGAAAACAGATCAGGGAGGAGAGTATCTAATCAATCAGATGATAGGACTTGTGCAGTGCCCTTCATGCGAGATGATCACAGGGCACTTAACTTTAAGGCAACTCACTTTCCCGACTACAACAGAAGGGAGGCAGAATAAAACAAATTAGTCTAAGACTCAAAAATGCCAAGGGCCCTATTAAGTATAAAAAGCTAATAGGGTATGCGTATACCCACAAGTGTGTGCATGTGTCTCGGAGACTGACAGTGTAAAAAGAAATTAGCAGCACATGCTGCTGTAGCAAGACCATACAGAGTTTTCTTGATTCATAAAACCTGACTTACAAACAAATCTCATACAAAACTAAGCAGATTTAAAAGAGGAGCTCAGATGGAAAGACAACGGGGTTACTTAGATGCAAATGTTACTTTTTTTTTTTTTTTTAACATTACCAAAGCAATTCATGTTATGTTTTGATGCTATATTGGTGGGATACTGAAAAAGCAGAAGAAAAACAAACCTTCCATGTATAAGTATTGTATGAATGTCGGGGGGCGGGAAGGAATTAGAAAGGAAGTTTATTTTAGTAGTAATATCAAGTGAAAGCTTGGCTTTACATCCAATTTTACACCTTTCATTATTTTCTATTTATTACTATTTCATTAGTCTAGTCTTTTTTTTTCTTTAAACATACACTATAATAAAGGCATCCATGTGATTCCATGGACTTAATTGAAATCACTAACAGAGGCAATTGCTGCAACTATATCCAAAGATAGGCTGCAAAATACATTGTGTATTGCAACTGTAGTAGTATAATTAAAACATTACCCTCTAAAAGCTCTGGTGTGAAAGAAAAGGGGTTAGGTCCTTTTGCATGTGTGTTTCATTTCTATTAAGTGAATAAAATGTTGAAAACTAAAATAAAAACACATTACATATTTTCTTACAAATAATGTTACAAAATTCCATTTTTTTTTTATAGAGTGAGAAATCACAAAATGAGAGGCATTTGGGGATCTGTTTTAGTTAATAAGGAAACCAGATGGCTATAACCTAGAAGGCTCAAGATTATAGGCCAGTATGACAAATAAATGGTCAGTAAGAATTTATCAATCTTTTCCATGTGTCCACTGTTATGGAATTGCCACTATCACCATTTCACACCCAAGCCTATGGCCAAGATCAACCCAGTGGAAATATTCATGGTGAGAACGATGCATGACTGGGAGGCTCCTTCAGAACTCCTAGGCAGTTTTCCTACCCAGAAAGCCCTCCCCTATATTGTACATTATAGATTTCACAGTGATCATCTGTGTCTAAAAAAGGTTCCATTTCATCATTTAAGGAAGCCGTTCATCTCTTAATAAATATCTCAGCAGATTATATAAACTGCCACCAATGATATAGGTTCACCACTGCACTATCACGTCATTGAAATCCACACTTGTCCAAATTATCCTTAAGAATAAATAATGTCCAAGATTTAAAATTAAGTAGGCACTACTACATTCTTCATTTTGTAGATGAAGAGTCAAAAATGAAGAAAGGTTAAATCACTAAGATCATAACTTATAATGGGCCAGCTGAGATTTGATTCTAAAATATATGTTTTTAAACCACTATTCTAAATCAGGGTAATTAAATTATTTATTAAAGTAAGCATAGCTTACACTTATGACAACTACATTATATGACAAAGCAAAGACAAATTCATGAAGAAAAGACTAAGTTAGAAAGAACCCTCTGACTCACTTGCCTAAGAGGCTATCTACTTATCGGACCGATTTAACAGTCGGAATCCTAACTGCATGTCAGGAACCTCTCAGCAACTTGGCCTCAACTCTCAAAAGCAGATGCCTCGTTAGCAACAATCTGGTCCCTAAATGCTTCTAAACTAATCAAGGAGAAAGTGTTTGTTTACCTGTCCGGCTTTCTCTCTGTGGCATAGTGTCAACCTCTGCTAGAGGCACTCAGCTCTTCATGGGGAAGAGAGAAGGAAAGGAAAAGAAACTCAGTCTTTTGTTTCCCAGGACACCAGCTCTTTATTTCAATGTTTCTTCATCACAGCTACCATCTCCTTTTATTATATCTGCTGAGTATGGGAGGCTTTTTCCCTTACCCTCTAGGAATGAAATAAAGTGATCCACTTTTCTCTGCAATTACTAATACACATGACAGTCATTATTTTGTTTTAGGGGAGCCTTAGGTTAGTATTTGAAGACATTTTTAAAGAAATAAGATTTAAACAAATATATAAATAAGATGAAAGCTTTGTACTGAAATTCAACATGTTTTTAACTGGTTTTTTATCTTTAGAACTTAAACTGTCCTCCTGAAGACCATTCAAAAAAAAGCTACATAGTTTTGACAGCCTGAATATTTAGTGCTGGTGAAAGTTATTAATTCCTTTCAAAAGAAGTATCGCAAAGGTAAATTTCTGAGATGTGAAATTCGCTTTTAGGAATCTGACATTGAAGTCATCTAGCAACAACATAAGTGAAAGCAAACAGCTGTTTTGAAGCATAACTTTCCATTGATATTTCCCAAAAGTAAAAAAAAAAAAAAAATTTAAATGCAGAAGATCCTTGCATATGGAGATTTACCACTCATGATTCTGATGACCATGAGTATTCCCGAAGGTCTCATAATATGTAATCATGTGTGCTTTTTGTTGGGGCGTGCATTTCAATCACTGTGAGCTGTTCTGCCTAACTCATCACTGAGTCTTGCCAACCTCCCAGCATCAGCATTTCGTCATGCATGTCATATTCTCGGCTCATCCCTGGGAACCATTAGTGCAATTAAAGTAAAATCCAAAGCTCTTAAATGGCCTACAAGTCCCTATATGGTCTTCCCCTTTCTACCCCACCCAACTTTATGGCCGCATGTCAAACTACCCTTCTCTCTTGTTCGTCTGCCGCCATCCTGGCCTCCTCCCTGAACACAGAAAGTACATCCTGAAGCAAGACCTTTGTGGTTACCATACCCTTGACCTGGAGCATTCTTTCTAACCCCACTCCCATGTCCATATCTATCTGCTTGGCATATTACCTCAGTTCTAGTAAGTGTCTTCTCTTACCATTTTATCAGGGAGGCTTTTTTGATCTATTAAATAAAAACAAAACAAAACTAAAAAGACTCCCAATATGCTGCTTATGTCCCTTACCTCAGGTTCTTCATGATGCTCACCACTGTCTAAAATACTGTATTTCCTTAGTCACTGGCTTATAGCCTCTTTGAACCCTCCATTCCTATCCCACACTGCCTTGACCCTCAGGAGTACCCTATATCTGTTACCAAGTCTAGTTGCAAAGCTGACCTCTAAGCCTCAAGGAGCCCTAGGTTATCCTTCTAGAAAATGTCTTTCTCTTTAATGAGTTACAGTCTAACCAAAATCAGCTTGTACTAAGAACCTTTACCTGGCACACCAGACTTCTGTTTTCTCATCCCTAAAGTGAAAGGTGATCGTTGACCTTCCAAAGGTCCTTTTACCATAAGCGAATCTTTTAAAAATGGAGTTGTATGGTTCTTAGGAGAAAACTGCTGTCCCTTTGGATGGTGAAATGAAGGCATTTTCTAGTTACAATTAGATCCCATGATTTAAACAACAGTGGTTATCACACCAAACAGCAAACTACTCAATCACCAGACAATAGAGTCCTGCCAAATTGACATTCTAAACAATAAAGCTACACCAATACAGGCTGGGCTTGCTGTTCTTGGAAATCTCACCCACACTACAGCAGGCCCACCTCAGTGAAAGTGTTTACATTAGGGATGGATGTGAAGCCAGACACGACCCGGTGTTGCACCCCCAACTCCAATCTGGTTCGTTAAGGCTACTTTTGATAATGCTCTCCAGCCTCCTCAAGGCAGAAACATCAAAAGGGCACATCAAAGCTCCCAGTCACAGTGGAGAGGAGCCCTTCGAACCAGGTGACGCTTTTTTCTTCAGGCTCCACAACAAATACAAGTCTTCAGGCCTTCCCCCAAGGAGGAGAGAGTAATTTTTAAAAATTCTCTGTTGCCTGCCCTGAGGGAGGAGAGAGACACCATCTTTACAAGTAGAGGATAAAGCTACTTCTCCCAATCATACATTGCTGAGAGTTGGAGGGTTGTACTAACCACAAAGAAACCACACACACACACACACACACACACACACACACACACACACACACGAAAAGTTTGAGCCATGCTTCACTGGTGTGTGTATTTTAAAATGCAAATGACAAAAGCTGAAAATGATGAAGTGAGCATGTGCTGTCTCACTGACATGCGAGACAGGCAATTAATGAAACTCTGGGCCACAATATCAGCTGCCTGCTGACTTCTGCAATTGAATTAAAACTATCATAAGAATAATACAAGGACTTGCCCTTGTCCTTCTTGTCTATGTGTTTATTTAATTTTCTGTCCAACTGACTCTCAAATAAATTGGAAACAGCTGCCATTTTTTGATTCAGTAGCTCCATTACCCCCTTGTGACATCATTCTGGGCACGAACACTAACAATAGGTCATTATGTAGCAATTACTTTATTGATTTATGGAAGTTTTTAAGCTCCATCAGGAATATGCACATTCAAGGGGAAAAAATGACCACTTCTGTGCTCTGTTTAAGGAGAAAAACTGAACTGCAGTGGCTGGAATAATGTTGCTCAGATGGGACCTTCCTTACAAAGGAGAAAACTACAGGAACAATTCCTGTTTTGTTGATTTTCTTCAAGTCAGAGAGAAATGAGGCAAGACTGTAAAGTTTGAAAGTTATAGCACCCATAATTGAATGAAGTAACTAAGTAAACAGATGACTCAAGTGCTGCCGTTATGTAATAGGAAGACTTCAGAGATATAATAGCAGTTGCTTAAAAAAAATGAACAGTATTCAAGTTTCTATGATGAGTGAACTTTCCGCGCTTACGCATAACATTTCAAGAATACCACTGCATGAAAACATGCTTTCTTTCTCAATTCAAATAGATGTCTTAAGACTTCACATTGGAGTTAAACACCTCCCCCACTCCATTCAGGGGATCATACTTTTTTTACTGCCTGTTAGACCTTACTCAGGCTATTTACTTGGGCCCAGATATATAAATAAGCAAAAGTTTCCTCCCTTGTAAACAGCTGGCTTTATTTCACATTCCTCTGGTTTGGGGAACTCTGATCTAGAGATTTAAAAAAAAAACAAAAAACCAAAAAGGAATAATGTGCCCTCTGGGTAGTAACATGACAGCAAGATTCTAACCTGATGAGCTAAACGACAGCCTGCCTAGTTGTGAGGGAAATGGTTGTTTCTTGATTAAAATCTGTATCTGAGATTTGCTGGCTCCTATTGGAGGTCAAGAGTTTAATATCCTGACTCTTCTTTCAATGACCCAATAGAGAAAACATCCTAGGCCCAACATATGGCTTGGTTCCCACTGGAAAGAACAGCTATGCTAAGAGACTTCCCTGTAGAAATGCATGGAACTGTGTATCATCCTACATCAGCAACCTGAGGGTAAGCAAGAATGCCGAAACTTGGGTGCCTAAGAGGTAATAGCATATGAGAGCTTCTCCCATCAATTATTTTCAGTTCTGACCAGATCCAAAAGTGAATTAGGAAATAAAGAATTGCTTACAAATTACAGAAAAGTAGTACATGATCCTGCATAGGAAATCCATCTTCTTAACTAATAGCTAAGACACATTTTAGGAGCCCTTGATTATTCACAAGTCTTGAACCACATATTCTTAAAATAAATGCCCCAAAAGTATTTTAGGGGAGAAAAATCTCCTCTCTCTTCTGATCTTGAAAACATTATTGAGGATCTTCCAGGTAGAGAGTACAACTCAGGGGAAAGGATGTCTAGTGAATACTGAAACCAAGTCCTGCTCCAAGAAGAACAGACAGCTCAGGAGAAAAGCAAAACAAAACAAAGGTATAGTTCCTTACCTCTGGGAGCTCACAATGCAGCTGGTTCCCTTATGTAATATTTAAAAAACACTGGACTTCACATTTGGAGACCTAAGTTATAATCACAATCTTGCTATTAATTAGATGGGAGATCTTAGATAAGTCACAATTTTTTTTATTTTCCTCAATTGTGAACTAAAGAAATTGTTTAGATAACACCTGGGTCCCTTCTAGTTCTCACAAAACCCATAATCCTGACAAATCATATATCACACAATTTCTTACCCAAATTCATATGCCAAGATTTGTGACTATATTCCAGCTAATGTTTGAAAACAGTAAATGAGTCTCTGTTTAATAATTCAAAAGAACAAGAATATTTTACACTGCTTATGCATAAGACATCTTTCACATATCTGAATGTCATAATTCTTATATTCCTCACAAGATATCCCAAAACCATTAACTCTTTATCAGGAAAATATTTTTAATCATGGTAAAATGTACATGTTAACATAAAACCTTTTGTATTAAAATATTGCTGAACCACCAAATTGTGCCTTCTTGATAGTTGGTCATTAAAGTAATATTTATAGGCTAAAAATATTAGGAGTATGTAAAATAAAGGAACATTTCATTTGGAATGATACCATTAATTGAGGTCTTTTTCAAAGAGGTAAATGTGGAACCAGGCCTTGAAGAAAGTTATAGACATAGCTTCATGCAGAGACAAAAAGGTCATTCCATGGAATGATAAGAGCAATAACAAAGAAGTGGGCATAATGAGGAGACTGAATTTTGTGAAGGGGAGTGGATGACTATGTTGGCAATAAATGGGTTTTGTATGACATAGGGTGTAGTAGATGAGGGTTGGAATGCCATTAGCATAGATAAAGGGACTCCATTTGGCCTCTTGGGGGAAATGCATGATTAAAGTAATATCTAAGGAAGACTGTTTTGTTAGCTGTGTGTTAAGAAGGCTGAAGAATAGAGGTATTAGAAACAAATAACACAACCAAATGATAGTCAAAATAGTCAAGGAATGAACTAATAAAACTCTGGACTAGGATAATGACTATGAAAATGGAAAAGAAGGCTCAAATCCAAAAAACCCAGCAAGAAAGAATTAATATGATATGAGAACTGACTTGATTCATGAAGTTAAATGAGATTTTTAAAAAGGGAAGTAGTAAAAATTAACTATCAGATGAATAGCCAGAGAATACATTGAACAGTTGAGTCACTGGAAGAGGAACATAGGAAAGAGAATATTTATTTCATTGAAATCAGGGAATAAGTGTCCTACAGGAAGTACAGCTAAGTGAAAACATCTAATAGTTAATATATATATATATATATATATATATATATATATATATATATATATGACTGGTAAAAGGTCAGGGTTGGAGTATCATTTTTTCATTCAGTGAACATTTATCAAATATTCATTAAATACCTCTTATGAGCCAGGAACTGTTCTTGATAACAGGAATAAAGAGATAACAGGTATAATTACTGCACTCCAAAAATCTTGTCTTGTAAGAGACATAATATTACTTAGCTACTTATAGCATCTTGTAATCAGAACTATAGAATATGTAATCAATATTATTCAATATAAGACAAAAGCGATGCCTACAGCCTAAACGACTACGTGAGCTTGGGGAAGAAATTTGGGATAATGCCTGCAGAAGGGGATTTCTACTTAAATGACAAATCAGGAGGGAGAATATTCTAGAGATTATAGCTTAAGCATAATGGGTAGTGGGATGAAATTTTTTAAAAAGATAAAAAAATGAAAGAAAGTTTACTATCACCTATATTTATCATTGTATGAGACCCTTTTCTGTGCCAGTAACCAAATTTGGAAGAAAAAGAGAGAACTGTCATTATTCATAAGTAATTCTGCATATAGACTAAACAAAAAGACTCTATAAAACAAAAATTTAAAATTAGTAAGTCAGTTTAGCAAAGTTACTATATTAAAGGTTAGTGCTCAGAACTAATGTATGTCTTTATGCTTCTAGCAAAAAATTGCAATATAAATATTTTAAAAACAATATTAATATTGTAACAAATTCATCACATACCTAGGAATACATATAATCAATATGCAAGACCTTTGTACTGAAATCTATAAAACAATGTTGAAATAAATTAAAGACCTAATAAATGGAGACACATACTATGTTCATAGATTGGAGGATTCAATGTTTTCAATATAACAATTCTTTTCAAATTGACCTGTGTATTAATGTAATCATAATAAAAACACAGTGATTTTTGCAACAATTGATAAACTGGTTCAACAACTACATGAAAGTACAAAGAAAATCAGAGTAATATACAAAAAGAGAAACAAACCTTGCCCTAGCAGATCTCAAGTCTTCTATAAACCTAAAATAATTAGAGCAATGTACAAAACTGGAACAATGAAACAGAATAGAGAGTCTGAGGACCTACACATGTACAGCCAACCGATATATGGCAAAGGTACCACTGCAATTTAGAGAGGGAAAGGATGGTCTTTTCAATAAGTGGTGTTGCGTTAACTGGATATCTACATTTAAAAGAATGAACCTTAAACTGTCTTTAATACCATATACAAAAATTAATTCAAGAGGCATCACAGATCGAATTTCAAAGGAAAAACAACAGGCTCTAAGAAAAAATATAGGAGATAATTTATATGATAATTTATATGAGATTATATTTTAGATTTCTTAAATGGAACATTATAGCACAATACCTATATGAAATACTAAAAATCTGATGTTCTAAAATTAAGTTCTAAAATTAAGAACTTGTATATATCTAACAAAGGACTCATATCCAAAACATATTAAGTAACTTCTAGAAGTTAAAAAAAATACAAAAAAAAAATACAGATGAACCATTTTTTAAATGGAGAAAAACTTGAATAGGCACTTCAAAAAAGAGAATATCTAAATGGCCTATAAATATATGCAATGTGCTTGTCATTTTTATTCCTTAGAAAAAATGCAAATGAAGCCAAATTTAAATGCCATTTGATGCCCTTTGGAGTTACTAAAATTAAGACTGACAGTATCAAGTATTGGTGAATAAGTTAAACTCTCATATACTGTTGGTAAGAAACTAAATTAATGTACTCACTTTAAAAACTTTTTGGCAGTTATCTACTAAAGTTAAACTTTTTTTTTTTTTTAAGATTTTATTGGGGAATTGGGGGAGGGGAACAGCATTGAGGAATCAGGGAAGTGGAACAGACAAGTTGCTGTCCTTTTTTTTCTTCAGTCTAGTCGTGGAGGACATCGTTTCACTGGCCCATGTTGGTATTGTGATCATTGCACTCTTCCCAGCTGAGATAGTTGCTAGCCACCCATTGGATGGCTGCTCATGGCAGCTCACGGCGGCTCATGCCAGCTGCCAGCCAGACCCACTGCAGCCTCCTCCAAGTCACAGGTGACTCACAGCAGCTCCAGGTCAAGCTATTGTTCACCATTTTAGCTGTAGAGGGAGCAGCATCAATGGCCCGTATGTGGGATCCGAACTGGGGCCCTGCTGCTCAGAGCTGGTGTCCCAAGCCAAATCTTAACCAATGCGCAACTTGGCTGGCCCAAAAGTTAAACATTTTAATACCCTATGACCCAGAAATTTCACTACTAAATATATGCCATACTAAAATTATTGCTTATGGCACTAGAAGACAAGGATGTTCATAACAGTATTATTCACATGAGGAGGGAAATGGAAATAACCAAAATGTTTATCAATAATAGAATGGAAATGTTCATCATCAATAGAATGGATGAATAGATGGTACTACGCTCATATAGTAGAATACTATACAGCAAGGGAATAAAACACAACAAAGTCAATGAATTTTATTTGTTTTTTGTTTGTTTGTTTGTTTGTTTGTTTTTGAGGGCAGTGTCACTGGCCCTCATATGTGGGACCGAACCGGGGCCGCTGGCTTCCCAAGCCAGCGCTTAACCACCGCACCACTCGGCCAGCCCTAATGAATTTTAAAGACATAATTTTAAGTAGAAGAAACCAGATAAAATAAAACATATTCCGTTTCTATTTATATGAAGTTCAAAATAAGTAAATCTAATCTTTCAACAAATTGTGCTAGAGTAGTTGGGTGTCCAGATGCAAACAACACAGAACAAATAAACAAAAAACTTGGATCCATACCTCAATCTATATAAAAATTAAGTAAAAATAAATCATAGACCTAAATGTAAACCTGAAAACTATAAAAATTCTAAAAGAAACCGTAGAACAAACTCTCTGTGATCTTGGATTAGGCAAATATTCTTAGATGTGACAACAAAAGTATGATCCATAAGAGATTCTGCTCTTCAACAGAAACTGATGAGAGAATAAAAGGCAAGCCACAGACTGGAAGATAATATTTGTAGATCATATATATCTGATGAAGTACTTGTATCTAGAATACATAAAAAAGTCTTAAAGCCAAATAACAAACAACTCAATTAAAAAACTAGGCAAAGTGTTGCCTAGACACTAACTAAAGAAGATAAATGGATGAAAAATAAATGGATGAAAAGATTCTCCACATCATTGTTCATTAGGAAAAGCAAAGCAAATAAAACCAGAATGATATATGACTTACGCCTATTCGAATGGCCAAAATTAAAAAGACTATCCATGCTGTTTGATGATGATGTGGAGAAACTGGAATTTTTATATATTGCTAGTAGGAATAGAATGGTACAACCACTTTGGAAAACAGTTTGGCAGTTTCTTTAAAAATTTAAATATAAATACATCATATGATTATCCCATTCTGCTTGATATTTACCCTGGAGAAATAAAAATCATATATCATGTTCACTGCAACCTTCTTTGTAATAGACCCAAACTGGAAACAATTCATATTCTATCAACTGATAAATGGATTAAAAATTTTTGGCATATTCATACACTGAACATGTATTAAGCAATAAAACAGAAATAAAATATTGATACATGCTCTATCATAGATAGATCACCAAAGAATTATTCTGAAAAAAAAATTGGCAAGGCAAAAAGTTTTACATATGTATGATTCCATTTATATAAAATTCAGTAAAATAAAATCAATGGTTGCCGAGGGACTAGAAAGTAAGTATCGGAGGGAAGGATTACAAAGAGGCACAAGGTAAGTTTTGAGATTGGCTTACTATCTTTATTGATGTTTTCACAGATTTATATATATCAAAACATCAAATTATATACTTTGAAATATTCAATTTATTGTCTATCAATGGTATCTTTTAAAAGCTGTAATTTTTTTAAATTGGCAAAATTAATCTTTGGGGTAGTAGTTTAAAAAAAGGGACATGAGGAAGTTTTCTTGTGTGATAGTTTTATATAGCTTGATGTATGTATATAGGCAAAACCCAAAATGTAGCTTAACAAAGGATGTGAAGGAACTATACACTGAAAAGTACAAGACATTATTAAAAGAAATTGAAGAAGCACAAAGAAATGGAAAGATATTCCAGGTTCATCGATTGGAAGAATCAACATAGTTAAAATGGGCATATTACCCAAAGCAATATACATATTTAGTGTAATCTCCACCAAAATCTCAAAGGCATTTTCTAAAGAAATAGAACAAGAAATCATCAGATTTGTACAGAACAACAAAAGACCTCAAATAGCCAAAGATATCCTGAGGAAAAAAAGAACAAAGCCAGAGGTATCACAAGCCTCAACTTCAAATAATACTACAAAGCAACAATAATCAAAACAGCATGGTATTGGCAGACATACTGACCAATGTAACAGAACTGAGAGAACAGAAATAAACCCACGTATATACTGGCAAATAATTTTCAACAAAGGAGTCAAAAACATACAATGGAGAAAAGAAAGCCTTTTCAATAAATGGTGCTGGGAAAATTGAAAAGCCACATGCAAAACAGTGAATCTACACTGCTATTTGTCACCATACACCAAAATTAACTCAAAATGGATCAAAACATACATATATATATATATATATCCTGAAACAAAAGGAAACATAGGTACTAAACTTATGGGCCTTGGTCTTAGAGAAGATTTTATGAATTTGACCTCAAAGGTAAGGGGGAAATAAAAACAAAAATAAATGAGTGAGACTATTTCAAAAAGCTCTGTCTGCATAGCAAAAGAAACCGTCAACAAAGCAAAAAGGCAACTCACTGAATGGGGGAAATATATTTTCAAACAACACCTCCGATAAGAGGCTAATATCCAAAATATATAAAGAACTCATACAACTCAACGACAAAAAAAATAAACAATCCAATTAAAAATGGCAGATCACCTGAACAGACACTTGTCCCAAGAAGACATACAAACAAACAACAAAAAAAAACAATCAGATTGAAAAAATGGGCAGAAAACCTGAAAAGATACTTCTCCCAAGAAGACATACAAGCAGCCAACAGATATATAAAAATATGCTCAACTTCACTAGCTATTAGGAAAATGAAAAGCAAAACCACAATGAGATACCACCTCATACTTGTTAGAATAGCTGTTATCAACAAGACAAGTAATAACAAGTGTTGGAGAGGCTGTGGAGAAAAAGGAACCCTCATACACTGCTGGTGGGAATATAAATTGGTACAGCCACTATGGAAAACAGTATGGAGGTTCCTCAAAAAATTAAGAGTAGAGTTACCATATGACCCAGCAATCCATTCTTCTGGGTATCTAGCCTCCAAATTTAAAAATATTTATTCATAAAGATATATGTACCCCTATGTTTACTGCAGCGCTATTCACAGTGACCAAGACATGGAAACAACCAAGTTGCCCTTCTATAGATGACTAGATAAAAAAAGATGTGGTATGGTATACACAACGAACTACTACTCAGCCATAAGAAAAGATGAGATCCTGCCATTTGTGATAACATGGACCTATCTTCGGAATATCATGCTAAGCACAATAGTCAGATGGAAAAAGTCAAGAAACATGTTATTTCACCCACATATGAGATGTAAAACTGAAAGCAGTAAAGAAAGAAACAAACAAACAAAACCTCATAGACAGGCTACAGCATTGTGGTTACCAGGGGAAAGGGGGTGAGGGGAGGTAGAAAAGGGTAAAGAGGGTAAAATATATGGTGACACCAGGGGATCTGACTTTGGGTGCCGAGCATACAATTCAATATGCAGATGATATATTATAGAATTGTTCACTTGAAACCTATATAATTTTATTAACCAATGTCACCCCAATAAATTTATTAAAATTAAAAAAGAACATGAACTTTAAAATATTTTCTATTTACCATATTGTTGAATACAGTAATACTTAGGAATACCAGTGGGCCAGATAGACTGGATGGGAGCATGAAGGAATTTTCTGGGTAATGGAAATATTATTTATCTTTACAGTGGTGCTGTTTATACTGCTGCATTCACCTTATTGAACACTTAAGCATTTTTCTGACGACAGACTTTAAAGAAATGAGCTGTAAAAATAACTATTCTTTTTTTTTTTTTTAAGATTTTATTGGGGAATTGGGGGAGGGGAACAGCATTGGGGAATTGGGGAAGAGGAACAGACAAGTTGCTGTCCTTTTGTTCTTCAGTCTAGTTGCAGAGGATGTTGCTTCACTGGCCCATGTTGGTATCGTCATTGTGCTCTTCCCGGATGAGGCAGATCGATCCCCGGCCTCTGGATGGTCGCTCATCGCGGCTATTGGCAGCTCACACCGGCTACCAGCTGCTCACGCTGGCTGACGGCCACTCACTGTAGCCCATGGCAGCCCACTGCAGCAGGGGCTGCAGCCTACACCATCGCTGGGGCTCGTACAGTCCAGCTCCAGGTGGAGCTGTTGTTAGCTGTAGAGGGCAGTGTCACTGGCCTTCATATGTGGGATCCGAACCGAGGCCACTGGCATCCCAAAACCAGCTCTTAACCAATGTGCCACTCGGCTAGCCCAAAAATAACTATTCTTAATACATGATTAATATTATTAACTTCCTTTATCAGGATAAAGAGAATATGCCTTAGACCACACAGTATAAATAGAGAAACAATCTTTTTAGATGATAGATTGATAGATAGATAGATAGATAGATAGATAGATACATGGTTGATAGGGTCACTGACACCATCACAACGCATTATAAGCCTTGCATAACTTTTCTATTATTGATGGCACTTGTATTTCTATTCATTTATGCTCTCTTGATACCTTCCCCTTTCCCTATCTGGAAATTAACAAAGACACACATTTATATTAGGGTTCAACAAATTTAAGGGCATATTTTTGTGACAGTGAATTGGGAATCAATACAGCACAGTAGAAAGAGCTGTCTTTGAAATCAGATAGACCTGGTTTCCATTCCTCGTTCTGCAATTTATTAGGTAACCTCGTGCAAGTAATTAAACCTCTCTGAGAATCTGTTTCTTCAGCCATAAACTGGGGTAGTTTCTGCTCCCACAGGTTTATTCACTCATCTATTCAACAAGGAACACTGACTTCCTATTTTTTGAAAATGTTACTTATGCATGTATCTAGAATATACAAAGAACCCCTAACTAAAACTCAATAATAAAAAGATAAATTACTTAAAAATTGGCAAAGACTTGAACAGACACCACGACTGAGAATGGATAAGAGGAGTCCAAGAGTAAATACAAGAAAAGTAGTTATTAGGCTCTTTCAGTATTTTGGATTGGAGACTATTTAAGTTTAAAATGGGAGAATGGAAGTGAAGCAAGAGAGATTTAGACTGACTCTAGATAATACTTAAAAGGTAAAATTCATAGAACTTGGTGTGGATTGGGAATAAAGGTTGTGAGGTAATAAGTATGTTTCTTGCTTGTCAACTGGATAGATGGGGCTGCCTTTCACAAAAAAAGGAAGCACAGATTGAAGGCCAGATTTGGTAGTTTTTGAGATAAATGTAGAAAAAGCATGCCATGAAGACTGGCCTGGAATAGGCACGCATTAAATGGAAGCTACTGTGGAATGAAACAAAAGTAATTAATTCATATGGGATCAGACCTGTAAATTTGATTTCAGTCACTATTCTAAAATAAAGTCAAAAAAAAAAAGAAAAGAAAAGCAAGCATCAATGCAAGAAAACACACAAATATATACTCAGAAGGTATGTGTACAAATTTTGTTCAGATACTGCTACTGCTGCTATATATCTAGGAGGTAATGTCCCTAATTATAATACATCTGTTTTGAGAATACTGTAGGATCACAGAATTTCTCCCTTCTCTCATCTCTGCACATACATATAAAGATTTCAGAATCTCAAAGAAATGTATAGTAATTTGGCTGAAAAAAGGAAACACCTTTACTAAAGAAGTTAGTGGCTCAAAAAGGAAAGAGGCCAACTTTACATTGAAGAAAACCAGGGTAAAACAATATATATATATATATATATATATATATATATATATATATATATATATAAGATTTGATATTTTTTTGCACATAGTTGCTCTTAAAACATTATAACAGGATGCACAGTAATGCTGCCTAGCTTAAAAATATATTTTTATGCTGTCATGTAATCAGGTTACATATGAAAGAAACTGGTAAACTTAACAAAACCAGGCTTTGGAAAAGATGACTAAAGCACACATTTTTATTTTATGCTTTGAAACCTGAATTGAGATATTTCACTACTTTTAAACCATATGAAATCATGGAAGCCATCATAGCAAGAGCTAAAACCCTGGGGAAGCTATTAACAATTTTGCCTTCACACTTCCTACATGATTGTGGAAATGTGGGTTCAACTTCCCCATGAGACTCTTATTGCCCGATTTGGTACAACTGCTGCTATATCAACAGAAAGGATTAGGCATTACAGTAAGCCTATAGCAGATCTGGCCTTAGAAAGTTAAATGCATATGTCAGGTATGCCAAAGAACACCTTAAGTTAGAGGGAAATTAGCTTCCTATAGGGTAAGGGAGCATCATAAAACAAATAAATCAGTAGTGGTCCTACAAATAGACAATCTATATTCACAATAGAGGCATACAAAGATACAAGTTTTGTAAATGGAGTGATCAGATTTGGTCAGGGAAAACCAAGTTATTATAGTGTAAGTGCAACTTTAGTGGGCAGGGATGGTGAGAGAAGAAAATTGATTACAAGGAAGCGCATGAACAGGAGCACAAGATTTCCTGATAAGAGGTTTGGGTAAGAGGTGCCAAAGAGAATGAATAGGAACTGACTGACAAGATGTGAAAAAGCTACCATCACAAGCTTTGGCAATTTGTATGTGAATAGAGGGAGATGAGCTGAATGGTGATGCCACAGCATAACCAGTAAAGCCATAAAACCAAGTGAGCAGAGCAATGATGAATTAGTGGAGCCTAGGTTCAGAAAATTTCTTATGTTAGACAGTCATATCTCAGTTTATTGTCATGGCATGACAACAGGCTTCAGATTCTGTTTAGGAGGTTGTTTATTGCCTAATAAGGGATTTAGGGTTGAGTCTTAAAAGTTTGGAATTACATGAAAGGTGCTTGATGTTGAGACAAAAATACTAGAATGTTGCTTTACGAGTAAGCCACAAAAGAATTGTAGAGTTTTTTGAGCCATGAAAACATAAACAAAACATCAGAACAACTTATTAACTTAATGAAATGCAGCCAAGTTGGGTGTAGTCCAGATTCCAGGACAAATTGTAATGTAAGTTCCAAGAGTCAGTGAACCAGCTTCTCGTTGCACATGCTCTGGCTTAAGTCAGTCCTGCCCATAGGGTAAAGCGAGGTAGATATTTTATTTTTATATCCTATTAAATTGTGAAAATGACTGAACTTAATGTAAGTTCTTAATGTAAGGCTGTATGCTTACCAGAAGCCATCAAATCAGGGTGGGAAAGATAATTATACTGCTTTTCCCAACAGAATAGCAATTGAAAATAGAAGGTTTTAGCTTGGACATTCTCATAAATCCCTATGGATTATGAACTGACTAGTAGGGATGTTGCTGTAACTGTGGCAGCTGGTGAGTAACTTGTAGCTTGTAGCCACCTCATTCTAAGTGTGTTTACAGCAAGTCTTTGGCTCAACTGTTTGAGTAAGAGTCATTCTCACTGGACCTATTATCACCAGGCCACTCCATGTTCATGGCATGTGACAAAGCGATGCAGATGTTTGGAGATATTTTAGACTGAAGATATGCTAAATTAGGAATTAGGATTCTAAAAGAGTAATAAAGAGGGACTTTCTGGATATAAGGGGAATTTAAGGGATCTTGGTAGGTAATAAATATTTCCCAACCTAGGTGTACCTTTACACGAATTGGAGACTTTGAGGTAGGTGGAGGTCACCTGACTGGAAATGAGGACAGAAGAGAAACTTCACTGCTGTCTAGGGATACCTGAAGGTCCTATATGGACATTGTAAGGTGTCAGCTGGGGTGGAGAATTTTGTCATTTTTGAAGATTGTTAGACTGAATACATGAATCTAAGAGCTAAGGTTCTAAATGGGAATTGCCCCACTTTCTTTATAAATGAATAAAATGCAACCCAAGGAAAGAAAAACCAGAGCCTCCTAGTTATACACTCAATTAGTAAGTTGTCCTTGTAACTCCAGTGCTGTCCTACCTAACAAAAGTGACTTTATGAAGGAAGTGGGACAACTCCACCCATGCCATTTGCATTGTGACTTTGCTGTTCCTCCATCAAGGAGGTGAGTCTATTTTCCCATCCCGTGAATGTGCATTGACCTGTGATTTACTTGGGCCAATAAGATAGATCAGTTAGTAAAAATGTGTCAATTCTAATTCTAAGCTTCAAAAGACCCATGTGATTTTGCTTTTTTTTTTTTTAAGGAACTCTGCCACCACTATGTGAACGAGCGTAGGCCAGCCTGATGGATGATAAGAGACATGTGGCCCAATCACCCGTCACTCCAGCTGGCAGTCAGCAAAACACCAGCTGTATGTGAAGCCATCATAGACCAGCCAGCCCCCTACTTACCTGCCAGCTGATGACAGGTGCATGAATGAGCCAAGCTGAGATCAGCTAGACCTGGCTCAGATCAGCAAAACCACCCCTCTGACCTATAGAATTGTGAGTAATAATACATGCTTATTTTTTTTAAAGGAGAGGTTGACAAACTATGGCTATGGGCCAGCCACCAGTTTCTGTAAAGTTTCATTGGAATACAGCCATGTCCATTTGTTTATGTATTATCCATGGCTTCTTTCACGCTACAACGGTAGAGTTGTATAGTTAGGAGAGAGACTGTATGGTCCCCAAAGACTAAAATATTAACTATGAGGCCCTTTAAGAAAATGTTTGATGATTCCCTGTTTTAGATCACTAAGTTTTGGGGGTAATCTGTTGCACAATAATATCTAACTGGTATAATATCATATGAAGAAATTACTAGGTCATTTTGGTTATTTATTCTTGCTAAATAAACTACTTTAAAAACTTAATGGCTGGGCTGGCCGAGTGGCGCGGTGGTTAATCGCTGGCTTGGGAAGCCAGCGGCCCCAGTTCAGGTCCCACATATGAGGGCCAGTGACACTGCCCTCAAAAAACAAAAAACAAACAAACAAAAAAACCTTAATGGCTTAATCAACAACCAGTTTCTTTTACAATTCTGTGAGCAGACTGGGCTCTGCAGGGCTATTCTTCTGCTCCACAGGGTGTTTGATGATGTTAATGTTATCTAGGAGCAAGGCTGGACTGAAATTTCGAAGCTGGTTCATTCAGGTGGCTGGCAGTTGATGCTGGGTCTCATATGGGAGATCAGGGGGGCAGATGGCTTGGGCACTTACTTTGCTGGCTATGCACATGGCCTGATGACTGGGTTTGGAGAAGACACATCTGAAAAATGAGTTCTGAGAAAGCCACATCAAGTTACATGGCTTCTTCTGACTTGGCATTAGAAGCTCATTTCTGCTTGTCAGTCAAAAGTGAGTCCCAGAAAGTCTCCCTGGCTGCTTGAGGGTCAGCCACTGCCATGAATGACACTGTACCTATCCGGCCAGGAAGTCCATGACCAATGGATGACTTCAGCAGAAACAAAATGGTCATCAAGGACCTTCACCTTGGGAAGGTAACAGTACCTAAGACAAAAATTCGGGAAAAACTAGCCAAAATGTACAAAACCATGCCAGATGTCATCTTTGTACTTGAATTCAGAACCCATTTCGGTGTGATTTATGATTCTTTGGATGATGCAAAGGAAAATGAACCCAAACATAGACTTGCAAGACATGGCCTGTATAAGAAGAAAAAGACCTCAAGGAAAACAGTGAAAGGAACGCAAGGACAGACCAAAGAAAGTCAGGGGGACTGCAAAGGCCAATGTTGGTGCTGGGAAAAAGGAGTAAAGATTCGTCAGTGACTTTATCTGTGGTGATTGAGCAGACTTTTTAAATTAGAGGATTAATAAACCAAGAACCTTTATGTGAAAAAAAATAAGAGTTGCTGAGTCAGCTCAGATTCAATAGGAGGGACTATATAGAGGAGTAAATACTGGGAATTCAGGTTCATAATCATGGATGGGGCGCAGGGGGGTATTGTTGAAAACAAGCTATCTCAACTGAAATATATACCCTTTTCCCTTTCCTGTCTGCTCCTGAAGCATCTTTTCATTTTGTCTCCATTTTATGTTTAGGAATTATTAAACTCACGCACATGCTTGATTTATATACATACATATATGTTTCTTCATTTTATTTAAGAACTCAGAGTTCCTGGATTAAAGTCTTGGGTTGGCTTGGTTGGCCAGCAGAGTGATGTTTACACATGGATCTTTTACCTTTGGAAAGGGCCACTTCACATATGTTTCAATTAAAATGTGTGATGATTCTTTAACCTTAGTAGTTTTAAAGCTTTTAATCACATTATAGAATTTTATCCGTCTTTGGCAAGATGATAATTTAGATTGGAAGGTAACCAAAATGAAATCTATGAAATCATGTAACAACTTTCTACGATACCTCACTCTCACTTCCACAGTCATTGCCTCCCATACACCTGTGAGCTCAGCACAACTCAACACCCAAATTTCCAAGGAGTCAGAGACAGGTTATCTAGGTGCTATCATGCTGCTCCTTCTGGGGATTTGTTTCACAATAACCATCTAAAATTCCAGTATTGTGGTCTTTGAGCTCTTGGCTCATTTTATTTCAACTAATAGGTTAGTCGCTTTGAACCACAAAACCCCTGTCATGTGTTTTAAACCCTTGATTTTCAAAACACTGGCTTGCTCTCCAGCACTTTTGAAATCTTTAACTTTCAAAGTGACTATTACTAGCCCCTATTACCAACTTATTCTCTCAAATTCTATTTGAGAGAAATAACCAAGACTGGGAAACAACAAAAATGCCCATCAGTAGACAACTGGATTAAGAAACTGTGGTACATTTATACGATGGAGTATATAGAAGAATGAAATCATACCATTTGCAACGATATGGATGGACCTAGAGACTATTATGTTAAGTGAAATAAGTCAGTCGGAGAAAAACGAATACCATATGATCTCACTTATATGTAGAATCTAAAAAACTGAATATGAACAAAGTAACCAGAAATAATCTCAGAGATACAGAGGAAAAACAGGGATGCTAGTTGAGATGGGGGTGGGGATGAGGGAGAAGGGGAAGGGATTAGACAGCAAAATTAGGCAACTACAATATTGCCACAGGGATATGAAAGACAGTTTGGGGAATATAATTAATAATGTTGTAAATATTTTGTAAGGTGTCAGGTGGTCACATGTCTTGTTAGGGAGACTACCTCATGGGTGGGGTAGAGGCCTGATTACTGCACTGTACAACTGAAGCTGATGTTGTATAATATTGTATGTCAACTATAATTGAATATATACATATAGTCACAGGATATGGAGTATAGTGTGGGAGTTGAGTTAATGGAATTGTAATAGCTATGTATGATATGGGGGGAGTGGGGCGGTGGATTGGGAGAGAGGGGTTGTCACTTTAAGGGGTAAAAAGTATTGTGTTGTACACCTGAAACTAATAAAAAAATGTATGTCTTTTTTACATGATTATGTTGAATATTTTCATCTACTCCCCATCCTCTTTCACTGTTATCTTTGCAATATATCCTTTTCTGTTGCTCATTTTTTCTAGGTTATTCTGATTTCCTGAAGCAGATCTAGTGACCCATGTTGTCATTTGACCTATTCAAATGCTCTTGTGTGCCTTTTCTCCCAATCATTCAGTTGTTTCTTAGCCTCTGTCCCTGCTCCCTCTTACCTACTCCTCTCACCCCTGCCATCCCACACAATGATCAGATAGTGGCAGGTAAGAGATCACAGCTACCCCAGCTGGGGTTTGTCTTAAAGGAGTAAGGCAGGCCACATGGAAAAAGTAACTCCTCACCTATGTTTTCTTGAATAAATACAGAAGAGTTTTCAGAAAAGACTCTATGCCACAGAACAAAGTCAAGAGAAAAAATGTAAAGCCTAGTGTTTGATCCAACAGCATTAGATAGACTAAGAGAAGGGGGATAAAAAAAAATAAGAAAGCATGACACAGAGAGTGAGAAAAAAAACAAACAAAATGTGTCCTGCAGCAATTCTGTTAATGGAGCATGGACCATAGTGCCAGCTTTTTCATTTGGTTATGATGGGTTCATTTAAACTGATAGAGCAAAATCCACCTGCCATTGCCAATGACAGCTCCTCCCATGTTTGCAGTGTTCTTGTATATTCTGCTTTGTGATGTCTTCTTCTGTTCTGCATTTATGGATGTTTTGTGAAATTCACTCATGAATCCAGAACCCTTAATCCATACTTACTACTTTAAGTCCCTTAACTACATTTTTATATTTTCTCTTGTGCTGTTCTGGCTTCTAAGATCTGTGCAGGACATTGGAAAATGCCCGGTATTTCCTGGGGAGGTGGGCATCTCCTCTGTGATCAGGTAACCTGGGTCTTGGAGCACCATCCCAGTGGGAGAATGTGGTGGCGACAGGGTTCTGAGCCAGTGAAATCTCAGCACTGCTTCCTATAACCAAACACTGCCAGCAGTGCTGCAGTGCCCAAGGTGTCCCAGGTGCCCCTACTGGGATCAGTCATGTTGGGCTGGGGGCAGGGTAGGCTGGGAGAGGCCAGTTGGTGAGTCTGTGACTTTGTTCTCCTCCTAGTAATGGTGACTGTCAGCCCTCAGCTGTCTCACCTCTGTATCTCCATCCCTGTAATTGGGGTTAGCCACAGCATGTGTCTGCCACTGTGGAAGGGATGCTCCTGTCTCTAGTTCTCAGGGCTGCAGATAGTGTGCTCCGTAACTTGAGACTCACTGCTATGGTGTCTCCTGGGGAACACTGCTAGCTCTGGGAAGGTAAGGGGAGGTGGCCAGGCTCTGTGGCTTTGTTTTCTGCCTGCCAATGGTGGCTGCTAGACCACAGCTGTCGCACCTCTGTGTTCTATCTCTGCCCTGTCACTGTGTTCAGCCAGAGCATGTGCTAACCACTCAGGCAGTAATGTCTAGTCTACCTCTTTGCTCCTCAGGGCTGCAGAGAGTGCACACTACAACCTGATTTCTCTCCTCTCCTGAGACCAGCAGTGAGCTCCATCCAGACTGTCCATAGCACCCATCCCTGCTCTTCTCTATCCTCCCCCACCCCACCCCATTTGCTTGGATTCACCCTCCTTTAGATGTTTCAATGCACAGATCTCTCAGATGAGTTTGTGTGTTGGGCAGAGAATCCTTTGTTGAATTACAATTGTTCAACTTGCTGTAACTTCAAGCAGAGAGACCAGGAGGACTTCTCATGTAGCCATGCTTCTGACATCATTCCAAGTTCATGTTCTGATTGTTTGCTGTTAGTATTTAAGATATGCAACTAAATTTTGAATATTGACCTTGTGTTTTGCAGCCTTGGAAAATGTACTTGATAATCTTAGTAATTGTTTTGTAGTCTTTAGGATTTTCCATGTTGACAATTATGTCTTCTATAAAATGGGGTAATTTTACTCCTTTCTGTCCAATATTTATATGAATTCTTTCTCTTGCCTCATAGAACTAGCTATGACTTCCAGTACATTGCTGAATAAAAATGATCAAAGCAGAAATTGTTGCATTGTTAAACTTATCTTAGGTGAAAAGCATCTAGTCTTTCAAGATTAAATGTTAGCTATAGACTTACCATAGATGCTCTTCTTAGGTTAAGGAAGTTCTCTCTTCTATATTTAGTTTGCTGGATATTTTACCATGAATGGGTATTTAAATTTGTCAAATATTTTTTTTCAGTAAAAATTGAGATAATTATATAATGTGTCATTTATTCTTTTAGTATGGTGAACCACATTTAGAGCTTTTTCACTGTTAAACCTTGCATTGCTAGAATAAATCCCACTTGGTCTTTATGTAATGTCATCTTTATACATTGCTTGATTCTATGTACTATATGTTAAGAAGGAGTTTTGCACTTATGTTTATGGTCTATGTTTATGGTCTAATAATATTGGTCTATGATCTTCCTTTCTGTTGATATCTTTGCCAGGTTCTATTATAAAGATTTTGCTGACATCATGAAATAAAAAGTTTGTATAACATTGGTATTATTTCTTCTTCAAATGCTTGCTAGAACTCATCAGAACTATCTATCCATTTCACCTATGTCGTCAAATTGGTTGGCACGTGTTGTTCATAATATTCCTATATTTCCCTGTAATACCTTTGGGATCTGTAGTGATCCTTTATGACTGATATTGGTAATTTGTGGATTTTCTCTTTTTTTCTTGATCTGTCTTTCTAGACATTTATTAATCTTTCCAATAACCAAATCTTTCCAAGAACTATTCAATTGATTTCTGCTCTTTTATTATCTTATTTTGCTCATTATTTTTAACTTTCTAAGGTAGAAACCTAAGTCACTGCTTTGAAAACTCCATTATTTTCCAATGTAAGCATTTAGGGATATAAATATTTCTTTATGGTGCTGCTTTAATTTTGTACTACAAAGTTTGATGTGTTTTCATGATTATTCAGTTTTTAATACTTTCTAATTTCCCTTGTGATTTCTTTTTTTTTTTTTTACCTAGGTTTATTTAGTAGTGTGTTGTTTAATTTTAAAGTATTTGGGACTTTTCTCGATACCTCAATATTATTGATGTCTAATTTAATTCTGTTGATTCTGTTTTATGGCCTAGTATATAGTCTCTTCTGTTGAATTATTTATTTATTTTTTATGTGTGCCTTAGAAAGGAATGTGATTCTATTGAGTTTTATATAAATGTCATTTGGGTTAGGTGACTGATAGTGTTGTTCAGATTTTCTTTATCCTTAGTTTTTTTTGGTTTACTTGCACTATCTATTATCAAGACTAGGGTGTTGAAATTTTCAACTATATTCATGAATTTTTCTATCTCTCTTTTTTTTCCCATAAGTTTATGTTTTACATGGCTTCTTGCTCTGTTATTAGGAACATGCATATTTATGATTGCTGTACCTCCTGATGTATTGAAATTGATACTTTAATCATCATGAAATATCTGTCATGTACTTAGGTTTTATTCCTTTTTTATCTTTTTCTCTCTGTTTTTCATATTAGATAATTAGGGTACTTTACTTTGAAATTCACTGTTCTTTTCTACCATTTTGAATGTGCTATAAGTACCATCAATGATTTTTTTTTAACTTCATATATTTCCTATTCTACAATTTTCTTTTGGTTATTTTTCATAGTTTTCAATTCTCTGCTGATATTTCTCCTCTGTTCATTCATTATGAGCATATCTCTCTTTAGTCCTTAAGCATATTTATAATAGCTGTTTTAAAGGCCTTGTTATCTAATTGAAACACCTAGGTCATCTTGGGGTTTGTTTGTAATGACTGATTTTTCTTTTGACTTTGGTGCACTATTTTAGGTTTCTTTGTAGTTCTAGTAATTGTTTTATCATAGCAAATAGTATGCAGCAGGGAGCCTGGATTCCATGCTCTTTCATTATTATTGAAGTATAGTGAAAGCTAGACACTCATGATATTTAGCTATAAGTATGCATTAGGGATCCAAATATATGAAATATATAAAACAAGGGGAAATAAAAAAAAATAGAATACCAATAGTTCTTTTAAGTCAGAAAGTATCATTAGAAAGGGTAAATTGGGCCAGCCGAGTGGCACATTGGTTAAGAGCTGGTCTGGGGATGCCAGCAGCCCCAGTTCGGATCCTACAGCTAACAAAACACCTGGAGCTGGTCTGCGAGCCCCGGCGACTCTGTTAGCTGCAGCCCGTGCCGCAGTGGGCTACCATAGGCTACAGTGAATGGCCGACAGCCAGCGTGAGCTGCCAATAGCCACGGTGAGCGACCTTCCAGAAGCTGGCGACCGATCTGCCTCATCCGGGAAGAGTGCAAGAGTGCAGTGAAGCAACGTCCTCCGCAACTAGACTGAAGAACAAAAAGCCAGCAACTTGTCTGTTCCCCTTCCCCGATTCCCCAACTCCCCAATAAAAAATCTTTTTTAAAAAAGAAGAAAAGGGTAAATTATGATTAAAATAAAATTGCTGAGTTTCAAGTTGTAATATAGGGATAACTATTTGAACATTACAAGGGAATGAAAAGGAGGAGGAGAAAGGGGAAAAGGATCTCCCTATCTCTAGTTCCTATATAATAAGCACTGTTGTAAGCTCTTTACACAGATTTATTTATTTAATCTTCACTGCAACTCTATACATTAGAGTTTAGCAAAGAGGATAGCTGACCACTAGAAAATTCTCCTGGGAAGCAGCTGTTTAGCCAGGACTACGTTTTCCTGCCCCATTATGTTTAGGGGTGGGGTGTAAAACTAGTCCTCACCAATGCGGTCTGAGTGGAAGTAAGCTGTGTCACTCACAGGCTGACATTGTTAATGTATCAGTTCTTCCTTGTTCACAGAAATAATGTTAAACCACTGAGAATTTGGGCTTTATCAGTTATAGCCACTAGCATTGCCTTAACAATTATAGTAATATGGTACCAAGTCAAACATGGGATCTCCATTCTATAGACAAGGAAATGGAGGCACAAGGAGAAAACATTAGCATTAGCAGAATAAAGATAATTAATATTTTATTGAATTACTGCATTAATTATAAATTTCATAGGCATATGATTGTTATCAAGAGAAATAATGAACTCTTCCCAGTGACATGCCTTTTGGATAAATATAGAAGATCATAAAGTATATTGTCCTCTAAATAAGTCATTGACAAACATGCTTCATTGGAATAACAACAAAAATCATTGATTGATATGATCATTAGATCAGCAACAGTGGTTAGTATTGTAGGTTTAACATTGCAAATTTCTTTCATTATTTGTAAGATCAGATACATGGTGATTAGAAGACTCAGATTGAGATAGGCTGAGTTGAAGCAAAGAGGGACCTGACAAGCTTAGACCAAGATCCAAACAAACAAAATCTGAGCACCGCCTTTGAGGCCCCTGATAATTTTGTCTCCGAGCCCAAAACTGTGATTGGAACCTGTGCATAAATATGCCTCTACTCTAGACTTTTTTGATACTATTTCATTTTATATGTTAAATTTTAAACACATAAAACTTAGAAAAAGAATGCTTTAGTGAAGCATAAATCAGCCAAGGACACATTCTAGTTTTACAATGAAATGCTGCTTTCCCATTACAAGAAAAATATTTCATTTCCAAAGGTTAAATAAGTTAATACTTCAAAGAAAGAATTCCATTGAAAAAAAGAATCCAATCCAAACTATTCTCTGCCATCATGTCCATTGTACTTTCATTTGATTATCTGTTGAATACATTTCATGCGATTTAATTCTTTGCCACCCTGTGTTAAAAAAAATAAAATTCTAAAGCAGATTTTTACACACCTGAAAACTCCACTAGCTTAATGATTCTGCCTTCCACAGTAAGTCTGTGTGACTTATATTTATTCCTGTCTTAAAATAGATCATTATTTGTAGATGTGTTTTTTTTCTTTTGGATTTATTTTGTGAAATGTTTTATTTTTGTAGTTGTGTTTTTATTCAATGGTTGTGCACTAGAATTTATTGCAGGATTGGTCATTTATGAACCTGGTCTTATCTGCTTTTCTTTACATGGTATCTATTACCTTTTAAGCTAATGGTTTCATAGAAATCTCTGTGAAGGTTCAAGTATTTCTCTGGTCTTCGCCATTATTTTTGTATTTTTTCCAACTCTTTTGATACTAACATGACTATAAGTTCCTATTTCCCACCAAGATTGCTGCAAGCTCAGCTTAATCTTTTTGAGGCATACAAATAATCATATAATTTGGGGGAAAAGACTAAAATCTGGTAAAGGACATACAACAGAAAAACAACATAGGTAGGTAATATTCAAGTGATTCCTAACTGTCACTTCTAAGAGTACTGTAAAAAAAACAAGACCGACCACTGAGCCTTGAAATTTGCTGGAACTATAGAATTTGAACTAATAGGTAAATACTTCAGAAGTGGAAATATATATATATATATATATATATATATATATATATATATATTCAATAAATATGTTTTTGAGTCCATTGTCAAGATCTGGTCTAAGACCTGGGGAATTGGATTGTGCTCTACAATTATGCCCGCTCGAAGAAACGTATTTTCTAGTACTTACCAAGGCTTCTTAGTGCTGAAGGGGCCTTGATTGAAGCAGTTATGGCCATGCCTTCAAGTAACTTGGAGCAGAGGAGACAGCTATTAGCGGAATAAGAAAAACAATTTTAAGTTACAAATTGTGACAAGTGTTATGAAGGAAATAAGCAGGGTGCTAAGAAAGAGAATGACAGGAACAAAAATGAACATTTCTTTATCAAGATTCCTTGTCACCTCTCTGATGAAATCATATTTAGGCTGAAACCCAATGGATGGAATAGAGTGTGATAATATGGAAATAGAGGTGCGTACCAGGCAGTCCAAGCACAGGGAACAGCCTGCACAAAGGTATTCAAGCTACAAAATAACTCGAAAAAAATAAACCCTGAAAGAAGACTACAGTGGCTTCAGTTTCTATTGGGTTAGTCCAAAAATGGCATCAAAAAATGTGGTTTCGGTTTCACCATAATGTAAAGCATGCCATTCTTCCATTTTAATGCCAGGTTTTCGAATTCTGTAAATTCTTTGAAAACAGGCCACCCCTTACTTGAAAACATTTGGAAGAAAAACGTTTTGTAAATTAGGGCACGAGTCCACAAATCCTGTCTTGTCCCAGGATGCAAAGACTACCACTCCTTCCTGGGATAATGCAAACTCAAACATGGCAGGGACCCCGTTTAATAGCCTAGCCTTGAATATACTGCAGGCTTTCAAAGCCTGGGCTGACCTGTAGGTCTGATATTAGGGGTCTAATTTGTATGAGAGGCTTAAGCACTTGAGAATAACCTTCCCTGCTAATGGCAGAGAGAATGAAGGAGTACAAAGTTGCCCCCCACCCACGAGTCATAAGGGACAGGCAATATTGAAATATAGCAAAGCAGGTCCTATTAACATTGTCCTCTAGTCTGTTTCCATTGGTGACTGTGCCTAGGAGGGGAGCTGGTTTAAATACAAGATCTGGAGCACAAAATCCATTTAAGATATGAATGAGCAAAGGTAAAGGCCCCCATCCCCTTCTTTGTCATTCAAAGTCATAGAAACGCAAAACAGAGGGTAGTATATCATCATAGCCACTTGAATTGGAGAGAATTATAAATGAATGATAAGGACAGGAAATTAATAAGCACCTATAATGTGCAAGGCACTGTTCTAGGCTCTGGGTGCAAAACAGACACATCTCCTGCCCTCACAAAGCAGAACAGAGCCATCAATCAATAATTATGCCAATACAGAAATATAAACTGTGATAAGGACCATGAAAGAACTATATAAGGTGTCAGACAGTCCTAATAGTTGTATGACCTTGAGAATGTTATTTAATTTCTGTGAACCACAATTTCCTTATTCATTTTGTTGTTCTGTTGTAGTGATGGAATAAGATCATGTATGTAAACCACCTAACATGTGCTTGGTCTATAATAGGCTCAGTCGATGGTATCTATTAATAGTATTTGGGGAAAATATGAGAAGCGTTATTACTTGGGTTGTGCCTGATCTAGAGAAATGCTTTCTTGTTCACTGATTTTGCTTGAAGAAATATAAATTCCACTGATATACAGGAATTCAATAACCCTCTCAAATTTCCCTTTATACACCACCATTGTTTCCCTACAATGCAGCACTGGGAAACAGGTACAAACCCAGATCTGTGGACAACTCTAGGTATTCCATAGTTTCTCAAGGTAATGAACTAAAATTTGATAAGGCCCTAGGTTGTGTTTTAGCCTATCTCAAATGGCCCCTTACCAACTCAATTCCTGAAAGTGTTTGGAGTTGCAAAGCTAAGCTTACTGGAACAAAGCATTTAAAGACATTTAAACTGAATATTGAAGAGCTTTTAAACAGTTATAGTATGGGGTTTTACCACATGCATTACATGTCGACACTTTTTAGTCTGTCTGTGGGAACGCCTCCAACATCGTACCACGCCTATCACTTTTCATTAAACAAATTAAATAAGCTCTCTACCTTTATTAATGTGCACCATACTTTACATAGATATAGCTGTATTGACCTCGCTTTATCGTCAAAATATAAATCACAAGTAGTAGAATGTGAGTACCACATATTAATCACAACACATTAAAAGTGAGAACATCTCCATTTTCTGGAAACTAAATCAAAGACTGAAAGTACAAATATTTCCACAAAAAAATTTTATGGGAGAATCAAACAAGCTAACTAGCTAGTTTAGATGAGGAGAGCAACCTTAGCCATGAATATCACCACAAAATGCGTAGTACAGTGCCTGGCATGTAGTAAATGATCTTTTCATGGTGCTCCCTTATTTCTGACAATCTGATCACAGATCCAAATGTTTATACTGGTTTTATATAAGTAGATAACTTTGTTGAAATATCCACCTTTATATCCCTTGATTTTCCAGATAACTAAAACATTCTCTATGAAATTGATTTCTTTGTTAAAGGAAGCATTTTTAAATGTAGAAGCATATCCTGTTTTCCTTAAATACAGTAACTTGAAAAATATTTGAATCGTTCTTCATGAATCAGGGTCATTTTTATGAGCATTATGTCCTAAACTTTTTGGGAACCATTGATTTTTCTCATCTGTACACTACCCAAGAATTCTGGAAATCTCTTTTTAACACAAGAGGCTTATTTCCAAGTGAATCAATCTATTTTTATACATTATTTTTAAACATGCTAGATTGTTTTTATATTTTTCAGTCATAAGACCATAGTTACGTCAATTCATAAACGAAATATTGTTAAAAAGAAAACAATTGAGTTCAAGATAAAGTATTTGTCTGAGAGGAGGTATCACATCACCAAATATAGTCTGTAACATTAGGAAAAATAATACCTGTCCTATTATTAGATCCGTCCAAGGTCCAAGGACCATTATCTTCCCTCTTCCCATTTCTATTTGGTCATCACTAATTTCATTCATTTGCTGATTTTCAACGTTAGATCATTAAGGAATGTTCATTTGAATGATAATTTATCCAGTACCAATGAAGTCCAGGTGCCGTAGTTGAGCCAACAAATAAAAAAAATAATGCAGCCAGTAAGTACCAAACTTTATCAACCCATATACAATTCCTTGGTTTGAAAGCATAATTCATTTGGGAAACAAACTACTCGTATTGCAAGACATTGCTCGTTTACCATGTTAAAATGTATTAGAAATGTTTGCTCATCTTGTGGAACACTCATAAACCAAGTTACTCTCAATCCAAGGTTTTACTGTAATTGTTTTACCAAATCCTCAGCTGTTTGAGTTACATGGGAAATTTCATTTTTAGATACATAAAAGAAGGAAAGGCAGAAAAAAAGAGAAAACAACCAAAATCAAAACTAACTGAAAACCCTGCCCTCCAACAAATTGGCCTCAAGCACACAAGCAAATAGTTTGCAAAACTACCCATGGTTTTGGGTTTGTTTTTGTTGTGTTTTGTATTGATATCTTTAATAAAAGTCCCCGTAAAAATCGTTCAGGCTTTTTCCTACTTCAGAAGTCTTTGGTTACCCAGGGCATCTGCACCAAACACAAGAGGGCATTTAGTTTTCACTCATGTTGAGTGGCAGCAGAATTTTTTGTAAAAGCTGCACTATGCAGAACATTTGCAGAAAATAATTACCGAGTCGAGCAGACCCTTTATCCTCAGTAGCCATCTCTCTAAAGTCCCACTGAAAGACCTCAAAATCTTTAACTTTTCTTCTAAAAAGTCTCTTTGGATGCAAACCTCCCAAACGCACACTGTGAAGGGTCAATTCTACAAGGCCTTCCAGTTACAAAGTGAACGAGGCAAATTATGACTCTTAAGCTTATATTTCTCTGTGAGATATTATCTCATATCCTTACATAAAGTCTGATTTATACAAATTGGCTCCTTTTCTGAGGATTTGCTTCTATTTTCAATGCTGCTTTTCAGTCAAACTTCACTTTCGGTGGAAACACATTTTTGATAGCCAGGGCTGAACATAAAATTCCATTATTTAAGTGGCAAAGAGCTGGTGAGTCAAGTCGGCGAGGCCTGTGGCAGTAACTTACTCTGTTTGTGGTTTCTAGTTTGTTAGACTCGGTGGAGCCATGAATCTATCTTGTCCTTAAAAAACTGAAAGAGGGGGCTTTTAAAATGAATGTAATGCTAAATTTATGTGCCCCAGGAGCAGCATATCAAGGCCTCTAGACTGATTGGACCCAGATGTCGGTAACAGTGTCAGCGTTATGGAGCAACTGCAGGTGTGGGAATAGATCCCCTTCCCTGGGACCCTCAGCAATCAGACCAGTGGTTTCTCCTGGCTCTCGGTTTGGAGTTTTCAATTAACACTACAATGGTATTGTTGTTCTCCAGTATTAGATCATATGTCATGTAAATGAAGTCGAATATACAGTTAAACTTGACAAGGTGATTTAGGCCAAGGATACATGTGTTCGGTATTATAACTTGATTGAGGTTAAATAATAATAATAAAAAAAGCCCTGACATGCTATAAAGTTTTTATTATTTGGCTTATCAGTAGATTTTCACATTATGCTTTCATAAAACAGAATGTCATTTATAGCAGGGCGAGACGCTTATGAAAAGGGAGACACGAATCTACTTATAAGTGACTGAAATGATTAATTCCAGATTGGATGCTTTTATATAGTCAGTACGGCAACGGGAAGTTCCCCGTGTGCTTTTTTTTTTTTTTTAATTTGTTTGTTTCCATTTTTCCAAAATTCTGTCTTAGTTCTCTTTCTTCCCCTTTAATGTGAGTGATCAGTGCCCACATAATCACGCCCACTGGGGAGAGCAGCAGTGGTGTTCGGGCTGGGATTCTTTTGAAATGTTGCCTGACTCAAAGCAATGAATTTAGCTCGTCAATGACCGGGACCATATTCCACTCTTCTGTGGGCATGATGACGCTTTGGAGAGAAGTCCCTCTCACTAAAACATGTTCTGATAGCTGTCATCTCTTTGAGTTAGAAGGTAAGCTTCTCAGGGCAGAAACCTTATCTGTTATGTGTTTATAGGTGCCACAGTCACTGATGGTCCCATGAATAAATACCAATAAAAATAACTTCGCAGGTCTGTTCTCTACCTCGCTCTCGCAGAACATTTGTAACTCTCATTAATGTTGATGGACCGTGCACAGGACAGAGCTCTCCCATTTTACTTGTGTCTTCGTTTGTTGCAGCAGTCTCTTAGAGACCAGACCACGTCATAAGTCAGCTCAGTAAAAATGTATGTTCGTGTGCCAGCACCTAGGCAAAGTGTAAGTCCTACAAGTGTGTGTGTAACAAACGTAAAGAAAGGCACGGCTCATTTTTTTTTTCTGGTAGAATTAATAAGCTCATGGACTAAATTTTTCACCACTCAATACTATCATTACTCAGGAGTACCTTCTTTCAATGAATAATAAATAATTGGGAAAATGAAGTTAGTCCTGAGAGTCACACCTAGACTTTCTGTTAGGATCGGAAAGTGTTGATGACATTCCAGTGCCTTTTCATTACATCCCATATATGTGTGTGCATAGTATTTCCTCTTTAAATGTATGAATTGTTCACTATAGCTAGAATCATTCATTCCTGGCATAATGACATATACTTTGGCAAGTTACTAGTGAATTTCAGTTTACTATCTCTCTGCAAAATAAACATAATGTGTGATGGAACAAATGAGCTAATAATCTCTAGGGGGAAAGTCAAGTGCTCTTTGTGGATAAATTGTTTCAAGACACTACATTGTGGTTTGGTATACTCATTCACTCAGGCATTTATTCAGACAAATGTCGACCATCTGTAATGAGCAAAGCACAATGCGGGGCACCTGGATACAAAGATGAATAATGCACAGTCCTTTCTTCAAGAGATGACAGACATTGAAGCGAAGTGCCATAAAGCAATTCCATAAGTGCAATGATAGAAATACACAAAGTATCATGGAAAATATGTCGATAGCAAAATTAAGTGAATTAAACACCTATGAGCATATAATTTTTAAGGTTAATGTTGACTTATTTGTTCTCAGTACAAAGAAGGCTGATAACAAAAGCATTTACATGGTGAAAAAAAATGTGATTCGAGTACTGCTGTCAAGGTCAATGTCAGCACTAATTAAAACAAGTAATAATATATAACATGAAAAATGAAGATGTTAGGCCGCTGACATAAAATAAATTCCTATTCCTTAGTCTTCCAGGATATCCTAGGTATATTTGTCATTAATTTTCTAACTTAATTTGTATCTAGAAATTCCTCTTTATCTATCTTTACTTAGGGCCCTATTAAATGTTTATAATCTATGGAACACTACATAACTGTCCCTAGGTGCAATGATAAAATGCAGCCCATTGATTTTTCTGCCAAGTAGGTAGAAGACTTATAAATACAGTTATTCTATATTGTATGACCCCACATTACAGTAATGTACTCTTTCCCCACTCCGATGGTGTCCAAAAGCATGAAGAAAATGAGAAGTAATGATGTTAGTGACTGAAATTACTATTCCAAAAATAATTCATCATGTCACTTAATTTTCGAAGGCAGTTTCTGGAAGCTAATACATTAACTATAGTGGAAAGTGGAAGCATGGCAGGTAAACACTTTTACTATGAAGAAATCAAAGGATACATTGGTTTAAGGTAGCCATTATTATTTTCAAATCACTTTTAAAACAAACAATAGGCAATTACTTTCTCTCTGAGAAACACCAAAACAAGACTAAGGAATTACTTGCTGCTTGGGTTCAGCAACCTTTCATACAAATTATTCCAATATCAGTCATGACTTTGTAAGGAGAAGTACAATTCCTCCTCCATCACAAATGAGAAAACTGAGGATGAAACGGCAATACGACTTATCTATTGGATCTTAGAATTGACCGAGAAAACAATCATAATGCATAATTTCACTTTTAATTCCCTGCTGCAAACACCTAGTGAGCCCACTTAGCAGAAGCCATTGTACTAGGTATGAAACAGAACAAGGTGAACAAAGCCCTATTTCGAGGAGCTCGCAAAGAAATTACGCTGGACTTCTGCGTATTAACAAGGTTGGGGAGCTAGGATGAAATGTGCAACAGGGAAATGTTGGTTTTCCTTAGGCTCTCTGTATTTCATCATAATAATCTCTACCAAATGCTCTCCCCAAAGACTATCCATGTTTTAGCTGAACTGCTTCAAGCTTTTTTCCCTGAAGGTGAAACTCTTCAGTCCATATATAAGTGGTTCCAACCCTGAGCTGGTTCTGCTCTCCTGTGGTTAGAAGACCCTTGTCCATAACCACACACCAACTGCCTGTTTTAGCAAAGTGGGGTAGCGTTTTTGGCTCTTTATTGTCATGAACAGAAATTTCGGATCCATGCTAGTATCCAAATATAAGTCCTTTTGTCCTGTTTGGGATATAAACGAACAAGCTACCTATAATCTATGCATATCCAAAAAAAGCAAGCAAACAAGCACAATTTCTTTAAAGGGATTTGCAGTTGTCACTTATTTTCCCCCAGAATAGTTATGGAAAAGGCAGTGACAATAGTATAGTCACACTCTATCGTTAGTTGCATCTGCTCCTATAAGAAGGAAAAATCACTATGTGGTTGTATCAAGGGTCTTAGGCACCACTGGGAGTTTTCCCGAGGAATCCTCGAGAGTGAAAAAAATTTATTCATCGACTAAACCGTTGATTCAGTCTTCTGCTTTCTCATGAGGGTATCATGTTTCTTATCATTGTTGAAAATATTCTGTATGCTCTAACTAGCCCTTCCTAGAAAGCGGTCGAGGAGGAAAGTAAGGAAACTGAACTGTCAGAGCCTGTGGCTCTTTTGCCCTGAGAAGTGCAGGGTAAAGTTGATGAATCATTCACTGACAAGTAGAACACATTTATGTAGCTCGGACATGCAAAAAAAAAAGGGGGGGGGGAGTTAAATAAAACTATGGGGCTTATAGTAATTTAGAAATAAGTAGATTGAGCACAGAAACACTGGGCTTCTGCCAAAGACGATCTACAAAAATGTGCTTCTGGCATCCACAGATCAGGAGAAGGGGCTTTCCAGCTCATTCATATTTAGGATCAGAGAAGCACAATGTGGTCTGCACACACTTGGACAGAATCCAATATTAAGTTTATCGAAGTATAGTATAGATCTTTGGGAACTTCTTGTATGTAAGTGTATACTGTATATCTAAAATTATAAAGATATAGAAAATCCCTGGGAACATATATCAGAAATGTAAACAGTGGGCTCCTGGGAAGTGAAAATAAGCAATTGTGTTGGAGGAAGTAAAACACTTGCTTAAAAAAATCCTTCTGTACTAATTGAATTTTTAATAAGCATATAACATTTATACATTTTGGCTTTATTGAGGTATATAAGTGACACATAAATTATAAGATATTTAAAGTGTACAATGTGATAATTTAACGTACATATACATTGTGAAAGGATTCCCTCCATTGAGTTAGTTAACACATCCCTATATTTACCTTCTTTTGGTGTGTAAGAACATTTCCATTCTACCCTCTTTGCAAATTTCAATTATACAATACAGTGTTATCAACCATAGTCCCCATGTTATACATTAGATGCTTAGACCTCATTCATCTTGTAAACTGAAAGTTTGTATCCTTTTACCAATCACTTCCTATTTTCTCCACCCCATAATCCCTGGCATCAACTTTTTTCTACTCTGATTATATGTATTCTACTTTTGTTTTTGTTTTAGATTCCACATCTAAGTGAAACCATGCAGTATTTGTCTTTTTCTGTCTGGCTTATTTCACTTAGTATTAGTTCCTCCAGTTTCATTCATATTGTTGCAAGTGGCAGGATATTTCCTTTTCTTAAGACTGAATAATATCCTAATATCCCATTGTGTGTGTGTGTATGTATATGTGTGTGTGTGTACACATACACATTTTTTTGATCCATTCATCTGTTGACAGACACATAGGTTGTTTTATACATTTTTAGAACTATAATTACAAGAGTAGATTGGAGCTGTGTGCCTTAACCAAAATATTGAGACAAGTAACACAAGGAAGTATATTGCTGGCTCTTGAAACTAGCTTAATTAGGGTCTTGGAGAGAGGACATGACTTTACCTATACTATAAAAAGAGTATATATATCTTTAAACTTGGAGAATAATAAATGGTGGTTTTTCTGTCCCTTCCATCCTTCTGTATATGCAAGAATACGTATCCAAATAAGTATTTGCAAAATAAATTACAGTCAGAAACTGTCTTGTCTTAAAATCTTGTTTTGCCTTTGTTACCTCTTACAGTTGGCTTCTCTTCTTTTGCCTCTGCCCCTTTGGTGTTTGTTTCCATCTTGTCATGTTTATCTTCACATTATACATCTCTTCCTGAGCAAACCTGGTTCATTTAGTGGCTTCAGCTCCTCTCACATGACCCAAAGCTTGTGCCTGAAATCTCTCTCATAAACTTCAGACACAACTTCTATCTGTTAATGAACCATCTCAATTTTAATTTTCTACTTCATATTTTTAGTATATTCTAAAACTGAATTTGTTTTCCACCCAAACATGTTCCTGTTCCTATTTCTACTAGCTCCATTAATAATACCATCACACCAAGCGAGAAGCCTCAAAGTCATTATCTAATTCCCTCTTTCTCATTCTTTATATCCAACTTCATCAATACATCCTGTAAAACATCCCACAAAAAAAAAACCAAACCAACAAACCAAATATACCTTTGCAACTGCGTTAGTACCATCTTGTCTAGTGTATTGGAACTGATTTTTAGAACCTATTCTCTCCCACCTTTAAAACTCTTCTCTTAACTTTTTCTTCCTTGGTGCCATTAAACAAAATTATCTGCTAGGAAAATCTTCAAAGGGTCTCCCCGCTTCCTAGTGGATTAGCATAGAGCCAAACTATATGCTGGTATATCTCCATCATTCTGTATTTCAGCCCAACAGAACTGTTTGCTTTTCCCCTGGACTGTGTCATGCACTTTCATGCCTTTGCATCTTTCATCTTCCGTTTCCTTAGCCAGAGATATGACCAGTTCTGTGGGGTCGCATAAGATGGTATCTTTCTCTGGGCTTCACTTTCCCTCCTCATCTAGGGGCAGTGCTGTGTTGGAAATAAGAAGATGAGCCAAGAGAGTGAAGAAAGACTTCTTGCCAACTCATGGCCAAGAATTCCTTTGTCCAATAATGCCTGAAAAGTCTTGGACACCATGACAACTGTTCGTCAAAGAAGTGGAATAAAAGTCACAGGAGCTTCTGAGGATTATCCAACAATGAGGAGGGAGAGGCACAAAGTTGGAAAATAAATTGTCATCTCTTTGCACTGGTATGGCTGTGAAGTAATTACTGTGGCCTTTGCTGACTCCAAGAGGCCACCATTCGATACATCTTATTCATAGAGAGATAATCAAATATATTTGTCTGAGAATAAGGGAGAGATTGTTCTTTATAGTTAATCCATTCTTTCAGTAAATAAAATGCTAACCAAATGCTAAAGTCAGTGTTCTGATGTAAATAAACTACACAGCAACACAAATTAACTGTACAAAAGTAGAGTGCTTTAAATAAATATAGTATTCCGAGTATAAACTGACCCCAGAGAATACTGCTAAAGCGAGACAGTCCAAAGCTATTTATCCTAGAAATCATGTGGTACAAGTACATATCAATCGACAATAATACTTCAAGACTTTATGCGAATATACTTGCCTCCTCAGCAGAACCTTTCTGTATTAATGCTCTCCTGGAGATGAATCACGCCTCTTTCAAAAATATTGGAAAAATAGAAAATATTGCTTGGCCCACTATGTCTTCAAGTCAGTGAATATGAATAACTGAAGGATGAAAAACAGTAATAAAAAAAAGTTTTATTTCTGAAAACAAATCAAATAAGTGTGCTTGGTAAACAAGAAACACTAGTATCTTTAAATGTATAAAATAGCCTTTACGCGAAAGACCCCTCCCCCCATCCTATGTACCTTTGGAAGTCTGGAACTAGGCATCCAACTGGAGAGATCAATGAGAAACTAATTTCAATAACCAATGTTCGTTTCCTGAATATGCATCTACCACAGAAGTCCTGGAGAGAAGCCACTCAGGATATTCCTTAAAATTTCTACTTATTCTTGGAAGCCCAGGTGACAGTGGGAGCAATGAGGGTGATTCGGCTGAAACTTCAGAAGGAGAAGGTCCTATATACCACTTCATGTCTCCTTCACCACCTACCTTGCTTAGTCCACTCACCTTCATTGCCTCCTGTGCTGCTGTGCACAGCTCTCAATGGTGCTTTATTGAGTGTTGGGAGACAACACCATGCTGGTGTCCTCTTCTCTCAACCACACTCCAGGCCCACATCCTTACCCCTATTTAAACTCAAGCCCCAAACTGTACAAAAATACAATCTTTTTTTAATTTTTATTTATTTATTTATTTTTTTAGCTGAGCCATCCTGCCACCTGTTGGCATCTCAGCAGCAGCTCAGCTCGGGCTAGGCATCAAACCGCTATTACTCAGAGCTCAGCTCGCACTCTTGAGCGAGTTCTTAACCAATTGAGCCACTCGGCCAGCCCCTACAATCTTTAATAATTGGAAATTAATACATGTTTGAAGACTGATTGCAAAAATCAGCCCCAATTTTCCAGACTGTGTGATTATGATTTTGTAGTTACTCCCTTCAAGACAGGAGAGTTTACTTTCCCATTCCTGGGCTGCTCTTTTGTGACTTATTTTAGCCCCAAAAAAGGCCAGTGAAACTGACACTGTGTTCCTGCCAAGCCTACGTCTCAAGTGGCCTCGTGTGCTTTTTCTCTTTGTCAGAACTCTGCCACTGCCATGAAAATCAGCCTGGGCTGGTCTGCTGAAAGACGAGAGACTATATGGGGCATGGCTGAGCTAGACCAGTTGTCCAGGCTTAGGGCCTAGACGTCTGATGAGGCCCAGCAAAAATCAGTACACCTGCTTTGAGAATGACTTGCCAAAAACAGAACTGTTCTATCTACCCACGGACTCACGAGCTAAGTAAATGCTTATTGTTTCATACAGCTGGGTCATGTGGTGTGGTTGGTTGTAACACTACATATTGTGGCAGAAGATAACAGATACTTTCATTTACTTTGAGAATATGTTGACCTGGAGCTATCTGTAGAAGTATATTCACATTAGCATAACCTCCTAAATTGTCTGAGTGCCATAGCAGAACACCAGTAGCAATAGCCTTATACAAAACAAAGACGACCGGCCGAATGGCTCAGTTAGTTAAGAGCTCACTCAAGAGTGCGAGCTGAGCTCTGAGCAACAGCTGTTCAAGGCCAGGCCGAGCTGAGTTGCCGTTGAGCTGCCAACAGGTGGCAGGATGGCTCAGCTAAAAAAAAAAACAACAACAAAAAAAAACAGAGACGAGCCCAAGAACTCATAACCAAGATCTTGGGCAGAGATCACCACAACAGAAGATGGGGCCAGATAGCAGTGCCTCAGACCAAGAGTTGAAGGCAAGATCCACAAACAGAGGGCCAGGCACAGTGAACCAACTAACCAACTAACCCAGGCAAGAATTCTATAACACCTGAAATCAATAAAGGGTCAGAATCAAAACCTGTGATATATGTTAGAAAAAAGAGATCAGTCTAGGGAAGGTCCTTCATACAAAAGAACCCTAGGAGAGAACAGATATAATAAGACAGCTAATTGAATTTCGGCCTTTTTTTTTTTTTTTTTTGAGGGCAGTGTCACTGGCCCTCATATGTGGGACCGGAACCGGGGCCACTGGCTTCCCAAGCCAGAGCTTAACCACGAACCACTCAGCCAGCCCTCGGCCTTTTTTTATATACAGGTGTCTGAATACTACCTGATTAGGATTAGAATTATACTGGCCAACTGAACATATTATTTTATACTAGATAGTATTCTCTATAAGAACAAAAAGTTTCTTTACTTGCTTGCTTTTCCACTAGTCCTTATATTTGTTTTCAGCAACTAGTACAGTGCCTACACATAGATGCTCAACAAATATGTGGAATGAATGAATGAATCAATACCTATAGTAAACATCTGATTTACAGCCAGGTAAGCCAAGCTCTGGCATTAAGAGACACAGGAAACGGCTGGTCCACAAGCGCAATTAATAAGACAGCATTTTCAGATCATGACTTTCATGATTAGAATTTTTATGATTGTTTATTTCATAAATTTGACTTTGGATCCCTGGATCCTTTGCATAACAGGAATTTAATAATGTTGGCTGAATTGCATTATAGGGCATAATGGAGTAATAAAAGTTCTCTTCATTTTTTTTTTTTACATGTCATGACCAACTGGGAATTATCTCAAACGATCTCCACCCTCACCCCCTTCCTCAAGCAAGTGCGGTTTCTTGATACTTAATGCATCCATGTGCAACTGCACTAAAATTAGAGTGGACATCCCAGGGAAGCTGCTCACAGACTCCCTTCAGGTTTGCCTTCATCAAAGCCCAACACCCAGAAGCATCCCCCAAGATGATCAGAAGGCCCTAGCTCCAGAAGTGGAGGCCTACAGAACTGAACTTGTTGCATATTTTTAAATGGATATTTACCAGGTGGCAAAAATATGATGTATCAATATAATGGAAGTGTAGATTGGGTAGCGTGTGCATTGATTGGGATTTCACAGGCTATCATTAAGGGACACCCCTGATGGAGGTTCCTTTAAATAAAGGTCAGGGAGGGGCTCTCTCCTTTCTGTTGTCCTGTGGTGTTAGTGATAATACAGCTTTGGTGAGAAACAATACAAACAGTAAAGCCAGTTATGAGGTCTGGCAATTAAGTTTGCGAACTTGTTGAAACAATGTAGCTAAACTTTTTTGATATCGGAGGGATTATTCATTATGAATTTGTACCAGCTGGACAAATAGTTAAGCAAGTTTACTACTTGGAAACACTGAAAAGGCTGCATGAAAAAGTTAGATGACCTGAGCTCTTCACCAACAATTCATGGCTCTTGCATCACGACAATGCATCAGCTCACATGGCACTGTCTGTGAGGGAGTTTTTAGCCAGCAAACAAATAACTGTATTGGAACACCCTCCCTACTCACCTGACCTGGCCCCCAATGACTTCTTTCTTTATCTGAAGATAAAGGAAATATTGCATGGAAGACATTTTGATGACATTCAGGACATCAAAGGTAATACAACAGCTCTGATGGCCATTCCAGAAAAAGAGTTCCAAAATTGCTTTGCGAGGTGGACTAGGCACTGTCATTGGAGCATAGCTTCCCAAGGGGAGTATTTCGAAGGTGACCATAGTGATATTCAATAATGAGATATGCAGTGCTTTTTCTAGGATGAATTCGCTAATGTAATTGTCAGACCTCATATAGTTTTGAAATCACTGGTTGTAGAACTTAGGATCCTTTCTAATGGGCTTCCTTTACTTATTAACTTCCTTCACCCAGTAGTCCAGGATGAAGGGAAGCCTTTCACAAAAGCTTTTCATTAGCATTAAGTGTGTCTTTTTCAGTGATAAAATGGAGTTAAAGTTTTTAAAATATCGGAGGCAAGTAAAATTATCGGCACTTCTGAACAGAGCAAAATAATGCTAATAAAATACCCATCTTTATGTGTTCTTTTCTGCTAAGTCATTGTAGACAATGAAATGAGTCCACCCAATCAAAACATTACCTGGTTTCCACAGACCCCTAAACCTCTAATTACAGGCACCATCCTAAATATCAAGCTCTAAAACATTTGGGCATATAGAAATATGGGATGGACTTTATGTTCATTACGTAATATCAGAACAATTACCTACTGAGTTCCACTACTGTTTTTCATTTTGGTTAGTTTTAGGAACCATTTTGTGTTTCTTCTCTTTTATGCCATGTGTGTGTGTATGTGTGTGTGTGTGTGTGTGTGTTAGAGCCTCATATATACTATGTCATGTAGCATTTTAGAAAGATCTCAAATTACTAAATTACTTTCTTATAGATATTAAGAAAAATCTTTTTACCATTTTTTGTACTTTGTTATCCATCAGCAAAGATAAAAAATGCTTAAGTAGACTCTCTATTACTAAACTTTTTTAATAGTGAAGTCATATCAGAAGGGCTTGACTTTTCAAAACTGGGCTGGAAGGTCTGTTTGAAAACGTATTCTTAAAATATTTGATTAATCCTCTTTCCCGGCCCAAATCCAAAATATGAAATTTCTTAAATTAAAGAAAAGTTAACAGGTCTATGAACATGTACCTGTATGTTTTTGACATTTTTGATTCATGTTAGGAAATCTGAAAATTGCTTCATTGGGTTTTCATTAAAAGCAAATAATTCTGCCAAAATTGCAGCATAATGATATAAATATGGGTATTGACAACTTCAAGGGGAATCTTCAAACATCAATCGAATTAATTGCTTCTGTTCTTGTCTTAATGATCATTTACCATTAGGTGTCCTAAGACAGAATTGCTAGAAGACTTTGCTGGTAGAGAAAGCTAATAGTCAGAGGATCAAATGTAGCAGGAATTTATGGAGGTGAACTATAGCACTTAAATATGCTTAAGCCCCAAATGTGAAATCGTCTAAGCTTCTCATGACACATTACAAAACTGAGTTTTAAGGAGAAAGTTCTAGTCCAATTATACAGTTGACTTTGAACCTATACAGACAGTGGTAGAAAGACAGTGATAGAAAAAAGGATGTGGTGGGAGTGGGCTGAGGGAATGGGAGGGGATGTAGAGAAAAAATTAAATCTAAAGGTAATAAAACACATATTATCTGATATTTAAATTTTAGACATTAATAAGTACTTACTAAATTTAATTGAGTGGAGTGTTCTTAACTAGTGTGGATTCTATCAAAGCTTCTTGCTTGCCTTTTTACCTTGGCTCATTTAATTTACCCTTACTTATGACAAAATACTGGCCATCACATGAGGAGGAAAGAGTACCTGGTAAAATTTAAAAATCAGGTAATGTTACTTCTTGTTATAATTGAGAGCAGAAAGGGTGCTTTACAGTGATGGATATGTGTTTTATTATCTTTAGATTTAATTTTTCTGTACATCTCATCCCAATCCCTTAGCCTACTCCCACTACATCCTTTTTCCTATCACTGTCTTTCTACCACTGTCTGTATGGGTTCGAAGTCAACTCTATAATTAGACTAGAACTGTCTCTTTAAATCTCAGTTTAGTCACATGTCATCAAAAGCTTAGAAGATTGTGTCTGGTGTTGTACTCAGTACTATGGAGACAAAGATGAACACAACACGGCCACTGACCTCAAGAAATGTAATGTCTAGTGGACGAAAGAAACATTTAATAAATTCATGTGATGCATGCAAAATCAGAATCAGAGAAGTAAAACAGAAGAAGGAATGAGTCATTTGACCCAGAAGGGAGAGAAAAGAGGAAGTGCCACCTGTCCAAATTTTGAAGGATGAATGAAAGTTCAAGGATAAAATGGGAAGAGACTTCTAAGCAGAAATGACATACGCAAAAATACAAAGCCAGGGAGCAGCAGATTATGAGATGAAAGCTAGGGGCAAGTTTTGAGTGAGTTACATGAGGATAGATAAGGACTGAGCTATGACCAGAGTCTTGGATTCCATATCAAAGACCTTGCTTGAATGTTAACCTATAGATGATAGCCAAGATGGAAAGACATGAAACCTGGAACCACCAGGGCCAGATTTACATCTTATAAACTGTGCCCAGGGCAAAAGAGAAGGATGAATGGAAGAGTTGTAAGACAAGCATGGAGGTCCATAGGAGCCTCTGCTACCAGAAAACTTTGTTTCTATCTCACTAATTGTGATAATTAAAATGAAAACCTCTCTACTTTCTATAAAACAAGGCTTACAAAATAACTCCTCTTGAGGCCAAATTTTCAGAAATCTAAGACTTTTCATGATTCGGACTTGTAAGAAAAGAAGGGAAATAGCTATTTTAAAAACATGAAGTGATTGTGACACTTAGGAGCATCACGTATGTCCAATATTGCCTGGCTTACAGTGGACACTAAATAATTATTAAATGAATGAATAAATTAATAAATATAGTTGTTCTTCAGATTGGGTCCTTTTCATATTACTTCTAACTAATTCTTAGAAATTTATTACTTTTAATAGTAAATACAGTTAAAGTAGCTTAAGATACTTCAAAGTAATCAAACTGAGTTTATTTAAATTTTTTCCTATAAATCAGACTTTTATTTAGTCAGGCTGCCCTTTACCCCAATTAATCCAAATCAGTAAGCTTTTACTGTAATTGAAAGTTGTGCATACTTGCCATTTCCACTGACCCTCTAAGAGCCTGTAATGGCAATTGGAAGATTTCCAAGGTGCTGGTACCTTTAATTTCTCCTTTACTCTTCTTATAGACAATAGAAGTTTACATTGTCAAGTTTAAATCTCTGGAAATGCTCCTTCATATCCTAAATATGGATATTCTAAATATATCCTAAATAGAAGATTTGCTATTTCTTAACCCTGACTTTATCTAGTAAACCCTTATACGAAAATTAAGCAAACTTCTTAGATACACCTCCTCCATTAATTTCAATTACCAGTCACCGAGATAGAGACCTGAGTTGGCCTCAGCTACTCTCTTGCTCACTCGGGCAATTATCAAGATCTGTTTAATCTATCACTGAAATGCCTCTCAAATCTGTTGTTTCCACTCTGCTCCTCTACTATTCTCTACTTCAAGCTCTCATGATTTCTTGCCCAGATCTTCCCAAAGGTTTCTTACATCTAATGTAATCACCAGCCAATCCATCAGGAGCCACTGTCCATGGTAATTCTTCTCTCAGATGCAAATCTGATTACAGTAGCTGCCCTCCCACCCCCATTCTCAGTTTCACTTTCCATGGTTTTAGTTACCTGTGGGCAACCACAGTCCAAAAATATTAAACATAAAATTCCAGAATTAAACAATTCATAAGTTTGAAATTTCATGCTGTTCAGAGTACTGTGATGAACTCTCCCACCATCCCACCTCGTCTCACCTGGGAAAATGAACCATCCCTTTGTCCAGCATATCCAAGTGTATATGCTTCCCACCTGTTAGCCACTTAATAGCCATCTGTTATCAGATTAACTGTCACAGTGTCATAATGCTTATATTCAAGTAACCTTTATTCTCTTAGTAATGGCCCCAAAGGTCAAGAGTAGTGAGGCTGACAATTCAGATAGGCCAAAGATAAACTGTAAAGTGCTTCCTTAAATGAAAAGGTAGAACTTCCCCTTTTTATAAGGAAAGAGAAAAAATTGTATGCTGAGGTGGCTATGCTCTACTGTAAGAACAAATCTTCTATTTGTGAAATTGTGAAGAAGGAAAAAGAAATTGTGCTAGTTTTGCTGTTGCACCTTAAACAGCAAATATTACAGCCACAGTGAGTGATAAGATGGAAAAGACATTAAATCAGTGATCGGATATGAACAGAAAATGTGTTCTCAGTGACGACATGTTGTACCAGAAAGCACCAGGCCCAATGAAGACTTCGGCAAAGGATCCCCTAAAACAAGTGACCACAGTCACTTGCCTTTCATTACAGTATATTGTTATAATTATACAATTTTATTACTAGAGTTATTGTTAATTCCTTACTATGTCTAATTCATGAATTAAACTTTATCATAGGTATGTGTGTACAGGAAAAAAACAGTTGATATAGAGTTTGATACTATCTGTGGTTTCAGGAATCCACGGGGTGCCTTCAAACATACTCCCTGTGGATAAGGGTGGACTGCGTATGTAACTTTTCTCAATGGTTTAAAAATCCTTCAGTGGCTTTTCACTATTCACAAGCCCAAATCCAAACTCCTTAGCATGGCCCAAATGGCCCTTTACATGTGATCCTAAGAACTTTTTCATGTACTTCCTCACCTCTGTAGTTTTACACATTTTTCCCTCTGCTTGAAATTCTTCTCTGCCAAGCCCCCTTCTTTAACCAGCAAACCCACATCCATCCTTTCAAGATGAGCTCAAGGGGAGAGACATACTAATATAATGGTTAAGTGCATGGGCATTGGTGTGCTTAAGCTTCAGTGTGAATCTAGCCCTGTTTGCAGCTGCGTCCCAGCTCAGCCTCCTCCTGGCTCTGAGACTGAGGCCCATTACTCAGCTTTCCTGAGTCTCAGTGTCCTCTGTAAAAGAATAGCCATTTCACAGGGCGCTGTGAGGAATAAATGAGATCACATCTCTAAAGTGCACAGTTCAGTGCCTGCAACGTAATAGATGTGTAGCAGTGACTTTTATTTTTAAATGTCATCTCTTCTGTGAGGTTCTCTTTAATCCAGTCACCATGTCCCTAAGTCAGAATTTATTGATTCACCTCCTGTTCTCTTAGAATGTTTTGTTTATACTTCTAGAGCACTTAGCTTATCATAGGATGCTTATTCCTATAATAATAATCATAATTAATGGTTCACTCAGCACTTATTATGTACGTCACTTTTGTAAGTCTCTAACAAGTAGTATCTGATTTAACCCTTGGCAACTCCATGGGGTGGGTATGATTATTGCATAGTAGTATGAGGAAACTGAAGCCAGAGAGGATAAGCAACTTGCCCAGTGTTACTCAGCTAGGTAGTAGTGGAACCAGGTGACCCTGCTCAGAACACATTCTCTTAACCACTGTACAGCCCATTGGAACATAAGTTCCTTGAATACGGAAATCACATCTCTCTCGTCTCTATGTCGTTAGTATGTGCACAACTTCTGCGCACAAGGAAGGTTTATTATGAGCTTCTGCAGAGACTCCTGGAACCCAGGGTCTGTGCTGTTGCTGAACCCAGGATGTACTGAAAGCCCAGGCTCAAAAGCCACCTGTCTAGACTTGCTCTTCTCTTGTTCTCTGCAGAATCGATTCCTCTACTCTAGGCCAAGGAAAGTATGAAAAATCTTATTATACTAAATGTGGTCCAGCACCCTGGCCCTCTACAAGGGAGGCAGCAAAGGGAGATTTCTGTGAGTTGAGAAGTTATTGCAAAGCATGGGAACCCAGTGTTCCATCCAGCTTTATACAGTCATGTGCTGTTTAATAATGGGGGTACATTCTGAGAAATGTATTATTGGGCAATTTCATCATTGTGTGAACATCATCGAGTGCACTTATACAAACCTAGATGGTCTAGCCCACTACATACCTAGGCTGTATGTATAGCTTATTGCTCCTGGGCTACAAGCCTGTATAGCATGTTACTCTACAAAACAACATGAGATTAAATCAAGCCTATGAGAAGATGATGCAGTCCAGAGACATGGTAAACACAAGATGTATGAAGCTGCTGCTGGCATAACACAACATACTGTTTTACAGCAAGATTAACTTTTTTAAAAGTATAAACTCTAAAATAATGATTAAAAGTATAGTATAGTGAATACATAAACCAGTAACACAGTCGTTATTGTCATTAGCAAGTATTATGCACTATATATAATGGTCTGTGTTGTATGTGCTATACTTTTATACAATTGGCAGTGCAGTAGGTTTATTTATGCCAGCATCACCACATACATGTGCGTAATGCATTGCATTACAATGTTAGGATGGCTACGATGTCGCCAAGCCATAGGAATTTCTAAGCACTATTATAATCTTATGAGGCCGTTGTTGACTGAAACATCGTTATATGGCACATGGCTGTATATGTTTTAGCAAGGGGATGAATAAAAAATTGTAATTGGCAAGTTCGTCTCAAAGAATTCTTGGTTACTTTGGAGAAATTATGCCAGTTAATAATTGACTGAACTTAAGAAAATTCTGGAGAAAATATACCTCCACATTTATATTCAGATATATGGGTATAACAAAGCTATATATATTATATGTATTACTTATATATACATTATATATATTACTTATATACATATTACATTATATATAAGTAATATATTATATAATATATATTAACATATAGACTATATATTTAACATATATAGTAATATATATTTAACATATATAACTAACATATATACATATATAAATTATTTAGTGAAAAATAGCATACTTCTGAAATGTGAAATTTTTACCAGCTAAAATTATACTTCATTTGATATGGGAATAGGATTGTATATAAAGGCCCAGGTATAAACTTCATTATCTGTTTCAGCTATTTGTACTCTTATTTCCATTTATAAAGTAGTAGAATCTTTATTCCCCAGGATTGTTCTTTGTAGTTTAAAAAATTGTGGGCTTGTATATTCCATGTACAAGTTCATATCTGTGTTGTGAGCATTGCTTTATAGATCTTGATTTAAACACACAGTGCCTTCATGCTGCATGAGTTCTTACTGGGTTTGAGGTCATATCATCAACATGTACATATTCAGAGCATTTCATGAACTATCTGATGTCGGCAGGTCATTAATAAAAACTGAAAAAGTAAAAAGCCCCATAATTAGCTCCTGAGGTAACTTTGAATGTAACATTTTCACCTCAGATTCAACACCATTAAACAAAATGACTAGGGTTTATTCACTAATGTAGCCTGAGAACCATCCCACTATAGTTAAACTTTGCCAAATCAAGGGACACTCAAATAGCAATATGTTGTGATTCATCGAATCAAAGGCCACAGACAAATCAATATGACTGCATAAAAAATGATTATGAACAAATGTAACAATATCACCAAGGTTACCTTGAGAAGAGCAAATAAGTGGTTTAAAATCATCACTAAAAATAAGGTAATGTATCAGCCTTGAATGGAAACTTATTAATTGTTTTAGCAGATACAGGAAAAACCAGGGGAAAGGCAAATAAGCAACCAATGGGGTAAAATTAATATATCAAAGTATATTGTAAGGGTCTGGTATCTAAGTATTATAAGTAACCTGAGATGTGATAGACCCATGAGCAATAGGTTAAGACTTTAATATGACAATTATAAAAGCAAATTCTGAGGAACAGAAACCTAGTTACTATACCAAATCTGTGAGTCAAGGCACATTTATTTAAAAAATGTTAAAGTAAAGAAGCAGCATGTTAGTCAAGTGACAGATGAAGGAAAAAATAATGTGAGATCATCTAATTCTTTCGTTATTTTAACTCTACTTGGTTATTTATTTCTGAACAAAACCCAATCCCTAAAGGAGATTATAATACTTACCTCAATTATTAAAGTGGCTCTTTGGACTATTTGCTAATATAGAAAAAGCAGTAGCAAACAATCTACAAGCAATTCATTGCTTATTCAGATAAAAAGTGTTAAATTGATATAATCTTAAATCAGTGCTTTAGACAGTTGATGAGAAACATAGTTATATTTTTTTCAACAATGGAAATCTAAAATCATACAGCTAGAAGCTGCCTTTAGGAGAGTTTACTTCAGCCCACCATCAGACACTTCCTTCTTTGATAATACCATTTTCTCAATATATGACAAAATTAAAATGCTTTTTGTTTTGACTATTCCATGAGTGAGTTTCTGTAAGTATTTTTTAAACATTTCAATAGGAGCAACATTGGAAAATTTCACCCAGTATTAAACATTTTTCTATACTACAAAATCACTGCATGCAAAACAACTAAATCATAAAGCAGGTAAACTTCATTTTTAAAAATAAAGGTTGAATTTAAGGTTAATCGGTAATCTGAATGTTAAACTGTTAGAAAAGGGCCACAAGCAAATAAAATCATATCTTCTCAGCTATCAGAATAGTCTTTCTATCAAAAATAAGAAATTTCAATAATGTGCTTTGTTTCCTTTGATTTTGAAATATTACTTTTAAAGTAATATTTACCATATTTTGCCATGTATAATACACACCTATGTTTTTGGCCCAAACTTTCAGGGGGAAAAAATTTTGTGTTTTAACATTTTAATTCAAATTTTCGTTTGTTTACATTTAGGTACTTGTTTTTTTGTGTTATAAAGAAATTTTAGCATTTAGTTTTTAACATATTATGGTACAAGAAATTTTATGTAACAAATAATTACCAACACAAGAACAGATACAAGGTACAAGAAATTGTATGTACCAGTAACAATTTTATGATATTTATGCATCATAGAAAGCCAGAACTCTGTTGTTGCAAGTTCGTTGTAGCTCAACAAAACTGATTATTCTGGGGTATTATTTTGCCTATGGATATCATTATTGATTTTTAGAGTTACACTTTTAATTCATAAGCATAAATAAAAGAATTAAAAACATTTATATGGATAAGGAATTAGTACTACCCATGTGTAATTCACATCCTTATTTTTCCCTAACAGATTTGGACAAAAAGTGTGCATTATACACTGTAAAATCTGGTAGTCTTTAGAAATCTTCATTTTGTTTACTACACACACAAACATGAATTTCTCAACTATTTTATCTTGGATGCCCAGCACAATACCCACATTGATATAGTGTTAGAGAATTCGTATCCCTAACCAGCTCCAAATAGGAAAAAAAAAAAAAATTACAGAGCTTCACAGCAAGAATAGATGTGTTTATTTATCTATGAATCACAAGTGAAGTTTTATCAATGTTATGAATCTGGCTGACCATGCAAATGATGACCATAGTTAAGTGTTACAATTCCAGTTTATAGCATGGTTGTATTTACTGTCACAGAACCTAGGATTATAAACTTTCCTTTTGTGTCGCTACAGACAATTCCCAAAGCCACCTGAATAACTGATTGCTTACAGTACAGCCCAATTTAGGAAGGAAACCCTTTCCTTAGGACTATTTAATTTTAACCTCCAAAACTCAAAAGAATGAAAGGACAGAAAGATAAACAGGTAATTTTGCTACAGTGTCAAAAAAACAAAGACAATGCTCTAGCACATGATTGACTAACTCTTGACCTGAGCGCGACCACCTGAGCATGCAGTTTATTTAACTTACTGAATTTTGACTTTGAAACTAATATTTCTAAAAATGTGGACTCCCTACCCATGTTGCAGAGTTTTGCAAGCTGGATGGATAAAATTACTTGACGGCAGTGGTTCTTAATCATTGGAGAGACACATATCCCTTTGACTACCTGATAAAAGCCTCAGACCCGCTCTCCTAAAAATAAGCATGCAGAAGATACAAATTTTTGCACCCTACTGCAGGGGTCACAGACCACCCAGCTGAAGCCCATGCGCTTCTTCCAGATCTAGGCTAAGTCAGCAAAATTGGAAAACTTTTTTTAAACTGAAAATTCGCGCATCATTTTAACTATCATGGCATTTGAATAACATTTTAGATGTGTGCTGGTTTTCATCAATGCAATTTCCTTCATTCTACTTAATTGTTAAATATGTAAAACAATTATGACAACATATGTTTTGGTCAAGGATCTATGTGACATATAAGCATCATTCTATAGATGTAAGCCTTCTGTTTATATTTTCCCTAGCTCTATAAATACATAATTTCTCTGAAATATGGAGAATCAAGGGCAAAAATGGAAGTAGAATGTTGGTAATTTCACCGAATATATAAGGTCTTGCAAACATGAAGAAATTGGCATATATTTTGGAGTGTAACATTGCTATCCATCTATAGGAGTCTGGCAAGGCATGAAATGGTTTCAATTTATCTCAAAAACTTCTATAATGAATGATGACATCACCACCTTCTTCTTGCATGTCTGGCATTTCTAAGCCAAGTTACAATAGTTGCAGGCACATCATTAAGATTTGGGTATGTTCTCCTCTAACTTGCAAAATCAAACATCCACTGAAGGGCAGGCAGATAGCCTTTCATGTCTGCTTCCATCTGTCTGGACATTAGATAACCAGCAGTAGAATCTACCCAAATCTCTAGACTGGGAATTATTGAGGCCAGTATTCTAGCACTAACTCCTGCATGCATACATTATTCTAAACAATCAACCAATAGTTACTATTGAATGTTTCTGTGTCAGGTATTGTGTTTAGGAATAGGTCACTACCAATAACACAATTAGAAGAATGCCTATTCATTGTAAGCACTTAATACATATTAACTATTACTGTTATCATTATTGTTGTTTTATGGTTATACAAGCTCAAATGGCTCATAATTCTTGTACTCAAGGAGCTGTGATCTAGTGAGGCATTTAAAATAGAGCGTGGTAAATTTATGATAGCAGTATATAGAAATGCTACAGAAACCATGAGGTGGCCCACAGAAGTTCATCTAGTGGGTCAGGACAAGTTTCCCGAGAGAGAAAGAATAGTGGTTAGCTGCACAGATCAGAAAAGAGATGTGGTCTTTTAGGGAGGCAATTATACATACAAAACATGATACATCACATATGCGTATTTGAGTGACTATAGTAGGTTAGCATGATTGGAGCAAAGATTATGTGTGGGAGTTTGACAGAGATGAGGCCAGAATGGTATGAAGAGACAGATTATAACAAGTTGTTTGATGTTAAACTAAGGAGTTTAAATTGCACTGAGAATGCCACAGAGATATTTAAAAGAGTATTACACAACAGAGTTCTGCCTCTATTAACTGTAACTTTGATACATTCACATAATCCTTTGAGGTTTGGGTTTTCGCATGTGACCTAATGAATGCATAGAGCTCATGGCTGCTGAGCGCTCATCTAGCTTGAATTTTATAAAATGATTCCATTGTTCTTGTTTCAAGAATGACCAAAATGAAAGGAAGATTTAAAAGTTCTTATTTTGCAGTAGACAAAAATAATTGCAGAGACATCCATATGACTTTTGCACTTTATGTGTAGATATCTCCTTCAAAATAATAATCAAAATGTATTTGAAGGTCCACTTATCATTTGCATAAGATATTTTTCTGTTTTCAATTTGAAAAAGGAAAAAAACCTTCAAATTATTGCTCAATCATTAACACAGTCAGGTACCACTTCAGTCGTTGATATTCAATCAGCCGATTAAAATTATCTAGTCAGTTACCTTCTGATTTTCCAATTTTATAGTCAGATCAGTTGGAGATGTAATTAATTTATATCTAAACTATCAACAGCTTTAGTTTTGTAGTGAGTCTCACTAAGGTTCTAATTTTGATTGACAAGTATAGAATTTAACTTTTCTTTTCAAGACTTGAGTATTTCAGTTGTTTTACTGCGATGAAAAAGGCTCCTCATAAGCCATATCCATGACTCAAGCAAACATATGAAATCTGACAAGATTGCTATATATATGTTCTGTCCACCCTCCCCTAATTCTTCCCTTTGTAGATAAATGTAGATGTGGAGTGGGAAGATCAGAGTTGTCTGTGTTTTCTCTAATTTACCTCTTCTGGCAATGGAGTCCCCACTCCTGGTCATGGTGGGATAAAGTGGAGATGACAGGGTCCTCAATTGGACAGCTAAAGGTATTTTTAGTTACTTGCCAGGGTCTCCTATCTTTCTCTTCTGTTTTCCTGTCTTTTCCCTTCCCCCAGTTGAATGAATACCTTTTCATCCAAAAACCCCAAGGGTGTTAGAATGAAAAGGTATTGCCCTTGAGTAGAACCTGAGTTCTTCCTTACTCTGTGATTTATTCTAAATCAGTCCTTAATCTATAGTCCTCCATATTTTAAGAGAAGTTCTTTTAGCATTTAGGAAATTCTCTTGTTGGCAAAGTCTTCTTTCCAGAAAATTGAATCAAAACAAAATCAATTTAGAAAATGAATCAAAGTCCATTAATGTTCACTTAGTTCTACGTAGTATCGTTTTTCTTTTGAAGTAGTAAAAGGGCACCTTGGCAATGTATTTTATGAGAAATTTAAAAAATACATCTGTCTTAATAATGGATAAAGGAAAGGTGGAAAGCTGGAAAAGAAAGTGGAAATATGAAAGGAAAAAACAACAACAAAGAAGACAGAAGAAAAAGAAGATGATGATTGGAAAGGAAACAGGCAACAAAGGAGGAGCAGCAAAAGTCAGAAGAAAAGCGGAGGACAATGAAGGCCAGAAGATGGTGCCGGGGCCTCAGACTTCCTCCTCCCACTGGGACGCTGGAGGGGCTAATGCTGTTCTCCTTCCTCCCACAGTCCACACTGCCGCCAGAGTGCTCTTTCCTTGAGGAATTCACAGCATGGCCCCTCTGCTGCAGGCTTCCGATGGCTCCAGTGGCTCCCAGGGCTGGGGTAACTCTCTGCAGAGCCCTGCACAGTTGTGCCATAGCCACGCCACCCCTATGTACTGTGAACAGAAGTCATGTCAGCATCAACAACACACATACCCTCTCTTCTGTAATCCCTCATCCGGCTGAGCTGTTGACCATTATATGAGCTGTGCCTAATGCCCTTCTCCCCCTTTTTCTACCTGAATAATTCTTAGTCATTCTTAAAGACACTGCTCAAAGGACACACCCTCCAGCATACCTTCTGTTTCTCTCTCCATCCTCTTATCTGCCCTTATGAGAAACTATGAATAATTCCTACAGTTAGAGATCTGCTTGTCTGTCAAACCCATACAGCTAGGCTAAAGTCACTTTATTCTCTGCAGCCCCAATGCCTAATTCAGAGATTTATGCACACACATAGTAGAAGCTGGGTCTGTACTTTTTTTTTTTTTTTGAGGACAGTGTCACTGGCCCTTATATGTGGGACCCGAACCGGGGCTGCTGGCTTCCCAAGCCAGCACTTAACCACCATGCCACTCGGCCTGCCCAACTGGGTATGTACTTTTAAATAAGCTGATTTCAACTGGTTTTCTTATTTCTTAGGCGTCGGCCCCATTGTACTATAATAGTGATGAAGACAAGAGTAGAGGGTGATATCTCCCCTCTACTTGGTCTGATATTTTTCATATTTACCATCCTGATTACCTTCATTCTCTGACTCTTGGGTTGTGGTTCTGGTCCCACATCCTATGCAGGCCATTAATGTAGTTACTTTCTTATATCAGATACGAAATACAGTTCTAGCATCCAAGCTTACCCTCACTCTTTAAAATGCAAATACTTTCTGCCTCATCTATACAAACTGTGGCTTTCGTTGCTAATCAGGTAATGGCAACCATTTCTGTGTGTGGTGCTATCAAATCATTCCCATACCCCACACACTTCCATTATCAAAACCTCTCTTTTCATTTAGTGGGTCTTAAGCCGGTGCCTGCATATTCCTGGGAAATGTTTCAGAATCCCAGGGAGTCAGGGTGAGGCATATCTACTTTGAAAATCCCCCCTTGAGAGTATCGGCTCTGCACTTTACAATCACTAACCAATAGGATGACACAAGAGGAGTGTAAAGGCGGTCTTCAGCTAAAAATTAGGCATAGGCTGGGCTGGATCTGATGCTAATATTTTACTAAAAGATGTTAATAGCCAGGAGAAAAGTAGCAAGTTTAAAAACAAAGCATGTCTACACTGGCTCCCTTTCAAAGCTATAACTTTTTAAGAAAACAGAAAATCCAAACTCCTTGGGATTTGCTGGCTGTTATGTGAATGAGAGAGTGAAGGGTATAGTGTCAGGAGACTCTAATTTCCATATAGCAAACCAGTATAAATGCTGGAAATTAAAAAAGTATGAAGTCTCTGTGAATAAGACTATGCTCTAAAACTCCCTGTGCCTGCAAAGGTATCCTACAATTTCAACCACATGGAAGAAGTAGTATATCCCTGGTTATAAGTGGTTCTAGAATAACTTGTGGTCTTTGTATTACATGGATAAGTTTCTTCTACTTTTTAAAATCTATGTTCATTTTCTATCTCCTTCATATAAAGCTCTCATATTCCCCAACTTCAGGTGAAAGTAAGTGTCTCATTAATATAAAATATTGCCTTGCAATAGTTTTTTCCTACTACTTCATGAATCCTATGTATGAGTCACACTTCAACATATCTAAGACAACTTTGATTTTTTTTAAAAAAAAAAGAAACAAAAATAATTATTAGATAGTTCTCAACAGTTAAAAAGAAGAAAGAGTAGAAAAGAACATTTCAGAGTCCTACATTGTATCAAAGAAAGATTTCTCAAACTCTTTTGTACGGATGAAAAAGATTTTCAAAACAAGATAGTCATTCTCTAGTAATCTGCCCCCTGCTGGTAGGTTTCCTATTCTGACATTGGTGAAGCCCCCTACAGTCTGATCTGGGAGTTATTCCAGATGAATCTGGGGTTCTCTCCAACTAGGGTTACCAGCTAAATTACAGGACATCCAGTTAAGTATGAATATCAAATCAACAGTAAGTATTTATTTAGTGTAAATGTAACTCATTCAGTATGTGGGACATACTTATATTTTAAAATATAAGACATGGAGAAACTTAAAATATAAGATGTGCACTGTTGAGGGAAATGTAAATTGGTGCAGCCACTATGGACAAAAATATGGAGATTCCTCAAAAATGTTTAATTAAAAATGAAACTACTATATGATCCAGCAATTCTACTTCTGGGTATGTGTGTCAAAAGGAAACGAAAACACTAACTCATAAAGATATCTATACCTCCATGTTCATTGCAGGATTATCTACAGTAGCCAAAACGCAGAAACAACCTAAGTGTCCATCAATGGAAAAATGGATTTTAAAAATGTTACATTTGGGGGTGCCAAAAAATGTATATACATGACTTGTATTCATCTTTTCTTATTGGTATATTTTCAGTACTACAATTTTAATACAGTTTTTTCCTTTCTTAAAATGTACACACACACACACACACACACACACACACACACACAATGGAATATTATTCAGCCACATAAAAAGTAGAAAGCCCTGCCATTTGTAACAACATGAAAGGATCCTGAGGGCATCATGCTAAGTGAAATAAGTCAGATAGAGAAAGACAAATAGGCAAATGATTTCATTTATATGTGGAATCGAAAAGCAAACAAAAAATCAAACTCATAAACACAGGGAACAGATTGGTGGTTGTGGGGGTTGGACAAAATGGGTGAAGATATTCAAAAGGTACAAAATTCCAGTTAAAAAATAAATAAGTAAAAAAAAAAATCTGTTGTTTATCTAAAATTGCAATTTAACTGGGCATCTTGTATTTTTATTTGCTAAATCTAGCAACCTTATTTTAGACTCTCTGGAGATTTTGGACAACCCAGCCACTTAAATATGTTGACACTTAAATATGGTAACAGAATTCACATCAGCACTAGTATCTTTCAGATACATATGACTATTCTTTATTTAGCTGCTAATCAATAATTGGGTTTGCTCACCATTACCCACCTGAGAAAGCTACTGTCTAAGTCGGTCTTTAACGTTGTCTGCATACCACTGGACTCCATGTTTAATTATGTTGGGATGAGGGGAATTCTGGGATACATTCTGCTGCAGAGATATGGGAGCTCATGATTCCTTCTCCAAGGAACTGAGATTACACCAAAAAAAAAAAAAAAAAAAGGCAACTTGAAAAGTTCTTAAGCAAGTCTTGTGCTTCCAAATACCTCTCCTGTTACTCAGAATCCTGTGAATGGGAGATGGAGGAGGAGAGGGAGAGTGTGTGTCTGAGGGAAAGGGATGTACTTGCTTTCTGTTCTTCTCTTTTGGCCAAGAGGCATAGTGAGCAGGCACCACCTGTCTGACCAGTACGTGATCTTTGGGCTCAAAGAGATTCACTCCTGTCTCCCTCACGGACCTATAGTTGCCAAATGAAAAATTGACCCAAAGAATCAATAAAAGGAGGAGGGCCAGAACCCAATAGCAGGCCAAAGAAATCAGAGAATTGAGGAGAGATAACACAAGGAATGATATGTTAGATGCCAATCATCTGTGGTCTTGGGTGATTATATCCAACCGGAGCTTCTCTCCAAGTGTTGTTTGTAGCCTCTCAACATGGTGGTGAAAGGTAGAAACAGCTGAGGACTCAAGGACAGGGCAGAAAGGGGCCCGAATTATGTGATACTCAATGTCATACAATTGTTTGCTTTGTCGCAGCATGGACCCAATTTTAATGCATACAGGACAGGGGCCATTTTTATGTTCAGAAGCAGTGTTTTCAGGATTTCTGTAATGGAGCTTCCTTATATATTAGAGAATGAGCTTTAAACTTGTTCTTAGATTACCAATTCTCCAACCTTCCCCCAAAACTAAGCCCTGTTTCCTAAGTCTTGTAACATTTTCATTACTCTTCCCTGGGATCTTTAATTTCAACATGTACAGAAGCCTTATCATGGACTAGGAAGATGCTGTTGTGAAGAGAGCCCTGGGTTAGTAAGCAGAGGCCTGAGCTCTAGCCTGGGGATCTAGGGTCCTGGTGCAGGAGCTCAGCTCCACCACAGATTTGCTGTTAAATCTGCAATCAGTCACTTAACTCCTTTCAATTTCAGCATGTCATCTATAAAACAGAAATACTAGCACTGCTACTATTGATAATAATAAGAATAATAACATATATCATTAATAATACTAATGACAAAAGAAAACATTCTTGCTTGCAAATCACAGGTGAGATATCCTGGAACTAAAAACAAATATTTTCCAGTAAATACAAAAAAAAAATATGGCTAATGCCCAAGGTTTCTCTCCTAAAAATACTGACTCACAGCCATCAAGGAACTCCTCAGGAATTCCCACCTTCAGGGGAGCAACGGAGTGGGACACCTGCAGTTGCCTTACTTTCAGGACTCGATTTGCCCCTATATGGTTAAGTTGGCCCTTGGAATATGAACTGCTACACATCCCTTAGGACTTTTTTTAGTACTTTTTTTAAAAAATTAAAAACAATCTTCCACTTACCTAAATTTTATTTACTTTTAGCATTTTAAAAGCCCTTAAAGATGCTTATATATCTGTCAAGATTTAAGTACTTCTCTTGTATATGCTCTGTTCCTTTCCTCTAATGTTTCCCCTTAGCTTAACATTTTAATATAATTTTACCAAACAATAAAATTAATACATTTATTCATAACTTAATGCTTAGCCACATTTATCATTATTCATTTCATTGTTAATATGATTCTTTACATTTCTTATTGTCTATTGTTTTATTTAAACTGAAGTTCTTCCAGTTTTAGTTCTTTTTCACTTTTATTTCTTTATGTTGCCTTATCTCCCTTACTTTTAATCTCCAAATGTCCCCCCAAAATGTGATAATATTTTTACTTTGCATTATTTTTATTCACCTAGCTTTAAAAAAAGAAATGGTGAGGACTTGTGACTGGAATAAAGAGAAAGCTATGGAGGTAACTCAAGTCTTAGGTAAGAAGGCTGGATTTCTTCTAGTTAAACCAACAGTAATATTTTCGACCTTTCCCCATTATCATTTCTTCCAAAATTCAACTTTTGACTTTAAAACTTTCAAGCTAAGTAAACTAGTAGACCCACAGATGAAGTCTCCAAGATAACAAACCTTCCTCCAGGGACAACACAGCTGAGCAGCTGGACCAAGCAGTATTGTCTTCTTATATTACGTGTATAGGGGAATCCTTGGAAAAAATCTCTGCCCAGGGACTAAATCTCCAAGCTCCTGACATGCAATGATTTTTCCTTCCTAAGGAAACACACATTATAGCCATTTGTTTCAACTGAAGTCACTCTGTCCATCCCTGTAAAATATCTGCACTGAGGGAGAATAAATAACATGTGAAAATCCCCAGCTTAAATATAAGTCTTTCAAATCTATCAAGAAAGGTCTTGGCCCTTTTGTTTAAGGTCAAATGAGACTTTATTTGAGCGTAGAACTTAAAGGAGACAGTTTATTTTTAATGGATGAAGTGGAGTGGAGTGGGGAAGGTCTGAAATCAGGTAACCCGTTCTGTTTGCTAAATGGTGACCCCAAATTTCCCTGCCAGGTCTTGGTTGTAGACTGAAGGCATCATTCTATCTTCATCCATCCTTACTTATGGATGAACCACCCCAGGCAGACAGGGGGTTCCCATTGTCAGACAACAGGGCTTGAGCACATTGATAGGGTATCTAGTATTGCATAAGCAATGCATATAACCAAGAGTAAAAGAGTATTGTAAACCCTTTGACTATCTTTTTCATTGTGGGTATGGAATTTTTTCTACATATGATTTAAAAATTCTAAATAGTGTCTGGCCCAGAGAATGGTAATTTCTTAATTTAAAAAACCCTAAATCAATTTTAATCCCTTTATGAAAGTATATATGACCTCATAACTATAAACACTACATGTGAACCCCAATACACTGATGGAATAAAGGATTCAGGAGCTCCCGTCGAAGCAAAGACACTCAATGTTATAACTTAGGTTTAATCTTAAAAACAACCAAAAGATCATGAACCTTCCAATAATACCCATTAAAATGAGCTACATTAAGAGTCTACAGTCAAGCTAATAGATTGTTTTATACCATCCTGCCTCCAGCATAATTAGTTTTTAAAATAATTAACTTCTCTTAGTGTATAGAATCTCCTCAACCCACTCTCTTTATCATAAGAGATAAGAAAATGTTGACAAAGCCTGAGATGATCCTCAAGAAGACTTTTAGAACTGAGAAAAATACATTTAAAGGGCTCAGAACCCTAATTTAATAATCCAGTCCTGTTTAGAACTCTGGGAACTCAAATGGGGCATTTCAATCATTTATGATTAGAAACTTCAACTATAAATGAGTCCTCTCATCATTGGTAAACAAGCTCTTCCCTATAGCTGCTCACTCACCTACTATTGTGGGTTGAATTGTGCCCCCTGCCACCTCAAAAAAAAAATACGTTGAAATCCTAACTCCCAGTACCTCTTATTTGGAAATAAGGTTTTTGCAGATGTAATCAAGTTAAAATGAGATTAGTGTGAATCCCAATCTAATGTGGCAGGTGTCCTTCTAAGAAGAGAAGAGACAGAGACCAGTGAGAATGCCATGTAGGACAGAGACAGAGTGTGGAGTGATGGAACTGCAAGCCAAGGAACATCAAGGTTGATGTTACCACCGGAAACCAAGAAGAGGCACAGAAGGACTCTACCCAGAGGCCGGGAGACAGCATGGCCCTGCTAACACCTTGATTTTGAACTTCTAGCCTCCAGAACTGTGAAAGAATACGTTTTTATTGTTTTAGGCTGGACAGTCTGTGGCACTTTGCTACAGCTGCCCGAGACAACTAATAAACCTGACTAAAAGAAATTAAAGTAACTTGTAGGACGGTGTTACATTTTTAATAAATACATAGATTATACATAGATTAAACTTATACAAATATAATATTATCACCCACTAAAGTGCCCATGCACTATGCCCTGAGGCCCAACCATCCACAAAACCTACTCAACTTTCTGCTACCAGTGTCTCAGCTGCTTGCAATCTGACAGTCATAATGCTAAACAGTTTACATCTATTGTTTCATTTGGTCCTTACAGCAGCACTCTAAGATACTCATTATTTTCCCTATTTGGCAGATGAAAAAAAGAGAGAGAGAGAGAGAGTTGGAAAGGTTAAACAAGTAACTGGCCCCAGGTCACAAAGCTAGAAAGCAGGGAACTGTTATTTAAACCAGGTCTGTTTGATATTCATTTCCAGGCTCTTAACCATAATGCTTATTGATTTTACTTTGCACTTTGTCTAGCAATATTTAACCTCTTCAAATGTTCTTCTCTGTTCATGACATAGAACACTTTCTAAATTAGACATAGGGAAGAGACCAGAATCATCTCATGGGGTACTTTTTCAAACCTTGTAACCCCTTTTAAAAATACTAGCACAGAACTTCTAATATTCTCTCTCTCTCTCTCTCTCTCTCTCTCTCTCTCTCTCTCTCTCTCTCTCTCTCTTTCTCAACCATCCACAGAATCCCATAAATCCATCCTTTCTTCAGCTAAATATGCTCACCCTTCTTGCAAGTGTCTATTTAAATATCATCCATTCAGTGATCTCTCCTTGAGGTCACGATGTACTTGTGGCCTGTAATAACACAGCCTCATGCAACCCTGCTCTTCTTCAAGGTATTTATCACAATCAAAATGAAACAATTATTTGAGTGGCAGGCAACTGGTCTAAGGACCTGTTAGCATGACTCACATGGATGGATATCTGGGTAACTGATTCATACCAATTCCACTGCTCCAAAATTAGGAAATGTAAACTAGGCTACATTAGCTTGGGGAAGCTGAGAGTGACCAACAAGGAGTGTATTCATGCTTAAGTGTGCTCTCACTACTGTTCTCTGCCATCATAGCAAACATTTATCAAAATGAGATGGCTCAATTGAAGGGTCCTGGTCATCTCCACACTAGACAGGCTTTGTTTAAAGGGAGGCAGCTGATTCCAAGATCCGGTGTGACCCTCTCTGACTTGTCATCTACAGCTGGGGTATCTCTAAGCTTGTATCTGCAATGGGAGATTATTGCCATTCTCTCTGTTGCATCTGCCTGTGTTAATTTTCCCCTGAATTCACAGAGTGGTAATTCTGATTTAATTCCCCAGGTGCTGTTTGCTCTACAAAGTAAATTACTGCATTTCCCGAGACCTAGTAAGCATGGGATATTTCTCTCAATAATTGTGATTCCTTTTTCAGAGTAAAGAAGAATGAAATGTTAAACCTAGTTCAAAATCTTCTAACTTTGCTCAGGGACTCTAAAATTTTTTTGCCTGAACAAACATGGATGATAGGAAACAAATTCCTTCTCTAAGGATTAGGCTTATATGTACAAAATAATGCTGACAGAGGAAAATGTAGGCTGATCCTGTTAATCCAAGTAAATAAGAAAAGTCTCTCCTTTCACTCCCATATCCCCAGTTAGTTACATGTCTTAGTTTATATATCTCTCCTGACAAGGAGCACAGAGGTCATTTTGGTGTCAGACCTCTTTTCTCTAAATATTACATGTACCCAACATTTGACATAATTTTTTCCCAGAGATCTAAATGCTAGGATTGGCAAAGACAATGCTCAAGATCCGTCTCACAAATCTCAAGCCATGGCACACAGGCTACATGCAGTCTATAGATTTATTTAACTTGGGCTATAACTTAATAAAAACCACAATGAGATACCACCTCACTCCAGTCAGAATGGCTATCATCAATAAATCAACAAACAACAAGTGCTGGCGGGGCTGTGGGGAAAAGGGGACCCTGCTGCACTGTTGGTGGGATTGCAGATTGGTGCAGCCACTATGGAAGTCAGTATGGAGGTATCTCAAAAAACTGGAAATGGAACTACCTTTTGACCCAGCAATTCCACTTGTAGGCATTTATCCTGAAAAACCCAAGACACTAATTCGAAAAAATATATGCACCCCTATGTTCATTGCAGTGCTATTTACAATAGCCATGACTTGGAAACAATCGAAATGCCCATCGGTAGATGACTGGATTAAGAAACTGTGGTACATTTACACAATGGAATATTACGCAGCTATAAAGAAGAAAGAAATCGTACCATTTGCAACGATATGGATGGACCTAGAGAACATTATGCTAAGTGAAATAAGTCAGTCAGAGAAAGACAAATACCAGATGATCTCACTTATATGTGGAATCTAAAGAACTGAATAAAGGAGCAATATAAACAGAAATAGTCTTACAGACACAAAGGAAAAACTGATGAGGGCTAGATGGGATGGGGATGGGCATGAGGGAGAAGGGGAAGGGACAAGGCAACACCAACTGATAACTACAATACTACTGCAGAGACAGAAGAGACAGTTTAAGGAATATAATCAATAAGGTTGTAAATATTTTTTTAGGGGATCAGAAGGACTCATGTCTTATCAGGGAGACCACTTCATGGACAGTGTAGTGGCCTTACCACTGCACTGTACATCTGAAGCTGCCACTGAATAATATTATATGTCAACTATAATTTAACATACATATAGTCATGGGATGTGGAATATAGTGTGGGGATGGAGTCAATGGAATTGTAATAGATATGTATGCTATCGGGGGTGGGAAGGCAGGGGAGGGGGGACTCACTTTGTAAGCGGTGAAAAAGATAATTATTGCATTGTTTTGTACATCTGTAAATAATAATAATAATAATTTTTAAAAGGTTAAAAAAAAAGAGTTACGTAGTAAAGGCTGTGGATGTGTAATTCTAGCACCAGAAAGGGAGAAAGAGTTAGGAACAATGACCCAAGCTAACACAGTTGTTAACATTTAAAAATTGGGATGATGTCCACAAAAATCTGAAGTTCCAGCTTTTCTTGAAAAATAATAAGGTTTAGTAATATGAGCCCAGAGCTCAAAATAGAAGTTATCTTATTTCCACAAAGGGACCTATAGAAATAGGACTCTCAAAAGAAGACAAAGTGTCTCTTGTTTCTCTGAGTCAAGATCTATGAATCAGTAATCATCCACACTAGTAGTCACTCTTAGTCTAAGGGGAAGCCCACTACATCTGGGCTTCACATGTCTGGGTTCAAATCCTGGCTCACCACTTACTACCTGCAGAACTTTGGGTAAGTCACTTCATCTCTCTGAACTTCCAGTTCTTCATCTCATAGGGTTTTAGTGAGGACTAATTGAGATAATATACATAAAAGTTGTTCTGTGAATTGAAACATGCTATACAAATGTTGGTTGTCATTATTAGGAGGGCTCACCTAGTGAAACTCAGATTACTATTTAAGGAAATGACCAATTTGCATAACCACCTGGATTTTTCCTGTCAACAACTTTGACTGGGATTCAAATGTTTGAACAGCAGGGTTATTTCATTCACTGAAGATCCAGCTGGTGTAGCAGTTTGGGGTGTTGCACTAAAAGATGCTTAGAAATACCTGCTGGTCTTTCAGCTATTGTGCTATAAAACCAGGTAGGGGAATCCTTTTATCATTTCCCCAGCTGAATATGCTTTAAACCCCCTAACAGAGCCAAAATTGTCAGACCAAATTCCACTTGTGATGAAATCCAACCAGGTTAACATGCTCTTTCCTTGTTAACCACCTAGGCTTTTCTGGATGAAATCCTGCAGCCCTAAAACAGGCAAAACTTGACTTAACTTCAAGGAAAATTTTGGATTTCAATGGACCTTTTCAAGTCCGTTCAAAAGAGATAAGAGCTTCAATGAGAGGTTTGCCTATACAGAGGACCACAAGAGGCAGGCCATTTGTAGAAATTCAGTTTATCTAGGAGCAGAAGTTGTTTCCTGAAAATTGGTTCAGTATGGAGGGGTAGGTGAGGCATGTAAGTTCAAACCCAGTAGAATGAAAATGAGTCTATTTTAGATGATCAAACTTTGTTGTTTTGTATTTTCCCTCATGAGTTTATGAAAGCAAGCCTTTTATTTTTACTGCCAAGAAGACCAATCAATTTATTAACTGTGCTTAAATTATAACCACCATATACTATACAAAATTTAAGAAATGCTAGGACCTGCCGAGTGGCGTGGTGGTTAAGCGCTGGCCTGGGAAGCCAGCGGCCCCAGTTCGGTCCCACATTTGAGGGCCAGTGACACTGCCCTCAAAAAACAAAAAAAAAACAAAAAAAAGAAATGCCCAGCACATGCCAAGTTTTATATATATATATTTAATTAATAAACTAGTATTTTAAAATAATGATTTCCAGAAGAGCTACAAATTCAGACTTTAGCTCATGACTATAAGTGCATTCTTTAAAACCAGATAAGATAAAGTGGCAATTCTTCAAATAGTTTTTATCACACTATATTTTTCAAATCAAGCTAATAATAATTGCATTTTGGAGATCTTTATCTCAAAACATTTTTATCAGTGCACATTATGCTGTAACTAAATCATTTTTACCATGAAAGTTATTGTTTTCTAAGCTGCAAGATGTGTCAAATTGTGCCACAGGTAGTTAATTATAGCAAATGTATTTAACCAGAGCTCTCTGCAGAAGAGATTCCTTCAAATAGGTGCAATACCCATACACACACACACACACACACACACACATACACACGCACACACACGCATGCGCGCGCATACATACACAGTTGACATTACATAAGAAGAGGTGTTTTTCTTTGCGGGGGAGGGGGGAGGTGATTCTTGAATATGCTTTGGAATTCCTTGGAATTTCTGTAGTCCTTTCAACTTGGAATACAGTAACTCCATCAGGTATGAACCAAAGCATGCTCTCTCCAGCTAAGAAAATTGTTTTTATAGTAACACATATCTGCTAGAGTTTTTAAGTGTTTTTCAGCTGCAAGTTATACTAAGATTCAGCAATGGTCAAAATAGGAATTCTAAAACAGAATACTCTTTCCCAGGAAAAACAAAACACAAAAAAAACAGCACGTTGTCTTCTGTGCTGATTTCTAACGCTGCTTACGAATCTAAGAATTTTATTTAGTCTACAGATTAAGATCTTAGAGTAAATATAATAAAAATATTTTAAAGGTTATGTATCAACAAGGTGTCAGTGTGCATAAGGATGAAGTATTCTAGTCATAATTAAATTTCAAATCTAATTATAATTTGAGGCGTCCTTTTAATTACATTGCAATATTTTCTTTTCCTAGGAAGATGAGTGGTATAGCATCTTTTATCTGTAATTTTCATTTAATTAAAAATGTAAATAAATCAAACCTCCCACTTTGCACATAAAAAAGAGGATTTATAAAGTTGGGTTTTATCTAGTTAATCATATTTACTTTGAGCCATAAATATATGATTTATGAATACTTAGAAGTAGAGGTCTGAATTTTCCTAAATATAATGAAACAGAAAAAACACATAACAAAAAAGTGTTGCCAGTAATTACCTTTCTTGCCAGTGAGAATACTTCCCTCACTTCTGGTAAAATCCTACTAATGCTTCAAAGCCAAGTTCAAATGTCACCTCCTTTGTGTGTAGCCTTCCCTAATTCTCAAAGCCAAATTCAGGGGTAGGCATCTGAGCAATTTCCAGTGCCTTAAACCAATAAGGGGCATTAACATATCCCTGGTATTTTACTAAATCCCTGGAGAAAAGGGTCGTTTCCAGAGTTCCTTCAGATAGAGGACTACATGTAGTTAGAAAAACACTTGAGCCACCTAGGGTAGGAGGTAAACTACACCCTTCCCCAAAATGAAATACGCGAGTATCAGGAAGCACAAAATCGTCTCCTAAGGACCCAGCTCTTTGGCAAGCTTTGATTCTCCTCTGTAGGATGTAGAAGTAAGCCAATATGGGATTTTTGGACAATAGAAGACACGCTGGAAGTAGGCTTGAGTGCTTCTTCTCTGCCTTATCCCCAGACAGTGATAGATATCTTCTCTCAGTTAATGTTAAACAAACATTTGATATACCCCTGGTCATATTTTCTTATACTACTCTGAATCGGACCAGATAAACTACGAAAGGGGGGATATGTGGACATGAAAGGGTAAATCACAGTGACAAGATGATTAAGATCGATGAATAGCAGTACCTACAGGGTGGGAGGGATTTTGGAATGGAAAGTGAGCTGGAAATTTAGGAGGCAATGATCAGAGAATGGGAACTTGAATTGAGATTATAAAGAGATGGTAATTATTAGTCATGATGAAGGCCTGGCTATGACAAGAGAGCCAATAACTGAGGTAAAGTTGAGTTTATCCTTGGAGCAAAGGAGGACAAGAAAAGAAAGGGAGTGGAAGGACTGTCCTTAAGAGTAATGAAATCACCAAGAATTATGACAGATAATGTTGAAGTCAGTGACAGTGAGATAGGAACTCAAATGTTCAAGGAATTAGGGAAAGTGGCAATAGCAAGGAAAAGGTGGTAGATAGTTTGATAACTTCAGACTCAAAATGGTGTTTAAAATCAGGAAAAAGTCCTAAAAGGAGTGATGGGGAACAACGAACGCATCTAACCTACCTCCTCACTGCAGTGAGAGGTAGAAAACAGCTATCAGTTGAAAGAGGAAAAGTGTCTTTAGGGGAAACCAGATTTTTCAGCTAGTGAAGTGAAGTGATGGGGATGTGGCAGTAAAGGGAATGTTTACAGAAGAGGCTGAGGGTATAAGAGATTTTTGCTGATGGCTGATTATGAGTTCCAGGAGACAGGCTGGAGGTGTTGGTAGTACTGGAGAGAGATGAGCCATGGGGTCATGATAGGAGATACACAGAGCTACATGGGCAATAATCGCATGTGGGGTTGCGGGATTATCTTGTCATTTTGGATTTCTTGGGGTGCTGAATAAATAGGGTTCATAAATAATTCATAAATGGGACTACAAAGTAAAATTAGATTTGTCTTGATGGTTTCAAGACTGATGGCAGTGATTAGACTCTGAGTATTGTGTAGGATGAGGGGATATGGATCAGCCAGGATCTATAGAATCCTAGGGCCCTTTCTTTATTCCTGCCAGTGTGGAATCCCTGATGAGGTGGTCTCAGCTGGGGCACTGGGACCTCTGTAGCACCGTGTCAACAACTGGAGCACACACAACAGGGGATTTTACCCTAAGCATCTGGAGCTCTTAACTCCAGTTGCATTATGCCCCCCCCCCCCGCCACACACACACATACACACACGTACTTTTTTACCCTTTAAAGGATGGAGATCTAGGATTTCTGGTCAAGATGGCAGAGTAGGTAAATACTGTGCTTGCAGCCTCTCATGACCACATCAAAATTACAACTAAACTCTAGTAACAACAATCATTGAGAATTGCCTGAAGTCTAGCTAAACCAAAGCCCTGCAACTAAGAATATACAGAAGTAGCCATGTTGAGACTTATAGGAGGAGCAGAGATATAGAACAGGCTGGTCCCACAACCGTGTGGGACAATTAAAAATCAGGAGGGATATCTCTAAGGTAGAGGTCCGCTCCAGAGGAGCAAGGGGTCCCAGACCCACATGAGGCTCCCCAGATGAGTGTTTTAGAGCTGGGGAGAGAAGTCCCCATAATTCTGGTTGTGAAAACCAGGAGATATTATGGCTAAGTGAGATGGAGAGTGGCTGCAGGCACAGGTTATCTTCTTAAAGGGCCCACATACAGATTTACTTGCTGATGGACTCACTCTCTCTGAGATCCTGGTGCTGGGGCAACAGCTCAGAAGTTGCCAGGGACATACAGGGTGAAACTGAGTTTTTTGGCTTCAAGGTGAGAGCTGGAGAGGCAGATTTCTCCTGAACAAAGGAACTGGTAGAAGCCGTTGTTTCTTGATTGAGCCTACCCCACTCCCGGTGTGCAGAGGCAGGGGGCCATCATATTTGAGTCTCCATCAACCTGGCTAACTTCATTCCTTCACTCCGCCCTGGTGATTCCCTGAGACCTGCCCCTCCCAACTGTTGGGCACACCCAAGCCACTTCCAGTAGCTTTTCTGCACAAATGGCCTGCCTTGGCTCATGCTGCAGACTTTTCGAAAATCTCTTAAAGGCTCACAAAACCCAAACAAGCAGCATCTGGCTTTGGCACATCCTGTACCTCTCGCTGAGCAGCCCTAAGCCTGGTACCAGCCATAGCCTGCCTTGGTTTGCAGCTTGGCCTCTTGCAACACCTCCAAGCGCAGAGCAGGTGGCAGCCATCTGCATATTGTTTTGTGGCTCATTCCAGGTGACCTCAAGCAGGGCACAGGCTGTGGCTGATATTGGCCTGCAGTGGGTCCCCTCCCAGGAGGCCCTGGAGCTGGACTCGTCCCAAATTTGGACCGAGTTGGAGCATTATCTGGCTGCCTCCAAGCACAACATACCCAAAAACTGGGCAGGCACTAGAGCCCTGCTAAAGCAAATCCTGCTCTGTATGGTTAGCCCCTGTACCACAACTATAGTCATAGCCAGTCCTCACAACCAAATCAGCCCGAGGGTCAGTTCTTCCCATTGATGTGCAAACAGCAACCAAGGCTCAACTATAAGAGAAGTGCACAAGCAAGCCACACAAGGGACACAACCCAGAGCTCCTGGATCTGGTCACCAGGGAGACTGTGCCACCTGGCCTCACAGGACACCTACTACATATGGCCACTCTACTAAGACTGGGAGACATAGCAGCCCTATATAATACAGGACGGCAGCCAAAATGGGGAGACAAAGAAACATATCCCAAATGAAAGAACAGAACAAAGCTCTAGAAAAGAACTAAACAAAATGGAGACAAACAATCTACCAGATGCAGAGTTTAAAACACTGGTTATAAAAATGATCAGTGATCTCAGGGAGAACTTCAACGAGAGATTTTGGAAACATAAAAATGGGGATAGAAAACATAAAAAAGAACCAGTGTGAAATGAAAAATATAATACCTGAAATTGACACTACATTGGAGGTAATCCACATAGATTAGATAAAGCAGAGGACTAAATCAGAGATTTAGAAGATAATGTAGCAGAAAACACCCAAACATAACAGCAAAAAGAAAAAAGAATCCAAAAAAATGAGGAGAGTTTCAGGGACCTCTGGACAACATCAAGCATACCAACATTTGCATCATAGGGGTACCAAAAGAAGAGTGAGAGCAAGGAATTCAAAACCGATTTGAATAAATAACGACAGAAAACTTCCCTAACCTGGTGAAGGAAATGCATATTTAAAAGCCCAGGAAGTGCAGAGAGTCCCAAACAAGATGGGTGTTACACAGTAATCATGGGGATGTAGGGTATAGCATAAGGAATATAGTCAATAATATTGTAACAACTATGTATGGTGTCAGATGGGTACTAGATTTTGGGGGTGATAGATGGGAGGCTAGACTAGTAAGGGAATCACTTCTTTTTTGTTTTTGTTTTTTTGAGGGAAGTGTCACTGGCCCTCATATGTGGGATCCGAACCAGGGCCGCTGGCATCCCAAGCCAGCTCTTAACCACCGCGCCACTCAGCTGGCCAGAGAATCACTTCTTAAATTATATAAATGTCTAACCACTATGCTGTACACCTGAAATTCATATAAAATAATATTGAATATCAAAAAAAAAAGGAAGAATGGAGATTCATTAAATATTTTTGAGGATGAGAATGATAAAATTCAAGTTGTGTTTTAGGAAAATTCAATCGTTTGTTTTTTTTTGCCTTTTTGTTTTGAAGGCAGTGTCACTGGCCCTCATATGTGGGACCTGAACCGGGGCTGCTGGCTTCCCAAGCCAGCGCTTAACCACTGCTTCACTCGGCCAGCCCTTTTTTTTTTTTTTTTGAAAATTCAATAGTTTTTATCTCAGAAGGCGAATGATGACAGAAAAACCTTAATTTTGTTATTGATAATAGGGATAAAATAAAAGGAAGATGTAAATGACTGAAAAAAAGGGATGGGAGACTCTTGACAGATATAAGTGGGCAGGGGGAAATAGAGAAGAGTCTAGAATAAGTATGAGATTTCAGGTTTGAGACTCTGAGTGGATAGTGGTTCCATTAATTAAAACAGACTATAAAGGAAAAGTAGTTTGGCAGATGTGAAATAAGATTTTAATTCAAGACGTATTGAATTTGAGGTCTCTAAGGAACATTCAGGTATAGAGGCCAAAGCATTTGTTTTTGAGAATAAAGATTGGCATATCTGGTTTTGAGAGACAATTCTCTATGGTCCTTCCATGTATCTGTGTGTATTGGGGGCAAGGCACTTTCTGCCCTTTGTTCCAGACTATATTTTTAAGGATATTTGTATAACAGCCTTGAAAGATGGAGAGTGCCTCCCTTCAGAGCAAAGGGCAGGTATGTTTACTATCTATTATAAAAGATTCAACCTCCCTAAGTTCAATATTCCTTTCATGTAATGTAATCCACTAAGTGTGCAGGTATCATCTGGCCCCTTTTGCATCATCGTGTGAGAAGTAGGGTTCAGGGAATCAGTGCAAAAATGCTGACGCTCGGGCTACTGCCATTGCTGTAATAAACATTGCCTCTGACCTAGGAGTTTCATGTCTGCTAACACCATCAATGAGATTATGGCAGGTTAACATGTTAATTTGCAAATATAGGAAAATCTTAAACCCTTCAAAGTTCTTGACATTTATCTTTAAGGTATGGCAACATTTTGATTTATATAAATCATCCTACTTTTTTCAGTTTCAGACCTCACCACACTAAGGTCTTAACAATTAACTGACAGTCTAACATTTTTCAGACTCTTAGCAGTCTTAATGTATTAATTCTGACAGTTAAGGAAAAAATTGCTAGCATTCTGTGGAAGGAAAAAAAGTCTAGATACTACTCACATATGTTTGTTTTAGTATTACAATTATTTGGCATCTAACACATTGCTCTGGATATGGGTACAATAAAATGTGAAATGAATCTAATTGGCTTAAATTTGATTAAATCTTTAACTAAATTTCTTCAGAAATCCAGGATCCGCAATGTAACATGGATTAATGGTATAACAGAAGTCTAAGGAGAGTAAATATCAAGAAAAGCCCTGTAGTGATGTCCCCCAAATATGTCTGTATCCTAAGCCCCAAATATGTCTATATTCTAACCCCAAGAACCTGTGGATATGTTACTCTACATGGCAAAAACAATTTTGCAGATGTGATCAAGTTAAAGATTTTGACATGAGGAGATTACCTTGAATTATTTGAATGGGTTCATTGTAATCATGAGGGTCTATGTAAGGAAAAGAGGGAGGTGGAAGAGTCACTCAAAGATGTGATGAAGGAAGCAGAGGTCAGAAAGAGACACAGAAAGATCTGAAGATGCTACATGGCTGGTTTCAGGATGGAGGAAGGGGCCATAACCCAAGTAATGTAGGCAGCCTCTAGAAACTGGAAAATTCAGGGAAATGGATTTTCCCATATATTTTCCATCAAGAAGGAATGCAGTCCTATTGACACCTTGATTTTGAGACACCTGATCTCCATAAATGTTAGAAAATAAATTTGTCTTGTTTTAATCCACTACGTTTGTGATTATTTGACACAGCATTAATAGAAAACTTCCTTGGTTGTATTTTATGGTTATATTGCTTGTTATTTCTAGTTTATGTCCTTAGATAATAATAAACTGAAATATATTCCCCTTCTTATACTTGCTCTTTCTCAGTAAGAGGTAGAGTCCCTTCCAGAAAAGGGAGGAGAGGAAGTTGAGGACGAAAGAGACAATTGCCCTAAGCAGTAAAAAAAAAAAAAAAGAAAAAGAAAAGAAAAGAAAACGAAAAAAGAAAACAAGAAAGGCCACTGCTGAAGCTTTCACAGTTAAACACATAAATGAAACAAAAGCACTTTCCAAGGATCAAAGACAAGCCTGTAAGAGGAAGATAAATGGAATGAACGTATCTGTACCATGGTAGAAAAAAGATACTGACTCCCCAGTTTCCCTATCTGTTTTGGCTAGTAACGAGTCTAGACTAGTACTCTAACCAAGTTTTCTGATCATTCTTTTCCCGCAGAAGGAGGTCTTGATATGTGGATAGAAACTGAGGTCTAGCCAAGAAGCATATACTGGGGCATGCCATGGGTGTAGTATTTGTACCACTCTTGGTCATGAGATGCAAAGTTCTTGATAGAAATCCAATCCACATGATCTGGTCTATTTAGCTCTCAACCCAAAAGAACTAGGTTTATAAGAAGAGTGCAGATATGAGTCACTGGGACAGAACTCTGGACAATGGTGAAGTGGGAGGTTTTAAGGATGTTGGAGGGAAAACTGAAAGTAATTATGCTGACACATTTACAAGATTTCTGTGATATAAACTGCAGACAAATTCTGAGGACTTAAGGGCAGAGTTGAGAGCTGGCCAAAGCTGTCTCTGAATGGTAGACTTTGCCCAGTGCTGGAGCTGTTAGTATGAATGCACTAATAAGCATTTTCTGAATCTATGCTCAGCATTCCTGAGCTACCTGTAAAGCAACCCCTAAATTGAAGCTCCTCTTACGTATGCTGCACTGGAAGTGCCTTCCCTGGAAACCACTATTCCTGTGGGCCTTCGTGTGCCACCCACATCTCAGGAGTGTCCCCTAGCTACCGTCATTCACCATGCTCTTTTCGTTATCTCCTTGCAAATGGTCAGTACTCATTTTAGAGTTTCTGCCTCTTCTTGGTTTCAGTTAAACCAAGATCTAATTTTAATATTTAATATTCCCAGTGAAGCCCAGATGTTAACCCAGTTCACCTTCACAATGACCACTTACTATGTGCTGGAGACCATGCTAGGCAAGGGGAAATCAAAGACAAAAGCATGCTCTTGGTATTGACAATTGAACAATATTTCAGCTTTGCCTATATTATGCAGTCCCTCTCCCACAACTGGAAGGGCAAGGAAACTACAGCTCTTCTCCCCACACTCCTGCATAGAGATGGTTCACTGCATGGTTACGTGGCTGGGGAGATGCTTTGCTTTCTTCAGTTGTCCATAGTCCATGATTCGACCCATAGGGTCATCCTCTGCAGGGTCTACTGAGCTTCAATGATTGTGTGAAAATTCTTTTATTTTAAAGTTTCTCCATTTGGGGGAGGCAGGAAGTGTGATATCGTTTTTCCACTTTGCTTTAATCAGATTTCATTTTTACTCTGGACTACTGGATCGAGTGGAACAAACAGTCATAAGTTCTCCATGTTTCCAAGAAAGCTACACATCTCCCTGATATAGCAGCGCAAGAGGTTATCACAAAGTCCCTGGATTTTTTTTTTTCTAACTTTGAGTCAAAATATGTATGTTTTCATTGTCTTTCTTCATAAAACTCAGCATTGCTAAATATTTTTCAGTGACAAAGCTCAAACCTTACAAGTATATTAAGAGCAACACTAAGCCTGTCACCAAAAACATACAAGAAAAAAAGAGAGGAAAAAAAGCAATTTTCCTCATCAAATGGACTCATACACAGGAAAATAAAAAATAAAAAAAAATTTATATTTTTACCAGAATTGTCAATAGAATAAATTCAAAACTTTTCAAGACAAATGGAGGCTCAGTGTATGCCCTGTTTTGGTTTGACGTAGTCACGCACACAATTACACATGCACCGAAGGGTTTTTCTAAGCTTTATATTTAAAACCTCTGAAGTACGTATTCTTTCCTCACTTGGCATCTTATTTCTGTACATGAAGAGTTTTGGATCAGAAAGATGGAGATGGTAGTGCTCAGTGGCAGTGTTCTTTTTCTAACTTGGCTTGTGTCACTGCCATTCCTCTCAGTTCTCATGAAAACACACAGGATTCCATGCTTCTGCCCCTTCTCAGTATATAGCACCATCCTGCAGGCCTCTCACAGAGGCGCCCAGGACTTGCCTATACTAATTGTCTCCCAGCCAGTGGCTGCCTTTCCCACAGCATCCAAGCCAGACTTTGCTGCAGCCTGTGAATATTTTCCATTCCAGTGTCTAGTGCCAAAATCATTCCACAAGGCCGGTTCCAAGTTTTCCTGTCAAGATAATCTTCCAGCCTGATGTATAGTAGATTAGCATAGAGCATTAAAACCACTCACAGTCTTATAAAACTGGCAGCTCCATGTCCTGCCTTGAACAGTGGAATGGACATACCCTTCAAAACGGATAGGACATACCTTCAAAATGGATAGGTAAAATAGATTTTTCAGAAAGGATATCAATTTCTGTAAGACTGATTTATTTAAGGACTTGGAGAACTTATTTAAAATGAATTTTTAAAATGTGATTATTATTTTATATGCACAAAATAGCGTAATCTTTCATTCCATAAATTTATCAAGCAGCAGCAGCATTTATAAATTTGTCCTCTATTCACCAGATCTTATTTATTTCTACTGTTTCTTCACCAACTTTTAGGAAATAGATGTCTATGTGATGAGGTCTTTCTATCAGTATGTTTTAGTAATAACAAAAGAGCAAGATCTTGCTGGGTTAGATCAACCTAGAACAGGGGCATGACTTTGACAACAGTGACAAGTGACAATTGTGGCACAAGATAAATATCTTCCATAAAGGTAAACTATAGATTAACAAATGTTTATTGTCTATATGTAAACAAGTTATTTATTTCTGAATCCCCAATGCCTGGCAAGGAGTTGATTGATTGATGATTGATTGAGAGAATAAGGGAGTGAACACTGCCATTTTCCCTAAAGCTGTTGATTCTCTTATTTTCAAGGTTTCTCCATTTGGGGAGGCAGGAAGTGTGAAATCGTATTTTCCACTTTGTTTTAATTTACCTACCTATCCTTGACCATATTAATTCTTGAAGACACTCTAGGTCCTTGGATCACAAGTTCTCTATGTTGACTACTCTTAGGAAACCACTTTAAATAAATGTTTAAAACTCTGTGGAGTTTTCATTCTGCTTAAGTTATATTGTTCTGAGGTTTAAAAAAAAAAAAGTAGATTCCCATAAGGGCTTCCAAAAAATAATCCTGGCAGAATCTGAGATATTAGAGTCTCCAAGCTTTATAAAAAGAAGCTTCAAGTTGTTAAAAAAACAAAAACAAAAACAAAACTAAGAATGACCCTGTTCTCGACTGTACTGTCACCTCCTTCAGGAAGCTTCTTTGACCCTCTCCCTCCCTACCTCCCCCCCCCCATACTCCCACTTCTTCTTGAGGCTCCCTAAATTCTTGTGCACATTATCACTGTCATTTCATTGTCTACCTCTCTGGGCTGTGGATTTTGGTATAGACAATTCTTGGGAATTTTTCTTGGCACCTTCCCTTTCTGGAAAAGATGCTGGCATTTAGTGAGTGCTCAATTAGTGTTTGAACAAATAAATGAAGGAGTGAACTATGATATTATATTTATCTGAAATATTTATTTGTTCAACTAGAGACTGAAAACATTTGGAATCATTGAAGAGTGGGAGGGTTACTTTTTTTCTATTTAGAGAAAAGATCAAAGGATCTCTTCTGAGAAGAGGCTTCCATGTGATTTTTATTGTAATCTTTCTTTTTTTCTCCTATTGACTGAAAATGAAAAGGAGAGAGAGAGAAATCAAAATCATCTGGGAGACTGGCAGAACTGTGAAAAGACTATGAAGCCATGCTTTTTAGGGCCTTCTGGCAATCCTCATCAACCAAGTGAGGCTGGCCCAGGGCCCGGGACCGTCAGTTCCTAGATGCATTGGTGGACAGCTTGCCTCTTGAAAGATACGTTTCAGGGGCTCCTCAGAGGCTCCTCTGTTAACGCTGCTCTCTCTTCCTGCTGGCTACACCTGTCCAGCATTCAGCAGAGCCCAACCACGCCCTCTTGCTCTGTGGACTCTGCAGCAAATGTTAGTGTTACCACTCTGCTGCCTCTTATACTGGACTTTGCCTGAGTTTCTGCCAATCTCCCCCGCCTGACCCCTCTTATTTTTCCTGCCCACCTGTCCTTTTACTCTCCATTCCTTGCAGGGGTTTTTGACACATATCTTGATGTTGAAGAGGATCCATCGCTTCCTTGTCCACAGATCTCTTCTATTTGAAGAACCTGGCAGATGTATCTATTCAAAACAGAGTACTTCATCAGACAAAGCTCTCTGCATGGGGCAGGCACTAAAGACTATGAAGGCAACAAACACAGAATTTAGGAGGACAACCAGGGCAATAGGAAATCTAGAGAGCAGGCAGGAAGGCAGTGCTATGTGGAATAAAAAGCCAAAGCAAAGAATTAGTGTTACAGAGGGCCAGGAAGCCAAACAAAGAGCATGGGAAATAGCTACAAGGTTACAGTGACATGCCCTTGTTTCTGCATTAATTCTTTGCTTCTGTCAAATACATTTGTAGTTACGTTCTATTAGTGGGAGGGGGGGAGGAGCCCAGGAGTTGGATTGTTTAAGGTTTTGAATCAGGACCTTTCACGCTTGTGTTTTTGTGTTGGACTAATTACCTAACCCCCCTGCCTTCATTTCCTCGTCTGTAACGTGAAGCTAATAATAGTTCCCACACTATGAAGTTTTTCTGGGCATTAAATGAGATAATATAGGGAAAGCACTGGCATATCCCAATTCAACAGAAAGCTCTCAATGAATATTAGTTGTCATCATTATTACAATGAAGGAGATAGCATTTAGTATGATTAGCATGGGTCATGCTGATAAGTTAAGGTTTTAGGATTCCCCTAAATAAAAACTTAAAAAGCAAACAGAATAACATTTGCTGATAGGTAGCTTTGAAATGGACAAATATTAAAGGTTTAGTTATTTTTATTTAGACTTCTTATTACAGCTTTATTGAGGCATAACTGGCACACAATAAACTGCATATGTAAAGTCTACAATGTGATGAGTTTTGACATATTCATATTCCCGTAGAGCCATCAGCACAATCAAGATAATAAGCATATCCATCACCCCAAAACTTTCCTCCTGCCACTTTGTAATCACTCCTCACTCTTCCGTGCCCTACTCCCCATCATCCTTAGGCAACCACTCATCTGCTTTCTGTCACCACAGATTAATTTACATTTTTCTGGAATTTATATAAATAGAATCACACAGTCCTGTGTGTGTGTGTGTGTGTGTGTGTGTGTGTGTGTGTGTGTGTGTGTGTGTTTGAAGGGGCCTGGCATCTTTGACTAGGTGCAATTATTTTGAAATTAATCTATATTGTTGTTTATGTCACTAGCACACACTTTTTAATTGCTGAGTAGTATTCCATTACATAGCACGATTAGCTTTTTCACTCATTAGCTCATGGACATTTGGGTGTTTCCACAGTTTAGAGCTATTAAAATAAAACAGTAGTGAACATTCATGTAAAAGTCTATGTATGAACCTTGACTTTCATTTCACTTGAGTAAATATCAGGACTAAAATGGCTAGAAGGACTAAAATGGTTAAGAAGGAGGCTTAACATCAGGATTGCCAAACTGTATTCCGAAATGGTTGTTCCATTTACATACTTAAGGGTCAAAGGCTTATCTTTTGAGTTATTTTTATAAGGATATAAAACAGCTTTGGGTTTTATCTCTATATGGATCCAAGATTGCTAGGTAGGTCCATGGGCCCTAAGCTCTAACCTCCCTTAGAAACTTAACCTGATTGTTTTATTCCTCTGTTGAGATAAACTTTTAAAAATGCAAACCTACAAAATTAAACAAATTGAATCATAAAAGCAAACATCATACCAACTATTGGGTAAGGCATTTGTTTATTTAACTTCAAAATGTATCTTTGAAGATTCAATAGGGAACACCTGGATCAAAGAAGCTAGCACATGCTGAACAAATCTCCTTGTCCCATGGCCTTCCAGGCCATCGCCCTAGGTTACCGTCACCCTCTCAGGCTGACAAGCCATGGTACAGTGCCAAGTCTGAGGACACCATTCCATATTCTTATTCTCAACGTTACCTGTAGCCTTCACCTCTGAGGGTACCACATGCAACTGCCCAAAATGTTATTCACATAACTGGGATAGGGACAAATCCTCAAATAAGTTGAAACAAATTCAGACTGAAAACACACAGCATTGCTCAAAAGAACTGGTCATTCCAATTCCAAAATGTTAAAAATCTCTATTCTAGAGCCGGCCGAGTGGTGCGGTGGTTAAGTGCTGGCTTGGGAAGCCAGCGGCCCTGGTTCGGGTCCCACATATGAGGGGCAGTAACACTGCCCTCAAAAAAAAAAAAAAAAAAAAAAAATCTCTATTCTAAGAATCTGCTTTAAAGAGGAAAAATAAATAAATCCAGTGGTGCCAACTGGATGCTCTAATAATAGAACAATCACTATTACTGCATTTTTGGCTGGCAGCTACTAGTGTAAATCACAGTTCTCTCCCTCTACATCCCCATCCCACAGCCAAACCCAGCGCTCGCTCTCTCTCTCTCTCTCTCTCTCTCTCTCTCTCTCCATCTCTCTCTCTCTCTCTTTTTCTCTCTCTCTTTCTCTCTCATATACATGGGAACTCTGGTTTTATAACTGAAGTAGGGAAGAGGAGATTTTGATGTGGAGAAGGGCCAGGAAAGTTGAAGAGAAAAATGGAAGGTAAAAGCTTATGAACTGGGTTTAATTAAGCATCTTTGGTTAGAGGAGTAAAAGCCAGAAGCTATTCAAAAGGGATGTTGTGGAACTCCAAGTATAAGTCAGGTTTCTTCGAGTCCAGGGTACAAATGTGCTGACTCACTGTCAGGCATGAAAACAATAACCATGGTACCCTAAGGATGGAACATGAGAAAGTTTCAGAGGCTGCTCTGTGGACATGGATGGACATTGACCTACATAGCAGAAAAGGGACTTCACCAAGTAACTTTATAGGCAGCGGATGTGGGCTGTGACCATAGTGCTAACAGTGATACAAAGAATAGCTAACATTTATTAAGCTCTGCTGTATATCAGGTATCAGCTAGGTGTCTATAAATACTATTTCATTGTATTAAATGTATGGTCCTGGGTGTCATAGATGAGTAAGAGAAAGTACAAGGTTAAGTAACTTGCCTAGGCCACATAGTTAGCATGTGTTGTAGCCAGAATTAGGTGCAGCCAGTCTGCTTCTAGAACTCATACTCCCAGAGAAAGGAGGATGAGATGGGGTGGGATTAGACATCTGTGGCAGTGAAGTTGTATAAAAACATGTGAGGCTCCCCTTTGGAAACTCCCAGGAATAAGGAGTGGATTCTCTGAAGAAAAAGGAGACCCCCTACTATCATGCAGATGTGAGCTGTCCAACACAAGCATCTGGGCACCAAACACCTGGTAAGTGTCAATTCCAGCAGAAGCCCTTAACCATAGAACTGTGTCTATTAGGGATTACACTTTCTGAAACCATGTTACAATTTTAAAAGATGTTGTCTGCAGTAAAAGGTTCAATTGGTCAGTTATGAAAGTCCCAGAAAACAGAAATGCAAGTGTAATAATCTCGAGTAGACTTCCAGCAAGAAGGAGCGTTGGCTGAAGCAGTTATTGGAGAGAATGTTCAAGCACAGCGGACAGAGGGAAGCAGCCACCTGACAGTGTCTGAACTCAAGGCAGGATGGTAGTGATCAAAGGCTCCTTCCCTGAAAGGGATCTTTGTAACCATAAGAGTCACTACTTCCCAGAGATATTTAAAGATTTGGGGGACTACGGATTCCTTTGAGGCCTGCAAAGAAATCTGCCTCTGACCTGAGGGTTTTTCCAGCTTCAAGTCCCAACTTCAGGCTCAAGAAGGAAGCAAGTAATTAAGCTCTGCCAAGACCCAGGGCTGAGCTCTCATTCCATTCCCCCGGGTTTGCCCTCCTACTCCTGCTCTTGGCCAGGAATGCCCCAGCCCTCCACCCTCACCCTGCCTTGTGACCCAACGGGTCTCGACTCATATTGGAAGATATACCATCAAGCACCACCTTGAAAAAGCCTTTCCCAACACTCTCCTTTGTGCCACTCTCTCTCAGCCTGTGGTTCTCTGGAGGTCCTATAACCATGAAGCATATTCATTTGTTCTCAAGTCTATCTCTCCACAACAGGCAGAAAATTATTTAAAGGCAGAAACCATGATTCACCTCTAGCTCAGTTCTGGGGTCAATATTTTTTTAGAACAAAGGGACGACAACAGGAAGTTGGTGCAAGCTTCAGCAAAGGAAATAAGACTTGCTAGAAATCCTAGGCTCTTTTCTTGATTCTTTGAATCTTCCCCTAGGCCAGAATTGTTCCTCCCTAACTACAGGGTTTAGAAAAACTGGTAATAATATGTGACAGATGACATTGTCCTGGGAACATCTTCAGCAAGCCCCAGGCCTCCAAGGCACCCAATTGACAGTTCCCATGATGGATGAGATTGCTTGAAAAGAAGAGGCTGGCCAGAGCTGGCAATGCTAGAGCCGATGCAGAAAGACCAGGGCAAATGGGAAATTTCGAGATGTCAGAACAGAGATCGTCAGTGTAATCCTTATTCCTGTCTAATGTGCTGCAAAACAGGCCAAAGCCCTGTGCAGGCACTACTTAAAATTTGAGATATAAAGATGAGGCTCTCCTTGCAATCAAAGTTGGTACCACAGCATTGTCACCATCATAATCAAAAGCTTGGGCATCCTCCTGATGTGCAGACTATGCTTTGAGAACAACTTTCTCCATCTCCTTCTTAAGAACTGGGTGAAGAGAGGGCAAGAGGAGGATTGTTTCAGAACATATATATCCTGGTGTCTTAGGATTTTATTCTATCTGCCTTGCAAGGGTCTCATCCATGATAGTAAGAGCTGTGTCTTTCTAATCATTCAATTTATAGGCCCATCAGAACATGGACCACTCCTATGCAGCTTCCAGCACTTAAGAATAATATTTAATAAAGTGTAAAGTGTAATAAAAATAAAACTAATGTTAATTATATGTAAGATTTGCTAGAAGAGGGTATAGGCCTTTCTGAGGCTTAATTATACTGAAAAAAGATTTTGTTGTTGGGTGGGCGGGAGGTGGATGTTAATTTACCATATTGATTCCTCTGCCACATCCCTTGAGCTATAAATTGACATTAATTATTCACATCCCAGAGAGGTCCTATATGAGGAGAAAATTTTTCCGTTAAGTCTTAATGCACTAGCTCAACACTTTAAAAAGTTGATGCATGGGTTATTCAGGCATAGAAATGTGCTCTTATCATGGCGGTATGAGTCTGAAGAGCCTGGCTCTTCTGCCACAATGATGAGGGGAAAATAGAGTGCAATTGACTAGGAAGAGAGAAACAAACTAACAAAAATCTCCCTCTTGCCTAGGTTATTTACAGAGAGAATCATTATTACTATCACCATCCAGATAAAAAGACTCTTGGCTGAGCCCCCAAGATCATCTTCCTCAATAATAAAGGGCTTTGTTCCCTCTCCTCAGACATCTTTTGTGCCCACCCTTCTTGTTTTTATTATTTCCCAACTAGGACAAAGATGCTCACAAAAATATTCCCCAATCTGCCTCCTCCATAGGGAACTGACCACAGGTCATGGACCGCGGAATGACATATTACATTATCTTCCAACCAAACAAAAAATAATAAACAGGAGGAACTAGCGATGAGGTCTTGAAAGCATAGACCTCATAGCCAGCTCTGCCTTTGAAGTTTCACTTTTTTATTCAACACTGATGTGGTGTTGTTCTTAGCTTATGACCTGTGTGCCATCCACTGCAGATGGTGGAGATCTGAGGACCATTGTTGTGGCGTGTGTTCATTAGATATGAAAAAAGAGACTGTGAATGAATGAAACAAAATGTCAACTCCCTTCAGATTCTTTAAGAATAAAAGCAAACAAGCCAGATATTGAATACTGCCAGGTTTTATGTGCATCCAGGAACTGTATTGATATTGTCTATTTAAACGTAATTTGTCAAAGGGGAAAACAAAAACAGGAAGTAATCTCCAAATTAAATTTTTTTATAATGTTTGCCAAATCTAGATGATATTGTTATATTCTTTTTAAATAAAATACCATATACACTATGTGTTGAGCATATACCAAAGGCTTCCTCATGTGACTTTGAAAGGGAATGAAATTCCTGAACAAATGGAGGAAGAATGAATGCCATAGACAGAGGTAATTTATATGCTAGAGAATGCTGCTAAATAGCTCACTTCATGAAATGGAAAGGTTAGTTGTTAGGACGAAACTTCACATTCAGCAGGCCCATCTCTAAGTTTCTTTCTTTCTTTTTTTTTTTTTTTTTAGCTGAGCCATCCTGCCACCTGTTGGCAGCTCAGCAACAGCTCAGCTCAGGCTGGGCATCGAACTGCTATTATTTCTTCGGAGCTCAGCTCGCACTCTTGAGCGAGCTCTTAACCAACTGAGCCACTCGGCCGGCCCTTCTATCTTTCTTTCTTTATCCTCTCAAGTATTTATTGAGTGCATGCTATCTGCCAACACTGTACTCGGCCCTGTAGATACAGCAGTGAGGAAGAACAGATCCCTACCCTCAAGAAAATGACAGTCCAGCCTGGGTGTGACCACCTACCATACCTTCATCGCTCTAATGATCTAGTGTGTCAAAGAGCAGGGAAGAAATTGTGCTTGTGGAGGACGTATAATCTGTAATGCGTCCCTATGCGACCCTTATCTGTAAGGCTTACTGCTATTCCTTCATCTATTTGTTCTGTAATCCTCCACAGGACTGGAAGGTAACACCAGCCTCCATCCAGTGTCCACTGCCCACCTCCCACTCTCCCCTACTCAGGAAACTTTCTCTTTGTGCACTTAGCTTCTCCCCCTCTCCCACCCAAAAGACGAGGTCTAGTTTTTGGTTTATGCACTTTTGAGAAAAAGAATTGGGAGAATGTGTAGAATTGGGACAGAAGGTAGTCAAGGAAAGGGCGACAGGGAGAGGGACAGTGCCTCACTCCAGAGTTAAAGGACAAGCTAGGGGGCGGTTTTCAGAGCCAGGTCATGAGCTTTTCTGTCACCACTGCAGCCATAGCCATGAGTATGCTCAGGCTTCAGAAGAGGCTCATCCTCAGTGTCCTTTGCTCTGGCAAAAAGAAGGTCTGCTTGGACCTCAATGAGACCCATGAACTAGCCAGTGCCGCTCCTGTTAGCAGGTCCAGAAGCTGATCAAAATGGGTTGATCACCTGGAAGCCTGTGACTGTCCATTCCCAGGCTTAATGCCTGCAAAACACCTGGGCCTGCCAAAGGGCGGGCATACTGGCATAGGTGAGCAAAAGAGTATGGCCAATGCTCGAATACCCGAGAAGGTAGCCTGGATAAGGATGAGAATTCTGTGCTGGCTGCACAGGAGACACTGTAAATCTAAGACTGACTTCCACCACAGCCTGTACAGGAAAACAAAGGGGAACATCTTCAAAAACAAGCAGATTTTCATGGCACACATTCACAAGCTGAAGGGGAGACAAGGCTTGCAAAATGCTCCTAAATGACCAGACTGAGGCCAGCAGCTCTAATACCACGAAAGTACGCAAATGCTGTGAAGAGCAGCCCCAGGCCAAGAAGGAGGAAACCATTGAGACTCTGTCCAAGGAGGAAGAGCCCAAGAAATAAAGTTCCCCATCTCTTGTCTGTACACAGTGGCCTTGGAAGTTACATAGATCAGTCATTCAATAAAACAAGACTTTCTTTGTCTTAAAACAACAACAACAACAACAAAGTGAGGAGATAAGAGAGTGATGCTCTGGGACATAGGCAGAATGGGAGAGGTGTGGGTGAGAAAACGAAGATGAGATTTTAAAATACCTCCCTGGGTTATGACTTAGATTCCCTTCAATGTTATTCAAGAGATGAGAGTAACATTTGGAGTCTAATTCCTTTTGTCTCCACCATGCCATGTGAAGACCAAAGGTTTTCAAAGCAGTAGTTGTTTTTCTCATTTTCCAATTGAAATAACTGAGGCAGAGAGAAATGGAGGGACTTGCAGGGTTATGCAACCATTTAGGCAAAGATTTCAGATTGGAACCTGGATCTCCAAACTCAAGTCCTTTTCTCACTAAAAGCACAGACTCTGGAGTCAAACTGCTTATGCTCAAATCACAGTCTTGCTACTTATTAAATGTCCCTCAATTTCCCTAATGATAGTTCCTACCTCAGTGAATGGCTATGAGGATAAATAGGTTAATATAAGAGAAAATTTTTCAACAATCATAGTAAGCATTCAATAAATGTAGGTAATAGCATCAGTAGTATTAGTAAGCAATAGTAATAGTAATAGTGGTAGAAATAGTGATAGTATTTATATTAGTAGAAATCATTTCCCCCCATTCTTGTATTTTGCTGAAAAAAAATTTACAAACTTGATTCTAGCTCCTTATACATGGGACTATTATATACCACTAAAGCTTATTAAAGATACATTATCATCTTTTTTGAAAAGATTTTATTGGGGAATTGGGGGAGGGAAACAGCGTTGGGGAATTGGGGAAGGAGAACAGACAAGTTGCTGTCCTTTTGCTCTTCAGTCTAGTTGTGGAGGACGTCGCTTCACTGGCCCATGTTAGTATTATCATTGTACTCTTCCCGGGTGAGACAGATCGGTCTCAGGTCATTGGACGGCCGTTCATGGCGGCTCTTGGCAGCTCACGCCAGCTGCCTGCCACTCACGCTGGCTGCCGGCCACTCACATAGCTCACGGCAGCCCACTGCAGCTCCACTGCAACTTACGCCGTAACCGGCGACCCACAGCAGCCCAGCTCCAGGTCGAGCTGTTGTTCACCATCTTAGCTGTAGAGGGCAGTGTCACTGGCCCTCATGTGGGATCCGAACTGGGGCCCTGCTGCTCAGAACTGGCGTCCCAAGCCAGCTTTTAACCAACACGTCACTCAGCTGGCCCCAAGATACATTATAATTTTATAAACAATTCTTCTCCCTTCCAAAATTACAGGTACAGGTAAGCTCTTAGCCATTGTATCAGAACATAGTCTCAAGTGAACAAGAAAAAGGTCTTCTAAAAAGTGCATGTGGGGCCGGCTGAGTGGCTCAGTTGGTTAAGAGCTCGCTCACAAGTGCGAGCTGAGCTCTGAGCAACAGCAGTTCGATACAAAAATACCATTAGCTTTTATGCCCTGGCCATCAAGCTACCTACCCCCAATTGCTGGTCTCTTTGCTAGCCTTCATTAAGTTAATTTTCACTGTAAATGTTAGGCCTAAAATATCCCTCCCAGGTTAACAATATTTTTCTGCACAGTTCTTACAAGTTATTTGATGAACTAATTTGAGTTTTACACCCTCCTCACTCTCCCATCTGGGTGGCATATGTTCATCTGGCCACTGAACATGGATTGAGCAATATCATGTGAAAATATCCTTGCCAGGTATCTACAGGGTAGAGTGAAAAAAGATAAAGCAAGGCTCCTGTCCTACAGGAGCTTATAATATGGTCAGAAACTAAAGAGGAACAAAAATGATCACTGCAGAAAGCACTCAGGGCTGAGTACCCAGGAGCACAACAAATCTCAGAGCACGTCCGCAGCGAGTTTTCTGGAGAAAATGCTCCCTGACATTTTAAGGCTCAGATTCAGGAACGTCACAGATCAAGTCAAAAGCAGGTCAATAAAATATGCAATTATGCAAAAAACTAGGACACACAAAAATTCTACTGACTATGTGGAAGGCACATGGCTGTGCGTGCTGTACTCTTTCCAGAGATAGAGCTTTTACAAGGGGGGGAAAAAGGAAAGAAAAACAGGGCTTGATATTGATCTAGCAACACTGTCATGCAGGAACAGCAGGTTATTTTGTTCCAAAAATCTATAATGCAATCAATTCCTGATTAAGAATTGTTTATTATTCTTTATAGAGATGATTTAGCGTTTCTGCATCCATCCAACCAACTAATTTCCACTTATTCAATTTTAAAAAGAGATGTGGACTACAGATGTCTAAAGAACAAAGAACACACAGAGATTAAGCTGAGGTGGTGTTTGAATGAGGTTATATTCTTTTGTTATGAAAGCATACTGCTCCAGTGCCAAAATCCCATCTTTCTTTTTTGAGCCTGCCACACTTGAAAAAGTCTACAGAAACGTGGATCTAGCTCCGTGATTGTGAAGTATTTTTTGAGGCCATAGGGGAAACTGATGAAGTACGTTAGATACAATGATGCATGTGTAGTCACTGATTTATGGATTTTCTCCTCTACCTGCTAATTTGTTCTTGCTGATAGTCAGGGTTCCCTAGGTCTTAACTTTTTTTCAGATCCCAATTATTCAATGTAAACAAATGAAGAGGAAGTATGGGTATTCGGTGTGATTCATTTGAACAGAAGGTAGGAAACATTAGCATCGATGTATTCCAGGACTTGCAAGCAAAGCACAACTAAATTTAGCAGCCAGTGATATTGATTTGATTAAAAATGGTTTAAGACTTGTAAATGTCACTGGAACTTAGCAAAATGAATATTATTAAATCCTTCTGGTGATGGGGAAAACTAACAAAGGGATTTGCAGTGGTTTCTGTAATTAATTGCTCTGTCATGATTTATATTAACTTACAGTACAACTCCATTAGCTCAGCCCTGTCATCTCTGCTCAAGGAACCACCAAGTAATCACTAGCACATTAAAGAATAAATTAGTTTTTGGCTTGGAGCCTAGTTGTAGAATGTTTCATTTGTGTCTACTGCAGACATATGTACCTAATAAAGTTGGGACGAATGAGTTAAAGTACATATATATCAATGTCAGCGAGTTATATTTTAGAGACAATACGCTCAGCATTGTTCATTAGGGCTAATGAATCAAGGTCTATCAGTGGCATCACCTTGTGTTTAGCAAATTCCTTCAGGTAAGCTGAGATGCAAGATTCCTTGAACAGAGGTACGTCTCCAGAGCTTACCCTCTTAGCGGTCTGCGGCCTGTGGTTGTAATAATAGCTTCATGTGGTTTTTGTTAACACTTCATTACCCTAAAGTTGGATAAATTATCCTCCTGCTTCTGCCCTACGTGCAAACACAGAACCAAAGCCTTAGCTACTAGGATTTACCATAGATTACAGGGATTTGTAAGGTTCTATCAAATCATCTTTGACTTTGATACTTGGATGGTGCCTTAAGCAATGCTTGATAGAGGATTGTTTTACATTTCAAAGAGAGCTCCGATTGCCTTGAGGGTTTGTGAGCTAAAACTTGAACCACTTCCTTTTCATTTCAGGCCCAGGAAAGCTAAATTGGCACTCGGCTCTCCAGGATGCTAACTGACACAGGGACGAGAGAACCTGTAGGGCAATGTCCTCTTGGAGGCTGTGCAAGGAAAGACGTGTGGCCCCGAGAGTTCCCCAAAATCTGCAAGGCTCCAAGGGCAAAGTCATCTCAGCTCAAAGTCTTTGGGCACTACCCAGACGTTCATAATTTGTCCTGGATCATTTCTGCAATTTGAATCATCAGATGTCAGTGACTCCTTCACAGATGCTATGCCTGCAGTGCAAGGAGCTTGCTACACAGGGGCTTCTCCTGCCTGGCTGAATAGAGTAACAAATGTCCAAAATGCAGAAAGACTGCAGCTTTAGCCAGCTGAAAAACGCATACACTATTGAGGATAAAATATGAAAACTGTGAGTCAATTTATGAAATATGGGGAAGCTTATTTTTGCTCTTATAATGTTCAGTGATTAGATTTCATATTTGCAATGAGTGGTGCTTATGGCTTTGCATTTAATTGGAGGAAATCCTGGAAACACCCACCCTCCAAAAAAAATTCTATTTGTGTCCTGCATAGTATTATATACTCCTGACTTTACTGTAAATAACAAAGTAACAAAGTAACAAAGTAACAAAATAAAAGAAATATTTTCTCCTGAAATAAAACAAATTTAAAAAAAACTGTTGACAGGAGAGGAACCGTAAAGATAAGACATTAAGAGACGTTACAAGAGGGAAGGGTGACTGGGAGAACATAAGTAATGGTTCGAGGAGGATATAGAAGTTTTCTTTTGTTAATATGAATTATCTCTAAATATTTCTAAATATTGGTTTCAGCCAACTAATAAATGAAAAAGAAAACACTCCTGAAGCTAGCATTTCTACTTACTCATGTAATGCCCTTACTAAAATCATCCCATGTACACAGACAGGATTTAAAAATAATGTCTATAAAATAACTTCTCAGCTAAGTAGTCTCATGTTTCCCATTATGAATAAAAATAAACATTAAAATAAAATTATGATGATAGACCTTTGATCTTAATATGTCAGCAATTAGATATAAATATATATATACATATGTCCCAAACTAGACTTTAATAATGATAATAACAGCCAGCATTTAACATTTGTTCAATATTGAGTGAAAGACATCATCAAAGTAAGAATAAAGTGAAAACAGGGGAAGCAAAGAAGGGGAAAAAAAACAGTCAAATGGATGAGTTTGGCTGATTATTGTTTATCAAATTGCCCCCTTATTTTCAGTTCTCTCTTATTTTCAGTTGCTTTTAGAGCCAAACTGATGCACTCAGAGTGAATTCAGATTCGTGTGCAGATAGTGTTAAGAGACACTACATGTAACACAAAGAGAATCCTTTCCTCAGAAGGTGTTTTGTGATTCCTGCCCTTTTGTTTATGCTTCTCGAAAGGGTTTGTAAATGTCAAATACAGGTTCTAAATCTATTAGAACCATAGATTCCCTATGGCCAAAAAAAAAAGCACCTGCAGATCAAATACCCAGACTTTCTAATCTTTCATTGATGGGTAACACAGAAACAACTCTATTATCCAAACAGTTACAAAAATATGGGTGATTCAGAAAGCATTGGCCACTGCCTCTTTCACATTCTTTTGTTTGAGTCAACTAATATTCTAGAGAAATTAAATTTTTTTTTTCTTGTTGCTCGAGTCTGTTGGCTAGTTTTTGTGTGCTTGACAGCTTCAAACAAATGATATAGCTTTCTGCCTTCTTTTTTTCCCCTCCACTTTGAGCTCTAGCGCAAGTTTCACATGCAGGGTTGAGCCCCCAAGTCCTTCAGTAAAGCAAATGTTTCATTTTCAGCGGAGCCCGCATATTCCATTCAGACTGGTTTCTTTCACTTCTAGATGTAAAGAGCAGCTGTGACTCCCGAGTTGCTAAAGAAGATCCTAGGTACAAAGTTAACAAAACACAGCTCGGACAATGGATTTGATCTCTACAGCAGGGAAGCCGTACTTTTCAAATTCAGCTTTTCTGGCTCCAACAAATTATAGGTCCCTGAAAAGATCTGGTGTCTCTTTTTAAGTGTGTTTGTTGAACAAGCTCAGAAGTGACCATATGATTTAGTACAGCATGTTAACATTTTGTCAAGCTCCATGGCCCAGGGGAGATCATCTATGGAGTACAGGCTCCCTCAGTTGGTGGCATTTAGGGAATCCATTAACTCTGCACAAAACTATATTTATTCAACCACTTTCAACGATTAATGGAACTGTTTACCCCTTCCACCATAGGGCTGCATGCTGGTGCTGATGTGTGGGTACCTTCTCCTTTCCCCTGACAAAATCATCTTTTACCTCCACACAATGTTGTTCTTGAAATAGTTGTTCCTCATATATTTGATGAGAGTGGCGAAAACATAACTTTTACTAGCAAACTTATACACCTCTGCATTTACCCACTGGGGAAACATATTCAAACACTTAGAATATAAGTAGTAACTAGGTCATGCCCGTGGAAAAGCATCATGGTATACATCAGGCTAGTTTAGGTTTCGAGTTCAGGTGACAGGCGACTGTGAGTTCAGAGTTAGTGGTGAGGTCTCTGCAACTTGCCCATGTATCTTGCAAAAGATATTCAGCAAAGTTAGAAAAAGGAACTTATTAATTTCTACTTGAGTATGTGGCAGAAACATACTTCTTTTTTTTTCTTTTTAGGTAATGTATGTGGGAATACCAGTTGAAGGGTGCTATGTGTCTGCTGTAACACACTGATTTTTACTGCCTCTTATATATTGATGCCTTGGCCAGGTGGTTGGGCAACCCAATCCTTAAACTGTCTCTGCCTTTCTGTCTTCAAATTCAACCAAAGTTGCCCATCCCATGTGTTGGAACTTCCTCTGCATTTCTCCCTCTTGAAGAAATAATTCCTAATGCATATTTATTTCCATAGCTTACTACCAATAGATATATGTTTTTAATTCTTCATGTGAGCCCACAAGAGATTGAATTCTGACTTCTCTATTCTCCCTTTGTAATTAGCTCAGGTTCTGAAACTTTGTGTAAAATCCCTCTAAGCATGAAATAAAGATTAATTAAAATAATTCAATAAAGACTACATTTGAATATTGTGACAAGCTATGTTCCACCTCTGTCTCTATCTTTATCCACATCCCTACATTTTCTCCAAATCTATGTTTGTATTTTGGATGTTGGCTAAGACGAGTGCCCTAAAAGAGGCACCCAGTTGGCATTAAAATTACCTCAAGTAATATAATGCCAGGGATAGTTTTTGTTAATTTAGTGTTAAGAAAATTATTCAGGACACTTATTTATGCTCTTCACAAAGGAAAATTAGTGCCCTTTGTCTAGGTTTAATAGTAATTTGATGGCATTAAACTCAGAAAATGTCAAATCAAACAGGATCTGTTTCAAAATACAGATTCATGAAGGCAGAAAATACATTTACTTATATAATGACAGAATAAGATTCAGAAGAGACTCTGAGGTGTCTATCTTTAACTAATTAATCATACAGAGAGCTTCACATGAATTGAAAAGAAAAAGTGAAAAAGTACAATATTCTATTTAATAAGTATATTAAGGCTCTCACAATCTCTTTGCTCTATGAAAAATCTATACAGAGTAAAGATAAAAGATCTGTTGTTTGGATTCATTTAGACAAGGTGCTTTAATAAAAAAAATAGCAATAAGCTTAAAATTTTCATAGGTCAATCAGCTTCATCACCTACAATATCTTAGATGTTGTCCTGGCAATTCAGATGACTCAAAATGTAGACTATTCATCAGATGAGAATGTGGGTGAAAGAGAGTGGGTGAATCAGCACAACAATATTTATTCCCATATTTTTATAGATAGAGATGTATTTATATCTTAATATCTATATATTTTTTCTATGAGTTCACTACTATGAAGGAGAAAAACATCTTTAAAGCGTATACACTCTAAAAATGATGAGTCGTATGTTAAACACAAAAGAAACAAACATATACAGAGAATTAGTATAAAACTTGGCACGGACCTTGGAGCCTTGCCTATGATTTCATTTTGACCATTAGTGCTTAGGAGAGTAATTTTGTTATGCACAACTTCAAAGACTTAAAACATCAATTATGGGCTATCACAGCAGGTACATACCTCCTTGATAATGACTCATCACCTTGAGTGAGTCATTACTGCTTAGGATAACTGCCTACCTGTGATCATTTTGGACTCTTGATCAAAAAAAAATCTGCCCCCCATAATTTTACCAAAATGACTAAAACTGCCATAATTATAACCATCAATTTACTCAACAACAGTTTTCTTAAGCAGCTAATATGTTTTAAAGACTAGAACTTCAGTAATAAATGACATGGTTCATCCTGCCCTCAAAGATCATACCATCTGGTGATAAAGATGGATTCATAAATTTCTATTCATCATACAAGGCCGAATAAACATGATTTAAGAAAAAAGAATAAGCCAAATGCTGAATTATAAAAAGAAGTTCAGAAAAGATTTCACAGAAGAGGTACAATGTGAGTTGGGCTTTCAATAATGAGAACTTTAAAAAGGCAGAGAAAGGGACTTCCACAATGAGCACACTGACTTCCTCAAAGACTTGAAACTTCAGTAACAGCAAGTCATTTGGTCTGGTGAGAACATAAACTGAACTGACAGATGCCATGGTAAATGAGGCCGGTCATTAGACTAATAAGGGAGGGTGCTATGGATCATGCTAAGGAACTACGAGTGTTTCTAAGTGGTGAAAGCAATGCAAAGTTTGGAGGGAGTCACATAAACAAATCAGTATTTTCAAAAGAAAACTCATCGGCATAGAGCTGGATTGAAGAGGCAAGAGCTCGGAAGCACAGAAAATATTAAGAGTGAATCGTTAGAAAAAGAAACCAGTAGTGAGTTTAGAAAATATGGTGTAGGATGGTAGAATTAAGAAATCTTAGCAATTTGTTGTCTAAGAAAAGGAAAAAGCTGAAGACTAGAGTGATGCAGAGATTCTAGCCGAGATGGCTGTTACCCAGGGAAAGTGGAAAAGGAAGAACAGGTTTGGGGAAAGGGAAAATACCTTCGGTGATTTTAGACACTAAAGAGAAGCAGAAGAAAAAGAAAAAGAAAGAGGAGGCAAGAGGAAGGGGGAGGAAGAAAGGAAGAGAAGAAAAATAGCAAAAAAGGAGACAAGCTAAACAGAAAAGGAGGTTCATTTCCCAAAACAGAATCAGTTTTAATGGAAGTAGTAGTTTTAAAAAGGCTAATTTTTTTGATGTCATATGATGAGGACAACCAGTTGATCTTCTTTAACTTGACAAATGTATCAAGATTTATCTCTATCTTTCTTGCAGTCATATCCCTCCATCACTAAGCTACTTGAATTTCAGATTACCCATTCAAAAGCATAATGAAATGAGCCAGGAGAAATGCATTCATTCATTTATTTATTCAACAAGTGTTTATTGAGGGCCTACTATATGCCAGACATTGTGATAAGTGCTGGGCATGCAACAGTGAATATATCAAAAATCCGTTCCCTAATGTAGCCTATCACTATAAATGGGACTTTGTGTCCTTTGAAAAAAGCATGTTTAAGGGAAATAAACTTGTCAAATTAGGACCCTATTTCTTGTTTCCACATGAAAGGAAGTTAGACACACTCATTAATATTTACAATGGAAGTTTGAGGCCATGAGGTTTTGGGGCTGCAAGAAGGAGTGTTGTCTTTTCTTAATCCTGCTCTGTCCCCTCTCCTGCATGATCCCTGTACTCATCCTTGAAACTGAGATAGTTTAAATTAAAATCAGCCATTCGTAACTGGTTATTCATTAGGATCACTTGGGGGTGTTTGAAACACTAAGAGTCACGGGACCCCATCCAGGCCAATTAAAGCAGTATATCTGAGGGTACAGTGTTTTATTTTTAAAGCTACCCCAGTGATTCTAAAGGGCACTGTCAGGACTAATTATACTAAAAATTCCAAGTTTCACAGAGGAGGAAATCGACACCCCCCACTCCCACCTAGTACATGACGTAATCCCATAGATCTGCACAGATCTGCTCTTCGGTTTGGATACATTCATTTCTTTGAAGGTGCATTTCATTTTACATTAGTAAGCTGTTGGTTCTTACAAGACAAACTGTGCAATATAAGCTGAAGTGGAGGACTGGCACCTCGTTAGGAATTTGACATAATTGCACAGCCAATCTAGATAGATCAGAATAAAAGCACATCGCATACCTACTAACAATATTTTCTTTTGCTAATCCCTTATAAAATAGGAAATACAGACTTTTAGTTTTTCAACATCTGAAGCCATTTATGCAAATATTTGTTCTGCAAAGGAGCATTCTCAAAGAAATATTGCTAATGATCTAGGACTAGTATAATATTTCTTAAATATCTATATATATAGTAGATCTCTTATTCTATTGATAATTGATATCCTTTCAGTTAATATTGGATGGACCTTTCTGGAAAGAACTGCCCTTTTCCGGCGTTTAATTGAAACGTCTTTCAGGAGCCTAAGGTCATATTACCTTTGCTTTACCTCTAAAAACCATTGTTAAGGAAGGTCTAATAGGGAATATGGTGAGGGTCACAAAAAAATGTAGAATCCAAAATAAAACTAAGTTTTCTTGATCACAACTCCAGGTTAATGATGTTACTTTGGAATTCAATTCATCTAAAGCATTTTCTTTTATTCTTCATTCAAATTGCCCTCACCATCATAAGAGCCCTAAGAACTCAGCACCACAAATGGTTTGATTAAAATTGGTTGTTAAGAGTTAAGATCAGAGATTTCTCCTCATGCATTCACTCCCTGCTTTGGTAGCTTCTTGGCTTTACAGGAGGCTCATTAATAGACCAGCTTGCCCAGTTTGTCATCTATTTCATTATGCAAAATATATACTTTTCAATTACTTTTCCTGTGTGAGAATCTCTTAACTCTAACCTAATATAATGATTTCTTTGGGTTTCTTCTCAACCTCTGCATGGCACAGCTTTCCTAAAATCTCAACTGGGGGTAAAATACTTGGAAACCCTAAGGAGAGTTAATTTTAATGCAATGATCTTTATGTGCCCATTAAAATAGGAGTGAAATAGCTTGCAAAGCTGACCACTGGGCAAATCTAATATTGTCCTCAAAAGAAGAAAAAAAAATTATTTAAACTTTTCTGATCATTTTGTTTCATCTATTTAATATGGATGTAAAGAAGCTATCCCTACACTAAAGCTATGATTCACAACACTAATTTTATTTCAGCTCTGTGAATAAAGCAGAAAAAGAACAGGATTCACTTATCTTCAATCATCTTATCTAAAGTTAAACATTTTATATCAGTAGTAATTGGAGTCACACACACACACACACACACACACTAAGGCGCTATAGTAGTTATTACAATAACAGGTATTCGTTGGACAACTTTGTTCTCACATGTTTCTTTCATTTACTGTGTACATTTCTTTTTCCATAGATGAATCTGGATACCTCAGGTTGCCCACACAGATCTTCCTGGCTATCTTCTAGGTAGAATGAGACCCACAGGTCAGCTCTATTTACCAGGCCCCTATAACATACAGGTCCATCAGTCTGAATATCTTGGTCCACCTGACCCCAAAATATTTTACTTCACAAATCCTTATCTCAAAATAATTTTTTAAGTATACGAATGCCCACAAAACTTATATAGTTATTAGAGGGAGGCATGAAAAGCAAGTCTACAGACTTTCCTTCATTGCTACGATTCTTCATTCTAGAAACAGACACAGTCAGTGCTGGCACAAATGAGGCCTGTGAGATCTGAGGAAAGCTGCAGCTTCCTCAAGACACCTTACTGTCATCTGCCTTAAACTTGCTCTTAATCAATATACAAATACATGATATTTCAAATGTGAATGCTGTCCCCTAGAGGTGTGAAATGCACAATTTGCACCATTATACACAGCAACCATGTGAAGGGGTTCAAAGAAAACAAAAAATTCATTTATGATTTTGCTTCTCCAAGGATTCATCCTAACTCAATCAGGTACTATAAAAAGGGATGACTTGTACTGTGTGGCACTCTTTGGATGAAAAACTGAGACTATATACACACACTCACATGCATGTTTGTGTGAATGTATGTGTGTGTGTGTGTGTGTGTGTGTGTGTCTTTTCTCAGCAAGAGTAATTCTACTTTGGAATCCCTTGAATTGGCATGTATGTATGGCCCAAAAGGACTTGGGGACATTTAAGGTGGTCCTTTTAAAGCCAGCAGTAACCCAGAAAAATCCATGCTTATATATCTCATTGTCTGAAATTTGGTGAAGAGTAGAATTGACTAAACAAAGAAGGACTTGAAGGGTAGAAAATAGTGTGCAAGGAAAGGAAATTACACTTGGAAGGTTTAGAGGTAAGTTTCTGAAAAACTCAAGGTGGGCAAGTGTAGTCAGCGGATTTCAGTGGCAAGTTCTGATGGGCTATGGACCTCCCAGCAAGTGCAGAAAGTATTACCCCAGGCTTCTGGAATTAGGCAGGAGGTAGAGAAGCACAAGGTAAAGAGCTTTGACACTCTACACACATAATTCAAATCCCACATATACCTCTAACTCACTGAGTGACTTAAAAAAAATTGCTTAATTTCTCTGATCTCAGTTTCTCATCTGAAAACTAGAAATAAAAATACCCTTTGAGGCTACTCTAAGTAAACAGCAAGTTCCTTCTATCTTTCTCCTTTGTTATAATAATAAAGTATACCAGGTAATTAAACAGATCTAATGTGTGTGTTCATAATTTGATATTCATAATTTGGATAGAAGGAAACATTATTTAAAATAAATGCTTGTCATTAAACCAGCTTCATAATAATTCTGATGTCTATTCTGTCTTATAAAAACTTCACTTGACCTTAGCTATTTTTTGAGCACATGGACTTAATAGACTATTTGACAAAACATAAATGTATTCATAAAGAATATTTCCCAGTAATTTATTAATTATATTTAAAATTGAATCACATCCATTTAGTACTTTTCCTGTCAGAGCTGACTAGTATGCCCCGACAAATTTACTGACATAAAGTCACTGTGATCTTACATAAAGAAACAAGGATGTCAAAAATATCCTACCATTGCAAGTGATAAAACGGGCAATGTCTGGAAATGAGAAGGTTATTACCAAAAGTGCCTCATCAGTTACCAGAGGAGGCTGGCAGTGTGGAGGATGCGATGACCTCACTGTGATTGACTATGACACAGAAATACTGCAGAAACCAGCACCCATCCAGAGACTGACCCTTCGTTTTCCCAGCAAGTTATTGATGGCACTTCTGTTTGACCAGAAGGAAACTTTGCTGAACTTCAGTTTGGGCAAATAACCCACAAGATCCACACTGGGACAAGTCTTCAGGAAAAGAGGAAAACAGGTTTTATCAAACGCATTCCACATTTTCTCTGGGAAATTGGCACAGAGCGAGTACAGTCTGGTTTGACACACCTGTCTAAAGTTGGCACAATTTACCCAAATGCCAGACAGACAGGCCATTACTCTGAGCTGAACAATAACGTTTCTAAATGTGCAGATGTTGAGAGTATTGCAATAAAATGAATAATTAATCGAGAAATATTGATCAAAACCCCAGTGCATGAGAGGTATTCTGCTAAGTTTTGTATGGCATTTAAAGAAAAGGAGTGTCTTGTCCTTAGAAATTTAAAATTTGGATTGGGTAAACCAGCATTTAAATGTATACCCAAGAAAGAGAACCATCAGTCAATTTAGGCTTTGCTATGCTGCATTAACAAATGACCCCAAAATATGAGTGGCTTAGACTTACAAAAGCAAAGTTTTACCTCTTTCCTTGTCACCTGCCCATTACCATTAGCTATGACCCAGCTCCATGTTTCTTCAGTCCAAGACCCTGACTGATGACGGAGCATCGCTCATTTTGTGGCAGAGGGAAAAGAAAATGGTGGAGCCAAATAGTGGATCTTAAAGCTTCTGCTTGTTAAGTTGCACATGTCATTTATAGGTGACTAACTTGTGCTTTGTTAGTGCTTGCTATGTTTTAGCACTGAATGCCCCATATCCTAAGAATCCCTCAGTCCTGGGTAAACCAGAATTGTTTCCATATACTGCTCTGGTTTTAAAACTGAGAGCCTCATATCTTGGGAACCGCCTCAATCTTAATAAACTAGAAAAAAAATAGGATAACTGGTCACCTGAACTCACTTCTACACATATTCTATTGTTCAAACCCACCTATCTGACCATGTTGAGCTCAACGGGATGTAGTCATATATTAATCCCACAGAGAGAGGCCCTACGAGTCACATAGCCAACCCTGATATTGACATTCATGGGAAGGGAAGATATCAGCCTTTGCCAGAAAGAGGTGGCCAAAACAAAAAAAAAGGAAACTAATACAATTGACCGTAACAACTACAACAAAAGGCATGTTTAAAACTCAACACAATTTCTTGGCTGAAAATCATTTGCTAGATTCCTATCATATGTCAGGCTCTATATAGGTCTGGGAACCTCAGAGACAAAATGATACTGCTCTTATGGAAGTCAAATTATAGTGGGAAAAGCAGACATATGAACTATAATTGAAATATCATGTGATGACATTAAAATAAGGTAACTATGTATCCCTATTTGCTCAAGATATGCTAGCTTAAATCTATTGTCTTGATGTAATTACTGAGAAAGCTTTCTTTCACTCCAAATATGTCCCAGTTTAGATGAATATATATATATATATATATATATATATATATATATATATATATATATATATATATTCTCCTGGGGAGAATAGAGAAGAAAATAAATTCCTGGTAAAATCAGAAAAGATTCCCCAAGGTAGGTGATATTTAAGCTAGGTTTCAATTGATGAGTGGTTGTGCTAAGGTAGAGAAAGTAGTAACCAATCACATCAGAGAAAATGTTTGCATGGGTGTACACACACACACACACACACACACACACACACACACACACACACACGCAGTAAGCCTGAAACAACATAGTTAGAAAAAGCCACAAGAAGTATTGCTAGAACTCCACATGATCCTGATCTGGCCCCTGTTGCCTCTTAAACTTCATCTTCTACCGCTCCCCCTTGCTGGCTCTACACCAAACACACAGGCCTCCTAAATGTTCCTCAAATACACTTCCTCCTCAATGCATTTGTATGGTCTCTTTTCTCTGCTTGGAGCACTTCACCCCTCCTCTATCTGTATGGCTTGTTTCCTCACTGCACTCAGGTCTCAGCTTCAGTTTCTCCTTACTAGGGAACGCTTCCTTTATAAGCTAGCATATCAACAATTCTCTATATTGTCTTATTTTTATGCAGAGCACTTACTGTCATCCAACATGGTAGAGATTTCTGTTTTGTGTATTGATTGCCCTTTGGACTTCTATGCAACTTCACTGAGAGCAAAGGCTTTATTTTTTTCACTGCTATATCCTATATCTCTGGCACATAGTAGGTGCCCAATAAATACTTCTTCAGTAAATAAAGCACAGGGGTCATCAAGACAACGGAAGGTGGTAGGAAGAGATGAAGACAGAGAATTAAACATATTCCAGAGAACTGATGGATGTGGAGGAGCGGGGATTCATAACTGGCATCCATCCTTACAGACCCCTCAGGACATCAAAACCATTATAATTTGATTCTTAATTTTCCTAGTAGGCTGAGACTTGAAAGAGAAATGGGTAAAAATACTATATTTGTCCTAAATCTTTATTTTTCCATATTTATGAATACAATCAATAGGTAGCAAAAGTGATGAGATCTAATACATCTCTTAATGGCTCCCAGAAAGCAACCTGCCTTCCTTTATTGATCTTTTATAAAAAGCCCTAAAGAAAGTGCTTTCCAGGCCAGCTAGAGTAAAGGAGGGTGTGTCAGTTACCTGTTGCTATACAATGCCTCAAACCTGAAGGGCTTAAAACAACAATCATTTCTCATTTCTCATAAGTCTATGGATGATTCACTCCTGATAAGCATTCAGGCCAGGCCTTTTCTGGGTTTGCTTATTATGAGTCTGAGTTAATAGGTCTTTTCTGGGTTTGCTTATTATGAGTCTGAGTTAATAGGTCGGCTAAAGACCGACTGGCCTAGGCTAGGCTTGGCTAGGATGGCTCAGTTCTGTCTCATGTGGTCTATCACCACTCAGCAGGTTATCCCATGCTTGTTCCCATAGAGAAGGGCACCAACAGGAAGAAAATGTGTGCAAGACCTCTTGAGACTGAGGCTTAGTCCTGGCACACAGACACACCCACTGCATTCTATTGCTGAAGCGAGTCACAAGGCCAGTTTTGGTAGAAAGGGTCAGGAAAGAGGCTCTACCTTTTAATAGAAGGAACTGCAAAGTCACATCACAAAATGTATACAAACAGGGAAAGGTGAAGAACTGGAGCTATTTTTCCGGTCTATCACTCACAGCCTGCCCTCTGGCCACAATATAATTCATATTCTCCCCATATGTTAAATACACTCACTTGCTCATATCAATGAAACACCTGCTCACTGGGTTATCTATTAACTTATACTAAGATCACTTTTTAAGTTTACATTTCAAGAAGCATAATAACATCTGGCACAACTAATAAGTTGGTTTAGGAAGAACCCAGCATGCACATGGAGCTGACTATTCATAGCTCCTAAAGTTGAGCTGTCAATGAATAATATTTTCCAAAGAAAAAAAGGAGGAAAGAAGTCAACACAAACCATGTCCAGCAGAACCATAGCCCTGTTTAAAAAAAAAATTAAGGTTTGAAAGATGTTGGATAATTTTTATATAATATATTTATAGTATTTTATATTCCCAGTCATTTCAATCCATGATAGAATCAACAGAGTCCCAGATACCCTATTTGGAGTAGACAGGAAACTAAATTATAAATTATCTTTGCAGATCTATTCTTTCATGTCACTTAAAAACTTGGCAAATAATAACATTATTTTACAATAGTAGCTTAACACAAATTGAAGGACTGGGCTTAAATCTGAGGAGTGTAAATGCAACTAGTTTACACAAGCTTAATTTTCTGCCCAAGCATTTGGCCACCCAGAGGCATGTAATGAGAAGCAATTGACTTGTTTCAGTAAAAGTATTTACTCCCTTCAGTTGTTGGGTTTATGGACCCATTGTTCAATAGTTCTCTCTTGAATTTCAACTTATGCTTGATTGGTTGCTAAGCAAATATATAAACAATGCCAAAAGTGTAGTAGGTATTTGGACAGATTAGGTGATAAAGGGCCATAATTATGCAATCAACAATTAAAAGGCCAAATTGAAAATTTTAAAGGCCAGGACCCAAACTTTTGTTTGCAGTTATCATCCCAGTGTATGCTTGGAAGAATGTACACCAACAAGTGTGGGCAGCCAATTTAAATCTTTCAAACAGTGCCACCACTGTATTTTCCCTATCTGGAATGCACTATAATGTGGTGAACCCAATTTATTAAAATATATATCATAGAGAAGAGCTGCCCCTATTATTCCAGGTTTTTATGCAAATTTATAGCTGGTAAAATTAAACTCAGAAGCATTACTGGGAAGACAGTTGAGAGTAGCTACTAAGCAAGGGGTAATTTGTTGGACTAGAATTTTAGCTATATTAATTCCAAGCCCTAGCAACTCTCTTTATGGGAAGTAGGAACAACAAACATCACTACTGTGATGACACAATATAGGAGATATTGAAGATTGGTACAATATTATAATATGCCTTAATGAGTCGTGCCTGCTTTATTGAGACTGTTGTATCATTCCTTCCCACATTGATTGTGAACTTGGCCATGTAACTTGCTTTGGTCAATGGAATAATGGCCAAATGACATAACCGAAGACTTGGAAAGTGCTTGTGCTTTGGGCCTTATTCTCTTGGAATACAATTGCCATGTGAAAAAGTCTGAATTATCTACTAAAGATACATGGTTTAGCCAACAAGGAGCAACGGCTGCTAGACATGGGAGTGATGCCATCTTAGACCTTCCAAACCCAGCTGAGCTGCCAGATGATGGCAGTCACATGAGTGACCCCAGCAAGGGTTACAGAAGAACCACCAAGCTGAACTCAGCCAAAGTTATTGATCCACAGATTTTTGAGCACATAAAATGGTTGTTGTTTAAGCTGGCATATTTTGGTGCAGTTTGTAATGTCACAGAAAACTGTCACAGCCTCACTTTCTTCTCTTAAGGTTTAATCATATCTTTGCTCATATTTCCAATCCTGCCTATTTCTTAAGCTTCCCAGGCAATTTTATCCATCCTCCATTGCACCTGTTCTTAGTGTCTTAGAGGCTATCAATTCAATTCAACTCAATTCAACAAATACTTATTGAGTATTTATTCTTTGTCCAGTCTTCTGTTAAATTAATAAAGATGCTATCATTTACCCATTCACTAAATGGGATGCTAATCTGGGCTAGCCTCTTTGTATGAATATATATAGGACAATACAAGTATTACAGAGATAATTTATATAAAAAACACAGTTGACTTTTAAGAGGGAGTTACAGCCTATAAAGGGAGCTTAACAGACTCATGTGAATGTGGGTGTGGGAAAACAGGACGTGTGATGAGTCCTCAAATGTATAGTTATGGGTGGAGGGTGGGACGGAGGGAAAGGTGGTTAAAATCAAAAATCTGCAAAAGAGCCATGAGAATCAATAGTCATAAGTTTCATGCCATTGTTTTATATTTCCAGTCATCCCCCTTCCTATTGTCTTTTCTTATAATTCCTTATGTTATTTACTTATTATTTTATTATTATTATTATTTTCTCGTACTTTGTTTATACTTCCTTCCTCTGCCAGGCCAATTCTAAACATCATGAAGCTTCAATATAGATAGAAAACGATGTAAAATACCTTGTAGTTTTTAATCCTTACAGAGAAAAGCACAGTAGTCTACTGGCATCTCCCCTACCGTAGTGTTTATATCATCATTAGCCACAAAAATCTGGTTGAAAGTGCAACAAAAATAAAGTGGTGGGTGAGGATGAGCCACATGGCTGGACATACTTCAACAGCAGGCATCTGGCCAGCCATGTCAACAAATGTGGTCTACATGGCACAGAGCTGTAAAGCAGAAATGGGCTGTGCAGCAAGGAGAGGAGAAATAGCCAGTCCTCTCCCCCAATGTAGATGCTGCCCTCAAACACACACCGCTCTATTTAATCAGCACATGACACAGTTTTAGAGACTCATCTGGAATCGTGCAGTGTGGCAACTCTATTCTGTCACAGGGATGGCAATTTTAACCTTGTCTTACATATTATGCCTTCCTCTTTGCTTCATTGACCATGTCTACCTAGTAGTAACCATGGAGAAAGATGCTGCTTCTAGGTAGAACAGAACCTACATTGGTTTCTGGGTCACAGCACAATAACAGGATAAAGTGGGGAATCATCATATTGAAGATGAGACAACAAAGTCATTTCATGCCACCAACTTCTGCTGAACTTCTTTATGTCCAAGCAAGCTTAGCCACAACAGCCGAAAATCAGTGCAAGGCATGGTTAGATTTTTCTCAGCACAGCAAAGGAGGGACATTAGTTTAGAAATTCCCGAAAGAAATGGAAAAGTAACAATTCAAATCACAGTATCTTGATAATCACATCTTTAATCTACTGTGTTAGCCTAATGTTTTAAACCTTTTGCAAATAAACATGAACGTATTCCCATGTAGTTCTTCTTTTAGTGCAAGGAAAAGAAATGATTTTACTCAAGAAAATTCATTGAATCAAACTATAAATCAAAGTTTGTAATGAACTACACTACTATGCTTATCCCAAAACAGCACAACTAAACCAACATTTATTTAGCTGCAAAAAAATTACTTTTAAAATTACTTTAATTTAAAAATCTTTTCCTTCTTTAATTTCACTTGTTACAGTTCTTTTCTTCATTTTCCATTCTAGCTCCATTATTATCATTAAGCATATGCTTTTCTAATAAATGCTTTGTATATATTTTGTCTTTTATAGTTCTCCAAACAATTTTTGAAGTATTTTCTCATTGAATACACACAGAGCTGAGAGGGCATTTTTCAGAGGAGAAAACGAAGGTATGGCCCATATTAGCGATTTGGCCATGCCCACATGGGGGAGCAGTGGCCATGCGGCGTAAGTCCAAGCTGTCTCCCAGCTTTTCTCCTCCACCAAGCTTCACCCTGCTTCTGGTGCTTTCCCCAATATGGCCATAGGACTGTTTCCAGTAGCAGACCGGGAAATATTGGCCATGAGTGTTGTCCATGGAGGGTGTATTTTTATTTGCATAGGTTCTGTTTTTGTTTGTTAATTTTTACTATTTGTTTTTACTATAATTTGTGTCTCCACCCTTTAATAAATAAGTTGTATTTGGAATTCTCAGGTATGAGGACCTTTGTAAGAGAAACACATTTGTGAGATATCAAATTTAAAATGTAAACCATGATAAAATAATGCCTTTTCATTTTAGCATTTTATGATTTTTCTGGAAACTGAAGAGACCAACAATTCTGTCAGATAAAATAAATGTGTGAAAAGCATGTGTTCATTATCTTTATAACTGTAGAAAAGATTTGTAAAAAGGGCATTTGAAAAACACCTAAAATATATATTTGGGGGCTACACGCTATAATTCATTTTTAATGTCTTATTTTCTTAAATTAACATGTGAAAAGAAAAAAATTTCTATAAAGTATCCTTTGCATTTAATTCTAAAAATGTTATTCCCTGCATAAAACGAGTGGTTTTTATAGATCACCAAAATATTACGCAAAAAATGGTCTGGAAACAGTAACAGTTTAAATTATCAAAAGAAAAAAATTGAATTAAACTATTGAAACAATCTTTCTATACTAAAAAAGAAAAAGTATATTCTTTTCTTTCAAGAACACTTTTGCTTACCTATCCTTAACATGGAATTAAAGTATGTAGTATTTGTTATCTAATATGTTATTACATGTGTCAGAATTATTGAGTATGTTATATCTAACATAACTATTATGTTTATTGTATTTAGGCTTTTTTTTTTATCCTTTAGAGATATTTAAAATCCACAGTAATGTTTAAGTAATAAAATCAAGCTAAAGATATTAGGATGTGCTTGTTAATTTTTTTTCCTTGAGTAAGCTAATTAAAACCTACATATTTTTCAAGACTGTCAATTGTAACATGAAATATTTTCCGATACCAACTTGAACCATCTCTATCATTTAAGCCTTAGATAATGAACACAAATATGTAAAATTCTCATGCTATTTATCACTTACAAAGCACCAATCCAAAAAGAAGCCTGTTTTTTCAGTTGAAGATAAAAGCAAATATTTAACCCTGGAATTTTTTTTTCCCTTTCATATTGAAACAAAACTTAACAAAACTATTTTAACTGTCTTCAGCATACGTAAGAGATAAGAGAAATGAAAACAGAAACAGAGATCATAAAAGAGAAAAATAAAAAAATACTTTTAAAAGATAGGGCAATAAGAAAAGAGGTTCAATGTAAATGTGATACAATCATAATGATTTAACTCATACCTAAGTACACAGGGCAAAAAAATGGCCACATAAATGTGCTGGGTAAACTTTAAGGATCCAGAAAGGAGTCATTTATTGCTCTGTAACCTTAGCGGCAAGTGAAAATTATTTCCTAAATAACAGATTCCCAGTCTTGCTGAATTATTGTGTAGCAGAGGTGCAATAACTTCCACTGAATCTCTCCCTTGGTTATCTGTAAAATGAGTAACATGAACTAGAGCTAGGTAATCTTTGGTGCCGTTTTCAGAAAACTCAACCCATGGAAACCAGCTATGGAAAATAGAGTCACCAGTAGTTCAGGTTTGGAAAGTTTTAATTAGTTACCTAAGTGAATCAAATCTAAAGGATGAGAGAAAAATGGCATCACAGTTTTAAAATTTTTTGATAACACTTTTGTTATTTTCCTTTTTATATCTTCATCATCATGAAGAAGTTGTTAGGTCAGATATTTTTCAGAACCTCGATTGCTAGAAGAAGTTAACTCAGATATCATAAAAACTTTCTCTCGTGCAATACTGAGCTTTCCAAAGAATACTTAAATCTCCTAACAATGTCCTAAGTCAATTTTAAAATTTGCTTCTATCAGTAATGGGAACAATAAATGGGAGATGACAAATCTATATCGGATTTTATATTTATTCATACATCTAGGTAATAGGTATTTCACCTGATTCAGACATATGGGTTTAGCCAATGGAGTCCTTTTTTTTTTTTTTAACATTTATTATGCAATTTCAAATATGCAGTTTCAAATTCAGTATAACCTACCACTATGGCTTTACTGATTGGTGGTAATTTTGTCAAACATTACAATTTTTATTTGAGAATAAAATTTGAGAAAAATTTGAGAAATTTTTATTATGAAAATAAATAATTTAGATATAGATTCAGATAAGTGTACATGTCTTTAATTATTGATATATAGAGTTAATTAATTTGATTAATTTAATTAATTTTTTAATTTAATTAATTTTTTTCTCTGTAAAGATGTCAACTTGTTTTATGGCTCCTTATTGGTACACTGTGCTTTTAAATAATACTTCAAAAAGCTGGAGAAAAACAAAGAAAAAAATTTAAGCTTAGATCACATGTCTTGTAAATTAAAAAAAGAAATTAGAGCCATTTACTCTGGAAAAAACGTTATTATTTAGGTGTATCTGTTGATTCATCCTTAAAAAACAAATAAATGCTAAAACTTTAAACCCCTATATCTAGTTCTAGTTCAAGTAGGTAATTTGGACACACACTGTGGCCAACCATGCTGCCTGAGACAACACTGTAATATAACACAGAAATTATTTTTTTAATGAAATAATGAAGAAAAATTTTCAGAGATGTATAGAAGGTGAATGCTGATCTGCACATTGGAACACTAAACTTTAGATTCAGAACTGAGAGATCCTATGGAGGGAAAAGAGTTATAAATGAGGCTAGAAACAGAGAGTTAATTGAAAGTTTCTTTATGCATTAGGCAGCCAGCATTTGCCCCCAGGCAAAAAAAAAAAAAAAAAAAAAAAAAGGAGGGAGGGTTTCCTGTAAATAAATAGCAAAAGTTGCTGGAAGAAAGCTTAGAATTCAAGTGAGGATATTGGTCCCCTAGAGTAATTGCACTTTTTCTGGAATTTGGAAAGCCCCCATTCTGCCTATTGGCATTTTGCCTACTTGTTCTAAAGTGAAGCCTTCTAAAGGACACATCTCACCTACTCCACTTCACTTCTCATAAGATTACCAGTTATGAGAGACTGTGGGAAAACTAACTGCCTAATACATAACAATAGAGGAAACCCATACCATTCTATTGATAGTCCTTCTCCTTAAAATATGAGTGAACAAAACAAAGCATATTAAGAGGATCAGTAGAAGTAGCATGGAAGAAAAAGATTAAGATGAATAAAAAACCTCCATAGAGATAATTCAGGGAATAGAAAAAAATTTATAAAACCTAATAAATATTCACAGATTTGAAAAGATGCTACATCCCTGAAACAAGAATAGGTTACAGTAAGAAAAGCTTAATCAGAGATCAAGAAAGAGCTCTCAAAAGTGAAAATTAGTTGGAGAAATTTAAAAATTCCTTAAGGAAACTAAATAACAAAGTCAAGAAAATAGTGTTATAGAATATAGAATAGAAAGACAAAAGGAAAACCTAAATGATAAAACAAATAGTGAATACACACACACACACTCACTCACTCACTCACTCACTCACCCACTCACTCACATACACACCCCAATGCAGGAGTCCTAGAGAAACAGCATAGAGAATGGAAAAGGAAAAAATATCAAAGAAATGAGAGACTTGCCCAGACTAAATATAGTCACCAATATGCAATTTGAATTTGTACACTAAATGTTCAGTATATTTAATGATCAAAGGCTTATACCTAGACACACCATTGAGAAATCTGAACACTTCAGTGAAAAAGAGAAAATCCTAACAGTTTTCAAAGATGATAATAAGTAACTACAAAGGCAGAAAACTCAGATGAAAATTAGACTTTTCATCAGCAATACTGGAGGCTAGAAGACAATGCAACAACGCCTTTAAAATTCCAAAGGAACATTATTTTCAACCGAGAATTCCATACCCAGCTAAACTCTCAATGAAGTATGACGGGGGTGGGGAAGGTGGGGGGGATTAAGACATTTGCATATATGCAAGGGCTCAGGAAATTTAAACCCCCTCATATTTCTTAGAAAGTTAACTGAAGATATGATATACTCCAGTAAATTAAGGAAGTAAACTATAGATTCAGCCAAAAGAGTAGAGCAGTCCTGAAGAATGGCAGTACAGCTGGCCTTAGAGAGGAACCAGGCAGATTAGAAGAGGACAGAGAGTGGGCTTCATAAAATGTGAAGAGTAGCTCTAGGATAAAAATGATTAAGAGCATAGATAACTTTTAGGATTCAATAAAAGTAAATTATGCCAAAGAGGTAATCAAAAACTTCATTGAATGTAAAATAATTTTACAAGAAACTCTCAGACTAAGTATTAAACAAACCAAAATGTGGCCACTAATGGGATATATAAAAAGAAAATCCATTTTATCTTTATGCTAATAATGTTGTCCTTCTATTGCTTGGGGACATTGGACTTGAAGAGAAGCAAATGTAACTTAGCAAACTGGCCCAGGAGGGAATAATATTTACAAAGTCACAATAACATACATATAATTATTGTACGCATATGTATATGTATAATTATTGGTTCTCAAATTTCAGGTTAACACAGAAAAAGCCCAGAATTCTTGACTATGATTACAGGATAAAATGTAACTGTTAACAACCCTCACAATGTAAAAGTAAAAAATGTAGCTGATAGGATGTAGGATGTGGCTGCTAGTGAAAAATTACCCTCATCTTTCAGTTTAGGGAATGAGGAAACATTGTTGGCCTAACAACAAAACAATGAAGTTTTAATGTATTTTTAACATTATATATAACCAATAAAAGCATGTAAGTATGTAATATAATCAAAACATAACTTAACAGATATTGAGAATAGGAATGGGAGCAGAAAACTCAACATGCAGTTTTTTAAATATGTAACTTTAATAGGAAGTGTTCAATGGATGTGTAAAGAAATATTATCCAGAGATACAAAGAAATAATCAGCAAAAATCAAAAAAATGAAAAGGGTTGACTTTGCCTCTGTGGAATGGATGTGGGAGTGGCTGTGACTGTCGCTTGAGTGGTATATCCCTTGTACTATTTGTTACAATGTTCGTATGTTACTTTGATAAAATACTTCTTTTCAAATTTAAATAATTTAAAATCATATACATTTTGCTTAGACATAAAAAAGAGCTGTCAAGACAATATAATTCTGGATTGGTCCATCTGCTGGAGAAAGCAATTGTAGCTACAATTTCCTGAGCACCTACTTTGTGCAAGACAGGATGCTAAGCACTCTATGATCATAAGTAGGAATTATAATGCTCACTTCACAGATATGGAAACTAAGCTTCAGGGAATTTAAGTAACTGGTCCAAGGTAAAAAGAAAAATAAAAAAGGTTGAGTGGTTGAGCCAAACTGACTCAAAGGCTAAAATGAAATTTAAAAACAAAATGAGAGAAGTCATGTGAGATTGATCTTCTAGGTATTTCAAAACTGACATTTTCAGATCGGCTGAGTGGTTCAGTTGGTTAAGAGTTCACTCAAGTGTGGGAGCTCTGAGCAACAGGGTCGCCAGTTTGATTCCAGGCCCAAGTTAAGCTGCCACTGAGCTGCCAACAGGTGGCAGGAGGGCTCAGCTAAAACAAACAAACAAACAAAAGACAACTGATATTCTCTGATTCCACAAGCAGAATAAGACCAAAGTCTACTCAAGTTTCCATGTCAACCTAAAAATTACCCAGACATCCAAAAGAATGTGGGGAACGAGGTAAGTTCTTATTTTTAGGGGTTGTCTGTAGGGTCCAAAAGTTTCATCATCCAGCACAGGTGCGGGGATTTTCTCTAACAGGCCTTTCTAACCTGGTGTGTCTGCATCACATTTATACATACTTCATTCAATTAGCATTTTCTTGGACCTACAATATTTCTGCATACAAAAGTATTACATTGGCATAGTATAACAGTAAATTGAAGAGGAAAAAAAGGGTCCCTTTATCAAAGCTTAGTTTATGTTTATTTTAAGAGTGTTCAAAAATCCACTCAATGCAGTTAGGTTTTACAGTTCTTAAAAACAAGCTCCAAATTTACAGATATTTCATAACATTCCTATCAGCATATAAGAGCTTCTTTCACAGCTGGCACAGAGTGCCCTTTCTTCTGTCTCTTCTAAATCGGTAGGATGCTCCTTAGATCTCCTTTTGTGAACATTTTCTCTCCTGGCAGTGGGCTGTCACAAAGGGGATGCTATTGATCTGGCTCTGAAGTGAAAATTTCCACACGATGAGATAGCTAGCATAAGTACAAGTTCAGGCAGGAAACCAGCGATTTTATTAATTATTGCTGGTCAAGTCATTATAAAAAAATACTCAGGCTAAAAGGAAAAATACAGAATGTGTGTGTGTGTGTGTGTGTGTGTGTGTGTGTGTGTGTGTGTGTGTGTGTAAGAATGAGAGAGGGAGAGAGAAGAGAAAAGGAACAAGGAATGAGAATGAATGTCATCCTGTAGACACCCCACCAGTACTCACCAGAGGAAATCAAGTTGCCGCCAGTTTGGCTGAGGTTCAGCGCCATCTGCATAGTATTTAAAAGTGAGAGCCAAGCTCTGAGCTATTTTACTGGAGTTAGTAAGGAAGCTCTCCAATCTATATATGAAATTCAACCGTTCCAGCTTCTGAGCATCACTAAAAAGAGTTTACGGAGGTCAAGGAACTTCAAAACAGTATGAGGAGCCGCTTTGCAGTCCATATAAAACCAGGAATCAGTAGCTTGAGCATTTGATTAGACCGTTCAGTCTCTGTCTCTAACGAACGGTGGGGAAATCCTGAGGCAGTTCTTGGGAAGAAAGGTATGAGAGTGAGGATAATAATAGTACTAATAGGTAAAATATACAGAATACTTACTCAGAGCCAGACACTGTTTTAGGGTTTTTATATTCACTAATTCATTTAATCCCCATAGTAAACTTGTGTGGTATTTTTATCATCATCATCATCTATATTTTGCAGATGAGGAATCTCTCAGGATGAGTTCTTGGGATATAACTTTTCTTTTCAATGTTGGTTTTTAATTTTTGATCTCTCAAAATCCAATATTTGTTTTTGTTCCCATGTTACTCAGAAATGTATGAATGTGATTCTTGGTTTCTTTCAATATCCATGTAACATTTAAGAAAGACATAGACTCTTTTTAAAAGAATAGATTAATACGTTTTATCTAGATGTATATTTAATAGTATCCATAGCTACCATGCATTGAATGCTTTCCATTGCCAAGCTCTACTTTTCACATAACAAATGACTTTAATCCCTGCAACAAAGGGAAAGTCAGTGCTATTGTGACACCCATTTGTAAATGAGGAAACTAAGGCACCACGTTAGGTGTCTGAGATGACAAAGCTAGCCCATAGCTGACTAACCAAGACTTAAACCAATGCAGTTGACTCTTAAGTCTATGCTGTTGCTGTAGCATCTATTGCTGCCCTCAAAAATCAGTGGCTAAAACCAACAATTCCATATTATTTCTCTCAGTTCCGTGAAACAACTGGGCTTGGTGAGTGCTCTTACTTGGGGTCTCTCAAACAGTGACAGTCAAATGAAGTCAAATAAAGACATAACTAGGCTGGACACCTAAAATGGTTTTCTACTCATAAGAGTGGCACTTCAGCAGAAATGGCAAGAATTTCTGGGGGCTGGCTGTCCTCTCTCTCTCTCTCTATCTCCATACAGTCTCTAAGTGTGGATAGCTTGGACTCCTTCACAACATTGTGGTCTCAATAGTCAGATTTCCCACAAAGTAGCTGGTTTCCCCCTATGGAAGCAATCCAAGGGACCCAAGAAGAAGCTTGAAAGTTTCTATTGATCTAGCATTGAAGGTCATGCAGCATCACATGCTATTGGTCAAAAGTAAGTCACAGGGCCCACCCGGATTAATAATGGGGAGTACACAAGGGTGTAAATACTGGGAAGCAGGATTCACTAGGGTCCCATCTTTGGAGACCAGCACCATAACTCTTAGCCACAATTATTTGTTGCTTATACTGTAAAATGCAGACTAGGAGATTTGAGTCCAGTTTGAACAAGGAAAAACAATGCTACTGAAAATAAGCACACAGGAAATTCATTCCAAAATAATTGTCTTTTCCACTAGAGAAATCTGCAGAGATGGCACTGAGTTGCCTCAAGATGATATCAGTGAGAGGAATTCCAAAAATGTCTGGAAAGATTCTAAGCCTCATTAGGTAAGATAAAAATTAGCATTTTTCTTATTCCTGCACTTTTTAGAACAAAGTTTAAAGTCTCCCTAGAATGCAGGCATTTTCCTGATTGAGTTCTTGTCCTAGCTCTGCTGCTAATTCACCCTGACCACAGCACCTAACCTCTCATCAACATTTTTCTCTTCCTTTAAAAGTGATTATTCTCCATCATGGAATCGATGGGAGGATCAAATGAGACTGTGCCCATGAAGGTACTTTGAAAACTAAAAAGCAAAGCACTTGTCACTTTTGGAACTTGTCACTACTGGTGGATTATTGGTTTGATGTGTGTCTCCTCTACTAGGCTGTAAATTCCATGATATCAGGGACTGTCTTGTGCTCTACAGTATCCTCATTGCCTAGAACAGTATTGAGCCTACAGTTAAGAAGACCATATGCATTATCATCTAAGCAGGACACTTCCAAGAGTTCAAGAGGGCGTTTTTAATAATTATGCTATAGACCAATAGAGGTAAAAAGAAAACATATGTTCATCCCATCCTAGTGGGTACTCAAGATTTGTCCAATATAAATATTACTTATATTACTTATTTTTCTTCCTTTCTCATATGAATCTTGTCATTGTTTCTTATCCCACCCTCCCCCTACTATCATCCAATATTATCTTTACTTTGAAAGTCAGAATTCAAATTCTATCCCCTCTGGGATAATGGCAAATTGACTCTTTCATTAATAGATGATCACTAGTATAAATGGCAAGCTACCTCCCAGGACTTAGAGTTACAGTTACATTTTATTAATTCCCAATATAATTGTTTAGTGCCTACTGCATGGCAAGATTTTTCTCACAAGGGCTAGGAAGCAGTTACAAAATAAGCAAAATCTCTGTCTTCAGAGAACGTACACCCTTGTGAAGTTAGACAATATGTGCACCAGTATTACAATCTCAGAATGTGGTAAACACCATGGAGAATACAAAATAGAAACATTTGGTAGTCAGCGATTTGGGTTTTATAAGACAGTCTAGAAGAAAGAGACATTTAAGCTGGAATCTGAATTAATGAAAAACCCAGGCATAAGAAGGGCTGGGAAAAGTACTTAAAGCAGAGAGAGTGGTGAATACAAAGGCCTGATGACAGATGACCTTAACAGCACATTGAGGAATGGACAGGTCAAAGGGCCAGGCTCTAGTAAGCAGTGGGGAGAGTGGTAAGCTGTGGTTGGAGGGCCCTGGCTTTGAGGGCAGACAGACACGCATTAGAACTGCTGACTCTCAGTATTCCAGGTGTGACCTGGGCATGTTAGTTATACTCTCTGAGGCTGCTATTCAGGATTGATGTGGAATAAATAAGATAAATCAATGTGAACATACATAGTAGATGCCATGTAAATGGGGGATGCTATAGAGTTACAAAATTACCTTGAGTTTCTCAAGAGTGCTTTTAAAATAATTCATAAACAGCTGTATTTGTAACCTACTAACTAACACAAAGACTAGATATAAAAATGAAAACTAATGTCATCTTTACATTTTATTTGGTTTTGTTTTTACGTTTCCCTGATGGTCACTGAAAATGCATGTATGTGTTCAGTCTGAATATAGATTGGGTAGAATATAGATTGCTGTAAGTCATACATCATTTCTGGAAACTCCTCTGGCAGCCCAGGCTGGATTCCTAGCCTCTTTCCTAACCCCCTTGTCTCAGAGCTTCTTCCATATCACTATTAATTCTCCAACTAATACAACCAGTATGCAGGCACCAGGTTCCCTAGCCTCTTTCCAACCCTGTATCTTTCATAGAATAAAACAATGAAGCTTCTAAAGAAATCTCAAGCTAGTCAGTCCAGGCTGAAAGGGATAAGCTGTCGAGTTAGAACTTGGTCTTTTTGTGCTTGTCCCAAGCTGCACCTGTTGTGCAGGTGGCATTCCAGCCGCTCTCCACTGAAATGGACAGCGTATGAAGTCCTTTGTGCAGCTCTGCAGGTGCATTAATTATAGACTACCCTGATGCATCTAGAACATTTGGCAGTAGCAAGATGGTAGTTAATGTTCTGTTAAACAATGTCTCCAATGGTGTGTATTGTGGAGAATTATAAGAGACAGTCAGATAATGGTTTAGGATAATCTAGGAGTCATTTGTTCACCCCAAGCGCAGCCATGCTCAATTTTGTTGCAAAACTAATCTTTTTCTTTGATAATCATCCTTCAAAACAGATAATAGGTATCAGCCCTGGAACAAGGTATGAGAGAGTTATATTTACTGCCATAAAAATAATTTCTAGTCAGGGAATTTCATTAGCATTACTGAAATGTTGGCTCTTACATGGATGTGCCCCCCAGTTCTTCTCTGAAGCCAGGAATCCCAAAGGTATTTTCTTACTTTGATTTCAAATGTGGAAAAACTCAGTCCTGCCAAAGATTGCATTTAAAAAAAAAAAATGACTGTGAGTGAATTTTTCACCAAATGCATTAAAAAACTGAAGCAATTTGAATGACCTGTGTTGAAAATTAAAAAGCACTCATGTAGAAGAATCAGCATGTGGATCTATCATTTGAAAAAGAATAAAGGTAATTAAATCATCCTTTTATAGTTAGCCCAAGGAAAACCCATGAAGATGAAACCTGTTTGCCAGCTCATTACGTAAAATACGTAAAAGCAGTCAGAATTATTTTAGCTTCCTTAGAGCTCAGGTTAAGGGAATGAACCAATACAGAAAGACTGGTCAGGTACATTCCCCCACCTTTTGGAGAATATCATCTCTACCAGAGGGATGTCCTGTTTTCCTAGACTTGTTCTCATTTAGCTAAGAAAGGTTTTTTGAGAGTAATTCCTTGACTCTCAGAGGAAGATGCAGATAATAGCAGGGGCTAGGGGTTTTCTTAGTAGAAGGAAAAGAAACTTAAGGAATCACACTGTTGTCATCACCAGTTCCAAAGAAAGCAAGTTTTCAGTTATTTAATGTCATTCATCTTGTAATAACAATAAAGAGATATCAAGGAATGAGCTACAAATGAAAGTGGGTGTTTTTTTATGGCTAAGTTTTAGTAGCTCCTTCAGTTCCCTCATCAGGCCATTAGTGACTAATAAAAACAGTAATATAGAATATAAAAAGGGATAAAGCAGAGAAAACAAGAAAGGAATTCTTTGGAAAAAGAAACAAGCAGACCTGTGCTAAAACTTAAATTTAATACTTATTGTGAACTAGGCCCTTTTCTTGTTCCTCCATGTTTAGTGCTTCCAAAGGATATAGCCCAAGTCTCATGAGAAAAAAGCTGCTTTTCATCTCTCTCGGTAATTTTATTTATTTATTTATTTGTTTGTTTGTTTGTTTGTTTGTGGTTTTTTTAAGATTTTATTGGGGAATTGGGGGAGGGGAACAGCATTTGGGGAATCGGGGAAGGGAAACAGACAAGTTACTGTCCTTTTGTTCTTCAGTCTAGTTGTGGAGGATGTTGCTTCACTGGCCCATGTTGGTATCCTCATTGCGCTCTTCCCAGATGAGGCAGATCGATCACCGGCCTCTGGATGGTCGCTCACCGCTGCTATTGGCAGTTTACGCTGGCTGCCAGCTGCTCATGCTGGCTGCCGGCCACTCACTGTAGCCCATGGCAGCCCACTGCAGCAGGGGCTGCAGCCTACACCGTCGCCGGGACTCACAGCAGTCCAGCTCCAGGTGGAGCTGTTTTTAGCTGTAGAGAGCAGTGTCACTGGCCCTCATATGTGGGATCCGAACCGAGGCCGCTGGCATCCCAAGCCAGCTCTTAACCAATGCGCCACTCGGCTGGCCCTTGGTAATTTTATTTAAAATCCCTTCACCATGACCAGGAAAAATATGCTGACTTAAGGGAAATTGCATAATTGCATTCTATTTACCTCCGGACTTCACAGCATCACAAATATAAGGAAAGCATGTTTCTTAAAGTTAAACCTTTAAAGTGTACACCAAAAGCCACAATCAGGGGCAGCCAGTTAGCTCAGTTGGTTAGAGCACAGTGCTCATAACACCAAGGTTGCCAGTTCGATCCCCATATGGGCCACTGAGATGTGCCCTCCACAACTAGACTGAAAACAACTATTTGACTTGGAGCTGATGGGTCCTGGAAAGATGCACTGTACCCCAATAAAAAATAAAATAATAAAAATTAAAATAAAATAAAAAGCCACACTCATTTCCCAATCATTAGTACCTATATTGTGTCTTACCCCCAATCTCACTGTTCATTGAGTCCCATGTACACAGTTTCCTGTAGGATACTGCCACTGAGATACCTCTTCAGCCCTAAAGCATCCACTGGATCCATAACCTCTTCAGTGACAACAAAAAGAGACCTCCAGATTCTCATACTTCCACCCTCACAATTATTTTGGAGATGCTGCTTTTCTTCTTCATGGAGAATTCAGCACTATTTACTGCAGTGAATATGTATTGGACCCTAATAAGAGCATGCGATATAAAGCTAAAGAAAAGAACAATCCTACCTTCAGGAAACTGAGAGTGTGGTGTGAAAGAAAGACACATATGCAAGTGACAGCTCGAGTTGGACTCAGATCAGCTCTAGCATAGACATGTAGAGTGAAATGACTGAGTAGGGTTTCAACAGGCAGAATGTGAGGGAAAGCATTCAAAGCAACTGTGACAACACGAGCACAAGCAAATAGAGTGACTATATTCAAGGAAATGAAAGCGATCTATCTGAACATGGAGGGGATGGTGGAAGGTAGTCAGAAATGAGACTGGAAGCTCATTCATGCCCTCCATCTATCAGCACAGATCACCCATTGTGATCCTTCCTTGACCATGAATCCTTTTTAAACTTTTTTCTCTTATTCCCATTGCCAGGAGAAGATTTTTCAATTAGTTCATCTCTTCATGGCTGATCTGTTTAATTGGATTATAAACTTTTAAGAAAAAGTCTTCTATGTTTTTTTGTATACCCCAAATGAGAACAAGTATTGAATACAAAAAGCAGTCCCCTTTTCTTGGTGGTTCTGTTTCCTGGGAACACTTCTCTAGCACCCATGGTTTTACAGGCAATTTTCTTTATAAGTGAAAACTCCAGGAGAGACATCAACATCCTTAGGAAGAAGTATCACTAGTTAACAAGGTGGGACAGGAGGAGGAACCCCATTTTGGTGACTAAAAGTAAATCTGAAAGATTATAACATTCGTGATTCCTGGATTAACCGAAAATGGGAAAAATACAGAAGGTGCCAAAAAAAAGTATACATATTTTAAGAAAGGACAAAAATTTTATTAAAATTATAATACTCAATATATTCTGATAACAAAAGATGAATACAAGTCACATATCTATATTTTTTGGGCACCCCCAATATTCAAATGCTAAGAAACTCCTTCTGTACATTCCAACAACCATCTCAAAGTAGAAACAATGGATTGTGAAAGTCCAATTTCAAGATCTACTAAAAATCATCAGACTGAGACATTTTATTCTTTTTTTATCTCCTCCTACAACAATATTTCACAGTTCAAGTTTTGTCTTTACTTGTCCTTTTTACAATCTTTTTCACAATTTTAAAGAATGTAACATGCATTCTGTGGAAGAAAGAAAAAAAAGCCAGGATAGCTCCAGATTTACTCTGACCTTTTTAAGGTTCCAAATTTAGTTGGTTAGCCATTTCTATCCTCCTAGCTTTTCAGAATCTCATGTGTTAGAGAGAACTAAAAATGGCAAACCCCTCCAAATTACCAGCATTTAAAAGGTTAAACAGTTTATTTTTATCCCACTAGCAGAGAATTAAAACTCCAATGTATTCTGGCTTGCTATGACAAAGATCACAGCAAGAATCTAGAAATGATCTGTTCTTAACCCTTTCCATTTACAGACTTCAGACCTCACTGCGGGGTGTGGGGGGGGGGGTTTCTTCCCAAATTTTGCAAACTATTAAACTGTGGCTCTCAGAATTGATCACTGGCAGCACAGCTGCTAACTTTCTTCCTCAGAGTTGATCATCTCTATCTGTGGGAGCCCAGAGTGCCGGATTCAAAGACCTCTGAATATGGAACCCTCATTGGCAACAAACAACTCCACCCTATGGGCTGCTTCAGGGAGCTTAGGATTTTTCTATGTGGGCAGTTTTCCCTCAAATGAACATTCTGATTCAGGTTGATGGATGGCTTTCTCGGTGACCAGAAATCACTATTTTCGGTGACATTGATTGAAGAATCAGACTCACATACCTTTCGTGTAAAGAGTGACAAGAATGTATAAACACAGGAACTTCAGATGTAAATACTTTACCATTTAAAAGGTATATGCTTTATACTACTCTCTCTTTGTCTCTCTCTATCTTGGAAGATTAATTCCAACAGTTGCATTTCTAAATTCACCACTTTGGGGCACACATGCAAAAAGTGAGAATCCCAACAGTAGACGGCAGAGGCTTTGTCTAGTTGCCTATGTGTTAGGCCTGCGTGAGACTTCTCGTTCGAGAGAATGAGGTCACCAAGAAGCATTGCTCAGCAAAGAAGGGACCCATCCAGCTATTTAACAGCTTTGATCCTTTCTTCCCCTTCTGCGGAATACTCTCCATTTTCTACCAAAAATAGCCAGGGTTTGTCTTTTCGTGCCCATTTCAAAACCTGCTTTGAGAACACATAAATGGGTGGCATAATTTCCAAGCATGAGCAAAGTGAACTACCCACTCTCACAAAACAAAGAAAGCCTGCTGAGCTGTTAAAAAATGAAAGAATTAAAAACGGAGTTTTTGTTTCTAATACCAGACTGCTTGGTTTGGCCTTTGGAGGCACCGTTTAGGCTTTTGTGACCTGCACTCTGAGAGCCAACCTCGAAAGCATAGTTAGGAGGTGTGATTAAAACACAGGTTTTAGAAAAAGAAATTCACTACTTACGTAAAAGTGATGATCTCTGGGGCCCTAAACCTATGCCTCTATTCTCAGAAAATGAAAATGTAAGTGATAATAATGTGTTAAATTCCATGAATGTATCAGCCTTACAAAGCCATGCTAGCCTACATTTTAAAAAATGCATTTGCTCTCTTCAAGGGATTAACCTGCATAATATAAAAGTTCTCCTTTTTACCACCTTTAGCGCATGTGATGATGGGGACACAGGGGAGTTAAATGTTATATGGAGTTAAATTCTAAATTCAGCATATAAAGTGAAAATGACAAAGCCCAAATTACCCTTGAAAATCCCTCAAATTATCCATAAAGTAGAGTACACATATTTTTGTATATATATTATATAGTAATTTTTATTCATGCTAAATTGTGGGAACTTCAACACTGGATTAACGAACAGAATAAAAGGAAAAATTTATGAAATCTACACAGCTCTCTGGGCATTCAAAATAGAAAAGGTAGAAAATAAGAGAATTGTAAATCTTTCATTTGCTTTCATGGTTCACTCTATTCTCTGTTCATATTTAGCTTCTATAACCTTAGTATGTTTTAATAGAATTTTTTTTGGTGGGCCTTAAATAAAGTTAGTAGAGTCAAATCATACCCCCAAAATTGCATATGTGAGTTTGTTGTGACTGTCCTATAATCAGTTATGATTTCATAGTTCTAATCATTCTATAAATGTATTGGCATCGATTATGTTATTGGACTGCTATGTAACAGGGACAGGTATGGGCATTCTCAATTATCGATGAGATGATTTCCTGGAATTTAAGCCACTTATTCAAGGTCACCCTGCTCATCTGGGGCAGAATAGGGAATTCAAACCAGATAATCTCATTTCCAGTGCAGTGCCTCTTTCAAAAGGTTCCACTATTCAGAAAGTGGTTGACACAGGTGCTTAGTATACCCTCATTTGGGAAACTGTAGGGTGTGTGTGTGGGGGGGGCGGGGAATGGAAAGAGGAAGGAAGGAAAAGCAAAGCCTGATGTAGTCACCCACTTTGAGATCCACCTTTGGGAGGAGAATGAGATTTGTGAATAAAAAAGAAAGATATGGTTTAGAAAATGTTATGGATAGTTTCTGAGAATTCTAGGGGGAAAGAGGAAATAAAATCTTAGTACTCTGGCAATGTTTGGACCTTCAGTTACCTCGAGAGAGCTATCCTGACACTAATCACTGCTGCAATACAAATTTTGCCCTCACTCTAAATACTTCAGAAAATATGTCAAGGAGGAAGAAGAAAAATCAGAAGAATGGGAAAAGGGAGGAATAGAAGAAAAATGCAGTAATATATTCTCAGGAGATATTTCCTGAGACTGGAGCCCACTCAGACCACTTTGTCTATTCAACTCCCCTCTAACCCCATACCCACATAAAAATACATAAACATTTACATTTCTGTTTCAGGAAGTGTGGAAAAAAATGAATCCTACTTTCAGATTATTGAATAAAAATGATATTATGAACTAAGCAGCCAAAGAGTTTGTTCGATAGGATGGTTCTGTTTTAAAGCTGCCAAAGGAAAAAGACTGCCCCTTGGTACTAAGAAAATCCATTTAGAATTTAATACCCTGATTTAATCTAAGGAGAAAACAGTCAATGCTGGGAGTAACCAAAGGAATTTTTCCGCAGATTGGGATTACCTAGCCCAATTCGTGAATTAGCAGCAGATGTTTCTTATTCTCACTCCTGTAGTAAAATGGAAAAATTAGTTGTACCCAAAAATGTTTTTGGAATAACATGACAAAACTATATTTTGATGAAAAAAAAATAATAAGATAAATATTTTATCACCCAAATAAGAAAATGCTTCCTAATTAGTTTTAACCTTGGGTTGAAAGGATCTGGTGAATCTCACAATAAATGTTAACCACTTACCACTTATATTTGTAAGGAGGTAAAGACTTCATTACTTTATCAGGGTGCTAGAAATTCCTACTGACAAGTAACTTGGAGGAAAGAAAACATGCATGAATATGCTGAAAACAGAGGAGGTCAAGGCAGGGAAATCTTAGGGAAGTGGCAGTGAAAATGTTACTATGGTGAACGTTTAAGATTTTAAATGGTTTCTTAAGATTTTAAGAATATTTTAAGAACAGAATTCTCTAATGTTGAAGTTATCATTTTATTTTCCTCTGTCATTTAAAGCTCTTCACTGTCTCTCTATCCCAAATTGTGTGTGTGTGTGTGTGTGTGTGTGTGTGTGTGTGTGTGTGTATGGTGAGTAATTGTGTGTGTGTGTGTATGGTGTGTAATTGTGTGTGTGGGGGGGTGGAAGTTAAAGTCTGTTACCTCTATGAATGTTTTGCATGAAAGAGTTTTGGGTTGAAATCAGTAAGAGTGAAGTTTCTCATCCTAATTTCCCAAGTATAGGATAAATGAAACAGAGACGTGGAGGCAATAATTAGCACTCATTGTTTCATTTAATCAAGAAATATTAATTGAATACTCACTATGTACTTGCTCTATTCTGGGCAACAGATAGAACAGTGAACAAAAACACAAATTTTCTTTCCTCATGGAGCTTACATTCTAGTAGGGCAGAAAGATAACAAAAAAAATCACAATACCAAATAATGTCAGGTAATACTAAGAAAGGTAAAGAGAATATTTTGAAAGAAAACTAAAGGAAAATGACATGACAACTCATGAAACAATGGTAAGTATTTCCACTGACTTCTCATATGTAAAGGGGGAATTTCAGAGATAATGGAATATCTCTAAAATGCTAAAAGAAAATAATTGTCATTTCAGAATTCTTTATCACAAAAATATCCTTCAAAAATGAGGATGACTAATCGGAAAAAGTTATATACTGTATGATTCCAACTATATGAAGTTCTGGGAAAGGCAAAACTTGGAGACAATATTGAGATCAGTGGTTTTTGGGAGTGGGGATGTGTAGGAATGACTAGGCATAGCCCAGAGGATTTTTAGGGAAGTTAAAATACTCTATATGATACCATAATGATGGATAGCTGATGATATACATTTGTTCAATCCCATTCAATGTACAACACCAAGATTGAACCCCTTAGATAAATGTGAGTTTTGGGTGATTATGATGTGTCAATGAGGTTATTCTTTAATTTAAAAAAAAAAAGTGCCATTCTGATAAGTAATGGTGACAATGGAAAAGACTATGTGTGGGCAGGAATATATGGGAAATCTCTGTATCTTCCTCTCAATTTTAATGTAAAACCTAAAACTGATCTTAAAATTAAAATCTTAAAAAAAAATGAATAAGACGTAGTCTTGAACACCAAATGTGAGACCATTTTAATGACCAAGTTCTGGAGCCTTGATTCTAGTCCTGATGTTAAAAGACCCAGTATCCAATGGGGAAATGGAGTGTTGACAAACACAATTAAACTGTGCTTAGGAATTAAAAATAAAACTGTTTCCTATTTATACTCTAAATGGCTTTTAAATCCTTCAGTAAACCTATTACATGTTGTAAAACTGAGGATGAAGTAGAAACTTTTTCAGTTAAAGAAAAACTGAAAGAATTCACTGTCAAGAGACCTGCATTAAAAGGTCTTCAAGCTGAAGGGACATGATAGCAGAGGTGAGGCCAAATTTATAAAGAAATGAAGTGCACAAAAATACGGTAATTAACTGTGTAAATAGGAGGCTTTGTTATATTTTTTTTCCTCAAATTTTCTTAAATGATAATTGAATATGTTTTAAAAGCCCCAAACCTGTGATGATAAGAGTTAGAAAACAGTAGTTATCTTAAGCAAATGGGTAATGGTATAAATGTTCTATATGTGAATCTAGGTAGGATTATATGGGTCGATGTGTAAGTTAAAATCCACCAAACTTACGCAAGCCATACCTCATTTTGCTGCATGCAATTCAACTCTAATAAAGTAGTGTTAGGATGACAAAAAAAGAAAGAAAGAAAAATAAAACATAAGGACACAAAAAGCCTTAAAGTCAAGCGATGTAAAAAGATATAATGGGAAAATAATAATAATAGAGAGTGTAGCTACATTAATATTAGTCTAAATAGCCTTTAAGAAAAAATCATTATAGATAAAAAGTGTAATAATAAAATGTTTAATACATCAAGAAGATTTTTAAATATAGCCTTAAAATATAAAGCAAAAACAGACAGAACTACAAGGAGAAAACAGAAAAATCTACCTTCATAATACGATATTTCATCACATCTTTCTTAGAAAATGATAGTTCAATCAGAAAATAATTCAGTTAGGTTACATAATATTTGAACAGTAAAATTAATATGCTTGATTTCATGAACGTAAATAGGCTATTCAACCCAACTTGAGGTTCACATTCTTTCCAGGTACAAAGGGTACTTACAAAGACCAACTATAGCAAGCCTCAACCAATTCCACTTACATTGATACAATTCAATTTAAAAGTCAATAATCAGAACCTTTTTAGTTAAGAAATCGACAAAAAGGCACTTCTAAACTACTTATTAGTCAAAGAAAAAATAATAGTGGAAATAAGGTTATCGAAGGTGGGAGTTTTGCAATTGGTTAGAGTAGAGAAATGGTGCTGTTGTAGGAAAAGAATATGGAATTTATGGAAGCTTTTTATTTTGTTTTAAGATGGGGTATATAACAGTGTGTTTGCGCAATGATGGGACAGTTCCTCATGATACAGAAGAAAATGATGCTGCTAGTTGGGGCAGGAGGTGCGTAATTCAAGAGGCAGTGTCTTTAGGAAAGCAATTCGGATAGAATCTAGTGCGTGAGAGGATTCCCTTATTGTCCACACACTATAACAGACAGGATGGAGAGGCTGCAGGAATACATGAAGGTGAATGGGGACATTTGGAGGTGGACAGATTGGGAACTATCCTCTGATTACTTATACTGTCTCAGGAAAATAAGCAGCAAAGTAATCAACTTACAGTATCCTCACTGAGGAAGGGATGTTGGAAGTTTGAGGAGAAATGACAATGCATATGACGTTTGTCTTGGTGAATGGGATAAGGACTGGGTTAGGGAAATACAGTGAGCTTGTCATCAGGCCCCCTTAAGATTTTCATTCACAAATTTAAAGGGAGTTCAATCAACCAGCCAATATGTATCTTTCTCTAGTCCAGATTAATTGTTCTTCCACAGGACCTGGATATACCTAAGGGTTGGGATTGTGCCAAGAGAGGAAGAAGGAGGGATAAACCAGCCAGATAAAGTCAGGAGGGATCACAAAGATGGACTGCAGAATCCAAACTGGGTGAGTGTAACATGAAGCTCAAGAAAGGTGACCAACAATGCACAGGCGATTGGGTCCAATATGATCTGAAAATGTAAGCCACCAATCCCTGTCAGAAATCCTGAGGAGCTTTTTAAATTTCCTGAAGTCATGGAAATCAGGCTTCTACTTTACTTTCACTGTATTTTAAGAAGCAAGAATGTCATATCTGATACTTAACAATGAAGTTTTTAAGCAACTTTATGTTTTGTTCTAATTTGATTTTCATAATAACCTTAATAAATTATAGACTTAAATTCCCAGCGGGGTGTGGGGTGGGGCATGCTCCTGGTTCTTTGCAAATTACCAGGCATAGTACATGCTTAAAAATTGTGTTCTCATAACAAAAATGTGCTAAGGAATGGAAAAAAAAAATTTGTTCAGTGTATTGATTAATCCCAATTTAAGAAATAAGAGATGGCCAGCTGAGTGGCGCAGTGGGTAAGCGCTGGCTTGGGAAGCTGGCGGCCTCAGTTCGGGTCCCACATATGAGGGCCAGTGACACTGCCCTCAAAAACAAACAAACAAACAAACAAACAAACAAACAAACAAAGAAATAAGAGATGAAAACCAGAAAGGTTACAGAATTTTTCTGAGGTCTAAGAGGAAAAAATAAACAGAGCCAGTCTAGACATCAGAAGGCTGGGTTCTAGGCTAAACTAAGCTCAGTCTTCCGATGTATAGACCAGGAATTGGTCCCAAGCTACCCTGGGATAACATGAGACCGACGGGGGCAGTTCCTTTACCCTAAAGGAACCAGCTTAATATCCTAGGGATACCTATAGGTACATAGATACCTATGTACCTATAGGAATTCCTATGTAATATAGGAATCAGCTTAACCTCCTAGGGATACCTATGTACTTCTTCCACAGTTGAACTAAAGGCAAGTATGAGACATGTGAGACTGGGGATGATAGGGAAGGAAAAAGTCAATACATCATCCCACATAGACATATCATAGAGCAGTGGCTTCCTATCCTATTCTATTATTTTTTTTAACGCTGGTAGCAGCTAATTAATTTGATTTAGAAGATTGCTAGCAGGGAGCAAGCTAAACGTTGAATAATACTACCATCAAATGCTTAAGTCCTTGCTCTTCTTTCTCCTCTCCTGCTTTCCTAGTTGAAGGCAGTGGTCTCCACAGTTTTTTTACAGGCTATGGGATAGCTCATAATCATCATCATATTAACGTATCCACCCTCCATTTATAAAATGCTTTAGATTCTTCTGAATGCTGAGTCCTACTTTCTTTCCTATGAATCATGCTCAGTGTGGTTTAAGCAGAGAAATGTATTATCCACATGTTATAGCTTAGGAAACTATGGTTAAAAGACATTAAATAACTTGACCAAGGTCACAGAGTCAATGAGCAGCACACCTGTAACTGGTAGCTTTCCTGCCCCCAAATCAGTCCTCTTAATGGTGTCTCTATCACCAAAAATCAAAACAAAGACGATATTCACTGACTTCTACCACACTTCTGGAAGACCCAACATAAAGGAGATTGGTAAGGTAACATAAAGGTAAAAAAGGACCCTGGTTAGAAGTCAAAGTAGAGGGGAAAGATAAATGAGAGGTAGAGTAAATGCTAATTGTTCCACAGAGAAAGAAATTATAATATATATTAGGATAGTTTATCACTTAGGTTATTTAAAACAATAAGGCCTTGTGCTTACTTGCTGCCTAATTTATGTGGGACTAGTGTGCAGACTTATAAGTGATGTCTTTATACTAATTATTAAGCTAATGGAGGTATGGTTTTCAACAATAAAACATGAAAAAGAAAAGGCTATTCAAAAAATTTTGCCTTTTAAAAAAATCAGGCCTTCGTTCTCCTTGGTATCATGAGAAATATTCCCTCAGAAAATTAAAAATCATCAACCACTTGTGTGCCTATCTTACCACCACATTACAATTATCTAGCACTGAAGATTACAAGACAAAGGCTGAACTGTTTTTCTACACAAATGTATTACCTGTTAAAACATCGACCATCTCCTGTTTTTCATATGCACCTTTCAGATTCTAGGTAAAATAGTTGGTGATAACAAAGTAACCCTCTATTTAAACTGAATAACAGTAGAATGTTAATAAGCACTGGTTCCACATAAAAAAACAAAGAGAAGCACATGTGTTTTCCTTACACCACTGTCCAATGTTGTTGGAAAACTCACATAAAACAGTGATCCACCCTATTTTTTTGCCTTGCCAGCCTTGGCAAAGCAGTTTCCCTGTAAGATTTATCAAGTATAAAGTTGGAGTACATTTATAAGGGATGAACTACTCTGGAAATGTAATAATACCTATCATAAAGTTGTTTCAAAGGAAGGTTTTAAGAATACTCATTGGAAGCCATGGGATGGGTCAGAACTTGGGAGCTACATGAAAAAAAAAAAATTGAATTAACAATTTTAGGAAACACTTTCAAGATGATGTGAGGACAGCACTTTGGAATGGATTTTAAACAATGAAGACCAAATTCAGTGTTTCCACATGGAAAAGCAAAGATTTAATTAGAAAAGCACTTAACATTGTCTGTTATATTATAGGAGTTCTTTTGTTGCACAGTATTTTGATTATTTTTAACTAATCTCTTGGTATAATCTTGCTCTGTGTTTACCCTACAGTTCCCTTTTGTTTCCTTGTCAGCACACTAACTACAGACAAGAAGATTCTATTATTTTAGCTAACTCTGTGGCTCTTAGATTGTTCATTCAGGAGATCACATCACATCTCACCACAGCTGTTGGCAACATGTCTTGCCTGAGATAAACAAACAGATTTCATTTCTTCAGTATAGAGTTCAGCTAATTTATTTTACCAGTAAACTCAAACATCCTTTTAAAAATCTGAAAGGTTTTAAGTCTAAAACACATCAGTATGCCAGTCTCTAATGTCTTTTCCTAGGGTTAGGAAAGGGATATGAATAGCCATAATACGATATTTACAAGCTAGATTTTTTTTTTTTGAAATTGATGAATATTCTGCATTTCACATTCAATTGCAAAGTTCCCACAATAAAAACTGTTATAGCAAGTGGGAACTTAGAAGTACTTTCATTCTCAGTTCTCAGGCTTTGAGTCAGGCTCCCTGTCTCTGTTTCTGAAGTACCACCCTGTTGCCTGACTGGTTCAAAGCTGGGCATGTGATGCAGCAAGGTCAATCAAGGGGACTTTTGCTGGAATGTTAGGAAAAAGGCAGTCCCTTTTTGTCCTGAAATAAAAGGTACAAAAGACCAAGTAACCCTAGAGCTGACAGACAGGTACCATCCTGACCAATGCATGGAGACAGCCTGTCTAAGAAGAAAGCCAAGTTGGAAAGAAAGCAAAGGCTGAGATGGAAGAGCCATGTCCAGTGATATTGGTTCACCACCTGGATCCAGCTGTGCTTAAGTGATGAGAACTCGGAGTTCTGCCTTTATATACCCTGGGGTTCTGTCACTTGCAAACAAAATGGCTCTGGCAAATGTTACTGGTAGCAAAAAAAGATTATGCATGGCCATTTATTTTATGGTATAGTCACACACGTGACTTAAAAGCAGAAACATCAAGTTGATCTTCTTGCCCCTAGCCTCCCATTATGCTCTTTCCTCTACTCTAAGCTTCCTCTCAATCCCATGCCACTGCCCTCCTCAGACTATGCTGCAGTCTCCCCTTTCCCGAATCCAAACCTGCTCACAAGCAGAGTGCTGATAGAAATTAGTTATATCTTAATGTAAATATATTCAACTCAACTACCCTCTGAGGAGTATTAAAGTCATATTAGAGTTTTTCATTTGATCCTATTTTATTTCTGCCAACACCACCACTCAATCTCCAGGGCTAGAGATCTCAAGTCACATTTCACTCTGTTTTGTCTTCATCTCCAACTAATCTAATATCAGGTCCTACATTTTTCATTCTTTAGCTTTATTTTAAAATTTGCCCCTTTATCTCATTCAATTCCTTATCAGTTTAGCCCTAGATAATTTCAGCTGACTCCTCTTCTAACCCATCTGTCAAAACAATATTTCTCAATTACCATTTTATCAAGTCATCTTCTTAGTTACTAAAAATTATGATGAAGGGCCGGCCGAGTGGCACGGTGGTTAAGCGCTGGCTTGGGAAGCCAGCGGCCCCGGTTCGGATCCCACATATGAAGGCCAGAGACACTGCCCTCAAAAAAAACAAAAAAACATTATGATGAAACATCTATTCTTCTTTCCTTATCCTTCATATTAAGCTGATCATCAAGTCTTGTCAAGTCTACCTACATAATGTCATATCTAAATATCCTTTTTGAGGGCTAAAACATGAGGATTCATTTTGAAAAGAAAGAAATGCAACTGGTCCTTAACCATATGAAATCATACTTGGCCTCATTAATAATGAAAATATACATTGAATTACACTACTTAAGACCTACTAGGATATCTGCTATAAAAAAAAAAAGGTGTTGAGGAGGATGTGGAAAAATCCAAACTATTGTAACAGCTAGTGGGAATGTAAAATGGTGTACCTGCTGTGGAAAACAGTTTGTCAGTTCCTCAGAAATCTAAACATAGAGTTTACCATATGACCCAGCAATTTCACTCCTAGGTATATACCCAAAAGAACTGAAAATGGACTTAAACAGATATTCACACAACCAGGTTCACTGCAGCATTGTTCACAATAGCCAAAAGGTAGAAACACCCTAAGGGTCCATCAGCAGATGAATAGATAAACAAAATGTAGTATATATATAACAGAATATTATTGAGCCATAAAAGGAATGCAGATCTGATATATCCTATAACATGGATGAATCTTGAAAACATTATGTTAAGAGAAATAGACCAGTCACAAAATGAGAAATATTATATGATTACACTTATATGAAATATCTAGCAGAGACAAATTTATAGACAGAAAGTAGATTAGATTGTTTATTTGAGGAAAGGCTTTAACCTCTCCTTCACTTTTGTAGGATAATTTCACAGGGTAGAGAATTTTGATTGGTGAGTTTTTCTTCTTTCCACACTTAATATCTCACTCCACTCTCTTCTTGCTTGCATGGTCTCTTAGGAGAAGTCAGATACAATTCTAATCTTTGTTCTTCTGTGGGTGGGGTGTTTCCCCCAACAGCCCTTTAGGCCTTCTTCAGGATTTTTCTTTGTCTTTGATTTTCTGTAGTTTGAAAATGATGTGCCTAGGTGTAGTTTTTGTTTTGTTTTGGGTGCTTTTTTTTTTTCTTTCTTTTTTGCATTTATCCTTAGTGTTCTCTGACTCTGAGTTTCATGGATCTATGGTTTGGTGTCTGACATTAATTTGGGGAAAATTCTCAGCCATTATTGCTTCAAATGTGTCATCTATTCCTTTTTCTCTTTCTTCTCATGCTGGTATTTCCTGAGCATATGTGACATCTTTTGTAGTTGTCCCACAGTCCTTGTATATTCTGTTCTGTTTTTCTCAATGTTTGTTCTCTGTGATTTTCAGTTTGGAGGTTTCTACTGATATATCCTCAAGCTCAAAGATTTTTTTCCTCTGCCATGTCCAGTCTACTAATGATCTCACCAAAGGCATTTTTTATTTCGGTTACAGTGTTTTTGATCTCTATCATTTCTTTAGGGTTCTTTTTTTTTTAAAGTTTCATGTCTCTGCTTACATTGCCCATCTGTTCTTGTATGCTGTCTTCTTTATCCATAGGGCCCTTAGCATATTAATCACAGTAGTTTTAAATTCCAAGGCTGATAATTCCAACATCCCTGCCATGTCTGGTTCTGATGCTTGCTCTGTCTTTTCAAATTGTGTTTTTTGTCTTTTAATGTGCCGAGTAATCTTTTCTTGGTAGCTAGACATGATGTTCTAGGAACTGTTATTAATAGGCCTTTAGTAATGTGATGGTAAGGTATGGGAAGGGGAAGCTTTCTATCATCCTTTGATTAGTTCTCAGTCTTATAGTGAATTTGTATCTCTGGACTGTGAATTTAACTAGTACAGTAAAACCTTGGATTGCGAGCAATTTGGTTTGCGAGTGTTCTGCAAGATGAGCAAACATTTCTAATACATTTTAACTTGGTAAACAAGCAATGTCTTGCAATACGAGTAGTTTGTTTCTGGAATGAATTATGCTCACAAACCAAGGTTTTGCTATATTTCTCAGGTTTGTTCTCCTCCCTTTTAGGTGGGACAAGATGGCTATATTTTTCTCAATTTGGGTATTCCCTTCTCCCAGGTCAATTAGGCTCTGATAATACTTTAGAGTTCAGGCTCTGGTTAATCAGTGTCGATTAAGGGCAGGCCTTGTTAACAGTGCTGAGGCATATTTTTAATGGTCCCTTTTCCCCTCCCCTGCTCAAAGCACAAGGAGATTTTTCTCCAGTATTTACTGTGAGACCTGGTTTAGCTCTTGGAGATAAAACTCACAAAAGTGTGGGAATTCTCCTGATGACTGAGTTCCCCCGAAGTTTTTCTCTCTCAGACTTGTCCACATTGCACTCGCAGCAATTCATCAAGTGCAATTTGAGTTTTTCTACCTTTGGATTGGTTCCCATGGTGGCTTCCACCAGTGAGTCTCTGCTCTGGTAAGCCATGACTTTCTGTATTCGTCTGCCTGTCTTTTCAATCTTGAGAGCAGTGATTTGCCCTATGTACTTACTTCCCTTATGGATCCAAGAAGAATTATTGATTGTTCAGTCTGTGCAGCTTTTTACTTGTTAGATGGAGGGGTCACTTCCAAGCTCCTTACATGTGGAACCAGAATCCTAAGCTCTCTTGATTCACAGCATCTTTAATGAGTTATTATTATTATTATTATTATTAACTTTTTATGGCATGCTTAAACTAAAAGAAATACCTAACTACTCTGTTTATTTAGTAGTTAGGCCTAAACAATGTTTTAAATATTTGTGTTCTAACATCTTAATACTCATTTGAAAGTAAATAATACATGTCAATTGAGATCAAAATTAATATTTTTACTTTATTCTTAACCACAATTATTTAGCAAGGGGATGTATATACCTACTGAGCACTGCACAACTTCTCAAACCTTAAAATAAGGTTGAACTCCACTTTCCTCATTTTATATTACACATTGAGTTTCACATAGAGTTTTGCTTTCTATTACAGCAATCACCAGAAAATCAACTTTGCAAAGATATGACATCACCAAAAAAATATATAGCATAATCTAATGTTGAAACTGTGATTTACCTCAAGCTGGCTGTTTGTGCAGTCTGACAAATATAAAATACTACCTTATTTCTCTCAAGAATTTAAAATACCCCACAACCCCTGGGGATTGATAAATGATACATCCACCCAAGGAGTCATATGCAGCTGTAAACAGATGTGAGGGATATCTCTATATCCTCCCATGAGATGATCTTCAGTATGTGTTGCTAAGTAAGATGAAAAGAAAATGTGTATAAAGCATATTAAGCAAAAGAGGCATAAATATTATATAAATATATTTTTCTTAGATTTAAAAAATAGAAGGAGAAACCAAAACATTATTTTCAACTGCTACCTGTAGGAAGGAGAGTAACAGAGTGGAGAAGTCTGAGATAAAATCTAGACTTTTCTAAATATACCTTGTTTTTCATATTTGACTTAGGAATCGTATACATGTTTTACATAATTATAAAAAAAAATCCTTGAAAGCAATCTCTAAAAGTAGAAAGCTAAAGGAAACAAATGAACTTAACTGCATATTGATTTTGTGGCATAACCACACAGAGAGTAACTATTTTGTGTGATTTTAAAACATAAGAATTAAAAACTAGTGGGAAATTCTTCAATCGTATTAAAAACTACAAAAACATATCAAGCTATCGTTAGTTATTATATTCTTGGTGGTAGTATGGATATTGTTACTCTGAGACTATTTTTTGGTACTATTGATTAAAATAAATAATAATGTTGCTGCTGTTGAGGACTGGGATTCTGAGATTAGTAGAGAACTGGGAAATTAGATAAAGATGTAAACTACATGAGACTAAGTAAAAATGAAGAAAAAAATCCTAGTCCTACAGCTGAGTTGAAAGAATCAATATGAGTTCATAATATATTTTATCTTAAAATATACATGTATTTCTTAAGTCTACCTCCAAAGCAGCCTCCAGCATCAATCCTGCCGAGAGAAAGAAAGCCAGTCTAACATCATGACTAGTTCCTTCCTCTTCACATTAGTGAAAAGTCTAGCCTCTCGGCCCTCCTGGGAAACAGTTAACTGGTGGGTTCTCCGGTTTTATATAATTAATCCATTCCAGTATACCCACTTCCTTAGTCTTTTTACTCTTTCTCAGTTCTCAGCCAAACAGTTCTGTCATCTCAGTCTCATTTACTGTATTATTTTCCCCCCAAGCTTCAAGTAAGCATCCAGCAATGCCTTAGGATTGGTTCCAGGTAACTTGTCAGAACATTAAGTCCTGAGTCATGGAAGGATGCCCTATATAGATATACTCTCACTTATCTAGCTTTATATCTGTCCCTGAGATGCAGCATTTTGAAGTCCAAGGTATTTTAGTTTTGTTTCTGCCAGGTCCTGCAGGTTTCAGGGTAACTAAGCCCTTTCCTCCCAAAACAGGGACAATAAGTTCCAACTAGGCCAGGCTAAAACCAAATCTTAGTTATTGGTTTAGACTAATGGGATGTAAGGAGAGGTTGAGAGAGAGCAAGATGTCATCTTACGAGGCTACTGCCTCAGATGAGGACTTTGCATGGTATCCAGGCAAAGAGAAATGTTTATTTTTTGGAAATAGGAAGTAAGTGGATCAATTATATAGGTCCGAAGGGGAAATCTGGAAGTTGAACTTTTTCAAGTACATGAACCTATTTGTTTCTATCTTGCTTCTCTGAGATCTCATTTTTTCCCTAAAGGTTTTGACTTTACTATAGGAGACCTTATTTGGGCTATGAATAAACCTTCTTTGTAATGCCATTGATCTCACAGTTGGTCCTGGGCTCAATTTTCAACACTGTCTTCCCGCTTACTTCAAAATGTGAGGTTCTCTTTAAATGCTACCCTACTGGCCTTCTGGTTTTCACACTGTACCTTAAGTTGATAGTTGGCTGATTGAACAAATTATTTTCCTTTTTGTCACTTAACAACAAGCGACATCAAATTCGTAATTTTTATAATTACTATTGCCCTCATCCCTCAACAACTAGAGAATTTGTATAAGCGATACATCTCCTTACAGCTATTCCCAAAACACTTAACCGTTGGTGAAAGTCTTAGTAACTGTGACGCTACAGCACACTAAGCACTATCATCAACGTGATTCTAACAGAAATATGAGTTATTGTTGCCATCTGGTCAACAGTTGTCCAATTACAGAATCCCACACCCAGCTTCAATTTCTTTGTTGGCATTACCCCAGAAGCAAACACTGATGGAAGGGATCAGTGCAAATAATTTATTTGTGAAGTGATCCAAGGATATGCTAGCAGATTAGGGTTGTAATTAAAGGAAGAGAAGGAAGCCAGTGAAGTGTGTATTATCAAGCAATTACAACTATGAGTATTATAGCTTAATCCCATGGGAGATCTCAAAAAAAAAAAAAGTCAAAAATACATGCCTCAGAGTATTCCCACACAGAGGGCAAAGGTTCTGCCATTCATTAGCTAACTGCACGAAGAGAAGGAAATTGCATAAATTTCCCAGCCTTGCCATTCTACCCATAAAGCTTTCTGTGACCAGAGAAAGCCCAGAAGCAGAGGTATAAGGACTGGCAGTTGGAAGCCATCAATCATGAACTGATAGGGAATAGGATTATGAGTGGGACATTTTTAGGTTCATCTTTTTGCTCATCTACAACAACTCTGTTTCAGTACTTTTCCACCCGAGTGGCTCTGCTGAAGGCTGTGTTCTCTGTAAAAAAGATACTCCTCATCTCCCACCTCACCCCATACCTGATTGGATGTGTTGAAACTCTTCCTAGTTAACCTTTCAAGTCTTTCCTCATCACCTCAGTTGAAATTGATTCATCTCATGACACCTGTTAACATAGCACTTTGTTTATATCTCCATCTCAGCACTTTGTACACTTTGCACAGTGATAGTTATTTGAACAATATCTATCTTGCTCACTAGATTTGCATTATTGAGGACAAGGGCCAAATCATATTAGCATTTCAAAATGTCATAAAACCAGAGATATGTTTTAAATATAATTTTGTTTAATAAACAACTATTAAATCATTCTCTTCATTCATTCATCCATTCAACAAATATGTATTGTCTATTGAGTATTAGGCCTAGTGCTAACTACTTGGGATGTAGCAAAGAGCCAGAAATACATGGAAGCCACTTCCTCCCTCCCCCACCACCAAAAACTTTCATTGTTTTCCAGTTCATCACTGGATGAGTCCAACATTTTTCTGCCCTCTAAGAGGTGTATTACCTCATTTTTTTTATTCTTCCTCTGCATCATCCTCCCCAAATAATTATAATAATACGTAGTACATACATACATACACATATACTCCATATTGTTTATTTCAACTCATTTAATCTTCAGGGTTGAATTACCAATCCCATTTTATAAATCTGATAACTGAGATATAAGTAATTTGCAAGAAAAGAAAGACATCACAAATGGAGGGTGATGAAAAGAGCTGGGACTCAAAACACTGCTCATCACCTTAGACTGTAAATTCACTAAATTTGAAAAGAGGCAGGCAAAAGATTCTGAAGAGGAGGAATCCAGGAGAATGAGCAGGTTGATCCAGGAGTTGCTATTCGGTGCCTTTGAGGAATGGTGGCACATCTTTTCCTAAGTAAGAACTGGAAGTTTCAGCATATGGTATTTGCAAACACATATGTACTCTCTTGATAGAACAGAAAATAGCCCTTGATCACCTAAGCTGTCCAAGTGGAAATTTTCCTACTGTCTCATCCATCATTGCTTGGTTCAAGCACTGAATCATTCAGTTCCTACTCTTGGGCCTCTGTATACCATCACAAGGGCTACTGCAATGTTTAGTATTTCAGGTTGGAAATGGGAAGTGATGCCTAGACACAATACATACTTTGAGATGATTACAGAGCACATGTGACTTGTAAAAGTTCTCAAAAATAAATAAGTTCACAAGTTAACGTGAAACTTACAAGTTAAAAGAATGACAGCCAGTGGAATTGTCTGTTTCCTGAGGATGTGGCTTTCTGGTGAGATAATATTGGATTCTGAGGCTTTTCTTACTCACAGTGTAGCACACTTGAAACTGGCTTTATACATTCATTATGTAGGCTTAAAACTCTACCTTTAGGAAAAGTGGGACTGGCAGGTAACCTAGCATGGAAAGAGAAACAAATGCACAAATATATTAACTTTTCCTGTGGGAATTCCAAGACTAAAAAGTAATGTGAAGAGACAGTTTGCTTTCCTTTTCTTCTTCAAAATTACCATAAAGAGATAATGACGTCAGGAGTCTGTGTGTGGCCCATTTGATGTGATTTGGGCCTAAGGAAAAGCTAAAGGCTAAATGTATTTCAAGTGGGCCAAAACCAAGATAAACACATCCCTGAGGTCGTTATTTCCATTAGTTGACAGGCTGTATACAATATTAAAAGCATTGTAAAAACAATATACATTTTTCCAATGTTTTACTTTCAAAGAGCATTCATCCACACTCACTTTGTGAACACTGACTCAAAGGAAAAGTGACTTTTAGTCCTTAGAAGAAATATTTAAACAAACAACAAACAAACAAGTAAACAAATATGGCATACAGAGTAGGGTAGTTTTAGTTCAGTACTCTAAACACAGAGCTGCATAAAACAATCCATGGAAGCTAATTATAGTGCATACATAGAAGTGGTTAGCAGGCGGTTTTTAGAAGGTTACATAGTTATTCATCATTATAAAATATATCCCACCTATTTCCTAAATCAATTTGAGGAAGCAGGCCCAATGCTCAGTACAAAATGAACTGCCATTAAGCTAAGTTTGATTTTATCCACACCTCAAATTAGTTTTGGTTACAATCATTTTATGTTATGATTTTGGTGTGGTCTTTTAAAAATCAACAGATATTGGCCAATCATGTGTAAATACCATTGTAGAAGCTGATTCCAAGTCTAAAAGCTATAATGCCATTATATACAGAAGATGTATCTGATACCTCTAAGTCAACAATAAAGATAGTTCAAACTGTTCAGCCCTTTGTGTAGATTTCTTGCATTAAGAAGTACACTTTCGGGCCGGCCGAGTGGCGCGGTGGTTAAGCGCTGGCCTGGGAAGCCAGCGGCCCCGGTTCAGTCCCACATATGAGAGCCAGTGACACTGCCCTCAAAAAAAAAAAAAAAAAAGAAGTACACTTTCAAAAATCTCTGTACTATACATTCAATTCTAAAGATTATTTAAATATTCACAGGACTCTAAAACATAGCCTAATATGCTTTTCAATCTCCTCTTTCTCCCTGAGCTATAATACTAGAAGTGTGTTTCAACTTATCTGCTAGGTATTGCCTATTTGTGTTTTCTAACAGACTTCAGATGAGTATATTGACAAAATTTTATTTCTATGATACTTGGGCTAGTTTTATTTGTGACTGAGCATGCCATTTTGCAGAACATGAAGGATAAATTTTCTCCAAAATGCCTCTGTGTACATCAGAATAGCTAAAATGATAAAGATGGAAATACTAAATATTGGAGAGGATATAGAACCATTGACTTCCATGCATTGCAGATGGGAGTATGAAATAGTACAACCACTATGAGAAACTATTTGGCAGTTTTCACTAAAGGTAAATATATTTCTATATTGTGACCCAGCAATTCTACTCCTACGTTTCTTCCTAAAAGAAATGGGTGTATCTGTCTACAAAGAAGTTTATAGGAGTACTCTTTTTAACATCCCAAAACTAGAAACAACCCAAATATCCATCAACAGTAGAAAAGATAAATTATGGTATATTCATCCAATGAAATACTACCACCAATAAACAAAAATGAACTAATGCTATATTCATCAATATGGATGAAACTCTTAGCTATTATGTTCTGCAAAATACTCTAGATACAAAAAAAACATGCTGTATAATTCAATTTATATGAATTCCTAGAACAGGAAAAACTAACCAATGATTATATGTTTCAGAATACTGGGAGATAGCGCACAGACTGGAAAGGAGCATAAGGTGATATTATATAGCGATGAAAATGTGTATCTTAATTTGGGTGGTAGTTACACAGGAATATACATAAGTTTAAAAAAAACATTGCGCTTCAATAAAACTGTTTTCTATGTTTATGTATTATGCTTTAATATAAAGATTAAGAAAAAGTGCATTCATTTGTATGTGAATTTTGTATAGATATGATGTCTGTGATTACACAGCCACTGGAAGCGCTGTGCTACTAAATGAAATTTACTTCCACCCCGGAACAGGAAATAGTGATATTGATAAATAATGACATCTTACAGAACTCTACAAATATAATGGTCACTCTGAATACCCTGGGCCTCTGGATTCTGCTTAGTGCTGCTTTGGACCATGAGCTGACATCTACAGGGACACTGGTTGGCACTCCTCTGATATCAGTCCAGGTTTCTTGATAGAAAGTTTGAAAGGGGCTTCTCCACAGAGTGTCAAGAAAGAGGTGAAAGAAACTTTCTCAAGGACAGGAACATCAACCCACAGGACAGGGAAATAGAATTGGATGTGACTGGATTGGAACTCTAGAACTAGGAAGAATCAAGACCAAGAACTAAGAAAGATCAAGTTTGAGTTTTGTTAGCATTTTAGAGAAATAAAAAAAATGTACTGGCACTGTAACTTAAATATACACAGGAGACATAGTTTTTTGTTTTGTTTTGTTTTGTTTTGAGGGCAGTGTCACTGGCCCTCATAGGTGGGATCCAAACCGGTGCCGCTGGCTTCCCAAGGCAGCGCTTAACCACCATGCCACTTGGCCGGCCCTCTAGTTATGTTATTTTAAAACTAGTCTGATTCAATAATTTAAGCTGTCCTTTTAGGTAGGCCAAAATTTGGGGACAATTGCACAATCTTTCAATTTCCACCCATTCTTTTATTCTTTTGTACATGGTGATATTTAAGTATGTTGGGAAAAAACTGCTCACATGATCTCCTGACAGCCAAGTGAAAGAGGCTTCAGATCTGGGTGTTGCCTCTCTTGTCCCTTCCTGGTCCCACTTATTGGGGGGCTGATGTGGCAAAATCCAGATGCTGGGTCCTATTGACCAAGTCCTGTGGATGGGGTTTCTGTTGACAACTATGGCCAATAAATGTACAAGTCATTTTTTTTTTATGTTGGTAACATTGGTTAATAACATTATGTAAGTTTTAGGTATACAACCTTGTAATTCAATATCTGTCTACACAATAGCATGCTTACCACCAGAAGTATAGTTTCCATCTATCACCATACATTTGACCCCCTTTACCCATTCCTTCCTCCTCCTACCTCTTTCCTCTACGGTAACCACTAGTCTGTTGTCTGTATCTATGCATTTGTTTTACAAGGCTTTCTTAATTTGCTTCACCAGGACTGAATAGTCTCTCTCTTAGCTCCTGTTGGCCACACAACCTACTGACTATCTGTCAAGTCCTTCATTCCAACTCACTAGTCAACCCCAACCCCAAAACAGGCCCAGTGGACCTTGACTCAATGATCCTATGTCATCAGGAAACCAAAGGAAGCTCAGTTGCACAGACCTGCAGCATGTTTCATGACGCTACTGTTTCATCATGCTACTCCACCATCTTAACTATGCTGTCCACTCCGTATTGTACTGTGATCTCCTGAAAAGTCCCAAGCATGGAATAAGTCAAATGGCATCTATTCTTTAAACTTCTTCCCACTCACCTATCACATCTATCCCTCTTGACCAAAGTCTAGAAGGAAATACTCAAATTTATGTGTACTTTCCACTTCGATCTATTTTCATGATCCCCTAATTTTTTAAATTGCTATGTCACATCTTATTTCTGCCAGATAACAGTAGTCTTCATGTCTTCAGAGTTAAAAAAAGCAAAAGGGTTATCTTCCCTAAATTCTGGTAAAAGCTCTGAAATTCAGACCACTAGACCTAGATTTTTATAAATTTAATCAGAATCAAAGGAAATATTTTCTTTCTTTTTAACAAAGCCCAAGTTTCAAGTCTCTTCTCTGAATGCAAAATCCTATTTAACTTCAGAAGCTGAATTTCAGCTCTTCCTTTTTATTCCTGTACCTTATTCCTCATTTGCTCCCAGCCACTATACTCAATCCAACCCCAGGCGATGAAGGGTTGATTAGGAGAAAAACCTTACATGTAGAACATTTATTTTTTAAAATAATAAATAAAATATTAATCCCATTAAATCTAGGACTTTTCTTACCAGGCTCCATCAGGGTGATTAAGAACATGGGCTTTGATTGTCTTTTTGGAAGAAGTGTCTGTTCAGGTTCTATGCCCATTTTTAAATTGGATTGTTTGTTTTTCTGTTATTGAGTTGTACGAGATTTTTATATATTTGGGACATTAGTCCCTTATTGGAGGTGTTGTTTGCAAACATCTTCTCCCATTCAGGTGGTTGCGTCTTTGTTTTGTTGATGGTTTCTTTCCCTATGCAGAAGTTTTTAAGTTTGATATAGCCCTATTCATTTATTTTTGCTTTTACTTTGCTTTTGAGGTCAAATTCATAAAATTCTCTCTATGCCCAAGGTCCATAAGTTCAGTACCTATTATTTTCTTTTGTGTATTTTATTGTTTCAGGTCTTATATGTAGGTCTTTGACCCATTTTGAGGTAATATTGGTACATGGTGACAGATAGTAGTCTGGTTTCATTCTTTTGCACATGGCTTTCCAATATTCCCAGCACAGGTAGTCAACAGATATATGACAAAATGCTCAACTTCACTAGCTATTAGGAAAAATGCAGATCAAAATCACAATGAGATACCACTTCACAGCTATTACAATGACTATTATGAACAACACAAGTAATAAGTGTTGGAGAGGCTGGAGAGAAAAACGAACCCTCATACATTGCTGGTAGGGATGAAAATTGGTGCAGCCACTATGGAAAACAGTATGGAGGTTTCTCAAAAAAATAAAAATAGAATTACCATATGACTCAGCAATCCCTCTTATGCATATATAAACTCTGAAAACTCTGTAAAACTCTGAGAACATTTAGCTATAAAGATATATATATATATATATATATATATATATATATATATACCCCTATATTCATTGCTGCATTATTCGCGGTAGCCAAGACATGGAAACAACCAAAGTGTCCTTTGATAGATGATTGGATAAAGAAGTTGTAGTACATATATTGGGTTGTCAGAAAAGTCATGACGCATGTTTGCAACAAATGGCACTAGTTCATTTTTGGAAGTACTAATCATTTGCATCTATGTTATTGCTATGTCATTTGACAGCTGACAGTTCTAGCTTCATTCTAAAAAAAAAAAGAGCGATTTGGTTGAGTTTTGGAGATTTTACAACAATTTGAAGATGGAAGACCAAACTGTGCGTTTTTGCCATATTTTACTGTCTTACTTTCATAAAAGGAAGCATGCGCATCAAGCTTGTGAAAAGTTGCATAAAGTTTACATTGACAATGCTCTACAAGAACTTCAGTGCCAACGATGGTTCACGAAATTCCATGCTGGTGATTTTGATCTCAGCAACTCTCCTAGATCAGGGAGGCCCACTGAGGTTAATGACGACAAATAAAAGACAATGATCGAGTCAAACTCGTGTCACACAACACAAGAGATTGCAGAATCATTGAATATCCATCATTCAAGCATTCACAACCACCTGAAGAAGCTGGGATACGTAAGCAAGCTCGATATTTGGGTTCCACATGAACTCAAAGAAGTTCATTTGACTGCACGTATATACATCTGCAATCTGCTCATTAAACGTTAAGGAAAATGATCCTTTTTTGAAGCAACTGATAACTGGTAATGAGAAATGGATTGTTTACAACAATGTGGTGTGCAAATGGTCATGGTCCTGATGTGATGATTCGCCGCAAATGACATTGAAAGCAGACATTCATCAGAGAAAGGTTATGCTCTCAGTGTGTGGGGATTTTAAAGGTGTCATGTTTTTCGAGCTCCTACCAAGGAACCAAACAATCAATTTTAATCTGTACTATCAGTAAGTGGACAGTTTGAATGAATCCATAATCCAGAAATGTCCAGAGCTTGTTAATTGTAAAGGGGTTGTGTTCCATCATGACAATGCAAGACCACACACTAGTTTGATCACCCATCAAAAATTATGGGAGCTTGGATGGGATGTGTTGCCACAGATACCATACTTGCCTGACCTTGCACTGTCAGAATTCCACTTGTTTCGCTGTCTTCAAAACTCTGTGCATAGTATAATGTTCAATTCAGATGAGGCTGTAAATCAGCACCTTGTTCAGTTTTTCACAAATAAAGCCAGGTGCTTCTATGAATGAGGAATTATGAAGCTCACTGAAAGATGGCAAAAGGTTATCAAACAAAATGGGCAATATATCGATTGATCTTTGTTCTTTATATAAGTAAATGACCTTTGAAAAACATAGACAAAATACGTCATGACTTTTGCAACAACCCAATATGTAATGGAATATTACTCAGCCATAAGAAAAGGTAAAATATTGCCATTTGTGGCAACATGAATAAATCTTGAGGTTATCATGCTAAATGAAATAAATCAAACATAAAGTCGAGAATTATATGACTTCACTCATATGTGGGATATAAAACTGAAAGCAACAAACAAACAAGACAAACAAAATTATCATAGACACAGACAACAATTCAGTGGTTACCAGAGGGTAAGAAAGGCAGGGGTAGAACAGGATACCGGGTGTCGAATATATGGTGATAAAAAGATAACTGACTCTGGGTGATGAACACACAATGCAATATATAGATAATGATTATAGAATTGTACACTTGAAATTTATATAATTTTACTAACCAATGTCACCCCAATAAATTTAATAAAAATGGGCTTTGAAATCAGACATTCATGAGGTTTTAGATTGTGTTCTGTTACTGTTTGGCTCTTTCCCAAAATTCTAAAAGATTTACTACTTCTGACTAAAAGAAACAGAACTATATGAGAAAGGGGAAGTTCCAAAGTCACAATCATTAGCACAACATCAACTGTCATTCTCCTCCTCACAGCTGCTATTAACCACCCATTGAACTCCTATTATTTGCTATTTGCCTGTGATGGAAAAACTGAAGCTCCTTGAGCTTATTCAACTTGCCAAAATCCCACAACAAAGGAGTGGTAGAGCCTGAATTTAACCTGGGACCATCTGACTCTGAAACCTGTGTTACATCCAATGCCTATTTCTCAGACTGAACCAGCGCTCAGGGATTTAAATAGCTTGTGCAGGGTAACACCACCAGTAAATGTATCCTTAGCCTGTGCTCTTTCCACAAGGCTACACTGCCTCTCAGCAGTGTGGAGCGAGCACCATGCTAGATGCATTCCTATGCTGCCACCTAAACAGAAAGCATAATGTTCTGAACATAGGAAAGCTTCAAAGGATGTCAGAGCTGGTAGGAATTGAGAAACTGAATAGAAATCTCTCATTTTGCACATGCGAATTCTGAAGAGAAGCTACATGGTAAGAATCAGATCTAAAACCCAAATCCCCTGATCCCATGATCTACATACATTCTTTCTCCATCGTCCCTAGATGTTTGTTTATCTTGTCCCACTGCAGAGCCGAAAGGGGGAGAAACAAACGTGAGGAAAAACAGGTGGTGGCAGTCAGAAGAGAGTGGGTGGACCAATCGCTGCAACTTTTAAAAGAAGAAAAGGGCACTGGGCCAGGTTCAAGACGAGTCCCTGGGGGCTTATGTCAGCAGGAATCCCCACATCTCCACATGCAGATCCAAGAGCAGTGCCTGGCAGATTCAACCATGCAGTGACTCAAATGTCACAGCATGACTACAGAGAAAGAATAATAGTGGAAGCATGCCGGCCAATTTTCAACAGAAGGATTCAGGATAAGGAAGCTTAAGGAAATTGCTGAAGACAGTGATAATGACAATAATAAGAACAAACAGCTACCATTTATTGATCACTTATGTGTCTGGCACTGTGCTACACACTTTACATATCAACCTGATGAAGTACAGTGATCATCCCCATTTTATGAGGAAGAAACTGAGGTGTGGCAAGGCTCAGGAAGTTGCCCAAGGACACACAGCTCGTAAGGGACAGAGCTCAGATAGGAACGCAGGTCTGCCTAATTTTAAGCCTGTGCCATTAGCCTGTGATCATAATGGAAGCCATTAGATATTCAAAGCTGCAGTAAATGCTGGGAATACATCATCTTCTTTCCTCCTTATAAACACCCTGCCAAGTGTGGCTCTTCATTTTATAGGTGAGGTAAAAAGCTGAAAGACATTAATTGTTCAAGGTCACACAGTTAGTGACAGAGCCAAGATTCAAACTCCATAAGTGTTATTCTGAAGCTCATCGTAAACATGGAAGTAACTGTGGCAAAAGTTCACCTGGCTAAAATAATTATAGTGGGAGTTGCCCATTTGACATTTTACTTGTAACTAACTCTTAGTGACTCTGATAAGCTGCTTGTAACCGAAGTACTGAAACAATAGAAGCATGTGTGTAATTTAGTCATTTTCTGTGTGAATGGCAAACCACTTCTCACCACAACCTTAACCATCCTAAGTGACAACAGCAGACACTTGTGTAAACATCAGCACTCTTGGAATAAAGGTATTCATTTACCCCTTTCCCATGGGCTCTTGATCTAACCCCAAAACACTTATTATATGAAACATAAAAAGATACAATAAAATATAAATGATACATATAGCAAGAACCCAAGAAATCTTTCTCTCTCTGGAAAACTATAGAAATGCAATTCTATAATACCAGTTCTATAAACCAATAAAAATCCAGTTCTATCATCCTAAAGACTCCTAGTCTACCAGTCTCTAAATCTTTCATGTATGAACAAGTCACCAAAAAGGAAATAAACATGCCTCTTAAAATATCTGAACAAACTCTCCTCTTCACTCATAGAGAAAAGCAAATTAAAAACATACAAGGTCAATTTTAACCAGAGTATTGGAAAAGTTGTAGAGGGAAATCACTCTGATGCATCCATGGTGGGAGCATAAATTCGTATGACCCCTAGGGAGGGCCATTTTGCAACATCTATCAGATTTACAATTCATGTACCCAGCAATCCACTCCTAAGAATTTATCCTTTTAGAGTTATTTACACAGATACAAAATGACCTATTTATAAAGTGATTTATTGCAGTAATGTTTTTGATAGCAAAAGATGTGAATCAATGTAAATGTCCTTCAGTAGGGGACTGTTCCTAAATCATGGTTCAGCCATGCAATGGAGCACCACACACCATAGAAGAAATGAGAAGTTCTTTGCATACAGATGGAAAAGATTCTGAGATTGTTAAGCGAAATGTGCAAGGTGCAGGACAGAGAATGATAGATATATGTGTAAAAAGTTAGGAGGAGAAATTTTAAAATATCTCTTCATATAAGAATAAAACATGTTTGTAAAGATACACACACACACACACACACACACACACACACACACACACACACGCCAACATTCATTGCCCTTCAGGAAGAGAAGTGGGTGTCTAAGGAATAGAGAGGTGGAAGGAAGACTCATTTAACCCATGTTGTATCTTTTGAATTTTTAACCATGTGACTGTATATCTCCTATTCAAAAAAATAAACAATTTTTTAAATTGCTTTCCCCACAGTGGGTGAGATGCAGAACAGACCAAGAGTAGGAAAAAAATAAGTATTTTTTTATATATCTCTGAATTGTTTGTCATAAACATGTATGCTTTTTAAATTTAAACAACTCCAATAAAGATTTTAAAAGATATATTTTTTTATAATTCCTAACAAAATATTTTTTTTACTATTAACAGAAAATGTCAACCATTAAGCTCCTAAGTGTTCAAAACAGCTGAACTGACTATATCTCTTTGTTCCTTAAGAATCATTTCCCTTATTTTCCATTTGGTAAAGAGTTTTGTGTTATTGTAGTTTGTTTTGTTTTGTTTCCTAGAGTAACTTACAGTCTAGTTCAACATTTTAGAAAAATTGTGATGCTTGAATTCAAACTCAAGATGTTTCTAGAGGTTTCCACACTGCCGATGTCAACTTTCCTTTGCATGTCACAGCATTCTGAAATGTGGTCACCCCGCGACACGTTCTGATCAGTCTCCTTAAAATGCATCAGCAAAACGTCTATATTTTCACCTTCATTTGTGAACATGGTCCTAGAAAGCTTTTTGATTCTTTAAATGTTTTCAAATGTTAAATGAAGAGCAGAGCAGCTGTACCAAGTCATAAGCAGCACAACTTCAAGACACTCAACTCTGTTCTTATAAGTGACATTTCATACAATCGCAGGAAAATGTGAAGAGATAGAAACTACATGGCCACTAAAACAACAGAGTTCTTTTTTGATATGTGATTAGAATGTCCATGAAACATACAAAGTCTCCCATTAGACATGAACCTGGTCTGTGAAAATGAAAACTTTGAGTTAGTGGCCAGTACCACTACCGTCCTAGTTAAATTCCATGGAACTGGTGTATCTATGAGAGTTGGAGAAGCTTCAGCTACATCGGACAGGACCAGACTTACACATGATCATAGTCTGGCCCTATACATGGACTAAATCTTCTTTAAACAAAACACTAGGGGCTGATGACTGGGACAGGAGGCCAGTACAGAAAGCCTATTTGAAAATGCATCTTGAGCCTTGTTTGCATTAAAAGCTACTTAGAACTCCAAAGAGTTATAAGAAGATAAAACCATCTCACAGGAGATGTAATAGAACTTCATCTAAGCTAGATACTGCAACTGGATCCTTGCCCAACACTAGTATTGCAGCCCTATCCTACTATCCAAACGGCTAGTATGAAATCATATAAAAAGTCAAAAACAGAATACATATTTTGTTGCTACATGGTATAGATCCTTGCTGTTCAAAGTGTAGTCTATAGACCAGCAGTATCAGAATTAACTGGGAGCACAACAGAAATGTATAATCCCAGGCCCCCATTAGACTATAAAATTAGAATGTGCATTTTCACAAGGTCCTTGGGTGGTGATTCACATACATGATAAAGTTTCAGAAGCACTGAAATACAGCATGAACACAAAAGGCAGACAGATGCACGTTGAAATCATAGCTCCGGCACTTAACTTTGTGAATGAGCAAATTATATAACCTCTTGAAGCTCTAATTTCCTCATTTTAAAAATGGAAATTATAATAGCTGGCTTATATGTTTGTTGTGACAATTAAATGAGAGCATATATGGAAAACACCGAGCAGTGTCCTAGGTACTAAGTACATGTTCTATAAATATTAATGCTCTTCTACTCTTCTTCCCATTTTAAGGGGAAAGAAAAACACTTAGATAATATAAAGTACAGAAACCATACAAAGACTGCAACATTTAGAAACTGTTATCATCCTATAATACTATTGAGAACTAAATTAGGACTTCAATCTGTATCTAAGCTAAGTGTCTTTGGCTGATTCCATTAACACAGACTGGAGCTCATGTTCTTATACAGCCATTACTGATATACTCCAGGTTGCATTTTATTTTATTTTTTAATTTAATTTATTATTAGTTTCAGGTGTACAAAACAACATAATGATTAGACATCTACACCCCTCAAAAAGTGATAACCCCAACGTCTCCTACCATCTGCCACCATACATAGCTATTACAATACCATTGACTATATTCCCTATGCTATACTTTACATCCTGTGAATATATATATATATATATATATATCTTATACTCGTGTGTGTATGTATGTATGTATGTATGTATATATTTAATTATAGTTGACATTTGATATTATTTTATATTAGTTTAAGGTGTACAGTGCAGTGGTTAGGCATTTATGTAATCTATGAAGTGACCCCTCCCCAATAAATCCAGTACCCATCGGACACCCTAGTCTTTACAACATTATTGATTATATTCCCCATAGTGTATTTCATATCCCCGTGACTATTTTGTGACTACCAATTTGTACTTTCTAATCCCTTCACCTTCTTATCCACCCCCCAAATGCTCCTCCCATCTAACAACTGTCAGTTTTCTCTCAGTATCTACGAATTTTTTTCTGTTTTGTTTGCCAATTTATTCTGTTTCTTAGATTCCACATATAAGTGAGATCATATGGTATTTGTCTTTCTCGGTCTGACTTATTTCACATAGCATATCATCTAGGTCCATCCATGTTGTTGCAAATGGTACAATTTCATTCTTTTTTATGACAGAGTAATACTCCATTGTATATATGTACCACAATTTCTTTATCCAATTGTCTACTGATGGTCATTTTGGTTGTTCAGGTTGCATTATAAGTAACATAAAACCATCACTATTGTTACAAAAATATTCAAATCACATATCCTGCTGTCTCATTTTCATATACACAGACAAATCATATGTCAACATTCAGAAACAAATTTATATATATTTTTTTTCTCTTCCAAATCATATAATGAATTATAAATGCTGCAGTTACTACTTATAAGTTAAGTATCTATAAGTTACTTTCTTAGAGTGGCTTTGAAGAAAGAGTAATAACATTTAAATAATACTAAAAGATTAATTATATTGCATACTTACTCATGCCAGGGACTATTAGACTATTTACATATTTGCAGCAAAACTGTGTAAAGAGAAACACTTCAGTGGGTTGTGTCATTATAAGAAGCACCTTAAAGGAAATAGTGCAAAGTTACTGAAGAGACTGAAAATGTCTTTCTTCATGGTGACGTAGAAGAGGAAAAGTAATTTTTTTCTCTATGCTTCTGGGTTCTTAGCTGAGATCCCTATAACAGTAGATAGATTAACAGAAAAAAAAAAAAACAGAAATTTATTAACATGCATACCTCATGTATACATGGGAGGTCCCCAGGGGAAAATGAGTAACTCCCCAAGATGGCAAAGAATTTAGTTAAATACAATAGGGAAAAGAAAAGAGGAGTATAGGCCTCTTAGGGGGAAGTAAATAAATTATTTTCAGGAAAGATGAATAAGCCCTTATAAAAAGAGATGGGAGGTATGATAGTGACAAAGTTTGTCGGGATGCAGTTTTGACTTCTAGTCTCCTCTCCCGTGATAGAAGTCAATCTTCCCTGGTTGATGAAGCTCCAAGAGAGGAGATCTATGACAACTGAGTCTCTTTTGGAGCATCTGTCTTTTGGCAGATAAAAAGAGAAAAGTCTCTTCCTACATTTGCTGTTTTCATATGCCAACAGCACAAATCATCAGTATACCAAAGCAGCATATATTTGGGTGGCATGTCCTAAACTGCTATAGTCATATTTTGGAGTGGCATACTCTGCCACAGAAGTGAGAGGGAAGGCAATGCCTTTGGGAAATCAATATAAGGATCAAGAAAGTGGCCAGGTTGAAGTTAAGGAGGAAACAACAGCCTAGCAGGAAAGTGTTTGGCACTGCTAACCAGGAGACTGAGGCGGGGGTGGGTGGGAGGGGTGAAGGTTTTAGGAGTGCCCATTGTTTTATCTGAGAAGGGCATGAGTAGGTCACTGCCTGCCCAGTCACTATTGGAAGGACTGAGATAGCAGTCAGCCAGCAGCCAGAATATGAAGTAGTATTGGACATTCAAGCAGCAAGGTAGGAGCAATAATCAACAGACTGGCCAGGCTCTGAGGCTTTCTCCTCCTATCACACTCCTCTCAACCAGAGAGCCTGGTGATTACAACTGACCAAGGTATCTCTTAAGAAAGAGAAATGACAGGGCACTGACTCTCAATATTGAGGAAATTCTGCCCCAACCCACAGGCAGGACACAAACTATGGTTAGGCTATATCCCTTGCCCCAGCATACACGTCACGTCATCAGAAGAGGCTAACACCTCTAAGGAATATGAACTCCAAAGAAAGTTATGACTCCATCTTAGAAGAATAGCTACTATGAAAGAAAGGCAACCAAGTGGCAACCCATGCCAGGCAAAGCAAAATGAATGGACAAGACCAAAGAGAAATTTTAATTAATCTTAATAAATAGTCTTAGGGAGATAAGGAAGGCTAATGCAAACCAGAAGCTGAAAGAAGACATGAAGAAAAACAAATAGACATACTAGATATGCAAAATATAACATTTAAGATAAAGTGAGTTTAATGACAGAATAGACCCAAAGTGACATAGTGTTGAGAGAAAAAAAAAAATAGATCCAGAAGAAATAATCACCATGAATATATATTAACCAAGCCATATACCACAAAATATATAAACCAATCAGAAATCTAAGTAGATCTCCATCTTTGCACTTTATGATTTTAAAATACCCCTCTCAGAAACTGATAGATTAGACTCCAAAATAAATAATTTAATAGAAGAGCTAAATAACACATTCTTAATTTTGAATTTATTGGAATATAAAACTTTATACCCTCAAAATAATACACATTCTTTTATCACACATGTGAATATTTACAAAATTAACAATTTACTTGATTAGAAAGTAAGTCTCAATAAATTCCACAGAATCAACATCATGGAGATTATGTTCTCTAATTATGATATAATAAAATTTAAAATCAACCCCAAAAATAGATTTTTTAAATCTCAGAAGTCCAAAATCAAAATATCATACTACTGAACAATCATTATATTTAAGATGAAATTATAAGGAAAATTATGAAGTACTTTGAACGAAAAAGTGATAAAACATCAAAATTTGGTATGGAATTAACACAGTAGTTAAAAGGAAAGTTATAGGTTTAACATATTTATTGGAAACCAAGAAAGCATTAAAACAAGTGAGCAAAACATGCAAATAAAAACAAAACCAGAAAAAGAACAATAAGTAAACACAAAAAGTCATGTAGAAAGGAAATAATTAACATAAGGATGAAAATCAATGAAATGGATCACTAGAAAAACAAATACTGAAGTTTAATAAAATCAAAAGCTGGTTCTTTGAAAAGATTAATAAGATCAATAAAGTTCTGATAAAACTGGAAAAAAGAAAATAAGCAAAATGCTGAATGAAAGGGGGAAGTAACTCACACACAATAGACATTTAAAAAAACAATAATGCTGATAATAATCTAATGAATTGAGAAAACCTAGACAAAAGGAATAATTCCTGAGAAATTATCAAATGCCAAAAATGGCACTAGAAATATAGAAAACTTGAATTTAAGTTAAAGGAACTCACTTTAGACAACACAAAAAAGATTGTGGCAGATTAAGAGAAAACATTTACAATGCTAGAATCAATGAGGAAATGCTATTTAAAACACACAAGAAAGTAGAACTAAATGAGAAAAAGACAAGAAACCCAGCTGAAAAATGGGCAGAGGAAATGAATTGTTGGGAATCCATAGAAGGAGATAAATCAACTGACTCATGATGCTTGACTTTACTGGAAAGAAGAAAAATACAAAACAATTTTTTATGCTCTACACACTTTAAACTCTTCAGATTATTAAAAAGAAAAAATAAATAAAAAGGAGAGAGAAAAATCTTAAATTGCCAAAGGTGAACACACATGTGGGGAAAAGGAAACCTTCATATGCTGTCGCTGGGAATGCAGATTGGCGAACTTATTCTCGAAAGAAATTTGACAACACTTTCTGAAATCAAGCATTCATGGCCTAAGATCCAGCAATCCCATTGCTGATGACATAGATGCCCCAAAGAAACCCATGCTTAGTTCTGCAAATTCTTGTACATGTATGAGAACCCTTCATGCAGTCCCTTAGTCGAAGTGCATTGTTGTTGAATATCACTCAGGGGCCTATCTTCAATGCTTGGTGTAAATGATATGTGGCCGATAAATACTAGGGAGTAACAAACTAGAAATGTATACAGTAACATGGACAGATAAGAAAAATATATTGTTAAAAGGAACATGTAAGAAAGAAAACCAGATCTATCATACAATAGCATTTAAAGTAAATTTTAAGACATTCACAAAACTAAATACTATATATGTTACAGGGGTACATACAGAGCTAAGTGCACGTATCACTTAGGCACGTACATCACACACATTATAGTGGGTGCCTTTAAGAGGAAGGGAGGGAGGTGGATGGAGATGAGAGGAAGTAAAGTGGGAGACATGCAGGAGTGTGGAGAGAGATGGCAATGTATTCATCGTATTTCCTGGTCAACGTGAAACCTACTTGTGCTCTGCATATGACTCATGGATTAAAATTAAGCAAAGCAAGCTGACTCTGCTCAGAGACTGAGGGCAGTTTACACATCCTAGAAGGGGGAGCATCAATGTAAGAACCAAAAGGGAACCCCCAACTTTAGAGCTGAAGCATGAATACCGGACATCGGTAAACTAGATGATAAAACCTGTGTGATACAACAAAATATAAGGATTTGGTCTTTTCGAATACTGGACATTGGTAAACTAGATGACAAAAACCTGTGTGATACAACAAACTATAATGATTTGGCCTTTTCCCCTGCTTCCTGGCCAAAAAGTTCTAAAACCCTTGGAATCTTCTGAATTACTAAGAGTGTCATTTGTATGCTAATGAGATGACTCCTGGCCAGGCCTTTACATAGCTTGAAGGTGGGCACTGGTCACCAGAAAAACCAAGCCATCACTGAAGTGTTGAAACTTTCAGCCCAACCCCAACCCCTGGGAAGGAGAAAGGGGCTGATGACTGACTTCAATCACTAATGGCCAACAATTTATTCAATCACACTTGTACCCATGTAATGGAACCATAAAAACCGCTAATGATGGGGCTCGGAGAGCTTCCAGTGTATTGAACACATTGATATGCTGGGAAGTCTTCTAACCCGAGAGAGCATGGAAATGACACCCCACCTCCCCCGCATACATTGCCCTATGCATCTCCTCCATTTGTATGATCCTGAGTTGCATCCTTTATAATAAACCAGAAAACATAAGGAAATTATTTTCTTGAGTTCTATGAGTTGTTCCAGCAAATTATTAAACCCCCAGTTTATAGCTGGTTCATCACAAGCATCAGTGGCCCAGAACTTGCAACTGGCATCTCAACATCGTGAACACAACATCATAGGACCAAGGGGTCTGACACTAACTCCAAGTCGATAGTGTCAAAATTGAATTGAATTGCTGGACACCCAACTGGTGTCAGAAAATTGGAGAAGTGGTGTCAGAGGGAACCACAGAACCAGCCAGATCAGTAATTGGTGGCTAAGGAATGAAGGATTTGCCGACTTCCTGGGATAATCACCAACTAAAAACAGTTTGATATTATTTTATGTCAATCAAATATATTAATGAAACTCAGGGCTGTCAAGTGATAGTGTGTTCTGAAGATCTCCACCAGTCCCAAATATGTAACACAAAGGTGTAATGCACACCAAAATAGGATAACCTTAAAATCCTAATTCCCTTCCCTTTGTGGCAGCAACAAGAGGCGTGAAAGTCACTTTAGTAAAGCACATTCCCCAGCTCTCCACCTCAGTTTGCACTGGATTGGACGGGCTTTTCTTCTGACCACAAATTTCACTAACATACTGTTCTATCTGCATACTTTTCCATTGGATATAGAAATGGCAAATATTAATGGGTCTAATGCTGATAGAGTAGTTCATTTTTTCTCACTCAAGCTGCTTTCATAATAGCAAAATAGCCTCTTCACATGTCACTCTGGAAAACCTGATCTTGACCCAGATTTGTAGATTTACTTAGTGACCAGGTGGGCTGAAGCCTGCTTATCCAACAGTGAACATTTTGGGGACTGCCATTATTAACTATAAAGATACTCTGTTTACCTGGAAGTTATGTCCTCTTCTAACTCCATGGGAATTCAGTCATAAGAAAAAGAAAGCAAATATTTTATACAAGTTGGAAAATGCTGACCACAAACACAGGTGTGCACCATGCCACTTTCTTTATTATTCCATAACCATTTAATTTCTAGTTTGGGCCCCCAGTTCTCCAAAATCAACTTGGGGTTGTGTCTAAATTCCAGGAGTCTGAGTCAAATGTTTGGCATTAAGAGAGTGTGGTGGCTCCCAGGGTTGCTCATGGTCACATGCATCTTCTGAGACATCAGCATCTCAGGGAGCTGGTGGGATGCACGGGCCTATCAGGGCATGACAGCTCATGCTGAGCTATACCCTGCACTGGCACACATGGCCCCTTCAGTTCCAGCTGTGCTCACTGCTATTTCCATGCCTCTAGAAGGCACAAGAGTCACTCTGCTGCAGCCCAGGGACCTCAGTGCCATTGACCGTGACATCATCTAATTCAAAAATTTCTCTCCTCACCAGAACTCTAACCCAGAAAACAGGCCAGAGTTCATTCCTGTCTTTTGGAAACTACATACCTATATCCTGATCACTTCTCCATTATTCCTCTTCTCTCTCTTCCCCATCAGCCTAAGAGAATGTCTTCTGCTTGAGGGTCAAAGAAGCCTGCACTTCTTCATGGTGCCTCTTTTCCACATTCTATCCATACCCCATACCCAGCGTTGCCTCCACTATCCTGAGAAAGGGAAGCCGTGGAGAGTTTTTTGCTCTGCTTTCCAGCCTGCTGAGAACTTCCCCTGAAGAAATAAGCACAGCAGAGGATCTTGCTGGAAGGGAGCAGGGAGAATGCTAGCCCCAGAAAAGGGGGAGATAGGAAAAGAGGACTTTCAGAAGGAAGAATACGAGCTTCCCTCTCAAAAGTGTATTCCACATTATCGCCACCTCTCCTTAGATAACTCACTGTGTTCCGCATCTAAAATAGTGCCATGCTTGCTTACGTAAGCCCTTTATGGACAACGAGGGCCAAGAGGAGGAGCTGGCATGTCCCAGAATATTGAATTTAAGTCAGTAGCTTAGAAAGTGGTAAGGATCAGGCAGAGAGCCCTCCGTATTCCAAGCCACAGCACTGGCACATTGTTAACATTCTAAAATATATACTTGCTGGGATGAAACTCAGCTGTCAATATCCAAAATGAGATTGCTGTTTTTCGAACTCTGAACATGAAGGAATTATACTGAAACTTCCATCTAATTAATCAGTCAGTGGAACAGAAATGTGAAGTTTGGTACTTGTTCTCAGTTTACAAAGATGTGCAAACTCAAGATAGAGTGCATTGCTTAGGACTCATTTAAGGTGTAACCGGCAGAACTGAAACTGGCTTAAAACCTAAGAAATGTATTTTTCATGTGCTGATATGGACACAGACAATGCAAGTTTCTGCTGAAATCACAATGTCAGTACAGTTGAGGCCTTGCTTCCTCTGAGCGTATGTTGCCTCTGCCCTCCTCCTTTTGTCAGCTTCATCCTCCAAAGTGTTGCCAGGGCTATATTCATTCACTCCACAAATGTTTATTAAGCATCTCTAACGTGCCAGGCATTGCTCAATGTTCTGGGGATATAGAAGCGAACTTGTGAGGCAAAGCATACATTCTGGTAGGAGAGATGCATAACAAATGCAGGGAGAAAAAAACAGACATAAAATATGGTGTTAGGTTGATAAGCACTTTGAATAAAAATTAAATAGAGCAACAGAGAGTGACAGGAAAACTACTTTAGCCAAGGTGACCAAGGAAGTCCTCTCTGATGAATAAAAGCATTTCTTCTAGGTCCCAATTAAAGTGAGGGAAAGGACATGATAAGATTTATAGTGAAAGGGTCTCAAGTAGCAGGAACATCCACTTCAGAGACCCCAAAAGAGACTGTGTTCTATGCAGGGGGAATAATAAGGGGGCCGGTGTAGTTGGAGTCCTCTAAACAAGGAGACCAGTGTGAAATGGGGAGGGGTAAGAAGCCAAGACACAATGGAGGGTTTTAATAGGAATGGTGCCAGTGTGGGATATTAGTACAAGGGTGACAGGAAGCCATTGGAGGTTTGAACAGGGGAGCTTCTGACGAGATTTAAAGGACTACAGTATAGTCAGTAGGGGTATAAGGGCAGAAGTGGGGAGTACAAGTAGCGGGTGAATTGGGTTGGATAGAGGCCCCCAAAAAGACGTCTAAGTTCTAACCCTTGGCACCTATGAATGTGACCTTATTTGGAAAAACAGTCTTTGCAGTTCTAATTAAGTTAAGGATTTCAAGATGAGATCATCCTGGATATTGGATGAGCTCTAAATTCAATGACAGTTGTCTTGTCAGCGAAAGTCAAAGGGGAGACGTGACACACAGAGACAGAGATGAAGGTATGTAAGGGCTGAGGCAGAGATTGGAATTACGCTGCCACAAAGCAAGGATCACCTGGGACCACTTAAAGCTGGCAGGGGCAAGGAAGGATTCTACACTAGAGTTTTGGAGGGAACATGACCCTGCTGACACCTTGATTTCAGAATTCTGGCCTCCAGAACTGTAAGAGAAAAAATGTTTGTGGCTTCCAGCCATGACATTTGGGGTAATTTCCTAAGAAACTAGCACAGAAGCAGCAATCACAGGATCCAGGCAAGAGATTCTGGTGGCTCGGACAAGGATGACAGTGGCGAGGACATTGAGACGTGGTCATTGGGCTGACAATTGAGAATAGTTTACTAGAAATAATAGGATTCGCTGCTCTACACTACTCCTTTCCCACAGTCACCAAGCCAAAGTTCTGACTTTCACTCTGACGGAGCCATTTCAGTCATAAGCCTGAGGCAGAGGGGATGCCACACAATGAGGGGCAGAGGCCTGGGTTGTACATCTGGGATGAGCACTGTGTCCTACAGTTTTTTCATCTTTCCTAAAAGAACCCAAATTTATCTCAACAGTCTGCCTCTCTCAAAGGGAGCCCATAACTCTCAGGGCCAACTGACCCCATCTCCTCCAGGATAGATCCAACAGGTGCAAATGGAGGTTCCCACTGATGTGCTATGGAAATGATGACTGCATGCAGAGTAACTGACCTCCTTCCTCAGCAATCACAATGGCCAGATGGACCTGAATCAGTTACAGCCTCCAGGACCCGTCACGTCTAGCCCCAAGTTCTCTAACCCCATTTTTGCCCTAGGGTATCCTGAAATATTCTCATTTCAAATGTGTGTCGTGATGTGAAAAAGAAAATGGGACTTCTAATAATTGCCCACTCTGCCTGTAATTTGTTTAAGAGCCCAAATCTAAGCCAATGAGTTCATAAGCTCATAGCATTCGCTGGGTAACTGCTACTTGTCTGGGGTGACCTTGTTATCAAGTGGAAGAATGATCTCTTCTCTCTCTCTCTCTCTCTCTCTCTCTCTCTTTCTCTCTCTCTCCCCCCCCCTTTCTCTCTCTCAATCTCTTTCTCTCTCAACATGAACAAGGAAGCATGTGCTGCCACTTTATGATTCAAAGCAACCAGCCAGAGGTAAGTTACACATGGAGAATGGAAGGTGATACAGAAATAGACCTGGGGCCCTGATCATCCATGTCTTCAGCCCAAACTTCTGTGCTGGACTTTCAGCTATGGAAACTAATGATTTTCCATATTTTAAGCTTGTTTGAGTTAGATTTCCAGTCACTTGCTCCTCAACATATCCTGACAAATCTAGTGCCTTTCCCAGAACCATGGCGGTAGGAGGGAGAGTTCACTCTTACTGGCTTAGCCTAATCAGGAGTCACTTCGTGAACAGGGTGGAGGGTCAACCTCCTCTGAACCACATGGCTAAAATGTCCAGTCACAATGTGGGATTAATTTGTATGATTTTTTACATGACAAATTACTTTATCATATTTTTTCAATTGAATGAAGGAAAACATGGACTTGGAAGAAATACTATGGCATATCCAAGAAACATTGGGAGTGAGAGAGGGGACACTAGTGAGTCTCCAAATTCCTATTCTCTAAAGAACTGATCTAGCTGATCGCTTTAGAAATATCAGTACCAGATCTATCGAAAAAAATAATACACAAATTGAGTGCCTTCATTGTGACAGATACAACAGTTGTTTTTCTGGCTAATAAACTGGGAAAGGACAGTCAAGGCAGTAAAGCAACTGTTTAATGGCAAAGGAATCCAACCAACAAATAGTGAGCCGTCAGCAGCATATTTGATATAATCCCCCATCCTCAAGCCACTTGTCCCTGTTTAGGCACAGAATGAGGTTTAGGGGCTTCCTACTCCAAGCACCATAGGCACCATGCTGCTCCGGGAAGGAAGGTCCAGCAGAGACCACAAATTAGACATTCTCAAACCAGTTCAGCCCACAGACATGTCTTGTTTCATGTGTACAGTGTACATTATTAAAATTATCATTGCTTTTGAGCCCACATTTAAAACCAGATTGTTTAACCTAAAAATCTAGATTTCTGATTTCTCTTTAAAACTTGGAAGCTCAGTTTTAATGGGGTCCATATTCCCCATGGGAACAACTGGCTAGAGTGGGCACACAAGGTCCTCTTTGCTATACTCAATACTTGACCAGTCATCAATGTAACATGGAGCAAATCTCTAAGCAAAGATAAGTTGAATAGGGAGCAAAAATTAATCATATTTATTTAGGCCTAGGGAAAAATTAAAAGGAAAAGAGAAGTCATTCACATCAACATTTGTTCATAACTTTGATACAATTACTACTGATCACTGGCATGATGACTGCATGTACCACAGAAAGAAGGGAAGCCACGTGAGAGAGGTCAAAATGTAGGTCTTAGATTTCAATTATATCTCAATAACACTGTCATTTTATATGGAGTGGAGGGCATTGGCCAGAAATGACTACTTGGTTAAAGATTAATTCTAATACAAAAAATTGCCATTGAATTAACAAACTATCCAATTTTAGCTACAATTTCTAAGACAGTTTCCTTCTGTGACACCACATTCAAAGATCCATAAAGCAGCCTTTTTTTTTTTTTTTTTTTTTGGATTTATTTCACATTCCGCTAGCAGATCCCACCGTGTTCAAAGGAGCAACAGCCAGAATTGGCACAGTGGTTTCCGATATTTTCCTTGTATCCGAGGAGAAACAGGTTGTAAAGTTCTAATCAAATGCTGTCCTTGCAGGAGCAAGAGACAGAGATGCAGGGAAAGAAGGCACTTCCTGCCAGCCTCCACTCCCCCTCCACCAGCCCTCATACACCTGCAGTGACCCCCAAACCCCAGAGGCTGGAAACAACATGGAGACAAGCCAATTAATATCTGTGAGTAGACAAAGTAAAATCTTCATAGAAATATAAGAGCAACCTGGATTCACGCTTTTTAGTCAGGAAAAAAATCATTAGGATAATTGACTAATATATGACAAGCTGCAGCTGGTTTGCCTCCTGCTGGAACCTGGGTTTGCCCCGTGCAGAGAAAAAAAAACCAGAACTCGTTCAAATATGTCACTCATCCCTCTTGTGAAAGCTTTCACTAAATAGTTGGGGTAGAGATGCTCCTGAATGGTCCTTCTATTTTTCCTGTCAAGTCATTCTGCATTTGCAAAATTAAGTTAGTTTCAAATGAGTGGATTTTAACTTTTTACTAAAAGTCATAGAGAACTGTAACTTGGGACAAATGTAACTTTCCTGGAATTAATCTAGTAACTGAAGGGGTACTATCCAGCCCCTTTCACACCTCTTTAGATATATTATGATCCCCTGGAAATAGAAAGTCTTGGGGTGCAGAGGCAAGCTCAGAGCTTTCCCATAACCATGGATAAAAACCAACAGGACATGGAGGCCTAAGGGAGAGAGCAAGACTATTATGGCTTTAAAAGGCATAGAGCTGACTATGTATATTAAGATAATGAAAAGAAGGGAAGAGCAAGAGTAAGATAGAGGTATCAGGGGCCCTGTGTGAGTTCAGCTAAAATACCGAAGATTCCCCATGAGACCTAAAATTTAAAAGATTAAATGCATTTCTGGAAGAAGAGTGGAAAAAAAAACAACAAAAAAAAACAGACAAACCCCATTGTGCATGGCTAGTCGTGATACAGCAGGAATTTCGTTTTGTTTTTTTAAATTTGCAATCCCTCACAGACTGTTACTTTTGTAAAACAAATTTAAAATGAATTATTAGAAAAACAATGATGTGCTTAGATGCTGTGGCAATGCCAGATTTCTGTAAAAGTGTGAAATGCTTACTCTTGATATCCCTACTGATCTTATCTCAGACCAGTAACACATAGTTCAAAGGTGGACAGTGGTCTGTGGATCACATTTTGAATGGCACTGGCTTGCTCCACAGAGACTCAGCACAAAGGATTACACATGCAATGTATCCTTCAGTTTGGCAGGTGTGAGATTCCATGGACAGACCTTCCAAAGGCAGAAATCCTGGGTCTCAGTTCCCCATAAAAGCCTGGGTACTGGAAACAGAGATAAAGCTATAAAGTTGGGGGAAGGTGATGGTAGAGAAGATAAAAGCAGGTATAAATTGGTTAAAAACAGCAATGATACCATGAAAAATAGTTACGTGACCAAAGATGCCCCTAGAAGAACTATGGAAACATAAGTAACCTAAAATTTAAATGTAACTATAAAAGACCCCAAATTGCCAAAGCAATAGTGAGAAAGAAGAACGAAGCTGAAGGTACTATGCTCCCTAATTTCAAACTATACTACAAAGCTATAGTCCAAAAGTCATATTATAATACTGGCACAAAAATGGACACAAATGGATCAATAGAACAGAAGTGAGAGCCCAGAAATAAATCCATGCTTATGTGGTCAATTAATCTACAACAAGGGAGGGAAGAATATACAATGGGAAAATAATAGTCTCTTCAATAAATAGTGTTGGAAAAACTGGACAGATACATGCAGAAAATCAATCTGGACTACCTCCTACCACAATATATTACAAAAATTAACTCAAAATGGATTAAAGACTTAAATGTAAGACCTGAAACCATAAAACTCCCAAAAGAAAATATAGGCAGTAAATTCTTTGTTGTTACTCTCAGCAATATTGTTTTGGATGTGTCCCCCCAACAAGAGTGACAAAAGAAAAAATAAACAAATGGGACTACATCAAACTAAAAGCTTTTGCACAGCAAAAATAATCATCAACAAAATGCAAAGACAACCACTGAATGGGAGAAGACATTTGCAAATGACATGACATACCCAAAAAAGGGTTAATTTTCAAAATATATACATACCTCAAATAACCCAACATCAAAAAAAATCTAACAATCATTAAAAAATGGTTAGGTGACCTGAATAGACATTTCTCCAAAGAAATACAGATGGCCAACAGACACATGAAAGGATGATCAACATCATTAATCATCAGAGAAATGCAAATTAAAACCACAATGAGATATCACCTCATATCTATCAGAACAGCTACTATCAAAAAGATAACCAATGACAAGTGTTGGAGAGGATGTGGAGAAATAGAAACCCTCATGCACTGCTGGTGGGAGTGTAGAATGTTGCAGCCATGATAGAAAACAGTATAGAGGCTCCTAAAACTAGAACTGCCATATGACCCAGCAGTTCCACTTCTGAGCATTTGTCCAAAGAAAATGAAAACACTAAAAAAGATAAAGATATAAGCACCCCTGTGTTCACTGCAGCATTATTTACAGTAGCTAAGACAGGGAAACAACCTAGGTTTCCATCAATACGTAAACAGATAAAGAAGTTGTAGACACACACACACACACACACACATCTATAATGAATTACTATTCAACCATAAAAATGAATGAAATCTTGCCATTTGCAACAACATGTATGGACCTAGAGGATACTATGCTGAATAAAATAAGTCAGACAGAGTAAGACAAACATCGTATGATTTTACTTATATGTGGAATCTAAAAAACAAAAAACAAAAGAAAGAAGCAAAACAACACACAAATAGTTTCATAGATAGAGTACTGATGGTCGCCAGAGGAGAGGACTGTTGGGGAGGGGGCGTGAAAAAGGTAAAGGGGAATAAGGAGCACAAACTTCTAGTTATAAACTAAATAAGTCACAGGGATGTAATGTGCAGCACAGGGAACACAGTCAGTAACATAACTTTGTATTGTGACAGATGATTACTGGACATGTGCTGATCACATTGTAAAGTGTAAATGTAGAATCACCATGTTGCGTACCTGAAACTAAGATAATATAGTATGTAAAATATACTTTTTTTTAAATAAGTTAATTATTTTTAAAACATAAGCTGTAGGTGAGTAATGAGAAGAATGCCCATAACAATAACTGTAGGGGCAGAAGGCAGATCACCATGGAAAGTGTCTCGGTGATGGTTTGTCTGCTACCTGTCCAGAAGCCACAGTCTGAGCTTCCCTGATTCAGAGCAAGGTAGTGTTGCCCAATAAATGAGGACGCTATCATCTATATAGAAATGAGGACGCCACCATCAATACCTGCCAAGAGGCTGAAAAGAGGGCTCCGCTTATTACATTTACTTAAGAAGTTACCCATCATTGCCCTGTATCTATTTTCCTGATATCTTGAGTCACATGTTGCCTTTTAATTTTACTTATGTGTTTTGAAAGCTTCGCAGCTTCTCCGTTTATTAAATCTTCTTTCTGCTTCTTCCCAGAAGCTCCTCTTTAAAAACACATAAACAGTTCAATGTGAAAATTAGCTGTGGTTGATTTATAATTCATCCTGGAAGAGCAGCTTTTAAAAAGACAGAGAGAATTAAGTGGAGAGTTGGACTTGAGATGTACGTGCCTCCCTCGGCTTTTGAATTAGCTGCATTTAGTGGGAGCATAGACATTAGGGCCCTGGGTAGTGGATAAAATCTGTCGGCCCTGCTGATACTAAACATTCCAGCTGCGAGTGGAATTCATTTTGGAATACATAAAGTGAATGAACCTGGACGGGCTTTGAAGCACAGTTGAAAGACCGGGCCTCTCCCTACCTTCATCAGTCCACCAGGTATCTCTTCTGTTGAAATACTGCTTTCTCAAAGAGAAGCTCAAATCCCAAAGCCCTTCATTGTACCCATCAGCAGAAAGTAATTTTGAAATTTTCATTATGGTCTGAGGACCAACACTCCCTCCCAACATGGGCCGGTGGGATTGTCCATCTAGTTAGCAGGTGAGGCTCCTGCAGCCCCACAGGAGGAAGCATTAGTCCCAGGTAGAAAACTAATGCATCGAAGGAGTCCCAGAATTCAAAGGTTTAAGAGATGGAGAGAGCCTGCCTTGTTCCTTCATCTTCAGTGTTTAATTGGTGTGAGCAAAACTGTGAGCACACAAAGAGAAGTTTGAACACAATTATATTAGGAGAAGGAAATCAAGCTAAAGACAAGGTGAAAGGAATGTCCAAACAGTAACTTTAAGGAATCTGCTTCAGCAATTTACTTTTTTTTTCTAGAGGGCAGTGTCACTGGCCCTCATATGTGGGATCCGAACCAGGACCGCTGGCATCCCAAGCAAGCTCTCAACCACCATGCCACTCGGCCGGCCCAGCAATTTACTTTTGATCAGAGTAAAAACACTTCCAACTGCTATGCATGAGGCAGCTTCTGACAAATTTATTTTTAAAAGGTTCAAAATGATTTTAGAAGACAAAATCAATCCCTATGAGAAAAAAAAATCTACTTCTATAACAGGCTTTGCTTTCATGTCTTTAGTTCAGAAGAATCACCCCAAAGGATGATACCCCTGGTTCATAAAGTCTGACAGAGCTTGGGTGTGCTATTTGAGAGAACTCTGAAAGGGCAGACTGGTTCCAGTTTCTCCAAGGAACCTCGGTCACCAAGAAAAGTGTGCAAACTCTAGCAGAGTCCATTACCATCTCTTGGTGCTTCACATATTTTAAAGATTGTTTTCTGCTCTGTTATTCTGATTCTTACCAGTTTGCTTTGCTAATATTTTGAGATTTAATAAACAAGTCAATTTTTTACCTTATACATCTCTTTCCAGAATTTATAGATTTAAAACAATGTCTCTTTATAACCTTCAACTCTCTAGGTTTAAGAGGGAAATAAAAGTGTTTTTAATTTCTCCACACATGGCATCTGTCTTCTCATTTCAGTCACCCTTTTTACAGAACATCTCAGGTGCCAGTGCTGAAAATTGAATATACAATGTAACATTGTGACATAACTCATTGGTTGTGTATTTTGGGGCAGTTCTCATTTTACAGAGCTGAGGGCTCCCTCACATTGCACTAGGTCCCCATTCCCTGTGAGCAATCTCGTCTCCCTCCCGAGTACTTTACTTTTAGTATGGTAAGATAACATACATACACACACACAGCCCTGTACTACGCAGCTTCACGTACAGTATCTCTTTTGATCCTGAAACATTACTGTCAGGCATATTTTACATCCTCATTTTAGAGTCAATGAAACTGAAGCTCTAAGCAGCAAAGTAAACTGACTAAAACTATACTGCTAGTAAGAGGTACAGTCGTAAAGTTAAACCAGGTCTTCTGTTCTCTTCATTTATTTTTTTATTACATCAAGGAAACATGTGCAGTGCAATATACAATTATAGAAAAATGTCATGACACTACTAGCCAGATCAAAAAATAGAATACTGCCAGCAACTCAGTGAAGCACGCCATGTGCCTCTCCAGTGATCATCATCTTTTCTCTCCAGAGGTAACACCTAACCCTGATTCCTGTATTAATATTTTTGTTTCCTTATAGTTTTATCAACAGTTGATAAACAACATAATTAAGTTTTGCCTCTTTTCTGAAATTTAAGTGAATGGAACCACGTAGCATGAATTATTTTATGTTTTGCTTTTCTTTCTAAATTTGAGTATGTGCTGCTTTCTACGTCTATGGTTCATGCATTGACATTGTTGTGTGATATTCTACTCCATGCAGGGCTGATATTCAGGAACATGCCTGCCCATTGCAATTATTTTCAGTCAATGTCATTCTGACTGGGTCAGCTCCTATTCTATTTGCTTAGTGCCCAGACATAACAGTTTGAGTACCACTCTGATTCTGTGTATGTTATCACAATATTCATTCTACTGTTGAGAGACATCTATCACTCAATTTTATATGAATATTTACTATTATTTATTTCTATGATAAAAAGAAGCTTGAAAGAAAAGACCAACCAGATTAGAGAACCCCTTTATCTACTGATATATAATTTACCAACCCTCAAGTTCACCAGTTTGAACTGTGTATTTGCAGAATTATGCAGCGACCACCACTGTCCAATTCCAGAACATTTTTATCATCCCTAAGAGAAGCCCTGTTACCACTTAACATTCACTCCCACTCTCCCTCCCCCACCTTAGGCAACTAGAAATCTCTATTCTGTCACAATGGATATGACTATGTGGACATGTCATATAAATGGAATCATATAATATGTTGTCTTTTATGACTGGCTCCTTTCATTTAGTATAATGTTTCAATACTCATCCATGTTGTATCATATATTAGTACTTCATTCTTTTTTATAACTGAATAATATTCCATTTATACATATACCACATTCTGTTTCTACATTCATCAGTTGATAGGCATTTGGGCTGTTTCTGCTTTTTGGATATTATAAATATTGCTTATAGGATAGGGAATACAATCAATAATATTGTAATAACTATGTATGATGTCAGATGGGTACTAGACTTATTGGGGTGATCACTTTGTAAGATATATAATGTCTAATCACTATGCTGTACACCTGAATGTCAACTGTATATCAACTGTAATTTTAAAATAAATTAAAATAAAAATAATAATGCTGCTGTGATTATTCATATACAAGATTTTGTAGTTATATGTTTTCATTTCTCTTGCGTAGATATCTAAAAATAGAATTTCTGGATTATATGGTAACTCTATGTTTAATATTTTGAGGAACTTAACACTGTTTATCAAAGTGGGTGTGCCATTTTACATACCCACCAGCAACATATAAGGGTTTCAATTTCTCCACATACTTGCCAACATTTTCTGCCTGTCTTTTTTTATTATAGGCATTCTAATGGATGTGAAGTGGTACGTGATTGCAATTTTGAAATTTGCATTTCCCAATTTATTAATAATGTCAAACATCTTTTTGTGAGCTTATTGGCCACTTCTACATCTTTGAAGAAATGTCTGTTCAAATCATTTGTCCATTTTAAAGTTAGTTTGTCTTTTTAGTATTGAGTTATGAGTTATGAATACATATTTTATATATATATATATATATATATATATATATATATATATATATTCACTTTCTTGGTGGTATATCTTGAAGCTCCAAAGCTTTTAACTTTGATAAAGTTTAAGATCAGTTTTCTCTTTTATCATTTGTGCTTTTGGTACTATATCTAAGAAATTATTAGCTAATTCAAGATTATGTGTTTTTTGTCTAAGAGTTTTATCATTTTAGCTCTTACATTTAAGCTTATTACCCTTTTTAAATGAATTTTTAAGCATAGTTTAATTTTTAAATATGGTGTACAAATTCATTATTTTGCATGTAGATATCCAGTTTCCCCAGAACCATTTGTTGAAAAAGACTATTCTTTCCCCCATTGAATTGTATTGGCCTTTTCTATATTACATAATGGTAAAGTTAAAAGTGGGAAAACTATTGTTTATGAGTACAATTTGTTGTTTAGGACAACTATAAAAATAGAAAAAGTAATGAATACATATGTATATATATGTTTTAATAAAATATATATATGCTATGCAAACTAAGATGATGATGAAGAGTGCTAGCTAGAAATGTTATTTCCTGTGATTGTGGTAGATGGAAAGGCTATTGAGAAATCATCTGAAATACTAAAAGAAAACTCTCTTGTCAAAGCAAAAGGACCAGATATATCATAAAGTGGAAAACCCATAAATAAATAGAGGAAGACAAGACAGCCATCTTTGGTGAGAATTTAATAGGTAGAACTGATTAAACAAGACCTCACTTTATAAACCAGGCTGCATCCAATGGAGGGGATACAAACTTTAAGTATGCCACAACCCAAATGACTAAGGTTCATTGATTATGCTTCATTGGAGCTCCTAAAGGGTGTCCCTGCAGATCCACTCACTTACCTTCAAACCCAGAAAAGCTGTACAGGTTTGTAATATTATCTATGAGATTATGAACCCTTCAATCCACAAACCAGTTAAAATAGGAATAAGCTCCTACCCCTTCCACAACTTCTTTTTCTGCTGTTAATTCTCTGAGCAAATAGAGCTGGGAGGAGGAATTGGTGATCTTTTAGAGATCACTTGTGTCCTTGTTCCTTAAGTAGCCTTGGTACAAAATTCTAACTTAAAAAATAAAAAATTAAAAACTTTAAAGTTTTTAAAATCCAATTGCAAAATAATCCCTGAGAGCATTATCTCACTTCTGCCTGCATTAGAATTCATGTGTCACTTGTAGACCCAGTGAGCCTTTTAAAATCTCTCTGTCATCTATCTCCTTTTGCTTGGCTCTCTAGCATTTAAATTTCTGCAAATATGAAGACTTCATGACTTTGGGATCCCAGTAAAGGTTTTCATTAAGACTAGCCCTACTGGGCCGGCTGAGTAGCGCATTGGTTAAGAGCTGGTTTTGGGGTGCCAGCAGCCCCGGTTCAGATCCCACATATGAGGGTCTGTGACACTGCCCTCTACAGCTAACAGCGGCTCCACCTGGAGCTGGACTATGCGAGTCCCGCCCCGGCGATGGTGTAGGCTGCAGCCCCTGCTGCAGTGGGCTGCCATAGGCTACAGTGAGTGGCCAGCAGCCAGCGTGAGCTGCCAATAGCTGAGGTGAGCAACATCCAGAGGCCAGCGACTGATCTGCCTCATCCGGGAAGAGCGGAATAACGATATCAACATGGGCCAGTGAAGCAACGTCCTCCGCAACTAGACTGAAGAACAAAAAAACAGCAACTTGTCTGTTCCCCTTCCCCAATTCCCCAAAGCTGTTCCCCTCCCCCAATTCCCCAATTTAAAAAAAAAAAAAGAATAGCCCTACTAATACTGAGACAAACTGACTGGAGCCTTGATTGTGGAGGAGAAATCTATGAAGCGACTTTTAGGGGGACAATTGGGAAAATGTTAATATGGACTATTTACTAGATAATTTTTGTATTGATCTTGATTTTCTGGAATGTGATAATTATGTTATGCTTACAATAATACAAATACATTACATTTAAATAAGTTAGATTTGAATTTTGGACATCCTATCTTTTTAAATTCTTACTGAACTACTCCATTTTCTGGTTTAGTCAACTCTTTTTTTTCTCTCAGTGCCCCCTCATCTGCCTTGGCTGCCTTTACTGCCATATTCCTTTTGATTTTCTCATGTAAGCCTATAGTCTCAGTCTCTCTCTCTCTCTCTCTCTCTCTCTCTCTCTCTCTCTCTCTCTCTCTCTCTCTCGGGAAATATCTCATTTCCTTGGAAATCATTCAGAATTTAATGGAAAAAAAAACACAATAGAACTGCATTCTTGTTCCATCTTCACCATGTTCTCACTGAGTGCTATTAGAAAATTCAATGAACTTCACATTACTCAGGCTCTGAGTAAAATGGAAATCATATCAGGAACACATACATCAAGACTTGTTGTGAAGCACAAATAAGAAGAAAATTTAAAAGTGCTTTGTAAGCTTTAAAATTTTGTAAATAATAGATTATTGTTGCATATACAACCACCCATTAGGCCTTAGCACAAGGCAGGTGCTGCTTCATTTATGCTCAGGCAGAATTCCTCTATGTTCCTACCTGAGTGAAATTTTTAAACTTCATAGTTGTTCTGAACATCATCAAGAAAAAAATGAAGAAGAGGAAGAAAATAAATCGTTGAGTGCTAAGAACATCCCTAAAGTAGATAGCTTTTCTCTTTAAACAGAAAGAAAACAGCATTTTACTACTCTAAGCTCTAGATAGTTTCCCTCTTTAGGGAAAGATAGCAAGCTGTAAAGTATCTGCTCTGGCAACAAATTCATGAATCACAACAATTACCTGTTTCTTTTGGATATTGGATCTGCAAATTATCCACCAAAGTTTAGATTGGACAGCTGCTACCTGACTTCATTTAGTAGCCAATATGGAATGCTTTTGGCAGAGAATTGGTTTCTCTTTTCCCACTAGGAAAAAGGAAAATGAATTGGAAGTGTCAAAGGTTCAGAAATAGCCAAGGCAAAACCAATGAATCACTGAAGTAGTAATTAGTAAAAATTTATTGTGCACACACCAAAAAGATAGTTGTAAACTGGGAGCACTCAAACCAAAATATGGAATGAGGCTCAGGAGTTTATAGTTATAAAGCAGCTTATATACTGGGAAGGCAGTGACTGTTTATTCTTCACAGCGATTGGTTACAACGTTAGAATTTTCAGTAGTTGCCTCATATTGACCTTGGGAAACAGATCAACTTCTGCCTATGATTTCCAGAGGTATAAGCAAGAATAGACCAAGGTCAAATTAGTCTTCAAAATAAGCTATAAAGCTTTAGTTGTATGATAAAACTGGTTCTGTATGTTCAAGGAATCTTCAAGGTTGGCCTCCATTTGTTTTTAATAGAAGACTTTACTACAAATTATTAACACGAAAAAATACTATCTTTTGGTGTTTGAATCTTGGATTAACTGTTGAAAGTTTAATCACTGAGTCAAGTAAAAAAAAAATGTTACCATGTAAGTAGATGATTAGTTGAAAGTGGATTAAAAATGGAATAACTGATCAGTGAGGACTAGAAATGCTAGCAGATCAAAAGAATAACATGTTTTAACAAAATCTGTATTTAATTTTTGCTTATATATGAGAGGAGACATATGGAGTTTAGATGTTGGTATTGAAATTACCAGTAGTGTTTATTCATCCTTAGTTTTTACCCCTTAAATCAGAAAAAAAACACATCATATTACAGATATCTGGGTAAAACAGATGAAAATATGGTATGATACATTTAATATGTAAATGTAAAATAATATTATAATTTCTAATTTTATGTTCTATTCATAGTCACTAATTAAAATATGATTGATAGGTTATTTTATTTTCTATATAATTTATTAATTATGATTGATGGAAGTATCAAATATAAAAGCTAACTTTTCTATTTGTATTTTATTCAAGTAATTAACAAGAGAAAAGGCTAAGTAACTTAGAGATTTGAGTCAGTAAATGCCCAATAAGCTGTGTAGAAATCAGCCTACCTAAATTTTTAAAAATATTTAGCATAATTAAATCAGACAAACCACCAAAAACAAAAGGGGGAGGAGGAGTTTACAGAACAATTATGAGAGACTACTAAAGGTGCATGTCAGTTATGAAATTTCACTTATCATTAATGGAAAATATTGATTTCCTTACAAGAAAAAGGAAGTCTTGTTCATGGATGCCAAAACAACCAGTTGGTTTATATTTTATAGTGAATCCTTTGCATAAAAAAGAAATAAACTTTTTCTTGAAATAAATCTATCACCACAAAGACAATTAAACAAAGACAAAGTAGAATATGCAACATAAATAATGTTCCAGCAACTGTACACAACTGGAAAAACAACAAAAACATGAAATCAAGGTTATCTAGATCAGTGATCAAAAGCATGGAAGCATGAGGGGTCACCTTCATCTCTCCCCCTGAATTTACAAGTTGAATAGTGAAAATTCAACAAAGGACTCCCTGCACAACACACAAACATGCCTGAGAGATTCACACATCCAAACATCTGACTGTGGGCAAATCAGGGCAAAGAGAGGAAGAGGGAAGAGAGAAGAACAGACACCATTGCCTCAGACACAGTGAGGTGCTCACTGCCAGTCCTGGGAGAGGGGAGGATTCAGGATGTAGATGCCCTCTCTGTGGCTCTGAGCATTCCTGCCTGAGTGATCAGCATATAATATGGCTGAACTCAACCATTGGGGCAGAAACCTCAGGCAGAGACTGAATACAGAAGTACGGCAGCTGTGTTCTAGCAGCCATCAGTGCTAGATTGCTAACAATTTGGTCTTGGTGTTTAATGGGCATTAATGGTCTATTGTGAAACATCAGAAGAGATGACAGCTGAAGGTAAGAGAGGCAGAGAAGCGAAATACTTCAGTCTGGAACAGAATTAAGAATCACAGTACTCCTTGCAAGCAGCCAGCCCTCAGAATGGATAACAGCATGGTTTACCTAGAAAGGTAAGATTTATGCACTAAGGTGCCCAGCTTTGGCAAAGCTTTCCATACATGCAAAGCTGCAGAAACAGAGAGCTCCTTAACATTAAGAGACCACTACACATTTGAATGATGAGAAAGCTCAGCTACTATAATAGACTGGAAATCAGAAACCTTACTTCGGGGTTCAAGGTAGCACAAAAACCTTCTGAATTCTAATGCAACTCTACAAGGAAAAAGGGGAAGAAACGGGAAGGAAAGAGAAGAGGAGGAGAAAGGTAGAAGTCTCCAGAAATAGTTGAGACAGAATGTCCTGTCTGCCCTACAGGATGGGATATCAAATTCATCAATTAAGTTGTGTTAGATTAAGAAGTGATCTTTTTGCATGCTGAGTTGACTGAGATAAAATCGGTCCTTTTTTTTTTTATCCAGGTGAGGGTGGTGGCTCCAATGTTTAACTCACACAGTCATCTATAACCAATCAGAGCCAAGCTCAGTGTTTGGTTGTTTGGTTCCAAAGATTTGGAAATATGGCTGTAGTGAGGGAGGTAAATGAGTCTCATTCTTCTGAGACCTATAAGTGGGAGAGGGGGAGAAGAAGCATAACTGAGTGAAATAGCATCACATTAGAAGTCAAGGGACTAGGACCTTTATACTGCAACTGATGCTGTATGCAAATTTGGACAGCTGACAACCTATTTTTTATCCGCAAACTATGAGACAAAATATAGGACATGGACATCTTTGGAAAGTCACTATTTTACCTGCCATAATGACCTATGCAAAGGAGAAAGTTTAAAATGTACAAAACAAAAGGTTAAAATATAATGGATATGACTACATCAAAATTAAATATTTCTGTTCAATGAAGAACATTATAAAGTTACCAGACAAATGACAGAGTAAGAGTAAATATGTTCAAAGTCAAAACCTGGCAAAACATTAGTATCTAGAGTATACAAAGGATCCTACCTTAAATGTAATTACTTTAAACGTAAATGGACAAACCACTTTAATAAAAAGTCAGAGATTGGCAAAACGAATTTTGAAAGGTTCAACGATATGCTATCTGCAAGAGACACTAAATTAAAGGAAACAAACATCTCAAAAGTAAAAGAAAGTAAAAAGTTATAGCATAAAAACTGTAACTAAAGACAGCTGGAACTGCTATGCCAATATCAGATGACGTAGCTTTTAAGGAAAAAATTTTACTAGAAAAAAGAGGAACATTTTTTTAATGATAACTAGATCTGTCCATCAGGAAGATATAGTACTTATACGCATAAACGCACCACACAACATAGCCCCAAAACACATTAAGCAAAATTGACAAAACTGAACGAAGGATAGGTAACTCTACAACAATAGTTGGAGAATGCAATACCCATTATCCAATACCGGCTATAAATACCAGGAAGATTAACAAGAAAATAGAAGACTTGAAAACATATTAACCAACCAGACCTAAAGAAATCCGTTTTCAGCAGATTACACATTCCTCTCAAGTGAATATGAAGCATTCTCCAGGATGGATTATATAACATAGTAGATCATAAAACACATCTCAGGGCAGAGGTACAGAGCTTCAGAGAGCAGCAGATCAGTGAGGGTTCCCACTGCTCGCTCCCTGCGTCCTGCAGCCCATCTAGCATACAGCAAAAGCGCAACAATCTGCAGCCTGAGGAAGAAGCCTCAGGCAGGGCGAGATGAGAAGGAGAGAGGGGAGACGTGCAGCTGCACCCACGACTCCCCAGGTCCCCAGGAAGCAGGGTACAGAGCGCGACAGCAACAGGGCAAGATCAATACCTGCACCCACCCGTTTCAGGGATCAGTCTGTGTCCACCGGGTCCCACAGAGCGCAGCAAGAGCACCTCGGCATGCAGACGCTGAGACAGAAGCCTGAAACTGGACAAGCAGGGGGAAAAGAATACTCGTGGGAGGGTGCGAGGGAGAGATGCAGCACGCCAGGCAGAGACGCAAGTCCGGGAGAGATGGAGCGGGGATCTGAGCCGCAGCAGGGTGCGCGCAGTCCCCTAAACCCCAGCAGTCCCTCCGGGAGAGCAGCAGGAACACCACGGCATGCACAGGCTCTGAGGCAGAAGCCTGAAATGGGATGAGCAGGGGAAGAAAGAATACTCCATAGTGGGAGATGCAGGTCCCCGGGAGACAGACCGGAGATTTGAGCCACTGCAGCGTGTGCGAAGCCCCCTAAACCCTGGCAGTCTCTTTGGGAGAGTAGCAGGAACTCCTCTGGAGCGTATGAGGCAAAGGCCTTAGCTCAAAACAGTGTTGGGACTGTGGGGTTTTTTGTTGTTGTATTGTTTTGTTTGTTTGTTTGTTTTGCTTGTTTGTTTGTTTTCCCTCCTCTCTTCGACAGAAAGCAAAAAAAAAAAACAACAGAAATAAAAACCTACCCCCACCCTCCCTCAGAAACCTTGGACCCTGCCAAGCCAGAGTCTTAAACTGACCCCTGAATGGAGCAATAGGGGCAGACTACAGAGATGTTCCTACCCATAGTGGGTGGGGAATTTCTACCCCAGAAGAAGCTGCAGACTGAGGCTACCTACTCCGCCCCCACCTTTCTGGCTAGGCCTGGGAAGCAGGGCAGGTTCAGCTGCTGAGGCACTAACAAATTCCTGGCAGCTGGCTTTTGGCAACAAGGAACTCTCTTATTCTCCACGGCTTTCAACGAAAAGGGTGACCAAAGACACTCATTGAGCCTGCAGGGTGCACAGCCTGCCTTGGGACAGGCGAAAGCAGAAATGGCAGTGACTTTGTAAAAACTACCAATCACACATCACAACCACACTCATGTACAGCAAACCTGCAGTGCCAGGATCACACTAGGCTGTCTTTGTTCCCACAAGATGCAGAGGAATATTTGTACAGCAGAGGACAACCAGAAGAGAGTTTGGTGTACTTTAGCCAAGACTGGCACTGGAGATACAAGAATCCTCATACCCACAGGCCAAATTTAGATAAAACCAGAGCATTTCTGGGTTTGACATATAGGAGTCACACCCAAAAGGAAGTTGCTACAGGTGCAAGGGTCAAAGGATCCAAGCCTCATCAGAAGGGTCAACCCTCACACAGCAGTTCATAAACTGTGGACACTGCTGATCCTCACAGCTAATCAACCTGGGAGTCAATCCCACCTACTGACAAGCCAACAGTAATCAAAGCTAAACTTCAACAAGTGAAGACACACAACACAAGGAACACCTCAGATATACATGGACAAGAGAATAGGGAGATTGAGTAATTCAAATATAAAGGACACACACCGTTTAAGTTTACCCAAAAAAGACTGAGAAACCTGGGGGATCTATCTGTTATATCAAAGCAAGCACAAAGAGTAAACCAGAATGGTGAGACAAAGAAATACAACCCAAATAAAAGAACAGAAGAAACCTCCTGAATCAGTGGAACTAGAGGAAATAGAGGTAAACAACCTATCGGAAACAGAGTTCAGAACTCTGATTATTAGAATGTTCAAGGAACTTAATGAAAATATAAAGAAGGATAGAGAAATCATGAAAAGCAACCAGCTAGAACTTAAGAATGCAATTAATGAATTAAATAACAAATTCAATGGAATTACTAGCAGATTGGATGAAGCAGAAAATCGAATCAGTGACTTAGAAGACAAGATAGCAGAGATCACCCTAGTGGAACAACAAAAAGAAAAAAGAATGAAAAACATTGAAAATAGTTTAAGAAAGCTGGGGACAATATCAAATGCCATAACCTGCGGATCATTGAAATACCAGAAGGAGAAGAGAGGGAGCAAGGGATTGAGAACATATTTGAAGTAATAATGTCTGAACACTTCCCTAACCTGGCAAAGGATATTGAAATACAAGCCCAGGAAGTGCCGAGAGTTCCAACCAGGATGATCCCAAACAGACCCACATCAAGACACATTATAGTGAAAATGGCAAGGGTTAAGGACAAAGACAGAATCCTTAAAGCAGCAAGGGAAAGGCAGCAAGTTACTTACAAGGGCATCCCCATAAGATTATCAGCCGACTTTTCTACAGAAACTTTGCAGGCCAGAAGAGAGTGGCAGGAAGTTTTCAAAGTGGTGAAAAATAAAGGCCTACAACCCAGATTGCTGTATCCAGCAAAGTTATCATTTAAAATTGAAGGAGAGATAAAGAGCTTCCCAGAAAAGAACAAGTTAAGGGAATTCATTACCACCAAGCCAGCTTTGCAGGAAATGTTAAAAGGGCTTCTTTAAGCAGAAGAGAAAAACAACCTAACTAAGGAAGACTAAGAACAAAAATAACAAAATGGCAATAAATATGTACCTACCAATAATCATGTTAAATGTAAATGGAATAAATGCTCCAATCAAAAGACATAGGGTGGCTGAATGGATAAGAAAGCAAGACCCCAGCATATGCTGTATACACGAGACACACCTCAGATCAAAAGACACATATAGGCTGAAAGTAAAAGGATGGAGTGAAGTATTTCACGCAAATGGAACTGAGAAAAAGCTGGAGTAGCGATACTTATATCAGATAAAATGGACTTTAAATTGAAGAACATATTAAAAGACAAAGAGGGACACTTTATAATAATAAAGGGATCGATCCAACAAGAGGACATAACCCTAGTAAACATCTATGCACCTAACATAGGAGCTCTTAAATATGTAAAACAGATATTGTTAGACATAAAAACGGACATCAACAGTAACATTATCATATTAGGGGACTTCAACACCCCACTGTCACCAATGGACAGATCCTCCAGACAGAAAATCAATGCAGAAACAGTGACCTTAAATGACACATTAGACCAGCTGGATTTAACAGACATTTTCAGAGCATTTTACCTCAAAGCTACAGAATATACATTTTTTCAAGTGCACATGGAACATTTTCTAAGATAGACCACATGTTAGGGCAACAAAACAAGTCTCAATAAATTTAAGAAGATTAAAATGATTTCAAGCATCTTCTCTGACCACAATGCTATGAAACTAGAAATCAATTATAAGAAGAACCCCAGAAAGCTGTCAAATAAATGGAGGCTAAATAACATGCTACTAAATAGCAAGTGGGTCACAAATGAGATCAAGGAGGAAATCGAAAGACACCTCTAGACAAACAAAAATGAAAACACCACGACCCAAAATCTCTGGGATGCTGCGAAAGCAGTCCTAAGAGGGAAGTTTATAGCAGTGCAGGCCTACCTAAAGATGGAAGAAAAATATCAAATCAACAGGTTATCCTTACACCTCAGGGAACTGGAAAAACAACAGCAAAAGAAGCCCAAGGGGAGTACAAGAAAGGAGATAATAAAGACCAGAGCGGAAATAAACGATATAGTGAACAGAAAAACAATACAAAAGATCAATGAAACCAAGAGCTGGTTTTTTGAGAAGATAAACAAAATTGACAAACCTCTAGCCAGGCTCATCAAAAAAAAAAAAGACAGAGGATTCAAATTAATAAAATCAGGAACGAAAGAGGGGAAATGACTACAGACATCACAGAAATACAAAAAATTTTAAGAAATTACTATGAGCAACTATATGCCAACAAATTTGACAATCTGGAAGAAATGGATAATTTTCTGGAAGCATACAACCTTCGTAAGCTAACTTGAGAAGAAACAGAAAATCTAAATACCCTGATTACTACCAAGGAAATTGAATCAGTAATCAACAAGCTCCCAACAAACAAAAGCCCTGGACCAGATGGCTTCACAAGTGAATTTTATCAAACATTCAAAAAAGAACTATCACCTATTCTTCTCAAACTATTCCAAAAAATCCAGAAGGAGGGAAGGCTCCCAAACTCTTTTTATGAAGCCACTATCACCCTGATTCCAAATCCAGATAAAGACAGCACAAAAAAAGGAAAACTACAGGCCAATCTCCCTGATGAATATAGATGCAAAAATTCTCAATAAAATACTAGCAAACAGAATTCAGCAATATAGTAAGACTATCATACATCATGATCAAGTGGGTTTCATTCATCCCTAGTATGCAAGCCTGGTTCAACATCCGTAAATCAATTAATGTGATACACCACATTAACAAAATGAAGAATAAAAATCACATGGTCATATCAATAGATGCAGAAAAAGCATTTGACAAAATTTATGTTAAAAACCCTTAGCAAAGTGGGAATATAGGGATCATATCTCAACATAATAAAGGCCATATATGATAAACCTACAGCTAACATCATACTCAATGGGGAAAAGCTAAAACCATTCCTCTTAAGATCAGGAACAAGACAAGGCTGTCCACTTTCTCCTCTTTTATTCAACATAGTTCTGGAAGTTCTAGTCACAGCAATCAGACAAGAAAAAGAAATAAAAGACATCCAAAATGCAAGGAAGAAGTAAAATTGTCATTATATGCAAATGACATGATACTATATATAGAGAACCCCAAAGACTCCATGAAAAAACTATTGGAGCTTATAGACGAATTCAGTAAGGCAGCAGGATACAAAATCAATGTTCAGAAATCAGTTGCATTTGCATATACCAAAAATAAACTAACAGAAGGAGAAATTAAGAAAACTGTCCCATTTACGATGGGTTCAAGAACTATAAAATACCTAGAAATAAATTTAACGAATTAAGTAAAAGATCTGTACTCAGAAAATTATAAGATACTGAAGAAAGAAATCAAAGAAGATACAAATAAATGGAAACACCCACCATGGTCATGGATAGGAAGAATTAATATAGTTAAAATGTCCATACTGCCTAAAGCAATATATAGATTCAATGCAATTCCTATCAAACTACCAAGAGCATTTTTCACAGAAATAGAAAATATAATCCTAAAATTTATATGGGACCATAAAAGACCCCAAATAGCCTCAACAATCCTGAGAAATAAGAACAAAGTCGGGGGTATCACGCTACCAGATATCAAAACATACTACAAGACTACAGTAATCAAAACAATATGGTATTGGCATAAAAACAGGCACATAGATCAGTGGAACAGAACAGAGAGCCCAGAAATAAATCCAGGCATTTACGGACAGTTAATCTATGACAAGGGAAGCAAGAATTTACATTGGAGTAAAGATAGTCTATTCAATAAATGGTGCTGGGAAAATTGGACTGACACATGCAAAAAAATGAAACTGGACCACCTCCTTACACCTTATACAAGAACAAATTCAAAATGGATTAAAGACTTAAATGTAAGACCTGAAACCATAAAACTCCTAAAAGAAAATATAGGGAGTACATTTGCAGACATTACCTTGAGCAATATTTTTACTGATACATCCCTGCCGGCAAGGGAAGTAAAAGACAAAATGAACACATGGGATTATATCAGACTTAAAAGTTTTTTCACAACACAGGAAACCATCAATAAAACAAAAAGGAAGCCTATTGAATGGGAGAATATATTTGCCAACAATATATTTGATAATGGGTTAATATCCAAAATTTATAAAACACTCATGCAACTCAACACCAAAAAAACAAACAACCCAATTAAAAAATGGGCAGAGGTTATGAAGAGACATTTCTCTAAAGAGGACATACAGAAGGCCAACAGGCATATGAAAAAATGTTCAACTTCACTGGTCATTAGGGAAATGCAAATAAAAACCACAATGAGATACCGTCTCACTCTGGTCAGAATGACTATCATCAATAAATCAACAAACAACAAGTGCTGGTGGGGCTGTGGGGAAAAAGGGACCCTGCTGCACTGTTGGTGGGATTGCAGATTGGTGCAGTCACTATGGAAGTCAGTATGGAGGTATCTCAAAAAACTGGAAATGGAACTACCTTTTGACCCAGCAATTCCACTCCTAGGAGTATTTATCCTGAAAAACCCAAGACACTAATTCGAAAAAATATATGCACCCCTATGTTCATTGCAGTGCTATTTACAATAGCCAAGACTTGGAAACAACCAAAATGCTCATCAGTAGATGACTGGATTAAGGAACTGTGGTTAATTTATACAATGGAGTATTACTTTGCTATAAAGAAGAATGAAATCGTACCATTTGCAATGATATGGATGGATCTAGAGACTATTATGTTAATTGAAATAAGTCAGTCGGAGAAAGACAAATACCATATGATCTCACTTATATGTGGAATCTGAAAAACTGAATGAATGAGCAAAGGAAACAGAAACAGTCTCATAGATATAGAGGAAAAACTGAGGGTTGCTCTTTGGGGGGGGGGAATGAGGTTCTAGAAGGGGAAGGGATTAGACAACAAAAATAGGCAACTACAATATTGCCACAGGGATATGAAAGACAGTTTGGGGAGTATAATTAATAATGTTGTAAATATTTTGTGGGGTGTCAGATGGTCACATGTCTTGTTAGGGAGACCATTTCATGGATGGAGTAGAGGCTTGATCACTGCACTGTACACCTGAAGCTGATGTTGTATAATATTGTATACCAATTGTAATTGAATATATAGATAGTCACGGGATGTGGATTATACTGTGGAAGGGAGTCAGAGGAAGTGTAATAGATATATATGACATGGGGGAGAGGAGTGGGGTGCCGAATTAGGGGAGGAGGGTTGTCACTTTGAGGGGTAAAAAGTGTAACTATTGCACTGTGTTGTACACCTGAAACTAATTAAAAATAAATAAATAAAATAAAAAGAAAAAATAATAAATAAAACATCTCAGTAAATTTAAAGGAATGATATCGTGCAAAGTATGTTCTCTAACCAAAATGGAATTCAATTAGAAATCAGTAACAGAAGGACACTTTAGAAATTCATTGAAATAGTAAGCATGCTGAAATTTTAAAAAAAGAAAAAGAAAGAATACACTTTTAAATAAAAAATGCATCAAAGAATAAATTGCAAGGAAAATTAGGAAATCTAGTGAAGAGAATACACATATCAAATACAACATATCGAACACAACATACCAAACACAAGATACCAAAACTTATAGGATGCAGCTCAAGCAGTGCTTAAAGGAAAATTTACAGTTATAAGCACCTATATTAAAAGAGAGAGAGAGAGAGAGAATATAAATCAATAGCTTAATCTTCCACCTTAAAAAACAAAACAAACAAACAAAAAGGCAAACTAAACCCCAAAATATAAGGAGATAATAAAGTCTAGAATGAAAATAGAGAATAGAAGACTAATAGAAAAAAAAAAAAGAAAAGAAAACCAAATGTTGGTTCTTTGAGAAGATAAAAGCATTCACAAACCTTTAATTAGACTGAGCAAGACAAAAAGAGAGATTTAAATTACTAAACTCAGGAAAGAAAAAGTGTGCCTCAATAATCTTGACACAAATAAAAATGATTATAGGACAACCATCAACAATTGAATGCCACACAAAGCAAATAAGGTAGATGAAATAGACAAATTTCTAGAAAGACACCAACTCCCAAAAGTGATTCAAATAGAAATTCTGCATAGACCTGTAAGAAGATAATAAATTCATAACGAAAAACTTCCTACAAAAATGATCCACAGCCAGATGGCTTCACTGGAAAATATTACCAGATGTTTAAAGAAAAATTAATACCAATTCTTCACAAACTTTTCCAAACTATAGAAATGTGGAACACTTTCCAACTCATTCTATGAAACCAGTATTACCCTGCTACTAAAACCAGAAAAACACACACACACAAAAATAAAACTATAGACCACTATCCTTTATAAATATAGATACAAAAACATCCTTCACAAAGTCCTAGCAAAATCCAGAAACATACAAACAGGATTATATACCATGACCAAGTAGGATTTATCCAAGGAATGCAAGGCTCATATAACTCACAAAAATAAATCTATATAATACACCATTTTAACAGAATAAAGAGGGGCACCCTATTATCATGTCAAAAGATCCAGAAAAAGCATGACAAAATCCAACATCCCTGCCAGATAAAGCACTCAACAAAACAGGAATAGATGTAAAGTTCCTCTATCTGATAAAGACCATCTATGAAAAACTCTCAGCCAACATCACACTTAATGGTGAATTACTGTAATGGTTTCCCCTTAATATCAAAAATAGGAAGAGGTTAAACCAAACAAACAAAAAAAAAAAATAGGAAGAGATTGTCTCTTCTCCACACTTCTGTTTAACATTATTTTGGAGGTTCTAGAAAAGGAAATTGGACAGTAAAAAGAAATACAAAGTATCTAGATTGTAGAGGAAGAAATAAAACTGTATTTGCAGATGACGTGGTCTTGTACATAGATAACCCTAAGGGACACACATACAAAACTATTAGAGTTATGCAGGGTTATAGGATACATGACAAATACTCAGAAATCAATTGTATTTTTATACAGTAGCAGTGAACAATTCAAAAATGAAATTAAGAAATCATGTTATTTGCAAGAGCATCAAAAAGAATAAAGTCCTTAGAATAAATCTAACAAAATGCAACTCTTACACCTGAGCATTATAAATCATTGTTGAAAGAAATTGAAGAAGACTTAAATAAGTGGAAAGATATACCATGTTTGTGAATTCAAAGACTTTGTACTGTTAAGGTGGCAATATTTTTCAAATAACCAACACAATCTTAACAAAGAACAACAGAAATGAAAGACTCATACTTCCTGATTGCAAAACTTAATATAAAGTTATATTAATCAAAATTGTGTGATACTGACATAAAGATACATACACACACACACACATTTCCATAAAGGAACTTGTATGCACATGCACAATATATAAAGAACCCTTAAACTCAATAATTAAAACACAAACCAATTTAAAAATGGGGAGAAAATTGAATAACCATTTCTCCCAAAAAGATGTACAAGTGGCTACAAGCACATGAAAAGAAACCCAACTTCATTATTCACTAATGAAATGCAAAACAAAACCACAATGAGATAGTGTTTCACACCCATTAGGATGACTAAAATTTAGAAGTGTTGATGATATGTGAAGAAATTGAAGCCCAATACATTATTGGTAGAGATATAAAGTAGTACAGTTCATTTGGAGAACAGTTTGGCAGTTCCTCAAAAAATTAAGCTTAGAGTTATCATATGACCTAGCAATTTTATTTCAAGTACATACTCAAGATAATTGGAAATTAATGTCCACACAGAACTTGTACATGAACGCCCACAGCAGCATTATTCATAATAGCCAAAATATGGAAACAACCTAGAGATACATCAACTAATGGATAGATAAGCAAAATATGATGTATCCATTCATTGGAATATTATTCCACAATAAAAAGGAATAACTTACTGATACATGCTACAGCATGAATGAAACTTTAAAACATTTTGTAAATAAAACAAGTCAGAAAAGAAGGCCATGTATTTATGATTCTATTTATGTGAAATGTCTAGAATAGGTAAATCCAGAGACAGAAAATAGATTAGTTGCTGCCAGGCTTTACATGAAGGGAAGAATGAAAAGTGAGTGTTTATAGGCACAAGGTCTCTTTTTAGGGTGATAAAAATGTTCTGGAATTAGATCATGTTAATAGTTGCCCAACCCTTTAGTATACTGAATTGTACACTTTCAATGTGTGAATTTGTGGTATAATAATTATACCTCAATAAAGCTGTTATTTAAAAAGTCCATTAGACAAGGAGTTATGAAACCTGGATTCTAATCTAGATCCTGTCCTATTTTTATAATACGACTTCAGATGTCTTTATTCCTTCTGTCCTCTGTCGACTCATCTGTGAAATGAAACCTGAGTGCCCTCCCACTTACGACAGTTTATGGTTCTATGCCTCTATCACTTCCTTTACGAAACAGTCCTTTGCCCAGCTATCTAGAGGGGTTCTCTCCCTGCTTTGAACTCTTATAATATTAACTCCCTTGTATTACTACGATTAGGGCTTCACCTTCTCTCCTTCATTAGAAATGTGACCACTGAAAGGAAGACTCAGGACTATCTTGTTCATAACAGGGATTCAATCATTTTTTAAGATAACTAAAGATATAAAATTATTTATATTTAGAAGACACAGTATGAAACGAAGAAATTGGTAAAAAAAATCAAAATTTTTGGTTCACATGCCACCAAAATAAGAGATTGATCTTTTTCCCTAAATGTGACACGATTTAATGTTAATTTTTGGCATAACAGAATTGTAAACTTGATAGTTTAATACACCATATTAATCCCCTTATTGTACCATACAGAGGGGCTTTTGGCCTATTTTAAAATACATTCCCTGTACCATGGCAGCTTCACTGATGTTGACATTAAACATGATGAAAATAATCCAAAAATGAAAAGAAATAAAATGTTTGAACCAGTGTTATATAATTGCAATTAATCAAGTCTCTAGTATTCCAGTAGGTGTCCTGAACCACATTGCTATTTTTAAGCAATGAAATCTTACCAATGAGAGACCTCAGTAGAGCACACTATTATTAAATCTGCATTGAGAGGTTAGGCCACTGTTTTCCCATAATCATTATTGAGTTTACAAATTTTTTAAAAGTAGAAAATTATACAGGCTTTGCTGCTTTGTATAGCTTTCCATAATGTATGTTCAACAAGCTGAGCTTTTTAGACTAAGAAGAAAATTGAGTAAAATGTATTCACTGCTTTCTTCTTTTCTTCTTTAAATGCAGAAGACTATCTACAAACTAATCTTCAATTTTGTGTTCTTTCTTTCACTGATGAACTTCATAACTTAACTCAACAACATTTATCCCTCATTAATAAAAATACAAAAAGAAAGATTATGAAAAATTAGTTCTAGCCTGCTAGGATTTAACTGTAACTTCATAATCCCACCACACTCCCTTTTATTTTTTTTTTATTTTTTTGTTTTGTTTTGTTTTGTTTTGTTTAAATTTTATTTTATTTTTTTATTTTATTAGTTTCAGGTGTACAACACAATGTAGTAGTTATACTCTTTACCCCCCAAAGTGAAAACCCCCCTCCCCCAGTTAGCCACCCCACTCTCCCCCCAATATTATACATATCCATCACAACTCCCCTGACTCCCCTCCACAGTATACTCCACATCCCGTGACCATCCACATATTCAGTTGCAGTTGGCATACAATACTATACAACATCAGCTTCAGGTGTACAGTGCAATGATCAAGCCTCTACTCTATCCATGAAGTGGTCTCCCTAACAAGACATGTCACTATCTGACACACCACAAAATTTTTACAACATTATTATATTCCCCGAACTGTGTTTCATATCCCTGTGGTAATATTGTAGTTGTCTATTTATGCTGTCTAATCCCTTCCCCCGCATCCCCACCCCCTCCCAACTAGCAACCCTCAGTTTTTCCTCTACAGCTACGAGTCTGTTTACTTTGATGGTTCACTCAGCTCTTCAGACTCCACACACAAGTGAGATCACATGTTACCTGTCCTTCTCCGACTGACTTATTTCTCGCAACATAATAGTCTCTTCACAACATTATCAATTACATTCCCAGAACTGCCCCCATATCCCTGCGGCAACATTGTAGTCCCACATACATCGTCCAAAACCTTCCCCTCTCCCTCTTCCCCACTCCCTCCCAGCCAGCAACCATCAGTTTTTCCTTTATATCTGCTTGATATGACTTCAATCTTCTTAAATTGTCTCTCTGGGTTAGCTTGTTTACCCTTTTCTTTTGTTTAAAAAAGTCCTTTTAACATTTCTTGCAATGCTGGCTTGGTGGTAATGAATTCCTTAAGCTTATTCTTTTCTGAGAAGCTCTTTATTTCTCCTTCAATTTTAAGTGATAGCCGTGCTGGGTAGAGCAATCTTAGTTGTAGGCCTTTATTTTGTGTCACTTTGAGTATCTCCTGCCACTCCCTTCTGGCCTGCCGAGTTTCTGTAGACAAGTCAGCTGTTAGTCTAACAGGAGTTCCTTTGTATGTAACCTGCTGTCTTTCTCTTGCAGCCTCTAGGATTCTGTCTCTGTCTTTAACCTTTGCCATTTTAACTATGATGTGTCTTGGTGTGGACCTGTTTGGGTTCAGCTTGTTTGGAACCCTCTGCACTTCCTGGGCATGTATGTTGATTTCCTTCACCAGGGTAGGGAAGTTTTCAGTCATTATTTTTTCAAATATATTTTCAACACCTTGCTTCTTCTCTTCTCTTTCTGGTATCCCTATGATTCGAAAGTGGTTGCGTTTCACCTTGTCCCATAGACTCTTAAACTATTTTCATTGTTTTTTATTCTTTGGTCTTTTTGCTGTGCCAACTGGGTGAGTTCTGCTATTTTATCTTCCAAATCCCTGATCCGCTCCTCTGCTTCATCTACTCTACTGGTGATTCCTTCAAGTGTGTTCTTCATTTCAGTTATTGTATTCTTTAGTTCTAACAGGTTGTTTTTTATGGTTTCTCTATCCTTCTTTATATCCTCGCTAAGTTCCTTATACATTCTTATCATCAGTGTTCTAAACTGTGTCTCTGAAAGGTTGGCTCCCTCTGTTTCATTTGGTTCCATTTCTGGAGGTTTCTTCTGATCTTTAACTGGTGACATGTTTCTTTGTTTCCCCATTCTGGCTGTCGCTCTGGGATTGCTTTGATGTATTAGATAGATCACCAGGAGAGCCCTGGCTGGATCACACAGGCACACAGCTCATGGCCCAACACTTCCAGGAAATCTCCCAGTCTCAGCCTGTCCCAATCAGCCGCTCGCAGATCAGGCCGAGCAGCCCGACAACCAATCACCAGCCTGGCAACTCTGTAAGCGGAGTGCGGAAAGCAGAGATCTGAGGCGGCTTGCGCGCTCCCGTGTCTCAGTGAGCAGCCTATTGGAGCCGGAGGGCACCCGTCCTGAGTTTCCCTGGCAACGCAGTATAAGCCGGGAGGAGGGTGGGGATCCAAGGCCACAGGCGTACCCGCACGCACACACACACACACACACGTACTTCAGCGCCAATTCCACCAGACTAACAATTAGGTCTCGGACCTCATCCTTCGCGGGCGGGCCCAAGCCCAACAAAATGGCGTCCTCCCTACACCACTCGCATGCAGGCTCCGCACCACAGGAACAATAATCCAAAACCCTCCACCCTTTGCAGCAAAGGTGCTCAGTTCAGTCCGTCCCCACAGGCTCCTGGCTCACACAGCCACTCCCTCCACCAGGAACCAGGTAAGTGCTCACCGGCGAGCAAGCCCGGGCGCCGGCCCCACTGATTCTCCAGCCGCTCTTAGCCTCGCCGAGCTGAGCAAAGAGAGTCCTCACCAATTTACTGCCAGCTATCTTAGAACTTCTCTTCCTGGCAAAGGAGCTCTGGGTTGGTGAGCTTGAGGTGTGGCCGGAGGGTCTCTCCCCCAACCAGACAAGCTTCCCACGGCTGGGGCTTCCCTCATGGGGCTCGCCCTCTCTCGTCTCCGCCCGTCCTACCAGACCCAACGTGGCCTCCTCTTTAAGTTCTTCGTTTAGTGGTTCTGTTCCTCCAGTGTTCCAGGGACCTCCAGGGTTGAATGCTGTATAATTTGCTTGTAATTTTGGTGTGATCCTGGGAGGCAGTTAGCACAGCGTCTGTCCATTGCGCCATTTTAGCGGAAGTCCCACACTCCCTTTTAATTCTGCATAATTACCAGTTCAGAACACCTGAATCCATTCCTAAACGTGGAATTTAGAAAAAGTCTTTGTAATTGATAAGCACAAACTAAGGCAGCATCAAAACGCGTTAAGAACCTAGGCAAAATTAAATTTGGGGTGCATAACTGGTGACATCTGAGAGCATTTTTTTGTTCTCCGCTTCGTTTTGCATATGAGATGTACCTGAAAATCATGTTTTATAATTTTGGAGGCGGTTTCAGTAAGCACTCACGCCTCTCAAATGTATTGAGTTAAAGCTTCTATATAGTATTCTTAGTCTCCATCTTGGGCATAATACTTCAATCTGTGCTACCATTTTAAATTTGTATTTAATGAATATTCATTGAGCACTAACTATTCTGCTGGTATAGATAACAATAACACATGGAAAAAATAAGATTTATTGAGTGCTTATTATAGCACTCAGCAGTATACTAAATTCTTTAGTCTTATCTCAATCAACCCTAACAGCAGTTTATAAAGTGGTAGTTTACTCCTACTATCCACATTTTTTTACAAATCAGAAAATTGAAGGTTGATAACATGAAGTAATTTGTCGCTAATAAGTGGTCTGGCACTATGCTAGAAAATTTAAGGGTATACACATGAGAAAACACCCAGGTTTCCTAAAAGAACTTACAGCCCTGTAAGGCTGTCAGAGAAGGAACCAAATAACAGATGTGAACTATGTTATATATGTGATGACTCATGGTTGAATAAGGAACTAATCAACTTAGAGATTACAATTTAAAACATTAGTGTTATGGTGTGGGGTGTGTGTTAGGCACAGTTCTCTGGAGAGATAGAGCCAATAGGATGTGTATATAAAGAGAGAGAGATTTGCTTTAAGGAATTGGCTCATGTGACTGTTATGACCAGGGGAGAGCCAGTCTTGCAGTTCAAGTCCAAAGGCCATCTCCTAGCAGAATTGCTTTCCGCTGGGGAGTTTATAGTCTTTGTTCTACTGAGGCCCTCACCTGATTGGATGAGGCCTGCCTACATTATAGGGGGCAGTCTGCTTCATTCAAAGTTCACTGATTGAAGTGTGAATTTTATCCAATAACACTTGCACAGTAACATCCAGAATAATGTTTGATCAAATATCTGGGCACCATGGCCCAGCCAAATTGACATGTAAAATTAACCATCTCATGGAGCTTTAAAAATATATAAAAAGTCATAGTCAAAATGCCATGCTCTATAGTAGAGAGCCCTACAAATTTGTCTTCTCCAACAAAGCTATACCTCTTGAGCTGAGGACTACATTATATTTACTTTTGTATTCCCAGTATCTATCGCAACACGGGACATATAGAACATTTTTAGCAACTCTTGTTGAATTAACTTTGCTTAAATTGAATTGAATTAAATTCAGTTTCTGACATTTTAAAATGTCTAAAAAAGGAAAGTGAGTTCACAATAAATAAATGCCATTGATAAGTCCAACAGCTTGGGAACTCATAACTCTCTCAGCTTCCTTGGTTGCCTAACTTGTGGCAAAGGTTATGTATTAGTTATATATTACTATATAGCAAATGACTACCAACTTAGCAACTTAAACCAATGCACACTTATTAACTCATCATTTCTGTGAGCCAGGAAGCCAGTCATAGCATAGCTGGGTGCTTCACTGCAGGATCTCATCCAGGGCAGCAATGACAGGTTAGCCAGAGCTGGGATCTCATCTGAGGCTGAATGCAGAAGAAACTTTTTTCAAGCTCATATGACTGTTCTCACAATCCACTTCCTCAGCTCCTTGCAGGCTGTTGGCCAGACGCTGCCCTCAGCTGCTTACCATGTGGGCCTCTCCATATGGTGGCTTACTTTATCAAAGTCAGCAAGGGAGAGAGTCAGTATGGAAAAGTCTACCAGTAATATGGATGTTAAAATCTTATATAATTATGGAAAGGACATCCTATCACCTTGGCCATATCCTATTGCTTAGTAGCAAGCCACAAGTCTCACTCACATTCAAAGTGAGGGGATTACACAACAGCATGAATACTAGGGTATGGGGATAATTGGGGATGTGGGGGAGTGTAAGTTTGTTCCCCACACAGTTCTCTCAGGATCAGAATTTGGGTTGGATTTTCAGAAATCTCAGCCCTGTTACTACAGGAAATAAGGGTCTCTTTTAAGGCAGTCATAAAACAACCAGTTCCTTCAGGGGCACCTAACTGAATCATATTAGGGGATGTCAGTCCAGGGATGACACCAGATAAGCCACCCTGCCTCAAAGAGAAAGACAGCGCATGAACCAGCCACCTCACTCCCACTGTCAGGAGTCCTGTTTCCTGAGCTTTGCCTACACCCAGACATCACCCTGGCAAGAAAGCCTCTGGGGAATTTGATACCCAATTTTCTAAAGACTTAATTGAAACATACTGCTTAAAATGAAAAGAAATTTATTATCTGTTGATTGATCAGGGGTGTGTGTGTGTGTGTGTGTGTGTGCGCATACTCATATATTAGGTTGTTGGAAAAGTCATGATGTATTTTTCCTATGTCTTTCGTTGCAAAAATGTATCATGACTTTTCTGACAGCCCAATATCTGACAGCCTACCATATAATATACAGTAGAATAGCATAGTTATACACACACACACACACACACACACCTTTTTTTGGTTAAAGTATTTGAAAGTATAGGTTTCAGACATCATGACACTGACACTTTTTACAATTATTGCAATAAGTTCCCCAAATTTGCAAAGCTGGCCAGGGAAAGTGCTGAGCTTGGAATGCTGACAGTCAAACTTGGAGCCTATGGTCTTAATAACCATGCTATTCTTGTTCAGTTAGGGAAAGATGAGAGAAATGCCATAGGTGGGATAGATGGCATTCTTGTCAACCAAAGTCAGGATAAAAGCAGCAGGAGAAAGCTTGAGGGTGGGTATGGGGGGAGAAGGAGTAGAACACAGAGCGATTAAAGGTCAGAACCATGGGGAAGGCTGAGAGAATTTTTATATAAAGAGAGGTGACTGTCAAATGAGAAGTGCCACTAAGAGAAAAATCTCCCACTTTTTCCTTTTATTTAATACAAAAAGATATGTTATTTCAGACTTGATATTTAGAGTATAAACGCCCAAAGGGTAGGTTCTGCGCACTTCGATGTGAGTCCAGCACCATACTGCATGCCATCAGGTACTTGAGCAGCAACTTAGTCTGCTTCTATTGTTAATGGGCACAGATTTCTGAGTCATTGAGGAATCCAGTCATTAGAATTACATTTAACATTATGTGAACAATATGCCAATTCTCATGAAAGCTTTTAAAATTTATCTCTTTAGCTATCATGAATATAGCCCTGGGGATCTGTAATATAAGAACAATTATAGAGGATCCATTGTACAGCATGAATTTGTATTAACCCTTGTTCATAATAGCTGAAAATGGAGTACCAAAACAGTTATAAAAATAAAATCCTCAAATTCTTTAAAGATGAAGTTCACGAAATTACGTCAGAGGGTTATTCATTATATTTTAAGATCAAGAAACCAACCTCATCACTGTAATGAATACTCAACATAGTTTTTGTATCTCTATATAAACTGGTATATAACTCTGGAGAAAAGAATATTAATTGAGAGAAGAAAACAAAGCAATCTTATGGGTTTACCAATTAACAAATAAAAAATAAATAAAACTAAATCTTGCTTACATTACACTCTGCTTCTCCTCTCAAGGCTGCTCATTCTAGTCACCCACTTGCCTATGAAGGCAAATTTCAATTCTCTTATTCTTTAAGGCAGGGGCTTGCAAACCTTTTTCAACAATGACTTGTGAAAAATATAGTTTGAACACACACACCAATATATTTACAGAAACATTTATATTTTTAAGTATTATATCTGTATATATTCTTAAAAGCTCTTCATTCTCTCAATTAATAAAGTATTTTTCAACCTGATTAGCAACCCTGTAGAGATCACAGGATCAGTTTGGTGAGTTTAATCAACATTTTTAAAAAATAGAAAAAAAATGTCAAAGTGAATAGTAGAGAATATAAGTTAAGTACTGTTTCATGAAAATTGTTTCCATTTTGCTTGTATGTGTGTATCTCACAGTGGGTCTTAGTCAGAAACATTTGACACTTTGCCATTTTGTGGTATTGCAGTTTGAAAAGCATTACAGTCTAAGAGGCCACAATTCACTGCCATCATCTTCAAAAACTCTATTGTAATATTCACAATGTTGAAAGTTTTCACTTTGTCACATCTTAGTGTCTTATCCTCTGGCCCAGGGAAAATGAATTTGAAAAATATAACTCAGCAGTGCGTAGCTATACAAGGGCCTTTTGGAATGACAGAACAAAGAAACCTTGAATCATGATGCTGTACTCAGTTTTAGACCCTTAGCACACTAAAAAGTTAAAGGTAAGTATAGAAAACATCAAAAAAGCAACAAATGGTTTAAACATCTAAAAAAAAAAGTAGAACTTATAAGGAACTACTTATGGGGAGTGAAACCAAAATGCTAATAAGAAAATATTGAAAATATTAGCTATTTCTATATTTGGCTGAAATGCCATAATTAAACAACACAAATTATCCTGAATTTGATTATCAAGAATGTGTGATTCTGGTGCACAAAGAATTTCCTTTTTAATGATAATTTAGCCTATTTTCACCAACAGCAAGTTTCTATGGTGAGAACCACTATAAACATCTAAAGGCAAAGATTCGCAGATAAGTAGGAATTGAGCACATGGTCCAAGAGATGACAGCATGACAATTAGAAAAACTTAATAATCAAAAATCAATAAAATTTTATCTTGGTATAAAAGAAGGGATGTGTAATACTGGGAAGAAGTTTTTAGTGGAAAAATACTCTTAAATAATGTTTTTGTGGTTTAATGTTTTACTACTGGAAATTAACATAAAAAGTAATAATAATAATAAAATAATCCTCTGGGATAAGATCTAAGATAGCAGAATAAATAAATGCTGTGCTTGCCTCCTCCAGTGATCACATTAATATTACAACTAAATTATAGAACAGTCAACCTGAAGAACCATCAGAAGTCTAGCTGAACAGAACTTTTATAACTAAGAATATAAAGAAGAAGCCATGTGGACACTGGTAAGAGGGGTAGAGATGCAGAACAGGCTGGTCCAAAACCACCATGTAGCAGTTGAGAATTAGAGGGGATATTTCTGCAGTGGAGGTTCCCCCCTCCCCAGAGGAGCAAGAGACCCCAGCCCCACTCTGGGTTCCCCAGCACCTAATACTAGTGCCAGGAAGAGGAGTCCCTAAAACATCAGGCTGACGGTGGGGAACCCAGACATCCTCTTAAAGGGCCCATGCACAAACTCACTCACTTGTAGGCACCCTGGGCTGTGGCAAAGGGACAGTGACTCAAGAGTCATCCGAGACATACAGGGAGAGACTTAGTTGTGTGGCTTCAAAAAGAGGACTGGAAGGATGTAGCCATTTTCCATATGTAGAATCCTCCTCGCATGCAGTCAGAAGGCAGGCGCCATCTTTCCTGTGTTGAGCCCTCCCCTACACAGCCAAATCTGAACCTGAATTGGCCTCGTGAGCTCTGCTTTCTCCACCTTAGTGATTCTGTAGGACCATGTATCACCCAACCATGTAATGCCAGAGGCAGTTATTCAGCAAACAGCCAGCCCTGCTCAAACTGCACTCTTTCTTGGACAACAATCAGGAGTCCACAGGCCCCAGGCAGGCAGTGACTAGCCTTGGTGTACTCTGAGACTTTTGCTGAGTAGCTCCAGAATCAGCACTGGCATCAAACCAGAATCTAACCTAGTGGAAACCATCAACAAAATGAAAAGACAGCCTGTTGGATGGGAGAAGGTATTTCCCAATGATAATCTGATAAGGAGTAAATATCCAAAATTTATTTTTAAAAAACTCATACAATTCAACACCAAAAAAACAAACAATCCAATTAAAAAATGGGCAGAGGATCTGAATAGATATTTCCCCAAAGAGGATATACACATGGCCAATAGACATAGGAAAAGATGCTCAACATCATCAGAGAAAAGTAAATTAAAACCATAATGATATCACCTCACACATGTCAGAATGGCTATCATAAATAAATCTACAAAGGACAAATGTTGGCAAGGATGTGGAGACAAGGGAACACTTGTGCACTGTTGCTGGAATTTCAAATTGGTGCAGCCACTATGGAAAATAATTTGGAAGTGCCTCAAAAATATTAAAAATAGAATTACTTTATGACCCAGCAATTCCACTTCTGGGTATATATCCAAAGAAATCCAACTAATTTGAAAAGATACATGCACTACTATGTTCACTGCTGTACCACTTACAATAGCCAAGATATGGAAGCAACCCAAGCACTAATCAACAGACAATTGGATAAAGAAATTATATACAATGGACTCAGCAATAAAAAAAATGAAATCTTACCAATTTCGACAACATGAATGGACCTAAAGGGTAATATGTTAAGTGAAATAAGTCATACTGAGAAAGACAAACACTATGATCTCACTGTATGTGAAATCTAAAACAGCAATAACAACAACAAACAAACAAACAAAACAAAAACAGACTCATAAACACATAGAACAAACTGATGGTTGCCAGAGGGAGGAAGATTGGGGAGCTGGGTGAAAAGGTGAAGAGATTAAGAAATACAAATTAGAGCCCACTAAGTGGTGAGCTGGTTAAGAGTTGGCTTGGGATGCCAGCTCTGAGCAGAAGGGCCACAGTTTGGATCCTGCATAAGGGCCAGTGACGCTGCGCCCTCTACAGCTAAGATGGTGAACTACAGCTCAACCTGGAGCTGGGCTGCCAAGAGTTGCTGGTGATGGTGTAGGCTGCAATAGTGCTGGTAGGCAGCTGGAGTGTGCTTTCGTGAGCCGCCGTGAGCAGCTGTGCAATGGCCTGGGAGTAGCTGCCTCAGCAGAGAAGAGCGCAATGGTAATACCAACATGGGCCAGTGAAGTGACATCCTCCACAACTAGACTGAAGAACAAAAGGACAGCAGCTTGCCTGTTCCCCTTCCCTGATTCCCCAATTAGAACCTTAGGGAGAAAAAGAAAAGAAAAGAAAAAAAGAAATACAAATTGGTAGTTACAGAATAGTCCTGGGGATGTAAAGTACAGCATAAAGAGTATAGTCAATAATATGGCAACAATTATATATAGTGCCAGGTGGGTATTAGGCTAATCAGGTTATCACTGTATAAATTACATAAATGTCTAGCCACTATGCTGTACACTTGAATCTAATATAAAATAATATTGAATGCCAACTGTAACAGAAAAAAAGAAATAATTAATTAAAAAATAATAACCTTCTGAAAAATATCATCAATTCAAACTGAAATAGTTCACAGCAGCTAAAGCAAGAAATGATATAAGTAGTACATTGAACCAAAGTGTTGGATAAGATTACCTAATGACTTTGTCCTTTTCTAATATCAAGGATTTTTAAAATAACCCTTGATAATTGACATGCTACCTCAATCAACTGTTGTCATAAGACAAAGCTGAGCTGAAAATGATCCTTGGTTTTGTTTTCAAAGCTACAGATGAATCCTAGCACTGAGGGGTAATCCAGCCTCTGGTAGAACTCTAAGTCAGCTTTCTGGACAGCCCTTTTACTAGCTGAATCACATAGCAGAATATGCATAAACTCTTTTTATTTTAATTAGTTTCAGGTGTACAAAACAATGTAATAGATATTTATACCCTCATAAAGTGATAAGCCCCCTCCCGCAATCTACTACCCCTCTAATGTTGTATATAACTGTTACAATTTCATTAACTCTATTCCTTATGCTATACTTCACATCTTGTGACTATATAGATATATTAAATTATGTTGACATTCAGTATTATTCAGCTTCAGCTTCAGGTGTACAGCACAGTGATCAGGCATCCACACTGTACATGAAGTAATCTCCCTAATAAGACAAGTGACCATCTGACACCCTACAAAATCTTTACAACATTATTTATTATATTCCTCAAACTGTCTTCCGTATCCCTGTGGCAATATTGTGGTTACGAATTTGTGCTTTCTATTCCCCTCACTTTCTCCCTCATCCCCAACCCCCTCCCATTTAGCAACCCTCAGCTTTTTCTCTATATCTCTGAGACTATATCTGATTAGTTTGTTCATTTATTCTATTCTTTAGATTCCACATATAAGTGAGATTATATGATATTTGTCTTTCCCCTCTGACTTATTTCACTTAGCATATTGTTCTCTAGGTCCATCCATACCATAGCAAATGGTAAGATTTCATTCTTTTTTATGGGCGGGTAATACTCCATTGTATAAATGTACCAAACTTTCTTAATCCAGTCATCTACTGATGGGGATTTCAGTTGTTTCCATGTCTTGGCTATTGTGAATAGCACTGCAATAAACATAGACATCAAATCATATTATAAGGCTATAGTATCAAAACAGCATGGTACTGGCATAAAAATAGAAACATAGGTCAATGGAACAGAATAGAGAGGCCAGAAATAAGTCTATGCCTATATGGCCATTTAATCTATGACAGTAGAAGCAAGAATTTATATTGAGATAAAGACAGTCTGTTCAATAAATGGTGCTGGGAAAACTGGAAAGACACATGCAAAAAACAAATGAAGCAGGACCACCTCCTTATGCCATATATGAGAATAAATTCAAAATGGATTAAAGACTTAAATATAAGATACAAAACCATAAAACTCCTAGAAGAAAATATAGAAAATAAATTTGCAGACATTACCCTTAGTAATATTTTTACTGATCTATCCCCTCAGGCAAGGGGAGTAAAAGAAAAAATAAACATATGGTATTAAATCAAACTAAAATGTTTTTTCACAGCAGAATATTCATAAATTCTTGAAAGGCATTCTCATTGGAATTTCTACCCAATGTCACCTAACTTTGGGCTATGTCTCCACCAGATAAAGAGTGTGTAGAAGGGAGTGGGGAGGAGTGGAAAGGGTAAAGATTACAAAAAACCAACAGTGACCTGAGACCGGAGTTACTTTGTATATGGTAAAATAAGAGACCCAACTTTGTTGATGAGCTACTAAGAGAGAATAATAAGATCTATTGCCCAAAATTTATTACCACTTTTGCTTTCTGTTTTAAACACAATTACCAAATAGGATATTGAGCTGCCTGGCTTTCTTCGTCAGTATTTGCATAGAGAGATAATGAAAAAGAATGGAAATTCTAAAGATTTGTTCTTCCCATAATTAAAGCATGTTCTTTTCTATCTTTCCCAGAATTTCTCTTCTAGTTAACTTTTGTATACAAGAACCAAAGTCCTACTAAAATCTTCCACATAATTTCCAATTACTCTTCAGCTAAGGATGTTTCAGCTTTTAATGATGTTTTAGTATTTAAAGATGATGCTTTCTCAAATTAACTAAGTGATCTTGAAAGTACAGCAGTGGTAAGCAAATGTCTCTGAAACCTAGGAGAAGGGCAAGAGAGAAAGCTACTACCTAGCCATTATTGTCTCCAAATGTTTTCTCTTTTGCAAATAGTATGCTAGAAGAGATAGATGTAGTTATATTGTACTTATTTTATATTGATCTAAATAATATTGTTTTCCTTATTAGGATTTAATTGATTAAGCATGAAGTTATCAGCAAGTCAATTCTGCTTTAATTAGATAGGTACTGAACAATCTGATAATAATTTTAATAGTGACAAGCTGTAGTGTTCACTCATTCGTGAAAAAAGTAATATTACATTGTTTGGCTTATCTAAATGGGAGGGGTAAATATTTAAATATTTTACATGGAGGAAAAATATCTAATAGAATATGATCTGCTAATAGGTTAAGTTTAATTGTAAAAATAAAAACTTTACAAATAAGCATTAATTATGTACCTACTATATGCGAGGCACTGGGGATGTAAGGATAAAAAAAACCCACTGACCTCAATATTTCATTGCTCAGAGACATGTAAACATATAATCTTAATACCGTAAAGAAAATATGAATATAAGTTATACAAAGCACCATGAGAACATGGAACATAAGTGAACAATTTATTAGACGTCTTGAAAGTGGTGGTTTAGAGGAGAAATTTACCTGGTAATTGCTCCTGAGGAAAAAGTATTTCTGACAGAGATAAATTATGTCCAAACAAACAAATGTACTCTGGATAATGTGCTAACACAACAGTGATTTGAAAATATTACCCAAGAAATCAACAAAATTTAAGCAAAAAATTAAGTAACCATATAAAGTGTAGACTCCAGCAAAGAGATATGATGGGCATTTATTTTGGGGATTTCCAGCATATATTTCCTCCTTTTTAACTGTATCCAGGTTCCTTTCATCGTATATCTCTCCCACACTGTATGGCACCTTGAGGAGGTGGTAAATCTAGGATCTTATCTCTTGCTAAGAGAACATGCATATTCTCCATGACACCCCAGCTCAGGAAAGTGAAAACATGACCTAAACTCCGTTAATGAGGTGAACTTGTCTGGGATTCTGATACTTAACCAACAACAGATGAAGCTTTTGAGTATTATTCATCTCAAAGGGCATCAAGACAAGGCTGTGTCTAAGGTTCTTACATTCCTGCGCCCTTTCAGAGTTTACTCTCAGGTGAGATATCAAGTGACCAGAAATCTATAGCCATTTACCTGAGTAAGCAGATAACAGACTCTCCCTCAGATAAATAATGGGCTTTCCCCACAGCCACAGGATTCTGCTCAGCTCGTGCATAGGGACATCCGGAAAGTTCAGAAAATCTAACACCCCATGTACTCTCATATTACCAAACCAAGTCTTTTTGTTATTATGTGTTATAGCAGACAGTTGTTATTTTTGTCTTTCTAGCATCCATTCTACATTCTTTTAGTGAGTGCACACAAATTTTCCTTGGAAAGTTTCTTTCCCATTTTTCCATCCATGTGATTTGAGTGGAGTTGTCTCCGTTTTTAGTTCCAGGGGTAGGCATGGGTCCCCAATCTGGCCAGTGAGAGCTAATGAAACTCAGTTTCAAATGTTTTGTTTGTTTGTTAAAACTGCTAGTAAAGAACCACAATGAGGTGCATGCTTGCCTGCAAATGAAATCAATTAGCAGGGGGAAAAAAGATGATGGAAATGGAGGTAAACTTCCTGAATTCTCAAGTGAGTTAAGCAATGTCCACATCATATGTTTTTCCCCCTAAAGTCAGTTTAATTTTTTTTTGTCATTTATAATTAAGAGTCTTAATAAACATAGGTGATTTGGTCTCTCCCTTATTTTAATCTCTATGGTCTGTATTCTAAAATCTCAGGCTTGTAAGTGATTTTAAAGATCACTTGGTAAAGCCAACTAGGTGAATTTTGGATGCTCCATTCTTCCAGTGTCTTACCTCCAGTAATGAGGGGTTTGCAACCTTCAAAAACAGAATTATCCTGGGTCGGCCGAGTGGCGTGGTGGTTAAGCGCTGGCTTGAGAAGCCAGCGGCCCCAGTCGGGTCCCACATATGAGGGCCAGTGACACTGCCCTCAAAAAAAAAAAAAAAAAACAGAATTATCCTTAAGTTGCTTGAAATTAAAAAAAAAAGTCCTGGTGAAATCTATCTTCTAGACATGAAATAGACAAAAAATAAATTACATAATAATTCAGTTAATTATAGAGTATATTAAATGTTAATAAGTGATATGAAAATACGGAAAAGCCAGTTAAAGTGAGGAGAGGGTTTAGATTGAGGGACACAGTTTACCTTATCAAGTAAATTGGTCAGGGTCAGTCTCATTGACAAAATGAAGTTTGAGGGAAGACTTAAAAGAGGATAGGAAGCTAGCCAAGAAGACACCTGGAGAACTGAATATTTTAGGCACAGAAAGCAGCTAGAGCAAAGGCCCAAGTTGAGTGTATGCCTGGCATGTTTTAGGAATTGCAAGGAAGCCAGTGTGGCTGGAGATGAATGAACAAGGAGGAGATGAGGTCTGAGGGCCAAAGGAGGGGTACATCATGTAAGCTTACAGGCATGTATTAATTATTTACCAAATATTCCAGCTTTAAACAATAATAAACACATTATCTCACACAGTTTCTACGGTTATAGAATTTGGGAGTAGCTTACTGGTAATTCTGGCCCAGGGTCTCTCATTAGGTTGCAGTTCTAATATTGATCGGGGCTCCAGTCATCTGAAGTTTTGACCGAGGCTGGAATATCTGCTTCCAAGATAACTCATTCACATGGCTGTTAGCAGAAGGCCTCAGTTCCTTGCTATGTGGGCATTTTCTAAGGGCTGCTTAAGTGTTCCTACAAAATGTAGCTATCTTCTTCCAAAATAATTCATCTGAGAGAGAGGACAAAGTCCCAATATAGAGCCTCGAAAGACACATTTCTACAACATCCTGTTATATACACAGGTCAATTATTCAATATGGGAGGCAATTACAATGTGAAGTTCTAGGAGGCAAGGATTATTCAGTGCCATATTGGGCACTGGCTATCACAGCCATAATTAGGAACTTGGGTTTTACTTTTAGAAATATGGCAAGTCATTACAAGGTTTTAAATAGAGCAGTGATTGACTTATATTTTTAAAGGATTACTCTGGCTACTGGTTCTTGACTACAGTTAGGGAGGCAAGAGAAGAAGCAAAAGCCATATTAGAAGCTATTTCAGTAATCAAGCTGAGAGATGACAGTAGATCAAATGGTAGCCATGAAAGAGAAAAGAAGAGATTAGATTATGGATATGGTGAAGGACTGGTACAGAATTTCCTTATACATCTTCTGTGGGGTTTGAAAGACTTAGAGAAATCAAATACAAAGTTTTGACTAAGCAACTAGAAGAAAAGAGTTGCCATCAGCTGAAAAGGAGAAGAAAATTAGTAAATCAGTTAGGTGAGGCAGGAGGGAGTCTAGAAATTCAATTTTGAAAAGCTGAGTATGATGTGTCTGATAGACATCTGACTACACAGCCTAGAGTTTTAGAGAGAGAAACTTTTTCTACAGCACTATAAATGCATACATGTGATATTTAAAGCGATGAGACTGAATAAGACCACCAAGGGAGTGACTGTATATAAAGATGAAAGGAGGTCCAAGGACAGAGCCCTGGGGCCTTCTAGTATGAAAAGATGATGAAGAGAAGGAGCCAAAATGGATGTTAATTGAGTAAACCTTACTAGTTCTCAGGCTCCCAAAATATTTCATCAAATCGAATTTTCTGAGTTTTAGTAATATGTTTTATCCTTCTATAAGTTATTTCTAAACATCTATAAGATAAAAGAAAGGAACAGAGGCCCCAATAAAGCTAAAGTCAAATGACAAAACAGACTTAAAGCAAGAAAGGAAAACTAAGCACAGAATAGGTTCCCTATGGAATTACCTGCTTGTGCCTGCCTATATTTCAGATCTTTTCCTCTTCCTCTCTCCTTTCTCCTTTCATGTATTTCTCTCTATTTTTCTCTCTCTCTCCCTCCCTCCCTCCCTTCCTCCTTTCACTTGGTCTGTCCCAGTGCCATATTCCTGTTTTTTGGTGTGTGTGTGTTTTTTTTTTTTTCTTATTCACTTTCATTACTTGTGATGATATTTTCTCTTTTATGTCCCTGGGAAACATTTGAACATTTATAATGCTAAACAAGCTCCTGTTTTTCTTGATGAAGGCTCAGAGACAACAGTCCAACATACAGAGGGTGCCAAAAAGATGTACATACATTTTAAGAAAGAAAAAAAACTGTATTAAAATTACATTAGTGGTAACCACTTTGAGTACCCCTTTGTAATTGCAGAAGTCAAACATGACTTGTATTCATCTTTTGTTATCGGTATAGAGTATTACAATTTTAATAGTTTTTTCCTTTCTTAAAATGTGTATACATTGCTTTGGCATCCTCTGTATTTGTATAGAGATTGAATGTTTCACACATTTTTAAAAATACAAGAGGACTGCCCTCATTTTTATCTGAACTTATTATCCTTGAAATATTTAAAGGAAATGAAAACAGGAATAAAAGCCTTCAAACACCTGTCCAGTTATGTGATGGATTTTTCTTCTTTTAACAAAGTGATCATATGTCATTGCTTTGATGATGTTAGACAGAATGAAGGGTATAGATGTCTCTAATATATAATGTTCTGGATTTGGATAACACTTCCCTACCCCCTTTATTAGAAAAATTACTTGGCCCCAGGCTATTTACATTCTTTTTGGATAAATGTTACTCAGTGTGGAAAAATTCCACAGAGAATTTCTTAATCTATAGCCATTTCATTTTCAGTACTGTTCCACGTTATTCATTGTTCTCTTACAGAAAGGCAGCGAGGTGTGCTGGAGCTTACTCTGATCTGAGAAGACCTGAATTTTTCTATCAGTTCTACAAATAGATGAGTTTGAAGGTAAGCCCCTTAGATTAAGCATTCTTTATAAACACAAACTTTTAGAATCTAATACTAAAACAGAGGATTGCTATTTAAGTTTTGAATTAATATATTTTTCTTTTTTAATCTTGTTTTTTAAGATTTTTATTAAAATACAACTAACATACAATATTATATTAGTTTCATGTGTACACCATAGTTATTCAACATTTATAGATCTAAAGAAGTGATCGCCATAAGTCCAGCAACCATCTGACACCGTACCACACTATCACAGTATTATTGACTATATTCCCCATGCTGTACATTATATCTCCATGACTTATTTGTTTTATGCCTAGAAATCTGAACCTCTTATTCTCCTTCACCTTCCCCCGCCTTTTTTAATTTTTCAATTACAGTTGACATACAATATTATATTAGTTTCAGGTGTACAACAAAGTGATTAGACATTTATATAATTTACAAAGTGATCACACTGATAAATCTGGTACCCACTCTGACACCATATATAGTTGTTACAATATTATTGAATATATTCTATATGCTGTGCTTTATTTACATCACTGTGACTGTTATAACTGGCAATGTATGCTTCTTGATCCCTTCACCTTTGAAATGAACGTAGTTCTTCATAAGCCCCTCTTCACACACCTACACACAAACTAACACAGTAAGTTTCCTTTAACACCCTACCTTTATTATAGTCACTTGTATAGTCTGCCCATTCTGGACACTATAGATCTGATACCACATGAGGTCAAAATCAATTAAGACTTATATTTTCTCTATGCCACATTTGTTTAAAACCACAATGCCAAGAATAATAGTGGAATTAATTGTGTTATGTTTTGCATAACCACACTATTTGCCACTGACACATGTTCTTCACACAGAAAGAATTCACAGGTGATGAGTCTCCAGTGCATTCAAAGTATATCTAAATTAGGAGGAGGTAACTAATGGGGAAGAGAGGGGGAGAAAGAGAGAGAGAGAAGAGGGAGGAGGGAGTACTGAGTCTGAGTGCATATAATTTACAGCAGCACTTTATATAGCATAAAGGTATTATAAATATAAGCAGTATCATAGCAAGAAAAGAAAAAAAAAACAGAAATAGGCAGAGCTAGACAGAAGTCCAGTAAATAGAAATATCCTATTTCCTCAGGGACTTAGCAAAAGGGATGAGAGAGAGGGAGGTAGTGTGCAAGAGAGGATGTGGAAAAGGGAAAGAGGAAAAATAGAGCCTCCATTCCATGCCTGTGAGGCTGAAAGTCTTTCTGACCATCTCTCAATCTTCTGGAAATTGCAGGGAGGGTTAAAAAAAAAGGAAACCAGACGGCCCTCCTTTCTCCACCCTTTGTATCTAGCACCAAATCCCATCGAGCCCACTGGGGAAATACTGCTCCTTACTGCCACCCACGCCAGCTTTGGGGCCACAGTTCCAGCTCTCCCCAGCACAGGGCAGCACTGCCCCCAGCTCATTGCCTCTGCCTGAGTTACTGCAGTTACCTCCAAACCAGGCTGCCAGCCTTAGGCTTCCCCTACTACCTCCAGTCCATTCCTCACCTAGGAGCCATAGTGATATTCCAGAAACAAACAGCAAATCTTATCTCCACTCAATGTCTTGAAGATAAAACCCACACTTCTTATCCTAGCTTATAAAAGTCTTCCTAGTCTCTTCCATCCCTACCTCTCCAACTTCATTTCTTGCGTTGGGATGGGAGATGGCAGGGAAGCTGTATCTTTGCCAGGAGTTCTGACACTAATTGTTTCATCTGAATGGCTTCATACTCTCCTCACATTAGTGTTCTTTACTATTCATTGCTCCTATGGCCAAAATGCCTTCCCTTTTTCCCCTCCACCCCTACCCCTGTCTTTCACTTTGCCCAGACAACTCCCCAAAGTCCCAGTCCCTAAGCGCAATGTAACCTGTCAGAGGAAGAAACGGCTCCATTGAAGAATCTCTTATGGGCAGAATCAAAATGGACTTCCACCTATTTGTATAATCATTCTCTTGGGGATTCTCTTTTCTCCCTTTGTATCAATTACTTTCTCATTGGGAGGCATTAGATGAGACTTTAACCCATGGGAATGAGCATCCTCAGGGTTTCCTGCCATCCCCCCCAGCAGACACCAGCCATTGCCTCGGGTCCAGCCAGCATTTCCTGACAAGCCAGAGCAGTTTACCTCATGGAGCTCTGCAGGGGCTAAATTCACAGACCTGCACCCTCATGCTGACAACCTGTCTCACTGTTGAAAAACAGTTCAAGGTAGCACTTGAGACCAAACGTGTCATTTTCCTTGTCAAAATGAAAGCTGTAAATTTTAAACCTAATGCTTAATGTATCCAGATATTGAACACAGGGACTTTTATCCTCAGCTTAATGGTCTGTCTAAAAACATCAAAAAAGATTACTTAAAAACTCTGGGCCTCAGAGATCCTATAAAATTACATGAAGCGCCACCCCCTCCATCTCCTTCAAGTTTTAAAACATTTATTAGAAAACACTTATGCAATATATGAACTCCTTTTTCCTTAGCCTTAGATGCTATGTGCTTGATTGCTGGGGGTGGGGTGGGGGAGTGGTTAAGAAAAGCAATAGGATAAGATGAAATTTTATTAGATTACAATCTAAAATTTTAATAGAGTTTCTGCTTCTGGGAATGGATGGGAAACCTTATTCAGCATCTTCTTGAACAGGGAAAATGTAAAAGCATGGCTTTCCTCCTTTAATGTGTCATGACAATAAAGAATGGCAGAGCTTTTTAATATATCTTTTTAATTCGGGTATTTGTAGAGACCTGATTAGAACAGAAAGACAGGCGAAGGTAAGTGAAAGCAGTAGGAAGAGAGTTAAAATATAATTATTATCTCCAATAAAAGGAGACTTGGAGTAAAGGATAATTGCTAAGATTTTAGGGATGAAGAAATTATAACACTGGATCTTGGCAGCGTTATCAAAATCTGACCCACCAGCATGCATTTATCGGAGGCCCTAAAAATCTACTCCACGGTCAGAGTATCTGCGAAGCAGCGATGTGGCAAAGTTTGTTTCGAAGGTCTTACTGACGCAGCCCTAAGAATTCGTTGTTGACAAAAACAGACTCTGTATTGCCTCTGGGCTATAAAGAGATAGGGGATGTTTTACATACAATCATTATCTTCCTGCCCAGAGAAAATTATGAACCATGAAGTTGAGGGGGATCAAGCCAGCTTTCAACTTTGCATTAAATCTAAGACTTCATACTGTATACTGCTGCCTCTTCTAGAGAGCAGAGTTGCTAATTAGGGGGACAAGATGCTTGGGAAATGGAAAGCTTCCAAGTTCCTCCTGAATTCAAAATTTCCAATATTTTTAAAGCATTATAACCCACAGATGGTAATAGTATCATCTGCTTTACCTGCCTGAAGAGTGCTCTCCAATGTGTCTGTTTCTGACACAGTAATAACTCCATTATAGGCCCCACATTTAAGGTTCTTACTTTAATGCCCCAACATTTTGGTGCATGACTGGCTTCCCGACAATGCAGCAGCCTCATTAAGGATGACTCTGGGGCTAAAGCAGCATCTAATGGGTTAATGAGGCTGGGCCATCTCAGCCTGTTAGCAGCTGCTTAAGCAGCAGGCTGGGGAAAGCTCTGTTGATTTTCATTCTTCACTGCTGAGTGATGAAGGGCAACCTATATGCTAGAAGTCTAGTCAGGCCACAACCTGTACTCATGTACAAAAAAAAAAAAAAAAAAAAATTCAATTCAATCCATGCCCCAGGTCAACAATTACTCCATGATATATGATAGAAGGGTAAAGTCAATGCATTTACAGTGCATCAGGGGCTCAAACCAGGGGGCTTGGGAGATTAGTCACTATTTTAATTATCCTTTACCGGGAAAATTATGACTATTGGATCTGATCTAGAATCTGAATAGTTCTTTCATTGATGATTATATATGTCTTGATTAATGTTACTGATGCTTTCAGCAACAGTATGTCTTCGCTGGTCACTTTGGGTCTCTGAACTCATTTGGGGACACAGAGCTCAAAACTCTACTACTAAATATAGTACACTGTTTTCTAACAAACATATTATATTTCAAAGAAAAAATGATTTTAATAGGAACAGACAATCATCACCTAATGCTCACCTAATAGACATGGAACAACTCCTTCGTTTGGTGTCACTGTGTGAAAGAATCAACTCAAGTGCTTATTAAATGATTCCTGAGGCCCATCTCCAGAGATTCTTATTCAGTAGGTCTGGGGTGGGGCCTGAGAAGTTACATGTCTGAAAAGTTCCCAGGCAATACTGATGTTGCAGGTTCACCAACCACATTTGAGCAACACTGTCCTAGAATACCACTTTCTTGATATTCTTTCTCCGTCTTCTTTGCTGGATTTTCCTCTTCTCTAGGGTCTCTAACTTGACATGATCTATGGCTCAGTCTTACACCTCTTCAACCTTCTCTCCTGGGGCATTTCATTCAGTCCCATGACTCTATATCAAATCTATAAGATGATAAAACCTCATTTGGCCCCAAATTCATAATTGTGTATCTACTTTCTATTCAGCATCTCCTGATTCTCTTTTCAACTTCCAAACCTAGTCCTCTCCGGCATTTTCTAACTCAGTAAAGTACACCAACATTTAAAAAACTGTTCAAGCCAAATCCTTCATCATCCTTAATTCATCCCTTTTTCTCATATCCCACTTCCATCCTTCAGTAAATCTTGTTGGCTCCCTTTTCAAAATATATCCAGGATCAGGCCATTTCTTATGACCTACCCTGGCCAAGCCACCATCAGCTTTTGCCTAGGTTATTGCTACTTGTCCCCTTGTCCCCTACCCTACTCCCACAAGGTGATCGATCATTTAAATATAAGTCAGTTCTCACTATTCTGTTCTAAACCTTCTTAATATAACTCAGAATAAAAAGCTGGAGGTCTGACAGTATCCCCGAAGGTTTATATGATCTGACCATATTCCCCCCTTGCTCACTTCCTATATCTGCAGTTTCCCCCTCACTCACACGCTCTGGCCAGACTAGTGTCCTTGCTCTTCCTTTCATACAGCAAGCCCATTCCTGCCTCAGTGCCTTTACACGTGCTGTTTCCTCAGCCTGGAATATTTTCCCCTGGTTATCCACAGGCTCAATCCCTCACTCTGTTCAAGTCTCTGCCAAAGGTGTCTACCAAAGGGGCTTCCCAGCTCCCTCTCTAAAAGAGCACACAGCCCTGATACATCTCACTCTCCAACCTCCTTACCCTGTTTCACTTTCTTTCCCTTGCTGCTTATCACTCCTGATGACTCCTTATTTATGTGTTTGTTTATGGCTCATCTCCCTCCACCAGAATGCAAGCTCCATGAGGGAAGAAATTATGTTTCTATCCACTGCTGTATTACCAGTACCAGAAATAGGATCTGGTCTATCGCAGGAGCTTGATAACTATTCGGTGACTACACGAATAAACTGATGGAAAAGTGAACATTTTAGTCTGTCATAAAGAAATTGACTGATTTTTTTTTCTCTCTAGAATTGATAAGTTATTTTTCTTAGCCTTAATCACTTTAAGGTGCAACATTTTTGCAATATTTACTTCAAAAGTTATAATATATATATATATATATATATCACTTAAGTAAAAATTATCCAAAAGATAAGTTGCATAAATTTTCATTTCACACTCGCAATAAAATTCTGCAAAATTCTTACTCCACTCCACCTCCGTTTCCCCCACACCCTTTTTCCCCTGAATCCATGGTCCCCACGAACATTAGCCTGAGAAACAGTCTTCTGAGTGACCCTGTGCACAGAAAGAGCTGCTGAGTCTATATATCAAACTGATTGGTCACAGGTGGTCACAATGTTGGACAAAAAATGTAAATTTTTAAACACTGTGGTTATTGCATAGAGTAATAGTGCCTGTTTGAAATGCTATCATAGCTAATTAATGCAGCCCAAGAGTTCTCACAGTTGATAAATACAGAGATGGCAAAAGTCTGAAAGTTAGGTAAAGGAACCAGTATGAAAATAGCTTTGGAAAAATACACTGCAGCACACAGCCACCATTCATCCTTAACACTGAAAAATTGTATTAGTGCTTAAAATGACTCCTCTCACTAACTTTCCACCCAACTCAATTTAATTTAACTCAATTTAGGCTTAAATGCTTATACTCTGAACTCGACCATCTTTGAGCGTTTTAAAGGGTAATGACATTGATAGTTGAACCTGTGGACCATGTTGCATATTTTCTAACGTTAATTGTTGGGCTGAAGCTTGCAATGAAAAGCAACTATTAAAAAAATAAATGCGTGTGGAGATTAGAGTCCACATTTTGAAATGTCAGTAAATATAGTATTTATGTGACAGATCATAATGACTTGTAAAAGGCAGCCATATGTGTATCAAGCTCTCACTCTTCCTAATGTTTTTTTTTTCTTAAAAAACCTCTTATTTTTAAATCTGAGAAAATGGTACCAAACGATAACTATCTTTCAATTTTTTTGAGGAATGGGGACTAAAAATCTGACACCCTCAGCCTGCGGATTTCTCCCTTTCAAAGGGAAAGCAGGGGATCATTTCCAGTTTGTGTGCAACTGTCATAGCACAACATTCAGGGAAATAGATTTAAGAAAAAGAATCGAGGATAGAACATTGCAGTCAGTTCCTCAGTCTTTAATGTACTGTTTCACTACTTAACAGTGCCTAAAGGTAGTTTGCCAGTGTACTTTCACAAATAGCACCATTAACAGAATTTTACATGCCTAGGTCACTTTCCTTTGATCCCAAAGATGTCTTAAAACAGTGTACAAACAACAGACTTGAGGCTACGTCCCTGAAAGACAGCCACTTCTGGGGAGTAGAAGTGGTCCCTGAAATAGCAACAGAAAACGCAGGACAATTTCAAACAAAGAACAACGATGAATGTTGGTCCTTCTGAAAAACACCAAGGATGTTAAGTGTTTTCAGAGAGTGAAATCAAACACAACAGCATAAGGTCAGTGGAGAATTTTCCTAGGAGATAGAGAATGTGCTTTAAAGTGATTAAGTACTAAAAGGTCATCACAGACTTCCAAATTTCACGGTCCCCTATACATAAACCACGTCTCCGAATACACTGAAATTATATCTCAAGCATAAGCTTTCTTTTGTTCTGGGGCCAATTTGTAAGGGATCTTTATGTGAACAAAAGCGTTTGTCTTTACAATAACCATCTTTCTTTAGAAAAGGCAAGCAATATACTTTTGTGATGCCAAATCACACAATAGAGGAAACCAAATAATTCCAGCGAGGTTTGATGAGCCCTCAGCAAATGCTACAACAATTCTAGTCACCTGTCACTCAGGAAGTATCTTATAAAGAATCGTGTGGCATTGCTACTGTCTATTGCCTGCGGTATTCCTTTTGGTTCACTTGAGGTTTTTTTTAAAATATATAATAAATGCATTCAATAATTGTTTGAATTGCTGCTGTGCATTCTGCCATAAATGGTTTATGGATAACCATCAATTGGTTCTGCTCATCAGTCTAACAAGTTCAATGTACTACTCAGAGCAAAGGATGACTATTTATTTAACAGCTCTTGGCAGGAAAATTTGTTGCATGCCACAACTTTACAAAGAACATTAAAATCAATGACAATTTATAAACCAAAGGCTGGGAATTATGCGTTGGATTCCCATAATTCATCAGAATAAAGCTGTCAGATACCTTTTATTATAAATTAATAGCATGTTGTCTAAGAGCTTGGAGGAACACATGTTTTTCCAGTTCAGTACTGACATCTAGTGGACAATAAAAAATAGTCCCCCATGTTCTCCCAAGTACGATTTAACCTCTTTCCTGAAAGATGTTTGTTGCTGTCAGAAGATTTTTAACATACAAGAAACTGTGTTTGATTTTAGGTTTTGTGTTTTTGTATTTGAGCTAACAAATATGTCACAGTTTGAACTTTTAGTGATAAACATTGGCAACATGTACCTAATAATTTAAAACCTACTCAGTTAATCATACCTTCTTCTTTTTTTAAATCTGTTTCCAAAATGTATTTTAAACTTTATACTACTTTTCATATTTGGGGACTTAATTACCTCTAATTGTCTACTCTAAATTAATTATACTATATTAAAATGTCAAACTTCCAACTCTAAAATCTCATAAAGAAATAGAAATATTGTTCCAAATATAATTTCAAAATAAGAATTGACTTAGCTTGTATACAACTAAAGTTAGCATTTGACTTAACTATTGTAAACTTTTCTCTTCAGTTTAATGTGATTTATTAATGGCCAATATATTGCAGAGAGAGAGAGGGAGGGAAGGAGGGAGAGGGTGGAGTGGGAGAGGGAGGAGAGAGAGAGAGAGAGAGAGAGAGAGAGAGAGAGAGAGAGAGAGAGAGAGAGAGACACTACTTAAATGCACTATCTGTGGATTTTGTTCCTTAAAAAGTATTTCCAGGTTGGTCTACACAATAACATTTGATGGTCACTAGCATCCCTCAAAACTGAAAAGATATCTTAGACTGGAAGCTCTCAGGCACACACCCTGGAGCAGGTAGAATTTTTAATGCCTTAGATAAGGGACAAATCTGACGCTTTTCGAGTGTTCCAGGCTACCTGATCTGGGCCCAATATGGACTTGACTTTGCAGGAGATTATGGAGGTTAAGGAATACATTCAACTCAGAGCCTTTTGGAATTTAGTTTATCTAAAAGTAGAAAAGAGAAATGAAACTAGTGTTTACTGTGTACCTGCTTTTCTGTGTACTGGCCCTATCACAGGCACCCTACATAAGAGATTAAAGCAGTATGGGTCAGGGTTGAAAATTATTGGTCCACTTTTATATGCTTTAAAGGGGATTGAATGACATGTTCCAGGACCGGCATCAAGATGAAATTTTTAGGAGAAAAGAAATAACATTTCTTTCTAACTTGACTGTTACTGGGAGACAACTGGTGAAACTCAACCAAAATCATAATCTGCCCCATTCTACTTTACTGAACTATAAAATGGTGAGAACGGTATATGAAACCACCTTATAAATCTGGTGAAGTTTATAAAATCTATGTCAGGTTACTTTGAAAGCAGTACATTACAATGATTTCAGAACCCTATGTGATTATTATGAAGGTGAATAAATAGAACAGAGCAAAATATCCTCCCACAATAAAGAGAAATCAACTTCAGGAGTTCTTTATGTGAGGGTCGGGGGGTGGGCGGCAGAGGAGGGAGGAGGCGTGTGAACAGGCTTAAAGCATAAACCCACAAATTTTTATAAGGTAATGTAAAAGGAATTTTTTCAAGATATTTATAGTTTTCATATTTAAGAAACTCTACAATCCAGTCCCAACCTTCAAATCACTGTTGGAACATCTTTCTAAACAAGCTTTTTGCAAGTCATTGGGGAAAAAAAAGACATTGCTTGAATAAGGACAACTGCATAGCACTTTATCAGCTCACCTGCCCTCTCAATGGGCAGGTTTTGTATATTACTAAAAGATAAACTAGGCTGCCTTTTGGAGTCATAAATAACTAACTTTGGTTCTTTTAATAAAATAACCTTTATCACACATCAGTCTTCAACTAACATTCCCTTCCTTGTAAAATAATTTTTACCTCTCTAATCATTCTAAATCCTATATTCTAATCTAAGCTATGGACCTACACAAATTCCCTTTACATAGAGATACTTTAAAGATCCCCATTGATGGAGAAATCTGCAATGCTGCTGTACAGCTGTCACATTCAGTGCACAGAGGTTAGGACCAAAAAGCAGACCAGGAAAACCAGAGATCTTCTTCCTAATTAGCATAAGGTCCAGTTCATACAGTTACAATAACTTTTTTTAAAGCCTTCTTCTCACCCTTATTATTTTAGGTTGTGATTGAAGGAGACAGAATCCTTACACATTCGATATGGAAGAAACCTCAAAGAACACCTACCCCAACTCCTCGGCCCCAGACAAGGAAAAGAGCCTTAGAGAGGGTCAAGGGTGCTACCAGCCGGGAGTACAATAACGAGAACCATCACCCAATGGGAAAGGAGGTCATCAGGGTGAGACTGTAGGGTGTCATCAAGCCCAGGAAGGATTCAAGGCCAAGGGGCTGAAGTAAGGCTAGGAGCAAAGACTAGAAGATAACCACAGAAACAGGGAAGAGCTGTCCCAGAAATGTGTGGTCAGGCAGCGTGAAAATTCCTGAATGAAGGGAGCGGCCAGGAGCAAGGACGCATCCAGGTGCCAAAGGCCAGGACCATGCTTAACTTCAGAACTCATACAGGCAAGCAAGAGCTCAAGGCAAGCGGCACAAGGCAGGGAAGCAGAGCAAGACAGATGAATAAGAGCCCGTAGGTTCACGAACGGGAAAAGGATAGTCAAACTCACGATCAAAAGCAAGATTTCCGCTCCACTTTCTACCACTTGGAAAGGGCTTCAGACACTAAGGTAACTGACGCAGGCTCAGATATTCTATAGGATTCTGTGAAGATAGGATTCAGTCCCATACCATCTAACTAGGCGTTTGAGCTGGTCATCGGAGCAACTGGTTAGGTGATGAGTATATGGACTTTAGGTAACCAGAGTGCCAAGAGGACAGTATGTTAGTTGAATGTACTATACATATCAAAAAGGGCAAATCAGTAAGATATGTGATTTATATAAATGTACAAGTTAATATTTGTACACATGGGCAGAGACTACAACTTGATAATCTAGAGACATTCTTCTTAGTTCTTGTCCCTTCAACTTTCTTTTTGTGTTGTTTTTAGCTGAGCCATCCTGCCACCTGTTGGCAGCTCAGCAGCAGCTCAGCTCGGGCTGGGCATCGAACGGCTATTGCTCAGAGCTCAGTTCACACTCTTGAGCGAGCTCTTAATCAGCCCTTTGTCCCTTCAACTTTTAGTCATTTTACTGTTTGTTAATAGTTTTTCCACTACCAAGTCCCCAATGCATTTTGAAAGTATTTTCCTGGGTAAATTCACATCACCTATTTATTTTTCAAGTTTGTTTATAAAAATGCCCACTTTAAAATGTCATTTTTAAAGAGCTAGGGTACATATTCATTTAATAAGTGTTTATACTTCTTTTGAATCTCTTAATATTCTGTGTCCAACTGAGGACTCAAAATAAGACACACAGTGAATTCAAATCAGTCTGTTTTCCAGCTAAGAATTTTAAATCTAAAGATTTTGAATTTTACCTAAACACATTACAAACCAACTTTTTACGGTTTATTTAAAAAAACAGAGTAAATTCTAATTAAATGAGTTAGTTTAAATGATGATAAAATTACATCATTAGAAATTTTAACTGAATAACTTCAGGTTAATCAGAAAATAGCAGCAGAAAGGAAGCAGGGTTGTTTATAAATTAACGCATTTAATTAATGATTTACAGCTAATTTACTTCACTAAGTCCCTTCTTCAATGTGTCACTAAGATTTTATCTTTGAATTTCAGAATAAAAAAGTCAAGCTATTATTTAGAGAAATGGGTAGAGGTGGGGAGCCAATTGAAAACTCCAACCGCTTTCTATATATTCCTTTTGATATTTCATCAGTAAAATTTTAATAGTTACACAAGAACCACATGTTGATGTTATGTGATAGTCCCCAGCAGAGATATCAATGACTATAACTGATGAAATAACTAAATATCAACAGTAAAAGGACCTCCAAGATGATAAAAAAGAACATCACAGAGGGGGGAAAATGAGTTGCTGGCCAACATGTAAACAAGAATTTAACTCTGTTTATTTCTTTCTTCCTTCAGATATATTGGAGAATTGCTTTGTGCCTTGTACCTCTCATGGTCCAATTTAATATCTTCCTGTTATTGAGAAGGTGGTTTATGCAACTTATTGGAGTCTTTCCAGGAGAGGGAGAGGGAAAGGGGGAGGAAGGGGGAGGGAGAGGGAGGGAGGGAGAGGGAGAGCGAGAGCCAGAGCGAGAGAGAAGGGAGACAGGGAGGGTAGAAAGAAGCAGGGAGAGAGAGGAAGAAGAAACTCACAGGAATATAAGGCTCAGTGTATAATATCCTTGACAGAAGGCTCCCATTCCTGTCTTAAATTCCATTTATTTTGTTATGATAGATGTTTTGGTATAGTGATCCATTAGAACAAAAATCTTTATTTTGCCCCAAAATGAATATAACAGAGTAAGAGCAATGGTAACTTCCCCGAATTTTTGTGTTTATTTTTAACCCTAACTCAATCTCCTTCAGAGCCTACAAAGATGATCAAAAGAATTTCTGAGGTGCAGTAATAAAAGACCTATCACTTTAAAAATTGTCAAGATCTCTCCCACGGCACACCATAGCAGAGGCATTGCTCAGATGTGCTCTCACTAACTGTGAAATAGAGGAAAATTACTAGGAAGATGGGGGTTTGAGCCCCGTGTATGGTTATCATATGTTACACCATGCCACAGAATCTGCCAAGACCCTTTTTGCTTCAAGGACGGAGTAGTCATCTGTTGTTTCAGGCTGCAATCAGAAACTAGTGCAGGCTCCCAGGTAGGTAGCAACACAGAGTGAGAAACCATCTCCTCCCAGGCCATTCTCAGGTTGCTTAGGGAAAGTAGGAGTGTACCAGCCAACTCACCATCTTTCTTAGAAAATGTCAATTTATAATTCTCACACTTGATAAGATCCCTAAGGTAGCTCTGCAGAACTTTCTGCCATGATGTAAATGTTCTATATGTGGCTTTCCAATCTGATCATTAGCGACATGGCAAGGTGATTGAGGAACTGCATTTTAAATTTTAATTATTATACATTTCAGTTTGGACAGTGTAGCCTTAAAGAGTAATGAAGACCATAAGGCACTATCTTAGACAGATCCAAAATCCTGGAGGGTCTATTGTCCCCTCAAATCACAATGTGTTGATAGGTACCTATATCATTAAATCTATAAGCAGCCCTGGGCATTGCACAGGCATTCTTCTTTTTACAAAGTAATGCTTTTAGATAACTCTCAGTATAAAAGATGTAATTTCATTTATAAACATTGTACTTTTAAACAACTTTTTGGGATTCCATCAGCTGGATTAAGTGTGTGACTCCTGGGCCAGCCAAGTGGCGCGGTGGTTGGACACTGTCTTGGGAAGCCAGCAACCCCAGTTCGGGTCCCGCATATGAGGGCCAGTGACACTGCCCTCAAAAAAAAAAAAAAAGTGTGACTCCTTTATTTCTCATTATATAGCAGCATGTTAAACTTGAGTTCATAAATAAATTGTACCTACAATTGTAGGAGTTAAGGATCTATCACTGATTTCAGTGCACTTACTATCTATCTGAAAATATAGGCACAAAAACAAATCAGTATAACACAGTGTCTTAAATTCCCTAACAAAGGTATATATTTCACTAACAGAAATATGGAATAACTCAACCGCCTGGGAATGGATGAATCAGAGAGACTAAACAGAGCAGGAGGTATCTGAGTTGGATATTGGCCACGAATAGGGAGGAAAAATATTGCAGGAAAAGAGAACAGCATTAGCAAAGTAATGTAAGTGGGTAATGCATACTCGTCTGGGGGGATAATGAGTAATTTGGTGTGACTAGAGCATAGGACACAGAGCAGGAATGGCTAGAGATAAAGTCAGATAGACAGTCTAGGATCAGATTGAAAAAGCCATTGTATGTTTGGCAAATGTCTTGCAGACACTGAACAGTTACCATAGGTTTTAAAACTTGGACAGGTGATGTAATTAAGTTCTTTGTTATAATGCTGGCAGCAGTGTGGGAGGCAGCCTACAAAGACTGGAGGCAGGGAGGGTACGCAAATAAAAGCTTTGTATTAATTTTTAATGCTGAAGATAAACAAAGATTAAAAAGATCATACATCACTGGATTCAGGATCATGAACGTTACCCCCAAATTTGGTAAAACATGGATCAGATGTCACAGGCTGCAGGTCATCAGACTAAAGATAGCCCACAGATGTGTTTTGTTTGTCTTACAATGTTCTTTTAATATCTTGATGTGGTCGCCAATATTTATGTATCAGAGGATTTTATAAGAAAATCCAGATTTCTCTTAAGAATATCTCTTTCCTTTTCAAAATCATAAGACTGAAAAATAGTGAAGTCTGCATTCTCTCCCAGCTACAATTAGCTATTTATTGGTTTGCAGTCGCTGATCTCTCCTCAAAGAATAGCCACTCTCTAGTTTTCCATGGTTCCCACCCCTTTCTGATACTTGATTTCTAGCCAGTTTCACTCATTTATAACACCTACCTGTCCCTGAAGTCATTTGAGTTATTTAACCCAATTTAAGATAGTTGATTTGGTTGGAAGTTCACTTGGTTTCAAAAACTTCTTCTGTGAATATTATTATCTATAACACCCACTATGTTTTTACTCTAACCACAATGAAACTTTGTTGCTTTCTTTAAGAGTTAACCTTCCCAACCTGTTTATTAACTTAGGCATATCTGTCCTTCTTGAATAGGTTTATCTCAAAAGTTTGGAAGAAATGATAACCTAAAGAACAACAAAATAGATATTGGACATTAGCTTTATGCAGTTATAATGCTTCTTCTGTAGGACATTTAACAGTTGGCAAGTCGTAGGCCCAACTGGCTCTCTCAGGATAACTTGTACCACATACCTATATGCGTCATCTTCCCTGTGACTTCCTAGCAAGTACTGAACGATAATTGTGAGAATTTGGCCAATCCTGAATCTTGGGTTTGGTGCTAGCTGAGAAAGCCCTATTATTTTAAACCTGGTAAACATCTATTTTTTTAAAAAAATTATTTTTAATTATAGTTGACATGCAACATACAATAATTATGTTAGTTTCAGGTGTACAACATAGAGGTTCAACATTTGTATACCTTACAAAGTGATTACCACAATAGGTCTAGTAACCATCTATCATTAGTTATTATATTATTGACTCTATTCCCTGTGCTGTACATTCCATCCTCTTGAATTATTTTATGACTGGAAGTTTGTAATTCTTTCTTTTTATTAGTTTCAGGTGTACAAAACAATGTAATAGTTAGACATTTACACTCCTTCAAAGTGATAATCCCCCTCCCCAAATCTACTACCTCTCTGACATCATATATAGCTGTTACCTTTTCATTGACTCTATTCCTTATGCTGTACTCCACATCCTGAACACCCATTTTGAGATAATCTTTCTATTTGGAAATTAGAGATTTTTAATCTGCTTAGTATTAATTAAGATGCAGATAATGAGCGGTATTAACATTTGTGAAATTGGAATTAATTGTAAGCTAGAGAAGTTGTAGCATACTAAGTCCTTGATGGGGTAGGTGCTGTAGCTTTGAGGACCTGCTACTTGCCAATTAATGGGATGTCCATATATGATAGTCAATGACTGGTCACATATTTTCTTCTTGGTTTATAGAACTCTGAGCATATGTCTTCATATGTTTCTTTAGGACTATCTCTATTGATCATAATATTGAGTGAGAGTGAAACACGTTTTTATGTATTGGTATAAAGCCTCTGTGATCTTACACAGACCAGTATAAAACCACATTTGTTTTATAAGAAGTTTGTATTCATTTGCAGATTCAGAAAGTGGGGAGTAGAATAAGCTGGGAAACCATGAATCATTCTTATTGTAATTCTATGACTACAGGGACAGGAGGGCAAGGAAGGTTTATAAGGAAGCATTTTTCTCCCTGACTTTTACTAAGGGTTTAGAATGTCCCACTCTTCTAAGTTCTAAAAAGGGAGACTGCATTGGAGGCCAGAAATTGTTTCATTGTGTGGATTCCTATCCTGGAACCACAGGTAATCATAATATTTAAATCCTAGATCCTACCCTTAGGCCAAATTTTGAATGAGATCATTCTGTCAAGCCCCCAGTTCTATAAATACCTTCACAAAGCACTTAGGGAAACCCCCACAGAGCTGCTGAGACCTAGAAGGCAGGTGTCTCCATGCAGCCAATCAGATGCTTAGAAAAAATTCTTGCCAAGGCTAAATGGCAGGTAGCCAAAGAGGAAAAATATAAAGAAGTTGGAGGTTCAGGACTGCATCTCTGAGGCATGGGCTTAATTCCACAAGCTGAATTCTACCTAGTAGCCTTAGAAGTCTCTAGGGCCACACACAGAACATCTATGTTGTCAAAGATTTCTCCCTTCCATGCTTGTTAAATTTTTCTTCACCCCCAAGGAAAAACAACAACAACAACACAAATTTTCCTTCTATCCACACTTCTCCTCTTAAGAACCTCAGCCTTGCCCAAACAAATTCATTCTCCATATTCACCAGGAGCCCACACTCGACTTTGCTTTGGGACCATTTTCTAAAACAGACAATTTGATGTAGATTTTGGCTTAGGGTTTGTTTGGATATAGATATCTTCCAACGGCCATTTTGAAGCAAATAATCAAAAAGTCCCCATGTATAATTCTTTATACCAAATAATACACATCCCTTACTCTGCTGGTATAGAAGACTTTCCACTTTGTTCAGTTCAGTGTTGTGTATATTTCAGGAGGATGTACACTACAAACTCTCTTAGCCAACCTCCACTCAGCAAACTGGCCAAATGAGTAGACATTCTCCATTCCCTCTGCAAACCTTACAGGTTGGTGCCCACAGCACACCGAATGGTCAAATCAGTGGGCTTGTCACATGTTCACCAAGAGCCAGATGCATTTGTCAGTTGTATTTATTTTAATGATCTAAGTTAATAACAACAACAACAAAACAAAAAAAATTTTTATTATGAATATGAAGAGAAAGAGATTTGTTTCTATGAAAACTAAGTTGAATATTTGGAAAGACTTCACAAAAGCAAGTTGTAAACACCAAACAATAAAATTAGGCGAGAAAAGACAACTGCAAAAGATTGTGAGATGGTAGGGTGTAGTTCATAAAAATTTAGGTTTCCATATTGCTTCATGAAAGTCTTTAAATTCTCTCTCTACTTTAAATAATCTGAAACTGCAGTTTGGGATTATAAGTGCTCTTTAGTGAATGCCAAACAGAACTACAATCAGCAAATCCGCACTCAATTAAAAACCTTGCCTTTGCATCAAAAGTTTGAATGAATGTACATTTATATGTTTTAAGTTAAAATAAAACGTTTAAGATATGCATGTATCCCTTTTATGAGCTTGGCTCTCCTCATCTTTTTCAATTCATCAACCAACTACAAGTCTCAGTTACCTCAGATAAGAGGACGTTTACAGAGAGAGACCCAAGATGGTGGAAGAGATCAACATTGTACCTACTTCCTCCTGTAACATGTAAAAATTACAACTAACTTATATTGTAGAATCAACTTGGAGAGCCATCTGAAGCCTAGCTGAACAGAAGTTTTATAACTAAGGATATAAAGAAGAAGCCCCTGGTAGGAGGGATAGAGATGAGAAAAGGGCTGGCCCAAAATCTCCATGTGGCAGTTGAGAATCAGGAGGGATAACTCAGCTGTGGAGGTTCCCCCCTGAGGATCAGGGAACCCCAGCCTCACACCAGGCTCCCCAGCCCAAAGTACTGGTGCCAGGAAGGGAAGGCCCTAAACATCTGGCTGTGAAAACAGTGGGAATTCTGACCACCTGGGTGGGATGGAAGGCTGGGGGAAACCCAGATGCCTTCTTAAAGGGCCTGCACACAGACTCACTCACTCACGGGCACTCACCCTGGACTCCGTTGGAGGCATGGTAATGTGAGGGGTGTCAGAAGCATATGGGGGCAGACTGAGGTGTGTGGCTTCAGGGTGAGAACTGGAGGACAGTTGCCATTTTCCTTGTGTGGGGGCCCCTTCTCCCATGCAGCTGGCAGGTGGGTGCCATCTTTCTTGTGTTGAGCCCGCCCACAGGCCAAATCTGAATCCTATTGGCCTGGTGAGCTTCCCTCACTTCACCCTCCTGACTCACTGGGGCCCAGCTCTACCCAACTCCCCCAGTGCCAGAGGCACTTTCTCTGCCAGCAGCCATCCTACCTACATTGCACTCTTTCTTAGAAAACTATTAGAATCCATGGGCCCCAGGCAGGTTGCTACTGGCCTGTGTGCTCTGAGACTTTTGCTGAGTAGCTCCAGGCTCAGCACTGGCACCAAACCAGAATCTACATTAACCTGATGACCATAACTCTTCCCACTCTAGTGCCTCTCTGAGACCCCTGCCTCATCCATGTCATGTACCACACGAGGATTTATCAGGAGCTGGCAGGTGGCAACAGGCTTCAAGGTATCCTGGCTTTTTGTGGTGCTACCCCAAGCCCATAACCTCAGTTCACAGTGTGGCCTGTCCCTCGTGACTCCAGGTTTAGCACAGGCAGAGAGCAGCAGTGGATCATTTTGTAGATCCTACCAAGCAGACCCTGCTTGCCACAGGCATTCGGTGACCTAGCCTGCATTAGCACCCCTCACAAAAGGCCCCAGCTTTGGAAATTGGCTTCAGACCACAGCAGAGAACTATTTGGAAATTGGCTTCAGATAACGGCAGAGAACTTCCCAAAACACTACTTCAAGGGGATATGTGCATCCATACGTTCAATGCAGCACTGTTTACAATGGCCAAGATGTGGAGGCAGCCTGGGTGTCTATCAATGGAAAAATGGATAAAATGGTGGTGATATATATATATATATATATATATATATATATATATATATATATATATATATAAATAGATATATATATATATATATATATATATATATATATATATATATATATAATGAAATATTGCTCGACCACAGACGGGAATGGGTTTTTACTATCTATGGTGGCAATGGATAGACTTGGAGGGTATTGTACTGAGTGGAGTATGTCAGACAGAGAAAGACAGATGCAATGTGATTTTGCTTACATGTGGAATCTAAAGAACAAAATAAACAAACAAAATAGAAACAAACTCAGATACAGAGAACATTTTGATGGTTGCCAGTGGGGTTGGAGGTGTGGGTGAGAAGAGGGCAAGGGATTATGAAGTACAAATTGGTTATTGCAAAGTAGTCATGGGGATGTAGGGTATAGCATAAGGAATATAGTCAATAATTTTGTAATAACTATGTGTAGTGTCAGATGGGTACTAGATTTGTTGAAGTGATAGATGGGAGGGAGGTGGGGTGCAGGGTGAAAAATGTGAAGGGATCAAGAAGTAAAAATTGGTAGTTACAAAATAGTCATGGGGATGTCAAGTAAAGCATAGAAAATATAGTCAATGACATGTAATAACTATGTATAATGCCAGGTGGGTATTAGACTAGTCAGGCAGATCATTTCTTAAATTATATAAATGTCTAACCACTATGCTGTACACCTGAAATTAACATAAAGTAATATTGAATGTCAACTGTAATGGAAAATTTTAAGTGGGGCAGGGGAGAAGGTGAAGGGTAATAAGAGGTCCAAATATCCGGATATAAAACAAATAAGTCTCGGGGATGTAATATACAACATAGGAAATATAGTCAATAATATTGTGACAGCATGGTACAATGTCAGATGGTTGCTGGACTTATCAGGGTGATCACGTCTTTGAATAACTATGGTGTATCCTGAAACTTATATAATATTGTGTGATAGCTATGTTTTAATAGAAATCGAAAGGAAAAAGAGGACTTTTACTGTAAAAACTGTAAATTAAGTAATCTACTTCAGAACCTAATTTATGTAACATTAACTGAGCCCTACCAAATGCCAGGCATGTGGCAGGTACAGACTGCACAAATGAAAAAACTCAAAGTCCATACCCTGCATGAGCACACGGTCTAGTAGGAGAGACAAGGAGAGGAGGACTTCAGAGCACTGGAGAAAGAGGACAGATTAAATCTGTGATTTGGGCAAATTCATTTTGTATAATTGATTACGAGGCTTTAAATTATAACAGTTTGTATTTATAGAATCTGTCCCCCAAAGCATTGAGTTATTATCATTTTGGTGTATTCAAAACAGACTATAGGTCCTTAAGATGTATATTGCGTTGTTGGAAAAGTCATGACGCATTTTTGCGATGAAAAACAGAAAAAATATGTCATGACTTTTCAAACAACCCAACACTTACCTTCCATAGAAAAAAAAGCAATTTTGCTTAATAATGATTATTTGTATTGAATTAGTTAATATATTTACAGTTTTTCCATTTCAATAACATGTATTTCTTTTTTCTTTTTGTAAAATCCATGTATATTAATTGTATAAAATTTAGAAATACTGACATAAAAGAACATTAAATCACTAATAATATCAACTCTTTGAGATATTAATAGTTACTGTTAACATTTTTGGTGTACATCCTTCCTATGTTTTCTCCAAGCATGTAAATTTGTAAGAATATTATTGATTATAAAATATATGAACACACTAAGCACATTTTGCAACCTGCTCTTTTTCTTTAGCTATATAGCATTAACATCCTTCAATATTCTTATATAGTCTTATATAAAATCATTTTTAATGGCTGCATAGTGTTCCATGATAGAAATGTCCTACTTCTAATTTCCTACTATGGGAACATTTTGGGGGTTCCAGTTTTTAACTCCTAAAATAGGGCTACTATCACCATCCTTATAGTCAGATTTTTATTTAAAAAATCTTGATTATTTCCCTAAAATACATTTCTAGAAGTGTATCTGCAGAGTCAAAGAATATGCAAGAAAACCAAATCAAGATTTTGCCAGCTATTGCCAAACTTCTGCAGGAACATTGTGTATGTGTGTGTTTCAGTGAATGAGTGACCTTTTTACATATTTTCTTTATTTGAATCTTTGCCATTTATATAGGAGGAAAAAAAATGCATTTTTATTTTAATTTTTACTTCTTGATAATTAGTAGGTGGTAAAATGAGTATCAACCCTCAAAGAGCCCATTTTCTGACAGGAGAGATGCTTTACCTAATTTTAAGATTAAAACCATAATTTATGTAGATATATTTAAATGTGTATTGTATAGTTCTCATCACTTTGTTCAGTAATTCCAGTCCTGGCTGTTTGTCCCACAGGCCAAACATTCTCCTCCAACCCCCACACCAGAGCCCTTGAACTTGCAGTTTCCCCTTCCTGGGACACTGTTTCCCCATATTATCACATTCTTAATTTCCTCACTTTATGCTTTGAAAGTGCCCCCATCACTCTATATCCCCTTACCCCACTTTACTTTTCTTCATAGCACTTATTATTACAGCCATCAAAGTATCTATTTGCTGTTGTTTTCGTCAACTGGCTCCTCAACTAGTATGTAAGTGCTACAAGAGCAGGAGTTGTGTTTTATTTGCTGCCATATTCCTAGCACCTAAAACAGTAGGTGCTCAACAAATAAACAAACATGTGTGTCTGTTAAGCATTAAACAGAAGATAAATCTCAAGTCAGTTATGAATGTACTAGACTTTTGAAAAGGACTGTTGTTTTCCCCTGAGTTGTTTAGCCTTGGGTAAGCCACCTAATCTCTCCTTCTCAGTTTCCTGGCCCAGAGATGTGAATAACAATATATGCCATCAGGGTTGTTGTAGAAATGAGAAGAAATAATGTGTGCTTTTTTTAACTTTAAAGCCTATGGAGTGCTAATAGACATTAAGATATCAGTATAATAATGATAGTAATAATGATGATGATGATGCTAATTATAATGGATTTTTCTCTCAATTACTGATTGAGAATCCAAACTATAGTGATTTGCTAGCCAACAGAGAACATGCTTTGATTTAAATAAATAAATATATAAACAAATATTTCAAAGTATATACTCAGAATGAACTTTTTTCTAAATATCCACAAAATTAAATATAAAATAATCTTCTATGGTGTCCCCAAAATACTTTCAAAAGCAACTGTTAAAATTGCCACCAAACTAGTGAAGTGACTAGTTGATTTCAAATAAAGAAATGTTCATCCTTAAAATCTTAAGACGGAAAAAACTCGACTCATACAGTATAATAGAAGTTGATACCTTAAAGGAGGAAAAAGACTAATTTTTATCCTAAAACCATCTAAACTTAGGTACTTAAGTACCTGGATAACATCTAGTCCCTCAAAAAAAACAAAACAAAACCATCAATCCTTACTTTATCTTTTATCTCAGCATTATATAAGGCAAAATAATGAAAGAAAATATTGCTAAAAGCAGCACATTTACATCCATCACAAAATTATCATACCACTTCCCTTGCAGGCCCAAGTGCATTAATGTAATTAAAAAGAGAAAAATGAATTAAAGGATTTTCTTTTTTCTTTTCAAAAACATAACTGAGGGAGCTTTCCACTTCTGTCCAAGGAAGTAATCTGCTGTCATTCTTATTGTTGTTTTCCTGTATCTAATGTGTCTGCTTCACGGATTGACTCCTTTTTATATTTTTCTCTTGACCACTTTCTGTTCCAAGGAGGAACAGGAACCAAATTTACCCTCTGGCTAGAAACAACTAAAAAACCATACAAAATATATGAAGCAATGGTTTTTATAACATTGCATGTTATAGACAAAGGACAGAGATCCCTAAAAGATGAGAAACAAGGTGAGCCCAACAGCTGTTTCAGTATATTCCCTTAAGAGAGTTTTCCAGGCCATGATAAGAGAAAGAGAATGCAAGAAAAGCAAGAACAATTAGGACATTTGTAAATTGGCTGACAACAGGACAAAGGGCAGGAGGAGAAAAATGGAAATACCGTATTTTGCCATGCATAATGCGACTCTTTTGCCCAAATTTGTGAGAGAAAAATTAGGATGCACATTATACATGGGTAATACTAATTCTGTTTCCCTGAAAGTTTGGGCCAAAAACATGGGTGCGCATTATACACAGGAGCACAATTATACACGGCAAAATCCAGTACTCTGTTGTATCTTTCTTATACTATATATGAAGTGGTATATATCACTTAAAGGTAGACAGCAATAAGTTAAATATATTTACTATAAACCCTAAATAAGAACTAAAATAACACAATAAAGAGTTATAGCTATTAAGTCAACAAAGAAAATTTTTTAAATAATCCAAAAGAAGCCAGAAAAATTAAAGAAGACATAAGTAGAAAAAAATAACAAGAAGCTAAATTTAAACCTAATATTACCAACAATCCCATTAAATGTAAATGATTTAAACACTCCAGAGTTTGTTGAATTGGATTAAAAGAAGACACAACTATATCCTACTTATAAGAAGCATATTTAAAATAGAAAGAAACAAATTGGTTAAAAATAAAAAGTAAGAAAAGGAGGGCCGGCAAGTGGCACAATGGTTAAGCGCTGGCTTGGGAAGCCAGTGGCCCCAGTTTGGGTCCCACATATGAGGGCCAGTGACAATGCCCTCAAAAAAAAAAAAAAAAAGTAAGAAAAGGACTAACCAATCAAAAGAAATCTGAATATTAGTACCAGAAAAAGGATATTAGGAACAAATAATATTACCAAGGATAAGAAGGTCATTTCATAATGATAAAAATGTTAATTCCTCAAGTAGTGCCTCCTTTTCCATGGTTTGCTTTCCACAGTTTCAGTTACCTGCAACAAACTGCAATCCAAAAATATTAAATGGAAATTCCAGAAAACAACAAATCAAAGGTTTTAGGTTGCACACCATTCTGAGCAGAGTGATGAATCTTGTGCTGTCTCCTCCATCTCACCCAGGACGTGAATCATTCCTTTGTCCAGCATATCTATGCTGTCTACATTACAAGCCTATTAGTCACCTAATAGCCATCTTTGTTGTCAAATCAACTGCCATGGTATTGCAGTGCTTATGTTCAAGGCACTCTTATTTTACCTAATAATGTTCCCAAAGCATAAGAGTAGTGATGTTCTGGCCATTTGAATATGCCGAAGAGAAGCTGGAAAGTATTTCATTTACGCAAAAAGGTGAGTACAGTACAATAAGATTTTTGAGAGAGCAAGAGAGACAACATTCCTATAGCTTTTCTTACAGTATATTGTTATAGTCATTCTCTTTTATTATTAGTTATTGTTGCTAATCTCTTACTGTGCCTAATTTATAAATGAAACTTTATCATAGGTATGTATGTAAAGGAAAAAAACATAGTATTTATAGGGTTCTATCTACAATTTCAGGCATCCACTGGGGGTCTTGAAAAATATCCCTTGTCAATAAAAAGGGACTATTGTAGCAATAAAGAAAAACAAAGAAGTGAGCCAGCTCTTTTCCTCTCACAGTCCTTCCCCTAGATGCCCCAGGCTCCCAGTTGGATGTGACAGCCAGTGTACACCCCACAGGTACCAGTGGACTCTGATGTGCTCAGTTCACTCACCTACCCACCTGCACAAGTGCCCTTATTCTCTCTTGTCTCAGCAACCCCATGGAGTTAGGAATTCTGGTGGGATTCAGCGACATCTCTACCATTCATTTCCATAGCCTCCTGTTCCTTCACACCCAGGGGTTGTAGGTCACCCTACTTCTTCCTTCTTCCTCCCAGTTTCATTCTTTTCTTACAAACTTTCTTCAAAGTTCTGGCATATGGTTTTCACCTTTTGAGTATTTCTAGCATTAATACAATGTGTTTAATATTTATCTTTCCCTTTTGACATTACAGTGGAAACCTAGGAAGAATTTTATTTTGATATGTTATATATAAATAATATATATTTAATATAAATTATATATATATTCAACTTGCCTTATACCTAGAAATCCTAGAAGTTTAAATTTTTTCAATAGACAAAACTATCAAGAGTTCTCGTGGTCACTGCCATTTCATTCAAGTTTAGAAACTCCTTCTCCATAAAGAGATAGGAAATATATTTCCTTCTAGCTTTTTATATTTTATTGATGTGATGGGGCTTCTTTTTCAAATAGCTTAACAATTATGTGAGCTGAGAGGACTAAATTTATAAATTTGTAGTGAAGGTTACATCTAGGGAGGGATCAAGTTATATGAAAAAAAATGTTACTGTTCAAAAATCTAAATATGGACAATTTATTCTTACATAAATATGAACATTTGTGTTCCTTGAGGTCAAAGCGCATTCATGAAATTTCTTCAGAAATAATTAAATATAGAAAAATGAGTTTGCATTATTCACCTTTGGCTTCCTTGGTTATCTAGTGATTAAAGCTATTGCTTAAGTTACAGACTTTGTAGAAAAGATAATCATTAGCTTGCAAACACACAGCTCAGACATCATGGTGTAGCTTCAGCATCATTATTATTTCTGAATAAATACTCACACTTTGATCCATCCTTTTAATGTAAGCAAAAACTCTTTTCTTTGAAGAGAGGCAGTTTGAATTTACAGGTGTAAAAATGATACAGTAAAACCTGAAATAACAATATCTTAACTAAATAAAAATTTAGTTTCTACTTTCTACTTTATTGAGAATAAAGCAAGTAATACAAATGGCTAACATTCACTGAAGCTTTCCCTGGACAGTTCCTATAATTAAGTACTTTTTACAAATTAATTTGCCTATTGTTTCTGTGCTACTATGAGTCAGGCTGGGAAAGCAAGGCTTAGATGGGTTGCTTAAGACACTGTTCTTAAATGGCCATGAATCAAATATAACATTGAATTTGCATGACATAGGAAGAGGTGCTACATAACTATACACAGATTCTCTCTACTGTAGCCCCCTAGGACTATTTTTTCCACAATGCTGTCATATACATATTCTTTTGTAAAGCTCTCCAATCTGCTTAATACTGAAGAAGACAATTCACCTCTGTGAAACTTCTGTGGCTATTTTTATGACAAGCAATATATTTCACTGTGTATGTAGTAGGTGTATGTGATAGTGAGATTCTTGCAATATGTGTCATAGAATAAGTTTTACCTAATTTTACATCTTATAATAGGAATTATTTGACACATCTTATAATAGGAGCTATTTTTACACTATACCTTCACTTCAGGTTTAAAGAACATTTTTAATCTCAGTATCCTGCAATAAGACATCTTTTACAATGCATATTAATATACTTGTTTTATATAAAGGTAATATTATATATACATTCCTATTTCTTTAAAAAGAGATCTTAAGACATATGTCTTAAATAAAACGCATGCTGCTGTTCTTCGCATTTTATTTTTACATGCTCCCTCAACTGTCCTACCACCACCATCTTCATTTTTAGTGTCCTCCCATATTATCCACACTTACTGACAGTTTGCCAGATTCTCACAGACTTCCAGAATTGACAAAACACACTGTGAAAAATGTCTTAACAATGTGCAAAGTTTTTCATGTGTTTTATTGAAATATGTGCATTTTACTTACAATACTGCTTAATAAGACATAAAACTGGAAAGTGTTCAAAAGTTAAAGCCCAGGCTGCTGTCATCATCTTCATTCTTGTGAACTTAAATTACTTTTGTTGAAAGGAAAGGAAAAAATAAATAAATTTGGGGTTCATAAAATATCCCTCCTGGGTACTTGAAAAAAAAAGACAGACTTCAAATCAACCCAAACTACAGACTCAGTCATCCAGCAGTGAGGACCTGCTAAGACTACCCATTCCCTCCGTTGTTGGGTGAGGCACAGACATAATAATACTATCACTGAAAGGAGGAAAAGAGGTACCGAGTTCTGTTGCCTACGTCAGAGGCTTCAAGCTGGAATGAATTTAGAGGACACTGAGTCTAACCCCTTTATTTTATAAATATGAAAAACAAGGTTCATCAGTTTCCAGAGGGAGGTTTTGTTTTTACTGTTTTTAATAAAGAGCTTAAATTAAGGTAAAAATTTGCCAGTTTTCTCAATAAATGAAAAAAATAATCCATTTCTTAGCATGCTTCAGTGTTAAAAAAAATTAAGGGCCGGCCGAGTGGCGCGGTTGTTAAGCGGCCCCTGTTCGGTCCCACATATGAGGGCCAGTGACACTGCCCTTGAAGAAAAAAAAAAAAATTAAACCTGCACCCCTCCAAGTCTTTCCTGATTCCATAAAGAATATAAATAGTTTATTTTTAAAATTCATACTATAAAATAAAAATACCAATGAAACCAACAAAAGTAAATATAATTGAGTGTTGAAATGTGTCAGTCTGGTGTGGGTCGGCTAGGATAGAAGGCAGATATTGAATTCTACAGAGTTTCTGTAGTAGAGGCTGGGATTTGGCTCTGATATTCTGGGTGGCCACAGTAAAAATGGGATACTAATTATATGATTCTCATTGTCCTCGAGGAAAACAAAGTCTCCTATAAAACTTGATTAAAACTAATATTCTTGTTTGCAGATTTAACTAGTAAAAGTTAAAGTACACTTGGCAAATATATTAGAAACTATTTCTAAGAAAATTTGATTGTTCTCAACTTAATCCATTTGACTGACCTGAGCCAATTAAACTATATAGGGACTCTGACAGAATGGTCCCCCACTAAATATCTCTTTAAAATATGACTTAGTTCCTCTTTCTACTTTTCTTTCTTTTCTAAAATGAGAAATCTCTTTTTTTATTTTATTTCTTTTTAGAACATCCATTCCCCTTAATGTTCAAAGGCCATTTAGAGTAATTTCATAACATAATATATATATATATATATATATATATATATATATATATATATATATCTTTAATATATACAGATATATAGATACAGCTATAATAGAATCTCAGATTATACTCACATATACATATATACCCTATATATCAGGATCATATATTTTAGAGTTGCACTGAATCTTACATATTTTTTAGTCCAAATCATTTGTTTCATCAATATGAAAAAACATACCCCAAAAGGTAAAATATTTTACCCATTGCTTTAAAATTAATTGGTTTCCAAGTATCTAGGAAATGTATTTTCTCTCTCTTGATGCTACAAAACTTTGGAAACTCAGCCTTAGACATAATGGCAACTGTTATTCTACTCTTTTCCAAACTATATTAGTGTTGAAGGGTTACCCAGAACATTGCCAAAAATATGATATAGTGCTATGCTTTCAAGATTTTATTAATGGATATTTCAATGTATATATTTTTTCTGAGAGACCAAACAACACATGACAGTTAGAACATGTGTATAATTTAATGATCATTCTTTCCTACCTTCTCAGTCTAGTCACCCAAAATGTACTTTTTGTAATGAAAAAGACAACCGAGTGTGGTCTTTCTTCTGTTAATACTGAAATTCTCATATCATGTAAACAAAGTCAGGGTTGCTGGCTGCAAGCAAACTCTTGATGAGGGATTTTTATTGAAATGATTTTGAGTAGCTCATAAAACTGCAATGGAGGTTCAATCCTAGAAGAAGGAAAGGAGCAATGGATTTCCAAAACTACAGCCAGAGTGACATCACATAACCCACCTGGTGTGGACATACATGCACCTCCCCACACAACAGTCACCATGGCTTGTACCACCACCACCAGACCTAACACTAAGGCTGCCACTGTGGCCCTGACACATTGCCCTGGATCGTGGTGTTGCTGCCTCTGGGTGCAGTCACCCACCATCAAAATGAATTCTCTGTGGTCCTTGCTTTGTTCATTGCATCAGGTGCTCCCAGTTGAAAGTTCAAAGAAAGCACATCCAAACAATGGTTCAACTTTCCCATGCCCTTAGTAGCAAAGGAGACTAAGAGAATAAGTGGCCATTTTGAACTCCATAGTAGGAGGTGGGATACACCTCCCACCAAGATTCATAAAGGAAATTCCCCCCCCAAAAAAATGGGGATCAGATGCCCTTGAATTGTGGTCCCTATAATCAAATCTTTTCCTTTTTTCCGATTTTACCAATAACAACATTGTTAATAGAATTACCAATGACATTGCTGTTTGATAGCGATTAGCCTGAAAAAAAAAAAAAGCTGGGAAATAAATCACTTATTAACCTGCAAATAAACAATAGATCCATTTACTTTATCCAGATTTTGACTCAGCTGTAATGCCAAATTTTTCTCCATGAAGAAACAAAATACAATTCCAGGTCTAAAATTTTTGACTACTATCTTCTAGTTGCCAGGGTTAGCATACATCTGTGTGGAAGAAATTACTTCAAAGAATTTTATCCATTGCATTACAAAATTGTCCTAAAAGATGAAATTCAAATAAATATAAAGAGTTATTTTTCCTGAACTCATGAGGAATATCTTTTTCTGAGAAAAATATTCTATATGAGTAATCCAGCTGCTTCTGGCATATCAAGGGTTCATAGGTCTAGGATGAGTTGCCCTAGACACAAGTATGCCTAGCTAATCAATAAAATGCTTGTGAAAAACTAGCATCTTCTTAAAACTTTCCTGAATGGCTATCTAGATATGACAATGTCATGATTTTCTGGAGAAAACAAGACCCCTTCACAGTATAAACAACCATTTATATGGTGTTAGGTGACCTAAAATAAACTCACCCTTTGGTCTTGTACCCATATTTTAGAGTCATAGTTTACCCAAGAAATTATGGACTTCTCTGTTAGACTTATTTCTGAATTCTGGTCCTGCCATAATTATTATTTGTTGATTCATTAATGTATTTAAATTTCATTTAAATAAATAAAATTTATTTAAATTAATTTTTAAAAAGTTGTTTCAATTTTTTTCATCATTTGTACAGTAAGATTGATACAGTGAGCCCTCCTTATCTGCAGGCTCTGCATCCACAGATTCAACTAACTATGAATGAAAAATATTCATTAAAAAAAAGAAGTTACATTGTTGCAGACATGTACTACGTAAGTAGGCCTACAATGGTGTCACCTGTGTTGAACCTGACAGACAGTTTTCCTAAACAATACTGTGTAACAACTATTTTATAGTATTTACACTGTATTAGGCATTATAAGTAATCTAGGAACAATTAAAGTATACGAGAAGAAGTACATAGGTTATATTCAAATGCTATACCATTTTATTTTTTCAGGGATTTGAACATCCATGGATTTTAGTATCTGGGGGAAGGGAGGGGGGGAATAGAACCAATCCCCTGCGGATACCAAGGGACAACTGTAATTCCTACCTTATCAAGTCATGGTAAGATTTAAATACAGCAAGCATTTAAAGCACAATGCCACTCACAGCATAGGCACTCCATTACATTAGTATTCTTGCCCATTTTAATATAAGGTACTGAAGTTATTGAAGGTTCCCATTAAAATTCAAGTGTTGCCTGGTAAGTGATTAAGTGAACTTCCAGTTGAACCAGAGGAAATGGGTAGAGGCTAAGATGTGAAAAGGCAGCAAGTATGGGGTTCAGACAGGCCTATCTGAGGCAGGCGCATTTTGGTTAGCAGGCAGAACAGAAGAGTAGTACAGACCTAGCAGCAAGTTCTAGCAACTGTTGGCAGAATGAGTCAAGAAAAGAAAAAAGATACTTAAAACAGGATTGGGCCCTAAAATAGGATAATAGATAAGACCTCACTAAGTTTATCAATCCCTACACAGGTTTGAACAAGAGAACAAGAATTTACTTTCATAGATACAGTATATTCTTCAAGGTTTAATTCAAATAAGAACATTTTCGATACCCAGACTATAACGATATGAAAGTTTGGAAGTTCCAGTCAAAACTGTTAATAATGCAGACAGCAATCTTTGCTAGCAATCATTGGGGCATGGTTTCACTCCGTTTTTCTGAATAATTTTCAAGAAGGCTTTTTACATGTTTTGCTATGAAACAAATATCGTTTTTCTATTCAAAAGAGATTTCTTTAAATGCCTTAGTAACAATAGGGTCAAGTAGCTTATACTTTGTGATATAGAACTTTCTGGAAAGAACAAAAGAACTGAGAGTAACATTTGAATGGTATGTTTTGATTACCAAACTCCAGCATTCTTTTTGACAAGTTGATCTTTTTTTAATAAGTGTAATCAGCAGTTAAAGATATTTTCATAATGGTAAGTTACCTGGCAAGCGTTTTTCAGACGGATTTTCAACTTGAAAATATGGAACTATAAAAGAATTTAAATATCCTAAAAATATTATTGAGCATTCATTTCTATATCTTTTCTAAGACATAAAAGGGGAGGTAGGGTTCCAATAGAGTCAGAAACTAAAACATTTATTTTAACTTTAATCCTTACCTCACTTCTAACTTCTTTTGTGTGACTATGTTCAATTATTTAATTCATTTGATGGTTTTATAATATCTTGTGATATCACCAAATTTCTCTGGGTTAATAAAGATAACATATAAAAATTTTACTAAAGTAATAGCTATGTGATTTGAGAGCTTTTGTTTGAATGCTAAATTTTATTAGAACTTTTATTTATGCATGCCAGCTTTTTGATCGAACAAAGACTTAAACATATTTACCTAAAAATAAAACGTAGAACTCTAAGGCCTTCTGAGTTAACTGAAAGCAATTTTTTCCAATAACATTTAATAGTCTCCATTTCTTTTTGAGGAATAATACTGCCATGAGCATTTTTGTGATATTTTATCCACTAAAGTAAAAACTTATGGCAGTTTAATTCCCCAAATAAAAAGGGGCTGCTATAAACATAACTGAGCTACCAGGAAGCAGATGGTTTTAATTATCTACATAAAAAGCTATTTATATTGGGAATTTGAAAAAACACTCTAGAAACAATACTCATTGTAGAAACATACATTTTAATTAATTTGGGCTTTAAAAAGGAGTAACGAGTGATTATTAAGTGTTACCTAAAGTCAAATTGGCATTAAAGGGTAGATGCAAGTGCCTCTGTGGTAAGCCTTAGAGAATTGCAGTTGCATATGTAATTGTATATTTGATCTTTTATGAATAAATTGAGGGGAAGAGAATTACTTGAAATCAGCACAAGCCCACGTGCACGATGATGTACAATAATAGTCTTGTTTGAGCGGGGAGGTAAAAAGTGCATGTTTTATACTGTACAAAGCATCCCAAATTTCAGATCCAGGACCATTTATTGAGACTTCAGAACCAAGGGCAAATTATGCGGGATGATTTTTCTTTCTCCTTCCCTGAAGATTTTTTTTTTTTTTTGTAATTAGAACACAGCATAGGGTACCGGTTAACAGCAAATACTTCCTGGGTGAAGTTTGCTGGATGTAGCAATAAAAAGACATGCAATACAAGGACATATTTGTGCTTAAAAATTAGTTGTCGTTTATCTGAAATTTAAATTTCACTGGGTGTCCTGTATTTTAATCTGGCAATCCTATCTAAGTGCCAATTCTATCTCAGTCATATGTTAGAAATTTGGGCAAGTTATTCCATGTCTCTGTGCCTCAGTTTCCTTATCAGTACACTGAGGATAATAATAGTACCTAACTTACAGGTTTGTTTGACAAGTAAATGAGTTAACATTTATGGAACTCTTAGATTGTGTTTAGTAGAGAGCAAGTGCTGTATGTTTTATCAAATAATTATTCCTGCCCAGCAGGAAAAATTCAGGTGAAAAAAGACAGCTTTGGAGTCTATGTAGAAAAGTCTTTTGCCCTAATGTCTCTGAAAGCATATGTGTGTTAATTATAGGTACACATGCCTCAATCTTTCTCCATCCCCACTCTCCTTTAATTCTTCTACCACCACCTCCCACACCCACACTTCCTCTCTCTCCTGCTCCCTCCCTAAACCACTGCTGGTGCTCTGGCTCTAGAGAAGTCAGCCCAAGTCCCTTGGGAGAGCATAGCCCTTCACTACCCAAGTAATTACACAACAGCCATGATTATCTAGAACTGGACAAATACAAGGGCAAGTATCACCCAAATGAAAGTGGGCAAAAACCACTTAAGAGTGAAACCTATAGCTGTGGATATTTAATCATGTTATGTGGGTATTCTCCAGGAGTATGTATTCCTCCCTAGTGGTGATTCTTTTCTGCTCAGTCTCCAAACAGGAAGCTCTATTTCTCTCTCCCAAAAAGAGTGGAATGTGGTCATCTGTTGCAATTGAAGCATGAAGGAACACACAAATAGAAAGGCAGGCAATGGAGGGAACAGGTGCAAACTCAGTCCTTCATAAGGGCCAGAGGGGCCAATCAGGGCAATATGCAAATAGCATTGCAGACTACATGGGAGGGAGAGAAAAAAAACATTCAAAATTCTAAGAACAACACTTGGCTCTTAAAGTAAATTTTTAGCAATATTTTCTAAAATTCTAAATGGCATTCAGGACCCCATATTAGTTTCCTAGGGCTACTGTAACAAATTACCACAAACAGTGTGGCTTAAAAAGAAATGTATGCTTTTTGCAGTTTTAGAGACCAGAAGCCCAAAATCAAGATGTTGGTAAGTTTGGTTCTTTCTGGAGACTCTGAGCGAGAATCCATTCCATGCCTCCCTCCTAATTTCTGGTGGTGGCCCACAATCCTCGATGTTTCTTGGCTTGTAGATGTGTCATTCTAATCTCTGCCTTCATCTTCATATGGCCTTCTTCCCTGAGTCGTTCTGTGTCTTTTTGTCTGTCTCTTAAAAACACACTCATCATTGGATTTAGGGCCCCTCTAATCCAAGATGATGTCCTCTTAAGAACCTTACTTTAATTATATCTGCATAAATGCTTATTTTAAATCAGGTCACATTGTGGGGTTCTTGGTAGACATATCATTTTAGAGGTGGGGAAAGGGATACCCTTCAACTCATTACAGACCCCAAAACAAGTAATTGACATTTCAGGGTGGACCAGCTTGCAATAAGAGCAAAATAGAGCATTCAGAAGAAAATTAGAACTTGAAAGTATAAGGCAAGAGGAATTTAGCACAGACCTGAATAGAGACCTGCCTTTAAGAAATGTTATACTAAGGGTTTTCAACATGTATTTAGTGAAGAGGAATTAGAGTGACATTAAAAATTCACTATCACAGATAATTTGCTAAATACCATTTTTAATATATTTTATAGAGTTCATTTTTGGTCTTTCTCAATAAGTCATTTTTATCATCACTAAAATTCCCATAATTTTCCAGCTTCTCCCAATTCCAGCACAGAGATTGTTATGAGATAAATAACAACAAGAATGTGGTACCCATAGACAGAACTAAGTAACTAGACTAATTCAGGGGAAAGCTGTCTTATCCAAACTTCCTTCTGTCTCAGTGTGGTACACACTACCCAGGGACATTCTGGAAACAGCCCAAGGTCTTCTCTCGTCTAATTATTTTAATTTTCCCCCTTAATAACCTATTAATAGTCAGGCACTAAAGCAGGAGGGTTTGGTGTTTGTTTATTAAGAGCTTATTTTTTAGGGCACTTTAGGTTGAGAGCAAAATTGAGGGGAAGGTACAGAGATTTCTCATATACCCCTGGACCCCACACATGCATCGCTTCCTCCATTCTCACATCACCCATCAGAATGGTACATTTATAACAGTTGATGAACCTACAGTGACCCATCATAATTACCCAAAGTCTATAGTTTACATTACTGTTCACTCTTGATGTTGTACATTCTGTGGGTTTGGACAAATGTATAATGACATGTATCCATCATTATGGTATCATACAGAGTATTTTCACTGTCCTAAAACTCCTCTGTGCTACCCTTATTCATCTCTTTCCCCGCCACCCCCTAGCAACCACTGTTTATTTTTTACTGTCTCCGTAGTTTTTCCTTGAGATTTTGTTTATAATATTTTATACAATTCTCACAGCCACATTTTAATGTAGGTATTACGTACATTTTATAAATGACAAAGTCAGGATAGGATCCTAGATCTTTCTGACATGTATATCTATGCTGTTTCCTTGAAACATTGCCTCCCATCCTTCCTAAAATATGAAGAGCACATTTTGAATATGGGAACTTCCTCCAGTTACGAGAATCCATCCAAGGTTCATTTGCCTTTTGCGTTATCCTTCTCTTTATTCTTGCAACATGTAACACAGAGCTACATATTTAGTGTGCCTTGTAGAAATAGACAATGACTTGTTGAGTGCAAAATGAAAGGTCCTGCAACAAACCTGGGCTGACTAATTTAACTGAACCCAATTCATTTTGTCGTACTAAAAATCTACTACTACCAAAAACGTTATAAACTTTTGCAAATGTCAAGGAAGTTCAATTAGATAGAATGATGTAATTTTCACAGTGAATACCTACAGTCTGGTCAGACAACCTTCAAGGGCTAAAACTTCTGACTCAGAAAAGTATCTTTTCCTAAAAATGCAAAAGAAGCAACAAGAAGACAGCTGTGTTATTCAGTTTAAGTAACAAGGCCATGCTGTTTCGAATACCATTTAAAGGTAGACCATATGAAACTCAGTATTTATATATTGCAATGCAGATTTTGTGGTTATTAAAAAAAAGTACCATGATTCTTTGAATTTAACAGATTATTCTCCACTTACCCATCAAAATAATGTTTAAACTAACTCTTGGTTATTCAAAGTTAGTTTATCCCATCTACCTAGACTCTTGGCTTCACTTCCTCCTAATTAGTCCTGATGATAACTATGAGCTTCTTATTAAAGAACAGAAGAGACACAGAAATAGAAATGAAATTCAAACCAAACAATTTGGATACAAACTGGGGGTTCATATGAAAAGCTTGGTAGAGAAAAAAAAACACTACCATAAAATAAAACATTGATCGAAAGTTCTTTTTGGCTTTCCCCCCACCCCCACCCCCACCCCACCCAACACACACCCTCCTAGCACTGGGTGCCCTGCCTGAGCTCCTGTCTCCTAACTGCCACCTAGCTCCCGGATCAGACAACACCGTGGGTTTTGGAGACCTGAAAAGCCCCTCCAGCCTCCAGGTGCTCAATGACTGACTACCTGGCAGACAAGAGCTACATGGAGGGGTATGTGTCATCACAAGCAGATGTGGCGATATTTAAAGCAGTCTCCAGCTCACCACCTGGGGACTTGTATCATGGCCTATGTTGGTATAACCACATAAAGTGTTGCGAAAAGGAAAAGGCCAGCTTGCCTGGAGTGAAGAAAGCTTTGGACAAGCATGGCCCTGCTAATGTGGATGCACCACAGGAAACGGAGCTCCAGATAGTAAAGACAATGATGACATTGATCTCTTTGGGTCTGAGGAGAAGGAGGAAAGACAAGAAGCAAAGAGGCTAAAAGAAGAGCTCCTTGCACGGTATGAGTCAAAGAAAGCCAAAAAATGTGCACTTGTTGCCAAGTCTTCCATCTTAGATGTGAAACCTTGAGGTGACGAGTGAGACGTGGCAAAATTAGAGGAGTGAGTCAGGAGCATTCAAGCAGATGGCTTGATCTGGGGCTCCTCTAAACTAGTTCTGGTGGAATGTGGAATTTAAAACCTTCAAATACAATGGGTAGTAGATGATAAAGTTGGAACAGATATGCTGGAGCAGATCACTGCTTTAGAGGACAATGTGCAGTCCATGGACATGGCTGCTTTCAACAAGATCTAAAATCCATCATGGATCATTACCCTTACATAAAAGCTTGAAAGACAGACAACAGGTTCTTTTTAGAAATTCCCAGATGTTCAGTACCTGACGTCTCTCTGTGCCTCAGTACTCTACCGCATCATGAATTGAAGACCGTTTCATATTTGTTCTTACTAACCATACTGAGGAGTAACATTGGGGGGACTTCCATTATTATGTCTAACTCAAAATGCTGAAAGTCTGTAATAAAATCTAAAGAATATGTTCTGTCTTGTTTTACCAGCAAGAGTACAATCATACAATAAAATTATTCTATGGAAGAATGGTTAAGGGTATTTTTTCTCCTATAGCTTTCTGTGAACCAAATTAATTGTATTCTTAAACCAGGGATTGCTAGAACTTCCCCCACAAAAGACATTCATATCTTCATCATAGAAACCTGTGAATAATGTACTTTACATGGCAAAGGGATGTTAATAAGTTAAGTGATGAGATTATCCCGATTATTTGGGTGGGCCCAAGGTAGTCATGAGAATCCTTATTGGGGGTTGGGGGGGCCTATGGATCAGTCAGAAGAGGAGATGTGATGACTGGAATGAGGAGCCAAAGAATATAGACGACCTGCAGAAGCTGGAAAAGACAAGGAACAAATTCTCCTAGAGCTTGCAGAAAGATCACAGCCCTTGATTTAAGCTCTGTAAGACTTCTGACCTCTAAAACTATAAGATAATTCATTTGTGTTGTTTCAAGTCACTGTTTGTAGTAATTTGTGACAGCACAATAGGAAACCAATACAACACTCTATATGAACTGTACGTTTTCTAACAAAATATCAGTAATTAAAAAAATAAAAAAAATATCCTCGGGCCGGCCGAGTGGCGCTGTGGTTAAGTGCTGGCTTGGGAAGCCAGTGGCCCTGGTTCAGTCCCACATGTGAGGGCCAGTGACACTGCCCTCAAAAAAAAAAATTTAAAAAAACAATATCCCAACTGGCTTTGTCATTTGCTTCATTATTGCCAAGGTAGAAGTTATAGTACCTCACAACAAGCGATTCAAAAAGCTCTTAAAACTCCCAGCTCTCTCAACCCACCACTGGAACTATGATGTATATTAGATCCTAAGATATAAGCCTCTGCAGCCTATTCCCCTTATGACGTTCTTAGCTTATGCTAATAGTATTAGATGAAAGGGTACCAAGAAAAACAGAACCCTTGGCTAGAATATTAAGGAGATCACCAAGAGCCTTGTATGTTACTTTGTGGTATACCTATTTCCTCTCTGTCACACCCCACCCCATCACCACTATCCCAAGTCCCATTTAGTTTTGGTAGATATTTTAATAGTGTTTTTCAGTCAGAGTAATTATCATGTTTTTGTTGTTCTGTTCTGGTCTATGTTGTTGTTGTTGTTGGGGGAGGATAGTTTTTATAAGTCTAAGTGTCTTTTCTTCGCAAGTAGATACCTTTCATGAATCTATGTTGCCTGCCTCTTTATAGTTCTGTCTAATACAAATTATTATCCCATAAACCAATACTACATGCAAATTCCATGTATTTATAGAAGGTAAAATTTTGCCCTTAAGGAACTGACAATCTATTAGAGAACTCAAAAAGAGACATATGTAAGGTAAAAGTCAGGTACGTTCCAACTCCGAACCTAATCCTAGGAAGTCTGAGAAAGTACACTGGAAAAAGTAATAACTGAGCTCTATAAAGACTGAAAACTACTGAGAAATCTAAATTTAGTAAATTGTAGTTGGAACAATTCTTGAGTTTTTGTCGCCACCAATAATAACACAGCTAACACTGGCTAAGGATCTCATAGTTTACAAAACACTGTTTCATCTATCATTCTTTCAAGTGCCTTGTAAGATAAGTGGAACCATATCTCTTATTGTTATCTTTATTGAACACTTATGAAAAGAGAGCAGATAAGTTAAATGAGCTGATCAAGGAAACACAATTGTAGCTAAGTAAAGATCTTTCATCACCAAATTCCCTCACCGTCACACTACTTCCTAAGAAAAACACAGTTTAACTGAATCATTAGAGACTATATCATGACTTAAGAACAAATATATCATATCTCTAGAAAAATAATCACTGAAAAAAATGATATTCAGCTACTCACCAATAAACATCATGGCCACCTGACAAAACTATCTAAATGTAAGCAGTACAAAACTAGATCCAATAATATTATATTTTATTAACTAATACCAAATTGCAGCAGTTTTCCCAGTGAAATTTAAAACAAAGATGACCAAAAAAATGAAAGACAAATTATTTTCAACAATTATTTCAAGCCACATGCTATTACGGCCAACTCCAATAATTCACTAATTGCCAATTCCAAGTAAAAAGGTAGATTTTTTTTGCGAAGTCATGAGACCTTTTATCTTAACAAAACACAAAATCATAATCCCCAAAACCATGTCATAAGTTATTCACAACAATATTTTAATACAATGTTTATGTGGAACTATTTCGATATCAGTTTCAGCTGCAAACACCACTATTCCCAAATTCCAAAATGAGAGACAAGACCAGCACACAAAAAAAGATGGTCAAAACCTGTTTTGCTACTCTTAGTCATATCAAGGTAAAGTTAAGAAAAATTTTCCAAAATCTGGAATTACAGCAAAAAGATGACGGTGTGCCCTTTTGAAGTCATAAGAAGGCATGGCCTAACAATCCCATCTATGGGTTATCTGAAACTCCACAGTAGAAGTCAGCAAACTCTTTCTATAAAGAGTCATACAATAAATATTTGGAGCTTTGTGAGCTATATATATGGTCTCTATATCATCTACTACACTCTGCCATTGCATAGGTAAGCCACAAGAATGGGTGGGTGTGGCTATGTTTCAATAAATCTTTATGTATTCAAGACAGTCCAGCATCATTGGGCCTCTAAGCTATAGTTTGCCTCCCACTGCTCTAGAGAAAGATAATTTTCTTCTTTACTATAGCTTAGGGCCCAGAATGTATGAAATTAAATATTAACCTATAGAAGACCGATAAGCTACAAATTATTTTTTCCAGCAGAAATGCATATGATTTCTTCCTGATAAAAGAAATAACCCCAAAGGGTGATGTTTCACTGCTCTGTAGAACATTAGCCAGTTTTGTATCTAACTTTTGTATCTTATTTCTGTATTCTTTCTCTCACCGACTATACTATATTTACACACTTCAGTATCTCTTATGCTCAACTGACCCCTCCCTCATCTTCATTACTAATTTATGAGTACAGTAGTCCCGCCTTATCTATGACTTTGCTTTCTGCTATTTCAATCACCCACAGCCAAGCGTGGTCTAAAAATATTAAATGGAAAATACTGGAAATACAATTCATAAGTTTTTCAATTGATCATCATCCTGAATAGCATGATGAAATTTTGCTGTTTTGCTCTGTCTTGCTCCATCGCTCCCAGGAAATGAATCATCCCTTTGTCCAGCAGATCTATGCTGTATACGCTCCATGCCCATTAGTCACTTAGAAACTGTCTTGGTTATCAGACCAGTTATCAGAAAGAGAGAGAGAGAAACCACATCCACATAACTTTTATGATAGTATATTATTATAATGGCTCTATTTTATTATCAGTTATTGTTGTTAATCTCTTACTGTGCCAAATTTATAAATTAAATTGTATCATAGTATATATGTATAGGGAAAACATGGTATAGATAGGGTTCAGTAATTTCTTGTTTTCAGACATCCACTTGGGGAGTCTTGGAAATTATCCCCCATGGACAAGGGGGGACTACTGTAACACAAATCTTTGGCATGTGCTCACTGCATATTTGTATAAGAATTATGCATGTCATCTTTTGAAAAGTATACCTTGACAGGTATAAAAGGGTAAAGTAGGAACTTGGAGAAGAGTTTCTTTGAAGAAAGCTCATGTGTGAGCACACTACCCACCTCCTTGGAGGAAGGTGCATGAGTGCCCTCCTCCCCTCATGTCTAGGAAATGGGCTTCATGGGACCCCTTGGAATGCTTGCTGTGTCTCTCCTGCAGCAGGAGGGTATCATGGACTCATGTTTGACTCATTCCTATAAATTGTAAAAGGCAAGTGACTATAACTTGCTGGCTGCTCTCCTGTGGGTGGAAAGAGACTTGGAAGCACTGGGGGTGCCCTACGCACCCAAAGTTAGTCAGGGCAAAGAACACTTGACAATTTTCTACTTTCTGGATGTGGCGTATGCAAGAGGAAGCTAGCCTGAAGATGTCTTAGATTCAGTTGAAGGGCAAGGCTCCAGCATATACCTCAGGGCTAAGGAAGGAGTTAACCAGGAACCAGCCAGAGTCAAGCACTTGGGAGGTGGGGTGTCTCCACCAAACTCACAAAGTAACACCCTCAGAAAAAGACCAGAGAAGGCTGACACTACCGAACAACAGTATCAGTCAAGTACAACTTTTTCTGTTTTTCCTCATTTTTGTGCTGTAATTCCAAAAGGGTCCAAAAAATCAGCCTAGTGGAGTTGGGGGGAAGGGTGTAGAGGAGGAATAAAAGCTTCAGGCATAGAAATAAAAAGGAAGCTGGCCATGCTTTTCTCACTGCAAGCAGCCAGCTCTCAGGCACAAGCTGGGATAGAGGGTAATGCACATTTTCATTATTACACTGAACTGAGCATATAAATTACTAAACTGGGCATACAGTGACCAGAGCAACTTTTATTACCAACGGCAATCAGAAAGCTAGTCTCGAGAGTGTCCCCAAGAGTGTCCCCAAAAGCAGGTTTGTCAGGCAGTGAGAGAAAGGACTAGGGTGGTTTTCTGATGACCTCCCCCTGGCACAGTGAAAAGAAGGTGAAAATAGAGCTTCCCCATGGGGAAAAACAATAAATGCTCCACTTTGCTATGCCTGGAAATCGGAGAGAATTTACCCTATGTAAGTCAAAGAGGAAAAGGAACAATTGGAAAACAAGATTAGTTTTGAGTGACTACATTTAGTGTTCGAGATTCCATCTGAGGTTTTTTTCCTTTGCTAAAGAAAATTTTCTCAACCATACTTTAATTTGTTTTATCATTCACACAGTTCTTTCAAATTCATTTTAGACTTAAATTAGGGATTTTTTTTTAATTACATACATATGCCATTTGAGAGTCCATTTTATAACTTTTAGATTTGCTGGATTTTCTAGAAAGAGATATAGATCAATGATTCTCAGATAAGGGAGATTTTGCCACTGGGGTAATATTTGGCAATATGTGAGACATTGTTGGTTGTCACAGCTGGAGTGATAACAATAGCATCTGGTGCATAGATCCCAGGGATGCTGCTAAGTATCCTACAGTGGACAGGTCAGCTTTCTACAACAAAGTGTTATCTGGCACAAAATGTCAATAGTGCCAAGAATGAAAAACCCTAATATAAACTGGTCCTCATAGACAGGGTACGTTTAATTGTTTTAGAGAATAGAAACAAAATACAGCCATCTCCTCCTGTAGGTTGTAGATCATAATATGAGCTAAAGTGAAATTTTACAGTCTTAAAATTTTTAGTCTAAATCTAATTTTCTTTCATTTTTATTTCAGGCTGGGTTTCATTTAAGGTGCATGCTATATTCCCAGTTTTGGTGGTTGTTGTTGTTAAATAAATATGTTACAAACACCCCATTGTTTATCTGGATCTAATCCTTAATTTTCTTTATCTAACCCATTTTTATCCCCTACTGTTCTGAGAATTTAAATGCTGCCAACTGCATAAATGCTTCTCACATATTCATCACATGCTTATTTTTCAAGCAACTTCTCAGAGATGTTCCCGTACAGATACTCTCCTTTCCACTGTTTACTGCTTTTCTATATAAATAACAGATTGCCGTAGTGATATCACTGGAACTGGTAGGGGGGAAAAAACACCAATAATAATGTTTTCCTTTTCAGTCAATCTATTAGCAGCACATGTGCCTTTCCCATGAGCCATTTTTGCTACCCATTTCCAGAGCTACCAGCCACTGAAATCATCTTTGCTATTAAAAATAACTCATTTCCCTTCAGAATCCTGGCTGTCATTTATTTACTAATTTTTGATTTTGATATATGGATTTGGATTTATCCTTCCAATGTTTATGATAAGAAAGAAATTCATTATAGTCTCTAACATGTCACCACATTCTCAAGTTTCATAGAATTGAAAATGAACAATGGTATATATATATATATATATATATATATATATATATATATATATACACACACACACATATATATAATAGATATGTGGTGATAGATAGATAGATAGATAGATAGATAGATAGATAGATAGATAGATAGATCTTAAAAAAATCTCTCAGATTTTAATTCCAGAGTTTTAAATCTTTATATTAAAACCTAAATGCATATAAGGAAAAATAATTCCTTTTTTTTGGACTTATCTACAATTAATTCAAGGCATAAAATCATGGATATCCAAGAAGCCTGTGGAGCATGTTTTCATCAACCTACATCTATTTCTTGAAATCTAAATGTCAGAGTGCTGAGGGGACCTCTTACTTGAAAAGATTGAAGTTCCCTTCTTAAAAAAAGGCCATATGGTCCAATTCTGCTAAGCATCGTAAATAATTTCCTAAGGCAAGACTGACCTTAAAGTTCAACTAGACAACGTCTAGAATGAAATTCCTCTTTTTTGAGGCTGGCTGGCAGGCAGCCACGAACACCTTTTTCCTCTCCTCCCATTTGTAATTACCAACCTTTCACTCTCCTTCCTCTGTCTTCCCTCTGGTCCTTCCAACATTTATGTTATTGACTGATTGAATTATTTTAACATTTGATTGTATTTATTCAAATTAGCTTTGTATTCTGTCTATGTATTTTCACCCCAAACTTCAAGCATATGGAGGCTGCTATTGTTCATAGTGGAAAGGGTTTGGTCCTTTAGTAAGCGCCATAAAGCTGCGATGAATAGCAAGAAACAGACACAGATAATGAAACACTTCCACTCACCCAGGATTCATCAACTGCTTCTATTTCTGCTGTTGGCATATGCGTTGCTACTCATCTGCTATAGATTGCAAAGCAAGACATTGCATTTCTATACTCCAGTTTTTCTTAACATTTAAAGATTTTGAGTCTTATATAGAAGGAACGCAGTTTAATTAAATCATTTGTATCTAGTCTCATATGTTGTATGTGAAATCTCTCTCGCCCTTCCAACTCCTATTTTCTGTTCAGAGTTACTTATGATTGATTAGTGCTCACTTGCCTTTTTATTTATAGGCATTGGCTTTCCATTTAATATTTCTTAGTGCACTTATTTTTTTCTTTAACTGCTGCTGCTCTGATTTTTTGGCATACGCACTAGTGCCTTCTGGACTGTGCTAAGCTTTGACAAGACTGAAGAGGAGGCCCGACTGAATTTGTCTAGTACAGCTAGCACTCCACTGAAAATAACTTTTCCTTTAAAAAAATCTATTTTTATTGGTTCAAGCCTCATCTAATCTTTCAATCATAAGGTTGAACCTTGCATTTTACTTTCAAGAACAAGGGATAACACGGAAAGCATTAATAAATAGGGAAAATCTTGTTTAACTCTGTACATTGAGGCTGGATTAATTTGATAAAGTTAAATCTGTTGTTTGACTCTTCTGAGCTAATCAGCTTTGTACGCCAAAAATATCAAACACTTGGCCTTTTCCAGTAAAATATCTAGTAGGGAAAATCTTTTTTCCTTTTGCTAGTTCTTGAACCTCATATATATGACATGGGGCACTATTTCCAATCATAAGCCAATAATCAAGTAAGAAATTATCTAGTTTGTCATAAGATGGTTTAGAATAGAACTTGTTCTAACACAATTGCCCATCCAATGTGCATTTCAACAACTGATGCTAAATTAGCACCATCTGAGTTATTTGGTTTTTAGGGAAATAGGATTAACAAAGGAAATTGAAATTAAGAAATCAAGAGAAAAATGTTTTAATTGGTCTAAGTTTGCTTGTGGCTGACCAGAGCCCTTCGTCATCTCCTGATGGGCTCTGGGCTCATTATGTTCTTTGAGGCTTTATGGGAAATTAATAAGATGAAATAGGAAGTGGCAAGACAAAATTAATTCAAGAAAAATAACTCATTACTTGTAACTTCCCATGATCAAGGAAAGATTGTAACTAATGATTCAAGAGACAGAATTTTATTTTATGTTACTTCATTTTTGAAAGGTAAGAAATGTACCTGGTTATAAACTAAAACAATATTAAAAACAATGCATTAAATGTCTCACTCACAGTCCTGCTTCTATCTGCCCTGTTTACCACCTGCCACCCCCAAAGGTAACTAATTTTATTAGTTTCTTGTGTATCTCTTCAATTTCTTTATGCAATTGTAATGAAATATAAATTTGTATTCCTATTCTTCCTATTGTTTTATACAAAATATATAGAACATTATTTACACTGTTTCACATCTTTTTTTGTTTTTGAGGGCAGTGTCACTGGCCCTCATATGTGGGACCCAAACCGGGGCCACTGGTGTCCCAAGCCAGCTCTTAACCACCACGCCACTCGGCTGGCCCTGTTTCACATCTATTTGTTTTTATTATTCAATACCTCTGGGAGGATTTTCCATTTTAATACATAGAGAACTGCTTTTTCTCTTTTTAAAACTACCTTGTATTGCATTGTAGAGAATGGACCAAAACTTTTTTTAAATCAGCCCCTTTACTGATAGATACTTAGGTTATTTTCATCCTTTTTCTGTTACAAACAAGGTTACAGCAAATAAGCTTGTATATAAGTCATTCTTTATGTGTACAGTTTTATTTCTAGGATGAATTCCCAGAAGTTAAATTGCTAGGGCCAAGGGAAATGCATTTATAATTTTGATAGATAATGCCAAATTGTACTTTATAGAAATTGTACCAATTTAAACTGTTAGGTGCAAATTTGCTTTTTAATATAGGTTTAATTAGCATTTATCTTATAAGGAGTGATTTTTAATATATTTCACATTTTTTAAAGGTCCAGTCATATTTCCTTTCCTGTGAAGTGTCCATTCATATTATTAGTCCACTTTACAAAACACAATTACTTTTTTTTTTTACCAACCTCTAGAAGCTCTGTATATATTAGGTAGATTAATCTTTTATCCATAAGAATTACAGATTATTTGTTCCAATATGTTATTTTTCTTTTAATTAGCTTATTATAGTTTTTACCCTGAAGAATTCTTTTGCTATATATATATATATATATATATATATATATATATATATTTTTTTTTTTTAAATGTAATAAAATGATCAGTTTCTTTTTTTATGACTTCTGAATTCTTAGTTATAGGCTGAAACCCTTCCCTACTCCCTACAAAGTAATTTACCCATACTTTGCCTCCTACTACTTTTGTTTTGTTTTTAATTATAATAGACATACAATATTATATTAGTTTCAGGTGTACAACATAGTGATTCAACATTTATATACTTTATGAAGTGATCACCACAATAAATCTAGTAACTCTCTTTCACTGTGCATAGCTATGATACTATTGACACTATGCCCTATGCTGTACATTACATCCCCATCATGTATCTTATAACTGAAAGTTTGTACTTCCTAATTTCCTTCCCCTTTTCTGCCAATCTCCCCACCCCTCTACCCCTTAACACCCATCAATTTCTTCTCTGTATCTACGAGTTTGTTTCCACTTGTTTTGTTTGTTCATTTTTTTGGTTTCTTAGATACCACATATAAGTGAAATTTATGTAGTATTTGTCTTTCTCTGTCTGACTTATTTCACTTAGCATAATACTCTCTAGGACGATCCATGTTGTTGCAAAATGACAAGATTTCGTTCTTTTTTATGGCTGAGTGATATTCCATTTTATGGCTGAGAGTGTGTGTGTGTGTGTGTGTGTGTGTGTCACATCTTCTTTATCCATTCATCTATTGTATGAGTTCGTATTCTTTTTTTTTTTTTTTTTTTTTTTTGAGTGTTAAAGTGACACCCCTGGCAGATGCAGTTTTTAATCTTAGTCACACAACATCAAGAATTGGTCAATCCCAGGGGAGTGAGCCATTTCATTACCTGAGTTGGTTCTCTCCCCCGGCACGCTCCACAATGCAGTATAACCAAACACCATGTTCACGTAGGATACAATGTTTAAATAATACCTGTCCAATAATGGACCTTGCTTCTCTGTGCTGCTGGGAAAGGAAAAGAAGAAAAAACCAAGAAAGCAACATAACCCAAACCCTTGGCAAGCCAGCTGATGCCTATCTTCCAAGGGCATTTTTAGTGGCATTTCTGCTGGGCCCTGACACCCTCTTCCCCCACCCCCCATCAGTGAGGAGAGGCAGCAGGACAGGGTTGGGCATCTACGTGGAGTGCAAAGAGAAACCAAACACAAGTCGGGCCACAGGGAGATTCTGGCACATTTTTAGATGAGATTAAAAACGTCACGGTGTGCACAGGAAGCAGGCAAAGGAGTTATGTGAGGGAGGTAATGCCTGCAGGTAGATGGACCATCCGGCCCGCTCTCGGGAGGAGCTCCCTGTGGACAGGCCCGGGAGCTAGGGGGCCTCGAGGAAAGTGTTGGTTCTGAAGATGGAGGAGACAATCTTGCCGGTGGCATTGATGGTGCCTTCGCTGTCTGAGCTGGACTCCGAGTCGCTGCTCCCAGAGTAGGCGCCCAAGCCCGGGAGGATGCCGATACAGACCGCAGCAGAGGGGCAGTGGATGGATGGGCCACTCAGGGGCGTGCTTCCAAGAGACACACAGGATGGGGCTTCTTGATTCTTGTCATCTGAACCAGGGTCCGATTTCAGTCTTTTCACACTGTTGCCACTCTCTGAGCTCTTATGCTTCACAGCTCCTGCCAACAGCTTTGCCTGGGAGAACTTATTCTTGGTTTCTATGGGTTTCACAGTCATTTTCTTCTCCACTTCTTTCTTGTTTTCTGCAGAAATTCCAACCTTGTTGAGATTACTTCTGTACTCCTTCAGTTCTTTCAGCTCTTCTTCTCTTCGTTGCTTTTCTATTAATTCTTGCTGCCGAGAAACCTCATCAAGGAAGTTGGTCTCATCTTCATCTAAGCCTCTTACCATGTTTTTGAATTTGAACTGCTCCTCGTACTCCTGCTGCTTCCGGTCTTTCTGTTCCTGTAGTCTTTCATATAGAGACCGAGGGTCATACACCTCCTCTGGACATTCTTCTGGATCTTCAGGTTTTCGAACTTTCTCCCATTCTTCTTGCCTCCTTTTGCGTCGTTCATCTAGTTCTGCCTCTGACACAAATCTCTTTTTGATGATAAGGTTACCATCATCTCCTCCATCCATAATGGAACAATCAATCTGCCGGCGCACAGGAGGCGAGACCCCCTCTCTTTGGTGGCGCCCACCCCAAACCGCCACCGCCAAGGCCGCTCGCTCTTTAGGAAAAAAAAAAGAAAAGGGGGGAAAAAAAAAAAAAAAAAAAAAAAGAAGAAAGAAAATAGCCTTTGCTTTTGTATTCCTTTTGACCCTTCCGGGCTTCCTGTTCCTCACCGCTACAACCACGAGTTCGTATTCTAAATTTAAATATTTAGTACATTTGGACTTTATTATGATGCATAGTATGAGCTATGGATCAAACTTTATTTTTCCCAATAGACTATCTTATTATTCCAATTATTCCAATACCAATATCATTTAATGATATTTATTCCATTTTCTTGCCACTGATTTAAGATTCCACATAACTTTTTAAGGAAATAAACAAATACAGAGCATGCCAAAAAATGGATACACATTTTAAGAAAGGAAGACTGTATTAAAATTATAATACTCAATGTATACCTATAACAAAAGATGAATACAAGTCACGTTTGACTTCTGCAATTACAAGAGGTGCTCAAAGTGGTTACCATCAGCATCCAGACACTTCTGATAATGTGAACTATGGCTTGAGCAGCGTTGACCAAAGTGCCACTTGTATACATTTTTTTGGCACCTCCAATATATTTGTAAGATTTAGTAAATAAATTGCTAATTTTAACTAAGTATTCTAACTGTATTACCATATATCATATTTTCAATTATCTCTTCATTGAAACAGAGATAGATATGGACAGCTCAATTTTAGAAAGGAGTTTATTTTGGCCCAGTCTATACTGTAAAAAAAAAATAATAATAACTAAATACATTGGAATAATATTTTAATACTTCTTGGTTATGAGGTTATTCTTAAAAGAAACTATGATCAGAGATAATCACTAAAAATATGTAATAATAGACAATAGCTATTAGGTGCCTATTAATAACTAGAGAATTGATCAGGCAACATAGTATATTTTACGTCATTTAATTCCCACAACAACCCTACAAAGTTTATTATTTCCATTGTGCAATTTCAAAAGAACTGTGACTCAGTAAGTACATATAGAGAGAGAGCCAGGATTGAAATTTAGGTCTGCCTCTTACCCAAACTCATGTTCTATAATATACTGATATTTATTCTCTCCATATATTCTTTTTCACTATTCCTACAAGCTCTTTTTCTTAGTATCTTCTGCTAGTAGACACAGAATACGAGAAATAATGTAATCTTCCTTAAATATAAATATAATATAATATATAAATATAATATAAAAATAATTAAATAAACTATAGATATATCCAGTTATGTTAAACACCATAAGAATTGTATTCATTTGTCTCCTTTGCCCTAGGGCTCTCCTAACCAGCTCCCTCTTTTGGTCTCTCAGCAGCTGCCTACACCATGCTTCAGCCGACTTTTTTTTTTTTGTTTCACTGCAAAGTTATACTTTATGCTTGATTCTACACAGCATAATAGAAATGAAAACACTTTAACTCAGTAAAGATATCTTAATGTAATGAATTTTTCACTGGATGTTTAAATTAACATTGTAAAATGGGATTTCCAAGCAAAGGAAGCATGTCTTTGTTTTTATTTTTTTATTTTTTTTTAATTAGTTTCAGGTGTACAGTGCAATAGTTATACATTTTACCCCTCAAAGTGACAACCCCCCACCTCCAATACACCACCCCACTCCTCCCCCCATATCATATATATCTATTACTCTTCCTCTGACTCTCTTCCACAGTATAATCCACATCCCGTGACTATCTATATATATTCAATTACAGTAGGTATACCACCTCCGCTTTAGTAATATAGTGCAGTGATCAAACCTCTACTCCATCCATGAAATGTTCAGCCGACTTTTAACAGATCTTACTGACAGCCTCGGCAGTTAACATTACCCCCTTGTTTCCTGCTGATGTCCCTCCTTCCCTTTCATGCCATTTCTCACCTCCACTCCCATCCCCATTTCCATTTAAAGGTACTGACGTGTTCATACTTCTGTGCAGACCCAAGCTTGGCACATAGGAGTGCTCATACATATTTATTTGATTAAATAACACCTTAAATGATCTCCTACTTCCTCTTCCTACACTTCACCTTGGTTCTTGGAATTCATCACTTTCCCCGTCCCACCACCTGCCAACCCCACATTTAATCCTTATACCTTCATGTTGCCCACCACCAAACCTTTACCCAGGCAGATGAGATTATTCTATGCTTCAAAATTATCCTTCCCTAATTTAATAATATTCTTAGCTCCATAGTACTCTGATCTTAGCCAAATGACCTTGGGAAAAAGTAAATCAATTAAAAGCGTTAGTGGTCACTGAACAGCCCAAAGTGTTTACCTAAGTGAAATCTGATTTTAAAAGAAGCAAATCTAAAGCAAAGAAATGAACTACTAATAACAGAATTATAGGTGTTTTGGCAGAGGAGGAAGACACCTTCCTGAGGTGCCTTAACTACCATCTACACAATTATTCATTCTTCATACCCCCATTATTGATAATAGATGTATGTCCAAAATTTAACAAAAAAGAAACCAATCCCCACACCATATTTTGAATATTTTGAATTGTATTTGTCATTACTACATTATCTATTTTCCTATTATCTTCTTTCTATTTTAAAGCCAAATGCAGAATTTTTCAGTCTATTCAGGGTTCATATTGCAATCTATTTTAGGTATAACTATTTCTCATTCAATCTCACTGCTTCCTTTTAAGTTTACGAAATCCACTGAGAGTTTTACCACCTACCTAGGCTCATTTGTAACTAATTAAGTTTCTGTTTCATTGATACCATAGAAATAGCTAAAAAAACATTATTAATTTCTGTACATAAGAATTTTTGTAGCATATTAAATCACTGTTGCAATCTCTTTGATTCTCCATTATTAGCAAACTAAAACACCACATTATCTTCTCAGTAGATTCAGAAAAGCACTGACAAATCTTACACACATTCCTGATAAAAATTCTCAGCAATTAAGAATAGACTGGAAATTCCAAAACCTGATAAGGGTTATCCATAAAAAATCTACAGCTAATGTCAAACTTAATGGTTGTATTAGTTTACTAGAGCTACCATACAAAATACTAAAGACTGTTCTTGAGGCTAGAAGTCCAAGATCAAGGTGTTGGCAGGATTGGTTTCATCCTGAGTCCTCTCCTTGACTTGTATATAGCCCTCTTTCTTTTTTCTCAGGGTCTTTCCTCTGTACTTGTGCATATCTGTGTTATAATCTATTCCTCTAAAGACTCCAGTCATATTGGATTAGGGCCCACCAATATGATTTCATTTTACCTAATTGTCCCTTTAAGGAGTCTATCTCCAAATACAATCATATTGTGAGGTACCACAGCTAAGAGCTTTATTATGTGAATTTTGGGAAGATACAATTTTGCCCACAACAATGGTGAAAAACAATGTTTTCCCTTAAGATTAGGACAAGACAAGGATGTCTGCTCTCACTACTTTATTTAACATTGTACTGGAGGTTCTAGTACTTTCAGTAAGGCAAGAAAAAGAAAAGGCATACAGATAGGAAAGGATGAAATAAAACTGTCTTTATTCACAGATGACATGATCATCTATGTAGAAAATCCAATGAAAGCTATAGGCATAGCTATTAGAATTAATAAATGAGTTAGCAAAGTTTTAGAATAAATGGTCAAAATACAAAACAAATTAATTTCTATATGCTTAATGAACAATTGAAAATTAAATTTAAAAATACCATTTACAATAGCATCAAAAATATGAAATACTTAGGAATAAATCTCATAAAATGTGTGTAAAATTTGTACCAAAAAAACTGTTGAAATTAAAGACCTAAATAAATGGCAATATACTTATATATCTTTATCATTTGTTAGAAGATTCAATATGGTTAAGATGCCAACTCCACCCCCAATTAATCTATAGATTCAACTCAAATACAATCAAAATCTCAGCAGGCTTTTCTGTAGGATCTGGCAAACTGATTCTGACAATGCAAAGGACTTCGAATGACCAAAGTAGCTTGAAAAGGAAAAACGGGGTTGATGAGCTAATTCTATCTGATTTCTATAAAAATGTAGAATTATCTTTACCTACTAAATACTCAAGTAGACCAATGAAACAGAATAAAGAGACTATAAATATTCATATTCATATATATACAACAGATTTTTGAGACAGATGCAAAGACAGTTCAGGGGAGAAAAGATAATCTTTCAATAAATGGTAATATTTTCAACAAGTATTTAAAAGAAACTTTTAAAAGAACTTCAATTCATACCTCACATATGAAAATGAATTCAAAATAGATCATAGACTTAAATGTAAGATAAAAAGTTATAAAACTTCTAAGAAAACATATATTAGAATCTTTGTGACTCTGGGATAGGCAAAGATTTCTTAGAAATTAGGATAAATATGAATATGACTCTATCCATAAAAAGAAAAGTTAATAAACTGGAATTTATCAAAATTAAGTATGTCTGCTCCTCAAAAGATACTGCTAAGAGACTAAAAAGACTTCCAGTCAAGATGGCAGAACAGGCAAATTCTGCATTTTCCTCCTCCTATGACCACATCAAAATTACAACTATATAACAACCACCCTTGAGAACCACCTGAAGACTAGCTGAACAGAACTCTTATAATCAAGGATATAAGAAAGAAGCCACATAGAGACTGGTAGTAGGGACAGAAACAGGAAAATGGGATGATCCCACATGCACATGTGACAGTCGAGAATCAGAAGGATTCACATCCCGAAGAGTGAGGGATCCCATCCTCCCACCAAACTCCCCAGCCCAGACTGCCAGTGTCAAGAAGAGGAGTCCTCACAATATCTGGTTGTGAAAATCAGCGAGGATACTGTCCAAGTGAGAGGGAGGGCTGCTGGAGTCCCAGACATTCCTCTTAATGGGCCCACACATAGACTGACTCACTGACTGACTCATTCATTCTGAGCTCCAGGGCTGGGCAGCAGCTCAAAAAGCGCCAGGGACATATGAGGAGGAACTGAACTGTCCTCCAACACATGTGGTTGACAGGTTTCAGACCACACCACAGCATCACCCAATTAGCTCCACAATCAACACACCCAAAGGGTGGACTCAGCAAGCACCAGCACCCCACTATAGCAAATCCCATTCTGTAGGGTCAGTCCCCACACTAACAGCTCATCTGCTGTAGTCATGACCAGACCCCACAGCCAATGATACAATTCCACCCACTGAGGGTCAAGTCCACCCACTGATGTGCTAACAGCAATTAAGAGTCAACTATAGGGCCGGCTGAGTGGCGCGGTGGTTAAGAGCTGGCCTGGGATGCCAGCGGCCCTGGTTCGGATTCCATGTATGAGGGCCAGTAACACTGCCCTCAAAAAAAAAAAAAAAAGCTGGGTAAGACTCAACTATAACAGGAGGATACACATAACCCACACAAGGGACAGCCCTAGAGCACCCAGCTCAGGTGATCAGGAAGACTGTGCCACTGGTCTCCAAAGGACACCTACTACATAAGGCCAACTAGCCAACACTGGAGATGTATCAGATCTATCTGATACATAGAAACAAACACAGAGAGGCAGCCAAAATGAGGAGACAAAGAAACATGTCCCAAATGAAGAAACAGGACAATACACTAGTAAAAGAACTAACCAAAATGAAGGCAAGCAATCTACCAGATAGAGTTCAAGACACTGGTTATAAGAATGCTCAATGAACTTAGGGGAAAAATAGATGAACTCAGTGAGAATTTCAACAAAAGGATAGTAAACATAAAAAAGGACATAAAAACCATTAAAAAGAACCAATCAGAAATGAAAAATACAATAACTGAAAAGAAGAATATTAGACAATCAACAGCAGATAAGATGAAGCAGAGGACTGAATTAGCAATTTGGAAGACAAGGTAGTGGAAAACACAAAATCAGAGCAGCAGAGAGGGAAAAGAATTTTTAAAAATGAGGATAGTTAGGGCCGGCCGAGTGGCGCGGTGGTTAAGCGCTGGCCTGGGAAGCCAGCGGCCCCGGTTCGGTCCCACATATGAGGGCCAGTGATACTGCCCTCAAAAAAAAAAAAAAAAAAAAAAATCATAAAAAATGAGGATAGTTTAAGGGACCTCTGGAACATCAAGAGTAACAACAATTCGCATCATAGTGGTACCAGAAGGAGAAGAGAGAGCAAAAGATTGAAAACATATTTGAAGAAAAACATATTTGACTGAAAACTTCCCTAACCTGGTGAAAAAAATAGACATACAAGGCCAGGAAATGCAGAGTCCCAAACAAGATGCTCCCAAAGAGGTCCACACCAAGACAAATCATAATTAAAATGCCAAATGTTAAAAACAAAGAAAAAAATCTTACAAGCAGCAAGAGAAAAGCAGTTAGTTACCTACAAGGGAACTCCCATAAAACTGTCAGCTGATTTCTGAACAAAAACTTTACAGGCCAGAAGGGATTGACAGGAAATACTCTCAAAGCGATTAAAAAGCAACGCCCTACAATCAAGATTATTCTACACAACAAAGCTACCATTTAGAATCTAGGGAAATATAAAGAGTATCCCAGACAAGAAAAAGCCAAAACTCATCACCACCAAACCAGTATTTCAAGAAATGTTAATGGGACTTTGCAGCAGCAGCAGCTGAGGAGAAGAACAAAAATATGAATAATAAAATGGCAGTAACTACATACCTAGCAATAATTCCTTTAAATATAAGTGGATTAAATGCTCCAATCAAGAAACATAGGGTGGCTGAATGGATAAGAAAACAAGATTCATATGTATGCTCATCAGTTGCACTACAAGGGACCCACTTCAGATCAAAAGATCCACAACAGACTGAAAGTAAAGGGATGAAAAAAGAGATTTTGTAGAAATGGAAACAAACAAACAAAAGCTAGAGTAGCAATACTTATACCAGACAAAATAGACTTTAAAACAAAGGCTATAACAAGAAATAAAGAAGGTCCCAGAAATTTCCTATTTATTAATTCCGTTTTTGTTTGTTGTTTTGGGTTTTTTGTTTCTTTTTGAGTTTTGAGAGTCTGGGTATTTATCCAAAGAAACACAAAACACCAATTCAAAAAGACATATGCTTCCCTATGTTAATTGCTGCATTATTTACAATAGTCGAAATATGGAAGCAACTTAAGTGCCCATCAATAGATGAATGGATAAAGATGTGGTATATATGTATAATGGAATATTACTCAGCCATAAATAAGTGAAATCTTGCCATTTGCTAAAACATGGATAGACCGAGGTGGTATTATGCTAAGTGAAATAACTCAGACAGAGAAAGACAAATACTATATGATCTCACTTATATGTGGAATCTAAACAAAACAAAACAACAAAACAGAAACAAACTCATGGATACAGGGAACAAACTGATGGCTGCCAGGTGGGAGGGAAATTGGGGAGCTGAGTGAAAAAAGCTGAAGGGATTAAGAATTACAAGTTGACAGTGACAAAATAGTCATGGGGATATAAAGTACAGCATTGGGGAATATAGTTACTAATATTGTAATAACTATATATGGTGTTAGGGGATACTAGATTTATTGGGGAGATCACTTCATAAGTTGCATAATGTCTAACCACTATGCTGTACACTTGAAACTAATATAATATAGAATCTCAACTATTAATGAAAACATTTTTTTTTAATTTTTAAGAGAATGAAAAAGCAGCAACAGACTGGAAGAAATGTTTTTAAGTCCCATAGCCAAACATAAGTTTGTTATATTTACATAACAAATGTATATACAGTTTATTGTCATCAATTATACCTCAATAAAGCAATTGAAAACAAATCATAGGAAATACCTTATTCTCCAGATATTTCCAAATTCTAATCATCAAAATTCACTCTGCCTTCGCTTATGCTGTTCTCTCAGATTAGGGAACTCTTTCTTTTCCTATTCATCCCCTATCATTCCACCTCTGGTTATTGAAATTTTTCTTGTTCTTCAAAGTCTAATGCAAGCACAAATAAAATGTCTTCTTTTTACAAAGCTGTTCTCAATAGTCCACATCAACATGAGCTGCTCCTGTCTTTAAAATATCACCTGTTTATTTCGTTTTGCCTTTGTAATCTAGTTACATTCTATATGCTCATCAGCTGCACTCCACTGAAAGTTTCTTTAAGAAGGAGCTGTTAATTTTTTTTTTTAATTCCATTCATGGACTAGCAGAGGTTTTGATTATAGGAGTACTCTGGAACTATTTCAAGGGTAGATGGATACATGGAAGGAAGGAAAAGAAAAGGACATATTCCATTCCATTCACTCAAGTTTTCTTCTGGAAGGCAACTTCCATTCTAATAACCCAGTCAGTACAGATGTGCTAAATGGCACTCATGTGTTATCTACACATGGTGCTCATTTTAAACATGTCTCCCTGGAGATAACCTCTTAACCCAAAGGAGCTATTCTTGCAGTAGACATTTCAGACATTCTGGGAGGCTGGTGGGGAAAATAAACATTAAGAAAAATAAGACCTTACAATGCCCTCATATGATGCTGGGCTGGCAGCCCACCCTCGGGACAGTAGTGCAATAAATGACTCTCACCAGCTGAGCCAATAGATTTCTTCAAGACTCCTCAATGATCTCTAGGGAGTGGCTATAAGACTGAAGAATCTGACTTTCTGCCTCTGTCTTATCTGAAAATGAAGATTTCTATTACATTATTAGCCTTTACTGATGGAGATACTGAGGGACAGAGGGTTCCAGAGGCCACAGAAAAGTTTAGAGGCAAAACATATTGTTAAGTATTTCTCTTAAGTCCAGGTCAAAATCCCTTACAGGGTCTTTTAGATCATGTTGCTTTAATATTTCATTAAACACTGGAAAAACAGTTGACATCCTACCAAAATTGTTATGCATTAAAAAACATAATATAGTAAAAGCAGTAGTAACAGTCTGAGGACAAAGATTATTTATTTGGATAGAGAGTCCAATAATATTTTCATCGGTGTCTTATTATAAGAGCTATTTTTTGTAGGCTTATCTACCCTACTCAGAAAGAAATGAAATGTGTGTTTAATGTAGCAGCGACTACACAGGGGCTGCCAAGACTGTGGGAAGGACCTCTGAGGCTGAAGTTAAGAAATATTAACTCCTTGACCAGTCATAAACCCTCAGAGTATAATAAATTATGCATTTTGCTTGCAAGGTTGTAAAATCCATGAGTGTAAGAACTGTGTTTTGCTTCTTTATATGTCCCCATTCATTCATTCATTTATTTATCAGATATTTTCTGTGTACCTAATATATGAAAGACATTTTTTCACTGGGAAAATGGTAACAAGGAAATAGACAAATTTCCTTCTCTCACAGACCTTACATTCTAATTGGAGGAGAAAATCAATCAATAAACAATCCACAAAGCAGAGGATGATTAATGCTCTTCAGAGAATTAAAAAAGGGCAAGGTACTTGAGAGTTACCAGGTGGCCACTAGATAGGTTAGTCAGGAGAGATCTGTCTGGAGAGGCAACATCCCGGCTGAGGACTGAATAACAAGGAGAAACCAGGCATGTAAAGAACTAAGAAAGTTCCTTCTAGGTAGAAGGAACAGCCTGCTAAGGTACAAAGAACGTTGGCATGTTCCGGAAAAAGAAAGAAACATAATGTAGCTAGAGCCTGGGTGTGACAGAGAGAAGTGATGGATGATGAAGAGACAGGCAGGGCAAGTAGGAGGAGTCTGTGAGAAAGAGGAAGGAGCGAAGGTTTTATTCTAAGTAAGATGGGAAGCCATAAAAGGGTTTTGGGCTTTGAAGTCACATGATCTGATTTACATTTCTAAAAGGTCTTTCTTGCTAGATGGGTTGTGGGGCAGGCAAGAGTGGAAAGAAGGAGTCTAAACAACACAAATTGGTAACTACAATATGGCCACAGAGATATGAAAGACAGTTTGGGGAATATGATCAATAATGTTGTAAATATTTTTTAGGGTGTCAGTTGGACACATGTCTTGTTAGAGAGACCACTTCACAGAGGCCTGACCACTGCACTGTACACCTGAAGATGCCATTGAATAATATTGTATGTCAACTATAATTTTACATATATATATATATATATATATATATATATATATATATTCACAAGATATGGAATATAGTGTGGGGAGTGGAGTCAATGGAATTGAAATAGATATTTTATAATATGGGGGGAGGTTGAATGGGGGAGGGGAGTAGTCACTTTGTGAGGGGTAAAAAGTATAATTAGAGCATTATTTTGTACACCTGAAACTAATAAAATAATAATTAAATAAAACATAATATCATCATAGTCCAGGAAACAACGAATAGTGACTTGAAGCAGGGCTGTAGTTAGAGCAATAAAGAAAAATAGATGAATTCAGATATGTTTTGCAGGTAAAACTGACAAGTCTTGATGCTAACCCAGATACAACTTTTGTGGGAAAGGATTCAAGGATAATGCCTAGATTTTTAGCTTGACTAAGTAGGTTACTATCACTTAATAGGTACTAAAAAAACACAAAAGAAAAATCACTGTTTAAATACATTTTAATTTTATTAACCTCATGAGACCAATATAAACCAAGACAAACATTTAGAACTGGAATTTTAGACATCTTACAATCCCATATTTTACAAATGATAAAAATGAATTGCCCAAAGTCAGACACTAGTTAGTGACAGAGTTGGATTTCTTTGACTTCCTATCCACTGTTCTTTTAGTGACACCATGCTAAGGGCAACATGGCCACAGGAGTTATTATTCCTGCTGCCTAAGGGCAACAGGATATCATCAGACAACATCAGCAATGCTGTGATGATTGTCTCTTTTCCCAATTGTACATGGCAAGCCAGAAACACGAGAGACTGTCAATACCTGTCTCCCCTTCACCTGCCGTATCCAATTAAACAATAAGACTTGTTCAGTTTCCCTTTTACATAATCTATCTAACCCAACAGCTTTAATCCATTTCCTCCACTACTCTAGTTCAAGCTCCCAGTCCTCTTTCCAAAGTAGACTTGCCTCTTTCAGTACATTCCCTACCAGTGTCAGCCTAATCTCTTTAAAGATACATTTTCTCCTGCTCCTTTCTTCTCAGGGAAATCTATGCTAACATGCTCCCTAAAACCTCTCCCTTTGTCCAGCCTACTCCCCTCCTGTACTTGAGCCTGGTTAATTTACATTCTTCTTTTAAAATTGTGCTCAAATTTTGTTTCCTCAAGTATTTTTTGCTACCACCACTCCACAACTAGGTCAGATATCCCTATTAAATTATTTACAGATCACTTTTAATTTTTTGTAGAATTTACTGTGTTTCAATAATTAAATGTGCAATTGGTTGTTTAATATCCATCTTTCCTGGTAGCTGAATGTCAGTCACTCCTGCTAGAATTTAAGGTCAGTGAAGATTCAGACCATATCAGTCATCTTGTTTACTCTGTATCTGCAATTGGAGTGCCTAATATAAACTAGGTAATTAATGTGTATGTTCCTTTTGGCTGTAGACAAGAGATCTCATATTTTGTATTACCATAATGTTTTATAAAGGCTAATTTCATATGACTATATTTGATGGGAAACTAGATAATTAAAAGATAATAAGGATGCTTAACATACACAGAAGGCAAAAATGGGAAGAGAAAACAAGGAAGGATTGGGTGAATTCAAAATTAATCGCTGTTAGTTGAACACTGATACAAGCATTTCCTTTTACTTTTACATATGTTATATCACAGAGGCTTTCCCTGACCAACCTATCAAAAATAGTTCACCTCATCACCCCACCACCCATGTCAAACATTCTCTAATTACCCTGCCTTATTTTTATTCATAGTGCTTAGTACCCACCATTATGTTATCTATTTGCTTACCTGCCTGCCTTTCCCTCTACAATATAAGCTCCATGAGAACAGGAACTTTGTATTGTTTAATGCTACATTCTCCCTAGTACAGAGCACACAGTAGTTGCACAATAAATATTTGTCGAATAAATGAATGACAACATTGAGTTATCTGAACAACTAGGTAACACAGAGATTATTATTCTCATTTTGCAGATGGCAGAACTACAGGAAGGAAAGCTTTTGAGAATTCTATTGTTTTGCTTCTTCTTTAAAAAATATTCTAACCTAAGCCTCAACTGTTTGCGGATATACAACTGTGTTGGATTTACCATTCCCCACGCCCTTGTAATTAGTAACACAGATAATAAAAGCCAACCATCATTTTTAATGAAGGCAGCCATAGAGCCGGTTGCCCTAACAACTCGTCCTTCAGGAACAAAGCTGTGGTCTGAGTTCACAGCTCCTTTGTTGGCCCTGGCTCCAGAACCCTCCTTGGCGCCTTCTCCCCAAGATGGTGCAGCCATCTTTTCAGGCATGCGACTTGGTCAACTTCCTTTCTTCACCCAGAAGATGTCAAACCTACCTCCATCTACTTATTGAATGATAATCAGAAAAGAACATTCAATTCCCAGGTATTTTCCAGAAAGGTAACCTCAAACTCTTTATCACAACTTAATTTTCAATGATAATATTATAAGACGTTTGCCTAAAGGGCAAGCCACCTATCTATTCTCAAAACACTCTAAATTTTATCCTTAATGAAGATAGGCACTCAAAGAGCTACCCTCCTCGATGTTCTGGCCCCTCGTAAAGGTGCTTCTGTGTCACATTTCTCCAGTGTCATCCATGAGCAGTGCCACCATGAGTATGCTAAGGCCCAGCACATCCTATTGTGTCAGTCGTACAAAGACTCACCACAAACAATTTTCTCTCGGGTCCTCAACAATTGAGTGGCTCAAAAAAGAGCCCTCTAAAATCCTAGGACTGAAATCTCCACCGTGATACCTTAACTCCCCAGACCCAAACTTCTTTCTGAGTCTCTAACAGAGCAAGCAGGCAAAAACAAAAACAAACAAACAAAAACAAAAAAACTGTTCACCTGTGCAGGTCGCCTATTCTAGCTTTTCCTCCCTTTCCTGTGTGTTAATTAGAACAGGAAATAAGAAATATTTATGCCAATATTATAGTACAAATTGGAAAAATCATCTTGGTCTAGAGAGTGGAAGTTTATCACTAAAAATTTTCTTCAGGGTTTTAAAATTGAGAAGCTATGTTTCCTATAAAGTTACCCAGTAAACCCAAAAATGCGAATTCTGATGATTTTTTTAAGAAAAGTTGCAAAGTATTGGTCAAGCCTCCTATTTGTATGTATTGAAAATTAGCCCTGACTCACTTAAGCAGAAATAGGATTTTTAAAAGGATGTTGGGCATTTACAGATAAGAAAACTAGAGAATCACTTATCAATCAGAAATCATTCCCAAAATTATGAAACCAACAATACCACCCCAATGACATGTACTCTGCAGATGGCACCACGATCTGACAGCATCACCCCCACTAGGCATGGGACCTGGATACCGCATTAGTATCCCAGCGGCCTTTAGGAATAGATGCAATTGCCTTCCCTGTCATCACTTTCATCGGAATGAAATCTGGAAAGTTCCTGTTCACCAGCTTCCCACACCAATTTGGGCAGAAGTGTATATTTGGCAGAATTTTGAAGTCATGCGTCTATACCCTACCTGCAAGAAACACCGGGAAGGTAATTCTTTGACATGTCCAGCATTATAGTGGGAACCAGTACCTCTCTCATAAAATGGGAACTTCCTAGATGTTGGAAAGGAAGGTAAGATGTTAGTAGACAAAAACAATAAGTAAATGTTTCCTATAACAACTGACCTTTTTGTCTTTAGTAACTGAATTTGAACTGTCACTCAAATATGAGACATTGTACTGGACATATGAAATCTTTCTGAGTCAAGATATTCCCAGAAGAGTGATTTCTTTATCCTGCATGCTATGACCCAGAAGACTACAAGCACATAGATTAATGCAATACAGATATATCCAATTTTTCACAAAGGAGAGGCACAGCCCTTTCTATCTTCCAATTTAGTTCATGATTCCTTCATTCTTGCTCCTTCCATTTTTCATACAGTGATATTTTTCCAGGAAATTGATGTATCCAGATTCTGGACTGCATTCTGAATATACCACAGCTAAAGAAACTTCAAGAGGATAGAACAGCTCAGTGAAAGCAGGATAAATCTAAAACATTATATCATAACGAATCATTATTTGTTATAGATCAAAGAATATTCCAAACATTGGATAACAGTATTTATGGTTCCTAAACATAAATCCTAGATGGTACTTTTCTTAGCATTATTGAAGCAGTTTCTTCGTTACTTGAGAGTAAGCCCGATGTCTGCCTAATACTTTCTTTTAATTTCTAATTCCCAATTATATATCATGTATTATAAAGGCAATTGATAAATATCCATTGACTGGATAAGGTTGTTTCACTTGGTTTTTAAGAAGTCAACAGAAAGGAGCCGTGAGCACTAACCATAAGAAAATACGCCTCTGTCTCCCTATTTTGGATATTTGCCCATCTGCCTCTTTGAAATTTGCCTAGCTATGACAGAGTGTATTATTTAATAATGAATCTATTGAATATTTTGTGAATAATATTCATCCGAATATGCCTCTGCCCCTCACCTCACCTGTTTTATACAGAATAGGTGCAGGATTCTTTGAGGTCCATAAGACAGGTGAGGGAGGCAGGAAGAAAGAAGCTAGACTGTCAATGGCACACCAGCAGAAAGCATACAGGAGATGCAAAAAGCGTCAGGATGGGGTCAAATCAAAAAGGGTCAGCAGAAGTGGGAATCAACATGTGAGACTAAAATAGAGCCTAGAATCAGGAGATAAGACCAGGTGATGACACTGTACAGAGGCAGAATATGTTCAAACACAAAAGGCAGAGAAAAGAAACAGGGTCCCCCACTATTGCCTACAGGAGTGGTTCTCAAACTCAGGTGAGTGTCGGAATCAGCTGGGGCCCTAATAAAAAAGGAGAGGTAGCCCAGGCTCCTGGAAATAGCAGCGGGCCTGGGCCTTTGCATCCCCTAGAATATTCTGATTTCCACCAACGTTTAATCACTACTGGCCTACAGCATCAGCTAATAGATGAGGAGAATCAACTCAAATATTTTAATAACTGGTGTAAGAACAAAATTATACTCCCCTAAAATGATCTGTGTTGGATGTCCTACTTCACAAAATGCATTTGAGGATAGGCAATTATAATACCTCCCCTGGTACAAGTCTTTAAGTGTGAGGAGAAAAGATACTGCCCCCAAAATGAGGATTAAAATACAAGTTAAATATTGTGTATAATGCTTTCATATTATCATTAACTCCAAGGTCTAGTGTTAAAAAAAAATAACTGTCAGGAAACACTTTGTCTTTTGCTCTTCAATTCATTTGCTCTTTACTCTTCAATTCTGTCTTTGGCCACTGCAAACTCCATATAGACACACTATGGTGAGCACCAGTCTATATGGGAGCAAGCTACTGCCTCTGCCAGATCGCAACTCTGTATGGCTTAGGAACCCGGAGTGATGCAAACAGCCAGCTCCTCCAGTGTATTCTTTAAACAGATGCACCTCTCTCCCCTCACCTGTGCCTCTGGTGGATTATTTTATGTGGTCTTACTTCTGCCTAACTTCTGACTGACTTAAGTAAAATAAAATGAAACAAAACATTCAAAAATTTTTCTCAAGTATGTGACATTCCTGTATAGAAAATATGCTTTATTCATTCCCCTTTAGGATCATGATTGACATGTGGCTGGAAGATCTTCCTTAGTGTTTTGTGCCACGTTGCTGAGTAGAGTAGCATTGCAGAGGAAAAGAAGCCACCCACCCAATGATATGTTAACAGCCACTCAGGTGTGTCTGTGTCTGTGGAGGATGAAGGGGATGTGTCATCAGGGTGTTTTTGATTGAAAAGTTAGGTGATGTGTTTTACCCATAAATTACAAATACTGAATCTGAAACCTTCTGTCACTCTAGACAAATTGCCCATAATTGACATGGCCACTGACTGTAGCAGCCAAATCCTGTTCTGTTTCATGCAAAGAGCAATATTAAAGTTTTGTATCCCCCTAATCTTCAAGACAACTGACCTTGAAACTGTTCACATCAGAAACATCTATTACATGTTTGATGCCTTCATTCAAGCCTGTTGAGTCACTATGCCAGGCCTTGGGTATTCAAAGATGAAAAAGACATGTCTTTATCCTCTAAAAGCTAACAATCTAATAGAAAAGTCAGACGTGACTGAAAAATCGACTGGCTGACTTTTCCAAACAACTTCCAGAGCTGTCTCAGGAATCCCTTGATTATTGTGATGCTCTTCTGTGAGTCTCTTTCTTCAAATCTACTTGCTTGTCTTTCTCTTTTCAAGTCAAAGTTAATTCCTTTGAGGTTCCTTTCCAAAGCATACCCCAAAGCATTTTAGTTCTATGATCAAAATTCATAAGAGCAATGGCCTTTTTCTTAAAGTGCTAGAGATATCTAGTTCTAGGCTCTTCAAAATCCAAAGAATTCAAAACCTCCCTGGGGATGTAAAATGACTATATTGAAAAAAACAAATCTATGTGACACCAAAAGCCTTAACAAGAGCCAGAGCTACACAGCTGTCCATGTCGCAAAGAAAGACAGAATATTAAAGTAAAAGAAGATGGGCTTTGAAGCAAATACAACTGAGATTGAATTTAAACTCTAAACTTTCTGGCTATGTGACATTTAGGCAAGTTGCTAAAACTTCTGAAATTTCGCTTTTTAATGTTTAGGTGCACATAAAAGCTGCCTTGCACTGTGACCATAAGGACTAGAAAATGTTTGTGGCATGCCCTGTACATAATGGATACTTTAAAATGGTGGCTCTTACTGCATTATGTCTAGCTCAATTATATCTAAAAATTAAAAGATTAACTACAACTTGGATAATTACACACCTATAAAATAACCACTTTAAAAATCTGCCTTAATAATGAAAGCCTGGAATAAAATAGTTTTGTTTAAAGAAAAAAAAAAGGTTTTCTGCCCTATGTACTTAAAAATACACAATTAGTGACCTAGCTCGGTCACTGTGCGAAGACGTACAGTCACCTTGAGCTTGTCCTAGAAGGGGAATGAGTCTCTCTGGTGACTCACTGGCTCCCTCAGCCCCTTGCTTCCTTTGCCCTTCTTCTTTCTCTTGCCACATGTTTTGTATGTTTCTCTCCTCATTAGTACTCCTATCATGGAGATGAGTACATGAAAAACATACATGAGGAAATAGTAAGTAATCAGAGCTCCTTGGGAGGACAGGAAACCATTTGCCAAAGTAAGGCTCCTTTGTTACCTAGTTTTCAGTTTTCCAAATTCTCCTACCTTAGCATATGTTTACCAAAACCATTACAAATCCCTGGTTACAAACACACTCTGCATTATGATGAGAACCTGGGTACCCAAAGATGAATGAAAATGCAATCCTTCTAGATTAGGTTTTTTGAGAACCCATGGACTGGTTCTAATAATTCATAAATCTAAATCACTTTATGATTAGCTTACTCGAGAAGACTGAAAAGCTAAATAAGACATCAAATGTAATTGTTTCTGGTGAGAAATATATCAACTGAGTGAGCCATCATCAGGTATCTCATGCTGGTCAGAACTTTGAGTGGGACTTACTGTACATATATATTATTAAAAAATAATGGGAGGGCTGGCCGAGTGGCATTGTGGTTAAGCGCTGGCCTGGGAAGCCAGCGGCCCCAGTTCGGGTCCCACATATGAGGGCCAGTGACACTGCCCTCTAAAACAAAAACAATAATAATAATAATGGGAAAACAAATCACCTTAAGAAAAACAGTGACAAGGACAATGTTTTAAAATAAGGGATTTCTGAGAGAAAAATAAAGCCCATTATTTTGGGGACCAAATTTAGGAAGACATTACTCTCTCTTATTTATCTAGTAGTAAGAATTTTACTGAACCATAACACTTTCTCAGAATTCCTCCCCACTGCCAATATCGCAGCCTCTAAAGGGAGGATCCTGTGGCTTGTGATTTCTGGGCTGCGCCCCTTTATCTGTTCTTGGTAGCATCATCATACAGCTTCTATGCCTCTCATCAACCACCACTGTTCAACGGATGATCAATAAGGAGAAAAGAAATAATGTATTTTGTAAATTAAATGCATTCTTGTGTTTTCCAGAACTGCATAATTTATAACAAAAAATCAATTAGTAAAACTCATTCATTGTAATATATTCACAGAATACCTCAGGAGCTATAGTTAGAAATAAAAGATATTGCCCTAAAGCATTCGAAGGCCTGTTAACATCCAAATACCCTATTGTAAAGCAAACTAATTATCACAACAAACCTGTTTTAATTAACTTTATTTATTTATGTGCCTCTCTTAATTGCATTTCCCTTATAAGACTCACATCTTTCTAACACTGTATGGTAAGATAAAATATAAGTCTGCCTGCCAAGAATAAATTCTTACTGGACAATTGCTAAGAAGTTTCTTTGATCGAGATGAACACTAGAAGCCATTTCCAATTGGTAAAATGGATTATTGACTTGTATAGCCAATCATTTCATCTCTCTGAAGGAAGAAATGATGAAGGAGACACAGAAATGCTGAGTCTAATTGTGTTCAAGAAGTGAAGCTGGCTGGAGAATGGAGAATTCTTGGAAGAATGTAATTGTTTTATCTAAGGGTATGTTACAGCCAGTGATGGGAAGACCAGCACTGTAAGGAAACAGATTTCCAAAAGATTAGTTGCGTAGGATTCCTTAGAAACTCTGAGAAGGGAAATGATTCAAGAGGGAAGGAAGGCTCATACACATAAAATTCTGACAACACAACATCATATAACCCCTCTGAGGAAGAGAAAAGAGAAGACATGACAATCAAATGTAGGTGAACCACAGACAAGTGCCATGGAACTGAAAGGACCGTGTCAGGCAGGTTAAAAGCTGAGAATAGGAGAAAGCTTTCAAAACTGTTAAGAATCAACAAAAAGGGCTTTTTTTTCTTTGAAGTAGATGAAGACACTGAAAAAACAAACAAACAAAACAAAACAAAAAAAACAGAGAGAGAGATAGATACAAGGGTCGGGGCCACTAAAAATGAAGAAATGATAGAAAGTCCAGGATATCAGTTCCTGTTTTTTGCATATCTTCTGTCAAAAGAAACGCTAGTAAGCCCGGAAGAGCAAGAGTGAATCTCAGAAGGTGAATTAAAAACCAAGATTGGGCAAAATCATGTTCAAAATGCCAGGCAGTTTTATTAGACAAACTAAGTGCTTCTGATTAGGTGAATTCCATCTCAAGCTTCTCAAAGAAATCACCAAATAAAATCGCTGAACTGCACTGGAATTTCCACAGAGGAAACTTGGGGAAAAGAAAAGGTGCCAGAAGATAGAGATGAGCTAATATTGACTTAACATACTTGAGAGAAAAGAGAGAGAGAGAGTTTCACTAACTGAAGTCTTAAATTCTGTGTTGATTCTGGGCAAAGTAGGAATTGAGAAAATCAAACAGGATCAGAATGGAGCCAACATAGATTTGTGATGAACACTTCAAGCCAGACCTAGCTCATTTTCTCTTTTGATAAAATTACTAGAGCAGGAGACAAGGAGAATCCTGTGGACCTATGCATCTGAGTTTCAGCAAGGCATTTGACAGGCTCTCGCTTTACCCTTACAGGGAGTTATTTTCCAAATTGATGTCTGCAGAGAACAGACTTCCACAGGATATTCATAAGTATGCAGGGAATGAGGTTCATACACAAGTACACGTGGAAAACACGAGTTAAACAAAATATAAATTTTTAAGAGCAATATGTATGATAATACATCCTGTGGCTCTCCAGGAAGAGAATGTAGTGTGCAGCATCTCCCAAACTTTTTTAATATGGCATTCAATTTTGTTTAGATACATCTATTAACACCTTCTTGAAACAAAATTTAGGAACTGCTCTATTGAAACAAGAAGTATGCATTGAATAAAATGTGCAATTAGAAAATGTCCTGATTATTTGATTAACTATGACAATACCCAGAGTACTGACCTAAAGAGAAGCCTCCAGCGGGGAGACACAAGCCTCTGCCCTTAATCTGTCCCTTAACATCATCCTCACTAACTTTTACGAGGAATTTGGTGGCACTTTACAAAATTATGAATGCTACAGAACAGGAAGAGATAACCAATATGTCACCTCAAAGGATCAAAATCCCAAAAGATTTCCATTGAATGCAATCGTGAGTTGATTCTAACAAGGTGAAGTTGAATAATAAATATAAAGTCCTACAAGTGGTGGGGGAAAATAGGTCCAAGTGTAAAATGGGGGTAGGCTGAACGGGGGTAAAAGTTAATAGCTGTGTATGAAAAAACAACACTTTGGATTTTGTCAAAAAGCTCATTATAAATCAACAGCATGGTGTAGATGACCAAAATAATATAATCAGAAACCTAACATGCTCTTAACATTAATAGAATTGTAGAACCCAGCCAAGATATGGAAGCAACACTGGCATTCACTGATAGATGAATAGATAAAAAAAGATACATGCACACACACACATTGGAATATTACTTAGCCATAAAAAAGAATGAAATCTTTCCATTTTCAACAACAGGGATGAACCTAGATGGTATTATGCTAAGTGAAATAAGTCAAACAAAGAAGACAAATACCATATGATTTCATTTATATGTGGAATCTAAAAATAACAAAACAAACTAATAAAATAAACCAGAAACAGACTCATAGATGCAGGGGATAAACTGATGGTTGCCAGAGTTGAAGACGGTGAAGGGGATGGGTGAAAAATGTGAAGGTAAATAAGAGGTACAAACCTCTAGCTATAAAAAAAAGTAATAATAATAAAAATAAGTAACAAAGATATAATGTTCACCATAAGAAAAATGGTTAATATTATAGTAATAACTTTGTATGGCAAAAGACGGTTATTAGACTTATTGTGGTGATTACATCATAAGGAATATAAATGTTGAATCCCTATGTTTTACACCTGAAACTAACCTAATATTGTATGCCAACTACACATTAATTTTGAAAAAAGAATTATAGCACCAAGGACAATAGAAGCAGTAGGCCACACCTACTCTGCTCTGGTCCCACTGTATCAGGGAATCCTGTTATGCATTAGAGCCCAAAAACAATGTCAAGCTGAATAGGGACCAAAGGAGTTGCCAGGAGGGTAAAAGGGCATGAAATCATTCCACAAAGCATTACAAAATGAGGCAGAAGCTAGGACTGAGGGGATGCAATAGTTGTCCCCAATGATTTGGAGAACTGTCCTGTGAACAAAAGAATAAATTTCTGCAGGACAGAACTGTGTTGAGTGAAGGCTCCTGGAAAGTACAGTTTGGCCTGAACCTTTACTCATAATTGGAGCTGTTTGAAGATGAACTGACTCTGCCATTTGTGAATTCCCTATTGTTGGTGTGTTCAAACAAAGGCTTCAAAATGGTTTATGGAAATATAGCAGAGGGGACCCATATGGGAGAGAAATGGACTATATGGTTTTTAGGATTTTTTTAAATCTTAGGGTTCATATTTTGGACTAGGAACACAGTATGGTGGTCCTGACCTGATGGCGCAGAGTTGTTGTAAAGAATAAAGAAGTCAGAACTGAGAACAGAACCTAGGAAAAAATTAAAGGAGACTTTAGATCCTAAGGTCTTAACCTTTTGATCTTGGTCTTGGGCATGAGGACAGCCAAGCCACTCTGGAATTAGATGGAGCCTCAGCCTTTTTTTTTTTAATTAAATGTATTGGGGTGACATTGGTTAGTAAAATTATATAGGTTTCAAGTGTACAATTCTATAATAGATAGTCTATATATTGCATTGTCTGTTTACCACCCAGAGTCAGTTCTCCTTCCATCACCATGTATTTGACCCCCTTTTCCCTCTTCTACTGCCTCCTTTCTTCTCAGCCTCAGCCTTTATGACCAGATCACCAGAACTTATCAAAGAGTTTAAGTTTGAGGATGTTGACTGACCTCAAGATATCCATTCCCACCACCAGAACTAGCCCAGCAATTGAAACAAATTGGTGGGTGTAGGTTGGGAAAGGTAAATCTTAGGGTCCAATCATGAAAAAAGGAAGAGCAGCAGACCCTGGGGAATAAGTCCATTACTTTATGACTCTTGGATCTATAATTTTTATCTATAAAGAATATTATCTCCAATGTTACAATTTTGGATTGAATAGCAGTAGATTTTTTTTTCTATTTCAAATTTAGACTTAAGATAGAAAAAAACGGACACCAATTTAGGTACAAAAATAAACTTGCATATGAATATTTGAAAAAATAATGGAATATCAAACTATAAAAGAATGTGGATTGATTGTGAGATGGCTACATCATGGAGAATACATTAAAATTGAAATCAACTAAGAAAAATTGTATTATATAACACATAAAAAATAAGGAAAATGATAGCAAATACTATGTACCAAGCACTTTTTTATGCTGTATATATGTGTAAAACTTTCATTCCACAACCCTGATGTAGATACTATTTTTTTTCCTTTTTTTTTTTAAGATTTTATTGGGGAGTTGGGGAAGAGGAACAGTGTTGGGGAACTGGGGAAGGGGAACAGACAAGTTGTTGTTCTTTTGTTCTTCAGACTAGTTGTGGTGAACGTTGCTTCACTGGCCCATGTTGGTATCATCATTGCGCTCTTCCCAAGTGAGGCAGTCGCTTGCCAGCCATTGGAGAGTAGCTCACCGCAGCTCACAAAAGCTCAAGCCCACTGCCAGCCAGCTCCACTACAGCCTAAGCAGTCATCGGCAACTCATGGAAGCCCAGCTCCAGGTTAAGCTGTTGTTCACCATCTTAGCTGTAGAAGGCACAGAGTTACTGTTCCTAATGTGGGATGTGAACAGGGGCCCTGCTGCTCAGAGCTGGATCCCAAGCCAACTCTTAACCCACGTGTCACTCGGCCGGCCTGCTACTATTATTATATCACTTTTACAGAAAGAAACTGAAGCATGGAGAGATAATGTAATCAAGATAAATACAACTGAAGGGCAATATATTTAAGCAGAAAACAGAAAAAGCACAGATTCGAACTGGAGCATAAAAGAGAAAAAAGAAAAAGAAGAGAATGCTAGAACCCCATGATGCTTGCGGCATGGGAAAGCAGATATTTCATATGCTGATGGTGGGAATACAAACAGATACAGCATTTCTGGAAGGGAATTTGGCAATAAGTATAAGAAGCTTCAAAAATATGCATTCTCTTCTGCAATATAGTAATTCCACTTCTGGGACTTTTCCTAAAGAAAAATAAATACGTGGACAAAAGTTTTCTCCACAAGATTATCCATCACATCATTGCTTATATAGGAAACAAATTGTTTCATTAAACATGATAGCTAAAAATATTAAAATGCAATAAGATCTCTAAAATTGAAACAGTAAATATCTCTATATTCATATAAAGATACTCCTAATATGTTCTGTGTGAAACAAACAATATATTTGTTCTGGAAAAAAAATCTGGAAATGTATGTATCACAATAAAAATGATAGTTTATCTGAATAGTGGGGTTATCAGTCAACATTATTTTTTTTCTTTGGAATTTTCTGTATTTCCAGATATTGTGACAAGGAGACCATTACAAGAGAAGACATTAAGGGTGTACTTAAGAGTGGGCTCTGGGGCCGGCCAACTGGTACATTGGTTAGGAGCTGGCTTGGGATGCCACATATGAGGGCCAGTGACACTGCCCTCTATAGCTAAGGTGGTGAACAACAGCGCCACCTGGTGGCCTCTATAGCTAAGATAGCCAGCAACGGTGTGGGCTGCAGCCTCTGCTGCAGTGGGCTGCCATAGGCTACAGTGAGTGACAGGGAGCCAGCGTGAGCTGCCAAGAGCCGCAGTGAGTGGCCGTCCAGAGGCCAGCAACCAATCTGCCTCACCCAGGAAGAGTGCAACGATGATACCAACATGGGCCAGTGAAGCAACGTCCTCCACGACTAGACCGAAGAAAAAAAAAGGACAGTCACTCGTCTGTTCCCCTTCCCCGATTCCCTAATGCTGTTCCTTTTCCCCAATTCCCCAATAAAATCTTTAAAACAAAAAAACAAAAAAAAAAACAAGAGTGGGCTCTGGAATCAAAATATCAGGGTTCAAATCCCAGCTCTATTCTTACTGGGTGACCTTGGGTAAATTAATTAATTTCCTTATCTGTAAAATGATCCCTACCTCATAGGGTTGATATACATAAGCACTTAGAATAGTGCCTGGACCTAGGTAAAAATCAAAGGAATTAGTAATTATTATTATTGCTTATAACATTAAATAAATTCTCAACAAAAACAAAAATAATATCCCCAACCAAGTAACATGATCAGAATAGAAAGTTCTCAACTTTCAACCTATACATTTATTAATTTTCATAGATAAGAACAAACACACCACTTCAAACAAGAAAATAGCAGTCAACTTTGCCTGCTACCAAGAGCTGGCGTGGGTGGGCACATACATTCATTTTCGTCTTAGCACCTGTTTGTTGTGTGTGTCTGGTTTTTTAGGTATTTTATAGTTTTACAGCTTTTATTAGCTACATTATGTTCAGTTAAAAAGTGGCAAGTTTAAAGTATAGTATAGTAATAAAAGGCATATGATTATAATGGAAATAAAAAGAGAAAAATGTATAAACTGAAAGTAGTGGGAAGATGATGAGATGTTACATATAAAGGGGAGATAAATCACTGGACCATAAGAAAAATTCATTAGGAAAAGAAAAACATGTGACATTTGAAACATGCCAGACCTATTTGATCTATATTTGATCTATGGTAATCAATAGCAGATGAGGAAAAGTGAATAAGGACAATAAACAACTTTGAGGATGTGGCCAGATGAGCATCAAAGCTGGACATCTGGCAACCTAATGGTAATTGGTTGTAACTGGTTATTTGTTTGAGAACTTAAATGCTAAGCCTGGTCAATATGCTGCAAATGAAACTTTTGTTACAAACCATGGACATGTCCATTAGCTAAGGCCTTGTTTGAATGTCCAATTTCCTTACAGAGTCAAGAGGTAGTAAGCATCCCGCCTGAAGCACCAAGGAGTTCTCCCACCCTAGTTATGGAGGGTGTTTTCAAAGGCCTTAATAGATTAGCAATGTAGACAACAATCAATATTTTGGGAAAAGATGTCTGATAGGCTCCACATTAATTTGGAGAAATAGCATGCCATGTTTCAACTTTTCAAAGCTGTATTTTGTAGGAACTTGAAAAATGCATACATAAGCCCTTCTTAGGAATATTGCTATGTCTTTATTATTCATGTTATAGCTAATCCTAAAGCCTATATTATTTTTTTCATGTTTAAAGTAGTGTAGTGTCATTTTGATTTATGTGCAAATGAACTTAGAAACAACTTTTTTTTTTAATAAGTAGAGGTGCCCAGAAAACTTGGAAATAAGGAAAATGAAACCAGCTAATGAATACATGGTACATAGATACACAAAGTCACCTGAAGGAAGCAGAATTGTTCTCAGGCCAAGGCTCAGTTATACGTATTCTAATTATTTTAACATATGAAAACAACGAACAAATTAGGCAAAAAAAACAGAGTTCAACCAAGAAATAGAAGAATCATTGAGGCAAAGTCCGATAGAGTGCATCCTAGCATTGACCAGGAAAGAGATGAGACTAACGAATTTTGAGTATTCTAGCCTTGTTGGTAATGCTAATAGAAAGATGGCAAGTTGGCAAGTAACCAACAACATCTTATTATGTCGGGCTGATTCCATTAAACATGAAATTCATCTCATTCTTCCCACTCTGTTTACTTGATCAACAAGCAACCATCAAATTACTATCTGGCTTCCTATGTAGATGTCCCTACCAAGCAAGACATAATGTTGCACTGACGAAGCCCATGATAAACATGGTGTTTGTGACCAAAATTTCACACTGCATATTATAAAATTGACTAACTGGTATTTTGCTTTCTGTCTAGCTGGGCAACAGAGAAAAATCTATGTTCATCCTGAGTCCATATATGTGAAGCCATTTCTCAATGAAATTTTTAAAATTGACATTCTTATTTTATACATCAGTCTTCTGGTTAATGTGAGTCAGCCCTTAAGACTTGGATCCACTCTTATATAGACAATACAAGACTGAGGAGGCTGATTTTGGGCATAAGTAACCAAGAGCACCCCCACTAACAATCCCCACTAACCTTCTTCGGTGGTGTTACCCTGAGAGTGCTGTTGGCTGCAAGCAAGCATTCTACGTTTTTACAAGGAACAAACCAAGAACTCTCTTTGTACTCAGCGGTGCTCCTTTCAGTCTCCACTAAGACTCATAAATTGGAAAGGAACCAGGGGAAAGCAACAACTATGATGTTTGATTAACTACGTGTTTTAATCGTGAGAAATACAAGGCTGAGGGAAAGAGAAGTTGTCAGAGCCATACGACTTCTGAAAAGAATGACCTTCGCCATAACTTAGTAGACTGTAGATTCCAGTTACTACCGCTTTTTTTTGTTTGTTTTTTATTTTTTAGCTGAGCCATCCTGCCACCTGTTGGCAGCTCAACGGCAACTCAACTCGGGCTGCCATTGAACCACCGTTGCTCAGAGCTCAGCTCGCACTCTTGAGCGAGCTCTTACCCCACTGAGCCACTCAGCCAGCCCTCAATTACTACCACTTTTTAAACATGGTGCACCCACTGGCACTGGTTTAGGAACACTGAGCACCTGACTAAATTTATTATGATTCCCTGCCTAATATATAATAAGATTGCTTGTTGTGCATGATTGTTATAGATCATATGGAAACTGTGCCAAGTTATAAAATGCTATCATTCACTTCGAATTCATTGCAGAAACTTTATAAGTGTCTGTCCCACAGTAATTTGAATGACTTCATCCGCCCCCAGAGATCTTTCATCCTTTCCTCTGCTTCCTTGAGACACCATTTTTGATACATTAACTAACGAGAACAACTGACCCTCTCATTAAGGCAGATTCTTTCACTCCAAAAATTACAAGTAACCAACAAAAGCTCTTCAAGAGGTTCACAGAAAGGAAGTAGTTAAATGATAAAAATGTGAAATGTTATGCAGCAAGCTGTGTACAATTAACTAGAATTCAAATATACACCTTGTTCCAATCCAAGCCATTTATCAGATAAAAATAGTCTGCTACAAGAATGTCATGATTAATGAGGTGAGACTCCAGCTAATTACTGTTTCCTCCAGAAGTAATTAGGTTGGCATTGCTAATCAAGATGAATGAACACTCTGACCCGCTTTTTTAAATGTAAAACTATGAGCCGCTACTGCAATAACATCATTTAGTTCAGGCAATGTAGTCTTTATTAGGCTTGTAGTTTGATTAAATTCTTTTGTTACACCAGGCTTTTCACACATGAACAGATGAATGCTGTGATGTTCAAAGAGTTTTTCACCCTTAATTAAAGACTGAAAAGGCTTGTTCAATTCACAGGGCAATACATAGGACAGCTCTAAATTGATAGCTTTTAAGTAGAGAATAACGGAAGGAGTCCTAGGGCTTGTCCAGCTGTGAGGGGTTTCCTCCTACTACTATAATTCCACTTATTACAGTTGAGCAATGAATGCAAAATACTTTTATTAAATTTTATTAAACAGCTTTTTCATTTCATCACAGCCTCTTTTCAGGAACACAGTGCATATATCTATACTTATTTTTTAATGCAACTAACATAAGGGGGAGGAGTATAGCTGATTCAATACCATTAATAGAACAAATTGCAGTGGGAACACAGGTCTGTGAGAGCAGGCAGGGTCCATCAGCTGACTCCTGCAGTTTACATTAGCGTGACTAACACTGGATACTAATAGCAATGGTGACGTGAAACAGTATTTTCTCAAGATGTGATTGTATTTCATTTTCTTCCGAGCAAAGGGGCTGCTAACTCCTTGACTAGCAGCTCAGCGTCTGTCTGATAAACTCTGAAGATGATCTCTTCTTAATCTTTTATCAAATACGTCAACACCTAATTTGCCTCCAAATTAATTTGCTAGAGGCTTATCTCAGATCTTGGCCACCTCATCTTGTCCACACACTTCATAGGTAATCTTCATCTGCCTCTCCTATCTTTACTTCTCCACATATTTCCATTTTCTGATCCCTAATTTTCTTCTATAGTTATTCCAAAGGGTGGGAATATCCTCTCCACTCTTCCTCTGCCAGTTGGTTTGTATTTCCACTTGCCAGGTTGGGAAATCCTATTTTTATATCTTCTACTTAATTATATTCCCAGTCTAGAATGTGCTGTCTCCTCTTTGATTGACATGTTTGAAACTCCTGCTGTTTTGTTTTTCTCTGTAATTTTGTATACAGGAGGATAAAATCATCTTAAATTTTGATACCTTGTCTAGGCCTAGGAGTCAGTTGCTTTTTCGGGGCTTTTCCTTGTTGTAGAATTTCATAAACAGCTTTTAGTATTAGTGATTTCCTTTTTTTTTTTTTAATTCTGTCTTCATTTAGAAAGATATGAATACGGCTGACCTGCAGGTCCCACAGTGTCTGTTCTCCTAAACGCCTTTTGACAAGCAACAGAAGCCAGCCATTCTAAGCCTCACGCCTGACAGGGACACAGAGATGGGAAATGGGCCACAGTGGTGCACAAAGCCTCATTGTACAAACAGAAAGCCTTGACACCAAAGCCTGCAGCACCAGGATAGGTAAATGTGTCAGGACATGCCCCGCTGCTCGAGGGTAATTGTCAGGGTGTCATTATACACGACACTTCATTCTCTTTCCTAATTTTCCAGTTGGGTTTTGAATTTGTCATAGTTCCGTGTCATTTACTTTACTCCATCATTATTCTACACCAGGCTGCCTTTCTTAAAATGTGGCTCCCCTCACGTCTACGGGTAGCGTTAGATTTCATCCTAGGATGTTGTATTAAATAGCTCCCAAGCTTTTTTAGACTTGTCTCTCGGGTTCTCTCTTTTCCTTGGTGCCTGTCTGTTTAGCACAAGGATAGCTCCTGTTATGCCTGATAAACCCAAGCTGGTATCTTGTGCTTTCTGCCATGTGTTATTTAATTAAAACATGTAGTTCTTTCTTGGTCTTCTAAATAGTTCTGGCACCATAGCAGTTGCTGAGACTCAAGGCAGACGTAAAACTTCACATAGGGGTTTGACCTTGATCTAACCTTTCATAGTTTCATAGATTTTTATTGTTGTTTTATAATGTAATCTTGACTCCCTGGTGAGAATTAAGGATAAACTCCTAGAGCACAGGGACAGTGCCAGGAACTTCCGATATATATTCCTACAGCTACAATGTATATAAGAAATTCTTATTGAACTAAATTATACATTCAAAAAAAAGAAAAAAAAAACCTCAGAAGAAATTTTCTATAAAAAGATAATGTCTTTAACCTGGGTTCTGTCACTGATCTATTGGTTGGATTTACATAGCAAAGAGGAAGTTAAATATAAACATGTGGCAGACTCTCCATTAATAAAGTAATGCACAATATTACCCCCTTCCTTTGTTCTTTTTAAATACCATCATATTTAACTGAATTTTTCAGACTTTTCCCAACTCTACACTACATCAGTTTGTTCTGAAGCTACTACATGAAAAATAAAAGTTAATCTAATCTTCCTCAGACTCCCTGTTCATTTTTCTTTTCCCAATTAGAGTTCCTGTGTTTCCAACCCAAGACTAAAAATTGTGTGATTCAATTTCTTAATTATAAGGCAAGACATTTTTTTTAACTGACCTTTACTGAATTCATAAGAACTATATCAACATTCACTAAATAATAGTAGTTGAACTAGGGAATCATGACCTCTAGGAGTGAGCAGGAAAGAAAATTCTATTAAGGCAGCAGTGATACGTTTGGAAAGTCTGAATCTCTTTTTCTCACATTATTATTTTAGGGGTGGACTAAGGATAGAAAAACAGTGGTTTCTTGAGTAAAACAGGAGCGTGAGAAAGCCAGGAGTTTGTACAACACCGGCTCACCAGGGCCAAGACGTGAACCCAGCCAACAGCAGGAGTTTCAGCAGTTAAGCAAGGCAAATATCCAGAAAAAGGGGCGAATTCTGTCTTGATTTAGCCAACTGTCAGCACTAGGGTTGCAACAGATGGTGCAAGGTCCTCACACAGTGAATGGAATCCAGAGGACCACGGATTTTGTAAGTTTTAAGATCAATCATTTCTCATCTAAGGCCATCTATCCATTTAAATTACCAACCCTGGGAAATAGGAAAGAAGACCAAGAACAGCAAGGGCCTTATCACCTTGGGGAGGTTTCAAGAGCAGGGCCCAGAACTGTAGGAAGAGACTGTAAGGCAAGTTCAAAGACACCACAGCATTAATCCAGTCCTGGGCACTGGAGCACAGGAGAAGCAAAGCTGTGACTTGCAGGAGCAACCCAGATGCCTGCAGAGGCATAATCATCCATTCAACAATTTTTCAATAAGTCTCCACCATGTGTACTGCAAAAATGAGGCTTCTAACCGTCACAGAGTTTACAAATGAGTGGAGAGATCAATAAAAGTCACTAGAACTAATAAAGCATGAAACTGTTATAGGGCAATAGCAGGACTCCCTAACCTACTCTGGGAAACAGGTATCAGGAAAGCCTCCCTGGAGGAACTTGTGTTAAGCTTTAAGCTAGATCTCGAGTCTGATCAGCTGCAAAGGAGAACCTGGGAGCAATTCCAGAGACCCATGGTCAACCATGCCCACTAGATCCATGAAAAGGAGCATGAAAGAGGAAGTTGAGCAAACACACATTATTTATTACTAGCTAGGGTTCTTACCTTAAACAATTATATGGAAACCTTGATCCTACTGAGCTTACATAGGCAGAGAATAATACCTTCTTCTTGGGTGATAAGCAGTTTAAGCAATCCAGGCTCGCATTTACCCAAGTATATTCACTGGCCCCATAGAATAATCCATGTCAAAAGTGCCTTTGGAAAACTTCCAATACTCTATTACAGGGGTCTGTAAACGGCAGCTCGCAAGCCACATGCGGTGATTTGGGTACCTACATGTGGCTCTGAAGTAAAATTGAAACTGAAAAGAAAACTATCATAGTTTCATTTATAAAATTTTTAAAGGGGGACCAGCTGAATGGCTCAGTTGGTTAAGAGCTGACTTATAACGCATGCTCTGAGCAACAAGGCCGCTGGTTTGATTCCCACATGGGCCAGTGAACGCTGCACCCTAGCTGAGCTGTCGCTGAGCTGCCAACAGGTGGCAGGATGGCTCAGCTGGTGTAACAACAAGATTGCCTGTTCAATGGTGGGCTATACCCACCTGCAGCTAAGACTGAACTTGGCACCTTGAGCTGAGCTGCCGCCCAGATGGCTCAGAGGATAGAGCGTGCTCTCTTAACAAGGCTGCTGGTTCAACTCCCACATGGGATGGTGGCTACACCCACCCACAACTAAGATTGAACACAGCACCTTGAGCTTAGAGGCCACGAGCTGCGAATGGGAAGCCAAATAGCGACTGGTGCCCTCCACAACGAAGACTGAAGAACAACAACTTGGCTGGTCCCCTCCCCCAATTCTCCAACAGTGTTCCCCTCCCCCAATTCCCCAATTTAAAAAATTAAAAAATTTTAAAAAATTCTAAAGGATATTATTCATATAATAGTGATTTCATTTGTTTTATGGCTCTCAAATAATTTTTAAATTGTTGTGAGGGACAGGATTGGCTCTTCCGTCTCAAAAGTTTGCCGACCCCTGCTCTATTGCCATCACTTTGAGAATCACAGATCACACCATATATTTAATTAAATAGATTTTATCTTAATTTATTAAATTATTAGTTATATTTATATTTATATAGTTATATTTTTGGTATTTATATTAATTTATTTACATATATAAATCAGGATATATTAATTAAATATATATATTTAAGGCACTAAAAAGATTTCTAATTGAAAAATGTGCTTGAATTGTATATTGTACAACCCTGGTAATTCACAAATTTATTTAACCATAGAGCTCATTTTCATGTAACCTATTAATATTTCTTATAATTAGTATTCTATATGTCATACTTCAGGAAACAGTGTTCTAAACTTGGCTTCAGCAAACATTTTTGGAAAGGGCCAGAGAGTAATATTTTAGACTTTGGTAGCCTGCACAATCTTTATCACAACTAATCATTTCTACCATTGTAGTGCAAAAGCAGTCATGGGTAATATTTAAATGAATGGGCATAGCTGTTTTGTAATAAAACTTTAGTTACAAAAACAGCCATTAGGCCAGATTTGGTTTACAGGCCATGCTTTGCTATCCTAGACTATGGCTCCTTACCGTAGGTCCCACACCAGAGTTTCCCTTAGCTGTCCAGTGACTGGTGTGTTGCTAGGAAAGACCGACAGCCAATCTAAGCAGAGACAATCTTAGGCATATATTACCCGGAGGGAAGAATACAAAAAGAAGAACTCAACAAGCAGAAGAAGGAGAAAGCCCAATAGAATATACAGAATAAAAACAAAATAGTTTCATATATTTGCTAAATATATGATAGATAGGTCCATCACTTAGTACCATGAACCAATCATACCCTTTGCCAGATCCCTTCCCAGCATTTTCCTGGGTAGACTGAGTGGGCAAGAAAGCAAAGACTGGGGAGTAAGAGCAGAGATCTTGACATTGATGTAGTTAAAATACAGATCATTTGCATTATCCCAATAATCCCTCTTGTTGTCCACTCAGAATCACACTTACTTCCCTCCTGCCCATACCTCCCTAAGCCCTGGCAACCATTAATCTGTTCTCCATTCCCATAATTTTGTCATTTTAAGTATGTTATATATATATAATTGTACAGTGTGTAATCCTTTGGGTATTAGTTGTTTTCACTCAACACAACTCTGTAGATTCATCCAGGTTGTTGGAGGGATCGATAGTCTGTAGTTTTTCATTGCTGGATAATATTCCATGGTATAAATGTACCATATTTTGTTTAACCACTCACTTATTGGAGGACATTCTGGTTATTTCAGTTTCTGACTACTGCAAACAAAGCTGCTATAGACATTCACGTAGAGGTTTTTGTGTGAACATGTCACATGGTCTAACTTAAAGCCAAGTGAGAAGTCCTCCCAGTCCCCCTCTAGGCCTGGCAAAAGGATGGATGTGTTACATTGCTATAGAAAAATGAAGTTCAGAGACCAATAACTCACCCTACCAGAGGAGGTAGCTCCAGCTCTCGGCCTCCAAAAATAATGGAGCAAAACCTTGCTTAGACGAATTCAGTAAGGTAGCATATATAAAATCAATAATAAACTATAGGAAGGAGAAATTAAGAAAACAGCCCCATTTACAATTGCTTCAAGAACTAGAAATAATTTTAAACTAGGAATAAATTGAAATACCTAGGAATAAATTTAACCAAAGAAGGAAAAGATCTGTATTCAGAAAATTATAAGACACTGAAGAAATAAAAGAAGATACAAACAAATGGAAAAACCTACCATGCTCATGGATAGGAAGAATTAATATAGACAAAATGTCCATACTGCCTAAAGCAATATATAGATTCAATGCAATTCCTATCAAACTACCGAGGGCATTTTTCACAGAAATAGAAAATATAATCCTAAAATTTATATGGAACCATAAAAGACCCCGTATAGCCTCGGCAATCCTGAGAAATAAGAACAAAGTCGGGGGTATCACATTACCAGATATCAAAACGTACTACAAGGCTACAGTAATCAAAACAGTATGGTACTGGCATAAAAACAGGCACATAGATCAATGGAACAGAATAGAGATCCCAGAAATAAATCCATGCATATACAGACAGTTAATCTATGACAATGGAAGCAAGAATTTACTGGGGTAAAGAGAGTCTATTTAATAAATGGTGCTGGGAAAATTGGACTGACACATGCAAAAAAAAATGAAACTGGACCACCTCCTTACTCCATATACAAGAACAAATTAAAAATGGATTAAAGACCTAAATGTAAGATCTGAAAACATAAAACTCCTAGAAGAAAATATAGGGAGTAAATTTGCAGATATTACCCTGAGCAATATTTTTACTGATACATCCCCGCGGGCTAGGGAAGTAAAAGAAAAAAATGAACATACGGGCTTATATCAAACTTAAAAGTTTTTTCACAACAAAGGAAACCATCAATAAAACAAAAAGGAAGCCTACTGAATGGGAGAAGATATTTGCCAACAATACATCTGATAAGGGGTTAATATCCAAAATTTATAAAACACTCATGCAACTCAACACCAAAAAAACAAACAACCCAATTAAAAAATGGGCAGAGTATATGAAGAGACATTTCTCTAAAGAGGACATATAGATGGCCAACAGGTATACGAAAAAATGTTCAACCTCACTGATCATTAGGGAAATGCAAATAAAAACCACCATGAGATACCACCTTACCCCGGTCAGGATGGCTATCGTCAATAAATCAACACACAATAAGTGCTGGTGAGAGTGTGGGGAAAAGGGAACCCTCGTGCACTGTTGGTGGGATTGTAGATTGGTGCAGCCACTATGAAAGTCAGTATGGAGGTATCTCAAAAAACTGGAAATGGAACTACCTTATGACCCAGCATTCCACTCCTAGGAATTTATCCTGAAAAACCCAAGACACTAATTCGAAAGAATATATGCACCCCTGTGTTCACTGCAGCGCTATTTACAATAGCCAAGACCTGGAAACAATTGAAATGCCCATCGGTAGATGACTGGATTAAGAAACTGTGGTACATTTACACAATGGAGTATTACACAGCTATAAAGAAGAAAGAAATCATACCATTGGCAACAATATGGATGGACTAGAGACTATTATGTTAAGTGAAATAAGTCAGTCAGAGAAAGACAAATACCATATGATCTCACTTATATGTGGAATCTAAGTAACTGAATAAACGATCAATGTAAACAGAAATAGTCTTAGAGACACAGACGAAAAACTGATGAGGGCAAGATGGGTTGGGGATGGGAGAAGGGGAAGGGACAAGGCAACACAATACTACTACAGAGACAGAAGAGGCTGTATAGGGAATATAATCAATAATGCTGTAAATATTTTTTAGGGGACCAGATGGACTCATGTCTTGTTAGGGAGACCACTTCATGGATGGTGTAGAGGCCTGACCACTGCACTGTACATCTGAAGCTGCTGAATAATATTAGATGTCAACTATAATTAAATACATGGGATGTGGAATATAGTGTGGAGATGGAGTCAATGGAATTGTAATAGATATGTATGATTTCGGGGGGGAAGGGGAAGTCACTTTGTAAGAGGTGAAAAAGATAACTATTGTATTGTTTTGTACCTCTGTGACTAATAAAAAATAAATAAATTTTAAAAAAACAAAAAAACCTTTCTTGAATGTGTTCCCTTATAAATCTTTGTAGAGTTCCCAAGGGATATGTACTCAAGAGCAGGGCACTAGGTCACACGGCATAGGCATGTTTCTCCAAACACTGCCCCGACTGCTGTCCTCAAGGATGATTCCAGCCAGCTAACACTCCCACAAGCAACGCAAGGGCGTTCCTTTCTCGTCACATTCTTGCCAACACTCAGTATTTACCAGCCCTTCGCACTTTTTATTTTCTGATATGCATAAAGTGGTTTTTCAATTTTGTGTTAATTTGCATATCTTAGATTATAGATGAGTTTATAAACCCACTTCCACTTAAACTCTATAGTTTGTAAATTGTCTATTCATATGTTTTGCTCATAGTATTTTCTCAGTTTGCTGTTTATTTTTGTAGATTTTCAGGAATCCTTTCTATATTTGTATATTAAACCTTTGTAAGTTTAACATACTAGAAAGTTTTTTTCCCCAATCAATCATCTGTCTATTAGTATTGTCTGCAATACCTTTTACTGAACAGAAATCCATAATTTTGATGTAGTCAAGTTCATTAAATTTTTACTTGAATTCATCTAGAATCCACTTTTATAAGTGGTGTAAGATAAAGATCTACTATAGCAATATTGTCCCCATTTTAGTGAGCTTTTTTTACAGCATTTTGTACCAAATAGTTTTTCCCGCATTAACCTGTGATGCTCCATTTATTGTATGCCGAATTCCCATATTTAAACATCTATTTCTGAGATTTTTATACACCATTGGTCAATTTGCTTATTCATGCTTAGGACCAAACTATAATATTTTACATCCAATAGCTATGTAGTATGACTTAATATCTTGTAGGACAATAATCCCCTGTTTGTTCTTTTTCAAGTTTGATGTAGCTATGTATTAACTTTACTATACATTTTGTTATGTGTTTGGCAAATTCCTCAAAAATCCAGTTGGAAATGAGCATTTGTAGATTAATTGGGGAAGAATTAATATGTTTACTTAATAAGTCCTCTCATCTATCAACATGGATATTGTTCCATTAATTGTCATGTTATGTCCTTTAATAGGATCACAAATTATCTTGCTAAATTTTTATGCATTCCATGATAGTTTGATTCATAGATATAACATAGTCTTTATTGTTATATTATTTTATATTTTATCAAATTTAGTTGATTATTTCTGATTCGAGGCACACTACTAATTTTTAAATCTCTTATCTAGAAAATCTGCTGAACTATTATTAGCATCATTTCCAATACCATTTTTTTGTTGTTAATACTATTGGGTTTTCTATGAAGATCATCATATCATTTGCAAATAACAACTTTCTTTCAAACCCTATTCACATACATTTTTCTTGACTTATAGCATTGAACATGACTTCCAAAACCATGTTAAACAGTTATATTGATAGTGATTGTCTTATCTTGTTCTTAATCTTAATGGACATGTAGCTGAATTTCTCCAGGATGTATAATATTTTCTAAAAGTTTTCAGTGTATATCCTTTATCAAAATATAGAAATCCCTTCCATTTCTGTTTTTATAAGATTTTTTAAATTATTATGTCAATATTGAACTTAGACAAATGCTTTTCTGCATTTATTGAGATGATAAATTTTTTTTTCTTCTTTGTTTCATATATGTGGTAAATTATACTGTTTTTGTGATATTAAACCATTCTGGCATTCCTGGGATAAAATAATAATAATGTAGTTTCGATGCATTGTTGAATTTAACTAGCTAATATGTTACCTAGGATGTTTATATCTATGTTCATACACTAAATTGTATGTGTTGTGTGTGTGTGTGTGTGTGTGTGTGTGTGTGTGTTGAGTATATAGATATATATTAATACATTATGCAGTCTTGCAATTAAAGTTATTCTAGTTGTATAAAATAAGTTCGGCAGTTCTAAATTATTTTCTATTATGGAACGATAAGATAAGGATTATCAGATCCTTAAAATTTTGGTAAAACTTATCTGAAAAATTGTTTGGGCCAGATTTTGGGAAAGAAGATATATGATTTCTATTTCCATTTTCTATAGTTATTACTTATTTATTTTTTTCCTTCTTTCTGTTATTTATGTTTTTTATTTAAGTTATCAAATTTATTAGCATAGTTGTTCATATGTTTAATTTTATATCTATAGTCATGTCTTCAATTTATTTTATATATTTTTATATGCACCTCTCTTATGTTATTAACCTTTTTATAGCAACAGCTTAAGATTTTGTTAATCTATATTTTTTGTCATCTGTTGCATTGATTTATGCCTTTATGCTTATTATTTTCTTGCCTTTTAAAAAGGTCTCCATGGGCCGGCCGAGTGGTGCATTGGTTAAGCGCTGGTTTTGGGATGCCAGCGGCCCCGGTTCGGATCCCACATGAGGGCCAGTGACACTGCCCTCTACAGCTAACAACAGCTCCACCGGGAGCTGGGCTGTGCGAGCCCCGGTGATGGTGTGGGCTGCAGCCCCTGCTGCAGTGGGCTGCCATAGGCTACAGTGAGTGGCCCGCAGCCAGCGTGAGCGGCTGGCAGCCAAGCGTGAGCTGCCAATAGCCTTGATGAGCGACATCCAGAGGCCAGCGACCGATCTGCCTCATCCGGGAAGAGCGCAATGACGATACCAACAGTGAAGCAACATCCTCCGCAACTAAACTGAAGAACAAAAAGACAGCAACTTGTCTGTTCCCCTTCCCCGATTCCCCAACGCTGTTCCCCTCCACCAATTCCCCAATAAAATCTTAAAAAAAAAAAAAAGTCTCCATTAGTATTTTTCAAACTGAGTGTTTACTCACTTGTTTTTAATAAAATGTCCTTCAAATTAATGTTTTAACAGTGTGATAGTGTGATATATATTTCATCATGTAAATTTTTATTATTCATGAATTCTAATTATTTTTCTACTTTCTTAAGATTTTATATTTATTAGAAGGGTGTTTGTAGTAATATTGGTTTCTAGATATATAGACATTTAAAAACTACTCTTATATTATTGACTGATAGACTGAGGATATGGTCAGTATGACCATACTGAATGACTCCTTGAAATTTACTAAAATTTCCTTTATGAGTCACATTTTTTGTGTATGTCCCTTGCATTCTTTACAGTAGTATATATTTCTAGATTATTGAATAAACCTATGTAAACATGTAGAATTATAATATACAAATTATATGTATGACATCTATAAAATTTTACATCCAATAGTATAGTCATATATTTAAGCAAATTAATTATCCTATTCAAATTTTCCACTTAATTTTTATTATCTCTTTGATTTATCTGTTTCTTAGAAAAGTTAATTAAAAACTTCAACTATGATTATTGAGTCACATGTCTCACCTCATAAATCTATCACTTGTTGCTGTGTATACTTTGAACCTATATTGTTAAATGTAGCAAATTTACCTAGCAAATATTTTCACTACTTTAAAACTTCTGTATCTTATAGACAATATACTGCTGTATTTTTAATGCAATCTGAGATATTTATGCCATCTAATTTCATGTTTTCTACTCAGTATATTTTTATATTTTCTTCCTACTTTTCTGTCTTCTAGTCAGTAAGTCAAAATTTCTTCCGCTACAGAAAATTTTATGCATTTTAATTGTATTTTTTGGTGAATACCCCTATCTTATTAAGACCCATATTCATGTTCACCTATCCACATCAATTTACTAACCTTTCAATACTTAAGAATATTTTCCTACAGAAAAATCTCCTTTTTGAAGGAACTTTGTCTTAGCAGTCACTTTCTGGATATAACACCATAAGCACAAGCAACAAAAGCAAAAATAAAGTCATATTACATAAAACTAGAAAGCTCTGAACAGCAAAAAAACAAAAAACAAAATTAAAAGTAAGCTATGGGAAAAGATATTGACAAATCATATATCTGATAAAGGTTAATATCCAAAAATATATAAGGGAATTGTATAACTCAATAGCAAAAACACTAATCATCTGATTAACAAATGGGCAAAGCACCTAAATAGACATTTTTCCAAAGAAGACAAATAGCCAACAGGTACATGAAAAGGTACTCAATATCACTAATTACCAGGGAAATGCAAATTAAAACCACAGTGAGATATCATCTTACATTTGTTAGAATGCCTATTATCAGAAAGACAAGAGATAACAAATGCTGGCAAGGATATAGAGAAAAGGGAAACATGCACTGTTGGTGGAAATGTAAGCTGGTATAGCCATTATGGAAAACAGTATGAAGGTTCCTCAAAACATGAAAAATAGAACTACCGGGCCAACCGAGTGGAATGCTGGTTAAGAGTTGGTTTGGGATGCCAGCTCTGAGCAGCAGGACCCGGGATTCAGATCCCACATGAGGGCCAGTGATGCTGCGCCCTCTATAGCTAAGATGGTTACCAACAGCTTGACCTGGAGTTGGGTGGCCATGAGTCACCTGCAAAGGCGTAAGCTGCAGTGGGGCTGCAGTGGGCTGCCGTGAGCCGCCGTGAGTGGCCGTCTAAGGCCAGCGAGCAACTGCCTCACCTGGGAAGAGTGCAATGATAATACCAACATGGGTCAGTGAAGCGACATCCTCCACAACTAGACTGAAGAACAAAAGGACAGCAACTTGTCTGTTCCCCTTCCCCGATTCCCCAAGGCTGTTCCCCTCTGCCAATTCCCCAATAAAATCTTTAAATAAATAAATAGAATAAAATAAAAATATAACTACCATATGATTCAGCTATCTCACTTCTGGGTATATCTAAGGATAATGAAATCACTATCTCAAAGAGATATCTGCACCCCCATGTTCACTGCAGCATTATTTGCAATAGCTAAGACATGGAAACAACTTAAATATCCATCACCTGATGAATGACTAAAAAAGTGGTGGTATATATGTATAATGGAATATCATTCAGCAATAAGAAAGAGAGAATCCTGCCATTTGCGACACGGATGGACCTTGAGGACATTATGCTAAGTTAAATAAGTCAGAGAAAGAAAGACATTGTGATCTCATTTATATGTGGAAACTTTAAAAAAGGAACTCACAAAAACAGAGAGTATATTTGGTGGTTGCCAAAAGCAGGGGGCTGAGGGAAGTGCATAAAGTTGGTCAAAGGGTACAAACTTTCAGTTATGAGATGAATAAGTCTGGGGATCTAATGTACAGTATGGTGCTATGGTTAACAATACTGTATTCTATAATTGTGAGTTGTTAAGTGCCGGGGACCGACAGCATCCCAGTGTCTGACAAGGCCACATTGAAATAAAGATCGTCACTCAGCACTGGATGTCTGGGATGCTGCCTTATGGTTGGTCATGTAATATCTCCTGTCTCTATGAACCCATGTGCCTTTCCTCCTATAGGAGACAATACACTCACTGCATTTGTGACAAGTTCCTGTGGTTCCCCAATGATAGCTGGTTGTACAAGCAAACGACGGGGCAAGATTTCCTAAAGAAAATGAAACTTCCTAAAACAGGCTACAGCCCAAGGGGACCCCTGAACTGAGATATTAAGGACTCAAGCCCCTTGCCCTATGCAGCTGTGAAACGTTTCCTTGGAGACCAGAAGACCAAGGTCTCTCAGCCATGAGAGTTCTGATAAGAGACAACTACTGACCATGAGGTATTTTAATTAACAGCCTTGTTTTAACTCTTTGCTTTGTACATTGCTGTAGCAAAAAAAACTGAAGCTCTGACTGAGAAACAGATGTTCCCCTCTATTGCAATAATATGCAGCTCTTCGTGAAATAGGAAAAGTTTGAGACTCCTTTTGCTACTAAGTTCAAGTATATGCCCTGTAAGGTAGTCATGGTAACCAGTGTACCCTGGAAAGATACAATTACAAAAAGGTAAAAGCTCTGAGAAAGAGAAAAACATCCTGATCATGTGAAACAACTTGCAATTGAGGTAATGGTCAGAAGCCCCTATAAAAGGGGCCAGGCTTTAAAAATAAAGTGTGTATGTGACGCTCCTGTGAACCTCTTTCCGGTGATTCCCTCCTTTTTTTTCTCCTCCTCACCACGCCATCCCACCCGGGGGAACCCCTGGTCCTCGCGGGGGGCTGACTCCCCGCAGTTAAGAGAGTAAATTTTAAAAGTTGTCACCATAGAGCCGTACGCGTGGCGCATTGGTTAAGAGCTGGTTTTGGGATGCCAGCGGCCCCGGTTCGGATCCCAAGTATGGAGAGCCGGTGACACTGCCCTCTACAGCTAACAACAGCTCCACCTGGAGCTGAGCTGTGCGAGCCCCTGCGATGGTGTAGGCTGCAGGCCCTGCTGCAGTGGGCTGCCATGGGCTGCAGTGAGTGGCCAGCAGCCAGCTTGAGCTGCCAATAGCCACAGTGAGCGACCATCCAGAGGCCGGCGACCAATCTGCCTCATTCGGGAAGAGCGCAATGACAATACCAACATGGGCCAGTGAAACAACGTCCTCCACAACTAGACTGAAGAACAAAAAGAGAGCAATTTGTCTGTTCCCCTCCCCCAATTCCCCAATAAAATCTTTAAAAAAAAAAAGTTGTCACCATAAAAATAAATGGCAACTAAGTGAGGTGATGGATGGATGCGTTAAGTAACCTTACTGTGGTAAACATTTTATAATATTTATGTACATAGAATCATCACACTGTATATAAATGTGATAAATAAAATTACACAATGTTATAAATTAATTATATCTCAATAAAGCTGGAATGGGGGGAATAGTTTCCCACAAATTAAAAAATATTTTATTTTATTCTCCTTCAGGTTACTGTACCCTGTCTATGCATCCCTAATCATATTGAGATATCCTAGAATTTAGTTCTGAATTATAATGAAACATTTTTGTTTCTTTATGAGGAGACTTTTGTTTGGATCATAATAAACTTTCCTAAGTTATTTATAACCCATACTTCATATGTCAACCAAAGCATCTTCCTAGACTTTCCTACCTAGATAGAGCATTTCTTCCAAAAGAGGTTTTTTGGTTTTTTTTTAGTTTCAGGCATACAGAACAATGTAATAGTTAGATATTTACACCCATCACAGAGTGATAACACCCCTCCCCAAAAGAGTTTTAAAACATGGTCTTGGGCTGGCCGAGTGGCGCAGTGGTTAAGAGCTGGCTTGGGATACCAGCGGCCCCAGATTGGATCCCACATATGAAGATCAGTGACACTGCCCTCTTAAAAAAATTTTAAAAATTTAAAAAACCATGGTCTTTATGTGTCAAAATTTCCGAGGCCATATCATGACCACAACTATCTTTATCATGGTCCTGTATTTAAAAGATAGCTTAGCTGAATATAAAATTATAGTTTGAACAGACAGGAGTTAGAAGATCTGGGCTTAAATCCCTAGTCTTCCACTATCTGTATGAACTTGACTGAATTGCTTAACATCTGTGAGCTTCACTTTTCTCATTTGTAATGAAAGAAGGCTAATGTCTAATGTATTTGTACTATCAGGGCAAATGATGATACATGCCACATAACTGAAATGTTGTATTAACCAGGGACTTAATAAGTGGTGGTTGTTTTAAAATACACTATAGTTTGAGGTTATTCTCCTTTAACACATTGACACTATTATTCTATTGTCTTCCTGCCTCTAATATTGCTACTGAGAAGTCTAATTTCATATTATTAGACTTAATAATTTCATATTATTCAGATATTTTTAATTTTATGGATCATCTTTATATCTAAAAGCTTTGAATGTTTTAAACTTTTCTCTTTGGATTTTATGTTTTTAAATTTCACACCTCTGTGCCTGACTTTTTCCTTACTCCATAAACTCTTTCATATAACTATTGTTCATCATTTCTTAATTCTAGAAAATCCATTGCTATTATTTCCCCATTGTTTTCTCTGTCTTTGTGAGACTCCACCATAGGTATATTGGCACTTCTTATTTATTCCCCTTATCATGACTTTTTCTTTTATTTTTTTATTCTTTTCTGTGACTTCTGGGAGATGCTCTTAGATCAATCTTCCAATTCACTGATGAATTCTTTGCCTATAACCTTCAAGCTCTTTATCCTTCATTAAAATTCTTTATTTCAATTGTTATAATTTTTATACCAGTGTTTCTACTTGGCTCTTCTTTATAACTGCTCCTTTATGTTTCATGTAACCAATATTCATTTGTCTCTTTAAGAACATTTCTATTTATTTTAAATTCCTAATCTGTTTCATTAATTCTGATTTGCCTATGATAAATAGTACAGTTTGTTGTCTCTCTTTAGGCATGTTGTGCTTCTCAGCCATCTGGCTATTATTGTGTTTTTCAGCTACCTGCTAATTAAAGCTTATTTTATACCCAGAGGAATTACCTGTCTTGGCTGAAATGTGAGAAGGGCAAAGTTCAGGTCCCATCTTGTGCTCTCCTCGTAGGTTTGTGAAGAAGGGGTGATGACACCCCAGGCCATAGAGCTCAATGTCTTAACCTGTCTTTTTTATTGACCTCTTTTCTGTGACCCCAACACAGAGGGAATATTTCTACTCCTTTAATCTTGAAATTGTTCCCTTTGGAGGGCTTTTCTTCCTTGAAATATTGACCTAATTTGGGGTGTGGAGGGCTGGGAAAATGAGAAGGGAGGAATGCTTAGGGAGCAGCATGTCATTCTTTGTCTGCTACTTGATCCTCACACAAGCTGTCTCTGGCATTGACTTGATGATGCCACCCAAGCCCTTGAGATACTGGACTGACATTATCATATTTTCCATTCCACAGTTACATGGGGGCAAACAATAATCTATCCAGGACAATGTGTCCAGAGGGGAATTAACCTCTACCTTTTAAAGAAAAAAAAAATCAAAGAATTTGTGGACATTTATTAAAAATCACTCCTGAAAGACTAAGTAGTACAAATAAACGATGTATCTCCCTTGACCAAAATAAGGTTTAACAAATTTGGGACTCTCTTTGTAAATTAATTTCACAAAGAATTTCAAAGACATAAAAAATAATATGTCATGCTGTAGCAAATGAATATTATCAATCATTTATCTAAGTCTTGATAATGCTGAAAAATCCTGACTAATGTTAAAGACCCTAAAATGTTAGAACTGTTCAGGAAAATTATCCAAAACTTTTAAATAAGGCAAAAGATGCCAAAATTACTTTTCAATGTCATACCGGAGCATTGCCTGGCAAGTCTTTGTTTGACTCATTAATTTACTCTTCATTAGTAGCCCCAGACTCTGAAGATACATATTAATTTGTGAAGTTTTGTCTGACAAGTGATGATTTCTCCCCACTAAAAAAAAATTATCCTAATGCTTATGATTCTATTGCTCTGTAAGACAGCTCTGTTTTGGCTCTTATTTAGCAAACTTGCTTCATTTCATCATGCCTTTCATGAATGACTATATAAATACTTGTTCCTTGAATTCTTCTTTAAACCAGCTTTACTTTCCAGCCTGATCCCTCATTAATTAGTTAAATAAATCTTTGATAGGGCCGGCCGAGTGGCGCATTGGTTAAGAGCTGGCTTGGGATGCCAGCGGCCCGGTTCGGATCCCACATATGAGGGCCAGTGACACTGCCCTCTACAGCTAACAACAGCTCCACCTGGAGCTGGGCTGTGGAAGTCCCAGTGACGGTGTAGGCTGCAGCCCCTGCTGCAGTGGGCTGCCATAGGCTACAGTGGCCAGCAGCCAGCTTGAGCGGCTGGCAACCAGCGTGAGCTGCCAATAGTCGTGGTGAGCGACCATCCAGAGGCCGGCAACCGATCTGCCTCATCCGGGAAGAGCGCAATGATGATACCAACATGGGTCAGTGAAGCAACGTCCTCCGCAACTAGACTAAAGAACAAAAGGACAGCAACTTGTTCCCCTTCCCCAATTCCCCAACGTTGTTCCCCTTCCCCCAATTGCCCAATAAAATCTTAAAAAAAAAAAATCTTTGATACATTCTTGCTGTATACTTGTATAAGGGTCATGTTTTTAACTTTTTGAAAAGTATACTTTAATCTGTGGGGTTTTCCCCACAGACTCTATTAAGCTGTATTGTCCAAGAAGTATAATTTATAAGCTCTTTTCTCCCAGGAACGTCACTTCTTGAGTCCTGGAGCGAATCCAAAGGACAATATAATTTTCCTTCATTGATTCTGTTCTTTATTCTTATGAGTTTATGTTTCTATTTTCATTTCTGGTTATCATTCTGTCTGTATTTGTCCAATTTGTGGTTTTGACCACGTCTTTTTCCATCATCCAGCCCAGAAAATAGTAAAAAATGACCATTAGGCCAATTCCAACTAACGTAGTCTAGAGATCACCTTGTGTATCCATGTACAAAATCCATACAGATTATATCTATTGTTTCTCTACATAAATGACTTCTTTCACCCATGTTCCCTTTATATATTTGTACAGGTCATGTTTTTCATTTTTTGAAATATTTAATTAGAATGAAATTGCTGGAATTCAATTTTTGGAAAGTAAGATGGTCACATATGCAATTTTGGTTGTAACCAGAGATTGACACAGACTATTCTCCAAAGAACTATTGGTGTGTGTTTGGTTTTAGGGGAAGACCAATGTAGCTTTAGACCACTTCATGTAATGGCTGATTTCATGAGGCACACAAAATCTAGAAGTATAGGATTAAATACTGCTTTATAAATCATTAAAACCATGCTAAAATCAATTAAAAATGAACTAGAAGCCACTGCACTTTGCTCCCAAGAGAAATAATATGCTGAGTAAGCAACACAAATGCTACTCACTCTTCTCCAAACTAAAGTAACCTGCTGGGTCAGCACAGTGACAACTAAAACTCTAGCCGACAATAGCAGTAAAAGTCAAAACCAGCAAAACCTACTGAATAAAAGTTGAAATATTAGAAATTTCATTTTCTCTGTTGTTAATAGCTATATTAGTATACGGTTCTAGGGAAAGCATAATGGCAACAATGTGACATAAAATCATATACCAAGAAACTGTTTTGAAATATGCACTAGCAAGCTCTCTCATAAATAACAGAAATGCCATAAATTCCCATATGTCACCTGATATTGATCAAAGGACCTAAACTCACATTGATTAGAGGGAGATTTTGACTTTAAAGGACTGCTGCCCTGGCAACAGAAACAGCAGCTGTTTTTCTGTAGATGACTTGGCTTCTTCACCCTGCTCTTCCCAAGTGTTTCCCTGAAGTCACCAGAATTCGGTTTTCTAAGCTCATGTACACGCACTAAGGTCCTGCTCTAATGATAGCCCCTTACCCTGATGCTATTGTAGTTAATAGTTTTTTTAAGTATTCTTCTGGTATCTCCAAAAATGAGACAGGCTTGACTGGGTTCAAAAATGAGACAGGCTTGTACAATCATTTCTTGTCCTCCCCTCACCAAAAAAAAAGTCAAAATTTCACTATATGTCATTTCATAATGGGAGAGCCATATATAGAAAATAATTTGAGAAAATGGAATAGCAAATACTCTCAAAATCTTTTTTTTTTAATTGCTTACTTACTTTTTTGTTTGGGCCTGGGATTCCTACTTCCAGAAACTTATACTGGCAATGCAATCACAGTTATGAAGTGGAAAAGAAATAAAAGAGAAAACAATTTAAATTTGATTTTTTTTCTCTCACCAAACCAATGGATTGTGGGATAAAAGTGAAAGACATAAAGAGAAAAATATAGTATAAATTAGAGAGCATGGCTTGGAATAAGGTTGAAGAAAATATGTGTTGTTTTGTTTTGTTTTGTTTTGTTTTGTTTTTTTATAAGCCTGCTATGCTGTGACTTCTGTGGTGTAAGTACTATTCTTATAGTCCCCAACTCCCAGCACATGTAGTACTGAAAATATAGTAGGCACTGGATGGTAATTAACTAATTAAAGAGTTATTAAAAAGTTCTGTGATGATTACCATTATGTACAAATCAGATTTCAGTTAAGGCTAGATATAAAGAAGTCTTCCAGGCCAGAGCTTCTCAAACTTTTATGTTCATACAAATCACCCAGACATCTTATTAAAATGCAGATTCCGACCCAGTCATCTATGGTGGGGCTGTAAAGTCTGTATTTCTAACAAGTTCCTAGGTGATGCTAATGCTGCTGGTTCATGGACCGCATTTTGAGAACCCAGATCCTGGGCAATCAAAGGCTTCACGTCAATAAGGATGCACCAGAGTGGGTGTCAATACGTGTTGGGCCAGAAGACTGGCTAGGAGAGAGGAAAGCTTGAGCTAAACACGCATGGCAATTGTGGCAAAGTTGGTGGCCACCCAAGGAGTATGTCCACCGTTTCTTTCCCTTTTGCTCTGTTAAATGAAAGTTTGTACCTTCTTTAAAACAAATGAACAAAAACTGAAAACTGTTTCAAGAATCAGTGAGCAAGTGGGAGGTGGGAATAGACTGTCTCCTCACCCTTGAAATATGACCTTTCTTATGGTTTTATGAGGCTAGGTGAGAAGAGTTATAAAAGTCCAGGCTCTTCCCCTATGGCACTTTCTCAAGGGTGTTTATTTCCTGGAGGAGAGGCCTTGGCTACAACCATAGAAGGCCTATTCACCAAGAACACCAAGAAGTTTGAATGAGAATGTTCCTGTACCACCGGCCTCCCAAGCAGATTTCACCAATTAGATGCCCCTTTTCCTCTCTCTTTCTAGCCACTCCTTAACTCTAACCCCTCCCCCTCTGCTCCAAGACTCACAAATAAGACTCACAAGATGATTCACACTATGCCTGCTTCTTCCCCTATCTATGCCTGGTCAGCCATCATTATCCATCATGGCCATCATACTAATGGAAGCCACAGTGCACTCAGAGAGATTGCCCCTTTTCTGGAACAATTTGTAAAGGTCAGAGTGACTGAATCTATCCACCTAGGTTACTGGCCCAGAAGTTCCATGAATCTCTCATTTCAGCTCCTGAAGTTATCTTTTGAGCTCAAGTTTTGTACAAACACAGAAAACTTAGGGAGAACAGAACTCAAGGTATGGGGGAAAAACCATAGTTATTTCCTGTTTCTCACTCTTCACATGAGGTGTGGTGGGTGTGTAATAGTTTTGTACTTCCCCTATTATTACAGTGCTGGTCCTGGGGTTGGTGCCACAAGCCTCACAGCACCAACCCAGAGGCAGGTAAGAAGATGGAAAGTAGAAAGCTGAATGCTACTGAGCTGCCACTCTCATGGCAACCATGTGGCACAACTCTAATAAACATAGAATACAATGCAAAAGCAGCCCCTAGAGCTGTGCCATTCTGCAGCCCTGGAAATGATTTTTGAGAGAAGATGACCTGAAGGAGAGAGGTCTGGTGAAAAAGTACACAAGGGCCAAGGAAGGTAAATGAATTTCAGCTCTCAGGGAGTTTTTTCCAGAACATTCCTCCTTAACTCTATTTGGGTAGATGTACAATGATAGTGATGATTAAATATTGTCTCAGTAAAATATCTATGCCATTCGTTAACTGCTAGAGAACTGATGAGGTCATCTCTCTAGCTTTATAACAAAAACACAAATTATTGCCTCTTGTGTAAACTATTAAACATTTATCCCTACCTGTCATGCTTTACAGTAAGGACTATGCATAATAGTAAATGTGTCAGTTGATTTTATTAGGAGTCTTATCTTATTATAACAATAACCTATAGATTTTATAGTTGTTATGTTCCCAAATCTGAATTCAATAAGTGCAAAGGGAAAAAATTAGTAAAATTATCAACAAGAAATTTACAATAAGATGAATGGGTCATAATCTACCAAAGAGAAGAACTAAATGAGTAGTTGAGTTTCAGGAGAAACAAAAGACCAGTCATGACTGACACATAAAATCTTTAAAAAAATAAGCAATGTTAAATGCATATTCAGTGTCATTCTGCTTCATCTCATTTAATCCTAACAATAATTCCAAAAAAATTCATACAATTACCATCCCCATCTTATCCCTCAGCAAAGTAAAACACAAAGGAAATCAGTAACTCACTCAAGGCCATACAACTGGTAAGAGGCAGAACTGGAATTCAAGTCCAGGCAGGCTAGCTGCAGAGCCCAAGCTTTTGATACCAAAATGTCCATACTCACTAGTACCAGCAACCCACATTTGTTCAGCTGTGCCTGACACTGGGCTGAGTGTTTTACACACATTATCTGAAGTATTAACATGAATCCATGGCCATATTCAGTTCTACTTCAGCTAGCCTGCAAAAAGAAAGAACATCAAGGAGCTTAGAAAATGAGATTCCAAAGAGGAAGAATTTCTTACAAGATAGTCCAGGGGAGGCAGCACTTTGGCCAGATGATGTGAGCACCCAAATAACTTCGCTATAAACAAGGATGTTTTCGACCAAGTTCATCCAACCAATACCTCTTGCTCTAAAACTATAATTACCAAACCTCCTGTTTTAATTTCATTTCTTAGGGTTTTTTTCCCTATAAGAAGAGGATGGAAGAACCATTGGCATCACTTTATAGCTTTCTCAGAATAAATTAATGAATTGGCATCCTGGCTTACACATCAGTATTTTGTGAGTTGGGATATATCAAGTCTGTCCATTTGACTAAGCTGTGAAAGCAGAGTGTTTTGATCTAAATGATCAAAGACCACACCAACGTACTACCATCTTGAGATTCTATGAGTAAATCAGATGAACTCCTGGCCTTTTAAAATGTCATACCTATTTTGTGTCTAACTAGATGTATGTGTGCTCTTTTTTTTTTTCCATGCATTTTTCTTCAGGTACAAGTTTTTAAACTAGGGGAAATAATCTTTTAACTATGGATTAGTTGCCAAAAATTCTGAAGCATACAATTCAGTAAAAGATGGAAGAAGTAAAAGAGGAAAAATAATCATTTTTTTATCATTTTTCAGTTATACTTTACATACAATATTATACTAGTTTCAGGTGTACAACAATTACATTAACTAGACATTAATATAACTTATTAAGTCATTACCTCAATAAGTCTACTATCCACAACATAGTTATTACAATATTATTGACTATATTCCCTATGCTATACTTTACATCCCATGACTATTTTTTAACTGCCAATTTGTACTTTTAATCCCTTCACCTTTTTCACCCATCTTCCCATCAGTGGCCTTGATGATAATGGATGAGCTGTTGTGTGAGGAATGATCCCATGCAGCAGGATTCACTTCAGCAAACCCTACGGGGAACTCTCATGCCTGCTAAATCCTCTCCTTGGGTGTGTCATTTGTAGAGCTTGTTGGGTGGTACTCATGTGTGGTCTGAAGCTGGCCACAGGGTTTGTTGGTTCTGGGGTCTCTTGTGAGGGACTCTGGTAAAGTCCAAGTTCAGCTGCTGCTTATGCCCAGCTCAGGGCCACATGATAGGAGCCACAAAGTGATCTGTGGTTGGTTGCCACCTGTGCTGGGCTTGAAGGCACCTGGGAGAGGCTAGGCTGCAAACCAAGACCACTGCCACTAATGTCAGACTTAGGGGTGCTTAGCAAGGGGTTCAGGACGTACCACAGCCAGCCACTGCTTGTTTGGAGTTCATGGACCTTTGAGAGATTTAGGGAAGTCTACAGCACGAGCTAAGGAAGGGCACCTGTGTGGAAAAGCCACTCAAAAGGTTTGAGCTGTGTGCATGAGTTGGGTGGGGAGGGATCTTGGTAAAGTCTGACAAAATCAAGGTTAAATAAAAGCCTCAGAAAAAGTCATAGTTCTTTGGTCTATTCCTAATTTCTGGAAAATGCTTTTTACAAATAGTCAGGCAACTGAGCATCTGAGATCTAATTGTGTTCCATCAGAGTGCGGTGAAAGGCATTTAGTCAAGTTAATGGAGAGCTCTGATATGGCGGCTGACTGCGCCTACCAGCTGGGTAGAGGGAGAGCTCAACAAAGGAACAATCGCATCTGCCAGCACTTCCATCCCTGGAGAGAGCTGCCCTGACCCTTTTCTGACCATCCAGCTCTCTCCCTGAAGCCAATCAATTCAGCTCCTCCTCTTATGTCCCTGGTGCTTTTCTTGTGCTGCCCTAGTGCTGGACCTCTAAGCAAGTGAGTTGGTGAGCAAATGAGTCTGTGCATGGGCTCTTTAAGAGGAACGCCTGGGATTCCAGCAGCCCTTTGTCTCACTCAGTCACAGTCCCTGCTATTCTTTACAGCCAGATGTTGTGGGAACTTCTCTTTCCAGTACTGGAACCCTGGGCTGGGGAGCCCTGAGCAGGGCTGGGATCCCTCGCTCATCAAGGAGGACATCTACAGCCATGATTTCTCTCCCAGTTTTTAACGGCTACACGTGGGTATGGGGACTAGCCTGTTGTGCATCTCTGCCTCTCCTACCACTCTCGATGTGGTTTCTTGTGTATATCCTTAATTATAGGACTTCTATTCAGCTAGTCTTCAGGTGATTCTCAATGATGCTGTTTCGTAATTTTGATGTGGTTGTGGGAGGTGGTAAGCACAGTGTGTACCTACAATGTCATCTTGACTGGGAATAACCATTAATAGCAAGTGGTAGCACTATTTGGAGAGAATGACTTTGAGCAAAAATTATTCTTGTTCCCAGTAGAAGAAGTTGAATGGAAATGTAAACCAAAGTCTGACCAAATCAAGGCTAAATAAAAGTCTTAGAAAAATTCAGAGTGCTTTAGTCTAGTCCTAATTTCCAGAAAATGCTTTTACAAATGGTCAGACAACTGAGCATCTGAGATCTAATTGTGTCACATCTAACAAACTGATTTGATGATCTCCTTTTAGAAGAGCAGATGGAATAGTCTAAAGACTATGAGAAACCCCTGAAGAAAGATGTGACAGTCTGAGGGACAGACTGAAACTAATGTTTAAAAAATAAATGCCTTCATGAATTAGCAAGGATTTTGCAGCCCAGATCTAAATGAGATTTTCCTCATTCTTTAAACAATGCCAAAGTAATTTTCTGGTTTAAAAAAGAAAAAAGAATGACAAGAATTTAAGAAGTTAAATAAAAAGTAATTGATGAGAAGAGATTAGCATGAATGTGGCTTTAGATAGCTTTTCTTCTATTAAAAATTTCTTTAGGGGCCGGTCGAGTGGCGCGGCGGTTAAGCGCTGGCTTCGGAAGCCAGCGGCCCCGGTTCGGGTCCCACTTATGAGGGCCAGTGACACTGCCCTCAAAAAATAATAATAATAATAATAATAATAATAATAATTTCTTTAGGGCCGGCCGAGTGGCGCATTCCTTAAGAGCTGGTTTTCGGATGCCAGTGGCCCCGGTTTGGATCCCACATATGAGGGCCAGTGACACTGCCCTCTACAGCTAACAACAGCTCCACCTGGAGCTGGGCTGTGCGAGCCCCGGCGACGGTATAGGCTGCAGCCCCTGCTGCAGTGGGCTGCCATAGGCTACAATGAGTGGCTGGCAGCCAGCGTGAGCCGCGGTGAGCGACATCCAGAGGCCGGGGACCAATCTGCCTCATCTGGGAAGAGCACAATGAGGATACCAACATAGGCCAGTGAAGCAACATCCTCTGCAACTAGACTGAAGAACAAAAGGATGGCCACTTGTCTGTTCCCCTTCCCTGATTCCCCAACGCTATTCCCCTCCCCCGATTCCCCAATAAAATCTTTAAAAAAAAAAAAAAAAGAAAATCCAAATATTTAAATGCATGATGATAGATGTTAAAATATTTTTTTTTAATTTCTTTAAAGTAAGGACAGTGCAAAGAATAATACAATAAGCACTTACGTAACTACTACACAGTTTTGATAAATGCTAATATTTTGTTACTTGCCCCATGTCACTTTTGAGAGAAATAAAACCGTATATATAGTTGAGGGTTCTTCTGTTTATCTCCCCAGTCTAATTCTCCCCCCTTTCTCCCCAGAAACAAACATTATTATGAATTTCAATGTATATTATATCTACTATATATGTATGTAGTATAAAAATAGATAGTAGTATGTATATATATGAAGTATGTATAGTACTAAAATATGGATTAGAAAAACACCACACTTGTATATCTCATATAACTCATGTATCTTAGATATCTTTTAAAATATAATTTTTTAATTGCTGTTAATCTGAGAAATTTTAGAAGATAAATTTCAGAGTTAATTGATATGGCTAAAATCAATGGCCATTTCTTCTTGGAACATAAGAATAGAAACAAAATTTAGAGTAAAGACTTTGTTATAGTAAATTCCAAAAGCGATTTTATAAATTCTGAGAAGACACTGAGAATGGAAAAGGATTTTCAAGATGGCAATGTGATCAAAAATGCTACCAAGAGGATCACATTTCATAAATTTGAAATTAGGAATGAAATATGTCCAACATAGATTTCCAAGGTGAACCCAAGTACTATAAAAGATAGTGGTGGTTCACTGAACTCCCTTCCACACATGTAAGCTGCTCGCTGGGAGTAACTTACACATCTTCAGAAATTACATCAACTCTTCAAACCTCCACGGTACTGTTTAACATTATTATCTGATGTACTAAATTTTCTTAGCACCTACATTATTCTCACAACATCAGCTATTCCCTGGGATTCAGTTATGGCCTCCCTAAACCATATAGCTTTTTGATGATTTGAAAGTTCATGGGACTCCCAAAAGTGCTCAACTTGTTCACAGAAGTAATTTAGGCCACCTAGAAAATCCAACTAAATAAGTGAAATTCACCCTGACGCCACTGTGTCCATATGTTTAAAGATAACAGACTGGAAAATGTCACTCTGATATATGCAAACCTATTACAGATAGAATCTATTGACTGTACAGTCCATCCAAGTGGCCATTATGATTGGCAAGTAAAGCCAATTAAATAAAGAATGCATCACTTACTGGTTTTATGTAGTCAGAGCTTTAGTAAGTTATAAATGCTCCATAAGACTGGCTCTTGGTCAGAGTTCTGGGATCATTAGCAGTCCCTCGGTATTTTTATCAGAAAGAGAGAGAGGTATCGATCCTGGTATTCCAGCCAAATTCTAATTTACAGAATTATAGTCTATGCTTCCCAAATTCCCTCAGATTAAGTGATATGTTCTGGGAAGATAACCACCCTAGCTTCTAATATGCTTCTTCCAACCCCAAGCCTCTCTTGGGAGGTCAAAATGAATTCTCTTTGGCCCAATTCAATAACACAGAAGGCTTGATGGGGCTACAGAGGTCTCTTCTCCCATCACACCCTTCAAAAAAGGTTCATATTCTAATCCTTTTTTAGAAAGAGACGTGTTTTTGGTCATTCCATTGGCAGGATCAACTGAACAGGACATGGATAGATATTGATTTGCAACGACTTAATGTCTCTACAGACCATCCCAGGAGCGATAAAGAGAAGGTGAAGTGTGAGGAGCAAAGTTGTGACCTTGGAATCTGCTAGAAGAGAGGAATCAATAATTAATCTTAATGTATTTCCCTTGGAAATAAGCATGAACCTACTATATAGTCTTCATAAGCTTGTTTCACATTGTGCGTATATAACTCAAGCTACCTACAAACTCCAGGGTAAAATTTCTTTGGTACTGAGAGTTAGAAGCATTGTTATGATGGGAAATAATAAAAAACACCATAGCTCAGAAAGCATTAGAGCTATTTCTATGCACTTAAACTACAGCATAGTTGGCTATGAAACATACATACATTTTAGTTAACACATAAGTATATATCGAGGTTCTAAAAAAAATCATCTTTTCTCTTTTTTAAGCAATACTGACACTCATTAGCACCTTTGAATATAGTTTCATGCAATTTAAGTTTTTATTTATAAAGCTGTTTCCAGGTATGACTATTATTCATCCATCACAAGATATTCTTTAAAAGCCAACAGCATATACTTTCAAAATATCTGTATGCTGGCAGAATACTCTAATTATGCAACAAAATAATTTTGTTAATGTAATTGTTTGGTATTAGGTGATACTCCCTAAAGATGTTTGCAAAGTTAAAAAAAATTTTAACTCCAAAGTACAGGTATTTTCCCTTAGCACATTCCCTATCTCCTTGTGGGTTATAACTATGTAACCTAAGGTGATCATTCTCTCTCAATTCCAGACAGGGAGAAATAGCATCCTTGATATAATTGTGAGCTTATTATTCCCAGATAATACTATGACCGCAGAGTATAGACGAATTACTTCAAAAGGAAGGTCCTCAAGGTGAAAAATCTCAGAAAACTTTCACATAGACTTCATCTATGTGTCTTCCAGGCAACAAAATTCTGACACATTACCCCCAGTACTAAATAACTCCAGAAAGGTAGTCCATTTTACAGTATTTGGGTATTCCACTGTAGAGATACATTCAATATTTACTGAGCACCTACTAGATGACAGGGAATATAGTAGGTGGTGGGGATCCAAGGATGAAAAGGGTGGGTCTCCACTCCAGGCTGGTGGGGGAGACAGACACACATAGGATTTGCCCAGGTGATTATTCGCCTTAATGTGGAATATGAGCTTCTCCTGGGAATGAGGGTTTTTCAGGAGAAACATCAAGCTGACCTGCTCTCTAGAAAGACAGTCATGTTAACGAACAACAAAGAGCAAAAGGTACTGGCCTCAGGGTTCCTCCTCTGACTGGACGCCAGAACCAGCCAGCAGAAGCCTGTGGTCTCCAGGTTAGAAGGTTTCCCCGACCCACCACACTCACCCCCCTGCATTACAAGTGCCCAGACACAATGTATCCTGTAGGACCCTCCCCGACAGTTGGACATGGTGGGACTTTCTGCCTACTGCATTGTTTATTTTTCCTTTTTCATAATTAAACCTTCTCCTAATCCTACAAGGGAATAATATTTGCAAATGGAGAACACCTGGCCTTCCAACATGATGAATTTTCCAGACTTCTGGAGAAAATATTGTTCAAGCCAAATGAAATCTAACACACCCCCAGAAAGTAATCTGAGCCCTTCATCAGGTGAATACACAGGCACAGGGGTTAAATGTATATTAAGCACAGAGAAATCATGAATATTATGCCTCTGTATGTGTGTGGGGGTGTGGGGGTGTGTGTGTATGTGTAACCATAGAATTCTAAGTTTGTAGGGTGTGCTTTATATCTATATCATATGTTATCCAGATACCAGTTGTATATTATAAGCTGCATATGCAATACCATATGGACACCATAAAATATCACATGTGTTGTCAGGATAATTTTGCATTTAGTGCATGATTAAAATGTCTTATATTATATACCTATCTTTTCTGTGTATACATGGATTTGTCTAACAAATTGCTTTCATTATCAAATTCAGGTATAAATCAAAGTTAAAGTCTCTGCTCAAATTTAATAAAAAGCAATATGGAAACGTGAATGTAGTTTGTTTTTCTTCACTAGATTTTTCTGCCATGCAGCATTTAACACTGGTGCAGCTGTCAATACCCATTCATCTGCTATCGGGCAGCTTTTTCCTTTCACTCACTGTGACATTTTTAAAGTGGCAAAAAAAAAAAGCTTAAAACAGCATATTTGTCACTTTTTTCTTTCTAGTGACCTTTTAAGCACTAGGGAAAATTACTCTATATGTACTAAACCCTTTAATCATTACACATACATTTCACAATAGTGCTTATATAAGGGTATCATTTAATTAAATTTAAGAAATTTAAATTGTACATGCTGCTGTTCATTTAATTATTCAAAAATTTAAACATAAGAAAACCTCATAGCTCTTAACTATGGAAACCATGTAATGTAACTTACATATTTATATTTCATATTAGTAATCATTTTTTTATAAGTAGAATTTCAGAAAGAACTGTACACGCCCTCAGTTTCCAGCTTTTAAGTTCTGATAAATAGCTACATGAAATACATTTCTTCAGTAAATGAAAAAAGATATGTGGTTAGTAAGGCATCACAGGGAAGGATTCGAGAAGGAAGATGTAAGATTGAGTCTCAACCCAATTTTGTGTCAGCTGTGCATCTTTGATGGAGTCGCTATGCGTCTCTGATTTGCACCTGGTACCTCATCATGTGCAAAATAAGATACTGATGGCCACTTCTCCATTACAGTGTGCTTGTGAGGACCAAATTGGCAAATACTTGTGAATGTGCTTTGAAGTCTATAAAAATGAAGAGCAATATGACTTTTAGTTCGAAAACAAAAATTCTCTGTTTTCTAGAAGTGGTGGAGAAACTTAAAATTCTTATTAACACACTAGAAATAAATCAAACATTTAAAACAAGCTAAAGTATCAACAGTAGTAATACATTTTTTAAAGTTAGTGTTTCTTTTAAAAATAGAAACAGAAATAGGGCTGCACCTACTGTAAAATAGCATTAAAATTATAAAATAATAATTCTGGACTACCCATTTAGTCTCACTTTTTTTTTTTTGAGGGCAGTGTCACTGGCCCCCATATGTGGGACCGAACCGGGGTCGCTGGCTTCCAAGGCCAGCGCTTAACCACCGTGCCACTCGGCCGGCCCCTAGTCTCACTTTTATTCTTATCACTTTCACCATAATTGGCATATCTTTAGAAGCAACTGGATTTTTTTCTTCCTACCCTCTCTACTATGGGGACTCAAATAATGAAAAGTGAATGACCTTCAGACCTTAGGACAGGATATCTACTTATACATTAGTCACCAAGAGTAACTTACCTTCTCAACACATCAGCTTCTTTGTCTCTACAGAAGAGAACATAAAACCTATCACATAAGGATCTTCCGTGGGTCATAAATAGTGATTATTCAGGGCTTGGTACATAAGCTCTCGAAAATGGAATTCATCATTGTTCTGGCACGAAATCTCTTACCACACTTTGCGCTAACAACAATGAAAAGGACTTACTACTTTTGCAGTTCAGCAAGAATTCAGCCAGGAATCAAGAGGCAGTCCTCCCCATCCTTCAAGCAGTCGTCTTGAAGCCCTGCTGATTTGGCTATGGCATCCTGTTGAAACAGGGCTGGGAAGGCTAGCCCGCCCCTCACAGCTAAGGATTGTTGTCGGTTTGCAATCTCAGGAGTTTGGTCTGTCACCTGGGTGAAACTTGAAATTGGCCTTCAGACAATGGAAGGCAAAAGAAGAGGCCAAAGAAAGGGACAGGCCACTCCAGGTGGGCAGGCAGCAGGTTTACTAAGCAAGGGTACTGCAAGACAAGTAGATCCCCGCACCTGCCTGCCAGAATCTTAAATGTTTATATAGAGGCCTTAACTGGGTTCAGCCCTGTAGACCATCCAGATGGTCTCAACAACACCTTACTCTCTCAAGGCTGTGTCCTTGAAATGCAGTAATACACTGCCTGGTGACATTTCAGTCAATGACAGGCCGTATATATTACAGCGGCCCCATTAAATCATAACAGAGCTGAAAAGTTCTTATCACCTGGGGGCACCTAGACCCCATGACATATAATGTTATGATGCTGTGACATCATGACGTCTAGCTGCTGTGATGTCTGGACAGTTAGCCATTGTGATATCTAGTAGATGTCCTCATGACCAGCAGTCCTGACATCTAGCCACGGAGAAGTCATAAAGCAATGTATTTACTCACATGTTTGTGGTGATGCTGGTGTAAGAAAACCCACTTTGCTGCCAGTCATAGAAAAGTATATAGCACATAATAATTAAGGGTGGAGAAACCAGGATAAAACACTGAGTAGGGGTAGCCTTGGAGAATAGCTTGGAGGAAAGGTTCATTCTCCACCATGTGAACCGCCACAGTTGAACATGGGGATATGAGGAGGGGTGGCAGTTCCACTTGGGAAAATTCTTTTGAGGGTGTTTTGTTTTTTAAAAAATAAATACAAAAAAAATACAAAAAGTATATAGCACATACAATTAGGTACAGTACATAATACTTGATACTGATAATAAATGACTGCTACTGGTTTATGGATTTACTATACTATACTTTTTATTTTAAAATGTATTCTTTCTACTTATTAAAAAAGTTTACTGTAAGACATGTATGCCATGTTACACTAGTAGTAGCCTCATACATCTCGCATTTACTGTGTCTCTTTATCGCATCATTTTTTCTTGTGCTTATTTAACTCATGCCGGTTTTTTGTTTGTTTGTTTTTTGAAGGCAGTGTCACTGGCCCTCACATGCAGGATCCGAACCGGGGCTGCTGGCATCCCAAGCCAGCTCCTAACCACCACGCCACTCGGCCGGCCCCCAACTCATGCCGTTTTGTGCAGCAACATGCTGTACGGGCTTGTAGCCTAAGAGCAATAGGCTGTACCATGTAGGTTTGTGTAAGTGCACTCTATGATTTCACACAATGATGACATTACCTAAGGATGTATTTCTCAGAACATAACCCCATCATTAAGTGGCGTGTAACTATAGCTCCTAGTGTGGAAACGATGGGCAAAATGTACCTTCCAAGGACAGGACAGGGGAGGGGGTGAGGAGCCTCCGATTGCCCATGTGTAGCTTACAAGTCAACCAGCAGTTATGTCGTCTCAAGACAATCATAATGTATCTTTCCCCTCCCCACCAGTCTTCTCATATAGACAGGGATATTCGAGGTCAGACAATTAAGTTAGCAAACTCTCCTAGAAAAAGTGCTATATACCTCATTGCTGAATATCACTACAGTCACCTTCGAAGTACTCCTCTTGGGAAGCTATGCACCGATGCCAGCGCCTAGTCCACCCTGCAAAGCAATTTTGGAACTCTTTTTCTGGAATGGCCATCAGAGCTGTCATAATATTACCCCTACTGTTTTGACTGTCATCAAAATGTCTTCCTTTCAATATTTCCTTTATCTTTGGGTAAAGAAAGAAGTCATTGGGGGCCAGATCAGGTGAGTAGGGAGGGTGTTCCAATACAATTATGTGTTCACTGACTAAAAACTCCCTCACAGGCAGTGTCGTGGGAGCTGGTGCGTTGTTGTGATGCAAGAGACATGAATTGTTCATGCAGGGTTTTCAGCACTTCCAAATAGCGGACTTGGTTAACTGTCTGTCCAGTTGGTACAAACTCATAATGAATACTTCTTCCGATATCAAAAAAGGTTAGCAACATCGTTTCAACAAGTTCACAAACTTGTCACACCTCGTACTTGGTGATAATGCTAATGTTGCTATATAATACTGTGGACAACTCAATGCTTGTCTCTGAAGGATCCATTCAATTGGTCTCACAGGCATGCAGCCTCTGTGCTGGGCACTGATATAGACAGCTAAAATGGCTCACCCTAAGCAGACACTCCTGGGAAATCCTAGCACATCCATATGTCAAGGGGTGCATTCTAGTCCTCCCCTAATCCTTTTATAGCAGCAAAATTTTGCTCAATGCAGCCTGGATATAAAAACAGATTCACTCAATCTGCTGCCCCTGGTAGGCCAAGCTGGGCGGAAAAGGCACAATAGCCTCAATAGCAACTTAAAGCTGACAAATCCCTGAGCTTCCATTCCTGGGCAAAAAAGAGTTAAGAGTTTTTCAGCTTGAGTCACTAGAGGCTTCAGAAGTCAGTCAAATCTGCCAAGTCAGTGAATTTTGCTTTAAATAGAAAAGATGCCAACTGAAGTTGAATGGCAGAAGAGATTTCTAGGGAGTGGTAAAACTAAGGGGAAGGCAGGAGAAGGGAATGTATAGTAATAGTCATTATTCCGATTTCAAACAATCTGACAGCATTTTTCACTAGCTATTCTGTCTTCTTTCTCACTATGTCCTCTGAGTTAAGTTCCAGTGGCAAATTAGAATGGTCGGATAAATAAGCTAGTTCCAGGACATTTGGAGATAACAGAAATTAATCCTGGCCTTCTTACATCTTCTCCTGAATCATTCTGATTCTAGGTACATGTCTGTTTGGTAACATGAAGATAACATAACTAAAATATCCCTTGAACCACATCTGTGTTTAAGATTTTATGCACATGAACCTCTTAAAGTAGTTGAAGACAGTCAAGCATCCACTTAACTCAACTGAATTTTTTTTAATTTTTTTAAAAGCATGTTTTTAAAAAAATATCAATATAAGCTACAAATGATTCGATATGCTCTTTGCTCCTTATACCTTTTTTCTTTTTCCTTTTTTAGATCAGCTTTCTTGAGGTATAATAAGCATACAATAAATACAGAAAGTACATAATGTGAGAAATTTTGATATATGTATGAATCCGTGAAACCATTATCACATTTCAGATAGTCAATATTCCATCACCCCCAAAACTTCTTCATGCCTTTTGTAATCTCTGTCATCTACCCTTCCCACCTACCCCCACCCCCAGGTAACACCTGATCTGCTTTGTCAATATACATAAGTTTTTATTTTCAAAGTTTTATAAAAATAGACTCATGAATATATATATTCTTTGTCTGACCTCTTCACTTAACATAATTGTGAGATATATCCATGTTGTTGTATATATCAATATTTCCTTCCATTTTATTACTAAGTAGCATTTCATAGGCCATCATTTATTATATTTATCCATTCACCTACTGAAGAGTATTCAGCTATTTTCCAGTTTGGGATTATTACAAATAAAGCTGCTATGAACATTCATGTAAAAGTCTTTGTAATAGACATATTCTTTTCTTTCTTTTAGAGTGGAATGGCTGTGTCATATATGAGTATGGTTAATCTTTTAAATAACTGACAAACTTTTCCAAAGTGGTGATACCATTTTATATTCTCAACAGCATAGTTTGAGAATTTCAGTTTCTCCATACCCTGGTCAATACTTGGTTAATCTTCTTAATTTTAGGCATTCTAATAGGTATATATAGTATCTCATTGTGGTTTTCGTTTTCATTTCCCTAATGAATAATGATATTTAGCACCTGTTCATGCATTTATTTGCCATCCATATAGCTTCTTTGGTGAAGTCTGTTTAAATCTGTTGCTGACTTTTAATTGGTTTTGGTTTTTTTCATATTATTAAGTTTGGAGAGTTCTTTATATATTTATATATACTTCAGCAGATATATGCTTTGCACATACATTCTCCAAGTCTGTGGATTGTCTTTTCATATTCTTTTTTTTTTAAAGATTTTATTGGGGAATTGGGGGAGGGGAACAGCGTTGGGGAATCGGGGAAGGGGAACAGACAAGTTGCTGTCTTTTTTGTTCTTCAGTCTAGTTGTAGAGGACGTTGCTTCACTGGCCCATGTTGGTATCGTCATTCCGCTCTTCCCGGATGAGGCAGATCGGTCGCCGGACTCTGGATGGTCGCTCACCATGGCTATTGGCAGCTCACGCTCGCTGCTGGCCGCTTATGCTGGCTGCCGTCCACTCACTGTAGCCTATGGCAGCCCACTGCAGCAGGGACTGCAGCCTACACCGTCACCGGGGCTCGCACACAGCCCAGCTCCAGGTGGAGCTGTTGTTAGCTGTAGAGGGCAGTGTCACTGGCCCTCATATATGGGATCCGAACTGGGGCCTCTGGCATCCCCAAACCAGCTCTCAACCAATGCGCCTATCGGCCGGCCCATCTTTTCATATTCTTAACAGTATCTTTTGGAGAAAAAAAGTTTTGAATTTTGATGAGGTCTAATTTACCAATATTTTATTTTATAGATCATACTTTTGGTGTCATATCTAAGAAATCTTTATCTAAACTAAAGTCACAAAGATCTTTACTTATGTTTTTTTTCTAGACACTTTATAATTTTAGGTTTCACATTTAGATCTATCATCCATTTTGAGATTTTGAGTTAATTTTTGTATATGGTTAAAGGTTTGAAGTTTGTTTTGTTTCATTTTACATACACATATCCAATTATTCCAGCACCATTCATTGAAAAGACTATTGTTTCTCCATTGAATTGTCTCTGCACCTTTGTCAAAAATCAGTTGTCCACATATGTGTTGGTCTTTTTCTATATTCTGTTTCATTGATCTATTTGTCTATCCTTAAGCCATTACCATAGCTTATTGGTTACCATAGCTTTATAATAAGTCTTGAAATCAGATTGGATTAGCCTTCTAATTTGTTTTTCATTTTCAAAGTCATTTTAGCTGTCCTAAATCCTTGGCATTTTCATATGAATTTTAGAATCAGTTTGTCAATATCACACACACACACACACACACACACACACACACACAACCTACACATACACACATGCTAGGATTTTAATCAGATTTGTATTGAATCTTTAGATCAGTTTGGAGAAAACTGACAATTATATTGCTATATACATGCAACACTCAAAAATGAAAAATGATGCCACTTACAGTTTCAAAATATGAAATACTTAAAAATAAATCTGATAAACGATGCAAAAGACCTGTTCACTGAAAATTACAAAACATTTCTGAGAGAATACAGAAATGTAAACAATTGAAGCAACATAACATGTTCAGAAGTCAGAGGACTCAACATTGGAACCATTTCTTCTTCCTTTTAATAATAGGAGCATTGCATTTTAGCTTCTCTTGGTGAGAGGTGTGGTCATTTGATTATGTTCTGCCAAAAAAAATCTAAGCAAAAAAAAAAAATACGTGTAACATCTGGATCATGTCTTTTTCCCTTTCTGGGTTTTTATTCCCCTAGGCTGGTGTGGATGAGGACAGCCTGCTAGGCCAAGTGCCTCTTTAAGTGAAGATCAGGATCTTCTAGGAAGTCAGTAGAAACGCAAATTCTTGGTATCTACCCAGACCTGCTGATTCAGAAAGCCTGGAGCTGGTGCCCAGCATTTGGTGTTTTAAAAAGCCCTCCAGGTGGTTCCGATGCATGCTAACATTTCAAAACAACCACCCTTGGGACCACAAAGCATCAATTAGGACCTGGTTGGATGATAATCCTAATTGAGCAGTCACCCACCCTTCCTGGACTGCCAGCCTACCTCCACCCTCATATATAATGGAGAAATAATCTCCTGCTTGAGATTTTTGTAAGTTTTGTTATGCCAGCTTATCCTATCCTATCCCTAACCTCCTTCCTGCTTCTGTGTGATATTATCCTGCCCTTGTGTCAGGGAAAATTCTCTTTTAGGATACACTTTTACCTCTATAATATATCAAGCACATCACTTCACCTCAAGGATTGTATTTGCAAGGATTGTACCCATAAGGGGTACATCATAATAATAGGTTGTACTTTTAATATATAAATTTTGACACTTTGAAAGGTTGGATAAATTAAAAAATTACATAATATGCTCTATTCAAAGAAATACAGTTTATAAATTGTCATACATAAATCAGTCTTAAAATTAAAATATAGAACATGTATTTTCTGCCATTTCCCCTTTTTGCATAATTTCTTTTTCTTTTTCTCTAACTTTGAAGAGGAACTATGGGATTTTTCCCTCCAAAGTATTCACTTTTTCCAATCCACTCCCATTATGTAGGTACTTTAGTTGTCAATAACAGCAAGATTTACCTGGAAGGATTGTTCAAAGGAATTGAGAATGTATGAATCATCCTAGTTGCTGAAAGTAAGAGAAATAATACTTTAAATAATGCTCATACTTGATTGTCCTAATCAAATCTTCAAGAAGAAAAAAAAGAGGAAGAATTATGAGCTGGAAAAAAAATTAATATTTTAATCAGATAGATAAATAGATTTGCAATACACACACACACACACACACACACACACACACACATTTCCCAAAATATAGTAACAGTGCAGTCCAATAAGTCTTGGTGGAAATTTTTCAATGGTTCATCATGAAACACTTATGAGCTTGAATGAGCCTGTCAAACAACTTGACTACTTCCTAGTGACAGGTGATTCAAGTGTTCACAAGCTCATTCAGTATTCTACTTATTTGTTAAGCACCTACCTACTCTGTATCAGGCAGCCTCTTCTATTTTTGAATAGTCGTAATTGTTTAAAAGTTCTAACTCATACTGCGATAAAAAAAAAAATCCTCTTGTAAATAGCTTCAACACGGCTTCATTGCAGAAACACACAGTACCAGGGGTTGGGGTTGTAGACACAACTGACTTCAGGGAGCTCACAGTATAATGAGGGTTGGGAAAGTGGGTCTGAAAATGGAATTACAAATGCCAATACACAGATGTACAAAATGCTTTGAAAAACTGGAGGAAGAAGCCACTAACTTGGTGAAGGGACTGATCAAAGACTTCCAAGAGAATATGGTGCTATAGAGAGTTCTAAAAAATGAATAGGAATCAAAAGAGAAGGAACATTATGGATCCAAGCATGTAAGCATAAACCAGTGGGACATATTTAGGAAACTTCAAGTGGTTCACTATGTCCAGAATAAGAGGCTGTGGGGTAGAAGAGGATAAGACTGGCAAAAATCTGCAAGAGGCAAATTAGGAAGAGACTTATATAACTTGAAAAGGAGTTCAGACTTTGTTCTCCAAGCAATGGGGAATCAGTAAAGAATGTTAAGTTAGGGAGTGACATGATTAGCTTTCTAATTTGAACAATGACTGTGACTTAAGTATAGAGAATGAATCAGAGAAAAGAAAAAGCATAGGAAAGAACAGAGAGGAGACCTGTAAATGGTTTCCTCTCCTACCCTCTCTTTGTTCCTTCCTCCTACAACAAGAAGTATGTCTAAACCAAGGTCGTAGAAGTGAGGATACAGATGAATCAACAAATTTTTGAGGTAAGGAGATAAGATCATCATTAGCATCTAATGACCAATTCCATCTGGGGATTGAGGGAAAGGACTCCAATCCTGTCCCTTAGTGCATCACAAAATTCTTCCCTATGATACATAGCTCTTCAGTCATTTGAGAACAATGGTCACATTCATTCCCTCACCATTCAAACAAACCAATCCTGGCCTCTTCAGCCTAAGAACAATAAAATGCCAATCCCCAGCCCTACTGCCCTCCAGTGTTTAATTAGGTAAAGAGTGTGCCTTATCTAAAATTTCTCAACAATATACTCAAATCTCAGGAAGACAGATAAACACATTTCTCTTCAGCCTATAGGTATGTACTTCAGCCAAAACATCTCCCTCACTCTTCAGTTGTCACAAAAATATATAATGCCTCTAAATCAAGAACAAAAATAAAATCACTCAGAAATAAAGTTTAACATTTCATGTTTTTGGCACTTAAAATAGTCTTGTATTTGTGCTATCCTAACATGAGCATATGACTTGCAAAGTGAAGTAACCATAAATCAAGCTACTCTAACACCCCTCCTCACAGACATTTGTCAGGAAAAATAATTAGTATACTGGCTAAGAGAACACTAATAAAGCAGTGCATTTTGTTTCATTTGGTCCTTGTTCAACAACAGCAAAGCATTCCAAAACAAAAGACAAAGAAAATGAGAATTACCATTATCCATACCCAGCCACACTGATGAAGCACATTTCTCGATACTGGCAAAACTCCTAGACCTAATCTTTATTTTTTAACCTATTGATCCTTTTCCACCAGTGACAGGCTTGTTCTGCCACAAGAAATGGGTTTCCAAATTGGCCTGAGGGAGGCATGTGGGTTAGAAACAATATTGTCATTGGCCCAGTTTTGGCAGGATTGGTGGAAAATCAACTGTTATGTTTTGGAGTTGTGGGCTAATAGTGCCCTCTGTTTTCCATTTTTGCTCCCATCAACAGAATTACCAGATGGCCAAGAAGCCACAAAAATGGAAGTAATGTTCCAATACAGTAGAAAAAGACCAACCCAATAAACATTCTAATCTACCTGGTGGCTTAAAATAGCAATCTAAATGTTTAAAGATGAGGAAAAACAGAAAGACTACATAGCAGATACTCTCAAAGCCTCACTCCATTCACCAGCATACCTGGTCTTTTTAGAGCAATAAATTCATTGCAGATTCCAGCACCCTCAAAATATCTCATCCATCTTTCCAAATGCCAAACCTTATAGCCCGGGGGACTACAACCACTTGAAAGAATTGTAAGACCCTTCCTAAACCTCCAAGAGATCTGAGTCAGTGGATCCACAGTGAAGCATAGGAATCTGTAATTTAAAAAAATTTGTCCAGTTAATCCGATAGTTGCACAGGGGAACAAGTCAGAGGAGCCTGAGGTCTAACTGTGGGAGGAATTTTTTTTTTTTTTTAAGATTTTTATTGGGGAATTGGCGGAGGGGAACAGCGTTGGGGAATCGGGGAAGGGGAACAGACAAGTTGCTGTCTTTTTGTTCTTCAGTTTAGTTGCGGAGGATGTTGCTTCACTGTTGGTATCGTCATTGTACTCTTCCCGGATGAGGCAGATTGGTCGCTGGCCTCTGGATGTCGCTCACTGCGGCTATTGGCAGCTCACGCTGGCTGCCAACCGCTCACGCTGGCTGCGGGCCACTCACTGTAGCCTATGGCAGCCCACTGCAGCAGGGGCTGCAGCCCACACCATCACCGGGGCTCACACAGCCCAGCTCCAGGTGGAGCTGTTGTTAGCTGTAGAGGGCAGTGTCACTGTCCCTCATGTGGGATCCGAACCGGGGCCGCTGGCATCCCAAAACCAGCGCTTAACCAATGCGCCACTCGGCCGGCCCTGGGAGGAATTTTTAAATGAGAGTGCTGCACAGGGAAATAATCAATTGGGTAGCTTTTCAATTTACATATGCCCTCACTCCCATCTCCACGTTTCCTCCATGCCTCCTAGTGGATAGAGGGTAGAGTGCCCAGTATATATGAGTAATACCCACAACTTGAGAACCAACATTCTTTAGAATAAAGAGTCAAGAAACTGCTTTGAGAAAACAAGCAAACAAATGTAAAGCATGAACACGTAAATCTAGCAGGGTGCAATGATAAAATCACCATCTTTTTCTCTACCCTCCTCAATCTTCGGTCATGCTAGGGGGCTAGTTCTTCCCCTGCTCCCAAAACAAATTTTGGGAAGATGAAACTGGTTTTTCCAGGTATTCTCAGATAATCAAGTCTTCCCCCACAAAAAAAGAAAAAAACATGGCTCATTTTATAAGTCAAATTCAAGTCAAAACTACAGAATTTAAAGTTAAAAATAGCATCTTCCCCTATTTGCACCTACAGTCCCCATATGGGCCACACATTCAACCTTTTCTCAATTTCCTGTCTTGAGTCTCCCCCTTCTACACCTCACTCAGTCAGTTTCCTCTCCCCAGTGCAAGGCTGAAGGTGGAACTGGCGTCAGGGGTTAGGAGAAGGAAGAGAGAAGAGGTAAGGATACAGAAAGAAAGGTCTTACCTGACCAAATTGATTCAATCTGACACAGGTTCCCTCTGACTGGCCGATGTATAAAGCTGACTCTCATTCATGAGGTTCGTTAAGCGTTCTTTAAAGAGCTCCTGCCCTCATTGAGATTCACACCTGCAGAACTAGGAGAATTCATTTGCTCTGGCTCCTGGCTCACAATTCCTCTGTCTGCTCCTGCCTTCCACCATCCACATGAAGACTTTCTCTGATGAGCTCTCCTTGACCTCCCCACTCCAGGTACTTGGGCAGAATCTAAGGTAGTTCAAGGCCAGCTGTCTTTCTCACATGCAGCCCACATATGATCCACAGAAAGGGTTTATGTGTCGGTCATTCCCTGTCTCTCCATCAAAGCAGGGAGCTCTAACCAGTGCATCTTGCTTTTAGGTGCTTCAAGCGCCTGTCTCAGATACCAGTCAACCATGACCTCCAAAAAGCAGAGAACCATATCAGAATCTCCATTTTATCCCATTGCAAGTCATTTTGCTTGGCCTGAGGTCAAGAAGAAGCCTCTTCTCCACTCCATTCCCATGAAGAAAGGGAATGAGCATCATACTAATGGCTCCCTCTAAAAAATTCTCTCATATCTCCAACCCACTTTTCTAGATCTTTCCAACTTCTTTCATAGATTAGAGGTGAATGGTCTACAAAATCAGTTCATAGCTACAATCTTCTCAAAATGTGTTCAAATCATCTTACAGTCCCCAACCCTTGACATTCTTCTATTGTCTTTAGGCTTTAGACAAAACAGGGATCTAAGAAGTCCCATTTTGCAACTGGGTGGCTAAATTCCTAGTCCTTTAAACTGCCAAACTGAGAATGGCAATGGATTTCCATTAGATGCTCTGAACATGCCCTGCTTTCAGTTGGCTCTTTGACATTTGAAGTCTGGGCAGATTGGCAGGTCCCAGTTGCCAAGGAGCAATTACTTCTGTGGTAATTAGGTCTGAAATCATGTTCCCTCTTTGAATCAAAAGCAGTTATCTACACATGATAACATTCAACCAGTTGCAGACACAGAAGAGTAAATAAACAACCAATGTTTCTTCAATGAAACGCAGCACTGAATTTCAAAAAAAATAAAGATTCTGAGAATATTAAACATTACAAGACTATAACCATAAAGACACCAAAAAGATTTATCAATTAAAGACAAAATCTGGAAACATAAATGGAAGTCATTGTTATTTAATATAATAGAAGAAGAATAGAGGGACCAAGTAGGAGAAGAGAAAAATCTTCAATGGTAAACTAGAAAGTAAAATAAAACTTTTGATATACCAAGGATTCTAAAGATCAACTAGTTTAATCCTTGTTTTATATAAAATAATAACAATAGGAATAGGCAACCCTATTGAGCATTTACTATGTTTTAAGCCCGTTGTCAATGTTATTACATTTAACCACAAATGAAAGATTATTGTTCTTGGGTCTTCACTCCCTCTCTGTGCTACCTAACCTTATAGTGCATTGTAGAGGACAGAGTATATTTCTCCACCCCACTGATGGTGGATTTGGACACGTGACTTGCTTTGACTGATGGGTTGTTAGCATAAGTAACACAAGTAGAGGAACTAAGTGTGCTTATGTAATTTGACTTACCTCATAATTCTTGAGATGGTTGCTGGTCCAAAGAAAAAGAAAAAACTCATGGAGCAGACAGAACTCAACCTAAAACCTAGAGCCAAGGTCAAACAGTGTGCATCCTGAAGCAGACATGCCCCAACAAACATGTAGACCCATGAGCTGGGAAAATTAATGCTATGGTAAGCCACTGAATTCAGGGCAAATCGGTACATGGCATTATTTTGGCAAGAGCTGACTAATTTGGAGGCTTAGGCAATGAGAAAGAGTTTCTATTTATCACCAGAACTGAAATAAAATTCAAAATAGTCATATTCCTAGTTTTCCCCATACTTACCTATGTCTCTATTTAAATACCTTGACTCTAGTCTGTAGTTGTTGCTGGAACTTAAAGATTTTATTTGAAAAATAAAATTCACAGAAATTCTGAATTACTGAAAGAACTAAAACTTTGCCCCCCTCCCTATTTTTTTGGTGTTTGCTCTATGTGAAATGTAAAGACAACCAAACGGACATTTACAGCTTGACCAACCAAATGTCAGCTTTAGGGTGAACAAGAATAAAGCAGACTGGCAAAAGTTTTTCATACAAAATGGACATCAACTCCCAGGGCCAGAAGCATATAAATCCTTGGCATTAAAAGATGGGTGCTTATTTATTTTTGTTGTTATTGTTGTTGTTTTTTGTTGTTTTTTGTTTTGTGTTGTTTTTTTTTTATTGAGTGCTTATGCAGTATTAGGCTGAGAGCAAAGATGGAAGTGGGGAGCAGGTGCTTGGGAAGTGGCTGAAAACAAAAGTATGAGAAAGAGATCTTCCCTTGAGACATTTCTCAACATTAAAAAGAAACTCTTAGAGGCTAAACTTCATTCTTCAAAATACGAACACAGGGCTGGGTGAATGGCGTATTGGCCGGTTTGGGATGCCAGCAGCCCCACTTCAGATCCCACATATGAAGGCCAGTGACACTGCCCTCTACAGCTAAGATAGTGAACAACAGCTCCACCTGGAGCTGGGCTGAGAGCCCAGGTGACGGGGTAGGCTGCAGCCCCTGCTGCAGTGGGCTGCCATAGGCTACAGTGAGTGGCCCGCAGCCAGCGTGAGTGGCTGGCAGCCAGCGTGAGCTGCCAATAGCAGCGGGAGCGGTGAGCGACCATCCAGAGACCAGCGACCGATCTGCGTCATCCAGGAAAAGCGCAATGATGATACCAACATGGGCCAGTGAAGCAACGTCCTCTGCAACTAGACTGAAGAACAAAAGGACAGCAACTTGTCTGTCCCCTTCCCCGATTCCCCAACACTGTTCCCCTCCCCCAATTCCCCAATAAAATCTTTAAAAAAAACGAAAACGAACACATTCAGAACTGCATGAAAAGTCATAATCTGCTTTAAAAATAAATTTCAAATTCACTAACAAATTAAAAAAATCTACTCCCTACCATATAAAACCTAGAGCAAATATCAACACAATGGTAAAAAAAATTACAACAATAACTTCGAAATTAGAAGTAAGACAAAAATGGCTGATATCACAATTTCTATTCATATTATGCAGGATATCTAAATCAGTAAAATAAGAAAAAGAAAAAAAGAAACCGAAGCATGAGACTGGAAACGAAAAACCAACAACCATCAGTATTTACAGAATATATGATTGTATATATAGAAAACTCAAAAGGGTATATAGATAACATATTAGAACTATTAAAATATTTTAACAAGGTAGCTGGATACAAGATTAGTTTTAAAATCAATATTAAAAACTTAATTTATATACCAGGACCAGACATTTAGAATACATAACTTTAAAAATACCACTTAAAAATCAACAATAAAAAAGTGTGTGAATAGATATAACAAAAGCTTTGCAAGATCTCTAAGAAGAAAATTAGAGTACTTTACTGGAAGGAACAATAGATGGCAAATAAATGAGAGATATAACATGTTTATGAGTTATATGAACATGCATATATTGTAACCATGTCAGTCATCACTAATGTGTTCTATGTATTCAGTTTCATTCCAATCACAATCCAATAAGGTTTTGTGTGACATTAAAAGCTAATTTTTAAAAATCATATGTAGATTAACAGATAGATACAGAGATGGATAGTTATGTAACAAAGCAATATAGTAAAATGTTAATTGTAGAATCTAAGTAGTGGGTTCATGGGCTGTCTGCTATGAAATTCTTTCAACTTTTCATTTTTGCAACTTTTCATAATAAAATATTGAGGGGAAATCATATGGAAAAGTCGAAGTATAAGAATAGGCTAGACACTGAAAAGGAAGAACCAATTGCTTTACAAAACAGGAAAAGATTGAATAAAATTTATAATAGTTAAGAGAGTGTGGTATTGGTGTAAGACCAGAAAAATGTGTCAGTGGAATACAATAGAGAGCAGGCATTTATGAAAACTTAATTTATGTCAGATCTGACATTACAGTTCTCGGGCAAATGATGGGCCAATCAATAAATGGTGCTAGGAAAATTGATTATGCATATGGAAAACAATAAAAATATTAACGACTTGGACAGGCCGCGTGGCGCAGTGGTTAAGCGCTGGCTTGGGAAGCCAGCGGCCCGGGTTCGGGTCCCACATATGAGTGCCAGTGGCACTGCCCTCAAAAAAAAATATTAACGACAAAACTTTAAAACTTCTGGAAAAAAGTAATAGAATATCTTCTAAAAATCTTAACAAAGGAGAAAGATCTTTTAATGATGAAAAAAGCATAACCCATAAAGGAAAAGACAAATAAATGTTATCACATTAAAATTTAAAACTAATGGTCAACAAAAGAAGACAGTAAGAGAGTAAAAGATTCCATAGTCTGAAAGCAGTTATTTTCAACTCAGATTACTGAAAAATGATTGATATCCATATTTTATAAAGAACTTTTATAAATCTTTGAGAAAAAGTAAACCTTATAGAAAAAAAATGGACAAAAGACACAAACACCATCTCACAGAAGATGAAGCACAAATAGACCACACAAACATTAAAACATTTTCAAATCATTAATTACAGAGGAAATGCAAAATAAAACCACAATGAAATTTTTAAATTGGGTGATATGTATATAAATATTCATTTTATTAATATTTTTAAACTATATATATAGTTTAAATATATACTATTTTACATATGATATAATTTATCATATATGTCTTTGGAAAATATATATTAAAGATATATATGGGTTAATTATACAAAGAACTTAAGTCACATGCAGAATATGGAAGTAAAAATCTAAAAAGTTCATTAAGGTGGAAAGAGATAATTAAACTCCCTTAGATAACTTAACACTTTAGTGCCACTCAACTTTAAAAGAAATCAGTCACAACAAAGGTGGCATGGACTTATACTGTACTTTAGTAAATTGGATAAACATTCTCTAAAGTTTAATCTAGAAACTTAAAAACCACACAGGACTTCATGAAGACTTATTTATTACTCCCCTCAAGATTTATGAATTGTGGTTAACTATATCTTTCTGTCCTAGGAAAAAGAGCAAGGGAGTGGAAATTATGACTAAATATTCCTTTTTCCTTTCTTCTTTCTTTCCTTCCTTTTTTCCTTCCTTCCTTTTTTCCTTCCTTCCTTCCTTCCTTCCTTCCTTCCTTCCTTCCTTCCTTCCTTCCTTCCTTCCTCCTTCTCTTTCTCCCTCCCTCCCTTCCTTCTTTTATCCTTCCCTCATTCCTCTTGCTATCCTTTCTCTACCCTTTGTATTAGTTTCCTATTACTGCATAACAATTTATTTTTTAAATTAGCAGCTTAAAACAAAAACAAATTTATTATTTCACAGTTTCCATGGGTCAGGAGTCCAGTTGCAGATTAATTCGGTCCTCTGTTCAGTGTCCCTCCAGGTTGAGGACAAGGTGTGGCCAGAGCTGTGACTCAGGGTCCTCTTCCAAGCTCATTCAGGTTGTTGGCCAAATTCGGTTTCTTGTGGTTGTAGTATTCTTGCTGAGTGTTGGCTGGGGTCCCTCTCAGCACCGACAGGATGCCCTCCAGCCCTCACAACATGGCACTCCTACAGCATGCAGCCGGTGTCTTCAAAACCAGCAGGAGAACCTCTCTCGTGCTTCGAGTCTCTCTAAGCTCTTTTAGAGGTTTGCCTGATTAAGTCAGGCCCTCCTAAAATAATCTCTGTTGAGTAACATAAATTCAACTAACTAGGGACCTTAATTGCAGCTGGAAACCATAAATTATTTAAGATGTCTGAAACATAGAGTGACAGGTGGCATCGAGTAGGAGAAAGCTAAAGAAATAAAGGCTAAATCCCACAGGATGTAAGCCATATATGGAATGTGGTCGTTGTCCTAACAACAGTTAGAAACCTTTGAAGAAATGCAGGTTTTTAAGAACAAAATGTTAGAATGAAATGGTCAGATCTGCATTTTAGAAGGAAGGCTCTAGGGGGCAGTAAGAAAGATAAAGCGGGTAACTCAATTGAGCAAGTTTTTGTGGGATGAAAGAGGAACATGTGACAAAAATAACTCTAGAAACTATCCTCCAAATATTATGGCATACTCTCAGAAACTCTTTAATTTGAAAACCAATTACTGGGTGTCCATTCTCTGCCTAGGAACAAAGCTTACACCGAAAGAAACAGTCATAGGACCCTCCTCCTCTAGCCTATAACAAATATACACACGTGGCTTTTTTTTTCTTTTTTTTTAAGATTTTTTATTGGGGAATTGGGGAAGGGAACAGTATTGGGGAATCAGGGAAAGGGAACAAACAAGTTGCTGTCCTTTTGTTCTTCAGTCTAGTTGTGGAGGACATTGCTTCACTGGCCCCTGTTGTTATTATCATTGTGCTTTCCCCAGGTGAGACAGTACCTTGCCGACCATTGGATGGCGGCTTACGGTGGCTCACGGCAGCTCACAAAAGCTCAGTCCAACTGCCAGCCAGCCCCAGTCTACACCATCGCCAGCGACTGACAGCAGCCCAGCTCAAGGTGGAGCTGTTGTTCACCATCTTAGCTGTAGAGGGCAGTGTCACTGGCCCTCATATGTGGGATCCAAACCAGGGCCCTGCTCCTCGGAGCTGGGGTCCCAAGCCAACTCAACCAACTGAGCCACTTGGCCAGCCCCACACATGGCTTTTGATAAAATAGTTGAGAGAGAGTAAAAGTCAAATGCAAAAGAGAATAAAACTGAGGGGAGAAGATGAGCACATTACAATCCGTACCATATCCTCACCCACTGCTGCCAGGTAGGGTAAAATCTCATTCTTATATGTCCTTGAAGTCAAAAGGATAAAGGAAACTCAGTCAGCTACAAAAGCCATCATGTCCACAGGAAAAATTGCTCAGGAGAAGAACCAACATGCCTAATGGTGAGATCAAGTGACACTTTCCCCACGGATCTTCTGTTATATTAAGTAATACATTAAACATTAAAAGAGGTGAAAATAGAGGAGTGATCAATGTACAGGTGGGTTTGCTGAAAAAGGTCTCTTGGTGAAGAATCTGTAGAGAAAAGGGGTAAATCCTAGTAATAAATATATCTCCCTATGCAATGTTTGATCACTTCTCATTCAATTTGTCAAAGGGCTTATTTTGCGATGGGAGCATCCCGGGTGTATAATAAATTGCTAACTTCATCTCTTGACTGACTTGTAAATCTAAGTCCTTTTCAGGGATTAACTACTTGCTAAATTCATTTATCAAAATTAAAACTAGGTTTTTCAGAGTGCTGCCCTCCAAATCCCAAGAAACCATGAAAGATTAACCTTTTGCAGATCTTTCCAGGCTGAACGCCAGTGGGTGACATCAATGCAAGTGATTAATAGGCCCTATAGTAAGGTCTACGGGAGATGCTGACAGACTTTTCCCCCATGTGATAGCACAAGTCATCTCATCAACCTAAGAAAACACACACCCTGATACTCTCCATACTAATGGAACATGTCCAATTAATATTTAGAAGATGCATAGAAATTCTGTTTTTGCCCTGGTATCAAAGGTTTCTACACGTATGTCAAACTTCCTCAATGTTGTCAAACAGAATGCATTAACTCAGGCTTTTAAAATCACTCTAGAAGCATCATAGCAGCAGCAGAATGGAGCATCAACTCCAGAATGACTAAGTCATAGCTTTCCTGGGATGCTGTTTTGAAAAGAAGACATGAGCTACCATTTTTATCTCATTGACCCCTGCATCATTCGGGTCGTATGCAGCCTATATCCTCAGCATAGAAAAGCACACGCCTCTTCTGTCTTCTTTCTCCCTTGTCTATTTACAGCCTGTGGTGCTATCTTGGGGCCTTAGAGGCATTTCATCCAAATATCCACATCCACACGAAATGTTCCAACACCTTCCCAGTACAATCCCTGACATTTTCTCCTCCCCCCTTGAGAGGCGCATGCTGTGAACCTGCTTCTCGCGTGTGAAATGGCAACTGGGTTTGTTAATGGTTCCCTCAGATCCTCTACCTCTTTTATTCCTAAAACAAACTCTTTGCCTCAGTTCCTAACAGGTCTGATGACGCCCTAAATAAAATGCTACTGAAACCATGTTTCCCACTAAAGGGTACAGGTTAGACCCAGAGGGAGGTATAAAACGGCTTGTGCCCTATCCAAATATTCCCAGATTCCCTTAATTACACCCTATCGAATTGTTCCTTTGAATTCTCTAAACCAGTGGTGAGTAATCTTTTTTTTTTTTGTCCTTTTAGGGCTCCTAGTTTATAATACAATCATTTAACTGGGGATCATACAAGTTATGCTAATTTCATCCATTTTATAAGCTTCTTATAAAGCTAGCATTACTGAGCATGTATGATTACCATGCACCATGTGAAGCAATTTATATGCATTATTTCCACTAATCTTTACAACAATTCTGTGACATGTGTTTGATTACCATTATACAGTTAGACATGAGGAGATTGAGGCACAGAGAGTTTATGTGACTTGTCCAAAGTCACACAGCTAGTCAGTGGCCAGGCCATGAGCCAGACTCTGGTCTGCCAGGACCCTGCTCACACATGACTGCCTTCTTCTTCCCCCTGGACAAAGCTCTAACGGAAGTCCTAGAGTCACCTGGACAGATGAGTCACATGGATGCATTATTTCAGCCCCACCTCCACTGAGAACTTAAATTCCAAGAAAAAATATGTTATAGGTATTACAGAGCTAAGAACAGCATGATGGTGCTGAAAGGAGGATGGAAAAGCTAACTTGGCCTAGAGGATTGAAGAAAGCTTCCCCAAGGGAGTGACATTCAAGCCTTAAATGTGATAAAGACTCTAGGCTGAAAAACAGGCAATGTACTGAAGTGTAGCATTAGAAAAAGGCCCATGCCAGGAAAGGCAAGAAAGTTGACATGATGGCCATAGACTTGGAGAGTGACAAGAGCAAGGAAGCAGAGGAGGACAGGAAAGGAGAAAGATCAAGTTAGGCTCTCATCGCGACGCTAAAAAATCTGAACATTATTTTTCAGGTAAGCAGGGCAATTGTTTGTCAGCAAAAGGATTGCAGTAATAACATTGACTTTTGGTTTCTGTTTGTTTGTATGTTTATTTGCTATGTAATATTAATTAGCCAAGTGGAAACCTGGATAATGCAATGCAATACAAAGAAAAGACTAGAAGCAAAGGCACCTGTTTGGAGGCCGGGACAAAAGTGAAAGCAAGACAGACAGAGGGACTGAGCCAGACCAGTGGCAGCACAAGTGAAAAGGAAAGGCCAGAACAAGGTATATTCTAAAATTTCTCCACACTATTTACCACCATCTTTTATACCATACATTTACGTAATGTTTGTTTTCTCTCTTCCACTAGATTGTAAGCTCCATAAGAAGAGGGATGTTTGCTGAATCCCTAACACCTAGCACATTCCCCACAGAACCTCCATAAGTATATTTAGAATAAATAAAGTGAATTCAAAGGAATTTCAGGATTAATTAAATTGAATAGATGAGAATGTTAGATGACTAAAATTTCTAGTTGGGAAACAGCATGGATGGTGAGATCAAGAATTCACAACACACTAACAGTTTTAAGTGTCTACAGGATTTCAGGTTGATACAAGGCTATTTCAAGTCTGGGACTGGAGGGCAAGAGAAAAGTTGAGACTGGTTTTAGAGATTTGGAGTCATCAGCGCAGAGTTAGAAATGGTGCTGAAGCCATGGAAATGGATAAAACCAGGCAGAGCTGATGGCGGGGAGAGAGGAAAGAAGGGAAGCCATGAGCAACCACAAAATGTAAGAGATTGGAGCAGCCAGCAAAAGACACAGAACCACTGAGACAGCAAAGAGGAGACCGGCCAGAGAAGGGTGTTCCTGGGAACGCCTGAGGGGACAGCCTTGAAAAGCAGAGCTTGGCAGGGCTGAGGATGATCCGCTGTGCCATTAGCGAAAACAGAGGAATTTGGAAACTAGATAATTATTAGAATCTTGAAAGGGAACACCTTAGGGCATGGGAGGTGAGGATTGGATGCAAATTGTTGAAACAGGAGGGAGGTAGGAACAGGCTACCACTAGCCCATTGACCTTTGTGCAAATTAGAGGAAGTCACCACTTTGGGCAGAAGCAACCCTTCACCAGGGCACCGAGGGGCAGGCAGAGCACTCCCTCCCCTTGAGCTGAGTATCTCTGCGCAGGGCCAAACCAGCCTGACACCATAGGAGGCCCTTGGCAGGGATTAGACAAACGATTATTTTAGGACAGTGAGACCAGAATGCAAAGACCCATGGACAAGTCAGTCTCAGATAAAGGGGAAAAGGGGGCAAATGAATACGGTGCAGGAAATGGAAGGAATACATCTCCGAGTTTAAAAAGCAAGGCAAAGGTTTGAAACAGGACAATAAAACCTATTAGAGGCCAAAAACATGATAATCTTATCTGTATTGATACCTGAGCTTGGATACTGGTGCCACAAATTATACAAGTGTGTAATTTTTTTCCAGCAGTGTTCAGAAGCTCAGCACCCAAAACAAAGTAAACGGTTGCTTCTTCTTAAATTTGGGGGCGTTGGGAGGGGAATTACAAAATGTTTCACTCTCCATTTAAAAAATTACCAGCAATCACAAAAATCTAGACTGTAGGGAACTACTTAGTTCCTTCAAAAAGTAAACTGCAAATTGAAAAAGAGAGAGAAAGAAAGCAGGAGCCTGTATAGTAAAAACTGTGAAAAGAAATAACCAATCCTGAATTATTTGAATTCTGACTCCACAAATTATAAAATAATTTTTAATTGATATTAAGGGGCAATTGGAAATTTGAGCATTAAGTAGATTTTGTAACATTAAGGAATTGTTACAAATTTTAGGAGTAATGTTAGTATCATGGTTATCTCTGAGTCCCCATATTTACAGACTTACATGTTACAGAAATGAAACTTCCTCCAAAATACAATGGGAAGCAGGGAAGTGGGTGCAGGTACAGGAAAAATAAGATTGGCCATGAATTGATAACTTGACAGTGGGATAATAGGTACATGGGACTTATAAACTATCCTGTGTACTTTCATAAAGGTTTCAATTTTTCTATAATAAACTTTAAGTTAGTGACAAAATAAAATTCTACTCTGAATAATGAAAAATTTTGTATTAGTTCTAATGATGGCCAGTTAAGGAGATAAGAAATGAAAGAAAGGAAAAAAATTTAAAGGGAGAATGTATAAATCAAAAAAAAAAAAAGACAGAAAAATAAAAAAGACTGAAACACAGGAAAATAAGGACATAAATGCAAACAGAAAAAGAGGAAGCAACCAGTGAGAGAGTTGTGAAATGACATTACCACCTTGTGGTCTTTTAGGATATTGCCCCTAAATACTCAAACTGTGATTTTTTTTCACACCTACAGGCATTTGTGGGGATATTGTACCTACGCTCGCACCAGGTGTAACTGAGTTAAAAATGTGTGCTAGTGTGTTGAGACAGACCACATTCACATAACGTTTATTATAGTATATTGTTATAATTTTCCCATTTTATGTTATTATTGTTAATCACTTACTGTGCCTCATTTATAAATTAAATTTTATCATAGGTGTGTAGGAAAAACATAGTATATATAGAGTTTGGTACTATCCGTGGCTTTAGGCATCCACTGGGGGCCTTAGAACTCTGGATAAGGGGGAATTACTGTATAACCATATAATGGAATTCTGGGCAGCCTTAAAAATGAGATTGAAAATTATTATTTTCAAAAGCAAACAAATGCTGGTTATGAACCAACTGTGGTCAATTTTAATGTGTGTGTGTGTGTGTGTGTGTGTGTGTGTGTGCGCGTGTTAATTTCTATCATAGACTAATGAGATAGACTTATGTGCATACATTTTCATATACACAAACGTAAGATACTTATGCATAATGAAAGTTTAGGAAATATATACCAAAATGAAAATAAGTTTATAAAAACTTTAATTGGTGGCTTCTTATGTTTTCTGGTTTTTTGCCAGTGAACAGGTATTGTCTTTTATAATAATAAAAGTTGAGAAAAGGAACAAGAAAGGAAAGGAGGCTGAGTCCCTGAGGCCATCCAAAGGAGAACATAGATAGGTAGCTGGCCTGAATTTAAAAGAGCATCTAAATCTCAATAACAGAAAGACCTATGGAATTATACAGGTTAAGCCAATTGGTCATATGTGCCTTAGTGTCAAGTACTCAGATCAATATGTACTTGAGGTTAGTGTCAGTGAAAAGAAATGACTTGCAGAGGAGGGAGCTAGGATGAAGAGGTGATATCTGCCAATATGATGGATCAGACTATTCACATAACACTTTCCTTGGTTATCCCACCCCCACCCCCTCTGCTATGCTTCCATCCTCACTACAGGAATTTGGAGAATACTAGAAACTTCATTTATGGAGTACAGAAAGGATATCTGTGGAAGGGGTGCAAGAATATATAGGCCATATGCCTGCCCAGTCTACCTGGATCTGCTTCATTACACTTGGGGTTCTCTCCCCTAACCAGAGTTTAGTGGACAACTTGATCCTTTCCACATGCTTGGAAATTTAAGTTTAGGTTTCATCAAAAATGACAGACTGATTTACAAAGAAAACCAATTTTAAAAACCTCTGCTTTCATTAGAATGGATATCAAATATTCATTTTGAAAACTTTTTTGTTCTGACTTTAAAAAAAAAAAGCAATACTAAAACTATGATAGATAGACGAAGAAGTTGAAGGTTGTGATGGTTAACCATCTCCGACAGGGACAATCCTTAGATGTACAGGGCTCTGAGTAAATAAATGTCTTAGGGCATCTAGTTAACTCCACATGCAGGGCATAGGACCAAAAAGCTCTCAAAAGGGAGAAATGGGAACTGGAACCCAGAGGGTCCTGTCTAGTCGTGGGTATCCTGCCTGGATGGCAGTCACAGACCAGCTACTCATAGGCACCAGAGCAAGACTTCAAAAAATTACCTGGAAGGTACTGCAAAGCTTGGGGCCCAGAGCAAGGCCTCTGCTTGCTCACATCTGATGATGATAAGGATCTTCCTAATTCTGAACTCGCCAGGCTCCCTTGGCTGCTGGCTCCCTTGGCTGCTACCGAGTGTTTGTTGGTTACTTTGATAATCATGATCCCCTGATTTCTGGCAATTAAGGGCCACCCTTTGTCCTCTACACTTCAGAGTACTATCATCATCCTTGCTATCACTGAGACAAGCTCTATGGTAGCGTCTATCAACCCTGGCTTCTAGACGAGAGCCATCACTGAACTTGGTGATGTTGGTGCCCCTTTTGCCTGCTCATTCTTGTTCATGGTAAATGATGGATCCTCCAAGCCTACCTTTGAAACAATCCTCTGATGAGTCTTCTGGCCTTCAATGTTCCATTTCAATATGTCCATTTTCCTGACCCTTTGGTATTTTTCTAAAGCCTGTCATGACAACATAGGCCTATCAACTTCACCCATGTGAACCACTACATTTGCCAGTTTCTAGGAACCATCCTAGTAGCCAGTTTGCATTCTCCCCTGCATCCCTCACTAGGATATTAAATTGCATATCCCAACAGAATACCCCCAAGTGTCTAGCTCTATTACTTGGTTTTCAGTCACCTGTTAATTGACCTGTTTTTCATTAGCAAACTGCAGGGTGTCAACACAATTTGCTAACAACAATCCAATTCTGTTATCTTCATGTTTGTCATTCCTCTTCAATTCTTGAGTAATCATACTGACCAATGCATTCCATTCATCAGCATGCTATCCCAGCTCACTATCAGGGAAAGTATTATCAATTAGTCAGCCATGTAGTGCCAAGACCTGCCTGAGCATCATCAACCAGAGTGGTGAGTGAATCAGCTCCAAATCTAATGTTCCTATCTTACTGCTGCTTTCTTGGACCACTCCTGTCATCAATTGTTGCATGTTGGGTTTTCCAGCAAACAGATGCCAAGATAAGGGTTTGGAATGTAGAAGGCTTATTGGGGAATAGCACCTGTGAAAGAAAAAGGGAAACAGCAGTATTTGTCAGGGGTAAATTCCAGACCATGAGGCCAACTTTACCAAGTATCTGCCAGATCAATGGGGAGCTGCAAGGCAAAGACTCCCTACAAGACCCACGTGGGGCACAAATGACCCGGTCTTTGTACCCTTGGATGGGGAGTTGCCCTGAAAAGAATGTGATGTCAGTTTGAATGATGAAGCAGAGCCTGAAAAGGCTAACCGTCGTGTCAGCTAATCACATACCACACAAACCAAGTTCCTTTTTGGAGATCTGAGTGGCACGTTTCCAAATCTGTCATAGATATTGATAGATATCCGATAAGGTCAATAAGTTAAATCAATATGATCATGCTTTATAAATGAAGGTCAATCACCATAATAAAAATATGCATAACTTTTAACCCAGCAATGGTACATTTTATATAATAGCAAGTAGGGAGTAAAGGGAAACAGAGTACAATACAATGAATGGAATACTGAGATAGAATTGGTTGTAGTATAACTGCACTAAAAGTAAATGTTTTAACTCACCAATTAAAAGACAGCTACTCTCAGATTGAATTTAAAAATATATAGTACGTTGTCTTCAACAGCCACTCAGAGCAAAGACTCAGAGGTTGAATATAAACAATGGAAAAAAGATGTACCAGGCACGTATGAGCCAAAATAAAATTAGGAAACCTGTAGTAACAGGTGACTTGTCACTTAAAAAATAGAAATGTATTTTCTCCCAGTTCTAGAGGCCAAAAGTCCATGTTCAAGGTGCCAGCTCTAGGTTTCTGATCTAGAAACTCATTAGGTTTCTGATGAGAACTCCCTCTCCCTGGACTGTAAATGCTGTGTGCTCACATGGTCTTTCCTTAGTGAGTGTTGACTCCTAGAAAGAGCTCTCTAGTGTTTTTTTTATAAGGACTATAATCCTATTGATCAGGACACCTCCCTTATGAATTCACTTAACTTTAATTACTTCCTTGTAGACTGTCTCGAAATACATCCACACTGGAGGTTAAATCTACAACATAATGAATTTTGGAACATACACCCAACACCTAGGTGAAAATGGCCCCTATTGAGGAAGAACCTACATAATATTTCAGAGATAAAAGGCAGGAAGAAGTAAAACTCAAAGCCTGCGACCCCCAAAGACAGGATACCCCTTGTGGTAGCTAGTATTCAGGTAAGGTGGAGCTATAGGGATTGTCAGCTCGCTACCTTCTGAGTGGGTAGGAATTTTAAGTAGGGACATGCCAAAGTGACAGAATATTATCAGAGAGTCCCCATTTTTATATGAAATCTTTTCAAAAGTATTTTGGTTACTGTATTCTAGCATTTTAAAACTAGAAGGAACTCTAGAGGTACTCTTAATCTCATTACTTTGGAAATGAGAAAATGAGGGCCACAAAACCCATGGTCATCACTGGCAGTTCCTGCCACTTGAACAGGGTCTTTCCGCTACTCACCACTTTATCTCTCTCTAGTGTCTGGGTGTCTCCAAAGAGATATTTTGAGTTCATAAGAAATAGAGCAGAAACTAAATTCCATTCAACCTTTACAAAGACTGGTGCTATTAGCAACCCACCACCCCACTTAGCTTTCATTTTTTGTATTGCAAAAGATAAATGAGCTAATGTGGTCAACACAGTATCAAGTAACGTTTTGAGACAGAGAACTCTGCTCCTCTAACCAAGGAAGTAAACTCACTGGTAAATCTAGTCAAGTGGTTACATTTCTTTCTTGTTGGTTTTTCTTTTTAGAATAGTTCAGAGCTGGAGCTCAGAAGGCATTTTTAGCAGGATTGCTTTAGGTTCTTGTCAGGGATGTCAGCAAGACAGCCTTTTACAAGGCACCTACACAGCCTTCTGCTTCTATGTGAAAAAAGAAAAAAAAAGAAAAAACTGAAAGCACAATAAAATTTAAAATTTTTTCCAAGTGTTACAAAACTGAGAAAAGAGTACAGTTTGTTAGATTCTTAAAATGTGATGAGATTGAAACAATCCATATTCAACTAATTACGAGTGTTTTTATGAGATTAATTTTTCAACGATTAAGATTCACAATAGAGTTGAGAAAAACGAAACTGGTGTAGAAACTAGTATGTGATGCATGATCTTGTGTTGAATTAAAATAACAGTAAAAATGCCAAATATGTCAGAGTACTTTTATGCTTTCTCTTGTGATATTCTGGTTGGGTTAATAGAGCAAAGCAGATAACCCAATGCAACTGACAAATCTTTAGGGGAAAAAAAGTAGGTTGCTTCCTGCATAATGCATTATTGATGACCACTTTAAATATAAAGTTCTGGTGTAAGTCCATGATGCTTGGCTTGGGTTTTATTGACATTTATGCAATATTATCAGAAAAAGTTATGAATTTTGAAACTCATCTAGAAAGAAACATTTTTCACTGCTGTTTCGATGTTATGGACATGTTTAAAAAAATATACACTGGGTGGAGCTTGAAAAGTTACTGGGATGGTAGTTTCTATTGTAACACTAAATTCTGGTCACCTCTAGGAAATTTATGGTAGTTAACAAAGTATCTACATACTTCTTGAAATTAAAGCTCAACTTAATGAAAATCAAATCATGCAGAAGCCTATGGTGAAAAATAAAATTAATTTCTAACTCCCAAAGTAATGAATACAGCTTCTCCAGTGAAGTTGCTTTTCAGGTTATCGTAACAATTCAGAAAAGTTATTCTGTATAGCCCTTTCCAGGGTTTGTCTTTCTCCAAGGTCCACAACTGCCTCTGATTTTACATTTTTTTGCTTGATTGGAAAGAATTCTTAACTAATTCAATCCTTTCATTCAACAAACATAAAGTGAAGTCGCATTACGTAGCTAGCCCTGTGTAAGGCTGATACTATAAAGAACGCTCACGTCCTTAAGGAACAGGAAACCACTCAGGGAGGCAAACTCATGAACACAGAATTGTCAGTTCACTGATACAGGTGTTCCGGTCACTGCGGTGAGGTAAGGGAAGAGGGGCAAGGGAATAACTGACCAGAGAGACGGCTTTCTGGAAGTGATACTTTCAAAGTATTTTGAACACAGTTTGAAGAAGTTTTACCAAAGTAAGAATTAACCTAGTCTGAGGATAAGAAGCAGAGATCTGAGCAAGGCTGGTATGTGTCAGAATTATAAGCAAGTATAGGGCAGGGAGTGAGAAGATTTGAAGCTGAAGAGGTGAGACCAAACCAAGTAAGTCTTCAGAACTATGCTTGGGAGCCATTTTCAAGTGAAAATGCCACAAAAAGCACAAAAATGCAAAAAAAAAAAAAAAAAAAGTGGCACTATATATACGGAGAAAAGGACAGGTGTTTACAGAATGAGAGGTGAAACAAGAAGACAGTGTCAGCTTGTTCAACGCCAGCTGGGAATGCACATGTCAGGCGACTCAAATATTTCATCACTCTCCACAGCTCATGACTGAAAATGAACACAGAAGTGCCCCCAAGAACTGGTTTTGGGGTTACAAATAAATTTTACCAAGTAGGCAAATTCACAAATATGGAATCTATGAATAATGAAGACTGTTTGTATGTGTATAAAACACCACCTCGTGATGAGAGAATATACTTCTTCTTCTGAACACGTGAAACATTCCCAAAGGTGGAACATAAATTAGGTCAAAATATCAATAATTTCCATAAAGTAGAAATATTATAAACACTCTCTGATCACAATTAAATAGATCAAGATATGAAGAACAAATCAAAAACCAAAAAGGTGCTTCCACCTAGAAATTAAATAACTTTGTGCTAAATTAACTCTTGGGTATAAAGGGAAATACGCATCACACAATTTCTAAAAAATAGTTAAAACACTCAAGTTAGAATATATGGTATTTGTTGAAGCAGGACTTAGAGAAAATTTCAGAGCCTTTAACATCAATAACAATTTAAACTACCAATTATATTCTCAACTAAAAAAGCTATGATGAAAAGGTTTTACATTCAGTAAATTCTAATAGGAATTCTAATAGGAATTATTCTATTATTCCTATTATTGTAATAGGAATAGCTCCTATTAGACTGGTGTTCCCATAGATGACTATAAACTTGGGATATAATATATAAAACCTATAAGTACTAGAGCAACCAATAGCAAAACAGAAACTAGAGCAAAATTTACACTTAAAAAAAGAGCCTGAGATTCCCACTTGAACGTTAAGCTACAAGTCAGAAGTTTGTGGAGCGGCTAAAACTCTGAAAACCTGCAGTCTTATGTGAAGAACCAGGAGAGAGTTCAAAGCAATCTCAATAGCTGGAAAGTATGAGAATAAATTTCACGAAAAAGAAAAATGGCACTACAACATGCATAAATATAATATATATTCTGCCCAAATCTCTGAACTAATTTTAGCTGCTATCCACCAGAGAAGCCAGAGTTTGAAGTTTGAGTATAGCCAGGTTATGTGCCTGCTACAACAAAACCAGTATTTTTCAGGGGATCCTGACAGAATCAAGAGTCTCTGTAATGTATCAATCATAATATCCAAGATACAAATCATAACTACTATATATACAAAGGAACATGAAAATATAAATTAAAACTATACTCTAAAGAAACCAAATCCACAGATGACACCCGAGATGACCCAATTGTTAATATCAGGGGGCAAGGATTTTAAAGCATCCATTAAACTATGCTCGAGGATGTAAAGACGACTGTGCTCATAGTGAATAAATAAATCTCAAAAACTCTAAATTAAATGGAAATTCTAGAACTGAAATAGACAAAATGAAAAACAGTCCCTGGATAGGCATAACAGCAGTTTGGAAATGCAGTAGAGAGGGTGTCACTGAAATATGAAGACAGACCAATAGATACAATGCAGTCTGAAGACTGATACTGAGAAAACAACAAAAAGAATTAGTGACCTGTTGTATAATATCAAAGTCTATGTGTAATTGGACACTCTCAGACAAAAGAATGGGTTTTGTGTATATACTTGAAATAATGGCTGAAACTTGCCCCAAATTTAGTAAAAGACATTAATTTACAGAATCAGAAAGGCCAAAACTCAAACAGGATAATATAAAGGAAATCACACTTAAGTACATCATAATCAATTTGCTGAAAATCAATTTAAAATCTTGAAAGCAACTAGAAAAAAATTACACACCACAGAGGAGTATTCATTTGAATGATCACCAACTCATCTGAAACAATGGAGGTCAGAAGTGTTCTTAGGAAATACAAGTATTGAGGAGTAAAGAAATGTGTGTGTGCAAATAATTCACAAAAAGAAATAATATAGAGAGAAAATGATAAAGCAAAGGAAGTAAAAATTAAATTGGGGGACTTTGGAACTAAGGATATATGAAAGTGCACTTTTCTCATGACTTTTCTGTAAGTCTGAAATGACCAAAATAAAGTTACAAAAACAGATGGATCAAGAAGTATAGATGCGTGTTATTTTTTATATATGTTATATATAATTTCCTAACTTTGTCAACTGACAGAATTTACAAGTAACACCCCAGTAACAATGAATACACCTGGCACCCAGATCTTGTCTAAATATCATTCTCCAAAAAGAAATGTCAGAGCTCCTTGAAGAAATAGTTGCACTGAGGGTTGTTGGGGCAGGAAAGGTAAAAGCCTAGCCTGGAATGTCTTATGTTGCCAGAAAAGAAAACGCTAAAAAAGTGACATGAACATGTTGAAAGGATATAGCATCCACTTGGAAGGTGCTCTCAATCACCAAAGTACAACAAATTGAGCAAAATGATTGTAATGGATTACAGGCCATAGAGTATCTTTTTCTTGACTGATACAAACAGCTGAATAAGGAAGGTACAACTCTTCCTTACAGTAAAATTCCAATTTATGAATGTAGAAGGAAAGAGGGCAATAGAAAATCAACATCCGGTGAACATCACAATTGTTGCAGGCAAAAACTGCCTGTGTTAAAATAGCCAAAAGAAGAAAAAAAATTCTCATACTTTCAAAGTGTCCCCTCCCACAAGATACTAAAAAACAACATGGGGAGAAACCTGGCAGACACCACTTTATAATCAAGTGAATCTTAAAGGTTTGAATCACTGGTAATATACATATTAACATCATTTATCCCATGTGATACACTGAAAAGGGGCACATCATTTCTATGGTATCCTTAACAAAAATACAAACCTTGTCAGAGCAAGGAAAAAGGGAAAAACAAATGTGAAATGGGACAGGAAAAGAAAAACTTTGTGAAGTTGGATTAGAAATTGGGGGTGTCAGTATGGACTCACAATTTCTAAAATACCTTATTTCTGTGTGTGTGTGCGCACGCGCGCGCGCCCTTGCTTTGCCTGCTGCAAGCGCCTAGGATCAGGGATATCCCAGAAGCAATGAGCATACGTAGTTTCCAGATCTGTTTCTAAGTACCATTCCTCCTAAAAGGAACCAGGCTCCTTGGAGAAATGGCTGATTTCAGGGCTCAGGAAGCAGAGGTACAAAATTAGTCTGGATCATCTTATTTTACTAGAAAGCAAGGAAGTGTTCAAAAAATGTTATATCAGATTGACACACGAACCAGATTTGACACACGAAGCCAAATCTCAGACTATTTTTTAACTTTGATGTAAGTAAGAATAGTGACAGATAATCCTGAATCAACAGAAACCTGAGTCTATACTTAAAAAATACAGCCAAATGTTTGTAGATAGATGATCAACAGAGACAGACATGGAACACATAGCAGAACTGAAAAATGAGTATTTTGCAGCCTTCAAAATAAAGATTGGTTTAGACCGTTATCAAACGTTGCTAAATCAGGGGAGATTGAGAGGGGATGTTGGACAAGCAGCGAAATACATGATCTTAAAGTATCTCCCCATAGGGCCGGCCGAGTGGGGCATTGGTTAGGAGCTGGCTTGGGATGCCAGTGGCCCCGGTTCGGATCCCACATATGAGGGCCAGTGACGCTGCGCCCTCTACAGCTAAGATGGTAAACAACAGCTCCAGCTGGAGCTGGGCTGCTTTGAGTCCCTGGGACGGCACAGCTGCAGACCCTGCTGCAATGGGCTGCCATAAGCTACAATGAGCAGCCTGCAGCCGGAGTGAGCTGCAAAGAGCCACCGTGAGTGGCCGTCCAGAGGCCGGCGACTGATCTGCCTCACCCAGGAGGAGCGCCATGAGGATACCAACATGGGCCAGTGAAGCAATGTCCTCCACAACTAGACTGAGGAACAAAAAGGACAACTTGTCTGTTCCCCTTCCCCAGTTCCCCAATGCTGTTCCCCTCCCCCAATGCCCCAATAAAAAATCTTTTAAAAAAAAAGTATCTTCCCATAGATTATTATTTACAAGGGGGAAAATAAATATTCAGTGAAGACACAGAATAATAATCAGGTGATCAAAATCAACATCAACAATGAGTTCCTCGGATATGATACCCTAACTAAGACACATCCCTTTTGTAGTATATTGACTGGATCCATACACGTAACCTCAAACTAATCATTAGAAAACACCACATAAACCCAAATTGGAAAACATTTTATAAAACACACACACACACACACAGAGACTTTTCTGTTATGGAGAACTGATCTTATGATTAACATTATCTGAAGGTAGAGATTATATCTTATCTTTGTATCTACATCACCTATCAAATCACCTGATTAGAAAGAACTTAATAAAAGCAAGTTGAATAGATATTTTCTGCCTACACTGTAGATGCTAAGAAGTCCCAGACAGTGCCTTGTATTCATCTGTTTTCAGCTCCAGCACAGTGAAAACACAAAGTATAGTAGTTAGAAGAATGGATTTTTAAAGTAGGTAAACAGAATTTGTTCACGTTATATAATATTCCACACTCATCAACCAAATTTTCAAAAGTAAACTTTTTAACACTGTATTATAAAACCAGAGAACTAGAAATTAAAGAATCACTTTGAAAAGTCTTACTTTACTACAAAAAGCCACAAAAACTAGTTGAAATAACAAGATTTATGGATACACTACAGTTAGAACCCAACTTTATTGTTACAACCAATTTTTTTATTTACAGAATATAAATCTCTTCAAAAAGATACATTCCTTCATTTAATCAATGGTAAATGGCCTTATTAAACAAAAATAAAGCCTAAACATTACTTAAACAGAAATGCAGTTTCATTAAAAGTTTATGAACATAGAGAAAAATGTATTTTCACTTAACACTTCGTAAGCGGGCATAGAAAGCTATATGACGAGTTTACTCGTTTCCCGCAAAAAATGTGTTAAGCAGTTACATGAATGAGGCTGTTTTTTTTTTTAATTTTCTTCACTGGCAACCCCATTTTATCCACAGAACAAATTTTACTTAAATTAACAGTAGGAAAAATGTAAAAATTAAATTTTAAACATGAAAATATGCAACAAAAAACAGGAAGTATCTTCATTACCAGACAGATTAACAAGTTCTCAGACACTCAGATACTTTCTGAGGCATATCAAAACAACTACGTCAAAAGTTGCATTCATTTCAGAGGTATCAATACATTTTCAGTGCTGAGACTATTTGTAGCACTTACAGTATATACAAAGCAGCATTATACTACTATGGTTCACATTTGATAAACACAAATTTAAGCTTTATGCCACAATTCCCCAATTCAACATACATCTAATGTAATGACAATTATTCATTTTGAATTTTTTTTTTCTGAAACGGAAAATTATCATTTAAGAACATGGAATAATGTCATGTCTTCCTTCTTATGATAGTAGTATATTTTAAAATTCAAATACTTTATATCATGGAAACTTCACCCAGCTGTACAAAAGCTCCTACATACAGTACAGTTAAAATTTTTCCTTTGCAGATTCTACCAATGTATAGTTACTTTAGTACAAATAACAGGAAACTTCAAATTAATGGACAATACAAATGTCAGTGTGACACTACCTAAATTGCAGTAGCAGCACACCACAACCATCGCAAGTAAATATTCTCATCCCTCCCACTGCTTTTGGGGGGTCTTTTCCAGGTTGCAGGAGCTAATTTACATGGATACCACCAGAGCTCAACCTATCTTTGAAAGTTCCTTTAAGAGTTTTTAAATTTAACTAATGGAGCAATTTAAATCAGTCAGCTTTTTCTTACCCTTTGCTAACTAGTCCAAATACAATATGTAATGTTTTCAATTTTTATAAACCTGTTTTGTTAAAATGATTAATGGCATTTGTACCATTAATGGGTAAGATGTAAACAAAAATATGCCTACATTTAGGGTTAGAGAACTTTACACAAATTGTTCATAGCTAGAAAAGCTACTAGATTCATAATTAAGATTTTATTTTAACCTGCTGTCTGATAACATCAGTAGCATAGTAAGCGCACAGGGAAGAAAAAAAAAACAGATTTCGGGACAGAAACCTAACAAAAACTTTAATTTTGGATGTCTCCAACACAAACGGTATTTTCTATAAGAATTGTCATTTCCCAGTCAAATAATTGAAATCCTCTGTCCATATCAAATTATGATCTAGAAATTTAAAAATTTAGTGTAAAAACTGTTCAGAAAAAATCTAATTTATTATGTAATGTATTTTATTAATTTCAGTTTTTGAGTATTTAAGTAATGCAAATGCAAACATTTTACAGACTAATCTTTAAAGACAGGAAAATTTCATTTAGAATAACTGATACGCTTTTCTGTCCAAAGACACCAAATCAAAGACATAACACCGTAATCACACAGGTGGTATGTAAGAAGGAAAACAATGGCAGTTCAAAAAAAACTAATGTATTTCTTTAAAAAAAAAAAAAGAAAAAAGAAAAAGAAACAAAAAACAAAACAGGCTGCCTTAATATGTAACTAAGTTTCCAGTCAAAGGACATTCTTAAATCGAATGAACCGAAGAAAAATCAGAGCAAATCAATTTTGAAATAAAGAGAAAGCTGCTTTACCACATACTCAGAATTTTATTTTCCTCTGTGCATAACAATTACTCGAGTTTGCCTTTTGTGTAAAGTAAGTGCAAGTTGCTGCCAGTAACAAAACTCTGCTCCTAGCATAAAGCATTGTTAACTTTGTCTATCAACTGAATGACTGATTAATATTAAAACCTTAAGTCTATATCACTTTGGAATGCAGTACAAAATGCTTAAAGGCAATTTAAAGCAGAAACCAAACTAATAGTATTCTCATTTATATTATGAAAGAATTAAAAATGGGACAGAAGGCTTTGTATAATGTACAAAAGAAACACTTATATAATTATTAAAGTGTGGGTTTTGAACTTGTAATTTAAAGTGTCTGGGGGAAATTTTTTTCTTTAAATCTGGAAACTTCAGTAACATATTTATGAAGTTAAAATAAGATTTTTAGTCCAGCAAAAATGGAAATAACAGTCATTAAGAAATTACTTAGGTCTTTTCTGTCTTTTACAATCCCATAACGAACAACTTTATATTTAGAGATGCTTAAGGTGAAGAGCTATTATTATATCTCTTGAATATATGAGATTTAGATTCATATTGAGATATCTAATATTTCAAAGTTTTTTTGTAGAAAAGGGTTAAAAACCTTGAGGATGGAAAAGGATAATACTTCAGTTTGCAATCATTAAATTATATTTTTAACTTGCTTTAGCTTAGAATCATGAGTCAAAGAAAGGAGCTCTAAAAAAAGGTGTATTAATTGCTTGCAGGAATCTAACCTCACAAAAACTAATGGATAACTAAAGGATGAAGAAAAGTCATATTAGGCACTGATAGGCTAAATAAATAAGTACTGACATTAACAAAAACTGATAGACCCTATTTCCAGTTCCTCTTGTTATCCCACTGTGCAGCCAGAACTGTTGACTATTTCCAGTCTAAAACCAAAGAACTGGATTATTTCCTTACAGAAAAATTTCTACAAAAGAAAAAAGAATGACAAACAATACACAATCTCATATGCAAGATACAATTCGCACTAATTTACAAATTTTTATTTACAGTTTTATATACATTCCAGACAAACCTAGTTGATGAGTTTTGTGCTCATATTGATCTCAAATGATCATGTGAACAGTATGATTTACTACCACATTTTTTTGATTTCCAGAAAATGGTGGTAGCATGGGGTCAGAAGGGGGAAAAAATCAAACACTACTGGTCAGGTAAGATCTTACAAGTGTGTAAGGAACAAAGGAAGAAAAGTTGTGGAATTTTGCTTGTTACAGCATCCAGGCCACTATGGTCTATTGACTAACAATGAGTACACATGAATGCCACTTCTCTAACAACCATTTTCGTATTTACAAAATGAGCTTACAAATTGAGTTATTAGGTAAGGCATTCAAGTTCGTTAGCTTAACATAAAGAGGCAACAGACATCTTTATAAGCCACAGGACAAATTCTAGAGAGATGTTTTTCCTTGAGAATCCCTTAAATGGTCAATAAAAAGGGAAGCCATTTTGAACCCTATTATTAGCCTGCAGCATGATCCCAAAAACCAATACAGAAGTGGGAGCATCACAACACCCAAAATCTAGCCTAAGAGAGTGGGGGACATATCTTAAATATCTGATTTTGTTCCCAAGACCCACTGCAAACCCCTAGGACTAAAGTGAGAACCTTTATTCCCCTTTACATTTACTTCTATATGAATCTCTCTGAAATGCTTATAATAGTGTCACAGTTAGCAGCTATACACAGTCTACCAACAATGGCTCAGTGAATCTCTATTCAAAATAGTTTGAAGAATATGGAGTAAGGTAGAAAAGTGATCTCTCCTCTCACAGTTCTCCAAAATACATACTGTTGCACCTTAAGAAGTTGAAAAGCAAAAAAAAAAAAAAAAAAAAAATCGAGAGTGTTACATATTCATCATTCTAAGAAAATATTTCAACCACAAATGAAAGTTCCCCAAAAACCAATTTTCAAGTTCACTGTAAATTATATAAAAAAAACTACTAATTGTTTAATTGGTTCCATTCATTTAGTCAATTATGTAAAATTCTATTGATCCTACAGTAATATGGTTTATAAAATAGAAGTGAACATTTATAACATTGGGGAGGTAGAAAACAAATCTTGGTCTAACACTGTTATAGATACAAACAGATTTTACAATTCTATTTATGTAACTAGAATTTACTTACCATTTAAAATGGCCTTTAAGTGTTTCCATTTACTTTATTAGCTTTAAACATCTTGAGATAATCCAAGTATTTTAAAGCATTTATCTGAGAATATTAAGTCATTTGGAATAATACATCAGATTCCCCAGAAGATTTCTCAGAGGATAAATTTGTAGTTGCATATTCTGAATATGCAGATCCATTAAGCCAACTTTGTACATGGGCACTTATGTGACCAAAGTGCAAAGCCTGTCAGACTAATTTTCTAAGTAAAAACAACCATGACTACTCAACTCCACCCAACAGTCTTCAAAACTTGAAGCCTACTTAACCCAAAGACCTAACTTCCTTCCATCTGATAATTACCATTCTCACACTCCCAGACAAAATAAAACATACAATTAAACAAAATCAAGAGAAATCAAAACTAACAGGAGACTTTCCTACCTTGAGTATTTCTGCTTAATTCACATTTTGTTTTATCAGATTTTAAGTGTATAAGATCAATGCCTTAAATGTTTCTTATTTAATTCTTTTAACCACCTCAACTTATTTTTCTGAACCTACATGAATCAAGTAATCATTTGCTATCATCCTAAAAACATGGAGCCAAACAAAAACATGAAACCAAAATGTAAGAAATGAAGGTGGAGAGGTAAAAAGAATTAATTGAAATGATATTTTCTTGTTCCCAAGTGTGATCAACATTCTATCCTTATTTCCAAATTAGCAATTTTCTACTAGCTATTTAATAAACAAATACATAAAACATCCTAATAAGTATAACAAAACTTTTGGTTAGAAGCAATTTGATATACTAAAATCTCAAAAACAAACTAGTAACGTAAATAACCACATTTAGTATACGAGAACATTATTGAATACAGATTTTGGTAACAAAATCACCATATCCAGGATTATACATTAAATATTAATATTTATACTACCAGACTATGTAGGGAGAGGGGAATTTACTATTAAGAAATATTGCCCAAAAAGAAACTTTCCAATATTCAATTCAAAAAGATGTAGCACTAGCATAGATAGTGAATGTATTTATCCTCCTAAACAGGTATTTTTTATGAACATCCTAAGTTATCTAGATCAGTGTCTGGCATTTCAAGAGTAAATGATCCATTTTACTTGCAGTGCATCAAGATAAAAAGGTTACACTGAACACCTAGAATGTTTACTAAAATTAATACTATAAAGTAAAACAAAAAAATTTTTTCGCTGGACCATTTTCATTGCTTACATTAAAACAGATGAAACAGATGAAAGCAGTCACAGCATCATGTTACAACTGTAATAAATAATTCACATATAACATAGATTAAATTATCAAAGAAAAGATTAAACTGACATCCTTATACTTTTTTGCAGATGTAACAAATTTCTAATCCACCACATACTGATAGCAGTAGGTATATTTTTTGACATCATTCAGTCTATTTAAAAAATAGATTGTGGTTGTTTAGAGGCATAATTTATAAAGCAAGATAACCAAATTAAATTACAGAATTTTAACAAGTATTGGCTTTTCTGAATTTTTAAGAAAAGATTCACAAGCATTGTTCAGCTACTTGAGAATAATTAAAACTCTTCTTTATTCAGGCATTTGTAATGCAGTAACCTCAGGCTTCATTTTAAAGTATTGGTTAAAACGAACAATTGCATACCTAGTGAGAAAAGAGAATAATGACAGAATTAGTTAAAGCTGAAAAACTTAATCCTTTCTTTATTTCCACTCACCCTTCTAAACTGATCTTTTTTTTAAGTTTTAAGAATTTCAAAGAACTCATTTTTAGTTTATTGCACCACCTACTGGACACTTTTCTGATACTTAGCACACTTGAACAGATTATACCAGATTTCCTCTCAGACCAACTATTAAATATATGCAACCTTTATAACATTTGACTTCAAATAACTACAATGTGCCCTATAAGTTCTAAATGTTAATGCAAAGAAAATAGAGACTAATGTAATGCATACAGTAAAATTAAACTTACCCAAGGAAATCAAACTCAATAGTGGAGTATTTGGCTTGAATCAAAGCCCACAGTCCCCAAAAGAAATGAGAAGCCTAAAAAGGAAGAAAAATAAAAAATTATAATGCATTTCTTTGTAAAACAAATATCAAATTGTCAATTTTTCCTTTTTCATCAATTCCATAAAAATTACTTTCTTAATGCTTTTTTAAAATATCTAAAACACAGGTAATCTTTATGTGTACAGTTACCTAGATGGCTATAGATCATTTTGTCCACACCAAAAGAGGTTAAAAGAAATTATAGTCATTTAAAAAAAACAGAACCCAATTCCTATAATCTGCTTTGTGTAAGCAGAGTTCAGCATCAGCACTGACAGATATTGGCTAAGTGTATTTCATGGTATTAATTGCTAACAGGCTCTCCTATAAAATACATTATCAAAGGACTTAGCTTCTTGACATAAAAATATAAACAAAATAGACTATCCAAATCTCAAAACCAAAATATATATTTAAATGGGAAGAATGTTCTAGATGTGACAAATATCTGAAAAAATTTTTTATTAACCCAATAATTCTGCATAACCAACTGCAACATAAAGTAACACGATTTTACTCTCATGTCAACGAAAAGTGGGTCTTAGGACTTAACGCTTGACTCTGTTATTAGGAATTGTATAATAGTGTGTGTGTGCTTTACGAGTTAAACATAATATTTTAAGATTCTGATAATGCTAATAAAACTGCACTTCCCAAGAAATACTCTAACTAGAAATAAAAAAAAACACAAACTTCCACTCTAGAAAGATCTACTTAAAAAGTATGTTGCTATAAAAATCTCTATTTAAAATATACTATTGCACTTTGTTTTCTTCCTCAAAAAAATATTACGAGGATATTGAACTTCTCCTCAAATACAGGTTTAAAGAAGAATAAAGACTGGAGTAAAGAGTGAACAGCTGAAGTCGTATGCACGTGAAATCTATTGTGTTGTTTTTTTTTAAAAAAAAAAGGCTGGGCTCTAGAGTCAAACTGTAAAATTCCTAGCTATGTGGCTTTGAGCAATTTAACTCCTTTGTACCGCTGTCTCACCTATAAAATGCAAGTGTGATACAATACTTTATAATAACATATATTCAGTCTTCATCTACTGTTCTTGGATCACAGCTCCCAAAATTCTTGGAATCTCCTAAACATAAGTGAAATGGGAGTCTCTGCTGTTATATTTGGTGTTTTGTCATAGGTTACTGAATTATTCTGGAGTCATAAAAGGGAGTGGCCTGTCATTCATAACAAGCCCCTTTCAAGTACACCTGAATTTATGATAATGAAGTCATTTCTGGAAAGCCCCTAAGGATGAGGACTGGTTGCCAGGCGAACAAATCAAGTGATTAGAGGGTTGAAACTTTCAACCCCAGGACCTCCCAACCTTCAGGGAAAGAAGGGAGGCTGAAGATTGAGTTCAATCATTAATGGCCAATGATTTAATTAATCTTGCCTATGTAATGAAGCTCCATAGAAAAACCCAAAAAGTGGGGGTTTGGAGAGCTTCCAGGTTGGGGTACACGGAGACATGCTGGGAGGTTACCTACCCCAAACTCAAGTGGAACAGAAGTTCCTGTGCTCAAGACTGTTGTACACCTAGGCCATGTACTTCCTCATCTAACTATTCTCCTCTATCCTTTATGTTCTTTATAATAAACTGGTAAGCCTATGTAAATGTTTCTCTGAGTTCTGTAAGCCCCTTAGAAAATTAATGAGACGGAAGTGAATTGTGGAATTGAGTGTGTGGAAGAAGCACAATAACCCAGACTTGCAACTGGCATCTGAAGTGGGGGGCAGTATTGTGGGACTGAACCCTTAACCTGTGGGATCCGACACTATCTCTAGGTAGATAGTGTCAGAATTGAGTTAAATTTGTAGGACACCCAGTCACTGTCTGCTGAGAATTGGAAAATTGCTTGATGGTATGGAAAAAACATATACCAGAACAGGTATAATAGTATCTACACCTGGCATAAAACAAATATTCAATAAAATGTTACTTATTATATTAAATTAAAATGATAGATTTCAAAAATGGCCTCTTTCTACCTAAGGAAGTGTCTTAGGTACTGAGAAGTGGTTATGAGATGCTTTTTCCTTTTCAAAGTCTAAATCAGTGGTTCTCAAAGTAGTCCATGAATCCGTGGGAAGTTCCTGGGGCCCAAACCATTTTTCATAATACTAATATGTTACACTCACTTTTTTGACTATGTTAACATTTGCACTGATGGTTCATAAACAATGGTGGGTGAAGCTACTGGAGGTACCTGAACGTAAGTCAAGGCAGTGGCATCAAACTGTATTAGTATAGTATCCTATTCTTCTTGTCACCACACAGAATAAAAAACCAGTCTCACTAAAGAGTGTCTTTCATGAAGCCTTTAAAACTAATACTTCTATTAAACTGTACCCTTAAGTACATGTTATTCTAATATTCTGTGGAATGATACAGAAGTACACATAAAGCACGTCTACTACATACCCAAAGCATGAAGACTGTCTCAAGGAAAAAAACACTTATGTGACTGAGCTGTGAGCTGAACTTGCCCATTTATAAACAGAATGCCATATTTTTACTTAACACTTTGTAAGCGGGCATAAAAAGCTATATGACGAGTTTACTCGTTTCCCGCAAAAAAATGTGTTAAAAAAAAATAAACATACAGACTTGTTATTAGACTTGGGTATTTGGCAGACATTTCTCAAATATAAAAAAAAGAACTTGCCATTTCAATGGAAAGAACTGACATATTTGTTGCCAATGACAGACTTCAAGTATTCAACCTAAAATACGAACTTTATAAAATTTGTATTTGACTCTGTGTGCTTAACAGCTTCTCAATACAGTACTTAAAACTTTTCTGATGATACTAATCAATGTGATTTTTTGTTATCACGTGAGATGTATCAACATTTAAAAGCTCTTATACAACTTAATGGATAATTTTCTAATGACTAATGAATGATGTTAAAACTACGAAATCATGCACTGGTAAAAGAGCCATTTGAACGGCAAGATAAATCCATGGATTTTAACATACTAAAGTACAAAAAGTCAACTGATGTATTCAGATTGCACACTGCAATTAACCTTTAAGAAACTATCACTTGAGTTTTGGTGAGGTATCAAAAAAAAAATGACAATTATCTGAAAAAGCAAAATATTCCTCTCTTTTCCAACAATGTGTGTGAAACAGGACTTTCTTCATATACTTCAACCAAAACAATATATTGCAACAGATAAAATGCAGAAGCAGATATGAAATTCCAGTGGTTTATTAAGCCAGACATTACAGATATTTGCAAAAGTATATAATAATGCCATTCTTCTAAATTGTTTTTTTTTGTTTTAATAAAGTTATTTTTAATTTTAAAAGTGCTGATTCTGTTAACATGGTTTGTTATTTAATTTAAAAATATGTATTTAATAAATATTGAGTGTTTTAATTTCTAGTATGGTAAATATTGATAATTAACCTATGTAAACAAAGCTCATAGAGGAAAAAACTTTTGAAGCATAAATCAGGGCTCCTGAGACCAAAAAGTTTGAGAAACACCAGTCTAACCTTAGCATATTTTAAGTGACATAAAAATCATCTGTGGATGGTATCATAATCTCTTCCTACTTAGGGTGGTTTTGTATTGGAAAAAACTGAAATTAGGGCACATTCTACAACTAAAAATAACATCAAACAAACTCTTCTTTTAAGCAATACTGGTAACTGTATTTCTCAAATCAATTTTCATTTGTATAGTAAATATATATATTAGGTTGTCAGAAAAGTCATGATGTATTTTTTCTGTTTTTTGTTGCAAAAATGCATCATGACTTTTCCGACAACCCAATAGTATAAATGTAGGAAATAGCCCATTCATTTGCTTTCCCAAAAATGGCAAAGAGAGAATACTCAGGTCCAAATAAAATAATATTCTGTGATTCCATGATTTACTTATACTGGTTCCCTCAGATTTGGAAGTTATGAGTATGTAATTCTCTTTATCAAAGGCATTTTAATTTCTAGGCTACCCATCTTTGTTGCAAAGAAAAATTCAACACGTTATATTGTGAACAAATTACTAAAATGAATCTTTAAACTGTTTTCTAAAATACCCCTATATAGGGCCGGCCGAGTGGCGCTGTGGTTAAGCGCTGGCTTGGGATGCCAGCAGCCCCGGTTCAGATCCCACATATGAGGGCCAGCGACACTGCCCTCTTAAAACAAACAAACAAACAATAAAATACCCTTATATAACTGTTTTATTTTAGAAAGAATCCAAAGTCTGTAAACAATGTGTCTAAAACTCCTCAAAGCTTAAAAAACTCCTATGTGTACTCTATGTGACCTTATGCAAATATCTAGTTTTGTTTGCCATTTTCCCAATATTAATTAATTATAGTAAACAACCAATAAAAAGTGAAGTCTTTAATTTTTCGAAGTCTGATCCTGCCCTGAGCAATAAGCATTTACTACCAAGACCCTGGTCTTATTCAAACCTTTTTCCCCCTTATCAAAGCAGCTTTATAATATATGCACATGCAAGCTTCTTTGTGACAAGTGAACGAGGAAACAGCCATCCCAAAGGAGGAAACAGTATTTAAGACACGTCCATAGGAACTGGAGGAACTTGCCAGAGGATCCAGGGTAAATGGCATTTTAGGTAGAAAGGAATAGCCTATTCAAAAGCATACAGGCTTCAAACATCATAGTGTGTGCAGAAAACAAAGTAACTCTGTCAGAGCAGAGGTGGGACGTGGGAAATAGTAAAAAGATAAAAATTTGTAGATGCTGTTGTTTGGATTTCATTCTGTCAGTCACAAGGAGTCATAAAGTAGCAAAGTGATACTGATTTCAACAATTAGATTCTAGTTATTGGAGAGATCACTTTTTAAATATACAGAATGAATTACAGACAGAAAAAATCTGGAGGCAAAAAGACCAGTAAAGGCTAAATGAAATAAAGGTGAGGCATTAAGGCCTTAATCAAAGGTCATATAATTAGGGAAAAAAGGTTAGAATTGCGAGAATTTTAGGAACAGAATAACAGAACTTGGAAACAGAAAAAGTGTGAGAATGAAGAGGAGGAACACATGAAAGAAAATTCCTCCTTTCCTGGTTTCAAAAAACAGCAACTGAATGGAAGGCATTTTAATTAAATCAAGATAACAGAATAAAGAACACTGGGATAAAGGACAAAAGGCATGAAAAAGAATTCAAGTTTAGACATACTGTAGTCAAATACCAATGGGGCCTGGGACAGGGATAGCCAGTAGTGATCTGGAAAGAGGGAAGAAACTCAACTTGGGATCATTAACAAAAAGAGCAATAAAAACCATGGGACTGGATCACCCTTTGAAAGTATGTACATAAAGTGAAAGGAGAGGGGAAAGCCCAAAATCAGAACCCCAGGGAACACTAACATGTAAGAGGGTGGGGGGAAGAGGAGGAAAAAAAGAGCCAGGGAAGAAGACCGAGCAGGAAAACACAAAAGAGGAGAACTAAGGAAGAATGGTATCACAAAAGGTAACAGAAGACAAAATTCTAAAAATCAATGGTAAATACTGTCAAATGTTATAGATAGATCAAGTAAGATAAAGACTGCAAAGTTTAAACTAGATTTATCAATTATATTATTGGTAACCCTGACCTGAATTATTTTTTATAGTATTATTTTACAAATTATTATTTTTATTTTATAATAAGGGAGAAGGCAAATTGCAGTGCTCTGAGGAGGGTATGAAAGATGATAAAGGAGAAAGACTGAGGATGGGTTTTCTTTTAATTTACACTAGCTTTGCAATTATTTATCCATTCAAACACAAGAGAAACTAACCCACATCAGAAGAAAAAGGTCAAGAAAAGAATGGGCAAGAAAAGTTTGTGACAGAGATTCAGTACAATTTAAATAAAGAGGAATTCAAGCCAAAACTGGCTTACTAAATGGTTTTCAATGACTTTTTAGTGCAAGAAACTCAGAGCATTAATAGACTTACTATATAAAGCTTATGTGAAAAGAGTGTGTAAATTCTGAGGACATAGTGAATGAGAAATAAATATTAAAAAGATATTGAAGTTTTATGTCTCTATCAATTGATCTTTATCCTTTTTAAGAACTTCTATTGAACATAATGAGGTCTGACAATTAAGTTTGCAAACTTGCTGCAAGGATGTTGCTAACCTTTTTTGATACCAGAGGGATTATTATTCATATGAATTTGTACCAACTGGACAAAGAGTTAAACAAGTTTACTATGTGTAAGTGCTGAAAGGGCTGCCTGAAAAAGTTAGATGACCTGAACTTTTCGCCAACAATTCATGGCTATTGTATCACGACAATGTACCAGCTCACATGGAACTCTCTGTGGGAGGCGTTTTAGCCAGTAAACAAATAACTGTATTGGAACACCCTCCCTAGTCACCTGATCTGTCACCAATGACTTCTTTCTTCACCCAGAGATAAAGGAAATATTGAAAAAAAAAACTTTGATGACATTCAGGACATCAAGGCTAATACGGTGACACCTCTGATGGCCATTCCAGAAAGTGTTCCAGAATTGCTCTGAAGGGTGGAATAGGCATTGGCGTCGATGCATAGCTTCCCAAGGGGAGTACTTTGAAGGTGACCATAGTGATATTCAGCAATGAGGTATGCAGCACTTTTTCTAGGATGAGTTCGCAAACGTAACCGTGAGACCTCATATGACATTTCATGAATATGCTTGCTGAACATTTGATGGATATATATTTCTTTTTTTAAAAAAATCAGGTTAAGTTTCCTTCCAATTCTAATTTGCTAAAAATTTTAAATAGGGATATCAAATTTCATCCAAAAAGAGACATTTTGTACATTGTATTCGCCCTTCTAAATTATAAGCAATTTGAAGAAATCCACTTTTATTCCTTTTGAAGCCTCCAATTTAGCATACCTAGAATGACAATAAGTACTTGATATCTGATTGATGATAAATAACCTGGTGCTCAAACCAGAAGTAATTGTTTTTTTCAATATCATATATATATATATATATCCAAACAAAAAACATGTTAAATATCATCAAAAGTTTACAAGGGAACCCAAGTTAATGTTCTAATAGTAAACAGTGGAGGTGCTTACTAAGAATTTATAAGCTATGTGGACTTTATGTGGAAATTTATCAATTCATTGCCTTAGCAATAATTTAATTTCTTTAAATGGTTACATGGAAAAAATACAAATTATAGCAATAATAATGCTCCTAATGTTAGCACAGAAATCGGCTAAACAGAAGTGCTACGTTGATTATGAAGTTTGTTAAATGACCTCGTGAGAAAGAAACCCTACGTTCTCCACTTTAAGATGATGCTTATATAGAATAGAAATAGCAGGCATCCTATGACCAGCTGGAGAGCATGCCCTTAATTTAAACCAACAGTTCTACTGAAAATAGATATCAGAACAGCAAGTAAGGTCACTTTTCAGCATACCCTCTGACTTGACATGTATTCTGAATGGCTCTAGGGAAAATGCTGCTTTTAAGACGATGGAAACCAGTACACCTGTGAGCCACCAATCATCGATTTGTAAAAACTACATAGCAAATGTTCCCCATGTCAATTGTAGAGAATTATGTTAAAACTAAAAAGATGTAAAATAATTTCAACCTATTATTCAATTTGTGTTAACACCCTAGCTGAAAATCTCATTCTAAAGTATCACGTAATTCTCAAAAGATAGTTTAAATCAAATGGTTTAAAAAAAAAAAAGTATTTAGTGTAGACAGTGGGTCTTCAAAATAAGGCATTAACACATCAACAAAGCTGGAAATAACTGCTTATTAAAAGAAGGTCAAGAAGACAAATTACTGGGTAAGTTTTGGAACCATAATTCTACTGCTTCTTCCAATGTACTTCTGTCATGTTAACATTAAGATGTGATAATTAAATGTATTGTGGAAAACCTCATTTCCCACAAATCTTTCCTTGATTTTAGGTTTTTCATAACATTTTCTTTTTTTTTTAGCTGAGCCATCCTCCCACCTGTTGGCAGCTCAGCGGCAACTCAGCTTGGGCTGGGCATCGAACTGCTGTTGCTCAGAGCTCAGCTCACGCTCTTGAGCGAGCTCTTAACCAACTGAACCACTCAGCCTGTTTTTCATAACATGAGAATATAAATAACATAAAAAACTGTTTCACAATTAATCCTAACTCTAACTTAGAATCCATTCATTAAACAAGTAATTACTGAGCACGTGGCCAGGCACTGTTCCATGGGGTGAGATTACAGTTGTGAATGAAACAAAATATTGTCCTCAAAAGCATTACAACGGGAGAATTGTAAACAAGCATATTTTGGCATTATTTTGAACAAAAATTCACAAACTCAAAATGGGAAATTGGTTTATAATATAATAAAAATTTTAAAGCTTTTTTAATCATGTTAAAAATCATTCATTAGGGCTGGCGGACTGGCGCGGTGGTTCAGTGCTGGCTTGGGAAGCCAGCGGCCCTGGTTCGGATCCCACGTATGAGGGCCAGTGACACTGCCCTTAAAAAAAAAAAAAAAAAAATCATTCGTTAACTGTTTATATTTAAACTTACCAACGCAAACCGATTGACTTGAACGAAGAGTTTTTCTACCTCCTTTTCAGTAACTTCACTCCCAGAACCCTTATATTGTTTGTAGGCTTCAAGGTAGGAACGCAGCCACTGGCCCTGAAGCTCTCTGTCTGGATAGAGACTGTAATCTACGTCACTCACACCTAGAGTGAAAAAAAAGGCACTGAAGATTTTAAAAGCACATTCTCTTCTGCATACATTAATAATCCTTACCATCTACTGGGTTGTCAGAAAAGTCATGACATAGAAAAGTATTTTTTCTATGTTTTTCGTTGCAAAAATGAGTCATGACTTTTCCCGACAACCTAATACATAATTTTTCAGAAAAAAAATCATAAGATATTTGGCTGAAATGCTAGATATTCAATAGCATTTATGAAAATAATAAACCAATCATAATGTATTCCAACTTAAATTCTAATGCACAATACAGTTGATCACCATAATTAGTTCTCACTGCTTCAATTTTTCTTCAAAGCGTAAAGCTTGAAGTATCTGCATCAGAAGTACCAAATCTTCATTTTAATAAGCACCCCAGGAGATTCTTATGCACACTAATATTTAGAGCAATTCCTAGAACTGTGGTTCTAAAACTTTTTTCACCATTACTCAGAGTAAGAAATACATTTTATATTGAAACCTTAAATACACACTAGATATTAAGTTTCACAAACAATATTTACCCTAACTATACCTTCTAATTCTGACATTTTCTATTTCTTTTCTTTTTCTTTCCTTGCTTTAAAATAATTACTCACAAATAGATTTCATGATCTGCAGTTTGAAAAAACTAACCTAGAAGGTAAAGTTCATACTGTTTTGCTTAGCATTCAAGGTTCTTAAATTGATCCAATCTTACTTCTCTGGTCTTATAACCTTCTATCTCCTTCATGAATTTTATAGCCTACAAAAATAAGTACACTCACCTTGAAGTTTTCTTCCTCCTTCCTGCAGAACCCTCCTTTCTCTTCTATCTGGACATCCAAATGCTACCTTTCAAGTTTTAGCTTTATTTTTTTCTATGCTACCTATCTTTCGAGTTACAGGTTTTCTCTACCCAAAATTGTATTAAAATAAGTGGAGTTTCCTCCTTCATATCCACAACAGTGACTGTCCTTAATACTAACACAGTGATTGCTCATTGTATGAATAGCTGCTTTCCCTTCCTACAGAAATATGTGCAGTACATATGTAAGGATATGGCATGTATGTAAGCTTGGCAGAGGAAAATAACTGAAAACATGTAACTTGAAACTTTTCCTCCAACTTTTTTCCAGTCTGATTACCTAAAGTATATGAGAAAATTCATGAATGCATGAATGTATACAAATACAAATTCAGCAATGAAAAATTCCTACTAGCTGTAAACTCCAGGGGAATTTCCTAATCTTAAGTTTTTGAGCATATCATGTTTCTAGATATTGAATAAAATGTATTTTAATTCCACTTACACTAAAAAAAAAACCTAAAACTGGGCTGACCGAGTGGCGCATTGATTAGGAGCTGGCTAGGGACGCCAGTTTGGATCCCACATATGAGGGCCAGTGACACTGCCCTCTACAGCTAAGATGGTGAACAAACAGCTCCACCTGGAGCTGGGCTGCTGGGAGTCCCCCAGAAGGTGTAGGCTGCAGCCCCTACTGCAGTGGGCTGTCATAGGCTACAGTGAGTGGCCGGCAGCTGGCATGAGGTGCCAAGAGCCGCCGTGAGTGGCCGTCCAGAGGCCAGTGACCGATCTGCCTCACCAGGGAAGAGTGCAATGATAATACCAACATGGGCCAGTGAAGCAACGTTCTCCACAACTAGACTGAAGAGCAAAAGGACAGCAACTTGTCTGTTCCCCTTCCCCAGTTCCCCAACGCTGTTTCCCTCACCCAATTCCCCAATAAAATCTTTAAAAAAAAAAAAAACAAAATACCAGAACTTTCATACCTAACAGTGTTACCAGATTAATTTTCAAGGGCAAAAATGACCAGCTTTTTAATTAGTCATAGCCAAAGAAAAACAAAAAAAATCTTTAAGTATTTTTAGTTTACAAACATTCCAAAAGCCTAAGTACACAATGGAAATAGCAAAGGCCTTATTTTTTTTTTTCTTTTTCTTTTTTTTCCGCTGAGCCATCCTGCCACCTGTTGGCAGCTCAGCGGCAGCTCAGCTCGGGCTAGACATTGAACTGCTGTTCCTCAGAGCTCAGCTCATACTCTTGAGCAAGGTCTTAACCAACTGAGCCACTCAGCCGGCCCTGCAAAGGCTTTTAAATGATAAAAAACTGGCTTCAAATCTTAGTCTCTAAATTTTACTCTGACCATGGTGAATTACTTTCCTCATCTGTATAGTGGGAATATTGCCTAATTTATAGAATTGTTGTGGAGAAAAATATAAGGTGAGATGAGCTTTATAAAGCACCTTGTGCTACATCAGGTCTTAATAGAAGCCACAATCATTATTTTCCTTATTGGTTGCGGGTTAAGTCATGATGTATTTTTCTGTGTTTTTTTTTGTCCCAAAAATGTGTCATGACTTTTCCAACAACCCAGTATTTTCCTTAAGAAATAAAGGAAGGGCTCCAAGCGGCGCGTTCGTTAGGGGCTGGCTTGGGATGCCAGCTCTGAGCAGCAGGGTCCTGGTTCAGATCCCACATGAGGGCCAGTGACACTGCCCTCTAGAGCTAAGATGGTGAACAACAGCTCAACCTGGAGCTGAGCTGTGTGAGTCACAGGTGACGGCATAGCTGCAGCCTCTGCTGCAGTGGGCTGCCATACGATACAGTGAGTGGCTGGCAGCCACCGTGAGCTGCCAAGAGCCCCCATGAGTGGCCATCCAAGGCTGGCAACTGATCTGCCTCACCCCGGAAGAGCACAATGATACCAACATGGGCCAGTGAAGGGACATCCTCCACAACTAGACTGAAGAACAAAAGGACAGCAACTTGTCTGTTCCCCTTCCCTGATTCCCCATTTTAAAAGAAAGAAAAGAACTAAAGGGAGAAGTCATCTCCTCTGTCCTCCAGCAATAAAGAAAAACCAATAAACAACAAAGGTCAGGAAGAAGTTAAAAAATGCTGCTCCTGATTCGTTTATCTTCTTTAGAGAAAAATATGAAATTCCAAAAGTATCATTTCAAAGTTATATATGCTACTTACTCCATCAGTTAAGCCCTGAATTTTACCTGCAAATTCATTGAAATGATTTCCGATATCATATGCCACGTAGTTGTATCCAGAATATTCATAATCAATGAACTGCACATCACCTATGTGAGACACAAAAAAAAAGACATAAGAAATCATATATAAGATCAGATAATCCCTATGCTATTTGTAATAAAATAGCTTCCAATATTTTGTCTCACTGTACGTGCTTGGTTAACATGCACTTCTGAGACAATACAGGGTAAGGCTGTGAATTTTATGGCAATGAGCTTTACAAAATTCAAATTATGTATCTTGGTCAACAGCTTCTTTGTGAACATTAATGTCCACTATATTAAAGAAAAGACAAAATACTGTATAGTCCATTCATTCTTCAAGTTCAAACAAAGGCAAAATATGTTTTTCACCACAAGGGGGCACCGATTACTTAAAAATGCAAGTTTAGTTAGAAATGAACACCATCTTTGGAAATTGTTAATAATCTAAGCATTTTTAACAAAAAATTAATCTACAATACTCCCAACAGTGAACTGACACGCTAATCTACATATAGGAATTAAATATAAACTTTGAAAGGCTTGAATTCTGTCAACCCTGCAGTTGTAACACTTGATCAACTTAACAAAAAAATATCTCTAATTTTAGAATTTAGTTGCAATCAAACTTACATTTTCCTGGAATACTACATAATTAAAGTTTCCCTTAGCATACCTGAGCAGCATTAAAGTGGTTGTTTTATCTTGAAAAAAGCAAAGATATACTGAGTATTGTAGAGGATTTGGCTCAACAAAGATATATGTTCTATTTTTTAAAAGAAAGACAAAAGGAGAGAGAGAGAGAGAGAGAGAGAGAGAGAGAGAGAGAGAGAGAGAGAGAAAGAAATTAAAATGGGTCACTGTCTACACCAGGGATCACAAACTCAAAGGCTGAACAGTTAAAATGGATACATAAACAGGGATGACTGTAAGAATAGTTTCTAAGCTGCTTATATGGTGAAAATGAATAGCATATGACTAGTTACATGGTCTTAAAAATCACCCTAAGGTTTAACAAAACAAATTGCTGGTCTATACACAATGACATTTCCCCTAAAATGAGCTCTGGAACTATAATATATTGATATAGATACATATGTTTAATTTGGACATGTAATGTTGATTATATATTCAAACTCAGAAAAACAATTTTATAATAAAAAATGTCATGGCAAATGAAGTATTTTCCTTAAAAGCAAATTTTAATGTAATTATATTTAATATCTAATTCTAAGCTTGTATAAATACTAGTTAAGTCTAGGGTAAAATTAATGAGACTCATCAGGAAAATAAGCGAGAATCATCAAAGTGGCAAAGCCCAGATATCAAAATCTACATGCATACTGACAAAATATAAGGTTTTAAATGTTGGTGACTATAATAAATCACTGCAATTCAACCATCACAAGTGTTAAATTCTTGAATTCACAAAACACATCCCACAGAAAGTCTTACAAGTTAACCAAAATCATTTTACAAGTGTAGAATGGGAAGACGAAATGTGTTTTAACCAATTAACTTTACTAAATTTGCAGAATGGGAAGTCAGAACATGTTTTTACTTTTTTTCTAGATACCACTGGCAATGAGAGGGCTTTGAACATCATCGTGATAAAACACTTTGCAGCCATGAAAACATATTTCATTTTCAAAAATGATTTAATGACGAGAATTACAAATGTTAAATGAAAAAAGATACAAAATAGTAAACATAGTAATCCAAGTTATTAAAATATCATGCCTGAAGAGAAAAAAATAAATAACGCATAGGGAAAAAAAGATGAATGGAAATAAACCAAAATAAAATGTTTCAACTGGTTTCATTACAGGTGTTAGACAAAGTGACCTTTATTCTCCTTGTATTTTAAATTCTTTATACAATAAACATTACTTTTAGGAGGAAAAAAATGACAGTTTAAAAAGAGTAAGATGAATTCTCTAAATAAACCTGTCAATAGGTAAGAGGCCAAACACAATGATTTGGGAGACATCTATCCAACAGGCTTTCAAGAAATCAGGATTCAAGATTTACCAAGTTGCACAACTGAATCAAACAAAGTTTTAATATATAATGTTTTAAAATTGCAGCTGTTGATTATCTTAGCTCTCTAAACACAAATTCTTGTAGAGCTCATATTAACTTACATGCCAATAAAAATACACAGCCCAGTCCTGAAGCTTACTTTTGCCACATAAAAAATTTTCAAAATTATATTTACATTTTGGCAAATATAGTTAAAATGGCAGGTAAAACATGACTGCTTGTAAATACAATTTAAATAAAGCATAGATCATTTTAACAAAAGTTAAAATCCGTTTCAGTATGAAAATTTTAGCAATGACTTTTTGTAGTAGCATTAATTCATTAAAACTAGCCTTTATTTTTTTATGCTATGTTGAGCTTATAAATAATGAAATTTAAAAAATAAGAAAATGAAGCTAACAAGATACAGATGAGGCTGTTACCAGGCTCCGTGCATGTGAACAAGTGATGCGATAAACCTCCAGTCAGTGCGTTTAAGAAGCACGGGGGGCGCCGCCACATGGCAGCAACAATGGCATACCTAATCTGTAGCAGATGAAGAAAATTTGGCAAACTCACATTTTACAAGACACAAAGCTTAAAAGGAAAAAATTTTTTTAAAAATCTGCATTCACTATTCTTTTTAAACTATTGCAAACCAAGTGGAACTCAACCTTAAATTTAATCGTCTGAAAAAGTAAAATAAAGATGCCTACTTCCCTTATTTTGGGTGCCAGAAAAATCAAATTACTGGAAAATGTTTTCCTACCCACAGAAAGTGTACTGAATTCTTTTTCTACAAATTTAACTTCTGACTTCTAAAATTTCCAATTATTTAGAGGAACATCCACATCACTATTAATAACTAATAGTTCATATGGCATAATTATCTTGTCAATTCTTTAAGACTTGAATTTTTAGTTGGGGTTTCAAGGGTAGAAAAAAATAATATTCCATGAAGTTTTATATAAAATTTTACATGTATATGCATTTTCTGCAGGGATTCTCTTCTCCAAATTCTCAATGGATCCCTGACCTCTAAAAAGTTAAGAAGCAGTGCTAAGACTATATATTATTTATCTTTTTATAATTAGCACACTGACTAGCATGTAATGGGTAAAGCATAAGATTAATGAATAAAAAAACTATATTCTGCATTTTCAAAATCTATTTTTTCTTACTACTGTATTTCTTGCATATCTTCATAGTAATAAAATCCACACACTATTGAATTAAAACTATTCAAATTTCAGTATAGCTGAAAATAACCAGCCAAATTAAAGTACTTTAAAACCAAAAAATTGGTTTATCAATAACTAAGGCTATTTAATTTGTATGACACATTCTTTTGCATTCCTTTATTGTGCTATTGTTAAGGAGAAAGGGATAAAGATAAAAAGCAAAATAACCAATATGAAAACCTGACATCTTTCCAACTCACTCTATTTTCTCTGTAGTGTTAGGTAAGACAGAAAGATTACAGAGAGAAAATGTAACCATGATTACACTGTTAGCAAAATGCTCTCTCTTATACAGAAAAAAGGAGTATTCTGCCCTGGGAAACTTTCCTTTCATCCCTCACTCTGATGTCCAGTAGTACCCTGTGTACACCTTCACCACAGCACTCATCATTCTGAATGCAAATATCTGTTCCATGATCTGACTCCTGCACTACATGGCATACGGCTTCCTGAATGGGCAGTAGGTCCCTTCTATTTTTAATTATGCAATCCACAGAGTAATATCTAGCACACAGGAAATATTAAAATGCTAATGGAACACAGTTTTTCAGAGAATGCTGAGACAATAACACACATTTAAATGGGGATTGGAGGGAGTAAGCATGAAATACTAAAGAACAAAGGGTTGACATTTTTGACATTTTTATTCAAGTACATGACTGAACATACAGTGGGACTGAATGTGCGTAAAGAAAAAACATTAGGGCCGGCTGAGTGGCACGGTGGTTAAGCGCTGGTTTGGGAAGCCAGCGGCCCCAGTTCGGGTCCCATATATGAGGGCCAGTGACACTGCCCTCAAAAAAAAAAAAAAGAAACATTAAACTATTAACTATTTTACGTAGCTCTTCCCTAAGTTCAAGTTTTTATAGTCCATTTAAGTTTTTTATTACTTGATTTTGGGATACTTTATGTTAAATATGATCTAGAATACAGTTAAAACGATGTTAAGACTATCCTTCATAAAAATTTCACCCTGGAAAATATAGGTTACCAAATACAACAATAAATTTGTATTTACTTAAATTTTAAAATAAAACCAATAACTACAAAAATCTCTCCTAAGCCATTAAAATGTCAAAAAAACACCACAACCACAACGCCTTTTCATGAATAATAATAGTGGATAAGATTTAGAGTCAAACAGGTAAGGAAGAATGGTGACTCACCCACCCTTCTATTTATATTGTGCAAAACTCTAAAAAAATCTGGTTTACACTGTAATTCCGAGAAAAAGCTAGTTTTCTTCTGCTCATTTGTGTTTCCTTAAATAGTGGTAACTCAGCTTCTGGTACTTTGTTGACATACAAAATAATCAAAATAACCATTACTGAAATTTAAAATTATATATTAGATCTTTATATGAGCTTTTATGAAGAAATGGAGCATAAGGGGAAAAAATTGAAACAGCCACCAATAAACATGACAGCATCAAGACATGAGACAACAAACTCAAGTTTTAGCAATTACTTCTAACATGTCAGCAGCTAAAGGATTAGTTGAAATTAAAATATTAGACTTGAAGTCAGATAGGCAAATAAGAAATATTATAATTTGAGGTACTTAGTATAATTGTTTTTTAAAATCAATTATTAAAAGATGACTGGTAAGTCTTACAGTTCAGGGGCCAAGATCTGCTGCTTTGGGTTTTCTTATGTAACGAATCTTATCATTAAGTATTCCTTTTTTACCTTTTTAAGATATCATTTCACTTAAGGCAAGGAATGGGCCACTGTTTACCAACCACCTAACTTCTGGGACTGACTAACTTTTCAAAAATCTTGACAGCTATCAACAACTTTAGAAAGGAAGCTCACTCTTCTCCCATATTCCTGAGTCCTGTAAACTGGCATGGTGAGAAGAGGTAGTGGCAGTATTTCTTCCTGTGATGCCTACCATTCCTGTAACATACACAGGTGAAAATGCCTATAAACTGCAGGGTGCTCATCGTCTTCATGTGTGTCTATATGAATATGTACTTTTGTATACATATATGCATATATATACATTTTAAACTTTAATCATTCAAGGTACAGTTTAGATACAATCTGTAAACTGCACTTAAACTGTATTGACATCTCACATCTATGAGCAGTAATTCCTCTAATTAATTACAGTAACCATTTCACTTTCTCAGAACCAGATACATTTTATAAAATGCATCCTATAAACCAAATAAAGAGGTTCGCAAACTATGTATGCTCAGGACAAATCCAGCCAGCCCAATGTTTTTGTAAATAAAGTTTTACTAGAACATATTTGGAACACACATTTTGGAACACACATATTTATTTACTCATATGTATTATCAATGGCTGGGTTTACAACAGAATTAACAGTTACAATGGAGACTATAATATGGTATGCAAAGACTAAAATATGTGCTACCTAGCCCCTTACAGAAAAAGTTTACCAACCTTTATCATGGTATAAATAGCTGTAATTGAGAACTGCTAAGTACCTCGCGTCCAGTGTACACCTTATATGCACCATTAAAATCTTGTCCGGGACCATATAAAGTAGATATGATCAAAGTTAGAAATAAAGCAAACTAAAGTTCTAGGCTATCAACAATATAAGCACTGTATGGAAATCTATTCAACATTTAGATTCATTCCTAAGCCCATCTATAGAAATTCTTATTCAGTTGGTCTTCGATGGGACCCAGGAACCTGCATTTTTTCCAAGTAGCCTAGGTGATTCTGATGCAGATAGTCATGGATTAAATAAACACTTAATAAAGAGACAAAATGTCTCTTTATATAATGCTGCTTCCATATGTAATTGAGCAGGGATTTGAAACCAAGTGTGCCAGATTCCAAAATCTATGCTCTTTCTGACCTCTCTTAATTGTAACTAAGCTTTAATACATCTGCTTTTAAGAGGTAACTTAGAGGGGCCAGTCCAGTGGCTCAGTTGGTTAAAAGCGCAAGCTCTGAGCAACAGGGTCGCCGATTCGATTCCCACATGGGCCAGTGAGCTGTGCCTGAGCTGAGCTGCTGCTGAGCTGCCAACAGCTGGCAGGATGACAACTGGACTTGGAAGACAAGCTAGCTGCGCCATCCACAACTAAAATTGAAGGACAACTTGGCTGTTTCCCTTTCCCAATAAAATCTTACCAAAAAAAAAAAAAAAGTTAACTTAGAAATTTTTAGAAATCTAGTTACAATATACAAAATCTAAGTTATTATGGTTGAAAAATACGTGCAGGGACTTCAAGATGATCCCGTATAAATTCATTAAGTTTAACTAAAATTTGCAATTCTGAGAAATTAAGGGTCTGAAACATACTACAAAGATACTGAGCTTGATGAAACAAGGCCAGACTCTTGGCTTTCATCTTATCATTTTTACATATTTATATCTCATGGATGGGTACAAAAAGGTGAAGCCCTGAGCTCAAATCACATGACTTAGAAAGTGATTAACAAATCACACACATTTGTGAATATAATATTCAGCTTATCATTTATATGTAGAAATTACTTTAACCCCCAAGACTTAACTTTTGGCTTTCAGATACTATACAAGGTAGCCAGCTAAGAAGGTAAAGAACTTAGTAGTACATACTTCTAATTTTAATTATATTCCATGAGATTGCAGCTGTAAGTACTAATGCTATGCTACAGTCTGGTTTTTTTGCTTATTAAATTTACTAAATTTATAGAATTAACATTTTTTAAAATCTGAAGCATGGTATCTTCTCCTTATAATTAAAAACAAATATGTCATATAGTTATATTACTTCAAAACCATTAGCTCCTAATTTGAAATAGCATAAGACAATAAACAGAACAAGCTTCTTGCCACACTTTCATGAGTTTTAGATTTTACCTGAACAAAATTCCAAAATCACATACGAACAGATTTTTTTTTTTAAGTCAATGCCATAGAGTCCAAATAGCCTTCCTAATGGACACTATAAAACCAATGGTAAGGAAAAATAACAACAGAACATCTCCATAACTAACAAACAAACATAACTACAAAAACAACAAACACATGGTACATAACAGACTTTTATGAAGAAGGGCAAACTCTAAGGTATATATCAAAATAATTATATTTGTTGAACTGTGAAATTCATTATTCTCTGTAGGGAAAAAAATTAGACACCAAAGTATTTATTAGGTAACTCTTAATAATATAAACAAATGACAACCTTGAATTCTTAAAGTCAAACTGAAGCATAAAGATTTTATTTTAAAGTATGAAAACTTTCATATCACTGATCAGTGATTTAGATAGGCAACTGACTAAATTAAAATGTAAAAATGCACTTTTTTATACCTAAAACAAAGTAATCTGATTTTTTTGGTCCCTTCCATTTGAGTTTTATAAACAAGTTTGTTTTGTGAAATGAGTATGTAAAAGAAACATAAAAGTATGAAAAGTTAAAATTATATTCCAAAGGAAATAGGCTCTTTGATTAACTTACAGTTAAAAATAAAGCTGAGTGTCCACTTCAAACGAAAGATGAAGTCCCTCATCGAAATTCCATTATATAAAATAATGTGTTATTAGGTCTTACACTGAAAGCTAATACATTGCTTTAATGCATAACCAATAATACTCTTGTCTCACAAATGGCATTGAGATTTGGTTACTAGAATATAATGTACATATATACTATGACAATTATATATAATAAATGGACAATAAAAAATTAAAGGACACTGTCAAGTACTTAACATTTTAGGGTACACCTGAAGTTTAAAAAAATGATTCCACACAAAAACTTCAAAATATTCATAATAAAGATGTTAGCTCATTACATTTGTAAATAATAGACTCTCTAATCCACATTAAAATATCAAACATAAAAGCTACAAACTTGTTTTTCAAAACAGGTGCTTCGGTATACTACCTTGACAGTGTTCTTTGGTTGGTTTTCTTCAATTTACAGCAAGTTAAAAATATTAACTTTTGCATTAGAATAGTCTCAACTTACAATCTAATAAAAATGGTCGTAAATTGTAATTTAATATAATTATGACCACTTAATCAGAATTCTTTGGCTTTAGTACTTTCACAATAGCACACTTTAGATTCAAAATAATCTTCCAACTATAATGACTATCTTCAAAACTAATCTCCTAGGGCCGGCCAAATGGCTCAGTTGGTTAAGAGCTTGCTCAAGAGTGCGAGCTGAGCTCTGAGCAACAGCGGTTCGAGGCCAGCCCGAGCTGAGTTGCCGTTGAGCTGCCAACAGGTGGCAGGATGGCTCAGCTTAAAAAAAAAAAAAAATTGATCTCCTATAGAATGCAATAGCTTTAGTTTTGCTAATCCTTCAACCAAAACTATATTTTTAAATAAATTGAAGGGCATCTACTGTTTAGCAACCAAACCTCAAACCACTTTATCCAATAATATAATACAGCCAAGTGTTTCTTAAATATGAAAACAGAACTTGAATACAGAAAGATATGATCACAGAAAACATTTTAACAAAAAGTATCACTGTCTACCTCAAAAACACGTTAGAACTATTTACCATAGCTTCCTGATTATTACTTTAGTAGATGTAAATTTCAGCAACTACAAATAACATTTCTTCCATCCGTAGCTCTCTCCTTAGCATCAAAATATCTAACAAATCAGCACACTAAAAAGGTAATAGAAAACCTGAAGACATATTTGTTTTTAATACTGCTGTCCTTCCTTACACTGACAAAATTTCTGTATATATAAAGCAGTGCAATGTCAATAACCCTCATTACAAGCAGGTGTATTTTCAAACCAAGAATTATCATATAGGTTTTACAGTTAAATTTTTCAAAGTCACTTTCCATTTAAAATTCACTCAATAGGAACAAAACTGTTTCTATTAAACCAATTCTAAGAAACATACTTTATACAAATATAAAGAGAATTTATATTCCTAATTTAGCAGTTATCATAATTTTATACCCTAGAAGAAAATCTTTCAAGACTTCATGCATGTTTTCCATCCTTGCATTTGAATTAAATTTGATACAAAGATCAAAGGACCATTAAGAACATCAAATAAATCATCTCTACTTACTGCTAAAGTCAAATACCTACCTTGTTTCTCATTGTAGATTATATTCTTACACAATAGGTCATTATGGCAAAGCACAACAGGTGAGCCCAGGTTGGAAAGAAACTCCTTCATCCAAGTCATCTCTTCCTGAAGAATCTGAGAGCTTGGGATATCACTTAGGAACCTTTTAGTTTTGAAAGAAGATTTATATCTTGTTTATATTAATGAAATTTTTTCCAAGTTTGTTTAAGGATGAATATCTATTTTAATAATTTCTTTCCATTTAATTGTAGACTCCTGAATTAAAATAAGCTAATTATTCCAAAAGCTGGAATAAAGAAAAACCTTTACAATGAACTTAAACATGAATAAAAGGAAACCTGAGTAACACTTAAAATGCAGGGCAGAAAAGTAAAAAACACATCACTACAAAATTGAAGGGAAAAGTAACATCTATTGCTGATAGCTAATATTTACTAAGCAGTATTCTAAATGTTTTGCATTTAATCTCCATATTATAGATAGAAAAATCAAGACACAAAGAGTTAAATAAAAAGGGGTTTAAGTATACTATTTAAAGTTAAAAAGACGGTTCATTAAAGAACTAAAATATCTTATTTCAAGTTTGGAAGGGTGACTGCAGTCTAAATCAGCTAAATTCACATTTCAAAGTCAATAGATGTAATCTACTGTTGATAAATTGACTCATTATATGATAATCATATAATTACATTATCATACGATAATCAAATAATAGAATTCTCATATTATTTTTAATTTATTTATTTTTAATTAGTTTCAGGTGTACAACACAGTGCAATAGTTATACTTTTTACCCCTCAAAGTCACAACCCCCTCCCCCAATTCACCACCCCACCCATCCCCCCATATCATATATATCTATTACACTTCCTTTGACTCCCTTCCACAGTATAATCCACATCCCCTGACTATCTATATATATATATTCAATTACAGTTGGTATACAACCTCCACTTCAGGTATACAGTGCAGTGATCAAGCCTCTACTCCGTCCATGAAATGGTCTCCTCAACAAGACATGTGACCATCTGACACCCCACAAAATATTTACATTATTAATTATACTCCCCGAACTGTCTTTCACATCCCTGTGGCAATCTTGTAGTTGCCTATTTTTGTTGTCTAATCCCTTCCCCTTCTCCCTCATCCCCACCCCACTCCCAACTAGCAATCCTGTTTTTCCTCTGTATCTATGAGACAGTTTCTGTTTACGTTGCTCATTCATTCAGTTTTTCAGATTCCACATATAAGTGAGATCATACGGTATTTGTCTCTGATTGACTTATTTCACTTAACATAACAGTCTCTAGGTCCATCCATATCATTGCAAATGGTACAATTTCATTCTTCTTTATAGCGGAGTAATACTCCATTGTATTAATGTACCACAGTTTCTTAATCCAGTCATCTACCGATGGGCATTTCGGTTGTTTCCCAGTCTTGGCTATTGTAAATAGCGCTGCAATGAACATAGGGGTGCATATATTGTTTTGAATCAGTGTCTTGGGTTTTTCGGGATAAATACCTACGAGTGGAATTGCTGGGTCAAAAGGTAGTTCCATTTCCAGTTTTTTGAGATACCTCCATACTGACTTCCATAGTGGCTGCACCAATCTGCAGTCCCACCAACAGGGCACCAGGGTTCCCTTTTCCCCACCGCCTTGCCAGAACATATCGGTTGTTGATTTTTTGATGATCGCCATTCTGACTGGAGTGAGGTGGTATCTCATTGTGGTTTTTATTTGCATTTCCCTAATGACCAGTGAGGTTGAACATTTTTTCATATGCCTGTTGGCCTTCTGTATGTCCTCTTTAGAGAAATGTCTCTTCATATCTTCTGCCCATTTTCTAACTGGGTTGTTTGTTTTTTTGGTGTTGAGTTGCATGAGTGTTTTATAAATTTTGGATATTAACCCCTTAACAGATATATCATTAGCGAATATATTCTCCCAATCAGTAGACTTCCTTTTTGTTTTATTGAGGGTTTCCTTTGTTGTGAAAAAACTTTTAAGTCTGATATAATCCCATATGTCTCATATTATTTATTAAAGAAATTGCCTCCGAGTAGTAAAGACTGGGGCGGGTGGGAGGTAGTATGGCAAGCTGTACTAGAGATCACGACTTTTTACTCTGCATTCTTCTGCACTATTTATTATGTATATTTGAGTTAATTTGATTTAAAAATATAGGGTCCTACCATGTTCTTCAATACCACTGCCAGGCTTACCAAATTGCTGTTAGTTTACTCTTTTTTTCTTTCCTTTACACTTTAAGCTAAATTCTCTTCATTCTTTCTCAAGTATCTCAAATTACCCCCTATTTCCATTTTACACTATAATTAAGACTCTGTACACTGAATTTACTTTATTGAATTTGCCAATTCGGTGGTTGCTACCTGTATTTTTTTCCATTACTGCATTCTTCTCTACACACAGCCTCCAAAAGTATGCTCTTTTCAAAATGGTGTAGCTGTTCAAAAATCTATTTTAAAAGTACAGAGTTGAATAATAGGATTCAAAGGATTATGAACATGATGATTACAATCATATACAAACAAGGAATGGAAGAAAATATTTTTTAACATTTTCATTATTTGTAATGTTCCAGTTGTATATTTTCTATTGGGACACGATGCTTTCACTCTGTTATTAATCACTGTGCATCTTCAACTTTCCCAAAGTATCACCAACCTCAAGAATTTAAAGTAGACCTAGGAGAGTCTAGGAAATACAAGCCAAAACCCACCCAAAACACCTTCTTTGGATAATAATTTTTCAAATGGCAGCTAACATTTATTTAGCACTTAAATGGCCAGACACTGTTCTGACTACCACATAGATACATACATACTCAATTAATCCTCACAAAAACTCTAAAAGGTAAATGTACTACACCCCCCTTTAATTTTCTGAAGATTTCCAATAGTCATTTTATTTTGTTTTCTGATGGTTTTTTTTTTGGAAGATTTTGTGCTACTCTTGTTATTTCCATTTTATAGTTGAGGAAACAGGTACTTGCCCAAGGTTAAAAAGCAGAACTGTTAATTGGTAGAACTGAGATCTGACCCCAGGTAATCTGGTTCGAGTCCTGTGCTCTGAAACCATACAATGCTATATTGCCTCTCAACTCTGTGTTATATTAAAAAGTCAAGAAAGTATTACATTCACCATTGTCATCTACTTCATTATTTTTAAGTGTTTTCTCCCAAAATCTTTCAATAAAATAGCTATTTCAAAAGAGAGTTTCCTGTTTTTATACTGTCACTTCCTAAATATTCAGCACAGTGGACACACTTCTAGACATTTGCCTATTCCAGTTAATGGAGTATAATATCCATAACAAAATAAAAGTTTGACAAATTATCTGCAAACACAAAAAAGATACGAAGAGTGACTCAAACTAATTTTTGAAATAATCATACTTAATGGAACAATACAGCTGTTTTTTCCCTGATGAATTATAAAACATGAAAAGAAACAAGAAAAAAATCTATAATTCCTACATAACTGTTATGCTTAAAACAAAGACTTCCTGAATACAAAAGCTGAAGTGTACGTGTATGTTTTAGATATATAAAACAAAATTAAATTTCCAATTTTTGTACTAGTATTAACCACACTATGTAAAAATACGTTCATGTAATTTAGATTCTAAATACGGATATACAAAATTGTTTTACATATAAAATAATGAAAATCTTAAGTTAGTCTGAACCTGTGGAGTCAGTCATACAAAATCTGAGTAAGACTCTAGTAAATGAATTTTCAACCTCATTATACGGGACTTCATTAGTCACAGTAAACTAAGACATCACAAATTTTTTCATGCTCCAATATTACTACATTGCCCCAATGCAGACCTCTAGACCTATGTAAAACAGTTCTGAACAAAATTTTTTTTTAAAAGGTTTCTATAGCCAACTCATACTATACAAAAATGTACCCATTCAGTCATCTTTATATTTCATTTATTTCCAAATAAATGGTCCAATTTTACTTCTTGGCCCCTCACCTCTACCCACCCACTCTAACACCTCCTGCACTTGCAAGCGATTTTTAAATTTTTTTTTTTTGAGTAGGCTAGAGGAGGCTGTTATTTCTATAATGCCATCTAAGAGTCAAATGAATCAATGCTTATTTTATTTAAATGCAAAAAGATAAACCAAACCGTACTTTATACAGAAACCTCATAGTTATCTTTGAAATTCAATAGAGAGAGCAAAGTAATGCAACATATTTCAAATGTAAAAGTAATTTTACCTTTTATTAAGGTCTTCGTCTACAAATCCTGTGGGAATGAGAGAGAAATACTTCCCCATCTTTAGCCAAAGATTAGATTTGGGAATCCAGCCATTATGTGCATGGATAGCATGGATTTTAGCAAGCTGACGTGCAATTAGCCTGTTTAAAAACAAAACAGCATAAAAAGAAAATGTTATGCATGATACAGTTCATGTCTACCCACAGGTAAACTAAAACAACTAATGTACATCTTTTATTTATTTATTTATTTGATTTTTTATTATTAGTCACTGATGTACAAAACAATGCAATAGTTATCCTTTTCACCCCTTACAAAGTGACTCCCCCTCCCCTGGCCCTCTACCCCTGATATCATACATATCTATTACAATTCCACTGACTCCATCCCCATACTATACTCCACATCCCATGACTATATATGTGTTAAATTATAGTCAACATCTAATATTAATCAGCGGTAGCTTCAGATGTACAGTGCAGTAGTCAGGCCACTACACCGTCCATGAAGTGGTCTCCCTGACAAGACATGAGTCCTTCTGGTCCCCTAAAAAATATTTTCAACACTATTGATTGTATTCCCCAAACTATCTCTTCTACCTCTGCGGCAATATTGTAGTTACCAGTTTATGTTGCCTCGTCCCTTCCCCTTCTCCCTCATGCCCACCCCTGTCCCATCTAGCAATCATCAGTTTTTCCTCTGTGTCTCTAAGACTATTTCTGTTTACATTGCTCATTTATTCAGTTCTTTAGATGTGCATCTTTTAAAACATGATTTCATTTATACCATATACGTGTAAGATTCAAAATAATTTCGCAAGTCAACTAACTACAAGTGTTAAACAAAGGCTTAAAGTATCAGAACAAGAAATGTACAATAAATTCAGCAATTAAATATAGTGTCCCAGGGCCGGCCAAGTGGCGCAGTGGTTAAGCACTGGCCTGGGAAGCCAGCGGCCCCGGTTCAGTTCCACATATGAGGGCCAGTGACACTGCCCTCAAAAAAAAAATTAAAAAAAAAAAAAAATATATATATATATATATATATATATATATATATATATATATATATATATATATATATATGGTGTCCCAGAGAGGCTGTCTGGGAGCAGGTGACCTATTCTGGTTACACAAACAATGTTTGGGACCAACAGAACAATACACAATTACAAATGATTTCAAGGCACATATAAGACATGAATTAGAGAAATATTTAAATTGCACTGAATTATTTTATTTTGAGCCTTTGAAATTACTGAGGTTACAGGGCAGAAAGGGACTCAAGTAAAAAAGTTATTGGGGAGATAAACAGGTTTTATGAGTTAATTTCTGTAACTGTGTTAAAGACAAATTCTCTTGAACAAACATTAGGATTTTATGATGTCAGGATCAATCTTCTTGACGGAACCACAAAATAATTTGAAGCTATGTATACCTGTGTCCATGCTATCTTTATATCCATAGACCCTAGTACAGCAAATGAGCATACCAAACAGAAATAAGAATAAGTTACCAAACAGCCTATAGACTAGTAGATGGACAAATGACTTAATAGTAATCCATAAATTAAGGAACTTAGAACCGTTCCATTTTCAAGAAGCTAACAATCTAATATAATGCTCTTCAAAGACCTCCCACACAGGACCATCTAGGAATGTCTGAGGTCCCACCTCAGATCTACTCAATTCACAATCACTGGGGGTAAGCCCTAGCAAAGTGTATTTTAAACAAAATCTCCAGGTGATCCTAATCCACTGTAAAGTTTGAAGAGCACCAACATAATGCTCTACAGCTTGGTTATGTACTGTGGAAGCTTCCAAAAAAAAAAAAACAAACAGGGGCCCGGGTACTAGCCCCAGAAACTGTGACTTAATTGGTCTGGGGTGCAGACAGGACATCAAGATACTCAAAGACTTCCCAGACAATTGTAATATGCAAAAACGTTTGAGAACCACACAGCGAATCTATTACAACATTATAGTAGTATTCCTTCACCAACCTGAGATTAAAGAAGTTTTATAATATTTTTATATTATAGTGAATATTCTTATCTGTCTAGTTTCTAGAAACATGCAAGTCTTGATTTTCCTTTGGTGAAAATTCCACCCCCCTCACTTTTAGTTCATGTGGTTCACAGAGTTTACCTCAATCCTCAGTCCCTATCTCATCTGCAACACTAACTGCAGGAGTGAAGATATGATACAGACTGCCCAGAGCATTCCATCCTTTAGGCCACAATAACTGGTTCAGGGCATATTATTACCCAAGCTAGGCCAAAAGGATTTGATCCCAGAACTTTTCTTGAAGCTACTAACTTGGGTTGAAGCTATTAGAAATAGAGGACCCACCACCCCTCATTAGGCCCCAGGTGTATCACAGGTGGCAATACTAATTAGATGAGCCTACAACTGCTTATCATTTAATTGCCACTCTTGTCTCAGTTACATGTACCAATAAATTCGTTCCTTAAGTCAGTTTGATCATCCTCACTCAAGAGTCCTAATGCATTACTAAAATATCAAAATCTGTAACCATTTTAGGTATGTATGCTTTGATTCATACCTCTCAAACAAATTAACAAATAAACATTTCTTTATATAAATTAAATAACTGCTACTTCATTAACCTTCCCCAAGACCACATACTCATGTCTAACAAGAACACATTTTTATACCAGTCTCTCATGTACACATAGGCCCAAATAAATATATAATACTTTCAGCAGCAGGAAACTTCAGAAAAAAGCCAGGTGATAACAAAGCCAAAACAAAGGAGGGTGCAAATATACACACATACATACATATAAGGTCTGACAATTAAGTTTGCAAACTCATCCTATACTAGAAAAAGTGCTACATACCTCATTGCTGAATATCACTAGTCACCTTCGAAGTATACTCCCCTTGGGAATCTATGCACCGACACCAGCACCTAGTCCACCCTTCAAAGCAATTTTTGGAACTCTTTTTCTGGAAGGGCCATTAGAGCTGTCATCATATTACCCTTGATGTCCTGAATGCCATCTAAATGTCTTCCTTTCAATATTTCATTTATCTTCGGATAAAGAAAGAAGTCACTGGGGGCCAGATCAGGTGAGTAGGGAGGGTGTTCCAATACAGTTATTTGTTTACTGGCTAAAAACTCCCTCACAGACAATGCCGTGTGAGCTGGTGCACTGTCGTGATGCAAGAGCCATGAATTGTTGGCGAAAAATTCAGGTCGTCTTAACTTTTTCACGCAGCCTTTTCAGCACTTCCAAATAATAAACTTGGTTAACTGTCTGTCCAGTTGATACAAATGCATAATGAATAATCCCTCTGATATCAAAAAAGGTTAGCGACATCGTTGCAACAAGTTCAGAAACTTAATTGTCAGACCTCGTATACATGTATGAGAGAAACACATATTTCAAGCTAGTAAGAACAGGTTTAAAACTTTAAGCACAGAGTTGGGACAAGAGGCTTGAAGAAAGGTATGACCCATGTTACCTGAAACTTGAGGGGCAATCTATGTTAACAGAACATTATGTTCTAGAAATGTTTACTGAACAACAAATGGGACTGGTGATTCAGGCAAGTTTCACATATTAGAACAGGTACTTAACACCAACAAATTTTATTTGCTTTGATTTAAAAAAATAATAATGTCATTTTTTAGTTTTAAGAAAAAACCCAGTCTGTAAGAAATTAATATAAAATGTAGTTTCAGAAGTTGTCTAATTATAAGTTATTCAGCTGGGAATGACTGGAATGAAAATTCTACAGTAAATACTTCAAAAATGAATTATATGATCACAACTCCAAAGAGCTTTTACAGGCTAATGGAGTTGTTGCACATGAATACCTGCTAGAAGAGAAAGCAAGTAGGAATTTTGAGAGCTTTGACTTCTCTGGCAGAAAGGTGGATAACTGAGCCAGAATTTGAACTGATTATGTAATGCAGTAACACTGCGAAGAATTAGTTGAGTTTTTATTCTGACTATGCCATTGTACTTTCAGCTTGAACTTAAGCAAATTAATTTAATTTCTCTGAGTTTCTGTTTCCTCACGAGGAAAACAAAATTACTGGCCTGCTATATAATCTTTAAGTTCTTCTTCAAACCTAAAATTATCATATCTTGCCATGTATAATGCACTTTTTTGCCCAAATTTGTGAGGGAAAAATAAAGATGCGCGTTATACGTGTAGTACTAATTCTATATCTATATAAATGTTTTTAATTCTTTTATGTTTATGAGTTAAAAAGTGTTAAGTAACTCTAGAAATCAACAACAATATCCATATGCAAAATAATACTCTGGAATACGATAATCAGTTTTGTTGAACTTACAAATAACTTACAACGAAGAAGAGTTCTTGGCCCTCTATGATGTGTAAATATTGTTAAAAAAATTGTAAAAAAAATTTGTTACCGGTACATAAAATTTCTTGTACCACAATATGTTAAAAATAAAATTCCTTTATAATACAAAAAAAAAAGTACCTAAATGTAAACAAATAAAAATTTGAGTTAAAAAATTAAAACAAAAGATTTTTTTTCTCTGAAAGCTTGGGCCAAAAACATGGGTCCACATTATACATGGGAGTGCATTATACACAAAAAATATGGTATATTGGTATATACCCCTGAATACCAGAAAAAAATTATATGAAAATTGAATTGATTTAAAGATTTAAGTTCAGTAATGACAATATGAACTACATATTCATATTACTATACAAAGATCCCATTTCACACAAATTTCCAACTAGTTATAATAGAAATGTTAAATGAACATAAACTATGGAGTTAACAGAAACAAAATTTTCCAAATAATAGTGATTTTTATCAAAAATTTATCAAATATAATTTTCTCCTTTGAACAAATATTAGATGAAAATGCAAATTACTTTTATATGAAATTTAAAAAAAAATTTCTGCATAAGTAATATATATCTACTCAAATGGAAAACATGAAAATATTAATGATCATACTATAGTAAAATTAATATCTGCAAAAAATCTGTATCAAAACTTAAAAGCTAATTACTAATATCTTCAAAGTAAATTATAGATAAATCTGCCCCATGTATGGATGCATTATTAAAATCAGATTATATAGAGGCAAAATTAATATTAAATAACTCGGATGTTTATATAATAAGTAAAAATATATTCAGAGCGTTGTTTTCTAGCATTTTCCTACAAAATTCAAAATACAATAGCAGCAAATAATAGTAATAGCTGAGATTGCTTTATCAATACTATTTAAATACTACCACTAAGCTATCCTACAAGAGGCAAAGACCATGCCTTAATTCTTGCATCTAGTCTAAAAACGCAGTGCTTAGGAAAGGTCCTTAGCCCCGCCCACCCCTCGCCCTTCCTGCCCCCGAGTCACCGCGATGGCGGCCCTCCTGCTACGGCAAGGACGACCTGGGTCTCTGAAGACTATGCTCCTAGAAGGACGAGTGTTTCGAGGACTTGCTCCTGCAGTTTCTCTCGCCACAGAATCAGGAAAGAGTGACAAGGAATTGCCACCAAATCCCAAGAAGCAAAGTCCACCAAAAAAGTCCGCACAGGCTGCCACGCCCTTGGACACCACCACCTACAAGAATGTGCAGCACCATGATCACCCCGTGCACCTTCCTAGATCTAAACCCGAACCTGTCCAAGTTCAGCCCTCTCCGGGGGGAGGGGACTCGGCCTAAAGGACCCTCCGCAGTCTGCTGCACCCTTGCCTGCGAAAAGAAGGTCCACTCCAGTCAGGACAAAAAAAGAAAAGAAAAGGTACTTAGCAGTTATTTGATGAATTAGAGTCATTTTCTTGGCAACAGACTCAGAGTACATTTTAGAAATTTACCACAAGACCAAGACATTCTCCCACTATTAGGTTTATTGTCAGGTGGATTAAAATTTACCTTGAATTTTTAAAAATCTCATATAATAACAACTGTAACAAAATTAATGCCTTGCTATACAAAAACAAAGTGACCATCCATTTGAAATAGTGCCTGTTCTTTTCTAAGAAAGACACATCTTGTATAAGCTGCTTCTTAAAGTACAGAATTCAAGTCAACTTTTACAGGTCTAAAAACTACCTGGCCTATCTTTTCTGCAGGAAAATGAACAAGAAAAGGGAAAATATCTTTTGCAATAATACAAATATACTCATGGAAATGGCAAGTATAGTTCAATTACAATCACAGCACCTACATCCTTAAAACCTAGGTTTTCCTAAGAAAATTAAATAAGACCTAATTACAAGTTCCATAGTCATCTAAGATTTTTGATAAATTGGGCTTGAACAAAACAAGCAATTCGTAAAAAATGGCTTTATAAGAAAATTAAGTTTTTACTAATACATGAATTCAACAAAGTTGCAGAACACAAAAACAACACATAAAAATCAGTTGCAGTTCTACATTAACAGTGAACAATCCTAAAAGGAAATTAAGAGAACAATTTCATTTACAATAGCATCAAAAAGAATAAAATACTTATGAATGAACTTAACCAAGGAGGTGAAATACTTGTACACTGAAAACTATAAACATTGCTGAAAAAATTTATTATACACAAATAAATGGAAAGACATCACATTTTTGTGAATTGAAGACTTAAAATGTAAATACTACCCGAAGTTGTCTATAGATTCAAAGGACTTTCCATAAAAATCCCAATGGCACTTTTTGCATAGATAGGAAAATCGATCCTAGAATTCCAATAGACTCTTGAACCCTGGATAGCTAAAAAAAAAAAAACCTTGAAAAATAATAAAGTTAGAGGACTCACATTTCATTTCAAAACTTACTACAAACCTACAGTTACCAAAATAGTGTGGCACAGCACGTCTTCAAATGTTTCATTCAACATTGATGAGAAAAACAAAAATCAATCCCTGGCCAGGGCCACTCATTATCTGTGTAGTTTGCAAGTTCTCCCCATGTCTGTGTAGATTTTCTCAAGGTACTCCGGTTTTCCTCTTAGCAGGTTAGGTGAATTAGTGTCTAAACTGCCCCAGTCTCAGTGAGTGTGAGAGTGCATGCACTGTGATGGAAGGGTGCTCATTCTGTCCAAGGTTCACGCCTTGGGCCCAGTTGTCAAGATACGCTCCAGCCACTCATGACCCTGAACTGGAATAAGCAGGTTGGAAAATATTCCGTTTTTATTAATCTTTCTTAAATATATGTGTAGCTCACATATATTTCAGTGCTTAATATTAGAAGTGTTTCAGGTCTTTATTTAGAATTTTGGTGATGTTTTTGTAACCAGAAATATGCTGTAAATTTACTACTGACCCTTGAACAACTCAGGGATTATAGACACCGACCCCCCTGCGCAGTTGAAAATCCGTGTATAACTTCTGACTTCCAAAAATCTTAACTACTAATAATCTACTGTTGATTAGAAGCCTTACTGATTGAACATAGCTAATTAATACATATTTTGTATATTATATGTACTATATACTGTATTTTTACAATAACATAAGCTAGAGAAAATGTTAAGAAAATCATAAGGAAAATACATTTACAGTACTGCACTGTATTTATTGATACTATAAGTTTATGTTGTCTGTTTATAAGGTTGTCTGTCAGTACCTAAACATCAATATTCTTATATGATACAACACACTGTAGATGTTATACATATTTCTCTAACACTAAACAAAGATAATGTGAAAAGATACTGTGAAAAAGAAATCTATATTTGTTTACAGATTAATGATTCATGCATAGATAACAAAGCAGCAATATGACTGCTTTATGGTAGCCTAGTGTAATCAATAAGACTGCTTCATGGTATTAAGGAAATCTCCAAAAAATTCTTCTAACATATTTAATGAAAACAATCCATGTGTAAGTGGACTCGCACAGTTCAAACCTGTGTTGTTCAAGGGTCAACTGTGTACCAATTAGCCTATGGTAAAGTTGGTGTTATCATACGTCGTTTGGCTTAAGGTTGCAGTTTCCAAAAACCTACTGACAATGTTTTAAATGAGGACTTACTGTACTGGCATAAAGACAGAAGTATAGATAATGGTTTAGAATAGAGACACCAGAAATAAATCCTTGAATTTATGCTCAAATGATTTTCAATAAGGATCCCAAGATCATTCAATGGGCAGAAGACAGTCTTCAACAGCTGATATTGGGAAACCGGCTGGGAAAACTGGATAATTACATGTAAAAGAAAAAAGTTGAACCTTCTCCTTATACCATATACAAAAACTAATTCAAAATGGATCAAAAATCCAAATGTAAAATTCTTAAAAGAAAAAAATAGGGGGAAAGCTAAATGACATTGGATTTAGCAATGTTTTCTTAGATACCCCACAAAAAACAAACAACAAAATTTAAAACAGATAAACTGGATCACATCAAAATTTAACAATGCATCAAAGGACAAAATCGACAGACTGAAAGGCAACCCACAAAATCAGAGAACAGATTTACAAATCAAATAAAAGACGAGGGATTAATATCCAGAATACTCATATGTAAAGTACTCCTACAACTCAATGACAAAAAAACAATACAACTAGAAAATAGGTAAAGGACTTGAATTGACATTCCCCCCGAAGAAGATACTACAAAGGCCAACAAGCATAAGAAAAAGATGGTAAATATCAGTAGTCACAAGAGAATCAAAATCAAAACCACAATGAGATACCCCCTCATACCCATTAGGATGGCTACTATCAAAAAAAATAAAAAAAAAAAAATCCCCAAACAGTAAGTGTTGGCAAGTTTATGAAGAAACTGGAACTCTTGTGTGCTGTTGGTAGGAATGTAAAATGGTGCGGCCACTATGGAAAACAGTATGGCGGTTCCTCAAAAAATCAAAAATAGAACTACCATATGATACAGCAATTCCACTTCTGGTTACATTCACAACAGAATTGAAAGCAGGGTCTCAAAAAAATATCTGCACTCCTGTGTTCATGTTTTCATAACAGTGTTAATCACAACAACCAAAAGGCAACCCAAATGTCCATCCATGGATAAATGGATAAACAAAACATGGTATATACATAAAATGGAGTATTAGCCTTAAAATGCAAAGAAATTCTGACACATGCTACAACAGGGATGAACCTTAAAGACATCATGCTAAGTGAAATGAGTCAGTCAAAAAACACAAAAGTATAAATCCACTTACATGAAGTACCTAGAACAAATTCATATAGACAAAAAGCAGAATGATGGCTGCCAAAGCTGTTGGGTGGGGGAGACTGGGAACATGTTTACTAGTTTAATGCATATAAAATTTTCATTATGCAAGATGAAAAGAATTGTGGAGACTGGATGCACAGTGTGAATGTACTTAACACTATATAATATATGTATTATATATTATAACACTGTATGAACTGTATACTTAAAAAATGATTTAATAGGGCCAGCTGAGTGGCACATTGGTTAAGAGCTGGTTTTGGGATGCCAGCGGCCCCGGTTCAGATTACACATATGAGGGCCAGTGATACTGCCCTCTACAGCTAACAACAGCTCCACCTGGAGCTGGGCTATGCGAGCCCCGGCAATGGTGTAGGCTGCAGCCCCTGCTGCAGTGGGCTGCCATAGGCTACAGTGAGCAGCCGGCAGCCAGCGTGAGCGGCCAGCAGCCAGCATGAGTGCCAAGAGCCACGGTGAGCGACCATCCAGAGGTCGGTGACCGATCTGCCTCATCTGGGAAGAGCTCAAGGAGGATACCAACATGGGCCAGTGAAGCAACGTCCTCTGCAACTAGACTGAAGAACAAAAAGACAGCAACTTGTCTGTTCCCCTCCCCCAATTCCCCAATAAAATCTTTAAATAAAAAGACTTTATTATAGCACTTCAATTGTTTTCTATTGGCAAATTTTATATACAACAGGAAAACTATAAAAAGTCTTTTAATTAAGGTAACTTAGTATTATTTAATAAACAATTTGTTTTGCATATAAAGAAGGTAATAAAAACTTAAAGATTTCTGACTTTTCACAGTCATAGATTGGTCCTTCTACCTAGTCTCAGTAAGTAAGGTTTCACTCAACTAACATTAAGGCAAATGCTATTTTAAAATCCCATAATCAATAAAGCCAAATATTTAAAAATCTCAAGGCTTCAGAGAATTTCCTCAAATATCCACTAATACTTACTACTTGCCCCCCCCCATTGGAAACTCTTAAAAAATTAAGAACATTATAACATGAATTTTTTGGAATTGAAAAATAATCCCTAATCTTACTATCGTAATATAATTTATTTCATTTTTACATACTACCTTTGAGTTTTCACATAAGCAAATTACTGCCTGATCGTGGCTACAGTGCAACTATCAAACTGAGTTTTTTTCCTCCTAGCCCTGAAATAAGCCGTTTTGCAAGTTTTAGACAATATTCAAAATTATCACACCAATAGTAGCATAATACATACTAATGCTGTTGTACCTTAGTTATATCTGAATATAAGAGTAGTCATGACAGAAACACAGTATATAACTTTTCTAAAGTTACTAGATAGTGCCTTATTGATTTCCAAAAGAGAACTTTTCAAATTATACTTGCAACCCACAATGTACCATTTTCACGACAATACCCTCAGCACTGGAAGTCAGTGTTTTTAAGTTACACTTCTTGAAAATGTGCAATAATTTATTTTAAACTGCTTATCTATTATGTCTGTTGCTGGGTGGTTTTTAAACTTTAAGCAGGATCCCCAACAAAGGGCAAGTTTTAAAGAAATACCTGATGAGAAAATTCCTAAACACCTTTCAATTTTAAAAAATGTTCTGAAGGTCTCTGCAATATTTGATGAATACAGAAGAGTTCAAATAAAACAGATCATGATAAATTTCTGTAAGTTGAATTACTAGTTAAGCATTAAGTTGGTGCAACTCGTCTTTACCTATAATCCCATTCCCTCAGCCTCCTCCATGTTGTGCTTCATCCTTTAAAGTACCCAGTTCAAATGTCATCTCAGTAAAATACTGCCTAATTTCCTAAGCATACCACAGGAAACTATCTGCACTTTTTTGAAAAGCTTTTCTCTTTTTTTCCCCTTATTTTTTCCCTTATTTTTTCCCAAGGTTACTGTCTGCCAGACTGTAAATTACTAGGACAGCAGGGACTGTTTGAATTATTTTTCTTCCTGTAGAACAAATCAAACATAAACACATATCCCAATGCCTTTTATTTTTAAAGTAGATATTCTTTATTATAACCTTAATATAAGCAAATAAATATGTCTGAATGAACCAACGCAACAAGAGTACTGTGGACTCTGATCTAAGGTTCAATCAGTATTTGCTGAAGCTGTGATTTATCAGTTCAAATTGTGGGCTACATATTAAGTTTACCTAATAACAATGGCCCAAAATGTGATATCTAACTAATCCCCACATTGGCAAAAGTCCTTACTAATTAATAAATCAAAGATCCCAGATTACCATAAATATACAGAACTTGTTTTTTTAAAAAAGAAAAGCTAAAAAGGCACACCATCCCAAATTTACATCCATAACCTCAACTTGGAGATCCAGAATCATTTATCCAACTGCTTACTTGATGTTTTTAAAAAATATTTCACTATACATATTTGAAAATAATAAAACCCTATTCTTTTTTTTTTTGAAGATTTTATTGGGGGAGTGAGGAGGGGAACAGCGTCAGGGAATTGGGGAAGGAGAACAGACAAGTTGCTGTCCTTTCGTTCTTTAGTCTAGCTGTGGACGACGTCAGTTCTCTGGCCCAAGTTGGTATTATCATTGCGCTCTTTCCGGGTGCGGCATTTGGGTCATCGGCCACTGGACGGCCGCTCATCGAGGCTCTTGGCAGTTCACACTGGCTGCAGGCATCTCACGCTGGCTGACGGCCACTCACTGTAGCTTATTGGCAACCCGCTGCAGCCTACACCGTCGCCGGCGACTCACGGCAGCCCAGCTCCAGGTTGAGCTGTTGTTCACCATCTTAGCTATAGAGGGCACAGCGTCACTGGCCTTAATGTGGTATCGGATCCGGAGCCCTGCTGTTCAGAGCTGGCATCCCAAGCCAGCTAGCTCTTAACCAACGCACCACTCAGCCGGCCCAAGCCATATTCTTTTTTAAAATCATTCATAATTCAGCTATCTTATGAATTCAAACATGCCTTGCCCTCAATTAGCTTTTCTTTTTGTACTTTGTGATTTACAGTAATTAACAAAACCTGCTAAACACTTTAATATACCATTAGAGAATTACAACATAATCTAAAGTATATTTAATTGCAAAATAAGTTAAAACAGCAAGTGCTTCTAGTCATATTAAACATATTCTGTTATTATAGAGAGGTCCTGTCATCTCCCTTTGCTTCCTTTCTCAGCTTCCACTCTGCTTCTCTTTTTCAAAATTGTGGGTCAGTTCAATAAATCACTTATTTTAAGCCAACTGTCAGAATTTAATTGAAAGTACTGATTTTGGTTTCTAACAGTATGTATTTTTTATGGAATGTGTGTATGCCTATATTAGTATCATTTATATACTATATATTCTAAAAAAGTAGATCTCAATGAAAGTACAGAAAAAAGCTTTTGAATGCTTTTTAGGTTCACAAAAAAAGTGAAGTGAAGGGAAAGTTCAGAAATGTCCCATTTACACATTGTCCCCACACATGCATCACCCCCTCTATTATCACCAACCCCCAATAAAGTAGTATATTGATTACAACTGATGAACTCACAATGACACATCATTATCACCTAAAGTCCATAGTTCACATTAGGGTTCACTCTTGGTGTTGTATTATACATTCTAAGGGTTTAACAAATTTATAACAGGTATGCACCACTGAAGCTTTATTTTTACACACAGATATTTTCACTATCCTAAAAATCCTGTTACATCTGTTCATCCCTCTCTTCTCCACAACCCTTGGCAACCACTGATGTTTTTGCTGTCTCCATAGTTTTGCCTCTTTCAGAATGTCATGTGGTTGATTTAACAACAAACATTTTTGTGACACTGTATCAAATGGTAAAGTGAGCTTTGACAAAGCTTCAGTGTTCTTAATCAAACACTTATTCTTAAAAATCATTATTCTTCTTAAAAAGATCATTTATGAAAAGCTTTCCTGTTGAAATACCAATTCTACAGTAAGTTTAATAATGATTATTTCATTATATAATTATCAGAAATCAATAGAAAGAAGTCTGTATTCATTTTCTGCAAGAGCCTATTCAAGTATACAAATTTTCATTATTTTTTATAAGATCTTACTATTTTCTTTTTATTTTATGTTCTTTACTCAGTAAGAAGAAATATTAACTTACTCATCAATAGTATTCTTTTGGGATGTACTTCTAGTCATGTGATCAGGCAAATTACTTAAGATCTTTGCACTTTTCTCATTTATTAAAATGGGGTTATAATATTACTATGCCACATCCATACACCTCTTTGATACCCTAGGATTGTTCTGAGTTGAATTTATTAATGTATATAAGGTGTTTACAACAGCATCTAGAGCTCATATTAAGTGCTAAATCAGTACTAGTTACCATCATCACTTTATTGTATTATTTCTCAGAATTGTAATATATATCTGTTACTATTATTTTTCAGTATTGGCTAAAAAAATAAACATCTTAAATTTTAAATATAGTCTCTTCAAAGAAGTTAAAATGAAACCTCAAACAAAAGTGAACAAATGAATAGTAATTAATTAACTAAAACTGCTTAGCTGAGAAGGATTCTGAGGTCTCATCTAGGTTCACAGGAGGAAAGAGTTCCAAGACTGATTAGTACAGTCTGTCACAAACAAGGTAGTGGGGGTGTTAATGGCAATAAATATTCGCTATGCCACATCCACATACCTCTTTTTTTTTTTGGGGGGGGGGGTTTGGGGGGGTTTTTTTAGGGCAGTGTCCCTGGCCCTTACATGTGGGATCCGAACCGGGGCCGCTGGCTTCACAAGCCAGTGCTTAACCACCGCGCCACTCGGCCGGCCCTCCATATACCTCTTTGATACACTTCAGGGAACACTACATACCATAATAAATAGTACTTTAAAGCAAAAAGTGTACGTTTGAATTTTAAAATCCAAAACTGTTTCTAGAAGCATAAAGCCAAAAGATTGATAATATGCATGATCATCTGCCTAAGCAGTATTTTAATATTTTCTTTAGTTAACATCCAAGTTGTCAGAAGCTCTGTAGTAGCTGGGCAAAATGTGAAAAGTCTTAACAGAATAAAAATTATAATTATAAAATCTAACACTTAGATAGCATTTACATACACATGAGAGGCTTTAAGTTTTTATATATATTAACAACTTTAATTCTTACAACAATCCTAAAGGTAGGTACTATTATTCCCATCTCTTAGATGAAGCAATTGAGGCACAAAATGTTTAAGTACTGTGCCCAAATTTACACAGCTCTCAAAGCTACAGCAATCTGGCTTCACAGTGTACACAGTGACAGAGTTATACTGCCAAATATAGACTTTCACATAGCTTCTGATTCCACTATCACTGGAAGAGATTTCCACTATTACTGAAAGAGAAAAAAAAATACCCCGGGTGTCCAGTTTCCATCATGTGACTACAGAGTAAAAGGAGGTAAGAATTTCCTGGATATGAAATTCTACCAGAAGACAGTGCTGAATGCCAGCAGTTCAACTGAAAGTTTAAATTTGGTGTATTAAAGACAGTTTAGGAACATCAATGTAAATCTATGAAAGTGTGGGTTTTACAAAGGCATTAGGACTGCTACACCAGTAAAAATGGTATTACCCTTACACAACTTTTTCTTAAACCTTTTGGACAGCGACTCTTAAAACTAATATTTTCAGGGACGGCCAAGTGGCGCGGTGGTTAAGCGCTGGTTTGGGAAGCCAGCAGTCCCGGTTCGTTCCCACATATGGGGGCCAGTGACACTGCCCTCAAAAAAAAAAAAAATCCCTAATATCTTCTTCTCTGCTTTAGTTAGGAAGCTCATATGGCTCTTCTCTAACAAACAAGAAATATTTTTTGTATCTGAATCTAACTCCAGCTTTTCCTTTGGCCTATTTTATGCAACTATTCATTTTTAATCCTGTTATATAAATATTTCCCCACCACTGGGAACAAGATTTAGGAATATGAATATGAATATATGCCTCAAAATACAAAAAAATTTTACACAAAAGAACAAACATAAACCTATTAATCACGATCCTTCAACACATTCTTGACAGTATATTCATGTAAGGGCAGGAACTATATCTGATGGTTAAAATTAGGGTTTTAGTAGATTTCTATGCCAAAATATTATAAGACATTCTTATAAAAAAATAACACATTAAATAATAAAAAGTTTAAAGAGTACAAAGATGTGTTAGCAGAATTTTAAAAATCATAATAAGCAAGAACTCTGAAAATATGAGCAATTGAGTAAATTTAGTAATAAGAAAGGGGTAACACTCTGAGTCAAGCACCGGTAAGCCTTGTTCTTCTGTAGTAGACGCATCCAAAACCTCTTGTAGTCCTATCTTTAGCAGAGTCAACTATCAGAATGGTAGACAGAAAGGAAATGTTTTCCTTTAGCAAAAACAAAATCCTAACTCTTTAGTTAAGTTTCTAAGTTAAACAAATAGTTGCTCAAAGAAAAAAAGATAGTTCTAAAATACATTTCCTTAGCATACTTCATACTCTTTATTTTTCAAAAGGCAAAATCATTTAGAAAAAGAAATGTACCTGAAAATGGCAGGGTTGCAGACATGCTTTGGATCCAACGCTTCTCCCTGTATAAATTCATAGCACAGTCCATTATTGAAGGTACAGTAGAGTTGTGGTGCACAGCCATGAGCCTGTAATACTCGGAAACTCTTCACTTCCTCATCTCGATCGACTAACAACTCAGTCTTATTGCCATAAATTCGCACCAGGACTACATCCTCCATTGTATTACCCACATAACAGCCAATAAGTTTATTTGTGATTCCATCTGTGAAAAGCTGCCCAAAAAAAAGGAAAAGAAATGGGGAGGAAAGCAATTATATACTTTTAAGGAATTGAATATGAGATAATTTGTAATTAAGTACTAATTAAAATATCTACTTTTAACACAAAAGAACTTTTGAATACAATTTTGCCTAACATGTCTATAATTTTAATATCAGATTTAAATAAAGAAAGGAATTCTACTGTTTACATCCTCACCTTTAATTTCTATAACATTGTCTCTTTTGATCCAAAAGTGTTGATTATTCAATCTCCAGTACTGCCATACAATTTCATACCTACTGTATCTAAGTCTGCCTTGTGCTGTAATCATTGCAAATATATATATGTATGTGTGGAAAGTCTGACGACAGGGACACTGTCCTCTTCCTTGCATGGTATATGACATACAAAAGGTTTGCAATAATGTTCACAAGTTCAAATATACAAATGTAATCTACCATAATTTACATTATGATAAATCTCCAGCTTATAAAATCTGAATTTTAAATGTTACTTAACATAATATACATTAGGTAAGTAATCAGGTTATAGTAATTTAAACTTGAATGCAAAGCTAAAAAAAGAAGTGCAACCTTAATTAGTGGTAGACAGGCAGGTGGCGATTTCTATATTTTCTAGAAGAGACTTTTGGGACTTTTTAAGGGCATTAAGTCAAGTACTTCAAGACTTTATTTTTAGATCTAAGTACAAATGGCACATTAAGTAAACAGATACTATTAACATTTCTCAAAAATTCTATTCTTCATTTTTCTCTATAGTAATTTGGCAGGGAAACTAACTCTTCTATTTACCCAGTTATATTTCAGAGCATTGGAGGCTCTACGGTGGAATAAAGGGACAAGAGGTAAAAGTGAAAATAAGAGTTAAGGACATTTTTTCTAAGACAACTAGAAAGAGCAGGAAAAAAAGGACAGAGGATAGCTTAAATGTATATATTATAACTAATGCCTAAGAAAGAGAACAAACATTTCAATTTCAGTAAGACAGTTGTAATGATATCTGAAAAGGCTTTAGATCTTCAGATGAAATTTTGAAAGAGTTTACTAAAATTAATATACATCTGACAAGTTTTTATATAATGGGTTTTTATTATATACAAGGTTGGACTATTACCCTTATTTACGTATGAAGTAATGTAAAGAGACTTATTTTTGAATATCCATATTTTTTAGGTATGTAGAGACATAAAATATCACTCTCCACCTAGATTTCAAAAAGATTGTATGCAGGAAGACACGGACAAGAAGCATATGCACCGAAATTAAATGCCAATCATCATTTTACTAAAACCTGTATTAAAAAGTATATTGTTTCTTATTACAATGCCATATCAATTCACATGTTATTCTGTAACTTCTTCAGATATCATGTGGAGATAAAATATTTCAATTACTGTAACAAAGATTAAGGAACAGTCTGAAATGCTTATAAATGACACTTTACACTCCTCAAATGCCAAGACTCGAATTTATTTTCTGTATTCTCATAGCAAAGAGTAGATACTTAACACTTAAACACTAAAACCCATATGTTGGGCTGTCGGGAAAGTCATTACATATTTTTTCTATGTTTTTCGTTGCAAAAATGCATGACTTTTCCAACAACAAAATTGTTGACAAAATTAATGTGTTCTTAACCTAGTTTTTAACAAATGCATTCTCTCTCTTGCCTATAGTAAATTTCTTTAATTGTGCATTTATGTGTACATACAGAAACATCCATGTAAGACATATGCACGTAAAGGCCTAGGGATAGGTAATAAGATTACTGAATACAGATTACTGAACACTATTATATTTTTAAGTATGACAGGATCTCAACTCCTGACAGGATCTCAACTCCTGATATTAAATTAACCCTAACATTCTCTATTGTACAACAGGCACACATGTGCAATGAAATGACAGTCACAATAAATTCCTGGGTAAAAATATGAATAATATAACTCCATATTTATAAAAACAGTTCATGTGTAAATAAGCATAAAACATCTGCAAAAATATTCAATAAAAATCTGAGGTAGTTTAAATCTTGTTTCTTGTTTCTAAGTAGTTTAAATTTTTTTTCTTTTGGCTTATGTACATTTTCTCACTTTTTTTCTGCAAGGAAACTAGTTCACAAGTGAAAAAATAAAATTAGAGATGATAAGGAGCCCAACAGCTAGGAACTTCCAGCCTGGCACACACAGCAAGGCCTTGAGGTTCTGTTGAACATAAACAATTTCACAAAACACCAACATCAGATGAGGCCTATCTGGGGCCATAAAGGGTCAAGACAAAATACAAAATCACTATAATCATGTCTGAACGTAGGCAAAATTATGAAATTTTCCTAAACCACAAAAATGACCAAACATCCCTCTATTTTACCTAATTTGAGTGACTTCTATTCCTTTTCCAGTCACAGCTTTGCCCTGCTTCATTCGTCCAGTCCTCTAGGTAAAATTAAGATACCCACACAGCCACAGATGTACCCCACTTTCTTCCTAACAGCACCCAATCCAGAGGAAAGGTTGTTTCCCTGAACCCTCTCCCATATCATCAAACCCAAATCCTATACAATAAGTCCTTTCTAATAGCCACTTACTGAGATCACCACCATTCCCCATGATATAAATTCTCCGTGACTACAGTGAGTAATAATCCAAAGTTGTTCAGCTATAGTTGTGTTCTTGATGGTCTCTTCATGGAAAACACTGACTTTAAAGATGTATGGATAATGCTCTTTGCTCTTGGACAGTTCCCACCTCATACATAAACTTGCAGGTGATTCAATGAGCTGAACCTACCCAAATGTACAATTAAAATACACTACACTATATACTAAGTAAGTATACTACACTAGATATATACTATTAGGTTGGTGCAAACATAATTCCGGTTTTTGCATTGTTGATGTTTGCCTTTTGATATTCTAATACATTCTTAAATAAATGTGGTTATGTTATACTTTATTTTAATATGCGTTTCTTGCTTTGTGTTTTTTTTGCTAATGAGTTGTTACTTGCTGTTTATTTTATATGTATATTAAGCTATGGAAATGATGTTAGACAAAAAGCAAATTTGAGCGATTTTCAAATTCGAGCAATTTTCTTATTCGAATTCAAAACGGGTAACAAAGCAGGGGAGACAACTTGCAACATCAACAACGAACGCATTTGGCCCTGGAACTGCTAACGAACATACAGCCCAGTGGTGGCTCAAGAAGTTTTGCAAAGGAGACCAGAGCCTTGAAGATGAGAAGCATAGTGGCAGGCCATCAGAACTTGACAATGACAAATTGAGAGCAATCATCGAAGCTCATCCTCTTACAGCTACATGAGAAGTTGCCGAAGAACTCAGCGTCAACCTTTCTACTGTTGTTCAGCATTTGAAGCAAATTGGAAAGGTGCAAAAGCTCGATAAGTGGGTGCCTCATGAGCTGACCACAAATGAAAAAATTCATCATTTTGAAATGTCATCTTCTCTGATTCTACACAACAAACTATTTTTCTATCGGATTGTGACATGCAACAAAAAGTAGATTTTATATGACAACCAGTGATGCCAGCTCTGTGACTGGACCTAGAAAAAGCTTCAAAGCACTTCCCAAAGCCAAGCTTGCACCAAAAAAAAGGTTATGTCACTGTTTGGTGGTTTGCTGGAGCTTTGATCCACTATACCTTTCTGAATCCCGATGAAACCATTACATCTGAGAAGCATGCTCAGCAAATCAATGAGATGCACCAAAAACTGCAAGCCTGCAGCTGGCATTAGTGAACAGAAAAGGCTCAATTCTTTTTCACAACAACACCTGATGGCACATCACATAACCAATGTTTCAAAAGTTGAACGAACTTGGGGCCGGCCAGGTGGAGCAGTTGGTTAGAGCATGAGCTCTGAGTAACAGGGTCGCTGGTTCGATTCCCACATAGGCCATTGAGCTGTGTAGGAGCTGAGATGCTGCTGAGCTGCCAACAGGCAGCCAGATGGCTCAGCTGGTGAGAGCATGTGCTCTTAACTACAAGGTTGCCAGTTCGATTCCTACATGGGATGGTGGGCTGTACCTCCCCTCCCCCCACTTCAATGAGACTGAGAGAGGCAACCAGACTTGAAGCTGAGACTGCGCCCTCTACAACAAAGACTGAAGGACAACAATTTGACTTGGAGCTGATGGGTCCTGGAAAAACGCAATGTTCCCTTCCCCAACTCCCCAACATTGTTCCCTTCCCCAATTCCACAATAAAATCTTTAAAAAAAAGAAAAGAAAAGTTGAAAGAATTGGGCTACGAAGTTTTGCCTCATCCCCAACTCCCCAACACTGTTCCCTTCCCCAATTCCACAATAAAATCTTAAAAAAAAGAAAAGAAAAGTTGAAATAATTGGGCTACCAAGTTTTGCCTCATCCGCCATATTCACCTGACCTCTTGTCAACCGAATACCACTTCTTCAAGCATCTCAACAACTTTTTGCAGGGAAAATGCTTCCACAACCAGCAGGATGCTGAAAATTCTTTCCAAGAGTTTGTCAAATCCTGAAGCATGGATTTTCATGCTACAGGAATAAACAAACTTATTTCTCATTAGCAAAAAATGTGTTGATTATAATGGGTCCTATTTTGATTAATAAAGATGTGTTTGAGCCTAGTTATAATGATTTAAAATTCACGGTCCGAAAACACAATTACTTTTGCACCAACCTAGTAGAAATATAAAATTACACATCAGTGGAGGGGTACAAAACTAACATAAATTTCATGAAGCTCCTTTTCACAGGGTTTACTGTGCATTATTTATCAAGTATTTAGGATAGTACCATTTTAGATGATGAACTACAAATACAAAGCAAGATTGTTTGAGCTTGAATTCTAGCTGAGTTATCTACAAGCTGAGTAACCTCAGGCAAGTCACTTAACCTCAGTGTGCTTCATTTTCCTCATGCATAGTATCAGCGTATTAGACTCTACAACAATGTTATGAGAATCAATGAGTTAATTTACATAAAAGCACTTAGAAGGGTGCCTGGCACACACTAAGGTCTTAACGAGTTTGTGGATAATTACATACAGAGGGTGCCAAAAAAAACATATACACATTTTAAGAAAGGAAAAAACTGTATTAAAATTACGCTGATGGTAACCACTTGAACCCTTCCTCTTCATCCCCCACATAAAGTTTTCTTCCTAGGTAATTCATTCTTCTCCTGTGAACATCCCTATTTCCAACACCCAAATCTTGTCAATCTCCTATCCGCAGTATTTTAATAACCTCACTGGTCTATCTTACACGAGTTTAACCACCTTCCTCCCTTCTAAAAACATTCACTCTCTACACTGACCTAAATAAGATATCTAAACAACAATTATGAACATGATGATAGGCAATCTTCAAATGGCCCCACATTGCTCAGAAAATGAAGTTCAAGATCCTTAGGGCATGCAAGTTCCTTGATGCCTCTTCAAGTTATCTAGTAATCTATATAACAAATTAACCCTTCTATACCTTCACCTCACTAACTTCCAACATTCTTTAAAATTCCAATATAGGATCTATCTCTTCTAGGAGATAGTCCCTAAACTCAGGTAAGGCATAAATACTTCTCAGTGCTTGCTATTATAGTACCCTACACATAGCATTTACTAAAGTGCACTGTAATTGCTTAATTATATTTGTCACTTCATATTATACTGTGACTTCTTCTGAGACTTGGAACATACTGAAAAAAGGGAAAAAAAGTAAAGGAGATAAAACATGAATACAAAACAGATGGGTCGAACAGAAGATAACAGTTAAGATGGTAGGGAGAAAATCTCAACTACCTAAGTAGTTGCATTAAATGTAAAAGAACTAAATAATCTGATTAAAAGGCTAAGTATGAAAAAAACTATATGTGACTTTCACAAGAGACATGCAAAATAAAGCTGATGTAGTCACACCATATAAAACAAAAGAAAGCATAAGGATATATTCCTGATGATATATAGGGACATTTTATAATGATAAAAGGATTGATCCAACAAGAGATAACCGTTTTAAATGTATATGCATCCAATAACACAACTTCAAAATACATATAGCAAAAACTGACATATTAAATACATTCCACAGTAATTGTTCAAAACTTGAGCACATCTTTAAAAGAGATGATTTTTTAAAAACAGAAAAAAATCAATAAGTATACAAAAGACATTAACAGAATTTAAAATCCTACATAAATGCCAAGGACACTGTACCTAAGAACCGAATATGCATCCTTTTCAAGTCTACATGAAACATTACCAAAATTAACTATATAGGCCTGTTTATAAAGCAAGCCTTGATAAATATCAAATGATTAAAATCATTCAGACATTTTCTCAAACTACAATGGATATGAGCTAGACATTAGTAACACACCACACATACACATATCAAATAAAAATAGTTAAGATGGTAAATTATTTGTTTCTTGCCACAATAAAGAAAAAAACAAAAATTCTCCCACTCATTTGAAACAAAGCAATGAACATCAAAATCCATACGATGAAGAAAATACAATGGTAATTAGAAAACATTCTGAACTGAATGATAATAAAGACATATCAAAATCTGTTCGTGCTTATAGGAACATGTAAAGTAAAAAATACTAAGAATTTAAAAAGCAGGTAGGACATCCCAGATGGTGCAGACAAATACTGTCTGCTTACTTCTGTGAACAAATTAAAATTACAACTAAATTATACAACAATCAACCTAGAGAACCATCTGAAGTCCAGCTGAACAGAAGTTTTATAGTTAAGGATATAAAGAAGACATGTTAAGACTGGTAGGAGGGGCAGAGAAGCAGAAGGGCAGGCCCCAAACCTCCGCGTGGTAGATGAAAATCGGGAGGGATATCCTGGCAGCAGAGATCCCCCTAGAGAAGCAAGGGACACCAGCCCCACACCGGACCCTCCAGCTCAGAATACAGGTACCAGGAAGAGGAGACCCAACATCATCTGGCTGTGAAAAACAGTGGGAATTCCATCCAACCAAATGGGATGGAAGGCTGCAGGAAACCCAGACATCCTCTTAAAGAGCCCACACACAGCCTCACTTGCTCACAGACAGTCACTCTGAAATCTGGCGGAGGGACGGTAATTCAAGGGAGTCAGAGACATACGGGGAGAAAGGAATGGAGGGACAGTAGCTATTTTCCCTGTGTGACCGTCCTCCTGCCGCACAGCCAACAGACAGGCGCCATCTTTCCTGTGTTCAGCCCTCCCCCACATGGCCAAATCTGAAGTGGTCTGATGGGTTCCACTCCTGAGGTCCCTCCCTACCCATCTCCCCACCAGCTCAGAGGCACTTTCTCAGGGGGCAGTCAGCCCCGTCCACATTGCACTTTTTCTTGGAAAACTATTGGGCCCACTGTATCAATTCCATGTGCTGAGACTTTTGCTGAGTAACTAACTCCAGGCACAGCACTGACATCAAGCCACAATCTACATTAACTGGTAAACACAACTCTTCCACTCTAGTGATTCCCTGAGACCCTGCCTCACCCAACTTACATACTGCATGAGACTTTATCAGGGATGTGTGATGTGGAGCCTTTCCGTTGTGATCAAAAAATACGGTGAATGCTGCTGCTGAATGCCATCCAATGGAAAGGCAGGGATCTTTAATATATGAAGTGGCATGTTGATAACCTTGTACAGTGTGTGACAAGTTTCAACTTGTTTGGTGCAGTGGGGTGTGAGCTACAGTTGACAGAAGGTGTGTCATAAAGTGTGCCATAAATCATGGATCAAGAACAACACATTAACATGAAATTTTGTTTCAAACTGCAAAAAAGTGCTAAAGAAACACACAAAATGGTAAAATTAGTTTATGGTGATGCTGCAGTGACCATGAAGACAGTTTACAAATGGTTCGAGCAATTTCGTAATGATTGTGAATCAACTGAAGATGAGGAGAGATCAGGGCATCCTTTAACATCAAAGACGGCCTGAGAAATGGGCAGTTTCATCCTCCATCATGACATTTCGTGTCACACATCACTTCTGGTATGGAAATTTCTGTCAAACAAAGACATTACAGTGTGTCTTCATCCACCTTATTCACTGGATCTGGCACTATGCAACTTCTGGCTCTTCCACAAAGTCAAAATGATCATGAAATATAAACATTTTGAATCAACTCAGGACACTGAGGCAGCCACTACAGCACAACTAAAGACACTCACAAAAACAGGACTTTCAAAACTGCTTCAGAAAGTGGCAAGCATAATGGAATAAATGTGTTTGAAGCAAGGGATTCTTAGGGGGGATTAATGGTAATGTGTCTTTCACTTTAATAAGTTTTTATTATTTAAACAATCACCGTATTGTTTGATCACACCTTGTATAAAAATCCATTGAGTATCTGCATACCAACAAGCCATTATTTTTTTAAAGATTTTTTTTTAAATTGGGGAATTGGTGAGGGGAACAGTGTTGGGGAATTGGGGAAGGGGAACACTGTGTTTTTCCAAGACCCATCAGCTCCAAGTCAAATTGTTGTCCTTCAATCCTAGCTGTGAAAGGAACAAGCTCAGCTCTAAGTCCAGTCCCTGCTTCCAATCTAGTTTGGGGAGCTGCAGAGTACTCTATCATCCCATGTGGGAGTCGAACTGGCCACCTTGTTGCACACTGAGCCATCTGGCCATCCCATAGGGGTGTCGAACCAGCAACCTTGCTGCTAAGAGCACGCACTCTCAGCAGCTCAGCGGCAGCTCAGCTCGGGCACAGCTCACTGGCCCATGTGGGCAGCTCATGCTCTTAACCAACTGAGCCACTAGGCCAGCCCCACAAACCATTTTTAAATTATACCCTTTACATTAGTATCAAAAAGCATCATGGGCCAGCCGAGTGGCGTGGTGATTAAGAGCTGGCTGGGGATGCCAGCGGCCCGGGGTTCAGATCCCACATCTGAGGGTCAGTGACACTGCCCTATACAGCTAAGATGGTGAATAACAGCTCCACCTGGAGCTGGGCTGCTTTGAGTCCCCGGGACGGCATGGCTGCAAGCCCCTGCTGCAGTGGGCTGCCATAGGCTACAGTGAGTGTCCGGCAGCCGGTGTGAGCTGCCAAGAGCCGCAGTGAACGGCCGTCCAGAGGCTGGCGACCGATCTGCCTCATCCAGGAAGAGTGCAATGATAATACCAACATGGGCCAGTGAAGCAACGTCCTTCACAACTAGACTGAAGAACAAAAGGACAGCAACTTGTCTGTTCCCCTTCCCCAATAAAAATCTTAAAAAAAAAAAAAAAAAAAAAATTCAAAAGTTCGAGAGAAATTAAAGACTTAAATGAGATATACCATGTTTATGGATATTAAGACTCAATATTGTTAATTTACTTCTCAAAGATCTATAAATTCAACAAAATGTCAATCAAAATCTAATCCAGTTTATTTTGTAGAAATTCAAAAGCTGAGTCTACAATTTATATGGCAATTTAAAAAGTCAAGAATAGTCAAGACAATCTTAAAGAAGAACAAAGCTAGAGTCCTATATCAAGGAATATAGTAACTATATCAGGTACAAAGACAGTAATCACGACAATGTGGTAATGGTGCAACAGACAAAACAGACCACGGGAACAGAACAGAATTCATAATCAAACCCACAAACAATGAAACCTGATTTATCACTAAGGTGACACTGTAATGGGGAAAAGATGGTCTTTTCAATAATGAATAACTGATAGCCATATGTAAAAAATGAATCATGATCCCCTCCATCTCACACTATAAACGATTCCAGCTTAAAATGTAAACTACCAAAACAATAAGGCTTCTAGAGAACACTGAGGAATATCTTCACGACTTCAGCATAGAAAGGGATTTCAAGAAACAAAATATGCTGCCCATAATGAAAATAATTGAAAAATTGGTCACCCAAGAGCTCTGATGGAGGTAAGCAGTGATATTTTGAAAGAAATTTTTTTTTTCTGAACAGTAGTTCTCAATAGCGGGCTTAAAATATTCAGTAATCATGTTATAAACATATGTGCTGTCATCCAGCTTTTGTGTTTCCATTTATAGAGCACAGAGTAGATTTAGCAAAATTCTTAAGGGCCCTAGGATTTTCAGATTGGTAAATGAGCACTGGTTTCAACTTAACGTCATCAGTTGCATTAACCTCTAACAAGAGAGTGAGCCTATCTTTTGAAGCTTTGAAGCCAGGCCTTGACTTCTACTCTCTATCTATGAAAGTCCTAGATTGCATCCTTTTCCAGTAGAAGGCTGTTTCATCTACACTGAAAATCTGTTGCGCAGTGTAGCCACCTTCATTGATTAAATCTTCTGATAATTTGCTACAGCTTCTGTATCAGCACCTGCTGCTTCAACTTACTTTTATGTTATAGAGATAGCCTCTTACTTTAAACCCTCATGCACCAACCTCTCCTAACTTCAAACTTTTCTTCTGTAGCTTCCTCACCTCTCTCAGCCTTCACAGAACTGAAGACAATTAAAGCCATGCTCTAGATTATCAGGCTTTGGCTTTAAGGGGATATTATGGAAGCTGGATCTCTCCAGACCACTAAAACTTTCTCCATATCAGCAATAAGGCCGTTTTGCTTTCTTAATATTCGTCCATTCCCTGAAGTAGTACTTTTAATTTACTTCAAGGATTTTTCCTTTGCATTCAGCTTGGCTAACTGGCACAAGAGGCCTAGCTTTTGGCCCATCTCAGCTTTCAACACACCTTCCTCACTAAGCTTAATCATTTCTACATTTTGATTTAAAGTGAGAGATGTGTGACTCTTCCTTTCACTGGAACACTTAGATGTCATTAGTTGGCCTAATTTCAATATTGATGTGTCTCAGGGAATAGGGAGGCCCAGGGAGAGGGAAAGGAATGGGAATGGCAGGTCGGTGGAACAGTCAGAACACACACATTATTAAATTCACCGTCTTTATATGGGCATGGTTTGTAATGCCCCAAAACAATTACAATAGTAACATCAAAGATCACTGATCACAGATGGCCAAAATAAATACATGAAAAAGTGTGAAATACTGCGAGAATTGTCAAAATGTGACACAGTCATAAAGTGAGCAAAAGCTGTTGGAAAATAGTGCCAATAGACTTGCTCAATGCAGGGTTGCCACAAACCTTCAATTTGTAAAAAACACGGTATCTGAAAAGTTCAATAAAGCAAAGCATAATAAAACGAGGTATGCCTGTACAAAAATGAAATAAAATTTCTTAAGTCTATTACATGCATTCTCAACAGAGATGGTATCATCACCAAAGGGGCAAAAATTGGTTCTTGAGCTGGAAAAAAAACCTCTTAGATATTAGAGTTTGGGGCTATCCAAAGCTCAGCCCTACTTGACAAAATCCTATTCTTTAGTATTTAATTTCACTTGTGATGTAGAAATTAACATAATTTAATTTTAATTAATTTACTTTTAACTTTCTTTTTAGAGCATAATTATAAAAAGGGTTGAGAAACAGGGCCTAAACACAGAAATATTCAATAAACGTTTGCTTATATAGACTGATTATAAAGTAACTTGAAAATGATCAAGTTGTTGGATGAGAAAACTAGACCTAAATAAGTTTCAGTATTTATTCAAAATTACAGTGATAGGACAGGTTAAAAACCTGTTTCAGGGATATCACAATCATCCTCAACTTTATGGGTTCACTAGCATGACCCCTAGACTTATTGCAATAAAGCTAACACATTATTTGGGGAAAAGAATAAGAAGCAGAGGATGATAAAACCCCTGATTGTCTGGGTGTTTGTCCAATCACTCATAATATGAAACAGCAGGCATGTTGCCATCTGATACAGGAGGTAAAAGTAAATGACAACTAGAAATGAGAGATCGAACCCTAGATGAGTTGAGTCACTACACCACAATAAAGTTCAAAATAATGAGAAATTGACTAAATGCACGATTCCCTGATTGTTGTTAGCCAAATTATACCGCCTCCCCCTCTCCCCCCGCAAAAAAAAAAGTGAAAACAGTTTCAGGGTGGATCCTCATGTTGCTCTGACCCAGATTTCAGCCGGTCCAATCCAACATCAGACTGCTAACCTCAGAAGCATCTTAAAAGAGAGAAACAGGTAACTCCATTACAACCTCTGTTTACCAAGATTATTCAGGTGGCAGGGAGGCAAAATCAAGAAACTACTGAAACCAAGGGATATAGCATAAAGTCACTGTCTCACGTTTGGATCAATCTAGCCAGCTCCTTAAAGAACCTTTATTAATATAGCTAGCTCATAAGAATGGTTAAGTTAGGAACAGTCTATGATTTGAAAACCATGGCATGATTTGGACTAATGCAAGACCTACAGCTCACTACTGAACACGCCTGAATAGCTGTGACAAATCCAAATAGAGCAACCTAATCAAAACAAGACTGCTAGCTTATACAACAGATAAAAAAGAGCTAGAAAGTTTATCTGGGGAAGGAGAATTGTCCTGTCCCTCCTTTGCATACAAAGTAGAATACTACAGATACAATTGGCAAATGTGCTGCAGATGCAGGCCATACCAAGCTGACTTTATATATAATGAACAGGATGTTCAACCAGTTAATACGGCTGCTCCCAGGTCCTGGTGAAAATTGTGACAAATGTCCTTCTATGTGGGTCCCCATGTAGCTTTAATGTTAGCATCACAAAAAAACTGTTCATGTTGCTGTATTCAATTTGCTACTTCAAGCTTCCTTTTATGGGTCTTTGAGATGATACTAAGAAAATCAGAATTGTTCAAAAGGAGGAGAAAGGGTAAGAGAAATGGCAAATCTATCTGTCCCAATAGAATGGAAGCTTTTAGTGGTTAATGAAAAACTGTATGAATAAAGCAGACATTGATGGGGTTGAGGCAAAAGTTTTTAATGGAGCATTATCAGAGATTGGGTGGACTGATGGGAGCTACTACTCATCTCCCAGCATTCAAGGGCCCCAAACAAATCCCAAGCAGGGAAGCGGAGTTTTGACCTGTGTTTATGGCCTAGAACAACCAATTAACTACTAAATTCAAATGAATGAGCTTCCTCCGGCCAATAGAACAGTAAAGACAAGTTTCGATTATTAAGATAATAACGTCTAATAGACAAGCCTAAAAAGATGGAAATGAATACACATCAATTAACTGTTTTGTGGAATAAACTATTGGATTCCACAATCTTCCAAAATAACAAAATTAAAAGTAATAACAAAATATCATATTCATGTATCCAGCTGGTAAAACATTTTAAAATTTGGTTATCAGGCATTGCACAAGGTATAAAAGAAAGATTCTGCCCAAAACCGTTTTAAGAAGTATAAATCACAACTTTCATAACAATTTGGCAATATCTGGGTGAGAAACAGCATGATAAGTTTTATATGCTGATGTGGCTTGGCTACAGTACCCACTTATTCAATCAAACACTACTCTAGATGCAGCTATGATGGTATCTTGTAGATGCAGTTAACACCTACAATTAGTTGACTTTTAAGTAAAGATTATTTTCCTTAATCTTAAGTAAGCCTCATCCAATCAGTTGGACTATAAAAGCAAAACTTGCCTCCATAATTGTGGGAGACAATTTCTTTAAATGAGTTATATATATGAAATTGTTTCTCTGGACAACCCTGACTGACCCACAGTTTCTAACCTTTTAATTCCATTAATAAGAATTTACTTAGAAAAGTCTTCCAAAATATACGTATAAAAGCAGTTCACTGCAATACTGTTTTTAACATCCAAAAAATAGAAACAATTCAATGTTGCTTAAAAAATATGGGGCAGATTAGGACTGGCCGAGTGGCGCGGTGGTTAAGCGCTGGCTTGGGAAGCCAGCGGCCCCGGTTCGGTCCCACATATGAGGGCCAATAACACTGCCCTCCAAAAAAAAAAAAAAAAAAAAAATATGGGGCAGATTACCTATTCTGACATGGGAGGATGTCCAAAACATGTTATTTTAAAAAGCAAGATACAGGGGCAGCCAGTTAGCTCAGTTGGTCAGAGCGCGGTGCTCATAACACCCATGTTGCCGGTTCGAACCCCACATGGTCCACTGAGCTGCGCCCTCCACAACTAGATTGAAACAACTACTTGGCTTGGAGCTGATGGGTCCTGGAAAAACACATTGTTCCCCAATAAAATAAAATAAAAAAAAAAAAAAAGCAAGACACAGAATAACTTAGTTATGTATACAAAATGAATTTAGTTACATTTACTGATATTTATAAACACAGGTTTATATGCACACTGGTAATTCTATAATCTGCTAATTTTTTTATAAATTCAAAAGAAACTCTTCACAAAATTACCTGTTAGGAGAATGACTTGGAGTTGAGGAAGTTTGACTTTTCATATTTCATATACAGCCTTGTATATATTTTAAATATTAAAAAAATACAAAAACTGTACATATGGTATGATTACAACTATGTAAAATATATATGGGAGAAGTAGAAGATAATAAAACACCAGTAATTTTTAAGTAAAATATGGGTAGGAAATGTTTTTCTCTATTCAAAGTTTTAACATTGTGAGATGTCTTTCTAGTAAAATTATTTCATGTTCATATAGTCCTTTGTAAAAGGAAATTCATGTACTTAGCATAGTATTTTCTCAGAGTATTAACTTGCAAAATATGACTAATTCAAAATGATCAGTTAATTAAAAAACAAAGCAAAACAAAATATCTCTATTGTGATATACAACTAGAAAGAGGGAGAAGTTAGGACCAGAAAGGGAAAAGGATACTCTGGGTTGCTGGTAATATTTTATTTCTTTCTCTGGGTTTGGGTTACACAGGTATTTTTTCTACAACAATTTATATTTCACACATTTTTCTGTATGTTTGCTGTATCTCATGATTTTTTTAAACAGTGACAGAAAAGTATCTATTTATAGCCCATCTGTTATATCAGAGAGTAAAATAACTCCTTATAAGACAAAATCATTAGAAATAAACCTTTGATTCCTTACACATCTATTACTTCCTTATCTTTGTCGATAACAAAAAACAAAAAACAAAAACAAAAAAATATCTTAAGCTTCCCTCTTCCCTCACTTATAGGCAATTAACAAGTCCTGCACATTTATTTTCTGAAATGTCAGATCTGTTCCTTATTTCCTTCTCCAAGGCTCCTGTCTTAATTTGGGTCCCAGCATCTCTTGTCTGGACTACAACACTCTCAGATTGTTTCTTTCTCAGACACTTTTTAAGGCAATACAAAGAAACACAGTATTTACCATCTAATTTCAGTGCAGAGATACTTTTATATAAATCCAAACAAGCTTCACAAAACAATACTTACCTTATTATTTGCAGGGCTCTATGATCTATCCTATCACATGCCATTTTAACTAATCCACTTAAATTGCAGTGGTTTCCACCCACTATCTTGATTTATCATCCTATTTGTGTGGGGTAACCTGAAAACAGTTTCAAACGAATGTCCTAAGTGATAGTCCTAAGTGATCACTTATTCCTCAAATCAAAACATTTCCTTCAGCCAACGCTACCTACACTGTAGCCTGCCACTTCTCTAAAAAATACATGATGTAACAACTCACCAATTTAAAAACATTCAATGGTTTCCTATTGTGTCCTGGATAATAAAATACTACCTCCTAACTGAGGTACAAAACCTTCATATCTCACCACTCCCTTTCTCGAAAATCAATCCCATTTCTTTTCTTGTTCCCACTCCATTCTGCCCAAAATACTCAGTCTCACTTTGTGAAAGTTTTCTTTGCCCAGAATGCTCCTCCATTCCATCTGATCATAACTTTCCTTCAAAGCTCAGCCTAGGTACCCTCCTCTATGATGCCTTACCTTCGACATTCTCCTAGGCCTACCTTCTGCTACAGTTGTACAAAGAAATGCTGCTGAAAATAGCATTATATCTAGTACAAAAATATATATATGAGAATTACTGTATTTTAGGAGCTTACAATTCTTTCTGATCAAGTTTTCCACTTATAAATGGGGAGGGGTTTGGGAGGGAAGACAGTTGAGAGACTGAGGCATGTATAACGCTAAACCGTGCTATGCATAATTTTATATATTTCATTTAATTCTCAAGATATTTTACTATTAGTAGTAAGGTAATAAAATTAGTATTAGTAAATTACTATTAGTAGTATGGTAGTAAAGTAGTAGTACAGCAGCAAAATTCTACTATTTTCTACTCTTCTATTATTTGCCAAAGTAGACAGTAATCCCATTTTATAGAGATTTAAAAACATGCCAAAAGTTAAAAATGGCTGATATCAGGATTCAAAAATTATCATTTCCACCACATTATGGTTAGGCTCAAAAAAGAGGTGAAGTGGTTTGCTTAGTCCAAGTCACACAAGCTGTTAATACCTGAAAATTACCTAGCATGTTAGGCTCCTGTCTTTTTAGTCACATCTTAATAAAACACATGGTAACCTATTAAACATTGTACATCTTTCACAGGAGCCTATCAAACATTATACATTTCTTAGCCATGGTCAATATATTCTTAGGTCCTACCACTCACTCAAATGCATTATTATAAAACACTAAAACCGAGAGAGAGAAAAAGAGAAGGAATAAGAAACAGAAAACTAGACCTAACCACTGATACTAAAAGTTATGCTGAATAAAAACTAAGACCCTTTCAATGTATCTATAGGACTCAAGGTTCCTATGACTATTGTATCCTTCTGGTACCCTTAATATACTACTTAAATTTATCTAAGACTCTTTAGAAACTCCTATCATATAAAGTAAGGAACAAACTCATCTTTTTAAAACTGGAAGGAAAACTCATCATTAAATTAGAACACTAAAGGAGACACAATTTGAGCAACTGTATATATTTGGCTTTTGATTCCTCATTTAAAATAAAAAATATTAACTATTACACATGAATAGTAAAATAAAAGGTGTTATAGATTTTTAATAGAATATTTCAGTAGCTACTTCAAGGAGATATAAAAACTGCTACATAGCTACCCAACCTAGCACAAGTATTGGTTTCCAAGATAGTGTATGTATACTTAAAAAAATAATATTAAGGTTTCAAAACTGCATTCAAAAACTTGTGGAACAGCAGAACAGTATGAACAGTATGTTTTTTAAATGTTCTTGTGTAATCTTTACATTTCAATAAAATTTGAATGTTCATTCCAAAGACAACATACTGTAATTATTTTCTTATTTATATCGCGTATCGACTGGGAATTTCAAAGAGATGTGTGTTTTATTTTTTGATTCGGGCATCCAAAAGACAGTAGACGTTCAGTAGTAATAATAATTATGAGAGTTATTTCATTTTAAGGTAGAAGCATTTGGATCCATTTTACAGCTAAGGATATTCAGACTTAGAAAAGTTAGCAACTTTACCAGGATAACAAATCTAGTCAAGTACAAAGCCTGGACTCAAAACCAACACTATGTTCAAATCCCGTGCTCTTAACCACTATAATATACTATTTATTGAAAATCTAAGTTAATGTAAGGTAACATATAGCAAATGATCTCATTGAGATCCTGTGACAAGAATAAACGTTTTAAAATGCCTAATCATAATTAAGGACTTTCTACCCTATTGTTCCCATCACCCACTATAAATCCCATGTTAAAAAAAAAAAAAAAGTTCATATAGTGACAAGTTAATGAAAAAACATTGTCCAACATTGCAGAGAGAAAGATCCAGAGACAACATACTGGAATATTCCAAACAATGATTCATCAACTTTTTTAGAAGTAAAAATAATTTTAAGAGTCTCCTGAGAATTACTCTTTTGGGCCTAAGAGATCTCACCTGATTCTTTATTCCTTTATACAAGGACTATCCAAATAAATGGAAACAAATTAAAATTCCACATCTTCAAATAAGACAGGAAATTGTTACATAACAAAAGAAGTAACTATCTTAAAGGAAAGCTGAAGTGAATCTCTTTTCTAAAATAAGGTCACATGTGTAAAAAGTAATGCAAATTTATGTTCCAGGGAACTTCAAATCTTTTTAGGAGCCAAAGCTTTTATTTTTAAGAAATTAATTTTACACAAAGATTTCTTCCCTGACTTATCCACAATACACCAACATAAACTTTTTTTGATCAAGAGCAATTCATAAGGTGGGTTCTCATTCTACATCTGCCATTTACAAAGTGGAAGTTCAGTTTCATTAACTATAAAATACATGTTAAAAGTCTACATCTACCTCACAGCATTGTTGTTGGGCTTCATAAACAGTAAAGTATTATTAAATACACAGCAATGCAACTGTCATTGTTGTTTATACCTACTCCACCTATTCTAAGATACTACACCACAAAAAGCTCATGCATGCCTTTTATACTTTCTTCTTTTAATCTTGTAGATAGAAAAACAAAACATTTAAATCTGTTAAAACCTTATCTAAAATGAGATATATTATTCCATGTGTCTAAGTTTTCGGCAAAGACTGGGCCCTCTACCACTTTGACTGCATTAAAGTCTTTTGTGCTTGCTTTTGGAAATTCTGTTACGCTCTGAATAGTTCAGCTTGCAGGAGTAAATGCCAGGTAAAAAAACATATTACTAGAATAAGCTTCTAAGGTAATGTTTAAAGCATATTTTAAATCACATAAAAATTTTAGAGAAAAACATCTTTGAAAAGAAATGGGCTACACATGTTACTGATACCGACTGTTTTAATCTGTTGATTATATGATACATACTTCCACTCCTGAAATGTGTGATTTTTATCTTTATACTTCAAAAAAATAAAAGCAAATTTCAAAAAAAATTCCCATTGATATTTACTAAGTAAATCCTAAAGTATCATAAAAGCAGAGTTTGTAATGACCCATAATGTGGGAGTCAAATCTAAGTTCAGAGATGAATAATCATCTATTCACTTTAGTAGTTGTCCCAGCTTCTGGATCAAAAGCTTTGCTTGCATTTGGAGGGATTGTATTTCTAACTAATAGTCATCCTTTAGGCAACATAAGTGGTAGGATTTACCTTCACTTACAAATAAGTATATTAGAAGTTTGGCTTATGAGTCGAAAGGTCTTAAAGTCAGAAGATGCTACAAAGATAGAAGATTCAATCTCAAGTACTTGCCAACAATAAAAAACAGTTTGATGTTTACCACATTTTTCTCCCTTTTTTTAAACCTATATCCTGGCTTTATTTCACTGAGTTTCACAGGAAAGGAAATTAAAAAAAGAAAAAGGGGAAAGTACCTACCTGATTATTTGGGAGCTAAAATGATAAAAAAATATAGATCACCTAACCCAAACCTGGCACACAGTACCTTAGGGTAGCTATTATCACTGTTCTGCAAACAAATACATCAACAGAAACTCCAATCTTCAAAGCTGTAAACTTCAAACTTTAAAATCTCTGCTTAAAAAGTAACTGGTTTGCTGGCACCAGTTAGTAGCATGCCTTTAATTAATATGTTTAATAACCGACTGACAGAACACAAATCATTCTGACAAATGTAAAAATCTCCTATGATAAACTATTTAATGAATAAAGAACTAAGGTCTGGTGTTTCCAGTCATTAAATTTTCCTTCATTAATTATTAATTTATTTTAATTACACATGAAAATCATTTTGAATTCACTATGTACCATAGAGTTAGCTAATCAACACTCCCTTGAAACTTCAAGAATTTCGTCTGTCAGTTTTTTTTCCAAAACATATGGGTCCTTTTAATCTGCTCAAAACTCTTCTGGGCAATAAGAACTGAAACTAACAGGCAAGAAAGCTTGAGTCTCAGGAACTGTTGTGGGCCCTAGCGAACACTGCTCATATTTTATTCATCTTTGTATAGGTGGCTACTTTAGCAAAGAATCTGAGATCCTGTTAATAACACTGAAGAATAAATTAGTCAACAAAATAAGGCAGGTGCTTTGGCTATGTCAAGTGATCCTCCTACAATCGTGCTTCGATTTGAAACAAACCACAAATACCCCCGGCCTTGAACACGATTTTGCTGTGGTGTGTTTGGCAAGAGGTCCATTTTTCATATGGGTCTTCAAACTCCAAAACTTAAAAAAATAAATGAGGATTCAAAACGCATGTCACGTATACGACCTCAGAACTTGTGAGAAATGATGAGAAAACGCCGAGATTCTTAAGAATTTGTTCTCCTGGTTTTTGGTCTATGACTAACGGTGGGCAAGAAAAAAAGAAACGTTCACAAGCCACTGATCATTCTAACAGAAGACGGTTCATTTCACTAATACGACTAAAAAAAAAAAAAAAAATTCCTGAATGTGGATGCAAACCAAACACTGTGTGCAGCGCTGCCTACGAACCCAACCTCGTGATGCACGACCACGGCTATTTGGAATCGGCTGCGCTCGCCCAGCGGAGGATGTGAGGAGGTAAAACCGCAGGGTCAGGCATACACATTGGAGCCAGCCGCTGGGGGAGGGGAGAGCAGGGAAAGGAAAAGATCCGAGAGGATGAATGACCGCATCATCTGCGGAAGGAGTCGAGCGGGGCGGCTTGGGCCCGCGGGAGAGGACCCCTCGCAGGGGGGAGGGGCGGGAAAGGTCCCTTTTGCTCGGAAAGCGGCCCGGGGAGTGGGAGGAGGGGCCCCGATGAACAGGAATCCTCGCGGCGTGGACGGGTGCGTCACTTACGTAGCCGCTTCCACAGAGGAAAAAAAAAAAATATGCCTCCAGGACTCTCTCCATAAGCCGCGGTGAAAGAAGGGGGAGTGACCTTCCGCGGCGTGACGAGGAAATACATGGTCACACCTCAAAGGACGGAGGCAGCAGACCTTCCCGTCGGCTCGCTCCCGTGATCCGGGACTAGGAGGGGCAGTGAGAACGCCCGGGGCCCCCGTCAGGGCGGTGCGAGCCCCCCGGCTGAGGGGTGGGCGTTACCTGCAGGGTCACCTCCTGAGGGTCCCAGTGCGGCCGCAGGTGCTGCAGGAGTCTCAGGGCCCCCTCCCGGCAGCGCTGCTCCTCCTGATCCTGAACCGTGACGTCCAGCTTGGGGACCTCCGGGGAGCCGGGCGGGACGTGGATGTAATTGGCCATGGCCCAGGCGACGGCAGACACGACCACGACGACGACCGCGACGGCGACCACGAGAGCGGCGGGCGCCGACAGGCTGCTGGATCCTTCCGTCCCGGGGCGCCCTCGCGGGAGGGCTGGGGGCGCTCAGACGGACGGGCGAGCGATAGGAAAACGGTGGGAGGCGGCACTCCAGCCGACCCGAGTCTGGACACCAGCTGAACTGAGCCGGGGTTGTTCACGGGAAAAATGCCTCTCATCGGCGCTCGACCGCCGGGGGCCGCGGAGCATGCCGGGACTGGCCTGACGCTGGCGTCACGCGCGGGGCGGAGTCTCTGGCTGCGTCACAGCGGAGGCGGGCCCTCCAGCCGCTGGCACAATGGGCCGGCTGTCAGGAGTTCGAATCCTCGGCGGTTCGTGGACCCTGCGTACTGCTAGTTTGAAAAACGCGAACCTCCTCCTCCTCCGGAATGAGCCTGAGCCCTGCCAAGACCTGAAAGACATTGAATCTTTAGTTCACCCGATCAGGAGGGTCTTGGGGTATGGGCTTGAGGCAGGGATGAGTTTTTCTGGGAAGCAGGGGCACATCCTGAAATAACCGGTAGGTCAGCCTCTGAATTTGGCCTGAGGCTGAGCCAGCTGGATTATTTGGGTCACCTTGATCTGGGAGCTGCTGTGTACTGGGGACCCCATAGTGGGGTTGGCAACTGTACTGGAGACCCCATAGTGGGATTGGCGACTAAGTTCCCATGAGATGTATACTGAGATCACGATAGATGGAACAAAAAGTTCAGATGTTCCGGTAAGACAAGGACAGCACTTAAAGAATTATTTTTGTCAGATGTTTGACCATACCTTCTCAAGAGAGCACATAATCGTGTTAACTATCCTGTAATCTCGTGAAGTTAAATGACAAGCCATAGACAAAAGAGAATTACAATGTATATGATCAAAGAAAGGATTATTCTTCATAATGCCGTTAATTAGTAAGAAAGCCAAACCATCCAACAGAAAAATGGGCGGGCAAAGACTATCAATTTTCAGAAAAGGAAATCCAAACAGCCAATAAGCTTATGAAAAAAAAAAGCAATGCAAATTACAACAATGAGATCCCGTTTTATATCCATTAGATTGGAAAAAAAATTTGAATTTTAATTGTATTTTTGTTTTTGATTTTAAGGGCAGTGTCACTGGCCCTCAATATGTAGGACCCCAACCTGGGCCACTGGCTTTCCAAACCAGTGCTTAACCACTGCCCCACTTGGCCAGCACGAAAAAATTTTGCATTTTAGTAATGCCAAGTGTACATTAACTGGTGGGAAAGTAAATTTATTTAAAAGGAACAACTTTGGGAACAACATTGCAATATTTAATAAAGTTGAAGATAAGTATTCTTTACCACCCACCAATTTCAATTCTGGCATATACAAAAATGCCACACATGTCCAGGAAGGAACTCATACACCTCAACAATAAAAAAAAAAAAAAAACACTCCAATTTAAAAATGGGCAGAGGACCTGAATAGACATTTCTCCAAAGAGGACATACGAATGGCCAATAGACATATGAAAAGATGCTCAGCATCACTAATCATCAGAGAAATGCAGCATTTTTTTTATCACAAAGCATCGCCAAACTTCTAAATAAAGACCCCAAAACACTTCTATTAAGCCCTGAAATACATATGAGCTATATATACATTTAAGAAAGATTGATAAAAACAAGATAATTTCCAACCTGTTTATTCCAGTTTAGGGCCACAGGTAGCTGGAGCCTAGTCCCAGCAGCTCAGGGTACAAAGCAGGAACTACTAACCTTGGACAGGACTGCCCTTCCATCACAGGGTGCACTCACATACACACCCGCACTCACTCACGCTGGTACAATTTATACACTCAGTTTTCCTAGCGTGCACATCTTTGCGATGTGGGAGGAAACCAGAGTACCCAGACAAAGCCCATGAAGACATGGAGAATGTGCAAACTCCTCACAGTTAGTGGCCCCAGTAGGGAATTTATTTTTTTTCTTTCTCATCAACATTATAACAAAACCATGTCAAAAGAAATGTTATTCAAGAACCTGCTATACTCTAATTATGCTGAATTTTCCTGCCTGACCACTTCCTAGGCCTCGGACCAGCACACTAATTATCTTTGGCTTTGAAACAAATCCTTAGCTACAGGACATCATTAAAACTGTCCAGCACCTTGCAACATGTCTAGAAGATATAAGATAGTTATTAAGATATATCATCCACATAAAATGTTCAATACATTTAGTCCCCTTCCAGATATATCATCCACATAAAATGTTCAATACATTTAGTCCCCTTCCAGTATTTAGCATGACATTGAGGCCCTTCAAAACCTGGAATGACGTGTCTCCTATCTCTGCTTCTTGAAATCCCAATCATTCTTCAGAGCTTAACTCTCTAGCAATCATCTTCATGGAGCGTATCTGGATTTTTCTAGTCCAAATTTACTTCTCTCTTTTATACATGTTAGAACACCTAATAAATTCTGCCTTTTGCCAACTTCATTGTGGATGTAGGTCATAAAAATTGTGTGACACATAAAGGATTAGTCAAGTGTTTATAGCTTGTTACATAATGAGCATTTTGTATGAGAGAATGAAAAGATCACTGAATATAAATCCAGAGGCTCTGGTCATAAACTTAATTACAACTCTGGTTACCAGAGTAATAACATAAAGAATTTGCAGAAGATATTCTATGAAATGGATTATGTGGGTACGTCTAATAATTGCTAGATAATCCACCAAAATGAACACGTTTAAAATGAAATCACTCTCGTATACATAAAGAATCAGAGTTAGTTGAAATCCAAAACACCTGTGATACCTGACATTCAAGAAGACGCATGCTCTGGTAAGTCAAGTTTACTCCATTGTAATTAAATTATATTTCTCAAAAGGAAGGAAAAAGGAAGAGCCTCTAAGTCCTTAGACTCTCCAAGATGCTACCTAAAAATGAGGCCACACCTGTTCTGCACTTGACAACTTTAAGATAGCCTAAGGTTTGAAACTACGGCCATGATCACATTAAACTTCTAAGAAAGGCCATGCTACGTATAAGTGTGCTCAGTTATAAGATCTAGTAATACATAAATATATATACACATATATATGTTTATGTGTATATATATATAGAACAGAACTGTGTCTATAAGTCAGTACCTCGAGATATATATATATATATATATATATATATATATAGTCTATAAGTCAGTATCTATAAATTTTTTGGTACTGTGTGTGTGTGTGTGTATCCAAAAATATATATATAGCAAAAAAAGTATACACAATTTAAGAAAGGAAAACTGTATTAAAATTGTAATACTCAATATATACCCATAACAAAAGATGAATACAAGTCACGTTTGACTTCTGCAATTACAAGAGGTGCTCAAAGTGGTCACATCAGTGTCCAGAACTTCTAATTATGGCGAACTACTGCTTGAGCAACGTTGACCAAAGTGTCCACTTGTATACATGTTTTTCGCACCTCCGGTATTTAAGGCTATAAAACATGTCTATTGGTGTTCATTCTAGCTTGCCTCTTTCTCATAGTCCTAGAATCAAACTGTAATTATGTCATAAAATAAATTAACTCCTTGAGAGCTAGGATTCTATCATTTTTCTCTTTATATCCTCCATGGGCTCAAGGCAGTGTCTTGTATAGTGTAAATTATAATTATGGATTTAATTCAACAGAGAAATATATCAAATAATCCCTAATTTTAACCATCTAAAATATGTAAGGCAAAAAAACTGTTTAAATATCCTTATATGAGTAATGAAAGGGGATGCACCTTACCAAATGTTGAATCATATCATAAAGCCATAAACTATGAGATTGAAACAGGAATAGACAGATCAAATAAAAGGGAAAACTCCAAGTATATATGGGTATTTAGTATGCAATAAAGGTAATACTTTAAATAAGTGAGGAAAAACAGATTAAAGAATAATGCTGAGGTCATATGTTTCATAGAATTTGAGCCAGTTTAGCAGTCTTTGTTATTGTTGTATAACTGGTGTTAATTAAAACTTTATAAGCTGGGCTGACAAGCGGCTTGTTGGTTAAGAGTTGGATTGGGAGCTCGAGCTCTGAGCAGCAGGGCTGCCAGTTCGGTTACCACATGGGCCAGTGACGCTGCGCCCCCTACAGCTAAGATGGTGAACAACAGCTCAACCTGAAATTGGGCTGCCATGAGTGACCGTTAGTGGCCAGAAGAGAGCAATGATCACAGTACCAACATGGGCCAGTGAGCCAACATCCTCCACAACTAGACTGAAGAACAAAAAGGACAGCAACTTGTCTGTTTCCCTTCCCCGATTCCCCAATAATGTTCCCTCCCTGAATTTCCCAATAAAAATCTTAAAAAAAAAAAAAATAAGTTTATAAGCTGACAAATATATCATTGAAGTTTTATATAACTCACTGGCAAAAAAAATCACTATGGTGAAAAAAACAGATATTTAGCTCACTTAAATCCTGTGGGTTTTTTTTAATATCTGTTTTTCCTAGGACTTAGCTGATGATTGGTATTTAATAGGCACTTAATAATTATTTGTTAAATGATAAAATGGGTGACAAACTAAATATATTCTGCATTATCCTTTAAAACAATTTTTCCATTGTTTTACATGGAATCATAAGATATACTGAATTGAATAATCACTCTGTACTGTTTTACTACCACTCCAACTTTTCCCCAAGTGTACCTAATTACTTTAACACCAATTCTTGTTAAATGTTTAGTATCTCTATTCTTATGTCTATTTGGTCCTCCATAAGGAGTGTTTGAGACAATATTTTGATAGTGGGAAGTAAGGATTTCAGAGCAATTGTGTGTGCAAGGGATAACACAAACTACTAAGGACTAATGCTTACTACTCGTGTGCCTGCGGCATAGGAGAAACACACAAGGGCCACTTTGCCACACTTCAGATTATACTCTATCTTGCTCAAACGAATACAGTTTTGAGTTCTAGCTCTTTAAAACATATCATACAGAGACTAAAGAGGTAATGAAGGGCGTTAAAAGGATTTGAACATTTTAGTTAGACAATCCTGCTGCAGAATTTGAGCAATTTCATCTTTTAACCTTAGTTTCCTCATATGCAAAACAGTGATGATAATAGTGATGCTGAGATTTAAAAAGATGATTATCAAGTATTCCAAATAATGCTTGGTTCTAGTAAGGATACAAATATCTCTGAGCCCTTATTAAATTTTTACATGGCTTAAGTGAAATGGTACATTATAATTCACTCTTATTAAGAGAGATGGTGCCATTATTATTAAACAGTAGAAGCTAAAAGACTTGATTAGCTTAATCCAGGGGAATTGTTCCAATGTTTAAACCTGATTTCAATAAAGGGATTTCCAAGTCCAGAACTGAGTTATGGCTTTGGGATCTGCCTAACCTAAGGACGGTTCTCTTTTCTTTCCTTGGGATAGGTTCATCAGAGACTGGAGGAGAATATGCTGAGGGAACAATAAGGAGAATATTAAGGACTTATTTTCTTTGGTCCTTTGTAATCCACTAACTCTGCTCATATTACCCTCCTTTTCTTCCCATTGTATCTATGAAAGCTGCCCTGAGTAATATGACCTGAAAGACAGCACAATAGCAAGAAATGAGAAGTAACATGGTGACTGGTGGCTCAGTGATAATGTCTGCAAGTCACCTAAAACCAGAGCAGATGCAGAGAGGTTGGCTGTTATTTTGGAGAATTTATGCATATGAAAACTCTGAAGATTGCTAAAAAGAAAGTAGGTTTCTCTTTTTTTTTTAATGAACATGGGCAGAATGTAGCCCTATTGATTGTAAAGTGAGATAAACCAGGATGCATAGGTAACCACGAGATAACAGATTATCAAGCAATCCAGTAATAACCACCCAGAAGAGCTTAAAGTATAGTGAGGTGATACCCTGATGGATTAAAAAAGACAAAGCTCACTGTACTAATTAATTAAAATTTATGATGGTGTCAGGCCATTAGCAATAATGAGGACACATTGGATTTCATGTATTTGGACTTTGATAAGATGTGATTCTTGCTTCGTGTCAACGTGATAGGACCATATGGTCTAGAATCCAATGTTATAAATTTTAGAGAAAATTGACTGGATATCTTATCCAAACCATTAATGGTACCATAGATGCCAAAAAGTGCCAAATAGAGTTACTTGAGGATCATTCCAAGGCAGTTTTATTATACTTATATGTAACAAGTCTGAGGCATTTTACAAAACCCAGCAGGGGTTTCTACCTACCTCCACAGCTTTGAGTTATTGCTCAGAAATGGTAATAGCCAAACAAACGTACACCTTCTTAACCCAAAACCATATGTCTGAAACAAATACTTAAGAGGTGGTCAGTACACAGACATTCAGATGGAAAAAATAAAAAGTTAGGTAGGAAAGAAAAGGGAAAGAGGCAGAGTAGTATAAAAAAAGAGAAAAAAATTGGGCCGGCCGAGTGGCACAGTGGTTAAGTGCTGGCTTGGGAAGCCAGTGGCCCCGGTTCGGGACCCACATATGAGGGCCAGTGACGCTGTCCTCAAAAACAAAAACAAAACAAAACAAAAAAAGAAAAAAAATCTAAATAATATAAAGTATCCTAATTAATCATAAAAGAAATGCAAAACATATATTTATATAGATTCAAATTGATTCTTTTAATGTTAACTATATTTTGAGTTGATCACAAAATGACAAATGTTAAAACAGGACACATACCAGATCATACAAAATGAAAATTATTAACCTGAGTTTGAAAAGGACCCAACGTTAAGAAGCAAATGAATATTCTTCTAATAAAAACTGAATCAAAAAAGATATTAAAAATACATGAACAATATTTGGGAAACAACTGATATGAAAACAATATACACAAGATGGATTGCTACAAAATTGGAACTTTCAATTGTAGGTAAATTTATGACTTAGGGAAGGAGAAAATAAGCACTGTGTTCATCATTTTAAAAAATACTTCAGGGAGAAGAAGGTGGGGGCCCATAGAAACATAAAACAAATCTCTCAGCTCAGCCAAGGCCACCTTAACTGTAACAGAATACACAAATGTAAATGGAATTCTTCTGTACCACCAAGAACTAGTTTGGGAGAAAAAATTTTTTCTAAAGATTGAATTGGTAGTTGCAGAAAAATAATAATAAATTACCCAGGAATAAAAATATGCACGAATTCTTTCCTATAGTATAATGCTTATTTTTAATACTATAAAACATTGATACTGACAAAGAAAAAATCCTGTATTTTTTTTTCTACTCAGCAATAACTATCAATAATATTAGCATCAGATGATTTAGTTAAATATAATTTAATCAATATAGCAATTGGTCCATTATGGAAAATGGTTTGGAGTTTCCCAAAAAATTAAGAATAGAACTACCTTATGACTGAGCAATTCCACTTCTGGATATTTACCCAAAGAAATCCAAAACACTAATTCAAAAAGATATATGCACCCCTATGTTCACTGAAGCATTATTTACAATAGCCAAGATATGGAAGCAACAATCTAAGTGCCCATCAATACACAATTGGGTAAAGAAGATGTGGTACATATATACAATGGAATATTACTTGGCTGTAAAAAAGAATGAAATCTTAACATTTGCGACAACAGGAATGGGCCTAGAGGCCATTATGCTAAGTGGAGTAAGTCAGACAGAGAAAAACAAATATCAATAATCTCACATGTGGAATCTAAAAAACAAACAAAAAAATTCCTGAACAAACCAAATAGAAACAAACTCATAGATTCAGAGAACAAACTGATGGTTGCCAGAGGGGAAGGAGATTGGGGAGCTGGATGAAAAAGGTGAAGGGATTAAGAAGCACAAATTGGTAGTTACAAAATAGTAACGGGGATATAAATTACAGCATAGAGAATATAGTCAATAACGTTGCAATAACTATGTAGAGTGTCAGGTTAGTACTAGACTAATCAGAGGGATCACTGCATAAATTATATAAATATCTAACTACTCTGCTATACACCTGAAACTAACATTAAATAATATGAATATCAACTGTAATTAAAAAATAACCTAAAAAAACAGGAAAGAGCGTGGCCAGATGGCTCAGTTGGTTAGAGCACATGCTCTGAACAAAGTTGCCAGTTCAACTCCCGCATGGGATGGTGGGCTGCGCCCCCTGCAACTGGACTTGGAGCTGAGCTGCAACCTCCACAGCTAGATTGAAAGACAACAACTTGATTTGCAGCTGATGGGTCCTGGAAAAACACACTGCTCCCTTTCCCCAATTCCTCAACACTGTTCCCTTTCCCAATTCCCCAATAAAAATTTAATTAATTAATTAATTAAAATAAAATAGAAAGGAAAGAAACAGCGATTCGTCAAAATGACAAAGTGGCCAAGACATAATCCCCCATAACTTTAATTTTTACACTATGCCCCACTTAGCATTTTTCTCAATCTTTACAAAATGTTGGTGTTTTAGAACTTTTTTGCTTGTCTTCCTGTTTTCAGCTAATTACACTGCTCTGATATATTTGAAATAGTAAAATTTGACAGTAATGTAAATACTCGAAAATAGGGAAAACGTAAGTATTTATATGCCCACATAGCATAAATTTATGCAATCAATAAATTATAAGTAAAAAATGTATTGATTGAAGTGAAAGACATAATAAGAAGGTGACCAGACAATGTATATAATGTATTTTCAGGTTAAAACATATGTGTATGTACAGAAAAGTAATTAGGAAGATAGACATAATTGCTTTAACAGAGACCATGATTGTTTTTCTTGTCTGTTTTTTCTGATTATTCAGTAATAAGTACAGGACATAAAAAATACATTTATTGAAAAACAATGAAATTTTAAACAAAAATGATCTTGAGTTTAGAAAGAATGAATTTTTCAACTTTTATTTTTTTTACTTTCTAAATTAGTTATTATATCCCTTCTCCCTCTTTGGCAATGTTTTCTTTTTCTTTTTTCCCCTCTTTTCTTTTGGTCTTGCTTTTTCTCCAACTGGTCAAAAGTAAATAATTCTAATCAGCAGTTCACATTTTTATCTCTTTAACAATATTTATTTTTCCAATTCATGAACACATGCAGTGTTCTTTTTGACTTGTCTCTAATTTCTTTCAGCAATTGCCATAATTTATTAAATAACTGTATTCTCAGTAGATTTTGTTTGTCCCAATTTTCCTTCAATGTAATTAACATTTTTAGTAACATCTTTGTGCATGTATCTTTATTTTCATTTCTGATTACTTGTGTATGATAGATTCCAAAAATAGAATCATTGTGTCAGAGGCTATAAAACTATATAGAAGATGTGATTCATGATGTCGTATTGCTTTCCCAAAAGTCTGTTTCAAACTACATTTCTAGAATCTAATGTGTGTACTCGTCTGCACTGAACTTTCACGAGAATTAGTAAGAAGTAAGCTTTAATGTTTAAGCCATTGAGATTAGGAGGACTGTATTTTAGCTGCAGTAAAATCCAGTCTATCCTGAATGATAGCTGTGATTTAAATTGTTTCAGATTATAGCACCAAAATGATGAAGGTTTAGGGAAGCTTTTATATGGCTTTCGAAACTCCATGGTATAAGATAAAATCTAAATGTGAATCAAAAAAGCTTTGTATTGGAGAGGCAGCAGAAATTTTATAATTTAAAATGTCTTTTCGACCTCTGAAATGGAAACTCAATTAAGAGACCTTTTGTGAAGCAGATAAAACGAAACTGATTATGTCAAATAATATCACCATGTGTTAAATTCTAACTATTAATAACTGGTAGGGATAATTTACATGGGAAATGTTCCCTTGAATCCCACTTGAAATTCTAGAGCCTAAGTAAAGATGATTCTGATGATTATAGGATAGGTAATATAAATTAGTTGTTAATAGTAAGCTCGTTACCAAAATTTTCAAGTCCCAAATTCTCTAAAAACCAAGTTTGTTTTGACATTTGCCAAAGACAACTGGGTAACAAATTCAGACCTGAACGGAAATCAAACTACTTATAGTCCTCATTTGTCCCACTTTTTTGAATTTATGTGTAAATCAGATATATTCATTTCTTTGCTTATAGGGAGATTTCCATACTCTTATGAAAATGTTATATAAAATTTTCTATGCTCTTTTTCACATTTCTACAATCTGAAAAATTTTGAATTCTAAAATAAATGAGATCTCATGTGTTTCTGATAATGGGTTTGGACTTGTCATAGTTAAGATTTGTTTTATAATGTGTACTCTGTGCCAGACTATTCTGTTTTATTTACTTTAACTTAATTCATCTCACAAAATTTATGAGAAAGGTACAGTGGTTATTTCCATTTTATACATGGGGAAACTGACACAAAGAAAGGTGAAATAACGCAAAGCTAATAAGGGGTGACACCTAGATTCATATCATGGTTTCACAGTCAGACAGCTGGACTAGCTGAGCTGGCTGTTGAATCAGAGCTCAAGGCTTACTTACTTAGCAGGTACGTAAAATCAGGCTTGTTGAAGTTAAATGTCCACTCACACTCGTTTTCTCATTGTAAAATGAGAATAACATCGCTAACTTAGAAGCAACTTAGATTTTGCATCAATAAAAAGAAAATATCTGTTTGGACTAGCTGTGACTATGTTTATACCTTTAAAAAATATAATATATCCAAATGAAATTCATTCTTTTTTATTTTGCTATAGTTTTTTATTTTGCTATGGTTTGCTATGGTTTAACTGTGTCTAGCACAGAGTAAGTAATCAATAAATATTTCTTGAATAAACAGTGTTGTAAAGTTATAAAGAGTGAACCACATGCTTCAAATTGGGAAATGTTGATTCTTCATCCATGTGAAATATATATTACTGAAAGCCTTAGTTGATAATGGCAGATAATAAAAATGTTAATGGGTTTATTGACTTCCTGTAAACAAACAGTAGAGTCCAGAGTCTATATTTCAGTAGAATTATACTGGAAAAGATCCCACCACGTTTATCTGGCAAGATATCTAACAAAGAGTAAAAGATCAGTGCTTTCCTTCTTATTTCAGGTCACTCAGGTCACATACTGGCTAAGATGGAGAAGGGTGTTACTTGAGTGAGCAGAGATGAGTCAAACTAGGCTGAATTTTAAATAACTGAATATTACTGGAAAGATCTGGGATTTGACTGGGATGTCATTAAGAAATGAATCAGGGGGATTTGATAAAAGAGTCGAAGTCATTTAGAAAAATATAAGCTATCTGGTTATACTGTATTGAAGGGAGACTGCTTATTAAACTATATCATGTATATTTTTCTGGCAAAGAGCTTTGAAAAACTTTGAGAGACCTTAAAGATTTTAAGAACCCATAAGATACTTCAGAAGAAAATAATTAATAATATATGTGAATCACCTGATATTAACATTAGTAACAAATAGTGTTCCAAAACTGATTCTTTGCTTCATTTAATTTTATCATGCTAGAAATATCACTGGTGAATTGTGATTCATGATTTATAATCAGAACAGTAGAAACCTGAAGTATGTCCTTCCTTCGGTTGATGCCTGAAAAAACTCCTACTCATATTTCAAGACCCACACAGATCAACAAAAAGAAAGGTAACATACCATGGAATGGAAGAAAAATATTTGCAAAGCATATATCTGATAAGGAATTAATATCCAAAATATGTTAGGAATTCATACAACTCAATAGCAAACAAACAAAAGCTAAATAATCGGATTAAGAAATGGGCAAAAGACCTGAATAGACATTTTCCCAAATAAAACATAGAAAGGGCCAACAGATACAACAAAAGGTATTCAAGATCACTAATTATCAGGGACATGCGAAGCAAAACCACAATGAGATATCACCTCTCACCTGTTAGAATGGCTGTCATCAAACAATAACAAGTGCTGGTGAGAAAACAGAGAAAAGGGAACACTGGGCACTGTTGGTGGGAATGTAAATTTATACAACCACTATGGAAACCAGTATGGAGGGTCCTCAGAAATTAAAAATAAAACTACCATATGATCCAGCAATCTCACTTCTGGGTATATATACCTGAAAAAAATAAAATCATTATCTTGAAGAGATAGATATGTGTACCCCCATGTTTACTGCAGCATTATTTGCAATAGCCAAGACATAGAAACAACCTAAGTATCCACTGATGGATGCAATGGATAAAGAAAATTTGTTACATATATATATTTATATATATATATATATATATATATATATATATATAAAACAAGTCAGAGACAGAAAGATAAAAACTGTAGGATCTTATTATACTTATATGTGGAATCTAAAAAAAACAAAAAACCAACAAACTCATAGAAACAGAGAGCAGATTGATCCTTGCATGGGTGGGGAATACGTGAAGGTGGCCAAAGGGCATACAAACTTCCAGCTATAAGACAAATAAATTCTGGGGATCTAATGTACAGCATGCTAAGCATAGTTAACAATACTGTATTCTGTACGTGAAAGTTGCTGAGAGTAAATCTTGAAAGTTCTTCCCCTTCTGAAAAAGAAGGTAACTATCTTAGGTGAAGTGTTAACTAACCTCATTTCACAATATATACATATATCAAATCATCATATTGTATACCTTAAACTTACACAATGTTATATGTCAATTATATCTTAATAAAGCTGGAAAAAAAGAAAACATTTTGGAACTAGACAGAGGTGGTGGTTGTATAACATGGTGAACATACTAAATGCCACGGAATTGTTCAGTTTTAAATGGTTACTTTTATGTCATGTCAATTTCATGTCAATAAAAAGAGACCAGATCAAATGTCACTATTAGTTAAGTTATAAATCATATTACCTCCATGTCATTTCCTGTTATAATTATCTGTTTATGTTTCTTTTTCCCTAACTGTATGCATGGGTATGTTCTTTAAGGATAAGAACTACATTTTATTTGTTTTTGTACCCCCTACTTAGCACAGTACCTGACACATAGTAGTGTCTTCTTTAAGAAGAAATGATGGTATAAATGAATGAATTAAATAAGTCCCATTTGACTCGTATATTTCTCATGATTCAAAAGTTGAAGTTAAGTTTTGAATAACTAGCCCATTTTGAGCAGGAAGTATTGAATGCGCTAGGTTAGTGAGACTTTTTTTCATAAGGTTACAGGAGATTTACCTCACAGAGCTGGTCATTGACTTTATTGCTCACAAAATTGCTGACACTAACATAGCTGTTAAAATTACGAAAAGCATGGGGGTGGGGGGTTGTCACTTTGAGGGGTAAAATGTATAACTATTGCACTGTGTTGTACACCTGAAACTAATTAAAAATAAAATAAAATTTAAAAAAAAATTATGAAAAGCATCTAAATTGTGCTGGCTTTTTAAAGATCACTCTGTTTACTTCGAGCTATGATGAATTTATTACTGTGAGGTCAATGAACAGTTCTAAGAGATCTTAATTTCCCAGTAATGTGATCCTGGGCTACACAGTGGAATATGACCTAAGGCTTGCAATTCTACACGTGTTTAACTTCCTCAAGTAACTCATTAACTACCTGGATTGCAAATATAAAGCACATGATGATTCTGAAATAACTAAATAGACTGATATATGTTTTTGGGAATGGGAAATCCTTCACACTTTTATGCTGTGAGAATACCCTACTGCTTGTGAGTTGTCTTTCATTCACTGAGATATTCTCTCAACATTTTCTCTTGTGTGTGATGATTCCAGCTTCAAATGTGATGCAAGTTAAGTTTGTAAAGGGTTCATTTGAATCAGTTTGCTCTGTGATTCATTTCTCATAACAATGGAACTTGCACCTGATACATACTCAAATATGTACATAAAAATATTCCTCAAAGAAATAAACATAGCAATGCAGTGATGGATTTTTAAAAAACATTTTATTAAAAAAGCAAATTTAATATTGTTGTTCAGATTCTTACATGTGATGGTATACCTCTTCGGTCTAATTAAAGTAATGTTGTTATTAATATAGTTATTTCTCAAGTTTTCAAGTTTGGCTACAGGTATCTTCTCATCTGTTGACTCAGGTAAAGTATCTAACGTAAATACAAAATTTCCTCAAATAAAGATGAAATATTTTCAGGAGTGGTATTAAGGGAAAACCCAGCTTAGTAACAATCTGTTCATTTATGTCTGTTTTGTTTATCTTTTGTTTTCTGGCCAAAAGACCTGAGCTAATTATTTTACAGTTTAAGCATATTTAAACTGAACTGCAGTTAAAGAATTTTCTTTCTCTTTGATACATAACTATATTTTCCACACAGAGATGAGGAGTATCTTAAACAAGGAAAGAAGATAGTTCCACTGAACTGAGTTCTAATAAGACCTTTATAGGGTTGCTATTAATTTGCAATTAAAATAAAAACAAATAAATAATATTATTTTAATGAGTATATAGATAAATATAATCAGAAAATCTAGGCTGATTATACCTGTGTCTCTTGGAAGCTAAAGTAATATGTTAGTTACAAAAACACAACTAACATTTATTGAACATCACTCTATGCCTGCCAGTGTCCCACACAGTTTGTACAGAATAGATCATTTTTGTATTGCTTTGAGGTACAAATGAGATAAATGAAATGGGTCAGGGAGACTTTATGAGCGAATGAGTTCCTTTCCCATTGATATAAATGCTCAAGATTAAATTACCAGGGTAGAGAATTTGTTTTCGTTCTTTTTCGATATATTCCAAAATAAATATAAAACAGCTTTACCAAAAAGTGAAAGGAAGGGAGGAAGGGGAAGCGAAGGAAGACTAGAATGGAGAATTCATAAGGGATGATTATCAAAGATTATTTTACGAGGTAAATGCAAAGCAATTTAAGATGATAGTCACTCTTTTCTTATGAGAATAGGAAAGTTTTGTCCAATCTATAATTTTGTAAGCATATAAAAAATCAGAAAAACAATCACATAACAAAAGACACTAAGAAATCAAACACCCAGTGTTGATGAAGATATATGTGGTGAGATATATATATATATATATATGGTGTGTACTCTCATATATTTCTGGTGGGAGTATGTATAAGTTGATACATTCAAACAAAAAAACAATTTGACCATATAAAACATTTATAATTTTCATCCTATAATTCTTCTTCTGTGCATCTATCCTAGTGAAATATTCTTAAATAAGAAAGAAGCTGTGAATACAAATATATGCATCACAGTGGGTTTTAAGTAGTAGAAAAGTAGCAATAATATAAATCCAATTATAGAAGAATGATACATTAGCTAAAATACATTCACTTGGTAGAATCCTATATGTCATCAAAGAGATGTTTTCAAATAATGTGTAACAGTATAGAAAAATATTGGTCGATACATGGAAACACTCTCAAAGATGTACAGTTTTAATAGTCAAAATATTTTTTTTAATTCTAATAATTTACTTGGCTCTCCTCTAAAACTGTTAATAAATTCCCACTCATATACTGCAGTATTACTTCCCACATCTCTATTTCTCTCCTTTTCGATTTTTTATAAGCCCACATCATTTGGGAGTCTTATTTACACACAGCACTCCAATATTCTCTTCCTTTTTTCTCAACAACTTACCCTTTCTCTCCACCCTCTCTCTGTCAGTTATTTTAAAAATAAACCTAGGTCAATTAGCTTTTCTCTTCTTTCCATCCAGTCCTGAATTTTGCATCTCAAAAGTTCATCAATCCAGTCTGGGGGAATGATTTTTCTCTGGAAGAAAAAGGTGTGAGGCTGGAACAGAAAATATGGCTAACAAAATTTAAGCTACCCAATATTAAAACTTGGTACCAAGTTCTCAGTATGGAAACTTGGTATTCAAGTATTATTATCAAACTAGTTTTTTGTTTAAATGCATCAACTTATACATACTCCCCTCAGAAATCCATTATTTATACCTTCATCAACATTGGGTATTTAATTTGTCTGTTTTTCATTGAAACTAAGAAAAAATATTTTAAAATACTGATAAATACACAGTTACAATAACGGTAACATAAATGGAAGTGTTATAATATAAAGGCCTATGAAGGCCTCCCAGACAGAGGGCCAGGATTTTGTTGTTGAGGGGGACCAGAGTTAGCCACCTCAAAATATGCCTTATATCATATTGATTATTTTAAGCTGGTTATTTTTAAGAAACAGAAGACCCAGAAAGAACCTTCAATCATCCCCTTTACTTGCCTAAAGGAATAGAAAAACCTGCTTAAAGGAAGGGAGCTAATCACTTTCACCTTAGCTATATTTACCTTAGCATATATGCGTTGAGTGGCAGACAGCAAGGATCCAAGCAACCTGTGTGTTGGACTCCCTGTGTCCCCACTGTTAATGCGTGACTCAGCAAGGATTTGTTTACCACATGTTTGCTCTTTCTCATCTACCTGTGATTTGTTTTCCCTTTGGAATCCTAAACCCCTGCCCCCGTCTCCTTAGTCCAAAATGACGCATAAGCCTCAGTTGCCCACTGCATCCTCAGGGCTCACATTCTTATAAACCCCCACATGAACATATGTAATACATTTGGTCATTTTCTCCTGCTAATCTCTTTCATGTTAACTTGATTATTACTCCAGCAAGAAGAACTTAGAAATGAAGAAGAAAACTTATTTTTTCTACCCCACACTGTAAAAATGAAAACTTCTATTGAAACAGAGAGGTGAGCAGAATCTGCCACCCCAACACATGCCTTCTGGAATATTGATTATTTTAAGCTGTTTGTTTTCAGGAAAGACTCAGGAAACATTTTGAACTTCTAAAGGCCTAAAAGAATTTCTAGAGGAACTGCTCCAGGAAGGGAGCTAGTGTTGCAGATAACTACAGTTTAATATGAATTAGTGTGTGGTGGGCAGAAAGGAACAAACCAAGGCCAGTTTGATCAAAGTCCGTTCTGTGTCCTATTGTTAAAGGTGGCCTAGCAAGCTTTTGTTTACCAAACATTTGCTTTTTCATATCCCTGTGAATTGCCTTCCTGCCTTTTGAAGTCCCAAACTACAAACCCCACCTTCTTCTCAGCTCAAGGTGACATAAGTCTTAACTGCCCAATTTTTCCCTGGGTCTCATATTCTTACACAACCCCCATATATACATCATAAATTTGGTCATTTTCTCCTGTGAATCTGTCTCATGTCAATTTGACTATTAGACCAGCCAAAAGAACTTAGAAGGATAGAAGGAAAATTATTTTTCCTCCTCCTGTGATTATGCCGATCCCTTGCTGAGTTGCACAAGTATGTTTTAAGTGTATCCCAGTTACACTGAGGGGCCAGAGTGCTGAAGTAGCCAGTTCTTAATAGGAAATATGTCAACAGGAAGGAAAATAGAAGTAAGGGCTTAAAAATACTTTAAATTGCTTTCTTGTTTTTGATTTTTTTTTAAATTTCCATTTCTGAACTTAATCGATATGACTAGAGCCCCACTGCTCTCTTTGATTAAATGAGAAAAGATTAATTGCTGCATTTTGCACCTCACTAGACACTTCCTGCAATATCCTGTTTTCTATTAACCACTTAATAATTCAATTAAAAGTCAGTAGAATTATAAGTAGGTGGATAAAGTCTCATGAGGTCTTGGATTTACTTTAAAATACTTTAGCAATTTAAAAAAGTAAAGGAGGGTAGATAAAGCCAGCATGGCAATATACGGATAATTATTTAATCTGGGTGTCACATGTTTTAGGGTTCATCATACTAGTCTCTTCACTTTGTGAATGTTTGAAAGTTTTCAAAACAAGATTGAAACCAGCAGTTACATTGAAGGCAATTTCAAGCTCTTAGCTTTAAAGAATAAGTTTCCTTAAGCAAAGTTTAACTTTTAAGGCTGAAAGTCTTCTTTAAAAGAAAGGGTTTATTAGGCCATTGCTAACAAGAAAAAGACCAGGTCCTGGGCATGAAGTCTAAACTACCAGCTGCAAGTGTCATGGGGAAAAGGCAACACATCCACCATCCTGGGGTTAACTACCGTTTTTTATAAAAAGTTGTGGGTAGAAAGATATAAAACAATGTGAAGAATTTACATTATCTTTAGATAAGGAGGTAGGAGGTAAAGCAGGCCAGCTCTGGAATAGGCCCAGTGCTCAAGGAAAAAGAGTCCATTCCTGTGGTTTGGCTGTGGGCAACGGATTGGAAAATTCCTGTATAAACAATTAGTGGAAGCTCCTACAAATGATGGTGACTGACCAGTCTCTCTTTTAGATAATCTCAGAAATAGCCACTTGGAAATTAATCCAATTTTCCATAGGACATTCAGGAATGTGAACGGTCCTGTTAGCAGTTGTTAACTGATTAACCCTTTCCTGTCTCTTCCTTCTACCCTTTGGACTGCTTTAATGTTTTGTTTTGTTTTTTAAGATTTTTTTTTTTTTTTTAAAGATTTTATTGGGGAATTGGCGGAGGGGAACAGCGTTGGGGAATCGGGGAAGGGGAACAGACAAGTTGCTGTCTTTTTGTTCTTCAGTTTAGTTGCGGAGGATGTTGCTTCACTGTTGGTATCGTCATTGCGCTCTTCCCGGATGAGGCAGATCGGTCGCTGGCCTCTGGATGTCGCTCACCGCGGCTATTGGCAGCTCACGCTTGGCTGCCAGCCGCTCACGCTGGCTGCGGGCCACTCACTGTAGCCTATGGCAGCCCACTGCAGCAGGGGCTGCAGCCTACACTGTCGCCAGGGCTCTCACAGCCCAGCTCCAGGTGGAGCTGTTGTTAGCTGTAGAGGGCAGTGTCACTGGCCCTCATGTGGGATCCGAACCGGGGCCGCTGGCATCCTAAAATCAGCGCTTAACCAATGCACCACTCGGCCGGCCGTTTTTTAAGATTTTATTGGGGAATTGGGGAGGAGAAATTGTGTTTTTCCAGGACCTATCAGCTCCAAGTCAAGTATTTGTCCTTCAATCTTAGTTGTGGAGGGTGCAGCTCAGCTCCAAGTCCAGTTGCCATTTTCTAGATGTGGGGGAGCACAGTTCACCATCTCATGCGGCAGTCAAACCAGCAACCTTGTTAAAAGCACTTGCTCTAACCAACTAAGCCATCCACCTGCCTGTTGGCAGCTCAGGGGCAGCGCAGCTCGGGTGCAGCTCACTGGCCCATGTGGGAATCAAACTGGCAACGCTGTTGCTCAGAGCTTGAGCTCTAACCTACTGCTGGCCCCCTGGCTGGCCCTCTGGCCTGCTGTAATGTAATTTAGGACATCTCAGAATTTTCTCCTGGTCAGTTTCATATTCTACCAATGAAGATTTGGTTTTTTTATTTTGCATCTTGATTCACCCAAAATAGTATTTAAATTTCTGATATCTGAAAGCTTTCTAACTACCTGTTAAGGAAGAAAGGAAGAAAGAAAGAAAGGAAGAAAGAAAGAAAAGAAACAGCAGGCCTAAATGAAGTAGAGTCACTTGTGCTAGGCCCCATATCAGTAAATCAAGACTTAATTGGGGTTTCAGCCTCTCCCAGGAATGTAATCTTAAACCAGTTAATCTGTAATTTCCTTTTCAGCAGTAGTGAGGTAATCCATCTGAAGGACACTTCCATCCCCCAAAGAAAGATGAGGTAATCTGTTCTTTCCTTATTCCTTCCATTTTCGATGACTCCTCAAAGCTCCTATTAGTTAGACGGGATGTTGCCCAATTCATTAATCATTCAAAAAAGCCAATATGATCTTTAAATTTACTCAGTTGAATTTTGTTTTCTAACAGGTTCAAGGATATATATATATATATATAATAAATATCAGAGTCAAAACATCTTGACATTTGGCATACTTAAAAGAAATACCAACTTGCACTTCCTGTCACAAGTGAAAAATCTAACTGTTCCTTGATGCCATCAATCTTTAGTAGCTCTTTCTCACCTCCCACTGTAATTGTGCCACACGACAGCTAATAAGTCAACTAACAAGGGGTTGGGGCAAGGAAAGCAACTTTATTCAGCAAGTCAACAATGCAAGAAGATGGCAGACTAGCATCCTAAAGAACCATCTTGAGGAAGTACATTATTCAGGGGAAAGAAGGGGTTTGAGGTCAGGAGATGATTGATGATCACAGACATCTGAATGTCAACAGAGGTCCAAGGGGAATGGTGAAACTTCAAACTCCAGTCGTTGTGGTCTCATTGACGAGGGCCCTGGAATCTTTTGATAAATAATCATTATTTGGGCCAGCCGAGTGGCACGTTGGTTAGGAGTTGGCTTGGGACGCCAGCTCTGAGCAGCAGGGCCCAGGTTTGGATCCCACATGAAAGCCAGTGATGCTGCGCCCTCTACAGCTAAGGTGGTGAACAACAGCTCGACTGGGAGCTGGGCTGCCACGAGTTGCCAGTGATGGTGTAGGCTACAGTGGGGCTGGCTGGCAGCCAGCATGAGCTGCCATGAGCCACCATGAGTGGCCGTCGAGTGGCCATTGACAAATCTGCCTCACTTGGGAAAGAGCGCAATGATAATACCAACAGTAAAGCGAAGTCCTCCACAACTAGACTGAAGAACAGAAAGGACAGCAACTTGTCTGCTCCTCTTCCCTGATTCCCCAATGCTGTTCCCCTCCCCCAATTCCCCAATAAAATCTTAAAAAAAAAAAATCATTGTTTTTGTACGTATCTTCCTTATTTCCTTGGGGAAGTATAATTTTGAGAAGGAGGTCATTTCAGTAATTTCTAGGCTACAGGTTAGGTTCCATTAATAATTAGCATGTCTACATGCAGGACTAAGCAGAAGTTGCTAACTGACATGTCAGGCTCAAGCAAGATGGAGTCAGAAAGACTGATTATTTTATTCTATTACATCACCTCACTCCTCTTCTTGCTCTTGTATCTCACTCTTGAATTTAACTTCAAACACTCTTTTCCTTAATTCTATTGCTTTCTTATTGATGATTTATATAAATGGAAAATAAGCTATGTAAGAGTCAAGAAAAAAAGTCCCTTGGATCAAAAATTGGGACAAATAACAGGAATGGTGATAACTTTATTCTTTAAACCTAAGAGCTTGAAATTACCTTCAATGTAACTACTGATTTTAATCTCATTATGAAAATTTTCAAACATTCACAAAGTGGAGAGACTAGTATAATGAGTCCTAATACACGAGACACCTAGATTAAGAGAGAAGACAAAGGAACTAACACTTTTTGAGACCTCTACTATGACAAAGGCAGTACTATGGCAGTATCTTACATGCAGCAGAGTAAGATATTTTTTGATATCCTTTGCAAGAAGCTTGGTATTTATTTCCTGAAGAATCACTAAAGTAGCCCTATTCTTTATGCAAATGTCTGGCATGCAGAGGTCTTTAATGAAGGTGTAATGTCCTGTAATGAGAATGTAGCAAATATCTTTTATCACTCCATCAAGTCTGTCACTGTGATTTCCTGGAATACAAAGCTGATCACTAGGGCAGAGGTAGATCAAATTACTTAAAGGATCCCAAGACATTCTGGGAGAGAATAAATCCTAAATATCCTCTCTGGAGATAACCTCTCCCTCCTCTTTGAGATATGAAATTAGAGAATACTGTTGGAATGAATAAGGCAGGCTTCATTCACCTAAGGGCCAAGTGGTGGGGAATGGCAGCATGTCTCCTAAAATAAAATTAGTATAGAGAAAGGGGTTGTCTGGACTGGTAGCTCTAACTCATGACAAACAAATAATACAGAGGTAGGTAGCAATACATATATAGTATTTGTAATTTTTCAACATAAAGTGTTACTTATATCCTTCCCCTAAACAAGATAAAACTTTTACATAGTGTTGGATTTCCCCTCCTTCACTTTCCACTGCATTGAAATTATCTGGAAATTCAGCTCTAAATTAATTTTGTACACCATACCTCTACTTTGTTAGAAAAATTATCTATGTATAAAATACTGTTGCTTTTATTTTAAAATGGAGGGGAAATAATTTAGAGTCAGTTGTAGTGGACAAAGGAAGAGATGTTCAAATCTATATAGCCTGCTCAATTGCTGCAGACTTCCTCATCCTAACCCTGACTTAGTTTCCACCTTGCTTCCTTATCTGAATAGTTCTCACCCTTGATTTCCCACCTCAGGTCCCATTTCCCCCTTGAAATCTCACTAAGCATTCTACATCCCAGAAATGTTTTTCTGCCTCTGAATTCCTGACATACTTAACATTCATTTTCATACTCTTGTTACAGTTTTAGTACATAAACTAAAATGGAACTTTGAAATTTGAGAGCAGTGACTGTATTCTAACTCTCTCTTGATTCTTCAGGGGCTTTAATGTAATGTTTTATGTGTCAGTGAACATTAGATTAAAACTCTAATTTGATCAGAATACATGCGTTCTTCCTTTATAGCTCTTTGGTTCTTTTTTTTTTTTCTTCAAGATTTTATTGGGGTATTGGGGGAGGGGAACAGACAAGTTTCTGTCTTTTTGTTCTTCAGTCTAGTTGTGGAGGACATTGTTTCACTGGCCCATGTTGGAATCATCATTGCATTCTTCCCAGATAAGGCAGATCAGTCTCCGGCCTCTGGATGGTCGCTCACCGCAGCTATTGACAGCTCACGCTGGCTGCCGGCCACTCACTGTAGCCTACGGCAGCCCACTGCAGCAGGAGCTGCAGCCTACACCTTCGCCCGGGCTCGCACAGCCCAGTTCCAGGTGGAGCTGTTAGCTGTGGAGGGCAGTGTCATTGGCCCTCATATGTGGGATCTGAACCGGGGCCGCTGGTATCCCCAAACCAGCTCTTAACCAATGCACCACTCGGACTGCCCTGATCTCTGGTTCTTTATAGCTTAGTAACCATCAGGGACAACTGGGAATCTTAGGGCTGTTATTGGTCTACCTAGCAACCATGAGGGTTCCCAAGGATACGTACTCTGAAGACATACTCTTTTGATATGGTAATGAATGAAACTAAGGAGGCAGTCCTAAAACAGAGTGCATTTCCATATGAACTGAAATCATATGTAATATCAGAACTGTTGCATAAATAGCTGTAGCTTTATAGTCTCAGAAGGAGCTATTATTGCCCTCTCTACAATGAAGCATGTTATTTTAGTCACACCAAGCACACATCTCTAACTTTAAAAAAAATGAAATAATGAAGACATTGTTGGCTGAAAAATAATATCAACTAGGTGTTTCATCACCAAAAGGGGTTTATTCATGGGGAAAAAAGGGTTGTAACCCAGCATGTAGAAATAGGAAGCGAAGTGCACACTTTGGCCTGCATCCCAAGATGGAGGGGTATTTATAGAAGGGGAAAGGATAGTAAGTGAAGGGGAGGTTAGAACCATAATGCTTTATTACAGAGTTCTTCCTGCAGGATTCTCCTGTGTAAGGTTCTCCCACGTAGGGTTCTCGTGATTATGTAGAGTGGAAGACCTTCCATAAGCCCTAACTCTACTCACAGGCCCTCCTGACTGATTGATTGTTTGCTTAAAGTTCCAGTTAGTCTTTATCAACATATGGAACAGTACCAAGAACAATATTATAACCAAATATATACAGATAAGGCAGATTTAACAAATATTAACATTTAGACATTTTTTCCTAAGAAATAAAACATTACAGAGGGTGGAAGGTAAGAGAATAGAAATCAAAGAACATATTTAAAAGCTATTTTACAGAAATTATTCACAGAAGATAATAAATAACTAGATTAGGTTTAAAGGAGATGGATAAATCCAAGTTTTTTTGTACAAAAGGCTATGTGACTTCTTGAATAGTACAATCAAGGAAAGCAAGTAAGTTGCGAGGGGTCTGAGAAAATCTTTGTGATATTGTGATTTATAATAAGAAATATATATTTGGTCTTTGTCCCATTGCTGTCATAGAGCTCCTGAAACCCTTGTAAATTCCAAAACGATAACAACATTCTGAGCATATTTTGTTCTAATGAGGTGACTCTGAGTGGGCTCCTGGATGGGGTCTGGTCACCAGAAAGCCAACCCATGATTAGAAGCTTAGGAACTTTCAGTCTCATACCCCACACCTCAGGAGAAGGGCTGGGAAGGGAGTTAATAACGGATCATACCTATGTAAGGAAGCCTCCATAAAATCCCAATAGTATGGGGTTCAGAGAGCTTCCAGGTTGGTGATCACATCCACGTTCCAGCAGGATAACATACTCTAACTCCATAGGGATAGAAGCTCCTGTGTTTGGCACCCTCCCAGACCTTGCCCTATGTATTTCATCTGGTTGTGCATCTGTATCCTTTAATAAACTGGTAAATGTAAGTAAGTGTTTCCAAAGTTGTTAAGAGAATTGTCCTGGCAAAATCAACATCTTACACTAAGAGACACAGACACTTTAGCCTCTTAGTGTCTTAGTTGGGGCCCCCAACTTCTAATAGCAGAAAGCAGGCTGTGAGAATCAGTTAGAGGAAAAGTATGATAACTTAGGTACAGTAAAAATCCCACAGAGGCCAAAACCAAGAACCAATAAGAACAATGCATTTGGAAAATCCAGAAAACAGAACAGGGACCAGTCACTTGAGTTTGGGGAAAGGGCCACATGCACTGGCCAGATTTCAGACTGTGTGTAATTACTATGTGTCATTCATTTCCTATTATTCTTAGAACATGAGTTTTTCTTGCAGTGATCCTACCCTTTTCTCACCAATGTATACTGGGTACGGGCTGGGGCAGGAGGTGGGAAGACAGGAATTTTTAACTTACACATTTCCAGATCCAGATGAACTGAACCTGAGGAATCTCATCCACATCTGGACCTAATACCTAATCAAGATCTTGGATTTTGAGCCAGCTGAGTAATACGAAGACATTTGAAGTCAATGGGGGAGATGAATGCATTTTGCATGAAGGAAGAAGATCAATTCTGAAGGATAGACTGTGGTGGATTGTTTCTAAAGATATCTGCCAACAATTTCTCCCTCTCTGCATGTGCATGCCGTTCCACCAATCAAAACTGGGAATCTAATTCTAATTCCCCTCCCCCGAGAATTTGGGATGGATTGTGACTTGCTTTGTCCTATAGAATGTGTTAGAAGTGACATTTTAGAATATCCAAACATTGGCCTTAAGTAGTTTTTTAGGGCTCTACTAAAAAGTGAGAGACTACTAAATAGTGAGAGAGAAGGGACTTCAAGACTTGGTTGGCTTCCAGTGCTTCCTGCCAAGGTCCCAGACATGAGGGAAGCTATCCTGGATATTTCAGCCCAGCTTAGCTTCCAGATGCATGAATGACTTCTGCTGATGATGCACCAAACAACAATAAGCCATTGTCACTGAGCCCTGCAACAAACTGCATAATCATGAACACATAAATTATTGTTTTTAAAAGCCACTAAATTATCGGGGTGGTTTATTATGCAACAATGAAAAACTAAAACAGGGTGCTTGAGAACATTTTTGGGATGGTGGGACACATTTAGGAAAACAGAATGATTTAATAATTAGGGACTCAAATATGTTGAATTTGTGATCTGAGTGGGATCTATGAACAGAATGTTGGGCTGTTAAACTTACAAGGTCTTTTAGCACTGATTTATCCAATAACGATTTACTGATAATCTCGTATGTTCCAGGCACTGTGCTAGGGGTTGAAAGATGTCTTTCAAGATGGCTTAAATTAATTTAGCCAGTGAGCAATTTTCAGAATAGTTTTGTAAATATTGGTAGCTTCTAGCAATTAAAAGTAGGTGGGTATGTTTCTTCACTTCTCCATCCCCGGTTCCCAATAGCCTTGATGTCTGTCACTGGTATCTTACACTAAAAGTAAGTCATAGACCAAATTCTGACAAATGTATTAACCTTTATTAGAATGTCATTTTAATATATATAGACATTATGGTCTTTCCATTGTGAGAATGCAGAATTCCATTAAGAAATACACATTAAGATTGCTGGGGAGCAAGAGAGAATTCCACCACTCTATCCTTCTTTAGTCCTTATGGCTGAACTACTTATAAAATTAACACAAGACTAGATAAACAGGAGGAAAAAACAATTTAATTTACAGGCACCAGGAAATCACCATAAGATGCTCAGATCATAAAATGAGGCTCAAAAAAATGATGAACTTGGCACCTTTTAATACTTTTTTAGACAAAAAAACAATAAATTGGGGGGCACCCCAGTAGGGACCCCCTCTCATTTTGAGAGCTGTTACTTTCTATCCTAATAAACTGTTCTTTGCTGTAAACTATAAAAAAAGAAAAGAAAAGGAAAGAAAAAAGAAACAATAAATTGGTGAGAAATTGACAGGACAAAGGAAATTAGCGCTCATTAGAAAGGAATCAAAGCAAGTTTGGGTATTTGCTGGTGAGGAATTAGAACAAATTTTGGGCTTGGATAGTAAATTGGCAAAGGCATTACAAGGTTTGTTTACACAGGGTTTTTTGACTCTGGAGTTTGTAACTCTTGTGATAGATTGTTTCTCCGGTCTTCAGGAGTGGGGAGGGTACGTATCATGGAGATTTATTTCCTGCTTTTAGGGGGACAGAAGAGACTCAGAGAGCTCTTCCTGTTCTTGTTGCTTCTCAGGTGATTTTAGTGCGAAATAATCAATATGCCATCTGGACCCTGACAAGATGATGAAGCAATCCAAAATCATAGTATTAATACTTTTATGGCAGGTTCAGGAATAAGTTGTTTATCATTAGTATATTTTAATGTTATGCTTTTTGTTTTAATGCTTTTAGGAGTTTGACTCATTTAATATTTTATAGATTATTCTTATGATTCAATATAAAACATTTCATTGATTTAGGCTTGCCACATTTAATATAAGACATGTTGGGCCGGCCGAGTGGCGCATTGGTTAAGCGCTGGTTTTGGGATGCCAGCGGCCCCAGTTCGGATCCCACATGAGGGCCAGTGACACTGCCCTCTACAGCTAACAACAGCTCCACCTGGAGCTGGGCTGTACGAGCCCCAGTGACGGTGTGGGCTGCAGCCCCTGCTGCAGTGGGCTGCCATAGGCTACAGTAAGTGGCCCACAGCCAGCGTGAGCGGCTGGCAGCCAAGCGTGAGCTGCCAATAGCTGCGGTGAGCGACATCCAGAGGCCAGCGACTGATCTGCCTCATCCGGGAAGAGCGCAATGAGGATACCAACAGTGAAGCAACATCCTCCGCAACTAAACTGAAGAACAAGAAGACAGCAACTTGTCTGTTCCCCTTCCCCGATTCCCCAATGCTGTTCCCCTCCACCAATTCCCCAATAAAATCTTTAAAAAAAAAAAAAAGACATGTTGAAAGGCATAAGACAATGTTATTAGGTTTATAAATGGTATTATAATTTTTAAAATACCTTGAGATTCAATATAAATATGTATACGAAAAGGTCAGACAATTAAGTTTATGAACCTTCATACAATTTTCATTTTCTAGATTTATGAGCTATTTAAATATTTGGGAAGTTTTGCCAATCAGACAATTGAAATACTAAATCAAAAGTTTAGATGGAACCAAATAGCAATCAAAGGTCTCTTAAAATAATTGTTAAAAGTTTTGAGGTTTATAAATTAATTTGATTTATATAAGTGAAGGTAAAAGTTTAAGAAAAAAGTATTAACATTTTAACTTTTGTAAGTCAAAGATTAATTTTTAATAACCTTCGCTAATCTTTTCCTGAGTCATTGTCAAGGACATCAAAATATTCTCACTGACACAATATGGATTGAGAGTTCATCAGTGATTAGGTATAGCTTTTGTTGCAAAAGAAGAAAATGCTACTGCGTCTGTGTGTGTGTGTGTGTGTGTGTGTGTGTGTGTGTGTGTGTGTGTGTGTTCTTTTGATTTCTTTTCCTATTTGTTTAATTTTATGGCTAAAATTCACATTTCTAAAACTTGATTTGAATGCTTAAATAGTTTAATAAACTGCTAAGAGACAGATTTTTTTTTTCTTTAAATAAAGAATGCTCTGAAAGGAGCAGAATTGTTCAAAAGTGGCCCAGAGAATTCATTGTAGCTTTCCCAGACAATAGGCAGCTCCCTCTCCCAGTGGATAGGACTGCAATTGAACTCAGCTACCCAATAGCTGGTGACTTCTTCTACCTAGCAGAAGGGATACAATTTCTCATCGATCCCAAAATCTCTAGGAAGGAGTGGATCTAGGTTTTATGGGCCTGAAGTTTGTCCTTCTCCTTTTGCTGACCCTTCATTTTTATTTCCCAAATAAACCTTATTCCTTGACCATATCATGTGACACTGTGGAATTCACTTTTTCCCTCTTCATCTTAAGTTCTACTGTTTGTGTGCTGGTTCAGTGCTATTACTTTACATCTCTTTCACATGCAGCTATGAAGGAAATTAATTTGAAATTTTATCCTGGTCAAATACAATGGAAGTGTAAGATATAGCTATGCAGTCATAACTATGTGTAAACGGAATGTAAGAAGCTTAGAAAGATAATTAAAATAATTAAGTTAGAAATTGTCCTTCTTATCAGCAAATTATGACAGATCTGAAAAATGTTAGGAATAAAAGTGACTATTGCTGCAAATTATGAGTATGTTTTTGCACTATATTATCCTTTTCCATTTATGCAATTAACTTGACTTTCTTATTAAATACAAGGTTTTCAAGAGCAAACCTATCTTGAGCTGGGGAAAAAGACATCTCAGTTTATGGACTTCAGTTTCTACAGGTGCCCCAGAGCAAAAAGTAGTTTTAGAAAGAAGACTAAAGAGAGCAGGTTGTGGTCCTGGTTCTGCCTTTTACCTGCTGACTCCACTCTAGCTCACCTGTAAAGTTAATTTGTAGTTTAGCTGAATAAGTGGATGTGACAGGTTCTCTAAAGTTCAGAGGGGAGGTACTATTTTATTCCTCACTTACTCACTGCTCCATAATGCTAAACACACATACAGCATCCCTGTGCCTAGAATACACTGCTCTCTCCTCTTTGCCTGTTGAAATAGCACTAACCTTCTAAGCCCAGGTTCAAGTGCTATCACCTAGAACTTTCATTGAACACCCCGTCTGCAGTTTCCTTTATTCTGAAAGCATTTATCATATAATTATTCAGTTCATACATTTTGCTACCTGTATATTATTCATATTCTTATAATGGATCAATTATGCAGAAGATGCCAAAAAATATATACACATTTTAAAAAAGGAAAACTGTATTAAAATAGTAATATTCAATATATACCAATGACAAAAGATGAATACAAGTCAGGTTTGACTTCTGCAATTACAAGAGGTGCTCAAAGTGGTTACCATCAGCATCTAGACATTTCTGATTACAGCGAACTACTGCTTGAACAACGTTGACCAAAGTGCCTATTTGCATACATTTTTTTTGGCATCCCTGGTAGATACACACATATATACACCTTATATATTCTTAAGGCAGATGATAACACTGATGATAATGATGATGATATGTTTGCTATGTGCCAGGCACTGTTCTGGCATGTATTTAGTAGTTCAATATTCAATATTTAAAACCTTATGAGGAAAAAATTCATAAGGATACATGGATTATCCTTATTCAACAGATGAGGAAACTGAGAACAGAGGGGTTAAGAATTTGCCAAAAGTCATACAGCAAGGAAATGGCAGAGCAGGGACTCAAACCTAAGCAATCTTGCTCCAGTGTGTACTCTATCCACTATATTATAGGACCTTTCATATATGAGCCATGTGTGTGTGTGTGTGTGTGTGTGTGTGTGTGTGTGTACAAGTATCAGTACTTGCATATGAATAGTCTTTGCAAAAATTAGGTTTCAATGCTGAGATTTTTAAACTGAATTTATAATATGGCTTTCACAATAATGTTAGATATTTAGATATTTCACCTTGGACAGAATGACTTTCCAAAAGCTTTTATTTTTAATTCCATGAATGGGATTAAAAAAAAAAAACAATTATTGAAATAAACTGATTTTCTATTTGAAGCATAAAACTGAGGTTAAAAATAGGAATCATTTAACTGTAAATTTCTTGTTCTGTTAATGTAGCCAACACATTAATAGCTATTGCTCTACTTTTCATAAGTACACTAGAAAATGTTCAATAAAAAATGAATGAAATTGAAACAGTCATTTGATCTAATGACTCACAAAGTGATATATAAATGGGTTTTCTTCACCTGTATATGTAAAATTTTTGTCTTTAGGCACAGTTTAAAAAAAAAATAAGTATTCCTTTTTGAAGTAGACACCAAGGTTTCTTCAAATGACTTGTGTCTTCTGGATGTCAGCAGTCAGTGCTATCACTGTGGTCCCCATGGTGAATGTAAATAGTAGTAAACATATTATGCAAGTTGTAATTCTATCATCAATATTATTAAGAAATGGAAACACAGTAATTTTTCATTAAACATGTATGTTATGGGTGGAATTGTATTGTGTTCCCCTCCAATATTCATATGTGTTGAATCCTGGCCCCCAGTACCTCAGAATGTGACCTTATTTTGGAGTAGAGTTGTTGAAGATTTATGTGGTCATACTTGAGTAGAATGAGTCTCTACTCTAATATGGCTAATATACTTATAAAAAAGGGTAAATTTGGATACAGGCAGGCACATGGGGAGAACACCATGTGAAGATGAAGGTGAAGGTTGAGGTGATCCTTCTACAAGCCATGGAAACCTGAAGATTGCCAGCAAACCACCTGAAGATAGGCTAGAGGCATGGAGAGTTAGTCTATTGGTGATATAAGAAGATAGTATGGGACTGTAGGATATTGGTGCAAAAACTGCTGATGTGATGCACTACTGCGGTGTAACTTCAATAGAAACGGAAGTGAAGGTGTAAAAGGGCTGATAAACAGCCAGTCTGGGAGGTATAGGGCCATTAAGTCTGGGTGATCTCAAGGAACTGATAACAGAGGGATGAGTTGGAAGGAAAGCTAAAGTCCAAATGGTATATTTGAATTTAAGATTTTAGAGTGAAAGATTTCCAGGTAACAACAGGATGTGTGTGGCTTGAAGTCTCTGATGAGAAAGGGGAAATGACTAAGTTGTCAGTAAGTGATAGTTCCAACAAAGCTTAGAGTTTGACACAGCTGATGACGTTGAACCATGAAGAAACAGTGAGAGTGAAAATGTAAAAATCTGAAAATGGGTCAGGGACAAAGGGAAGATCCATCATTTGCTCTAACACATGTGTGACACTCCCTGGTCCATCTCCCTTCCAAAAATTAGCTCCCAACTTTTTACTCCTATATCCCAAGAAATTAAGTCCTTCAAGATCCCTTTTTTTCCTCCCAAAGAACCGGTCTGGCAGGGACACAATAGTGAAGCCACTTAGAGGCTAACAGCTAAGACAGCAGAAAAACGGGGGTAACAATTTTCCCTTCATTATATTTATATGTTTCGTTTGGCTACTGAAATCTCCAGCTGAAGGTATCAGAAGCTTCTTAAGTGCAATACGTATGTCCAAAACAGAACTTAATTTATTCCTTGACACATCCTACCATTTCTCCCTATCTAAACTTTTGCCTCGGGCCGGCCGAGTGGCGCATTGGTTAAGCGCTGGTTTTGGGATGCCAGCGGCCCCGGTTCGGATCCCACATGAGGGCCAGTGACACTGCCCTCTACAGCTAACAACAGCTCCACCTGGAGCTGGGCTGTGCGAGCCCCGGTGATGGTGTGGGCTGCAGCCCCTGCTGCAGTGGGCTGCCATAGGCTACAGAGAGTGGCCCGCAGCCAGCGTGAGCGGCTGGCAGCCAAGCGTGAGCTGTCAATAGCTGCGGTGAGCGACATCCAGAGGCCAGCGACCGATCTGCCTCATCCGGGAAGAGCGCAATGACGATACCAACAGTGAAGCAACATCCTCCGCAACTAAACTGAAGAACAAGAAGACGGCAACTTGTCTGTTCCCCTTCCCCGATTCCCCAACGCTGTTCCCCTCCGCCAATTCCCCAATAAAATCTTTAAAAAAATAAAAATAAAAAAAAAATAAACTTTTGCCTCTCTGTGAGTATCCTTTCCTAGAAAAAGACACTAGCAACGCCTGTGCACAACTTCTTTCATAGTTGTTTTTTTTTTTTTTAATCCATCCAACTGTCTTTATACCCAGTGCTTCTCCTCTGCTTCAGGCTTTCATCACTTCCCACCTGGATTATTATAACATCCTTTCAATGATCTCCCTAATAACTCGACATTGATTTAAAATTTTCATAAGTTATTCATCATGGATTTTTTGCATTAATTTTGAATTTTTAAAAAAATATTGCATTTGGGACTGCCAGTTAGCTCAGGTGGTTGGAGTGCAGGGCATAGTGCTCATAACACCAGGGTTGCTGGTTTGATTCCCACAAGGGCCACTGAGGTGCGCCCTCCACAACTAGAAGGAAACAACTGCTTGAGTTGGAGCTCATGGGTCCTGGAGAAACACACTGTTCCACAATAATCCCCAATAAAAATATTTTTTAAAATTTGCATTAAAACATCATTCATCCTGTTTACTGGATGCTTTTGTGCCTCCTTAAATTGTGCATACAAAACAAGTGCTTCACTCACTTGTTCCAGCCCTACCTACTATCTCTAGTCTTATCTCCTGCAATTTGTTCCTAATCATCAAGGACAGTCAACTAAAATGCATATGATAATGCCTCATTCCTGCTTAAAATTCTTCAATGTATCCCCCTCCAGTTAATTCAACAAAATTAATAAGATCAGTCTTTTTCTGGTTCTCTAGTCCAGATGTCCTCCTCCTTTACCCATCATCACCATGGCTAACATTATGTACATAGCTTATGTACACTGAATGAACACTTTGTTCTTTGCATTTTACATTAACTGTTTATCCTATATGATGAGGTGAAGTAAATACTATTATATTCCCTTATAACCAAGACACTGCGCTATAAAATTCCATCACTCCTTTCCTTTAGGTCTCTTTTAGGCTTTTCCACATGTTTCAACTGCCTGGACGATTCTCCAATCTCCTTCTGTGGTTACTTCCTGTAATAGGTTGAATATGGCCTCCCAAAGACATCCACATCCTAACCCTGTTGCCTTGCATGGTAAAACAGACTTTGCAGACGTGACTAGGTTTAGAATTTTGAGATGAATTACTCTGGATGAACTTGTCCTGGATGAATGAAATGAATCAATTTATCCTGGATTATCTGGCTGGGTCTGATGTAATTACAAGAGGGAGGCAGGAGGGTCAAAGTGAGGAGATGTGACATGGAAGTAGAGGTCAAAGTGATGCCATTGCTGGAAGGGGGCAATGGGCCAAGGAAAGTAGATGGCCTACAGAAACAAGTAGGAAAGGGCAAGGAACAGATTCTCCCCTAGGGCATCCAGAAGGAATACAGCCCTGCTGACACCTTGATTTTGGACCTCTAATGTCCAGAACTGCAAGGTAATAGCTTTGTGTTGTTTATCTAATTGAGATATAAATAACATATAACATTTTATTTTAAGTATACAATGTAGTGATTTGATATTTGTATATATTGTAAAATGATCATTATAAGTTTAGCTAACATCCATCACCATACAGTTACAATTTTTTTTCTTGTGATGAAACATTTAAGAAAGATCTACTTTCTTGACAACTTTCAAATATAGAATATTATTAATTATAGTCACCAGGCTGTACAAATATGTATTCATTCAAGTCACTAAATTTGTGGCAATTTATTGCAGCAGCAATAAATAGGAATCACTTGCTCAGGGAGGCCTTTTTAGGTCCCCACAAACTGAGTTAGACGTTCCTCCCCAATGTTCCCCCAATTCCCTGTCCTTGCCTCTCTCACAGCACTTCTCTTGCTGCCTTGCTTTTCCCAGTTAGAAGCCCAGCTCTACCCCTAGACTGTAAGTTCCTCTGACAGGGATCATATTGTTCCTTCTAGCTTCAAGATGGACAGCTGCAGCTCAACAGATATCTGTTGAGTGAATGAATGAATGTGACTTCTCAAAGAGGGCTGAGATTATGTATTTATACTAAAGTCACATGTAGAGGCTATTAGGTTTAAAATGGAACTGAATTTGTCTTCCTGGCAAGGAAAAATAACAATAAAAAAGGCATGGAGTGGGCTTTTTCCTAAATGCCTCATGAACACAGAATAGGAGCGGTTACCTTCACAACAATGAGAAACTTGCTTTCCTCGAAGAAACAAATGAAGCAACAAACCAAGAGAGAGTGAAATGATTAACAAAATTTGAGGTTTCACAAGGGCTTCTAAGGTTTTTTTTTACATATAAGGCGTACACTATGATACATGTGCCAGCTACCAGAAGTTTTTATTCCTGACAATGGTGTATTGGATGTGGCTATACTGGCCTTGCTACCATTAAATGTGACTCCTACATGAGTCAAGGCAACATGACACTTTATTTATTCCTAATTTCCTTTTGTTATGAATCTTTGTTATTCTCCAGTTACATAATGTAATCTTAGTATGTGGATTCTCAAAGGGAGTAGTCATTACCGAACTGTGAGAGGTCATTACAGAGTCACAGAAGTTTCTCTCCCCGCCTCTGTTTCACCAACTGCTCAGAAGTCTGACAAGGAAAGTGTGGCTGGGTTTTCTGCTCACGGCATCACAAGGCTGACATCAAACTATCAGCTCGACTAACTTTGTGTCTGGCGACTCATTCACTCCTCAGCCCATTGGAGTAGTTGGCAGAATTCAGCACCTTGCAGCAAAATGACTGAAGTCCTATTTGTTTTCTGGCTGTCAGCCAGGCACTGCTCTCAGCAACTAGAGGCTGCTTTTAGGTCCTTTCCCCGAGGCCAATGTCACTTCACAACATGAATGTGTACTTTCTTCCAAGCCAGTCTCAGCACAGTTTCCAATGAGCCGGAGAAAACTCTACTTTTAAAGAGCTCATATGATTAGGTCAGGCCCACCCAGTTAATTTTCCTGTCTTAAGGTCGCTCCTGCTGTATAACAACATAATCATCAGAGGAAAATTTGTATTCAGTCCCAGGGATTATTAGCATATGGGTAGGAAATTTTAAGGCCATTTTAGAATTCTGCCCTCCACACCACTACCCAGGAAAGTTTATCAGAATGAGCAAAGGGAGTATATTTGGAAAACAACCTAATAAATAAGCAAACAAAAAACATTTACGGTGTTTTTAGTACTATTCCCATAGAGAACCACTCCTGCAGTGGAATTAAACTTGAACAATTCACAATTATATAATTAGTTTCATTTAGTGTGATTAATATGACTAATTCAGTTCTTCTAGCATGACTCTTAACTTTTTTTGGTTACACAATTAGCCTGTGCAGGCTACCCCTGCTGGCAGATGAGTTCAAGTGCATTTAGCTATCCATAAACAATAACAAAACATTTTTCTGGAGAGCCAACAAGACAGGTGGTAGTTGTATTATGATACCAGAGTTTTGTAAGACTCTCCTACTGGGAAAAAAATGGAGTAAAGGGTACGTGGGAGCTCTTTGTGTATTACTTCTTACAACTGCATGCGAACCTATAAATTCTATTTTAATGTTTGATTTAAAAAAGTATCCATTCAGGGTGGCACATTAGATCCCGGTGCCACATGTCAGATATCTGAAACATAGGCATTGGTTTTGCTCTTTCCGGAAAAAAAAGAAGGATGAATGGAGGCAGGATAGAACTGGAAGCTTGAGTAGGAAGAGGATTTGGAATACCCTAAGTGAGGGATCTGATAACAGTGCATTGTGAAAGATGAACAAAAGCAATAGACAGTCTCTTCCTCAGCAGTTTGAGCGGTTTCTAGATTTTACAGAGCATGTAATTTGGCTATTAATGTTTTGGAATTAGTACATTGTTTACAAGATTAGAAATACAAAGCTTTTTCTCAGTTTCCATTATATTATGCAGACAACCAGATATGTTAAGTAAAAATATTTTGACCTTCGTAACCACTTATCAGAAAACAGTAAAAAAAAACAAAAAACTTTTAAAGCCCCTAGGGAGCGAGGTACCTATTTTCTTCTAGGCACTGTTTCTGTGGTTCCAGTCAGCATTGCCTGGAGACAAAGAAGGCTCGCCAGTGTGTTTTTCTCTATGGATACGGTTCCCCATGGCAAAGGAAGCAGAGAACTGAAATGAGCCTTTGATTCAATCAATTATGATTTCTACTATAAAAAAGTATTTTAAAATAACTACTAACTTTTACCTGTCGCATAATAAAAACATCTAAATAAAAGTACTATATTCTATGAGTAACTTCAATTCTAACTTATTCTATTTAACCCCAAACAAAACTTTCCAGGAATGTTCCAATGCTATCTGTCAGCTATATTTTTCCTTACGTCTTAGTTATTCAATCCTCATACGTTATTACTCTAAGCCTGTAATAATTGGGTCATTGACTAAGGTGTCCTCACTCTGCTAATCCCTGCTTACTTTTCACAAAATAACTAATCTTCGGGGAGCACCTCAAACCATCAGTTTTATTTCTGAGTTAGAAAAACAAAAAGTAGAGAAAGTTATGGGTGATGTGGACTCTTGGAAAGTTGAACTTCAACATGGGCCCTTAACAGTCTCTCCTTTATCTGGAAAGTGATGGATTTGATACACTGTCATTACAAGCTCAAGATGCCCCAAAGCTAGGGTTATTTGATTATCAATACATACCTTATAAAAACTAAGACAAGGGGGTGGCTGATTATCTCAGGTGATTAGAGCATCATGCTAACAACACCAAGGTCACTGCTTCCATCCCCGCATGGGCCAATATGAGCTGCACCCCTCTTAAAGAGTCAACTATGCCATTGTAGCTTGAGAGCAACGTGTAACCAGTGACCATGGCTGTTCCCCAATAAAATTTAAAATAAATAAATAAATAAATAAATAAATAAATAAATAAATAAATACTAAGACAAGGTCTAGGGGAAAAAATAAGAAGGATGTATTTGTCGTTGTATCTTACTCTATGTCATGAGAATTTTTGTATGCATGTAATACTTTAATTAAAGGAAGCCCATCTTTTAAGGCTCTAAATATACAAAACCAAATCATTTTAATTTGATGTCATTTTAGGCATCAAGGTCATTTTGCAAAGGAGAGAAGTGATTATGTCATGACAATGGGTCCTGATCATAGTTGTACTTTTCAAACATTGGAAACAAGTAAGGCAAGAAATTTCACCAGCAGATAGCTTTGCTCTGGTGGGAATGCTGCCCGAGACTACCGTGTTAGAGCCAATTTATCAGACCATAGGGTGGCAAGCCATGCAGAGGAGACCTGAGACCCCTGGCTGACAGCCAGTGCCAAACTGCCAAACTTGTAAGGGCACATTCTAGCCTAGCCAACCTATATGCAGCTACACGAATGGGCCCAGCAAAACGAACAGAAGAACCATCCAACCCACTTACAGAACTGTGAATGTAATAAATTCTTGTTAAATCACCTAGTTGTAGAGTGCTCAAAACAGATTGGAATAATTGAGGAAGATTTAATGAAACTCAACATGTACAAAACTCGATTCGTTTTTCTTGACTTTCAGACTTCTCTGTTTATAGTAATAGTGCCACCATTTGTCTTTTACTGTTTTGAAACAGAGACATGTTTCTTCCTTCATTTTCTTTATTCCCCTCCCTGATATACAGTGTCTTTGAATCCTCATGTAACTGTCATAATAGTAAAATATTGCTCTAATTATGCTGCCTTCTACCAAAAAACTCCTTAAATGTCTTCCTTTGCCTACACAATAATGTTCTGGAAACTTAACCTTATTTATTGAATCACCTTCTTCCCAATTCTGGTTGCCATGTATATTTTCAGGCATAACCTATCTGTCTTTCAAGTTATCACCTTTTTCCAAAAACCCCAACCCCAACCAAATTAGCCTAGTCATTTTTTTCTAGACTATATCATAAGCATTCTTTCTTAATACTGTTGCTCTTAATCATTTCTTCTCAAATGAATTTCCACTACCTAGATCTTACTCATGCAAAAATGTCCAATTCAGGGGCCAGCCGAGTGGCTCCGGTGGTTAAGAGCGCGAGCTCTGAGCAACAGGGTTGCTGGTTTGATACCCACATAGGCCAGTGAGCTCTTAACAAGGTTGCCGCCGGTTTGATTCCCGCATGGGATGATGAGCTGCAAACCCCTCCTCCCCTCTTTCCCCGTTGTTCCCACACCCCACACCCACACCCCTGCCGCAACTAGATTAAATGGGCAACTGAACTTGGAACTGAGCTGTGCCCTCCACAACTAAGTTTGATGGACAACAACTTGACTTGGAGCTGATAGGTCCTGGAAAAACACAATGTGGGACCGGCCGAGTGGCGCATTGGTTAAGAGCTGGTTCTGGGATGCCAGCAGCCCCGGTTCGGGTCCCACATAAGAGGGCCAGTGACACTGCCCTCTACAGCTAACAACAGCTCCACCTGGAGCGGAGCTGTGCGAGCCCCGGTGACGGTGTAGGCTGCAGCCCCTGCTGCAGTGGGCTGCCATAGGCTACAGTGAGTGGCCAGCAGCCAGCGTGAGTGGCTGGCAGCCAGCGTGAGCTGCCAATAGCTGCGGTGAGCAACCATCCAGAGGCCGGCGACCGATCTGCCTCATCCAGGAAGAGCGCAATGACGATACCAACATGGGCCAGTGAAGCAACGTCCTCCGCAACTAGACTGAAGAACAAAAAGACAGCAACTTGTCTGTTTCCCTTTCCCAATTCCCCAAGCTGTTCCCCTCCCCAATTCCCCTATAAAATCTTTAAAAAAATAAATAAATAAATAAAAAAACCCAAAACACAATGTTCCTCTTTTCCAATTCCCCAACAGTGTTCCCTTCCCCAATTTCCCAATAAAAATCTTAAAAAAAAAATAAAAAAATGTCCAGCTCAAATTCTACCTCTCATGTAAGGCTTCTTCCATAATTATTTCCAGGTTATTATTTTTGAACTTCTTTATTATTTTATTGTCCAAACCAACCAGTTAATGCCCACTATTTAGTCATTTATTATAGTTACATTTTTCATGCATAAATGTTTTATTCACACATCTAAATTGCAACATTCTGGAGATCAAGGTCCATGTCTTATGCCTTGTATAAATATACAATGTTGTCCATAAATAATAATTGATGTTGAAGGCAACAGTTAAGATTTGGGTAGGTGGGCAGGGAAGAAGCATTCTAGATGAACAAGAGTAACAAGTGAGAAAAATGTACAGTTTGTTCCAGAGATGGGAAAGATAACATCAAATAAAGGGTCAATTTAATTATCTAGCAACAACAGCAACAAAAGCAGCACTCAGCTATCATTCTTCCCCTTTCTTACTTTTTCTTCAAGGCACAATGGTGCTTATTTTTTTGCCTCAGGACTTTTAACTTGTGGAAAATATGATCACTGAAATATAATTTAAAAATTACTTTGTTGCTTGCAAGAACTGTTACAGGAAGGAAAGAGGGGGTGTGTTCACTAAAGTGGGCAAATTACCACCATACCCCAGTTCCTTAACATATAAAATTTCAGGATCTTATACCTAAGTCCCCACTCCCACCCCAGTTGCCTTGTGGTTAGCAGGGGAGGAAATGTCTCAAAACATCCAGCGGGGTGGGGGAAGGGAGAGGCCTGCAGTCGAAACTTCCTAAGAGCTCTTTGAAAGGGGTGCTCTGTGCATATATCTGAAAGGGTCACAGAGTTTAAAACATTGAACTACTATTTAAGTGAGTTCTTAACTTTCTCTAACAACTGACACATAGCACTTTCTTCATTCAACAAATTCATTTATTCAACAAGAATTCTCTGAGTGCCAACTATCAGATGAGCACTGTTCTAGGGGTTACATGCCTTATAATAAACAAAAATTGTACACACAAAAGTTGAAAAAAAAAAGTAGGAAAAAAATATATATCATGAGAATACTGACCAAAAGAAAGCTGGTATAGCTATATAAATAAAAATGAAATATACTTTAAGGCAAAAAATATTGCTAGCCGGTCACTCCATAATGTAGAAATGTTCAATTCATCAGGGAGCTATAACAATTTTATTTCTGTATTCTCTGAAAAACAGCCTCAATATACATAAAGCAAAATAATTGACAAAACTATAATGAAAATTAATAAATACGTAGGCATAGTAGATTATTATGGAAAAGCTAATTTCTTTACTATCCCTTTTCTCCCTACATATTTGCATTGCTCATCCCTTCCTTTTTCAGGAAGGAAAAACATCTCCTCAGAGAATTATTTTCAAATTATTGCATTTTAAAATAGTGTCTCTATCATTCTTTATAGTATTTACATATGCCCAATGTTATAGTATTCATTTATTAATTTTTTCCCCTACTAAAAGTAGTCCATGAAAACAGGGATATCACCGTGCTCATTCCCCATGAAATCTCTGGTTCCCTGAACAGTTTCTGTCACATAAAAATGTTTGCTGAGGGCCGGCTGAGTGGCATGGTGGTTAAGCGCTGGCTTGGTGAAGCCAGTGGCCCCGGTTCGGGTCCCACATATGAGGGCCAGTGACACTGACCTCAAAAAAAACCAAAAACAAAACAAACAAAAAAATGTTTGCTGAATCAATAAGTAAATAATAGTTAACAACTGTTGGATACTCCTGTGTACAATAACGAGTTCCTCCTTATTTATGGGTGACATTCTAAGACCCCTTGTAGATGCCTGAAACTACTGATAATAATAATGCTATACTGTTTTTTCCTATACATATATACCTATGATAAAGTTTAATTTATTAATTAGACACAGTAAGAGATGAACAACAATAACTAATAAAACAATTGTAACAATATACTCTAATAAAGATTATGTGAATATGGTTTCTCTCTCATGCTCTCAAAATATCTTATGTACTGTACTCACTCTTCTTGTGATGATGTGAGATGACACAATACCTGTGTGATAAAATAGAGTAAGGTGAATGCTGTAGGCATTATGACATAGCATTAGGCTACTATAAGGGTTGCTTGAACACAAGCACTGTGATCCTGCAATAGTCAATCTGACAACCAAGATGGTTGCGAGGTGACTATCGGTTGGGTAGAGTATAGAACATGGAAACACTGGACAAAAGGATGATTCATGTCCCTGGCAGGATGAACTGGGATAGTGTAACATTTCATCACACTTCTCAGAACTGCTTGCAATAAAACTTATGAATTGTTTATTTCTGGAAGTTTCCATGTAATATTTTGGACCATGGTTGACTGCAGGAAACAGAAACTGTGGAAAAGAAGACTATGGATGAAGAAACTTTAAATGCATTATCTTCATTTTCCCAACAATCCTTTATTTTACAGGAAGGGGTAAGTAGTAATTTACTCCAATTTCACACCATTAATAAATGATAGTTAAGACTTGAATCCCGGGATATTGTCTCCTTGTGAGTCCTTGACATCACCATAGGCTCTTTTTACACGGGGATATGCTATTTTATTCATTCAATAAAAATATACTGAAATGCCTACTGGGCATAATGGATCAGAAATGCCACGGTGAGGCAGAAGTGGACAGTGCTTGGTTTCATGGGGCTTATATGCTATTAGGGCAGAAGACATTAAATAATACTTGCATAATTAATTATGTAGTTACAATTATTTTAGTATCAGAAGGGATAACTTAAGGTACTTATGCCACTACATAACAGGAGAAGCTGACCTCATCTGAGGATTCAGGGATAGTTTATTGAAGGAAGTGACATTTGGGTTGAAATTGATTCTACTCATTTTCAAACCAAATGTCATGAGCATTCCAGACATAAAGTGAGTAAAATGCATCATAGTAGGTGAAACTTTAAAAGAAAATTTTTATTATTGTTTATATCTCTGAAATACAGAGTTAAAATATCTACAATACTGTTATTATGCCTAAGAAACTTAATAACAAATATCAAATATCCAATCAAAATTAAAATTTTCCGAATTGTTTCAAAGTGTTCTTACAGTTGATTTATTAACATAAGGATCCACTCAGGATTCATACACTACATTTGGTTGAATTACATTTTAAATCTTTTAACATATATAACCTCTTACCGCCTCTTTTTTTTTCTTGAATATATTTTTTGAAAAAGTTGCATCACTTGTTCTGCAAATTGTCCTTATTTTGGATTTTCCTGATTGCATCTCCATGGTATTATTTAACATGTTCCTCTGTCTCCTATATTTTCTGTAAACTGGAAATTAGACAAAGAGATCAGTTTCAAGTTCAAATTGGGGTTGGAAGCAGCAGGAATACTTCATAGGTGTCGTGTATGTCTTATTATCAAATCAGGAAACATATAAGCTTCACTGTCTCTTCTTTTGTGATGTCAGCAGCCATTTATCACCAGGATTTCATTAGGTATTGCAGATTGGTAATATTTTAATTTTACCGTTCCTTCTTCATTAACTGGAATGTTTCTCTTTAGAGGAATTTTCTCTCATTAATTATTCCCTCAGGTTACCCTGAGGTGCATTCTTCTAGGAAAGGCAAAATAAATGCTTCATTCATTCTCTTTATTTAGTTTTTGTTTTCAGAATAATGTGTTGATATCCTAGCATTCTCCAAAGGGATCTATAAGTTTTTTGAGGTTTTTTTTCTGTTGTTAATATCATATAGTCTCTGGATTTTTACAAATTTGATATGTTCCAATAAAAATATATATTTTTATATTTGATGCATTTCAATTATATATATATATAATTCTGAATAGACAACACCAATATTATTACTAACAATATGATTATAGAAAACAGATTAATGTTTCTTTGTAATTATTTTTGTCCTTAGGCTATTTCCCAATAAGGATGTATGGATGTGATATTGATTTATGATAAATATATATTTGGTCTTCACCCCTGTTGCTGGCACAAAGCTCCTAAAACCCTTGGAATTTCCTAAGTGATAAGAGCAATAAAAGTATCTTTTGTTCTAAAATTTGGTCTTTGACCCTGGTTTGACACTAGGTTCCTAAAATCCTTCTAATTTCCTGGTTGAAAGAAGTTCCTTTTGTTCTAACCAGACAACTCTGGGTGAACACCTGGATGGTTCCTGGATAAGGGCTGGTCAGTGGAAAAACCAAACCATGATTAGAAGTTTGGAATTTTCAGCCCTGCTCCCCATTCTCTTAAGAGGGAGCAGGGTTAAAAATGGAGTTAATGATTGATCATGCCTACATGATGAAGCCTCCATAAAAATTCCAATAGTACGGGGTTCAGAGAGCTTCCAGGACAGTGAACATATCCATGCACTTAGAGAGTGATGCACCTCGACTCCATGGGGACAGAAGCTCCTGCACTGGGAACCCTTCTAGACCTTTCCCTATGTATCTCTTCATTTGGCTGTTCATCTGTATGCTTTATCATATCCTTTAAATGCCTGGTAAACATAAATGTTTTCTTCGGTTCTGTGAACCACTCTAGCAAATAATTTAATCCAAGGGGGACAAAGTCAGGGGAAACTTCGACTTGTAGCCAAGTTGGACGGAAATTGTGAGACACCCGGGGACCTACTACTTGAGATAGCATCAGAACTGAGTTGAACTGTAGGACATTCAGATAGAAGAGAATTCCTTGCTGCGGGGAAAAACTTCCAGACATTTGGTGACCAAAAATGAAGTGTTTTGTATGAGGAGTAAAGGAGACTCATAGGAGGGAGGACTGGGTTTTTCCCTAGAGGAGGGGAAAACTAGATTTTTCCTAATATGATAGGTACTTTCTATGTAATAAAGACACTTGGAATAATTATTTTCTGTGTGGCTAATCTGCCCTTTCTCTATATAATTAGGTTTATTTATTTCACTTTGCTTTCAATTAAAATTTATTGATTTCATTTTGCTTTATAATTATGTAAAACATTTACATGTTTCCAAAATCTATTATGGATAGGAAAATTATAGGTGGTCAGGGAAATTGACATGGTAGATACAATTAAGGCAGAAACCATGAGTCAGGAGAAATAATTTATTAGCTAACAGGTAGGTTTAAGTCACAGGACCCACCAGAGCGACAAACTCAGACCTGGGAGGAAAAAGGCCACTTTTTCCCAGTCAGGGATTCCCAGGTAGAATGCATATCTTCAAAGAAGTTATTTAACATAAGATAAGACTGTCAGGAATCCTTTCTTCAAAGCCAGTCTCTGACTAACATGTTCTCCTCAGAGCAGAGACACTGATTAAGCTGATTAAGCTCTAAGGAAATTAGTTTTGAGAAAAAAAACCCTCTTCTGGGCTAAGCAACAATGTAAATCTGATAATAGTGCTAAGAGGCACCAGGCAGCCCCCTCCCCAGGCATACAAAAGGTATAAAAACCAAAGCTTTTGCCCTAACTAGTGGGCAACCCAGTCGGAACCCCCTCTCCTTTTGAGAGTTGTAACTTTCTACCCTAATAAACTATCCTCTGCTGTAAAACTTTACCTCTCTGGTACGTGTCTCCATTCTTTTGCTTCACGAGACTACGATGCACAAGAAATGTCCTACATCACTAACTAGTGGGCACCCCAGTCGGGACGCCCTCTTGTTTTGAGAGCTGTTATTTTCTGCTCTAATAAACTGTCCTCTGTTGCAAACTTTACCTCTCTGGTCCGTGTCTCCATTCTTTGGTGCTACGAGACCACAAATCCCGGCTTGTACATACACACACACACACACACACACACACACACACACACACGCACGAAATATCCTACATCACTACAAACTAAGATACTTTTCTGAAGAAATGTTTAGCATCATTTCTATCATACCCACCCTGTCTTCTCTATCCTCCATAGATTATTTTTATTCATTTTTGTTTACCTTCCATTAAAAATACATGTACATACATTTTTGTATATATTATTCCTTCCCTTTCTTAGATGAAAGATACTTGTCTTCCCTCCCTCCCCCCCAAATATGCTTCTTTTAAATGCTTAACTGGCATATTCTGGTGACTACACCACAGTAGTATATAGACAGTGTCTTTATTCATTTTACAGTTGCATATTATTTAAATATGCAAACCAACATAGTTTACTCAACCAGTCTTTTTATGCCGAGTATATGTGTTTTCTTAATCTTTTGGCATTACAAAGAATGCTACCATTAATGGCCTGTGAACTTAACTTCTTGGGATAGGTTCCTGGAATGAGATTGTTAGGTTAAACACAAATACATATGTAACTGTGATGAACATTACCAAATTCACCTCCATATGGGTGATATAATTTTACAATCAAACCAGCCATGTATGACAGTATCTATTTCCCCACAGCTTTGGCAACAGAGTATGTTGTCAAACTGAGATTTTTCCCTTTCTGATATGCAAGAAATGACAACTCATTATGATATTAATTTGCTTCTTTTTTTTTTTTCTTTTAAAGATTTTATTGGGAAATTGGGGGAGGGGAACAGCGCTGGGGAATCAGGGAAGGGGAACAGACAAGTTGCTGTCCTTTTCTGTTCTTCAGTCTAGTTTCGGAGGATGTTGCTTCACTGGCCCATGTTGGTATCGTCATTGTGCTCTTCCTGGATGAGGCAGATAGGTCGCTGGCCTCTGGATGGTCGCTCACCGCGGCTATTGGCAGCTCACGCTGGCTGCCGGCCACTCACTGTAGCCTATGGCAGCCCACTACAGCAGAGGCTGCAGCCTACACCGTCGCCGGGGCTCGCACAGCCCAGCTCCAGATGGAGCTGTTGTTAGCTGTAGAGGGCAGTGTCACTGGCCCTCATATGTGGGATCCGAACCATCCCAAAACCAGCTCTTAACCAATGCGCCACTCTGCCAGCCCTGCTTCTTTCTTTTTAAGAGTAAGTTTTCATATGCTAAAGGGCCATTTGACTTTTTTTTTCTATGAATCATCTGTTTATATTTCTTGTCCATTTTTCAAAAGGAGTTTAGTACTTTTGGAAGCTCTTTATATATGATTTACTCAGTGAAGTGGTTGCCTTGATTACTAATTATTATGGAAAATATACCCCAGTGGAAAACACATTTTCTAAGAGCTCCCCTCTTCCCCTCCCCCTCCCCACTGTGAGGGCATTAGCTTTGTGTCAGGGGAAGGCTTCAATCCATCTAGAAAACATACATACAATAAGAACATATTGATAACCCATACTAAGTGGCAGTTGAATGAAGTCCAGCTTAAATGTACTATGGTGGATGAAAGAACGCAAAAACCAAAAAATGCGGTTTACCAAGGACCTACTAGGAACCAAGTGGCCATCTTGGATTTCCCATTGCCCCAACTATTCCTGTAATTTACAGCTATTGTTTACCCGTCTTAATTTCTCTGATTTAAGAGCAGATTGTTGCCATGTCACAAGGACATCAGGATGGCAAAAGTCGGGCAACAAGAGGTCATTTCTGCAGAAGCAGAATGGAATTCATCTATATGTGCCACAATCTTTGTAGATTTTATTGTGGAGGCCTTTTCATGAAAGTCAAGGTATTTCTAATATAGAAGGTTAGCTTTTACTATTGAGAAGATTCAGCTTCCTTAAGTAATCAAAGGCCTGATTCCGACAACATAAAACACAGAAAATTATTTTAAAAAAACACAAATTCTTTATTTTCTTAGCAGAATACTTTTCAAAGTATTTTATCATGAATAGAATAATATTGAAGAAAACTTTGTCCTTTCAACAGAGAGAACCAAACTCTAATTTTACAATTTTAGAACCAAATTCTAAGCTTACTTTTGATATTGAAATTCACTTAATTAAATTAATTTTAATACTCAGCTTGACAACACATAAAATTTTCATTCTAAAGATTCCTTTCCACTAACCTTCTACAGCTTTCTTGTAATTCCCTTTAAAAAATGCATTTCCATACCTTATACCTTCTATTACTAAAAACACGTATCTTACTTTACTTGCAGTCATGTCATTTCCCTTATTATTATACCTAGTAGTTTCAATTACATATGATGGAAATTTCAACTCTTTAAAACCTCAATTTCTAATCAACATAAGTAATTGTAAACTGTTACATCAATATTTTGTTCTTCAGAGTGGCAAATTTATGAATATATAACTTCTAGAAACATGGATTCTTTTACTGGCAAAAATATTTCATAATTTTTAGAAACAAAGCACACTATTCATTAACAGATCCCAATTTATCTTTTAGTTTCTCAATATTAAGAAGCAAAAAGTAAGTAGATTTAGGCTTAACAATTAATGTTTCAGGATTTAATCTTACTTGGAAATGTCCTACACATTCAATAATTTCCATCTTTAATTTAACTTAATAAAACTCTAAAGGTCAAGTAATCAAAAGAATTTGGGAAACTATTTTTAAGTACATATACCACATAATTATTGCTAAAAACTTCACTTAAAACTTTTTTATTTTACTTACATCTATTTTCTTAATTAGTTCTTAACAATTATGTTTAGATCATTCGTGAAAACTCTGTGAGATGTTATACCAAGTCAGGCATCATTCTAAGTTATTAGTTTTGCTGAAAGTTTGGTAAATCTATGTAGAACAAAGGTCTTATATTTAGTGCTACCAATTCTAAAGACATGTATGTCATAATTAAACCAAAAATCTTAAAGTAGCTTTTATTTACAAAAGATTAATTTTAGATAACATGAACTTGAAAAGCATTTTTGTTAGTTTTTGTTATATTTTCAAGAATTTAAGTAAGTGCTTAATTACTTTAAGCCAATTAACAAAGCTTTAGTAATATTCTCTGGAGATAGAAAAACACGATATTTTTCATAAAACACAGATAAACGCAAATAGAGATTTCATAGTCCTTGTATTAAAATTATTACCACAAAATGGGTATTATAATGCAAAGAGTCAGCTGGATTCAAACTGTTTCTGGCATATAGAACAAATTAAATTTACCTGCATAGATAGATAAATCTTTTTCTTATTAATATTTATGGAGAAGACAATCTCGTGGAAGTTATAGCTAGATTTTGAGCAAGGGTGCTTCGATAGCCATTTGTACTTAAAACAAAAAAAACTTATTCCCCCTCTTTCCCTTTTTCCTTCAGTTTTAGGAATTGAGGATGGTAAAGATAAGTGGGCTTTGAATTGCTTCTAGAGTTACATTTCTGGTTTTGAAAAGTTTAAGAATAATTGCTCTCAATTTCCCAAAGAATTGGGTTGTAACTTAAGTGACACTATAGGTTGGTCTACCTATCCAACTACACAATTCCTGACCTGTTTCTTTCCCTCTGGGTACATAGTTTTATTTTAGCTTAGGGGAGGACGCCTTTCAAAAATTCTGATCAGCAGTTTCTGCGATACCCAGGTCATAATTCCTTCTGTGAGAAATATTTCAGTGGGGTAACAAAAAGAATTGCCAAGGAAGAAAAACCCAGCCAGCAGTAAAAATTAAGATTTTGACAATGGAGAAAGAATAAGGATTTGATAGAAAACACATCTGGATGTGAACTTTTCATGTATGATACAGAAAACATGTACTGTTTTAAATAATTTTATATAACAAAATAAATGCTACAAAGTAAACTGAACAATTCTTTTAAAATTAGCTTTTTTTTTATAGACTACTCTGCTATATGTGGTCTTTTGAACCTTATTTAATTTATATTTATACTTTCAAGTATCATGGAAATTGAAAACAGTTGTTTTTGGTAATTAATTACAAAGGGAACTAGTATTGTTGACTTTAAAAAGTCAAATATCTACCAGCTACATTATAGGCAGTTAATAGTGAATTTATTCATTTAGGTAGATTTATTTCATCTGGATTTTTATTGTAATCGATTTACATTGTCATTAATAAAGCTTACTCTGAGGATCCCTAAAAAAAAAAAAAAAAATTCTGATTAGGCTCTGAATCTTCAGCTTCCAATTTTGCGAAATTTGGATACATTTGATAAAAAGATAATTAAATCCCTTCAAGTGTCTTGTCAGGTTTCAGCTTGGAAAAACAGTAAATATTTCTGGTAGTATTAAATGATTCCATGGACTCAAAGGGGTGCAAAGTTTATTACTGTCCAGAGTCATTCTCTCTGGTAGCCACAAGAACTGACAGCCTGTAAATTCCAGGCAGGAAGAAAGCCATACCAGCTCCTTAGGACACAGGCAATCATTAGCCCTAGGATTTGGTCTAGATTTGGGAATGGAGGGACAACGTGAAATTTTATTTCCCTCTCTCACGGGCTCAGTAGATATTTCATTTACAGAAACTTTTTTTTTTTTTAAATTGGGGAATTGGGGGCAGGGAACAACGTTGGGGAACCAGGGAAGGGGAACAGACAAGTTGCTGTCCTTTTTGTTCTTCAGTCCAGTTGTGGAGGACATTGCTTCACTGGCCTATGTTGGTATTGTCATTATGCTCTTCCAGGGTGAGGCAGATCGGTCGCTGGCCTCTGGATGGCCGCTCACAGCGGCTCTTAGCAGCTCACACCAGCTGCCGGCCACTCACGCTGGCTGCCAGCCACTCAATGTAGCCTGTGGTAGCCCACTGCAGCAGGGACTCACAGCAGCTCAGCTCCAGGTGGAGCTGTTGTTCTCCATCTTAGCTGTAGAGGGCAGTGTCACTGGCCCTCATATGTGGGATCCGAACCGGGGCCACTGGTGTCCCATGCCAGCTCTTAACCAACACGCAACTCAGCAGGCCCTACAAAAACCTTTAAAGATCCTTCCTGGGTTTAAGAAATTCTCTCAATATGGCCCTTAGATTCGCCTTGGACCAAGGTGTGAAGAATATCTGCGGAAAATCACCTGTAAGGGATAATATCAGTTTTAAAGTCTTTTGTTTTAGTACCTTATATCTCTCTAATATTTCATTAGCCTTGTTCGACAAATCTTTCAATGAAGGTATAAGTTTTTCTCTGTTAAGCGTATCTAATTAATATTGCTTGAAGGGTAGATTTATATGCCTTCTGTTTTACATTAGGCAGGAGAATGTTTCCCAGTAGATACAATGTCTATTTCCACAGTACAATCAGGTAAAAGAGATAAAATCACTTCATATAAAGCCTGTTCAAAATTCACCAGTTCACCTATAAACTCTTATCTTAATTTCATTAATTCACATTTTTAACTATAGTCTTCATTAGGACTCTATCAACAGGGTTCGGTTTTGCACTGCTGTGTAGCCGATGTGTTTACCACCACACACATAATAACTTTCAGGTAAAGTTGATATAATCTCTTTACATAAAACTTCTTTAAAACATTCTAATTTTCATAATTTTATCAATCCTTACATTTCTATATTCTTTTAAACTAATTGTAGCCTGAGTCATGGCTTCACCATTAAGTTTTGGTACCACAGTTCATGGAATTCCCAAATCAAGGAGTCCTGGAAATTTCTCTTTTCTATCCCCTGACCATTTTACCTACTATGGTGTAAAAAGGCTTTGGGTCCTTGGTGAGAGGTCAAGCCAAGACCTTGGCCATGTTGTCAATCTTTAACTTGATTAACTGGACTAATTGCTGCCCCAAGCAACTGCTGGTGAGGTTTTCTCATTGTAATCTTTGCTTTGCAGCTTTTTAAATTTCTCCAAACTGGGGTAAATAGAGCAGGTGTGTTCAGGGCTCTTTAATGCTGGGAGACCAGGAAGGGTTCTTTCTGGCTCACCCAACCTTGGGCAGTACTGTATTAAAATCATTGTTTTAATCCCATTAATGTCCATTTTTATTTATCCAATTATTGTAAATAACCATATAAAGATTTCTACTTGCTGGAATGCATCCTGTGACTTTCCTTTTGGTTTTCTCTTTATTTCATCCCTATCAATATTTTTTTTAAATTGGTATTTTATACTGTTTATTTAATTTGGAAATACTTGTTTTTTAAAATACATTTTTAAATGATCTAATCTAATTGGGACTTTCCCCATACTAGACATTGAAATTTTAGGTTATAATTTCCCTGAAGGTTGGCAGCTGTTTGGTGGGACCCTAGCTGTAAATGGAGTTTAGCCCATATATCTCTCTGGCCATATTTCTGAGTTTCCAACCTAACAGTTACCAAGCTGAGTTCTTAAGACGTAAAAATTTTAGGTTGTCTTTTAGTAAGATTTTGCCAGTATTTTTCCTTCCTCCTTCTTCTTAAGTGCCAAAGTCCTGATTGATTGATTGATTGATTGATTGATTGATTGATTGATTTATAAAATCTGCAAATGTCTGAAAGGCAATTAGTAAGGGTTCTGAGTAGATACTGATTTTCTTCCTAATTTCTGTCCTTTATTCTTACTAAGGAATCTTAGTGACTAACCAGTATAACAACATGAAAGCTCTCTAAAAATTTTTCTTTCTTTTCAATGTAGAAGTTTTTTTAGTTCAAAGGACCCATCATGTGGCCTGGACAAGTAGGATCTTAATAGCGACTCAAAACAATAAAAACTGTGGATGTAAGAGGCATCCCCAAAAGAGACCGCAAATAAGATGCAACCCTCACAAAGTTCAATTCCAGAGTTAGAAATAGCTATTTCAAAACACAGGGAATAACGTGCCCCTCCTCCACTTTTGAATGGGGTGTTTAGATTCCTTATGCTCAGATCCACAGCATACTCGGCTCCCCAACAGGTGCCCATGCATCCTCTGACTGGTGAAAAAACAAGAATGAGGGCCTTGTTTTTACCCTCTCTTGGGGGGAAATGGACAGACACAGAAAATTCCCTTGAGAGCTCAGCATGGCCGGACAAAGAGCAAGGTATAACCTGGCAACTGCATCCTCTGGATTATGGAAACCAGAGAGAAAATATTCTCACTATTCATAAAGGCCAAGCCCTCAGAACATATGACAAGATGAAAGGAGAGAAACCAGATAGAGAAACACAGAATTAACAAAACCCATATGTACTCATACCAAATAACCAATAGTTGCTAAGCTCAAGAAACTAGTTTCACAAATATTTTCTCCTGCTAATCTAAATTTAGAAAATAATTTAAAAAAAAGACTCTCACCACTTTGCTTCTACCAAACTCTGCAGGTAGAGATCCGGGAAGAATTCTTTCCTTACCCACTCATGCATGAGGTCCCAGGATCTTTCTACTGCAGCAGCTTTGGGGTGAGCAGTGCCCAGCTGCTGAGGAATTCTTCTTACAGTGCCAACAGTGGGGGAGAAAGAAATTTTCCTCTACTCTTCAAGGTTCTTTTGGCTGGTCTAATAATTAAATCTACATGAGACTGATTAACAAGACAAAATAACCAAATTTAATTACATATGTACATATGGGAACCCCACATAATGAGAGGTTCAGGGTCAGAAAGTTAAAATATATGCTAATATAAATATATATATATATATATATATATATATATATATATATATATATGCCATTCTAAGATAAGGATGAGATAAGGTTCTTTAGGGCTTTAGAGAGGAGGAAGGTCATTCATTGCAGGATAATAAGAGATGTTTGGTAATTAGCAGCTTGCCCTGCTATATAGATAGGTCAAAAAGATTATCTCTGACTGTCTCTTGTTATGGGCAACACCCTCAATTTAAATTCTTCTAGGTAATTTAAAGGGATTGGGTCTATTGGGTCTCAGGTACCTTAAATAATCCACATACCACAGAAGCACATGTTGGGGTAACTCATTCTGAACCCCTCCAACTTCTTCTGAATTGCAGTAGCTGCCTGTATGTATGATACTTGTAATGTGTGAAACTATTCCCTCCTTTGGTTAGCAACACAACTGATAGCAGGTTTAGAAATCCTTTATGCAGTTGTCTGGAACAGATTGAATAGGTATCATATCACAGTAAGCTGTATGGGGGTACTAGCCATTGACTCAGCTCACTTTTGTTCTTCCCATCTATTACAGTAATTAGTAGCTCCCCCAGTTGTCAGTGTTCCTCCTTTAAATGATGCACATCCACAGTAGCATGGGAACTGAATCTTGCTCATGACAAATTTAGTAAATATATATACTATATATCTAGCTTTGCTTTCTACAGTACATTGTATACATTATCGAACCATTCCTCTAACAATAGGAAAATACTGGAAGTTAACAAAGGGGTTGGAAAATTATATATCAATGTAATTAATCCAATTAATGTTAAAGTTAGTGTCTCTATGAAGATAGTAGGATCATAAAAGCTCTAATTGGCAAAGGAGAAATGGTTGCATAAGAGGAAATCCAGTGTTGGGTTAAAACTTTTATCCGCCAGGCATATAACTTGGATCCTGTGAACTGAGGTTAACTGGCACTTATTTCAGTTCATACTGAAATGATACTGAAATGGAACAATTCATTTGAACCATTCAGCTGAAATGGAATAATATAGCACTAGGTCATGGGTAACACAAGGTAGAGAAGTCATAGTTTGACTTTAAACCCAACAAGGCAAAAATAAAATAAAATTACAAACCCACTTTGTCTGAGGTCTCTATATTGAATTTCTGAACATTTTAATTTCCTTATACAGAAAAGGGTCTGCAAGAATAAGGGAGTGTGCCCTGATCTTTGGCAAACTTTGCTAAAAAAAACTGCTAAAACAGAGTGATACAAACATATTTCTACTAAAAAAGATCACTTGGCTTCTTTATGGTGAATAGATTGGAGGGAGGCAAGAATGAAGTGGGGATTGCTGTCTTTCAGGTGATAAATAATGGTGCAAATTAGATAAATATGAGAGATCTTTAGGGGTTATAAACAATAGGACTTAGTGATTAATTGGGTGTCATGGGTAAGGAAGAGGAAGAGTCAAAGACAATTGTCAAACATGGTTAGAATTTTCCACATAGGCCTTTAGTAGACATAAATTGAAAACCTCCAGGCTTTGTAGTACAGGCACCAAAAGGGCCGTTTGTCCAGGTGCTGGCATAATAAAGAAGCCAAGGCATATAATAACCTGCCCATTACACCTGGGTGACATGGCTCACTGAGTGCATTAACAGGTAGTGATACAAGGCGATGTATTCCACTTCAATTATCTTCTAATCTGTAGAACATTTTCCTCGAAGTGGCCATTATGCTCGCTGTACAGCGGACGCACCTTTCTGAGTACAAGGAAGGGTACCAATAAGATGAGCTTCCCTAGATGCCTCGTGAGCTCATTTTTACCCTTTACTCAGTTGATTTGCAGCTTTAGCAGTAAATCGAAACAAAAGTAAGTGAACTGAGTTCAAGCAGTCCTTTTCATAAACTTAAACCAGTGAATGTCTGGCTTAAGCTCTTGACTAGGCAGCTGGTGTTGCTAGTATTTGAGATGGGGTACATAGTCGAGGACCAAGCTTTTCATTTTATTGTTGTTGTAGTTGCCGTTATTGTAGTTGTGGGACAGGTAAAGAAAATAAGATCACTTTTGGATATGTTGGCTTTAAGGTCACATTCATATTTCAAGTGGAAATAGAACTAGGCAGTTGCATATATGAGTCCAAATCCTATAAAAAAGTTGTGAGCTAAAGATGAAAATGTCAGAATTCTTAGCTGAACCAATAGAAATTGAATTCATGGGCATGAATGAGATGATCATCTTAGGAGTGAGTATATGATTAGAAGAGGGCCAAGAACTGAACAATGAGAAAAACACATATTTGTTAAGGACAATGCACAAGCTTAGCAGAAAGATGTAAGTAGAGAGGAAGAGTATTTCAAGGAGAACATAATCAATTGTGTCAAATATTAGTAAGACTCATGCAAAATGAAAACTGTCCACTGGATTTAGCAACCAAAGGTTATTGATGGCCTTAGTGAAAGTTGTTTTGGCAGAGTGGTGGTAGCTAAACCCAGATAGAAATGGTTTTAGGAGTGCCTGTGAAGTGAGGCGAGGGCACTAAATACAGACAACCTTGAAAGTTTAATCTTGAATGGGTGAAGAGAGATTTAAAGGTACATTTTAGGGAGCCAAGAAAGAAAAAGCAAAGTAGTAAATGTGTTAGTTGTTACTCATATTTAATTCCATAAGCATTTGTTGATCACATGAAGAAGGCACAGGGCAAGGAACTGAGAATTGAAAGATGCGTAGGCAACAGTCCCTCTCCTCAAGGTGCTCAAAGTTTAATAAGGAGGAGAGAGACAGACAAATAATTACATATATGGACAGTGCAATATAGATGTGCTAGGTTTAGTGGTAGCATAGTGGTGGGAGTGGAGACTATGTTTATTTAAACTGAGTTGAGAATTCTTAAGTGTTTGCTAGGATGACTACAAGAAAGACATCCCAGATGGAGAGAAAATAGTTTATTTGAAAGCTACATGTAGTCTTTAAAGGGCATGGGTTCTTGGAATCACAATGTCTAGATATAAATCCTGCCTCTAACATTACCAACTCTGTGACTTTGGGTTATCATCATACCTTTGTAAAGCCTTGAATTCCTGATCTATAAAATGAAGGCTGATGATTCTTAGCTCACAGGATTTTAGGGAGGCTTAAAAGGTATGAAGCAATGAATTCAATAGCTAGTACACAGTAAACACTCAATATACATTAACTCTTGTTATTATTGTAGAATCTAAAATGCAAAAAGAGTGGTGAGGTATGAAGCTCAAGAAGATAATCAGGAACCAGATCATGAGAGATTTGTCACAAAAGTCAGCATTGTTCCCAGCATTAATTAAAACAAACTAGTATAATTATTAGAAAACAAACTGAAGTCAGGCTTAATTCTACCAAAAAAAAAAAATCTTCAGGAAGCATCTTAATTATAATCTCTTGTTGATGATGCCTAAGGCAACAGGTAGGTACGAGTACAAGTATCGTACAGGCTACTAATTAGGAGGCTGGAAATGCTCACCTCTAATAGTTCAATTTGCAAATTTTTTTTTACATTTTAGAATCTTGTAATACAATGCATTCTTTTCCACTAACGTTGCTAAACTTTGGTTTTCTAATATTTTTTTTTCCTTTATACATTTTATTATTTTTTAAAAAAATGAATTGTTAGTACTGGTAATTCTTTGATTTGTTAGTACTGGTAATTTTCAGTAAAAAGGCTATTTCAACTCTACCACCAAAACACACCAGAATTAATGGGTCAGATAATGTAGGTGACCTTGAGAGTTTGGTAAGGGCATTTTAAGGATAGACTTAAGAGTCCACAAAAAAGCTGCAGAGGATCTAAAGAAATTTGCATGGGGCCTCTGTTGTATTATAGCTTGAATGGATAAAAGTTTCCCAAGTTCCAAAAGTCTGGGATTTATCTTTTAGATTCAAACCAGCAACCTTGGTGTTATGAGCACTGCATTCCAACCAACTGAGCTAACCAGCTGCCCCTGGTCAGCTGGACTTTCCCAGGCAACATCTTTCCTTGGAAGAGTGTGATATGCTGGGAAGGGCCTGTACTTGGAACTGGGTGAAACTAGAGTCAAAACCTGTGGAGTATTTTTTTAAAAGACCATCCTGATACCTTCATTTAGGAATTTTCAGTTCCTGCTGAATCCAGTGGTATAATCTTTCTGCTGTGGCTGTTAATGCTGATTTTGTATTTAAAATGTCACGTACTGTTAATGCCATCTTTGTATTTGGTATGGAGTAAACTGTGTTATGTCCTGTGAGTCCGCCTCAATGTCCCTAATATTTTTCTGATGGTCTGTGCCTATAGATTATGCATTTTAGCACACACACGTATATGGAACGTTCTGAACTCCTGCCAGCTGTAGGTCTTATCTTCGGGCTTGCAGATGCTTAATAAGGATCTATGAGGGTAGGGCCAACAAACTCCTTTAAGCAGTGACTTTGGATATCAAAGTATTTCCCCCCCTCCAAGACCTACAGTAACATCTTTAACCCCGTACACAGTACACGTGTGTGGGACGGAATAAAAAACGTTAAGTATGGCATGCTTATTCGACTATCAGCGATTCCTCCGACATGACTTACTGTATTGCATATAAAACAAAAACGTCACCCCCCTCAGGTAGAAACTAGCTAAACTGATTTTAAGAACCACTAACTGGTCGTTAAAGGCTGATTGAAATTGCTCCTCTAGCGGTCCCCGCGGCTGCTACGTCTATCACAGCCCTTCGGACACACGGAGGCAGCGGCCCGGGAAGACATTGAGCGGCACCAGCGCTTTTGCACCTCGAGGTGGAAGCCAGCTTTCCTGCAGCTAAGCAGCGCCGCACTAACCTGCGGTCCCGCCTCGGTGGATGATGCAGGGCTCGCCCCAATTCCCTGCCCTCCAGCTAATCCCTCCCCCTTCTTCTCCTTCACGCCGCGGATTTAATTTCTGCCCTGCGAAGTGGGCCGAGCGCCGAATGATCGATGCTTCCTCCACACCCCGAGAGCCGCCATTTTTTTTTTTGGGGGGGGGAGGAGAAACATTTGTAGCGGCTGCAGAGGCTCCGCGGGATGTGCATTGACATTCGCTTCCCTTGCCAGCACTGTCGGACCCGGGCTGAACAGTCCCACAGGGCCACTCCGGCTGCCTCTCCGGAATGAGGCCTCCGTCCCCGCGCGGCACTGCACCCTGTCTCCTCCTCGAGTGAGTGCCCACGGGGGCGAGGCGCGCCCTCCGCTGTCCGTGACCCGGCGCGCTCCCGCTGGCGCGCGCGGCGCCCCGCAAAGCGCTCTGCCCCCTCCCCCGCCCGCCCGCCCGCCCGCCCGCCTTGGCGCTCGGCGCAGACTCGTTTGTGTGTTTCTGCAGGAGCCCAAGGAAAGGCCGAAGCCGAGACGATGCCTGGGAAGCTGAAGGTGAAAATCGTGGCCGGGCGCCATTTGCCAGTGATGGACCGAGCTAGTGACCTGACTGATGCCTTCGTGGAGGTGGGTGCAAGGTCCTGCTCCTGAAAACACAGGGAGCGCCAAGCCCTGGGAAGGAGCCTGACCCATCTCGGCCCCCGCCCAGTCCCCTTCCGACGGTCCCCCCGTGCCGGGCTGGTCCAGCCCTCCCTGGAGGGATGGGCGCGCGGCTGGCAGGCGTCCGCCGCACACTGCGCGGCGCCGGGAAGCTGTTCCCGCTCTGCCTGTCGGGGGGACGGGTGTCAGGGCTCATCACAGGCCACCTGCCAGTCAGCAGAGCCAGGGCGTGGCCGCCGGCATACACACACGCACACACACGCGCACGCTCACACTCACACCCTTCTGTTGGGGAGCGGCGGCTCTTCCCTCGGGAGTGATCCAGATGATGTTGAACACTGTAGCTACAGGCTGTTGTGGGTCCTTGGAGAGACCTACAAGGCTAGGAATGATCCACTCTTGAGCATAGTTATTTTTCTGAATCATTAGTGTAAGTTCTAAAACACAACCGTAAGGCTTTCTGCTCTTGTATGGACTTGGCAGGCTGGTGAGCTATGTCTGGGTGATTGAGTTGCCTCGGGGGTCAGGAAGCCAATGAAGGGCCATGGATGAAAATGGCAAAATGGCTTTCTACATCTAATGATTAGTTTTACACTTAACGCAAATTAGCACACGCCTAACGGCCTTGCACGTCATAACTCAGAGCATGAAGGAAACCAAATAAACGTAATAAAAATTGATATGGTGAGCCAGAGCATGAGACCAATAATCACTTGGACTGTGAATGTATCGAGTTGATAGATGAATACTATACAGCCGGATTTCATCTCAATGCAAAGTGTATTTGATCTATAAAGGTTCTCTAACCTAATTAATAATGGCAGTTTTGCCCCCAGACATTGCCATGATAATTCTTTACCTCAACTTCATTTTTATTTAAGAAAACAGTGAGTGAGTGTGTTCTTGGGCTAGATGTTAGGGAATGGGGATACACAGATTCCCAAAATATTGCTTTTGCTTTCAGGTAGCTCCAAGACTGATTCCACACAGGTTAGGTTAATAACATGTATTGAGTCTTATTATTGCCAGGTTGGTAGTAAGTCCTTTTAAATTCTTAGTCCTCAAAACAGTCCTGCTATTGTATTGTTATTATCCCATGTTACAGTGGAGGTAACTGAGGCCTAGGAACAGTAAATAATTTCCCTAAGGTTGCTTCACTGGGAAATCCCCGTAGCCTTGTTGCCTATCTTAATCACTGTGCTAATACTGCCTCTCCAGGCTAGGTTGGTGAGTGTTGTAGAAGGTGGAAATCTAATTCCGTCTCTGCAAGTTTAGGGAGGCTTCCTAAGACGGTGACATTTGAGCTGGGCCTTGAGGGACACCCAGGATTTTACCAGGCAGCGGGAACATTGAAGGCACAGGATGGACTGCATGGTATTTTAATGAAGTTTGGGATGTGTCTGGAGTAAAAGGGGATATGTGAGTAGTGGAGGTCATGGGGATAAGGCTGGAAAGGTAGGCTGGAACCAAACCTCCTTTTCTATCCTAAAGAAAATTTTCTTTATTCTATCAGCAGGGGGTTCGCTAGGGTAGCTTTCTCTTTAAGTAGAAATGAAATCAGATCATGTTTGTATTAGGTTGTTTCTTTCTAGGATCATTTGATGATAATGTTCTTGATGGACTTGGCAGATGAGGCAAGGAGATCAATTAAGAAGATGGTAAAATTATCCAGGCACCATGTGCAGTGGTAATGGGAATGGGTTAAAGGAGAAAGATTTGAGGGACATTTAGGGACATTTCTTAGGTAAAATTGTCAGGCCTTGGTAACAAAGCGTTTTTGCTGGTGAGGGAGGAGGGGTTGGATTTAGGGGTGACTCATTAATTCCTTCTTTCAACAAATAGCTATCGAGTATCCCTTGTTTGGCAGGCGCCATGCTTGTCACTGGTCCAGCAGATGCGTATATGGCGGAGAACACAGTAGACTTAGTTCTTGTTTTTAAGGACCTTATATTTTGGTGGGAGAGACAGACAATAAAAAGTTAAAAGAATGATTAAATATATAATTACAAGTTGTGATGTGTGCCATAAAAGAAAACAGGAAGAGAATAATTGGGAACATCTACTTGAGTGAGTGATCAGGGGATGTCCCTGAGGAAGTGTCAGTCAGGCAAAGACCTGCTGGATGAGGTGGAGGTAGCTGCTTGTGGGGTGTATGTGTGTGTGGAGGGGAGGCTGGAGCAAGAGAGGCTGGAGGAGAAGAGGGTCTCAGCAGATGGAAGATCCTGAGGAGACATGCTTTGTTTTAGGAAGTGAAGGAAGATGTGTGTGGCTGGCTTGTTACAAGTGAAGAGGAGTGTGTGTAAGATATAGCTGGAGAGTTAGTGACTTAAGGAGCTGATTTTGGAGGGTCTTAGAGGCCATGATTAGGAGATTGGGTTTTATTCTAAATTCAATGGGAAGCAGTTGTTAAGATGAGCATTTTTGTTGCTGTCTGGGGAATGGATTGAAGAGGGAAAAAAGCTGAAGCATGCAGCCAGTTAAAAGATTGCATGATAGTTCATGAAAGAGGGGGTGAGGGCCGGGGTGATGATTTTGGTAATGGAGAGAAGTGGATGAATTCCACACATACTTTGAAGATAGACTAGAGGATTTGTTGGTAGATTGAAGTAGGGGACTAGGGAAAAGGAGACTAAAAGATGACTCCTAGCTTTCTGAAGTCATTAGGTTAATTTTTTGAGTCTCCATGGGGTTGATAGAGATTGGTTGACCAAGTGGAGGATCATTTTCCATCTGGGCATGTTATATTTGAAGGGTCTTTGGACCTTCAATTGGAGTTGTCAAGGAGAAAGTTGGGTTTGTGAGATGATGTTCAGAAGAGAGATACGAGTTAAAAATGAGCTCACACAGGCCAGTGCTTCTCATCTCCATGAGACCCAGTTCCCCTTTATATAGCAGCTATTTTGAAATCCATCCTTTACTGTCCTGGCATGATATTAATAGCTAGTATTATATAACCTACCGATGCTCACAATGAAAAAAGTAAAAAATGCTCTAACTGTAATATGACAGTGAAATAAAAGTAGTTTTTTAATATGTATTTTACTATGGAAGTACTTGTTCATGACCACAGTAGAAGCCATGAAGTTATCAGATTAAGTCCATGAATATTTATTGAACTTCCGTGTATATCAGATGGATATAGTACAATGTACTGGGAATATAGCAATGAATAAAACAATTTTTTTTTTTTTTAGTTATGGAACTTATGTTTTCGTGGTAGTAGGGAGTTCATAAAGAAGATACGTAAAAGATGAAGCATGCTAGATGATGAAAAATGCCCCATGTGGAAAAAAGAAAGCAGCAATACAGGATAAGGGAGTGCCTCACCATGTGTAAAGTCACATGACTATGATTGTGCTCCTCACACACTGAGACAGTTGTGTAGTTTTGGCATCTTGATAGGCCTTCACTGCCATTGGCTATCTGATTTTCCAAAATAGCCAACTCGTGGGCCAAAGGAGAGTTGTCCCTTAATGTACATGATGTTTGTATTTCTTAATAATGTATATTAAAACCCTATCACAATACTTTTGTCTGTAAAACTGAGTTAGGTTCTAGGTAGGTTTTTCACCCATTTAACCATCTGGTGGGACACTGGAAAGTCATGGCATGGGATGGGTCTTCATTGTTGTGGACTGTTTCTTGCATTGCAAGAACACTCGCATCTCTGACCTTCCTCACTAAGTACTACTACTACTTGTCCCAAAACGCCCCTAGAAATTTCTAAAGTTCCCTTAGAAGTTGGTTCTTTCCTTTTTACAGACCTCTTATGGGGAGAGAGAGAAGAGGGATGCACCCTCGAAAAACTTGGCATTAAGAATTTTATTAGATGTGGAAGACTATGGGAAGGAAACTGAGATTGTCAGCCAGTGGGTAAGCAGTAAATCAGGAAAGTAATATTTTAGAAGGGAAGAGAGAGGAAGTTTCTAGAAAGCGGAAGCCCTCATTGTCAAATAGCACTGAGAGGTCACAGTAACAGGACAGAGAAATCACTGGCTTGGACAACATGGAGCTGGCTAATGATCCTGACTAGAGGAGTGAGAAGGATGGAAGCCCATACTCTGGTGAGTTAAAGAGGGTTCAAGTACATGGGAGGTGGGGAGTAGGAGTGGTATGACTAGGCAGCTGTTTCAAGAAATATGTTATGACGGGGAGAGGAGAAATAGTGTGATATTTTGGGGAGTACATATCTTTTAATACTTAAAAATAAGTTAGGAGATAGAACACATTTTGTGCGCTAATAGGAATAATCCAGCAGAAAGGGAAAGATTAATGCAGGAACAAGGGGATAATGACAGATTATGATACAACAAAGGGATAAATTGTATGCTGTAGACTGTAAGTACTATATAAGCTCATAGGAGAGAGACATAATGAAGCCCGGGCTGGTCATAAGAACTCTCTGTGCTGGGCTTGAAGGATGGTAAAATTTCCACAGGCAGAGATGAAAAAGGGACCTTTTTTGGATGAATAGGACAAACGTGGTAAAAGCAAAAGGCAGGATAGAGCATATGTTATTTCCCACTGCTATTCAAAGTATTCTTGTGTTTATCCAGGACCTTTGAGAGACCAGGAAGAAGAAAAGAAATTAAAATTAAATAGTATTTTTTGTGTATCAGACATTTTGTTAGGTTTCTTTTTTTTTTTTAATTTTTTAATTTTTTTTTTTTTTTAAAGATTTTATTGGGGAATTGGTGGAGGGGAACAGCGTTGGGGAATCGGGGAAGGGGAACAGACAAGTTGCTGTCTTTTTGTTCTTCAGTTTAGTTGTGGAGGATGTTGCTTCACTGTTGGTATCGTCATTGTGCTCTTCCCGGATGAGGCAGATCGGTCTCTGGCCTCTGGATGTCGCTCACCGTGGCTATTGGCAGCTCACGCTTGGCTGCCAGCCGCTCATGCTTGGCTGCCAGCCGCTCATGCTTGGCTGCCAGCCGCTCACGCTGGCTGCGGGCCACTCACTACAGCCTATGGCAGCCCACTGCAGCAGGGGCTGCAGCCCACACTATCACCGGGGCTCGCACAGCCCAGCTCCAGGTGGAGCTGTTGTTAGCTGTAGGAGGGCAGTGTCACTAGCCCTCATGTGGGATCCGAACCGGGGCCGCTGGCATCCCAAAACCAGCGCTTAAGCAATGCGCCCCTCGGCCGGCCCTTTGTTAGGTTTCTACATGCATTTTCTAATGTAATGTTCACAGTAAACCGCCCCCCCCCCCCCACCCCGTCCCTTTTCAGAGGAAGCAGCTTTAAATAACAGGTTAAATAGCTTTCTCAAGGTAATTTAGCTAATGAATGGGGAAAGAGAATGCTTTTCCTTTTCTGGGGAATCTCTTTAAAATCCCTGATGCTCCTAAATAAAGTGGTAAGGCATTCACTTAATTGCTGAGTAATAAAATCTTTGAATTAAACAAGACCAAATGAACTGTGATTCTTTTTTAGTAGAACAGGAATCATAATGTTGGCAAAATACACACTATAGCCTTTTTAATCTTAAACCTTGGTTTTTGTTTAATGCAGTATGGGGACTATCAGATCTTTACTATATCTAGAATGGTAGTTGACCAAAAAAAGACAAAAAACGGTGCAATATAGCACTATAGCATAGTGGGACAAAACTGAAGGGGGTTTTAAATCATAACTTAAAAAACATGCTGTTTTTGGCAATTGAACCCAAAACCCTTAAGTACATTTGGCTTTTGAGTGGTTTTGAATGGTTTTATAAATCCTAACATTTTACTTTAAGTAAAGCAGTTTTTAGGTAAATTAAACATTAAGTATTTCTTTGATATTTTGAGTATTGAAATATATTGCAAGTTAAATTAATAACTGAGCAGTAATCTCTATTCTTCCTAAGTTTCTTTTCCTCCATTGAGTTTCATTTCTGTAACATTTGTGATTTAAAATTTAAATTATGCTACTAATACATGAATAGCTCCCATTTCAAAGAAGTAAAACTCCAAAGCCTCTTACTTCTTACTTAACTAAACTGTACTGTACTGCCTACACTCTATCAATCCCTTCTTCAGAGATCATTGCTATCAATTGGTGTTTTCAGGTATGTTGTTGACATTTTCCCCTCACAGTACATACTGTGTAATGGATTCCATTCTTTACCAGGATACTTTCATGATTTATTCAGTCACTTTTCTGTTAACTCACTATTCAGGTTTTTGTGTATTTTGGGGGAGGAGGCTTTATGTGAAAAATGGCTTCTTTATGATAATTCTCTGATGTGACTCCATAATTTGAATGAAAATAAAGCTTTTGCCATCTGGATTTTATTTTAATTTTTGTTTTTGAATTTTTAAATAATGTATTTAAAAAATGGTTAGTGAGTGCAAGTTCAAAGTTGAAAAGGTACAGAATGAGTCAGCCTGTTACTGCCCTTTCTTTAAACAATCTGTTTTTGTCGTGGCCAACGTTCACATTTCTTGTGTCCTTCTAGAAGTAATCTGTGCATGTTTATGCATATGTTATACGCCTTATAACAGCTTGTCATATTTTTTATGCGATTTATGCCATGCACACTGTTCTGTAGTTTAAAGATTTATCTTGGATCTTGTTCCATACCACTGCTTAGAGAACTGCTTCATTCTTCTATTTAGACTGCATTGGGTGGCTTTACCATGTTAATTTTAACCAATTCCAAACTGATGGATATGTAGGCTGTTACCAATCTTTCGCTACTGTAATGTTCCTTATATACATTGGATACCTCTGTGTAAACAAAAAAGGTATAGGCATTTACATTTTTGATATATGTTGTCAAATTGTACTCTATAAGAAGATTGTTCTAATTTATTGTCGCACCAACGGAGTATGAGTACCTCACTAAAACTGTTTTCAAACTTTTTGATCTTTGCCAACCTGATAAGTGAAAATGTTGGTTTAGTTTGCATTCCTCCTAATGTGAATGAGATTGATTATCTCTTGACATATTTAAAAGACGTCAATTTTTCTGTGTCTGTGAATTGGCTGTTCATGTCCTTTGCCTATTTTTCTGTTGGTTTGTTGAACTTTTTCTTATTATTTTGTAGGAACTTGTTAAAAATTGAGTCAATTATCACTATGACATATTTAGCAAAGAACTTTTCTGTTTTTTTATTTTTCTTTGATTTTACCATATGCCTTATCATGCAAGAAGTTATTGTTTTTATGTAATTATTTAAACGGTTTTTACCCTCTAACCAAACTGCCTAGGTACCACACGGTTGGTATCATTCCTAATAATTCAAATTGAATGATAAAATAACTGGAAAAATATAAATAAGATAAAAATATAGTTTTGGATATTTTGTTTTTAGAAAATTTCCTGGACTGATTAAATATTAATATCTACAGGTATTACAATACCAAAAGTAGGATTGTAGGTCAAAAAGGAAAGGAGGTTTCATAGATTATCTGATTGAACCAGCGCTTCCTAAGTATCTACAGCATGCACAACTCTGTTGGGTATTGTGATAAAGGGGATAATCTTTAGTGAATTTTGAGGTTAGGAAAGATGCTTAACATTGATAACTGTTAAGATTAGGGAAGACCTAGAAGGGATCAAATTTAGGAAAGGTGAGGCAATCTACGAAGTAGTTGCCTAGCTGTTTTGCTTTTAAATTTCCTGACTACTTCTCAAGTCCATTTTGAGTTTTCACAATCTCCATTCTTGGTAGGAAATAAGTCCTAGGGATTTAGCCCACTTTCAGCCTTCTTCATTTCCCTCTTATTTACTTCTTTTTAGATCTTTGTGATTTAGTGTTTGCCCAGACTGGCTATGAAATAAGGTGGTCTCTCCATCCAACCCCTTTCATTGTCCATGAAGATAGGAACATAAAATCCTTAATGACCATAGTTTATTGCTGATCACTGTGTGTGCACAGATAAGGAATTAAAAAACTGAATATGGGGAAAGTAGCAAATACAGCAAGGATATCGTACTGAGTTCTTATAACAATGGGCTGTAGTTCTGGATCACCTTGCTGAGATGGTAAGAGAAAGCTGATTTTATTTCTGATTTTATTTCTGCTCGTCCTCTACCTTTAAAACGTTCTCTTTTGCCTGAGCTCCTGTTTAGTGAAGGCCATACTGATCCCTTCCCCCATACTTACATACTAGCTGATGTTTCTAATTTCCTGTAGAGCTAGTCGAGCAGTAAGTACAGTGGGTACTCCCGTGTTCCAGACATAGTCAGCAAACTTACCTGGACCCATCCATACTTTCTCCCCTTCTGTCTCAGGGAATAAGTTGTCTTTTTTCCCCTCTCCAGTATTACTCCTCACATTGCTTGGCTGATACTAAATTTTATTTTTATTCACATGTGTGATATTTATGTTTGAATTGTTTCTTACTTGTTTTCAGGTAAAATTTGGTAATACTACCTTTAAAACAGATGTATATCTCAAGTCCCTTAACCCTCAGTGGAACTCGGAATGGTTTAAATTTGAGGTAAGTTTTTAAATGTTGGCATTTTTGAGTGTGTTTTTTTGAGGTGACCCTTTTCCCCAAGAATGATACAATAGAAGCACCTTTTATTTCAGGTATAGTAGTTTTCCTACACTATAAATGTATTTCCTAGGAATGCTGAGTTTTAAAAAAATGTTAACAGTTAAGAAAATATATGAATAGAAGAACCCAGATTAAAAAAGAATTATATTATTATATATTAATTTTCTCTGAGTTTTAGCATATACTAGAAATCACTGAAGAGCAATGTATAGATTAAAACATTTTTTATCACTCTTACCACTTAGGAAATTCCAAGGGTTTTGGGAGCTGTGAGCCAGGATGAAGACCAAATATCTTATAAATCACAATATTGTATCCACTCTATCTACCTCCATGTAGTGACTTATGCTTATATCTTGTTAGCTGCAATGGAGGCTAGGAAATGTAGTCTTTTAGCTGAGCATCCTGCTATGCAGCTACACTTTTAAAAAACTTAGAACATTTCTGAGAACATCTTAATTAAAATTAATTGTGAACTTCTCTATTAAGTTTATTTATTTATTAGCTATCTATATGTCATGAACGATTTCTCATCACTTAGTATAGAGCCCTATAATGTCAGGGAAGGGATACCTTAATGTCCCATGATATAAGTAATAGTATTCATAGGTGAATGTGTGGGTGGTTAAATAAACGTACACCCAAAAAATGTTATTAATGGTTGGTTAGAAATTGGACAGACGTCTTTAGAAGGATGGTGAATGGCTTAGTTTATGACTCTTCCTTTTATTAAATGTATAGAATATGTAGAGGGAATGCCATTGATGATAGATGATTCAGAATGGATAGGAATTCAAAATGATTGTTTTAGTTTAACATTTCATTATGGACATTTTTAAATATGCACAAAAGTAGATGTAAGCTGTTAAAATACCACTGACTATATTCCCTATGCTGTACTTTATATCCCATGACTCTCTCTATATATGTTTAATTGTAGTTGACGGTATTATTCATCTTCAACTTCAGGTGTACAGTGCAGTGGTCAGGCATCTACACAATCTATGACGTGATCCCCCTAATAAGTCCAGTACCCATCTGGACTTATTACAAAATCTTATTACATAATCTTTACTGTATTTCATATCCCCACGGCTATTTTGTGACTAACAATTTTTACTTTCTAATCCTTTCACCTTCTCCCTTCCTCACCCACCTCCCATCTAGCAACCATCAGTTTTTTTCTCTATATTCGAGTCTATTTCTGTTTTGTTTGCTCGTTTATTCTGTTCTTTAGATTCCACATATAAGTGAGATCATATGGTATTTGTCTGAGAAAGCCCCTTTTTTAAAAGGAATCATCCAGTCATATTACATTAATGATATCAATAATAATTCCTTCACGTATCTTAATTTTCAAAATAATCTCAAAGAGTCTGGATTATTAGCCTAAAATCAATAAAAAATTAAACAGGGAATAGAGAAAGGCATAATGTTCATAATTAAGTTTAAAAACTTAACCAAAATATAAGAATTGCAGAACTATCACTTGACCAAAGCATATGTAATGAAGATATAGAGATTTTAACCATAAACTCAATCTTAATTAACTGTGTGCTGTAGCTGCTGTAATGGCAAACATTCATAGACTGCATTTAAAAAGTATAGTATTTTAGCTACAGTAACCCTTATGTATTCTATCCTAGTATTATTACTGCCTATACTGTTTTGTTCCATGTAGCCACTATATTTAATGAGGAGTACTGGCATATTATAGAATGACATGGTACCCAGAGGATGGCGGCCAACAGTCAATGTGTCTTTCCTGAGGGAGAAATCTTTTTTTGCCTTGTTCTTTGTCTTAGTTTGAAGTGCTGTAACAGAATATCATTGATTGGGCATCTTAAATAATGGTATTTTATTTCTTGCAGTTCTGGATGTGGGGAAGCCTGATATCAGTGTACTATAATGATTGGGTTATAGTGAGGGCGCTCTTTCTGGTTTGTGCATGCCCATTTTCTTGTGTCCTTACATGGTGGGGAGAGAGATCATCTCTCACCATTTCTATTTATAAGGATACTAATCCCATTTAAAAGGGCTCCACTCTTATGACCTAATAACCTCCCCAAATCCCCATCTCCAGTTACCATCGTATTAGGGATTAGGGCATCAACATTGAATTTTGAGGGGACACAAACATTCAGTTCATTGCATTCGCCACTGTAGTCCCTCTCTTTGGCAAGGTGTGTGGCACATTATAAGTACATGATAATAAGTAAAAGAAGGAGAGAACTTAAGTAACGAACTTAAATTTTTTTTTTTTTTTTTTACAAATAATGTTAGTTTTGCTTACAGTTTTATTGTCTGCAGTTGTCCTTAGAAATTATGTCATTGTGCTCATTAGCATCTTTACTCACTGTTGCTAATATGTGGGTTCCATTATGACATTCCTAAAGCATTTTTGCTGGATATCATAGGTAGAGTAGTAAGACAGAGGATAATATGTGGAAAAGGAGTTAAAACCCTTTTGTGTGTTAATCATCCTAACTTTGTGTTTGGAGGTACACTACTTTTTTTCTCTAGAAATTTGGCATCTTGTATAGAAATAGGAGTTATAACTTTTTGTTTGTGTGTTAATCAGATTTCTTTTTCAGAAATAGTAATCTTTTACATTTGCTTTGTCTATAATTTATGACAATGCCGATTTTTAAATTATGAAGATTTAATTTTAAATTATACTTTTAGGTGGACGATGAAGATTTACAAGACGAACCTCTCCAGATCACCGTTCTTGACCATGATACTTACAGTGCAAACGATGCCATTGGTAAAGTGTATATCGATATTGACCCTTTACTCTACAGTGAAGCTGCAACAGTCATCTCAGGGTGGTTTCCAATTTATGATACCATACATGGTGAGGAGTATGTTTTAAGAAAATAAATCACAGTCTTTTAAATTTACCCTTAAAGACTTTTGCGCTACACTTGGTGGTTTTAAAATATATAGATGTCTTCTTTGTAGACATAGTAGTAAAGTATTGTATTGGTAGAATTGTTTTCTGAACACAATTTGAAATATAATTTCCTGAGCTAAATTTGTACCATATAGTAAGCAAATGCATTATTTAAAAATCATCTCATATTTCTACTCTGTTCCTAAAACATATTTTCAAACTATTTCATTAAGCTAGACATTATAGAGATTTGCAAAAATGTAACACAGTGCCACTCTTTTCATTAATATTTTTGGTTTACAGAATAGTAATTTTTATAAACAGTATTGTTTATATTAATATAGATTTATTACTTCAAATGGAGTAATAAGTAAATATTTTTTAATTCTTAATTTTAATTTATAATGTGGTAAATATTGATAGATATGAGCCTCATAAATAAAAACTCAACAGTAATTTTTAAGACTGAAAGGGGTCCTGTGATCAGAAAGTTTGAGAACTGATAGCCTAAAAATGTGCTGTCTTTTTAGAATGGTAAATGGATTCATAGGGAACTGGCAGATGCTTCTATCTAAGTGCTGAATCTTTCTGCCTATTTTACATTTTTGACTGGAAATTCCATTGATAGCCAGTTATTATAAGAAAATAAGATATTTGCTGAGATTTATGTATATTTATTATATTTATACATACGTATGTATATGTTATACATGTTATAATATAATGTATATTCTGTTATTATTTATTGTTGTTTAAATTGGTAAAAATAAATTGGAAAACAGCAATTACTTAAATAATTTAGAGCACATATAGACTATAAGTAACACAGCCAGAACAAAAAGCATGTTTTCAGAATACAATAGCATAAGGAAATATTATGAATTGCAAAATTCATATTATAAAACATTATTGTATGATGTGCCCAAATTTGTTTGGAAACAAAATAATTGTATATATGTGTTTTTGGGTAAATTGGCAGAATACGTAATAAAATATTTATCCTTGGATAGTTTTATTTCTGGACTATAATCCTACTTGTCCTCTTTGTGCTCTTTCTCTTTATTCCATAGTTTCTACAGTGTATATGTATTATTTTTGTACTTAGGAAATAAAATCCAGTCAAATGTTTTACTACCAATAAAAAAGTACTGGAGAATTAATCTGGGCATGGATTAAAGGCAATAGCTAATGAGTGAATGAATTTTTGAAACATATTAATTATTGTTTATAATATAGTTTAGTATGTTATATGGGTTCTTTGTTAGGAACATAGTAATCTCTTATGATTTCAATTGGTAAATATGCAAATCTTCTTAGAATTATTTATTCATAAATATGAATTGACAGAAAGTCACAATAGTCAAACTACTTAGTAAATGTTTAGAGAGGGGCAGGGTCATAATATTTGTTAGAGCATCTTCTGAAAAACCCTTTTTCTTGGAATTTCTTAGTTTATTTTAACTTATTGTGTATTCTTTGAAAATAATAAAACTTCTTTAGTGTTAAATCAGATTTTTGCATTAGTTGTTAAGAGCATTTAGTCTGGGATAATAATAATCTGACTTTCAATCCTGGCTTTACCACTTACTAGATACCATGCAAATTATTTAACTTTTGTTAAACTTTGGTTTCTTTCTCTGAAAAATGAGGATAATAATACTACAGAAATTACCTTACAAGGTAAGCACTATGAGATGACTACTTGTAAAGCATTTAGAACGTTATCAATTTTTAGCAGATGTTACCATCATCATTATCATTAATTTAAATGGGACTCCTTTCCAGTTAAATTGGTTCAGATAAGTGGAGGCTTGTGGTAAAAATGAAAATTATTCATTCTTTAATACATACATGTTTTTCAGAAAATGTAATAAACTTAGAATGAAAATAATTGGGAAACAAAGTTAGCATTGTTGTTAGGATTAATTCACTATTTAAAAATCATTAATGTATTTTGTTTTTGCTTGTTTAATTGTACTTCATTTTTTTAAGGTAGAAACTTGATTTTCCTTTTGAAATCACAGGTATCCGTGGGGAAATCAATGTAGTTGTCAAAGTAGACCTCTTCAATGATTTAAATCGATTTAGGCAGTCTTCATGTGGAGTCAAATTCTTTTGCAGTAAGTAAATACATTTTATTACTCATTTAACAGGAAATTTAATAATTGATAAATACAGGAAATCAAATTAATATTTTAAAAGGCTAATGGAAAACCTTTTATACTTTGGTTTTAATGCCAAAGGGAAAATTGTTAACTTTTCAGAAATAATTGCTGTAGCTCTGGGGACTATCTAGTTTTAAGTAAATGCTACCTAATTTTGTTACAACTTCATAGAAATTTTTGTTAGAAAAATTTATTGAGGCACATGCACCTGTAGTTGTCATGACAATGCCATTGTGGCTCACAGGGAGCTGTACTTGGCCTTGCCCCACTCCTGCCCCAACTGCAGGCCCTTTGCAAGCCGCCTCTCCAGCCTCCACTCTGGCCTACGAGCCTGATTAGAAGAAATAACGTTAAACATTGCTGGTGACAGCCACTAGAAAGAGAGTATCAGCCAGTAGGAGGAGTTAACAGGTGAAGATTTTTGGATTCTTTCCAGAACTTTAAAGAAGAATCCATATGTTAATGAAACAACTGAATCTCATGTATTGTATTTAAACCTTATGTTTCATGATATTCAGCCTGAAGGTAGAGAATTGATTGTTAAAGCATTACATAAGAATAAAACTGTGAAATACCTAAGAATAACTGGAAACAAGATTGAAAATAAAGGTGGAATGTGTTTTGCTGCAATGCTACAAAATAATTCATCTTAAAGAAATTAGATCTGGGTGACTTTCATCGGGAAGGCAAAGTGTGATAGCACTTGCTACAGTCCAAACTCAAAACCAAACCATTAAGGGCATGAACCTAAACCGACCTATACTCTGTGGAGGAGTCCACAGTTCATCTAGGCCACATGTGGAAAGAAAGCCACTGCCTTGTTGAACTGTATAACATGTAACACGTTATACAAAATGGTGGTATGAAACAGGTGATGCACTGTATCTGAAGGTGATGCATTGTATCTGAAGAGTAGCGTGTGCTGCCCTGATGTCAGCTGGCTGTCAGTGGTCAGCAACAACTTTGGGGGAGAAGGACTTGGCCTTTCTCAGTCAATGAACACAAATCTCACCCTCTCAGACTTCATTCAAATGGGCTGTCTAAAACCAGACAACACACATGTGCAACCATTGGTGAGGAATGGACGTGCGTGTCTTGTGTAAGCCTCCAGTGGCCTTAAAAAGCATAATTATTGGACACCAACTTACGGAGAAGCTTGCAGCCTCTCTCATCTAATGCAGGTTTTAACTTTGTACGAGTAGGTCAACATCTATGAAAAACAAGCTCAAAAATAATTTTCACATATTTGCCTTACTGCTTTCACAGAGATTAATAGTTTATTGCCTATTAAATTTTTATTTCATAAGTTAGAACAAGTTACTTTTCTCAAATGTGTAAAAGATATGACTATATTAAACTTTGTATAACTGTCAAAAAGAAAACAAACAAGAAAAATCTAGTGGTATTGTACTCTACTACAGGACAGTGCAAGATAGGAGCAGGGCGCTGTAGCCATGCACTATGGTGTTTTCCAAAATTACCTGGGATTCTGTAGGTATGGAGCCTTGTGAACACCGTGCAATATGGATTGGAACTGGGCAGATCAGGGCAATTCATAGCCAGTTTGGATTAATAGAGTTGAAAACTCTTAAGTACTGGAGTTAGCTTCAAGGTATTAATGTCTATTTTAAGAGACTAGTTTGGGATACGTGTTCTCAGGTTCTCCCCTTACAGAATCTGACAAGACCTTACTTAAATCCAGCGACATTTGGTGTCCTACATATTAAATGAGCCGGTTAAGCAGTATAGTGACTACCTAACCAATTAGCCATATGGACATGGATTGTTAGAAACTACAGCACTGTGTGACTCTTCAGGTTCTATCAGAAAGGTCATGGTTTGATGTTGGAGGCTGCAGTGTGTGGAGTACAGAACTTTCTCAAAGGGCTTTGAATAAGTAAAGTTCTTTGTATTCATTATCTGCTTTCTACCTATTTATATAACAATCAGCTTAGCTGACTTTAATTTTGATTTTTTGTACTTTGTATTGAACGCTGTTTAAGAAGTCTATAGCTTGTTTCTAAATTATAAAAATACAGTTTATATCTACTATACTTCCATGAAAAAGGTGAGAGGTCTCAAGAAAGAAAATGATTATATCTAAGAATGAAATGATACTTAGAAGACTATTAAAGTAGAAGTATTGTTATAATTACATTGAGATTATCACAGTAAAAGATATTCTTGTACTATATACCCCAAAGATAAGACTTTAGTTGTGCATTTTTTTAAAAACTGAATTTAGCTTTTTGATACAAGCATAATGGACAATTTTTTTTGTAACAGCAACATCTATTCCAAAGAGCTATAGAGCTGTAATAATTCATGGATTTGTAGAAGAACTTGTGGTCAACGAAGATCCAGAATATCAATGGATTGATCGAATTCGCACACCAAGGGCATCAAATGAGGCCAGACAGAGACTCATTTCTTTAATGTCAGGTATTTAAAAAAAAATTCGTTACTGACTGACTTAATACTCCAAATTTTTTCAGTTCCTTTTAATGTGCTACTTGAAATTTTGCAATGAAGATTGTAAATTATAAGTGACTGATTCCCTACCCCTGGCCCTATCCTACACTGCCATCCTAACAAGAAGATATCTGAATCAGAACTGTACAGTTCCTTCTTAACTAGGCGGTAAAAGGAAATAGTGCTCGTGAAATGGCTTAGTGGAAAGTGCCCTGAGCAAGGAGGTAGGAAAGTGGGTTCCAGTTTATCTCTTGCTAGCATTTACTTACCATCAGAGTTTAGCTAATCTCTCTAATGCTTTTTGTTTGTTGCCTTTTCATAGTGTTTCTCTGACAATATGTCGCTCCTTCTACCCCTCCCTGCCAATCTTACCCAATTACTTTTCTTTATTTTTCTTTGAAGAACTTATTTACCATCTAACATCATATTTATTTGTATATATATGTGAGTATATATATACACACATATCAGACAATAAGTAAAAATGTTATATTTATATATAATAAATTTATATAGTTTAAATAGAAAATACAAATATATGTATATTTGTATTAATATTAAATTATATTTAATTGGTATTTATAAATATAAGTATAAATGTTATATTCATTTAATATGTATATGTACTATATTAAGTAATAGATTTAATTATCTGTTTTATATTTGTATTCTACATATTTATTTTAAATGATATACAATCATATAATGTATACGTTATACATTATAATTATATTAGACTATGTTATGTGCTATGTATTATGATATATTATATTATATGTAATGTTTATATTTGATTTACTTGTTTTTTATCTGTTTCTCTCACCATTATATAAACTCCCCTAGATTAGGGGCTTTTATCTTTCAAGTTCATTTCTGTATCTCTACTACTTAGAAGAAAGGAATAATGCCAGGCACATAGTACACAAACAAAAATTATTTGGTATATGATTGCATGAATGAGTGAACCTTACCTGCCACATCTGTCAAATGTAGCTAATAATACCTTACCTCCCTGAAAGTAGGAGGCTGAATGAGATAATCTTTAGGTTCCCTTCAGGTTCTAAAAATATCTGTGGTTTTGGACTCTTTTCCTATTGCTAGCATATCCAGTTTTATATTATGTAATGTGGAGATACGAAGCAGAATATTTCCTTTCCTTTTTGTAGGTGAACTGCAGAGGAAGATTGGCTTGAAAGTCCTCGAAATGAGAGGAAATGCGGTTGTTGGGTACTTGCAATGTTTTGACCTGGAAGGTGAATCTGGGTTAGTGGTACGAGCCATAGGAACGGCGTGTACACTGGATAAATTAAGTAGTCCAGCAGCATTCCTTCCTGCATGTAATTCCCCATCCAAAGAAATGAAGGAGTAAGTATGAATCAATGAATTGTTCTTATGGATCTTTTTATCTTTTACCTATATATTTTCATTTGACTTGAAATATTTTAGTAGTGTCGGTCAACATAACATTTTTTCTCCGTGGTGGTTTTTCTTATAGAGATGACTGTCAACATATGAAGCTTAAAACTATTTAGATATTTCTCATATTTTATTTATAGTCTTAATATGAAATTCAAATTAAGTAATGTATAATTAAACTTATTGCAGCTCTTTGGCACTGTATATCTAAAGCATAAAATGAATATGTATTCTGTGGAATTTTGTTCTCTGGGGAATGCTTAAAACCCTACACCTGGTAATTCAATTATACTTATTATTAGCATAATTAGAGAAAGCAGGACAGATTTTCTTGTGCAGGGGTCTCAAACTTGAATGTCTACAGAGGCTAAGCCGTTTATATAAATAAAATAATTGGGTATAATTAAATAGGTACTACTGGGGACTGTGTAAAGCACATGTTAGCACCCTTTTTCTGTAAAAGGCCAGATAGTAAATATTTCAGGCACTGGCCATATAATTTCTATCTTTGTTTACCAAAAAAAAAGGAATTTGCTGATCCTGATCTAATGGAATTCAGGCTCACACAGTTTTTAAAAACTGTGTGTGATCCAAGAAAACACTTCTGTTGGCTAGATTTGGCCTCTGTGTCATCATTGAAATTGGTGGTGCTGGTGCTATCCACAGGGCATGTTTGAAATGAAAACTTTCTGCCCTAATGATTGGGTGAGCGGGACAATCCTGTTGAGAACTAGAAATGCTGACTCTCCTACAGAGCAAGGGACAACTCCATACAACTCCATCCTAAATGCCAATAGTACTTCCATTGAGAACCATTGATCTAGGGATTCTTCTAGATCAAAGGTCAACAGACGTTTTCTGTAAATGACCAGAAGGCACAGGTAAATAATTTAGTCACAAATACTCGAGTCTTCTGTTTTGTGAACGTGGCCACCAACAATCTGCAAATTAATGAGTGTGGCTGTGTTCCAATAAAACTTATTTCCTTACAAAACAGATAGCACAGGGTATGAATTTGGCCTGTGGGATGTAGTTTGCTGATCTCTTTCCCAAATCATCAGGGAATGAGAATTCTATAGTCAGAAAACCTGAAATATTTCCTAGTTCAGCAATAGTTAAGAGAGGTTGCATAGAAAACAATCTTATTATTATTTTTTAAAAAATAACCTGTTTTACAATTAAATTTTTCTCTTTAGCTTAAACTTATTCTTTTTGTTTAATTTATTTTTTCCCTCCTGCCAGCCTTTAGTTATTTAAAAACAAAAAAAAGACCTCAATACTCATGCTGCTTCATTTCAACTAGCTTCTTTGTATTTTTGATAAGGAATCAGTTTGAGTGCTAGCTTAAAATTGTTTTATGATTCAGTTGATTATAATTATTCTGATATTATAACATTTTTGATTCCTAGACAGAAATTTGATAAAAGGTAGTTTGGATTATGTTCCTGTATGAATGGATTCAATATTAGAAATACCTCTAGAGTATTATTGTAAGGCAACCTTTCATGCAAGGAAACTGCTAAGAATTAGAACTCCAAGAATACATTATGGTGATGCTTGAGCTTATTTGGGTTTTAATGTGATGTCATAATGTGAACATTTTACAATGTTCATTTTATTTTACCTTTTTTTTTTTTTTTTTTTTTTAAGATTTTATTGGGGAATTGGGGGTGGGGAACAGCGTTGGGGAACCTGGGAAGGGGAACAAGCAAGTTGCTGTCCCCTCGTTCCTCAGTCTAGTTGCGGAGGACGCTGCTTCACTGGCCCATGTTGGTATTGTCATTGCGCTCTTCCCGGACGAGGCAGCTCAGTCGCTGGCCCCTGGCTGGTTGCTCACCGCAGCTATTGACAGCTCATGCTGGCTGCCAGCCACTCACTGCAGCCTATGGCAGCCCACTGCAGCAGGGGCTGCAGCCTACACCATAGCCAGGGCTCACACAGCCCAGCTCCAGGTGGAGTTGTTGCCAGCCGTAGAGGGCAGTGTCACTGGCCCTCACATGTGGGATCGGAACCGGGGCCGCTGGCATCCCAAAACCAGCTCTTAAGCAGTGCGCCACTCGGCCGGCCCTATTTTACCTTTCTTAATGGTGTGTTCTACTCCATCAGTTTGTTTTCTTTCCTTTTAGATATTTAGTGTAATGTCCTAGCTTAATATCTTGATGATAGAAAGTACATTTAAATATGATTCATTGCTTCTCTAGGTTAGGAAAAAAAGTACTTTCTCAGAGACTTTAGCCCTAATTTCTCCTCTGTACTGATTCTTAGACTTTTTAACCATTAGTCACATCAATAGAGAAAAAAACAAGAATAAAACCTCACTGAGTTGTTTGTATACAAATAAGTTGCTAATGAGATGTTTGGTTTTTATCAGTTATATTAAACACAGTTTTAAACTAGCAACAACAGCAGAAACTTTTGTTCTACTGGAAAGTCAGTGATATTTTCTGAAAGTAGTCTGTAGACCTGTGAAAGACCGTTATTGCCAATTAGGGATACCTTGACAAATTGTGATTGTTGGGAATGTTCCCTAGGCAATAGAAAAGAAAAGAAAAGAAAAAAAAGGCCCAGAAAGTTGGCCTGTTGGCTTGATTTTAATTTAAATTCTAAAAAATGGGGATATGATAGTTTTTCAGTGTGTGTTCGTTGATGATTCTTTTCACCTCAGTGTGCGTAAGCGAAAGCATTGCAGAGTGAAATAATTGCTAATATGAAGTCCAGGATTCTTAGTTATATAGTAAACCTTTTTTCCCATCCAATGTAACTATGTCCTTTTAGCCAAATTTCTTTGTGAAAATTTTGAATGTTATCTATGAATATATATCTGTATCTGATCTTAATATATCTATACATGTGCATAGATGTGGTCTACTACAGGATATAAGTTTGATATCTTATAAAATTTCAATTCAGAATGTAGTTTAAATACTGTTTAAGTGTACATAATTTATTCTGTTTGAGAGCTAGACAAAAATCTTTTGCATTGCTCTATTAATGTGTTTTTAAAAGCAGTCTCTATTAATGTGTTTTTAAAAGCAGTGTTTCCTTGCTTTGTTTTGTTCCCAGTGTAACCTGGTTTTCAGGTATATACTTGGTGTGCAAAAATATGGACTGTTTATATCTGAATTATATCCATGCAGCTCACTCATTTCTCTTTATGCCATCATTGTTCATATTCTTAAGTACTCTTGTCTTGAGATTCTAGACAGAAACAGTTTTGTTAGTTAAACTTTCTTTATAGGAAATAGAGTTAGTTATACAGCAATTATTTGTGTCTCAGTTTCAAAGGTAATATAAGAACTTTATATTTGACTTTTCACTTTTATGGGTGTTTTCTCCCTAAAATACTACGTAATAACCTCTATGGTGATCAAACTAATAACAAAAATTTTAGAGCAACTTAAAATCCAAATCTCAGTCTTTTTTAAAATTTTAATTCCTCTGACAATTCTGCCTGCTAGTCTTCTGATTCACAGTCCTGATTTATTCATCTGAGCCTTTAAAACTATAGTTATATCCTAATGAATGAATATTTAGCTCTTTTTAAAAAAAAATTGCATCTTGTTTTTTGCATGCTAGGGATTAACAAAATAATTCCTCTCCCCTAACTAAAGCTCCTTTGAAATTATTTTAACGTAACCTGCTATCTGTTGTATGTACTGTTTTCTTTTCTTCCGCTTCAACCACAAATTCCCTCAGGTCTCCGCTGGTTCATCCTCCAAGCCATGGATGCCGCTCGACTCACAACAGCCCAATTCACACTGCTACTGGCTCTCGACTTACTCAGAACTTCTCTGTGTCTGTTCCCACTCTCATCTACACTGGTACGAGACTGCTCAGACTCCAGAGCCGGGGAAGGCAGGCCACAGGCAGAATGGCTGCAGAGGGCAGGCAGGCAGGCAGCATAGGCAGGGACCACACTTGTTGGCTTCCTCCTTTCCTCACCCCAAGGCCAGCTGCAGTGAAGAAATCCTGTATGTAGCCGCCCCAGTGGCCCTAACTACATGGAAGTGAAAGTGTCCTTCCAGCTTCCAGTCTCCTCCATAGATCCTCTAAGGACCCTATTCTGTGTATGTGGACTCTGAGTTTTTAGGAGAATCCTCCAGTATGTATTTTTGCCTCCAGTATGTTATTTATTTTTATAAATAACATTTGGTTAGAAATAAAATGGATGATTGGATTCTAAATGAAATAGTTGCCATAGCTTCCTATGCTTATTTTCTTTGTGTGCAAAACTTGTTACAGTAGGGTCTCTTTCATTCTTTGGAAGAGAGCTAGTGGAAAACAGGTAAGCAACTATTCTGCATAAAATGCAACATTTCTGTGTAGCTATATTCACTTACCTCTCTGCTGTGTTTTTAGCTGTGGCATTCTTGATGCTGTAGGATAAGGAAACATTTTTTTCTTCTGAAGATATTTGTGTGTGTGTGTGCAAATATAAAAACAATTGTGAATATTTACACACACCATTTGCAGTCATGTTTTTTCTTTTGTAACTTAAAAAAACATTGTTTATTTGAAAGTCTTTTCAGTCATGTATTCTTTTTATTTGTACTTTTAATATTTTTTACCCTCTTAGTTTGTCATTTCATTCTTTTTTTGCTTTTGTACTTGGCTTACTAACTGTTTCAATGCAGATATTTATCTGAAGAATGATGAATGGTTAAACAGAAATTGGTTGACTTTGGCCTCATACCCAGCTCCTCACTTAAGAAATGACTGCTGGTCCTGCCCCAATACTTTTCCTGGTGTTTGGATCATGCTGCCTTCCGTCAGGTCCTTTGGCACATGATTACTTAATATTTCTCCACCTTCTTCTGGCAGGATTCCCTTCAATGAAGATCCCAACCCCAATACTCACTCATCAGGACCCTCAACCCCTCTGAAAAACCAAACTTATTCCTTTTCACCTTCCAAGTCCTACAGTCGACAGTCCTCTTCTTCTGACACAGATTTGAGTTTGACACCCAAAACTGGTAAGGCGCTTCCACCCACCTTTTCTTTTCTTTTCTTTTCTTTTTTTTTTTTTCCAGATTTGTTTCTGTTCCTTATTAGCTTTCCATCCAAGCCTTTTCTCCTGTTTTTGGCATTTAAGTTAAAAGATAATGTGAATACTGATCATTTTCAGTTACTACAATTAAAATACAGAAGTTTTGTATAGTTCAGAAATTAATCGTGTTTAAAGATCTGTTGTACATTTTGTTGATTTAATCATAGTGTAGATATGACATCTAGGATTTATTTTCTGATGTAGATAATTTTTCATTTCATGCACAAATTAAAAGGAATAATATCTTAAAGCATTTAAACAGAAAGTACCACTAGTAGTTTGTAATCCAATTCCTCATGCGTATAAACATTTTAAATTCATTGTTTCTATTTCTGAATTTAATTCTAAGAGTTTATTATGAAAAAAATATTAAGAACAACTAGAATGGTTATAATGGAGTATATAATGTTTGGCGTACATAATATAATGGAGTTAAAATGTTTGGTTTTGCTAGTCTTACTCTAGATTAGAAAATAGCAGTTTCATTTTACGTATTCTTGCATATTTCTCAATGTATGAAATTTATTTTTTCCCTCTACTCTGTGTGTTTTGATAATCTTTTGAGTTTTTATGAATGTTTTATGACAAAAAAATCGATAAAAATTTAATTAGTTCCTTACTCCATAAAATAGAATTAACTTATTTTATCTTTAAATTATTATTCTCAAGAAAAATAGAAAATAAATTAACGTTTAAAAGTTAATAGTTTGCAATTTTTTGTAAATAGTATTTTGGTCTGGCAGTTTCTTGCCAGATTGATGAAAACATTTTGCATAGTTCTTGTTTGTGTTATTTTTTTAATTTATCTTTAATAACCTTATTGTTTTATTAGACAAGATATTTATAAAATGACCCCACATTTTATGAAGGCAATCAAAAGAAATCTTAATTCCAGAAAAGTGCTACTTCAAAGCAAAGAAAGGGTGTTAAAAACAATAAGCATATAGATTTAATGTCTATTTTTATAAATGTCATAAAATATAAAGATAATTATGTATACCCAGTTCTTTGGAAAGAATGGCTTTATTTTTACATATATATAATTATGAGTTAACATCTAAAAATAATTGATGTTTTATAGTAATGGATGCATTGGCATGTGACATCTTAATTATATTCATGTGATAAAATTGAACCATTCAAATTGTAGTAGATTTTCTTTTTTTCTTTTTTTTTAAATAAAGAATGAGATTCTGGCTTTGAATTCATAACAATCAAAACAAGAAAGACTTAGGATAGTATTTGAAGACTAAGTTTTCTTTAAATAGTTTTGAGGCTTTGTCCACTGGCTGTTTTTTTGTGTATTCTAGACCACTTTTTAATATTATCTTTATTTTTCTTTGCCATTCCACAGATAAATCTTTAAAAGTATATATTCCCTTGGTCTTTCTGTTCTTTTTCTTTAATTCACCTTAAAGGCCAAGCCTAAAGAAGATTGTCAAGTAATAAATTAACTGAACCAGCCTACTCTTCTGTTAGCTTTCTAGTAGGCAGTCAGTTGTATTATTAAATGAAAAATTCTTTTGCATCTTTTCTAGCTCCAAATTTTTAGTTTTTAAAAACTCATTTATAAGAGGTATTATTCTCATGTAATTCTGTATTTATAAGCTACCTGTAAATAAATTGTTTTGCCTGTAATTATTCACAACCTCAATAGCATACTTATAGGATATTAGCCATTTTTAGTTCTTTAGCTTTATCATGAGTCCCTGAATATCTTCGAACACTCCCTAGGAGCATTCCCATTTCTCGTGAAGATTTAAAATGGCAAAATTATGATTGTTCTAAAATGTCTAAAGCTATAATAATTCAGCATGTATTTCATGATTCTGTGTCTTCTAATTTACCTATATACAAAGTCAGTCTCTTGAGAAATAGTGAGAATAGATAAGCTGATTATGATTGATTTATTATATGTAAACTAGGGAGCCAAAAATGAAGTTCATAAACCTTAGACTGAGAAAATTGTTTTTTTTTTTCCATTTGTAATTAAAGCTATCACCTGTTTTTTTAGATAGGTCATGTTTTTAAAAAAATTCATACTGATTTCTAATGAATTCTAATTTTTGACATTTTACATTTTATTTTCATATTGTTTTCCAAGTACTAAACTAGTCATAGTAGAATTTTAGAATGTTAGTGATAGGATATTGATTCAACACCTAACTCAAGCTAATTTTTACTTTTTTCTAGTTAGACTTAATCATTTATAGTTGTGATCCAGAGGGTATTTGGCCCTTAGGTACTCAAATCTTTGTAAATGTAAACAGTAATATAGCTAGATATGAGTATTTAAAATTTTAGAGGAAAAAGAAAAAGCATTAACATACACTTTGAAGCTGGACAGAAAGAAGTTAATATTGTATTTATTTAAAATTAATAAGGGCAACTCCTTAATGTGGTACTGTTTGATTTTTTTTTTTATGGGTATTCAGTTTAAATACTCGTAAGGGATATGTTCTAGTAACATTTGAAGAGCTCTACTTTAGCACTTTAAGTGTTTATATTTGAGGCAACAAGTTTCTGGCGTAAAACATTTGTAAAATGTGATACATTTTAACCTTATACATTCATAAGCAAAAAAAGGTAATTCATAAGTGTTTTTAAGAAATCAATAAAACTGATTAGAATGGTATAAAATCTTATATTAGTGATTTAAAAAATTTTAATGAATGCAAAGTTTGTAAAGGTTTTGTTAAGTTTTAGACTATGCCTTTTATTTATATTATGTTGGCTAGATGGTCTTGCTAATGACTTCATATGCTTAGTGTAATTTGTGTATGCATTTTAAAATTCATTTTTACTGTTATGTTTTGCTTCATCATTGCTTTCCTTATCTTGCATTTTCTGATCATCTTCTGAATCTGCATCTTCTCTCTGCTACTTTCCTCCACAGCACCTTACCCACAGGGGCCTAGGATTTACCTGTGTCCCAGCTCCCCCTCTCTCTCTTGTGGTTCCCTTCATCTTAAAAAGTCCTGTCTCCTCCTCTCGGAATCTAGCCTTTCCCCTCATCATTCTAGCCTTGTCAGCCCAGTTCTGAGGAAAAGTGTTTCTTTCAGTGAAGAGCTGTTCCTGGCTGCTTCTGGTAGGATCACATTATGTCAGCTTTTTAATCCCTTTATTTTGAATCATCTTTGAAAAAAATTGTTTCATACTACAAAGAATTGTAGGAGGTATTTTACACAGGATGTGTACTTATTTTTCTTATTGGCAGACAGATTTAAATGATTAGAATTATCATAAGGACATGATTGAGGATTACTTGTTGGATAATTATGAATATTCTGCTAAAATTATATGTTAAAAAGTTATATGTCTAAGGACATAGATATGTATATTTCTAATAATAATTAGGTTTTCATTTATTAGAGTTTCTGTTTAGATGCTTTACTTCCTTTCCCTTCACACCAACTCTATTCACGTTGGACCTGTGTCATCATATTGCTAAACCATACGGTTACGTGAATAAATTATTCTGTTTGAATCAGTTTAAGTCTCATTTTAGTAATATTCTTTCATTATCCATTTTTTTTTCTGTCCATTGCTTTAATTTTCAAATTATTCTGCTATTTTCTGATATTTCTGGTATTTTCTGATATTTCATTTGTCTCTACAAAATTACATTTTATGGCTTTCAATATGCTTCATATAAAGATCTTAGTTTCATTTCTATGTTTAGTATTGTATAGTCTCTAAAAATCATGTTTAGGTTACTACAAGAAAACTAAATTTCCTTTAAAAAACAAATGGGACTATACACATGCTAACTCTTGTTTCCTTATCCAAGAACAGCTAAAAATATAAAAGTAAATTAGTTCCTTTTTAAAGTCATTATAGTAAATCTAATTGTATGTATCTTCAGCGTGAAAGGGTGGGATCGAACTATTAACTCTAGTCTGTAGAGGAAATGGCTTCTCAGCTGTCCCCTGCTTTCTATAACTCTTTGACTGTAGTTGGTCTATTGATATTATCAAAAGAATAAAATAAGGTAGCAAAGAAATTTAAAATTAAGTCTTTAAAAAATACACCTAAGAGCTTGGGCAATATAATTCTTTCATCCATAACTATGTACATTTGTGATGTGTTTATTATATGTTCGTGATTTTTAGTTGTTTTTTTTAAAGTCTTTTGCAAATAAGTGTGGAAAACTATGGATATTAATGTTGTTTTGTCATGAATGTTATGTTTGGGAATGGAAAGTGATCAGAAAATAGATTTGACTATATTTCAAAAATTGCCTAAAATTCATGCTTTTTAGAGAATTTGGAATATTTTAAGGAAGCACAGCTAGTGCTTTTCCTCTCTATATTTACTTTTAAACAAACATTTAATGTTTCTCTTATTTTAGTATTCTTAAATTGTTAGCATAAGTAATTGGTATTAATCTTTATTATTTATTAGAAGACTCAACTTTTAAAAGATGAATATTATAAAGAATTCAACATTTTAACATAATTTTTAAAGTAATTTTTAGAATGAAATAAGTCTAAAACTAGCTGTGATCAGTAGGACTGGATTATCTTGCTTCTAAAATGCACTGTGTGACTAAAATAGAGTAAATATGTGCTTAGTTGCCATTCCAAACACTTTAAATGTTGGGATCATTTTAACTCATGATATTTATAAAGATGAATGCAATTAATCTTTGTTTCTATAGCTGTTTTTTTTGGTTATTTATGTGCTGCTGTTCTGTAGGAATGGGAAGTGGTAGTGCTGGAAAAGAAGGGGGGCCATTTAAAGCTCTATTAAGACAACAGACTCAGTCAGCATTGGAACAGAGGGTAAGAGTCACTCAAGATTCTTTATTCTTACACTGTTAATGTGATTTTATTATCATGCTTCCATGTACTTATAACTTACTTCCATACACATTTTGGTCATGTATCTGTAATATTGTAACTTCAAAGTCCAATGTGTATTTAAGGGTATTAAAGTAATTTGTGAATAATTACTTTTAATTTGGAATAATTCTGTAACTACTTTTGATTTGTTTTCCAGTCTTTCATTAGAAATAGTGTATTTGGAAATATTCATTGAGTGATGAAATCATTTCTAATTTTACATTGAAGTTATATAAAAGTTATATAATAGATATTTTTTTCAGAAAAATATTTTAGTTGTATTATGTTAAAAATAATTGTTTAATATATTAATATATCTATTTGCTGAGATTATTTTTATCACTGACCAATCTCCTAGGAGTAAGAAATGCACAGATTCCATATTTCTACAGATTAGCATAAATTTATAGTTGTTCAGTATGTGAGTATATCTCCATTATTATAAGTGTAATGCTTTATTAAATATGTTAAATGGGAAAATGAAGAGTTAAAGTTTTGGGATGATTTTTCTCTTTTTATTTTTTGTTTTTGTATAAACTTCATTGCTAAGGGAGGATCGCCTCATAGGTTCTGTAGAAGGCGGGTATGTTTCTGAACATGTGTGATATAGCCTATTTCTTGTATTGGTAGCTTTTCTAGTTTTAATCTTGACCATTTAAGTTTTATTTAAGCTTTTAACAAATGTTGCCAGCTTTATTTTCTTTTCATAATGCAGTTTTTTTTGTTTTGTTTTGTTTTAAATTTAATATCACTGAGGCTCATTTTATTTTTTCTACTGAACTAATATAGTGCATGATTTTATGTCATGTCAATTATTTTAAGGCACAGTTCCATAGCTCTCATTATGTCTGATTTGGAAGCTATAAGCATTTACAGAATTTTCTTTTACAAGCTCTATTTTATACTAGCATTAAAAATAAAGAATAAAAGATGAAATAACAACTACCTGTAAAAGGATGCATTCCTTTTCAATGGAAGAGAACCTATAAATTCATCAGGTATAATAATAGACTGGAGATTAAAATCAACTCTTTAACTTAGTGTTTTAACCAGAAATGACAAGAAGCTAGATGATAAAGTTTTCTCAGAGTCTAGGGCGTCTTGAACTCAGTTTTTCACCTAAAACGCAGAGATGATAGTACCTCCCTCTTAGGGTAAGGGAAAGATTGTGAAGCATAGTTTTAAGATGCTTTGCACAGGACTAGCGTATTGGGAGCCCTCCATAGTAGTCGCTGGCGATGGTGGAGGCAATGGGTCTGGAACAGTTAGCTGTAGTTAGCAGCAGCAGCTGATCTGAGAAGGTTGTCTGGAGACGTAGTTTGGGTTATATAACCGTGCCATTTTCATTTACTCTAGGCTACGTTTTTTTGTGTTAAAGTGAGTGGATGTGCTGATGGGAGGAAGTGGGGACATGAAGTACAGAGGAACAGGCCTCGCCTGTGTGGGCAGCCATTCCCCTACTTTTTCTGCTGTGACCACTCTAGTGTGATGCTGTCCCTCTTGTCCCTTTACCTCATCTTCTGAAATTTGGAGATGAGCGTCAAAGAATCCCAAATAGAGAAATCATTTAGGTTTACTTTTTCCATACTTAATTTAAAAATCTTATATGCATATGTTTTCCAATATGTGAATTTACCCAATTTATTTCTCAGTTTTAGAAGGAAGTACTAATTTCCATTTAGCTTACGGAAATTTTATTTTCATTGTCTCTTGTCCAGGATATTTGAAATGTTAAGTATGAAGAGCAAATGTGAAGTGCTTTTTTGTACTATGCCTCAGTATTCTGAGGACATTTTAAAACTTGGGTGTTCCTAAAATTAGAAAAAAAAAAAATTAAGATTTAACTTCTTTTTGAGGGCAGTGTCACTGGCCCTCGTATGTGGGACCAAACCGGGGCTGCTGGCTTCCCAAGTCAGCACTTAACCACTGCGCCACTGGGCCGGCCCAAGATTTAACTTATTAAGTAAAATACTCAGATTTCTAATAATATATGCTTATCTGTACATCTCATTTAAAACTTACATTAAAAAAATTCATATGACAATAAAGAAGCATTTTGACTAAACATTTTATAATATTGAAGTGAAACTTCCCTTTCATTTTTTCCCTTCTCTTCCTTTTCCTCTGCCTATCAGCTGGGCCAAACCTACCCACTTCCACAGACTGTTTTTGTTTTTTACTCTTTTTTACATAGCCTACATTTTCTGGCCCTTATTAATTTAAAGATGATTTTTAAGTTCTAGCAGAATTAATTTCTAAATGTATATGTGTGTATGTGTGTAGACACATACACACATATATGTTTTATACTGTGTTGTCATGGGTCGCTGAGGTGTGCAGAATGACTCCAAGTGGCAATGCTTTGTGAATTATGCTTTGGTGAATTCATATTCTCTGTGCTTTAAGTTCGTATTCTCCAGTCCGTAATCTTGCTGCTTTTCATGTACCTGCTTCTAGTAGATTCTGTAGCTCTCTATTTTCTGTCTTTTATTTGCTGCATTCTACTGTGGTCTAGAAAAAAAAGATACTGATAGATTTTAGAATATGCCCCTAAAGTTACATATTTATAATTACTTTATGCCATTTTATGCATATGATCTGTGGGGATCTCTTATGAATAAAGTACATAAACTTTAGTACTTAGAACTGTAACAGTTCTTTTTACCGCTGAGAGCCCTATTTTGTTGATTTTCCAGTTCTTAGTTAGATTCTGAAGAACTGAGGCTACCGGTAAGTGACTTCTGGGTAAGTGAGCCACATTAATCTTGTAGCTGGACAGACAAGTCGGATGCATACTGTCTCCCTGACCCACATCCAATTTGCGCGATGTGAGGGGGCTCACATTGGGCAGCTACAGGAGCTCCCCTTTATCCTGGCTACTATTTTAAAGAATTTCCTTTCTCTACCATTTCTCTCTTGCATGCTTCTCTTTGTCTGTAAATTGACAAGATTGATGTCCTTGAGAGAGAAGGGGAGAATAAAGCTTTGAAGGACATATGGAATCGTATTGCCTCCCCTGCTGTCATCTACGTACCTTTTCCCCTTTCCTTAATATACATGTATGAACTTACATTTTCTTCTACTGCCCTGCTGTAGAGTAACTAGTCTCACGTAGTGATTCTCTACCCACCTCAATTTGTTATTTCCCTTATCTTCGCCTTTTTTACGTACTTCTTAACCCACAGACTCATCTTCTCACTTCCCCCTCGCCCCCTCGCCTCAGTCCACATTCTTGTAGACCTGTTGCCTTAGGCCTTCAGAGTCTTTGCCAGTAGCCTGGAATTGGGTGTGTATATGAGGGGGCATGTACCTCACTGAGAAGTAAGATATGGGGTACAGGGCCCGGGGGAATCTCCTCGTCTCCTCGTAAAGTTGCATTAGCGTAGGAGATTGAGAGTAAGGAAATGTGTGTTCACATATCTCAGATTGGAACTCAAGAACATTTTTCTCACTGAGAATTGATATAAAGAGCACTTGGATTCTGTATAATGTGATATATATGGGTAAATGGATTCAGAACTGCAAACATCCCAGGAAACTGAATTACAAAGAATGTGTAATGTATAATTGGCAGCCTATTGTTAAGGGATAGAATTCACTTCCTTATGATAAGCTGTATAACAAGCAAATTTTTTGTACTTTACACACAGTCAGTTGTGTTTTTTCCCTATTCTTTCTACTAGGAATTTCCATTTTTTACCTTGACGGCGTTTCCTCCTGGATTTCTTGTGCATGTTGGGGGTGTTGTTAGTGCACGCTCGGTGAAGCTTTTGGATCGTATCCACAATCCTGGTATGTCTTTTAAAAGTTTGTTTTCCATGTTTTGTTTGCTTAGATTATGATTATTAAAAGAGATTTTTATAAATTTTTTTAAGCCAAATCTATCTGAAAGGGAAATGTAAAAGAATATAAACTGACACATGTTGCTTTAAAATATTTGCAGTAATCTTAATTAAAAATAATCAAACTAAGTAGAAGTATAATTTAGTTACTTTTTTATATGAAACAAACTAATCTTGATTCATTTTGGGCCAACGTAGCACTTTGAGGGAATCCTTAAGTAACTTTGTAGTCAGCTATTTTCTTTGACCTAGGTAGATAACAAATTTTACAATTCTACCATTGTGGTCATTAACCTAAGGTGTTAATTCTTTGTACTAGCATTAACTATAGATTATTTGAGTCACTTCCTTATTCCTAAAAGAAGTATTCTTTTAAAACGTAATTGTAAACATTGTGTAGAGTATCTAAGAATTAAAAAGAAAAAATCTGTCTGGTTTCTGAGTTTCTTTTATGTAGTTCTTTGATCTATGTAAGTGAACAAGTAAGAATAGTAAGTTGCTCTTCTTTAAAACATGGGCCCAAGATTATAAAATAGGCATCAAAGTCTCAGTAATTTCAGGCCCTTGGGTTGGAAATGCTTTGATGACTTTTCTAATCTAAAAGAAGCGTGATAATTGTGGTAGGAACTTTTCTTATGGACTGTGTTCATTCATCTCTGATGGATGAGATGCTCAATAACTTGCTCTAATCACTTATGATTTTAATGACATGCCTTAAACCTGATGTTACATTAGCATTTTTATTTGGCATATATACATGTATATTTTTGAAAATTTGAAATTGTCACTTCCAATAACCCTTCCTGAGGCTTATATAGACAGCTGTGAAAAGAGTATAATACTTTGAGATTATTGCATGCAGAACATTGCAGATAATGAGTTTGAGGATACAGAGCATTGCCATCTTTTAAATTAAAAAAAAAAAAAAGTCTGCCCTGTGGTTTGATGTCATTTGAATTAATAATAAAACAAAAACAGAATGGAATTTTTCTAGCCCCTGAACAAGATTTCAGAAAAGCAATACTAGCTAGGATTATTTAACTCGAAAGCTGGACAAGTACATCTTTTAAGCATCAGTCTTCTCTTTCTTCTATGGTTTATTATTTTTTCCCCCTTTTTACTTTTCTGGTCAAATTAAGATCTTTTCTTCATGTAGCATTTGTATATTCTGCAGTAATGAAAGGCAAATTTAGACTGATGCCAGTTTAATTGAGACCTTAAAGACTGCCAAGGTCCATATCTTTGTGTTTAGGAACTTGAATGATTTGGAAAATAAAAGGAGATACGGGGTTAAGGTATCTGACATTAACTGTGGCCTGTGTTTCTATGGACCACTGACTCAAATATTTTGATAGATGGCACCCACTGATAGAACAACTTCCAAAAATTGTTCCAGGAATGTATTCAATTATTGGTGTCTCCATTTTACTGAAAACATTTTGATTTTATTGTTGCTTCCAGGCACTCTGAGTAAGCTGTAGAGTCTGGGAGAACAAACGAAGGTCACATAAATAAGCTTAAGTAGATAGCTATATTTAAAATCGCATTACTTTTTACAAAAAACTGTTCTGTGGAATTTATCATATTTGCCAGTTATTCTAGCTATGTAAGAAATGTAAGAATCCAGGTCCAGGAAGAAAATAGGAATCCTTATTACAGAATACATTTTGTGCATTGTAATTACCAGATCATCCATTCTCTTCCTTTCCGTCCCCTCAGAATATTTTTTCAATTCACATATAGAAATGCTCAGTTACTGATGGACTGTTTCCCAAATGATCACAAGTGCGCATATATATGTATATATATGTATATATATATATATATATATATATACACACATATATATATGTATATATATGCTTTTAGTGGTATATAAGTTATATTTTAATTTTGTTTTATTTTCAGTTAAATACAAATCAATTTTGTATTCTAATGGTTCCAATATTGCATTATTTTGATATAAATATCACATTCTTTGTATTGCTTTAATATGTATTATGCATTAAAAAGGAACATTTTCTTTCAAGCACATTTTATTAATCTTCCAGTCCCTTAAATAAATATTTATGAAAAAATTTTCATTTGTTGAAAAAGCTGAATGTTAAAACAAAACAGAACTCGAGATTAACATCTACCATAATGACGATGTATTAATTTTATGACACTGAGTTACTCTGCTGAGGGAAACTTAGGGTGGATTGAGATGCATGTGCTAATGTTAACAGTGCTGTATTTGCACTCTCAGATCAATCTTGGAGTTATTTTTTGACTAGTGAACATAGGAAATTTGCATTTCATACTGAGGGTAGAAGGAAAAAATCTTATTTTAAACCCACTACCACCTGCTTAATTCTATGGGTTATTATTTTGGAGTTATTTCTTTTAGAACTTTCTCTTCTGTTAAATATTAAGCAAACAGGATCATATAACAAAGGAAAGAATGGGATGGTTTTAAAAATCAAGGTAATTATCTTAAATAATTAGACTTTAGTTAATATTAGATTATGATAGCATGTTCCTTCTTCTCTTTCTATTTCTACTTCTTATTAACTCTGCTATCTGTGTCTTTCCAGTTCCTGTCGAGTGGTGTTGTCAATTGTGTTCTTGTTTGTAGTGTTTTTTGTTTTTTTCCCCTACTATTCTGCACCTAAAACTGATCTACTAATTTGCTGTTTTGAACTCAGCCTTTGTCGGAATTATGGGTAACACAAGATCTTACAAACTGCTAGACTGGAATAGTTTCAATTCAGGTATTTTAATGGTCATTCAGTACTACATATGCTGACAAAAATTATGGCAGCTCAGTGAAGTTTTTAGAAATGTTCTAGATTAAATAGGTTTAATGTCAATTTAGTTATATAATACATTCTTCAATACATAAGTTATAACTCTTGTAATTTCCATGGAAATGCAAATAGGAAAATGTGTTAACAAATGAATTAATCAAAATCATAGAAATACTATAAATTATAAATGGCTTTTGTTAGGTGATTAACTTTCAGAATGATAATTTTAAATTTTATTTATTACATTTTGAACACTTTTTTTATATCAGGTAAATGGCACAGGCATTAACCTTATGATTAATGAAATATTAATTGTTAAATATAAGTATTAAATGACTAGCTTGATAATATTGAAGTACGTCTAAACTATTTGATTTGAATATAATATATTTAGTGTTCTATAAATACTATAAAAGTGTAACTGTTACCATTTTTATATGTAATTCTAGAAGTGTTCCAAAATTTGGTAAGTAAGAACAGATTTAGGGGGATTAACAGCTTTCATAAGCTTTCCTCTTTCCCCTTCCATGTGAGAATATAAATTTTTTAAAAGTAATTTTACATATGGATATTGTTTGTAGCTTTTAAGGAAACTAAACTAAGTTACTTTACAGCTGATGATGTGTTTTAGAGTCAAAGCCAGTTAATTTTTATGTTTGGTAAATGCATATTCTCTTTATAATACAAATGTCTACATTTTTATGTCATTTATATATTAAAATTAAATTATAGAACCATCCTCATTCAGAATCAGAAGCTGGTTGCCTAAAGAGCCTTTTCAGTTCTGTCAGAAAATATATTTACAGAAAAACAAAAGCAGAAACACCTGGAGAGGCTCAGCATTTAAGATAATATCCCATAATCTTTTCAATATTGTAAACCCTTTTTGTCCTTAGGAATCCAGGATGTAAGTTCTGATGTAAGTAATGCATGTTTGACTATGAAGTAGCTTATGTTTATCATGCAGATTTACCTAATTCAGTCTAGTAAATAATCAGATCAGGTCCAATCCTTGCAGATTTAGACTGACAACAGTTGGTATATCTTTAGGGAAATTACCTCTGTGTCCAATCTGAGTTTTTGCCAGCATATTCTCACATTGATTAGAATTAAAACAATCATTTTTATTGTAATGCTGTATATTTGGTTTTTAGTAAGAAATGAAAAATATCCTGCTGGATTAGTTTAATAAAAAAATGAGAATATATTTTATAAACATTAGGCAGATTAAGTGTAGTAGCAAGAGAAAAAGCCTTATTAGTAAGAAAGGACCATGGAGAGCAGACTAACTAAAAATTAAAGGAATTGAAACCTTGTCAGGGCAAAGATATTTAGGGTGAGATGTGCATTAGTCAGATGATAGAGCAGTCTTGGGAAGTGAAAGAGGCAAAAGTTAAATCTTATAGACACATTAAATACTTTGTCTCATGTAAGCAGAACTATAGAATTTGGCAAGGAGAAACATGGTCGAGGAAGCAGCATATCTTGCCATCATTTAAAACAAGTCAGGTAGTAAGGGCGTGATAAAAATGTTGGGTATAAGTTATAGAATATTAAAAGAACGTACAAGATGACTGTCAGTTTTTTAAATGTCCTCATAGTTGTATGGTTTTAATTGAGGTATTAGAATCATTATGGTAATGGTACATATTCAGAAATCAGGCAGATTTTGATAGCAGTTTAGGAAAAATAAATTGATGATCCTGAAAAAAAAATGTGATATATCTGATAAATATATTAAAATTATGTATTCTTCTCTGTAATTAGGGAATACTGCTATCCTGTATTACCATAGAGAATCAAGAATTGACCATGTCAGTAAGAAAATTGTTGATATAGTTTTTATTAATGCTAGAAATCGTTCATTCACACTGTATTTCCTGGATTCCCTGATCCCATGTATTATATAATGTATCATCAATTTAATAATAGCCTCCCAAGCACAAAGAGAAACACTACCACATTAAATATACTTATTAATTATTAGACATTCTTATTTCACAGACATTAAAATGTGGAAAGATATAGGAAAACATTTCATATTACACAATAATATTTTTCATGAAATATGATATGCAAAAGTTTACTAGAATTTATTTTGTGCCTGCAATTTGCTAGATAATAGGTGTGCAAAGACACCAGTCCTCCACAAAGCGCATTTTCTGGGAGGATAGAAAAATAAGTAAATGGTTTAATGAGTGGTGTGGTGTGATATAAGATGCAGTGTTAAGGCATGGTTAAACTCTTAAGTGTCAGGGAAGCTTCTACAGGTGGTAATTCTTGAGCTTAGTTTTTAAAGGGTATATAGGAGATTCACATACATAGATTTATATTCCTGACAGTGTATTTGGGCCATATTAATGTACATCCTTTGAAGGTAACTTTGAAACTTGCAGCATTTGCAAAATAATACCCTAGCCAATACTTGTTTGATGATGTTAGTTACTTCATACTTATTTTTTGCCATTAAGTAAAAAATGCTATATAAAGTGTTAATTTAGCTTTTTTTTCCTGTCCCTTTCTCTCCTGTTTTGCTATCTTAGTAACTACAATGATCGAAAATACAGAGGGAGCCAAAAAAATGTATACACATTTTAAGGAAGGAAAAACTGTATTAAAATTGTAATACTCAATGTATACCAATAACAAAAGATGCATGCAAGTCACATTTGACTTCTGCAATTACAGAGGTGCTCAAAGTGGTTACCATCAGTGTAATTTTTTTTTTTTTTTTTAAAGATTTTATTGGGAAATTGGGGGAGGAGAACAGTGTTGGGGAATCAGGGAAGGGGAACAGACAAGTTGCTGTCTTTTTGTTCTTCAGTCTAGTTGCTGAGGATGTTGCTTCACTGGCTCATGTTGACATCATCATTGCACTCTTCCCGGATGAGGCAGATTGGTCGCCGGCCTCTGGATGGTCGCTCATCACGGCTGTTGCCCGCTCATGCTGGCTACCGGCCACTTACTGTAGCCTTGGCAGCCCACTGCAGCAGGGGCTGCAGCCTACACCATTGCCGGGGCTTGCGCAGCCCAGCTCCAGGTGGAACTGTTGTTAGCTGTAGAGGGCAGTGTCACTGGCCCTCATATGTGGGATCCGGACCGGGGCCGCTGTCATCCCAAAACCAGCTCTTAACCAATGCACCACTCGGCCGGCCCCCATCAGTGTAATTTTAATATAGTTTTTTCCTTTCTTACAATGTGTATACGTGTTCTTGGCAACCTCTGTATTTTTATAGAGCAGGAGGAAAGGAACTCAATATTTGAATATTTATTTAGAAATTATTATTATTTATATTATTACTTATTATTTATTTAAAAATTATTACTTCTTATGTTTCTGGCCTAGTAACAGACTTTGAGAAAGACCAGATGAATTTTGTTGTTAGGAAGGAAGATGCAGCATTTGCAATCCTTGTGTGTGACATGCCAGCAACAGGGGATACACAGGAATAAGACAGGGTGGCCAGTGGTCACATTTGGTTAGATCATTAACTAGGTAGGATGGACAAGGGACTTAAAAGCTGCAAGACTAGAGACAGGGAAATGAGTTAGCAGACCATAATAGGTCTGGCCAGATAAGTGACCGAGGGTTTGGTGGTGACAGGAGAACTAAAGTTTATAGCACACTTACTGTGTGCCAAATACTCTTCTCAGTCCTTTATGGGAGGAGGTCATTGAATCCTCAAAACACAAATCTGAGGTAGGCACTATTCCCATTTTGTAGATGAGCAAACTGAAACAGCATTTTTCAAGGTCAAATGCAAAGTGGCTAAGCCACAATTGAACCTTACTGCTCTGGCTTCAGGGTCTACTCTCTTCACCATAAATTTCCGAAGTATTTAGGATGTAAAGTCACCCAGGCTTGGTAATTAGTAGAATGTAGTGAGGGCAACAGGCTTCTGGCAATTTTTAGCTGAGACTAAGAGAAAGATAGATAATGACTACCCTACATTCAAGTCTATTTGAAAGTTGAGTTGTAAAAAATTCTTTTAAGAGTAAATTTTAATAGTCCTAGCTTGTAATTTCTCAGATGGCTATGATCTTTTTTTCTTCTTCTGCATTTACCACTAAAAGTATTTTTGAACAGCTCACACAAATAGCTTTAATTAGTAATAGTCTTTAGTTGAGTTGGGGAAAATTTATTGTTTTTTCTTTGTATTGGATGAATGTCAATTTAGATATTTTTTCAGGAAGTGACAGGAGGAAATATAGTTATATAACTGTTTGAAAAGTACTCGTACTGTGGGTCAGAAGATGTGTAATGAAATAGTTATAGAATATACATATCAGTCTGATCATCCAAAAAAAATTTTTTTCAGTTTTAAGTAGAAGCATTTTATTCAGTGGATATTCATGGAGTGCCGGCCATGTCTGGATCAGTGTTGAGGATTGGGAACGCCATCATTCAACTAGGCAGACATCCTGTTTACATATTAGGCTGTTTTTTACACTATTTCACTGTGTGTGTGTGTGTGTGTGTGTGTGTGTGTGTGTGGAGATAGGCTTTCTTGGAACTTGAATTCTGATGATCTTAGCAATTCTTCTGTTTACTAAATCTAAGAGGTACACATAAGCAGATGTGAAAACTAAGCCTAAGGTACTTAAGGAGCTTTTAGTTTTTAGTATTTTAGTATGGTTTTCAGGAGGTAGATATGTATAATTCAAGAAGGCATAAATATAGCATGTAGGCTATGTGAACTATTTTTATATATAAACAGCATAAATGTATGTGTAATATTCTCTTTATATAATGTAACTAGATATTCATTACTACCCATTCTTTACTATCTATAAAAAAATCAGATATGTAATCCTTAATTGTGAAATTTTACTCTTTATATATATAAAATGTAACTGGATATTCATTACATTATTATAATGTAACATGTAAAGGAAATATAGTGTTCTCTCTATATAATGTAACTAATGTCCAGTCACATTATATAGAAAGGGTGAAATTTCACAGAAAAGGAGACGATTACATATCTGGATATTTTTGCAAATAGTAAAGAACTCCAGTTTGGTCCAGCATGGATTATAGCCCAGCTATCATCCTCACATCCCAAATTACTGAACCTTGATGTGTGCTCTGAATTTGCACATCCCTCCCTTTGTAACAAGGCTCTTCTTTCTGGTCTGATTCTGAATCCCCACCCAGTTTGAGGTTGTAGACTCCTTTGAACCTGAACTCTCTAATTTCTGTTTCACTAGGGGAACTCTATCTTCTTCAAAGATTGTTTCAGGTTAGAATATTACTTTCAGGTATTGGAGAATGTAGCTTTCTATGCTGTCGACATTATAGAATATCATTGTACTACAGGCCTTTATTTGATCCTGCCTAATAATTTATCTCCTCTTGTTGATGTCAAAATTAGATTGAATAACTGTCCATTTCCTTCTTTCTTTCAACCAGATTAAAAGATTCTCAAGGGAGAGTTGTTTTCTTCCAGAGCTATATAAAATAGAACTCAATTGAACACCTTCAGGTAGTCAGTGTTTCTTAGTTGCGAGTGCAGGTTACCTAAAACCTCAAAGGGATTGAGTTTTATAAAGGCATATTACATTGAGTTGTTCACTTCTTGCTGAGATACGATAAACTGTTACTGTTGTTTTAGGAATCTTTACCAGTTTCACCTGCATTCAGAAACAAGATAAAATGCTAAAAAGATGGCAAGATATCAACCTCTGGCCATGCTCTAGAAAAGTTACAGTAGTAAAATGAAGTAATTGTGATGTCAACTCTCGTATGCAAACATTGTCCCTAGAAGAGACATCAGTGAGGCACTAATCTAGAGCTCAGTTCATGCCTACAATTAAAAGGATATATTAAAAGATTTGTGATATTATCTAGATTTATTAAAAGATTTGTGATATTATCTATGAAGAGTTTGACCCATAGAAGAAAAACATAAAATAGTATGAAATATAATTTGTGTAATAAATGAACTTTAATATCTCCTAAAATGATATCTTTATAATTACAAATAATTCTGTAGATTTGGGAGGAGCATGGTATTTAAAGTGAAAGTATTTTTTTCTTAACATCTCTGAAATGTTATGCATTGTGACCTTCACATCTCAGCTGTATATCCTCCAAATGACTAAATTTTCACTAGTTTCATGTATGGCTGTTATAAAATTTTAAGCCAGACTCTTTGTTTTGCTTTTTATATAAGTATGGTAGATCCTCAATTTTGACTTATGTAGGGTGAATAAAAGAATTCAAATTCACTAGTGTGAATCCTATAAGAATGTAGTTTGCAGTTTTTAAGCTTTTAAAATTCCATTATAGGGTTTAAATACTATGATCATTTCTGAATTTTCAGTTGTAATAAGTTAGGGTGAATCATAAAATTACTGCTTGAATATTGCCCAGCTCATCTCTGGCATAAAAATGATATCGACATTGAAGATAAATTTAATTTTTTTGATATTAAATAAATAAATTAACCTTAATTTTATTTTATTTAAACAACCCCTAAATTAAATAGCCAAAAAATTCATCCTTTGGGCTTTTTGCTTACAGTTGTAGATAATTATTGTTAATCCAATGACTAGTTTGTGATGAAGTGCTCCCTACTGTATGCTTGCCTTGCTTTCACCTAGAATCTAGGGCCATTACTTTCTGTAACCATTTCAGTGAGCTGCCATAGTTTTCAGTCTGTACTGTCACCTGATCCAAGCATGCGCCAAAATATCCACTGTTCCTGGCTCCTGTCTGCTGAATCTGCTTTGCAAAACCCTTCGTTCTTGAGCTTTTGCTTTAGCCAATAACAAATTTAAAAAGTCTTATAGAGTGTGGACATACGCCATTTGCTTCCTTAGCTCCTATGTTATGTAACTCTAGCTTTTATTAAACCTGTAAATAAATACAACAACGGCATCCCCATGTGCAACTGTGTGGCTCGTGTGTTAAAATAAAGGCTGCTTGTGACCTTGTCAGAAGAATACGAATGCTCCACTGTGCTGCATTCAGCTTTTTTTTCTTTAATCAGCCACCTATTTTTTCCATAGTGTTTGATTTGATTATCTGATTATTTTTATGTGTTATACCAAGGTAAGTTTGATGTAAATAAACTTTGTATTCTATGTGATTACATGTATCTCATAATAATTATTATTACATACTTTTCCGTTGAGACATGCTGGCCATTTTAAAATAAATATGCCTTGTGCTTAAACTAAGTGGCTTCCTCCATTTTTCGTTAATTTGAAAATAATGTTATGGATTATTTACTGTAAAATTCATTTTTAAAACAGAAAAACTACCATGTATTATTTATGGCACAGATGTAGGCACACCTAATGTGAGAAAATCTAGTTTTGTAAAAACATAGTATACAATTATCTGTTTTAACAAATAATATTTTAAACTTCCAGAATGATTTAAAAAGTAAATAGCAGGCCCTACTAGTGCACTTGAGAAAAATTAAGACTTTATTTTACATCGTTTTTCAGAAAAATAACTATTTTCTAAACTGATGAATATCTCTATTATTTATGTTATCTATTTTCAAAGAATCAAATAATTTGATAAATTGAACAACTACTTAAATAATAGTTTGTCTTACAACCAAAAAATTCCTGTTAGGAGAGGATGATGTTAAATAGATGTCCAGATTGGTCTAGAAACATGTATGTCTTGATTAAAAGAAAAAGAGAATGGATTTGAAGGTGTATTTGTGCTGTTAACATGCATTTCAGTTAGGAATATGAAGAAATTCTTTAACATCATGGCGTATGTGCAAAACAGGGCTACCTAATTGTCTCACATGTTTCTTACTTCATAGTATTGTTAGCTAACACCATATTGTAGTCTTTTCTATTTCTCTTCCTTCTTTATTTTATCTCATACTTTGATCTTTTCCTCAGTTTCCTGGAGTCTGCATTTCTTTCTTTTCTTCTGAAAGGAAGTTTTAGGGTAACTTTGTCTTATATCCAAAACTTTAATTCAAGAACTGGCTGGCGTCATTTGTAGTTCTGGCTTTTATCTCCTCATTTCTCCTTTTTGTTGATCCTCCCTGTGGAGGAAACAAAATTACATCATAGGCATGTGAACTATAATAAGACTTTTAACCTTTCTTTACTTTGCTGTCTTCAGTATTTTACTAGTGAGTATAATTCTACTTATTCTACTTGTTTTGCAAAACATTTTGAAAACTAGAGGTATACTAAAATTCAAAAAAAGCTTTGGGATGGTTTGATTTTCATTTTTAGTAGTGCCTTTTTATGTGGAAGATTTACAGTAAAAGCTAAAAGCTTAGCATCCTATTTATATAGTTCATTGAGGTTTTCTTCTGTCTCAAATTGTTTCCAAATGGAATTGGCCACAAAAAGAAACAAATTAGGATACGCTGATTATAGACCATTTCTGTTTTAACATCTTTGCACATAAAAAGTTACTGTAATTTTCAGATGCTATTCACCCATAGTTTGCAGTGAAATGCAAGTGATTAGGAAGTATGTGTGACAGATGCCCCATTTATAGTCCTCCATTACAAGCAATACTGAACTCCTCTACGATAATAAAATACAATTCTGTGAATCTAAGGCATTTTAATTACACACCCCTATATGGAATTACAGTGTTTTGAAATTTGCCCCTATATACATTAACCAAATTATTTGTATTAATCTTCTAAATGTATTTGTTTTCTTTATTTTGAATTGGTTAGTCCCTTTATTTCTTGTCACTTTGCTTTAGAACCCACATCTCTTTAGAATGATGGCTACAGATGGCTTTCTCCTTTTTAATATTGACCAATCTTTCTTTGCCTTGGAAAGAACCCAGAATATAGTGGGTTATAAAAAATAGGTAGCAGGAAATGAAATCAGAATTTATATTAAATTTATGGATATGACTCATAAAGTGTTCTCTCACTTTGGTGAGATATAGGATGTCCTCTCAATTTAAGATTAGAATCTGGAAAGACTGGGTCTACATTTTAAGTTGTGTCTAATAAAATACATTCTTATAGATATCCCTTAAAGTAACAAAGCAAATAGAAGTAGGTGGTTTATTTTCTAGCCATCAAATTTAAAATGTTAAATTTTTTGAGAAGTAGTGTTAAATTTTGGAGAAGTAGCATTTTAAAGACATGAAGTTTTAAAATCTGTTATAGGACAGTAATCCTTTGCCTTTCAGAGTATGTTTATTTAAAGCATTTCTTGTTCATGTAGACAGTGTGCTATTGACTAGTGAACTGATTTAAAATTTATTTTTCAGATGAACCAGAAACTCGAGATGCATGGTGGGCAGAAATCAGACAAGAAATAAAATCACACGCTAAAGCATTAGGCTGTCACGCTGTAGTGGGCTACAGTGAATCAACTAGCATCTGGTAAATGATAACTTGATTTTCTAGATGCTGTAATTTGCAGATTGTCTTCTGGAAGGGGAAAAGCTTTATGCAAATATAAAGGAATAGTGGAGTGATCCAGGAGCATGCGCCTTAGAGATCCTCCCGTCGAGGTTCATATGCCATTTTTGCCACTGAATTGCTATGAAACTTTGAGAAAGTTATTCTACTTATCTGAGCCTCAATTTATACATTGAAGTAGAGATGATAACCATGTAAGGGTATTGTTAATTAAATGAGAATATAATACTGGCACATAGCAAGTATTAACTCCAGGTAAACTCTATACTCCAGTTTGTAACTCTGCTGACTCCTTCTCCTAGGGTCTTTGGAATCCTTGATCTGTTGTAAATGAACTGCCCAGTGTCTTTAAAGTTCACCTCTAAACTCTTTCTAGCGTTGTTACTAATTGTAACTTAACTTCCTCTGTCTAACAAATCATCTTCCCTAACTCTGCCAAGTAATGAAGGGACTGCCATACTCTTAGTCCTCAAAACTTTTTTTTCCTACCTTTCATTTGACCAACCTCTCCTCTTTTAAAGTCCATGCCATTCCACAGGTCAGACTTTCTAACTCCAAAACATTCTTCTGACTTTTAAAATTCCTTCTCTGCCACCCCCTCCAGTTCAACATGATATCTCCCTTCTAACAGCCTGGCATTGTACTTTCTCATCCTCTGTCTTCTATCCCCACCTGACTTGCAGCCATATTTCCGACCTCATTATCCCTCAATACTTTTAAAACTATAAATTTAAAACTGTAAAATTTTACTCTTGGGTCACAACGTAATATTTTCCCAGCCATACCATTTGCTTATTTACATCTGGTTTGTTTTTTGACCCTTATCTTAACCAAGAGTTTTTCTAGTTCTTTACTCATGTTCTGACTTGACTTACTGTCAGCCATCCTTAAATTCTATCAGCCTTTTCAAAAATTTATAATAGATACCATTTAGAAACTGTTCGGCCTCCTACTATTTTATTTTTCCACCATCTATTCTTGGATAATTCTGACTGCCAGCTATTGCATGGATAATTCTCTTGCAATCGTGGTGATCATTTTAGAGAAAAATGAGAAGACTGTAGTAAATGTGGCTATTACAGAGCCATACTGTTTCATCTTCTGAGGACCCTTTTCCTTTGTAGACCATGTAGTATACTCTTGAACTGTTCTCTCCCATTCTGCTCTCCTTAAACTACTAACTTTATTATGCTTATGCTGCATTACAACCCAGTAGACAGTCTTGCCTCATTTGTGGATTTACTGTCATACACTTTCAAGTCCTACGGATATGGTTTTAAAAGACAGTTCTTGCCATCAGATTCCCATTCTAGTGGAGAATTATGACAAGAATAATACATTTTATGATATGGAGATCCCTGGATGCTTTCAGATCCCAGAAGGTTGGAAGTTAGAAGTAGGATTGGAAGAAAGTATGAATTAAGTTACTGAAACACAAACTGAATTTTGTAAGATGAATATGAATTACATAAATGAAGAGAAGAGGCATAGGGAGAGTGTTCAAGGTTAAAAGAACAGCATGTGAAGAAGGCCTGAGGTGTAGATGCAGTGTGGCTGGAGATAGGTCACAGACGCAAGATTCTACAGAAATGAGTCCAATTAATTTACTTAGAAATTTGAATTCATCAGGCACAAATTCCTTTTTTTCCCTCTAGAATCAGAAAAAAGTCTTTGTATTTAAATCCCATCTTTACTAACTTGTTCTGTTCTAACCCACACTACTTACTATTACAGGGTTAAACTCCTTAAAATGCACCTGTGCTCTTAGCTCCTTGATTCAGTGCCTCCAATGACCCCCATGTTATTCCTTCTACATCCCCAGTGTCCACCGAAGCATTTCGAGCCTGGCCTCTTACTCAATTACAAATCAAGTGACCATTTCTTTCATGTCCTCTTAGGCTTCTGGTCCATTTACACCTTGTTTCTAGTGTTTTGTCCCTAGGCTGCTACTTTTCTCATTTGCTTTAGGTGATCTCATTCAATAATTAATGTTGATGGTTTACTTTTTTGGCTTTCAAATTGGGTGCTATATAATAAAGAATTTCAGAGTGTTCTTTTGAATATCAAGTTTTGCCATATGTATAATGATGTAGTTTAAGCTTCATTTAGTATATTTTGGATATTATTTGTTTCCTTTTTTATTATTTGATACCTCTTTTATTATTAAATTTACATTAAGTTATAGCAGTATAGATATTTATGTAGTTGTGCTTTTAGAATAAATAAAATTTAATATGCATTTAAAGAATATTTTAATACAGTTTAATGAATTATTGCTGGATTCAGCAATATAGTTTGTTACTACTTTTATTTTGAAACATTCTGCTCTTTATCATATTTTAAAGGTATCTGTTATCATTAATATTATACTTTAACTTTCACCATTTTTAAGTTATAAAGAATTCTTGCCCTCTCCATTTTAATAACATTATATTACTTCTGTTTTCTCTCTTAGGTTTAGGAGATAACCCTGTGATATTGTTAATATTTAGTAGAGCCTAACCTGAATTTAAATTGTCATCCTTGTAATCACTTTGATATTTGACATTTTCTAAACTTAGAATGCCTGAAAATGTTAACTTGTTTATTTATTTTTTTCTCTTATAGTGAAGAGGTCTGTATTTTATCTGCATCCGGCACGGCAGCTGTCCTGAACCCTAGATTTCTGCAGGATGGCACTGTGGAGGGCTCTTTGGAACAGAGGTTGTCATGGCAGCCTGGCTTATTTTCCCTAAGGGCTGAGAAGGGAGAGAGGTTGACTTTTTTTACTCTCAGAGCTGGGATAGTTCTTCTGTATGAGGGTGGATTATGGAGCTACAGTATAGAAATCAGGACCAGGCACTTTACTGAGTTCTGTGTAACTCATAGCAACAGTGAAATATTGAGATCAGCACTACATGACACACATTACAATTGACATACTTGATAAGTAACATGTATGACTACCAACTGAAGAATTTCAAGAATACATTTTTTTGTTACATTATAGAAATAATTGCTTTGAGTTTTCCCTCTCTTTCCTTTCCCTTTGTCTTACCTCCAAAACAGAAAAAAGTCATGAAACAATTTTCATAATGAAAATTCTGCATTTAGAAAACAACCAAAACATTACATTGTCCCAAATTTATATAAAAGCTTTATGGAAAGTGAAGTATAACTTAGAAAGTGAAAATGAAAGCATTAGGTGAAATGAGATTACATTTTCGTTTATTTGATTATTGGTCCCTTTAATCTGTTAGCTTCCATAAATGTCAAAAATGCTTTCATAAACAGACAAAATTACCAAATATATATATTAATATATTAGCATATACAATATTAAGGAAGAAAGAAAAAAAAATCGTGTGTATCAAATTTAGTACAAATTTTCAAGTCTCTGTATAAGAAAGATATTTTCACTCTGATAGGCACACAGAATACCTTGCCCTTTTGATATAATATAGTGTCTTTTGTTAATATTAAAAATAGATTTTGACTATACTATATTACAGAGCATCATAAGTCATCAAAAATAGGGACATTTCATTTGTAGGAAGTAGACATTTCAGGAAGTAGATTAAACAATTGGGATAGTCTACTGAGAACACTGACTTTGCCAGTGAGTTCTCCCAAAACCACCATGTAGGTCTCAACGTCAGTCGATTTCATTCTTGTAGATTGAAGCCTAATTTAACAAATGACCATTCCCATGCAGCCAGGTTATTTCAGTATTGTGGCTTGGATGGGTACAGTGAATTCTCCTGTATGGCAGGCAGTCCGATGCAACAAATATCATCCCTATTTGTAAAGGATAAAAATGTCTTTCTTTTCTGCTGTAAAATTTTTACTGCTTACTAGAGTCACTTAGTACTTAATGTGACTGAGCAAGTTACTTAGTACTAAAGTTGGTTTCAGGTCAAGTGGAACTAGTTTTTGTTGTCTGATGGGCATTATATTGGGGAGGGTGGTCCTATAGTTTTCTTATTTAATGTTCAAAAAAATAAAAAATAAAAAGAACCTTTCTAGGTAATTATTGTTATTCCCATTTTATAGAGGAGGCTCTGAGGGGTTAAATAACTTGTTTAGGGTCACACAGCCTTACTCAGATCTGCCTGATTTCCCTTTTACTTCTAACATACTAGAGTGCTTTCTCAACAATAATGTTATGTAGGAGTAAATTAAATTGACTTAGAGGGTTATTGTGAAAATTCAATGAGATAATGTATACGAAGAATCTACAGAAAGCCTGACTCCTAGTAGGTTTTGTACGCATTTCCTTTCCAAAATGTGTCTACTTGCCCAGTTTCAACTTCTAAAATGTTGCTTTAGATTACAGAGAATTGAGAACCCACATCTTTCCAGAGTCCTAGAAGATGTGGCAAAAGTTTAGAGTTCTCCCTCTGTTTCCATGTCTGTTCTCCTGATTTCCTCAGATTTAATGAGTGAAAAATTACTTAATAGTTCTAAAATGAATTCATAAAGAGCATATTACAACAAACATTTTACAATGAAGTTTGTGGATTGTTCATTTGAGGTTTATGTATGATATGAATGTTTTTATGAAACAAGTTTTTTTAGTTTCTCAGAAATGTAAAAACAGTCATTGGAAATTAGAAATTTTAGAGTTTTCCAATTTTTGACTTAATTTTTCTCTTCTTAAATAGATTTGTTTTTAACCATAAGTTTATATTGAAATTATCTGGTTAAGAAATGTTTTTTCTTACACAAATTTTAAAATGATATTTGTGTTATATTTGTCAGACAGTAAGAAAATTGTCACCCTTATTTTCTAACCATTTGCTTTTATGTTGTATCCCAAAGAAAAACACTTCGAAATAATAGTGATTTTTGTCAGGTGGTAGGTCATCACACATACAAATTGATGCAAAATGACTTTCTACTTGTATAAGCTTTTTCTCTTATAGAAAATTGTATGATTCTCGTTTCATGGTCATTTGGATTACTCAGCAGTCATAGCGGTACTCTTACAACCTACTGTGATAGAAGTTGTAGTATAGTTTATACACAATTGTATGTATATAATACATGTTTTTGAAAATAGAATTTTCAAGGATGCCTTATTTTATTCTTAATTATTCATATAGGCTAGAAGAAACGGTGCCTGCAGGCTGTGGATTTTGCCATATACCATATGATGAACTGAATATGCCATTTCCAGCCCATCTCACATACTGCTATAACTGCAGGAAACAAAAAGTTCCTGATGTTCTGTTTACGACTATAGACCTCCCAACAGATGCAACAGTTATTGGAAAAGGCTGTCTAATTCAAGCGAGGTATGTTTGTGAAAACAATATTTCGGGTCTTTCAAACAGTATGTGCTATATTTTGGATACTTTATCTGTCTTTGAATTCTTTAATTTTTCTCTTCAGCTGTCTATAATTGCTAATAAGCCTAATAACTGCAGTTTAAATTTTTTTTTTTTTTTTTTTAGCTGTGCCATCCTGCCACCTGTTGGCAGCATAGCGGCAACTCAGCTCAGGCTGGGCATCAAACTGCTGTTGCTCAGAGCTCAGCTGAACTCTTGAGCAAGCTCTTAACCAACTGAGCCACTCGGCCAGCCCTAAAATTTTTGATAATCTATTTTTTATTTCTAGAAGTTTTATTTTGTTTTTTCCAAATCTAATATCACATGTTATAATCTGATTGATTCTGTAACTAATAATTTTAATATATGAAATCTCTGTTTTCTGTTGTTTCTCCAGGTTATTGTTCATCATTGTTTTGTTTCTTTTGAGTGTGATAGATTCACAGGCATTTACAACAATTGTACAAAGAGTCTTGTGTACTCTTTGCCCATCTTCCCCCATTGGTAACATCTTATACAGCTGGTGTAGAGTATCAACTAGGAAGTTGACATTGGTATTAATACTGTTAACTACACTACAGACCTTATTCAACCTTTGCAAGTTTTTAAACTGTGTTCATTTATGTATTTGTGTGTATATGTATAGTTTTTTGCAATTTTATCCCACATATAGATTTTTGTAACCATCACCATAGTCAAGACACAGAACTATTCCGCCCCACAAAAGAACTTCCTTGTGCTGTCTCCTTATGTTTATACCCCACACTGCCCCTTGCCTTGGTCCCGTGATGCTTTTTGGAAGATTTTTAAAAATATGTAACTTATCCAGTTTTTTTGGGGGGCGGGTAGGCGGGAGTTGGTGTCCATCTGCAGTTCTGAGTGTTCTCCCACACCAATAAATGGCATCACCATCCTAGGGGGAAATTATAGAAATGTATATTCTCAGGTCCCAGAACTATTGAATCAGAAACTCTAGGGATGGGGTCCAGTTGTTTCTTAGCTAGACCACCAGGTGGTTATGATGCAAGCTAAAGTTTGAAAACGACTAGCCTAAATAGTCTGGCTTGAAAGTTTGGGGATCTTTTCTTCCATCTTCACTGCTACCTTTTTAGATATTTTCATTTCCTTTCACCAAGATAGCCTCTTATCTACCATCCCTACAAAAAGGCTGTCATCTTTACCCTATTTTCTGTGTAGCCATATAAATGATGTCCTAAAATATAAATTGAATCATGTTATTACTTGAAACCTATTTCAGGTTTCCCATTGCTGGCAGCATAAAATCAAACTCCGTGTCATGATCCATAAGCCCCCAATATGATCACGCCCCTGCCTATTGGCACCTCATCCATACCCACTTTACTTTACCTACCGCAGTCTCCTTTCGGTTCTTCTAATATGCCAGCTCCAGTCCATAACTGTCTTTCTTTAACTGTCCCAGCTCCATCATGTCTTTAAGATCCCAAATCAGGATCATCTCTTCTGTGATACTTTTCCCTAGTTTTCCCACTCACTTCACCTGCTTTATTTACTTCAGATACTTGGTTCTTAAACTAAATCTGAGGCTGCCATGTTTCTTTGTTTATTCACACTCACCACCCCTCCACTGGACTATAATAACCACAAGAACAGGGACTGTGTTTTTTTTCACTAATGAATGCTTATCACCTAGAACAGTGCCTTGGCATGTGGTACATACTCAAGTAAGTTTTATATTCTTTTAATATGTAAATTTGTCTTTTTCCTCTGCTACACATCCATCATAAGATCACATGGAGTTATGACCTAAGATTTTAAATTATATTCCCTAGTGATTTTGATCAGTATTTATTTCATTTCTAAAGATTTCTAGATTTTTCTTTTTTGTTTATTGAAATAGGATTTTTAGCAAAAGAACATACAGGAAGAAATGGCAGAAAAGACTAATATAACTTAGTAAACCCATTTGGAACAAATAAATGTTTTATCAAGCACACTCTTAGAAAGTTTTAAAAATTGAACATTTCTTTTTTTTTTTTTTTAAGATTTTACTGGGGAATTGGGGGAGGGGAACAGCATTGGGGAACTGGGGAAGGGGAACAGACAAGTTGTCCTTTTTGATCTTCGGTCTAGTTGTGGAAGACATTGCCTCATTGACCCATGTTGGTATCATCATTGCACTCTTTTCTGGTGAGGCAGATCGGTTGCCGGCCTCTGGATGGCCGCTCACAGCAGCTCTTGGCAGCTCACACCCGCTGCCAGCCGCTCACGCTAGCTGCCAGCCACTCACTGTAGCCTATTGCAGCCCACTGCAGCAGGGGCTGCAGCTATGCCTTCCCGGGGACTCACAGCAACCCAGCTCCAGGTGGAGCTGTTGTTCACCATCTTAGCTGTAGAGGGCAGTGTCATTGGCCCTCATATGTGGGACCCGAACTGGGGCTGCTGGCATTCCAAGCCAGCTCTTAACCAATGTGCCACTCGGCCGGCCCAAAATTGAACATTTCTAAAGATGGTATCAAGAATACTGTCCACTGACTAAGTTATTTTTTAAACAGGTTATGTCGCTTAAAAAAGAAAGCACAGGCAGAAGCAAATGCTACAGCTATCAGTAATCTACTGCCATTTATGGAATATGAAGTGCATACGCAGCTAATGAATAAGCTAAAACTCAAAGGAATGAATGCTTTATTTGGACTGAGAATTCAGATCACAGTGGGTGAAAATATGTTGATGGGCTTAGCGGTAAGTTTACATGTTTTTGTTTTGTGATTTCAATCTTTAGTTGTAGTAGATTCTGTTTTATGTAATTCAAAGAGTATTTTTAAAAGACTTATACTTAAACTGGCATCAAGACCTTTAAGGATTGGAGACACTATGAGTAACAAATAGGGTGATAGCCTTTCAAATATTTTTTTTATTTTTTTATTTTTTGAGGGCAGTGTCACTGGCCCTCTTATGTGGGACCGAACTGGGGCCGCTGGTTTCATATATTTAATTCTATATTTAATTATAAAATTGTTATTTTGAATTGAATCAATAAATTATCATATAATTTATGTTTGTTATTATATTTGTACATTCTGACCATAACCTCATTAGTCAGATTTCTAAAAATTATCATGTGTAGCATGCTTAGTAAGTTGGCCACCATTGTTCTGTGCTTTATTGTTGTTTATACATTACTAAAACAGCGTTTCTGCTTGGAACTGTTAACATTTGGTTGTAGTGGGTTGTCTTGTTCATTGTAGAATGTTTAGCAGCGTCCCTGGCCTCTGCCCACTAGATGCTAATAGCTTCCCTCCGGTATGACAACCAAAAATGTCTCCAGACATTACTAGATGCGCTTTGGGGGCGGGGGGGGGGCAAAAATCACTCCAGCAGTGGCGGAGGACCATTGTACTAAAATTATCTTTAGTTTTAATGGAGAAAATAAAGCAATACATGTGAGGCACAGCTTATTGTTAGATAATTAAATTTCATAAATGTGCACCTGTGGTCAGTAGACAGTAGAATGCAATAAAATATATGTGTTTCTTGAGTGAGCATAGGTTGTGAGTCAGTGGAAAGCTCTTTGTCTTAGCTTCATGTTTACCTTTGCTTGTCAGAAAACAAGTTCTGACTAGAGTGTTGTCAAGGAGGTAAGTGAGAGCTGCCTTTATAAATAGCCTGAGACTCAGAGAACTAGATGCCTGCATATATATATTGATCAGTTAGAATTTGATCAACAATATTTATGGAAATCCTCTTGTATCCTAGATGCATAGCTAGCCAGAATTTTTGTCTATGTTACTGATACTTTTTAAATTGAAATTCTCTGCTCTCTTTCTGAGACATGCATAGAAATTTAATTTTAAAAATTTGTGGAACTTGTTTTTTTTCCCCCCTCAGTATGCATTTGTAGATAAAAGGCTGAATTGTTTCTTAATTCTTCATTATTTGCCTTAAATACAGCTTTTTCTGATTCTGACTAGTCTTTTTCTCTTGATCACTCGTGACACAAATTACAACTGTTTGAGAATTTGATCTTTGTTCTGTGTTTTAGATTGTGCACTTAAGTATCCAGGTACCAAGAGTAGCTTCCATGATAGTTAATCTCTGATGACTGCTACTGAGTGTCTGGCACTGTGCCTTCCCAGAAGGAATGTATTACTGTTTTCACAAGAGGAGAGCGTAGATGCTGTGATAGGTTGAGACTTATTCAAAGTGATATGGTTACATATTCTGGACCTGGGTTTCAAACCCAGGACTGTTGAGTTCCAGAGTCTGCGTTCTCAACCATGCTGGGCTGTTGCCTCATTAGCGCATGCAGTTTAGAAAGTGTTAGAAATGGTGCACTAGGCTTCATAGGGCACCCAGGGCCTGCTGAGGTTGAGCAGCCCAGGCTGAGTACAGGTGCCATCATGGACGCTAAAGAACAAACAGGAGAGAGAGCTTCTGAAAATCCATTTCATCTGCTGTGCCGACTTCATCTTGGAGTATCATATACTTTTTAGGATGGACTTTTATAAAACTGACAACTGATGAAAAATAATGGTAATAATTCAAAATACACAGATATCTGAAGTTGAGAAAATTGTCATCTCTTTTCCCCATTCCACTCCTTTGATGCTAACAATTTGTTTTTTATTCTAGTATATATTTTTTTGCTTTGCTTATATAAGCATGTTTAGACATAAATGCACATAGTGTGTGCGCATGTATATGTGTTGTGTTGTATTTCCCCAAATAGTTTTCCAATACTAATGGCATGTAGTACTGTTACAGAGTCAGAAATTAGTAGTCATTTAATTAAATAGTTAAAATAAATCTGTATCAAGTAAAGTTTTCTTTCTTGGTGATTATGAAGGTAATTATGGAGGTGGTGTAGTGAAAAGTTCTTGGGCTTTGGAGTGAGACACAGATTCAAATCCTTTCTCCACATTTATTGGCAGTGCGATCCTGAGTCAGTTCCCTATCCTTTCTGCACTTCACTTTTCCTCACTTTCTTTTCAAAAGTTTCCCTTTCCCTTTTGCCACATGAAAGGTAAATGTTACCTACTCATTCATGAAAAATGTACTTTTAACAGCTTTTTATCTTTTCTAAACTTTTTTCAACACAATTTACTTTTGCAACCATAAGGTTATTTTATAGTACAGTTGGATATGCAGTGAAAAGTGAATTCTCTTTCACTGCTGTCGCCCACCTACCCAGGTTCTCACCAGAAGCAAACAACCAGTTGTGTTTTTCTGTGTCCTTCTACATGTGCCCTGTGCATACACTGATGCTAATTATCTTTTTCCTAGGGCAAAGATCACGTTCCTAAATATGAAAACGTAAGGACTGATATTCTTTTGCTATCTTTTTATTATTTCCCCATTATTTTTACAAGTCGGCCACAGGTGTCTATTTAGCAGCGTTACCAACTCCTGGTGGAATTCAGATTGCTGGGAAGACTCCTAACGATGGCTCATACGAACAGCATATATCTCACATGCAAAAGAAGATAAATGACACGATTGCTAAGAATAAAGAGTTATATGAAATTAATCCTCCGGTAAGTAAAATAAGTCTATATCGTGAATACATAAGTTAGTGTTTACATGGTAGTATATTTTTAGGTTATCTTATTTTGGATATTAAAGATTTTTTTTTCACTGTTTAGATTCGTTCTCCTCATTACTCATTCTTTTACCTCTTTTATGTCTGTGTTCAAATGCCTCCTTTTTAGGGAGGCTACTCCATCCATCTTATTTAAAATTGAAACTCTCCCGTCAATATTTGGTACTTCCTATCCCCTTTTCTGTCTATTGCTTTTTACTCTCAGTGGAATGAAGCTCCATTAAGGCTGTATTCCTAATGCTTAGGACAGTTCCTCCTGGCATTCTTGATAAATACTTGTTGAATGACTAAATGAATGGCTTAAAATGTTCTTTTTTAATAAAAGGAAAGATTCCTCATTTATGATAAAAATGTGAAAGAATAGAGTTTTTCAGTTTCAGCTGCTTCTCTACAATATTCCTACCAGTCATTTCCATGGTCAGTCCTCTCACCATCTTTGCAGTAGGGATCACAGTACTACCTCCTCTATAGAGGCCTGTAGCCATAGTTTGAATTGTAAGAAAGATGTGTTGGAGTTAGAATAAAACTATTTGTTTCTATGAGTCTCTGATAATGAAATACTTCTGTAAAAGGAAAGCTTTTGGATAACGTTTTTATTATTTTATTTTATGTACTCTGTTGAATTTCTGTTGGTCTTCTGGACCAGTGCATCTGAATTCTAGCTTCAAACATGTAGCTTTCTAGTACTTGTTAGGCCAGGAGGAATTTTAAGGATATGACCGAGAGCTACACTGTTCACTGGCCACATGTGTCTGTGTGGCTTTGTGCACCTGATGCTTGGCTAGCCTGAACTGAGATGTGCTATAGGTGATTATTGAAGACTTAGTAAAGGAAAAAGAACATACACTATATTATGAATAGTTTTATATTGATTACATGTTTCATCTGTTTCTTTTTTTATTTTATTACTTACGAGGCTTTTTATTTCTATTAAACAGTGTTGATATAGAGCTTCTTTAAATTCACTGAAAATGTTGATGTGCTAATATATTTACTTAAATGACCTTTTAAAAGCTTTCTGCACAATACTTTTTGCAGTAATAATTTTTCTTTTATAATTCTGTTTTGATATTTGAACATCTAATACTGTTTATGCCTGTTGGGGAGAATGAGTTGCCGAGCTATATGTTAAGGTTCTATTTATCAGTTCTAATGATATGAGCTGAACTCTTTTGCATAACAGTGTTTATCAACTCTGTCTTTCCACCCTGAGCTCCCACAGGATCTGCCGCCTCCAGTGTGCCTTTTCTCCCTGTTTGTGATTCTGTTATAGTGTCTGTTACATATTATGATTGGGCTTTGTTTTTGCACGTCGGTCTTCCTTTGCTGTAATGTGAGCCCCTTGATGACAGACGTATTCAGAGAATGTGAATTAAGTTACTTCAGCCATTCAATAAATATTTTTTGACCTTCTCCTGTTTTAGTAGCACCGTGTTAAAGGAGGGGACAAATCTTATGAATTTAAAAATTTGAGCATATATGGATTTCATGTCTTAGATATGACTGTATTTCCACAAAAGTACTAATCAATTTATGAATCTTCTGCTATGTCTTTCCTTGTTTCAGATACTGACTACATTACAGTCTGTTAGCATAACATCTCAGAATTTCTTTGACAAAGTCAGTGTACCAGGCTACTACTCATAGTACAGTTTTGTGTTTTTGATTTTCCAAAACAATGTATGCCCACCCTGAAAATGTGGATCAGAGCGTTCCTTCTCTTAGGAAGGTAGCCCCAGGTGAAGCGAGTGCTTCTTAGTACACTGAGAAATGTCTCCAATGCAAAGGTGCAGCACCACTTAACGAGATAATTCAGTCAACCTGAGGTACCACAATAAGGTGCAGAAGTTTTATTTGGAGTAATAGCACCAGTGGTGAAACTTCGTTATGAACCTGAAATGCATTAAATTCCAGATAGTTACATTTATTAGGTCCATGATGCAGTGAACAGATGCATAACCAAATTTTAAACTACCATAAAATTATAAAAAGAAGGATGGTTTCTATTGGGAAGAACCCTGGCTCAGAGTCAAAAGCACGATTTAGACAGGCTCTTCACTTACCAGTTTTCAATCCCGGGCAAACTACTTTACCTCTGAATTGCAGCTCTTTCTCATTTTGTAGTCATTTAATAGGCACTCTGTCAAATTTACATAGGACAGGCTAATTTGTAGTGCACACATGATAAATGGATAGGAAAGTACTCCATAGATGGCAATCTTATGAAACTGTGTGGTGGTAGTCTTACGTAAGGTATGCAGTATATTTTTTAGGAACTTTTTCTTATAACTTACTTGCTTTTTAAAAAGATAGGCGTGTTGCACCAACTATAGGCTATCCCTTTTGCATTTCTGTTCCCATATCCACATTCCCTGTATATTGTTGCCAACAAATATTTAGAATCTCTAGTTACTGCTGATCTTTGGCTATGTAATAGGTAAAAGCTTATGAACCCATGTAGTATTGCACCATACACTGACTTCAAAAAGATGATTATTGTAACTACTAAAGTTTATTTAGCTAACTAAGTTGTACAGCAAATACATGTGTACTATATGTATTATGTGTACATGCACATACATACACACATATATTTATTATATTCCTCATTTTACTATGTGGAGCTTTGAAAAATTACCACCGAATAAGAAAAGATTTAGAAGAGTAGAATCATATTTGGGGACATAAATCTTTCATTCTTTATGGGCTATTAGGACTTTTAAATGCTGAGTAGAAAATAGCCTGAATTGGAAGGACTGCCAGTTCCCTACTCATCGTAGTCTCCTCCCTATACAGTCATGCCTTGCTATGTCAGTAAAAGTTTTATATATATATATATATATATTTCTGGATTACTGTGTCAAGGCTGCTATTACCAGTTAAAGGAAATAGCTACATACATACTCTATAAAAGGTTAGTCAGTCATAACGTTTATAATTAAATACAGACTTTGAATATATTTTATAGACGTTTCTGCCCCACAGGTAATTGTCTATTAGCATAAAAATTTAAAACCAAACTGAATTGTGCACATATCAAATCATTATGTTGTACACCTGAAACTAATCTTATATGTCAATTATACCTCAATTTATAAAAAAAGAAAAATAAAAGAGTGCTGTTTACCAAAAAAAGAAAGAAGGAAATCTGAAAAATACAGTCATATAATATAAAGCAATTATATTTCTTTTAGGAGATATCTGAAGAGATTATAGGATCACCCATCCCAGAACCAAGACAACGCTCAAGACTTTTAAGATCACAATCAGAAAGCTCTGATGAAGTTACAGAATTGGACCTTTCACATGGGAAAAAAGATGCTTTTGTTTTGGAGGTATTATTGCATTGGACTAAGTATTTAGAAAATTAGATGTGTGTTTTTACAATCAGATCTTAAATTGATGTGATACTTTTGTATCATTACAGCTTTTATAAATATCCAAAAAACTTATTATAGAAATTACAACAAATTTGAAAGTATCAGAATTTGGTTATATATGTTTTTTCAACACCAGATAACTGATACAAATGGTCATGGAAAAATCAGTGTATGGGTTAAAATAAAATTAAAATAATAGTTAACTCTTGGAGATATTTTTGTAAACTTGAATAAGGAATTAAAGTACTATTCTTTCACTTACTATAATTACCTGCTTTATGTGTTACAGCATGTTACTCAATTATACCATTTTAAATGTAGTAATATAAGCACTGATTGAATTCTAAGTGAAGTGTGTTCTTACTGAATTCAGAAGATATCATTGAGCTTTTATTATAGAAATACGCTCAGAACAAGCTTTTCTGGAGAATAAATGACACGAAAGGTTTATGGAGCTTCCTCCCTCATACATCTGCTTCCCTGCCCTCCCCTGTAGAACAATTAGCTTCGAAAGAGATAGACAATCTTCCTTTGATATTGAAGGAAAGGAAAATAAATGAAGATACACACAGAAATGTTCTGGTAAGATGCCAGTTGAGAGAAAAAGTCAGATGCCTTGGTCTCAGTGAAGCAGGAAGCTGATGGTAGAATTGTATTGGGATGGGGTTGGAGGTTTGATGAGTCTAGAACAGTGTCCATGAATGTGATCAGGATGTCAGCCCCGGGAGATGCACAAGGCTTGACTGAGGTAAGAGTGTTAATTTGTAGGAAACTCAAACTGTATGGTTTTGTGCCCTTTTCCCCATATTTTCCTACAACCTGATACATGGGGGAAAAGAAAAAAGGAGATTGGTAAAGAATATGTCAGGTTAAAAAGGTATAGGATCCAGGGTACTCTTTAACAGCAGTGTTACTCAAAGTAGGTCAGCCATGACTAACTGTAGCATCGGCACTGTGTGAAAGCTTGTCAGAAATATTAATACAGATTCTGGGGCCCTTATTTCAGATCCAGTAAATGAAAATTTCAAGGCGAGGCCCCAGAATCTGTTTAACAAATTCTCCAGGTGATTCTTAGCATTACCTGAAGTTTGATCTAGGGCATAATTGATATTTCTGGTCCTGGGATCCTGGCTAAGTAGAGAATAGAAGTGCTTCAAATGTGGGCAGAAGACTAAGGGCAAGGTGCAGCTTCAGTAAGAGAAAGGACAGAGACTGCTGTAGAGAATGCTTGAGATCTGGGTGTGGAATTGGGGAATAGTGTGTTGAGGCATGCCAGGACTGTGGGTAGCGAAAATAAAGTGGAAGTGACAGTGGTTCTTGATCCCACAGCAGATGGGAGAGGAAGCTTCGACTGTGTGAGTCAGGACTTCGACCACTCGATATACTGATAAATGTCAATATACGAGTATATCCAGTTGGCTATGTTCACTCTTTGTTATTCATAATGAAATACTGTGATGTAAGACGAATAGTATCTGGACTTATTTCTTTTAGACATGCCTTTAAATGTACCCCTATGTAATTGTATTTTAAAGAATTTCTGTATTTAGTCAAAAATATTTTTTAAATTGCTCTTTATTAATTGAAAAAATAGAGATAATGATTGCTTATGGTATCTTTGTAACTATTTTGAGACGTGCCACACAAAGGCTTGAAAGAAAGCTAATTTTTTAAAAACAATATATTTTATAATGTAAAATATTTTATTTAGAAGTATTTATAATTATTACTGTGGAGAAATTTATAGATATTAGAAATTTTCAAGTTTTATGTTTTAACTTCAGGAAACTTGGCTCTCCTTTTTTGATTCTTATGTTTTATAATTAGTAAATAATAAATTTTTAAAATTTGAAATTATTATGTATTTACTACTTATGTAATAGTTTTAATCTTTGTGTTTTCAGATTGATGACACAGATGCTATGGAAGATGTACATTCTTTGCTTACTGATGTTCCTCCTCCTTCAGGTGAACCAAAAAATATTACCTTTGTTTACTTATCAATACTTTAGTTCACAATCATCATGGAACTAACTTTATTTAAAGGCTTTATCAATGTCACAGGCTTTGCTGCTCCAAGGCAGCTTAAAAATACAGTTTAAAAATATTTATGTTAGAACTTAAGTGAACTGATTTATAATCCTTTTATGATTATATATTTTTAAAAACCTGATAATTTATTAAGATGGTCTCAAGTTTTCTGAAGGTATAGAGTTTTGGAAAACTTCATTTAATAATTGGAAAATGTTATTCTTTATCACAAAAAAGAAATGAAATATTATCCTATATTTTAACTATAATTTATTTCCACAGGATTTTATAGTTGCAATACAGAAATTATGCCTGGCATAAATAATTGGACATCTGAAATACAGGTGAACCTTTCATTCTTAATTTAAGCAAATAAAACATAAGTGATTTTAGCAAGTTTCTTTTTGCTTTTCTTATTGCAATTAAAATGTGACTCTTTTTCATACCACATGAGTTATTATTGTTCATTATTTGGCAGTTTTATTAACCATTACAGCATTTAATTAAAATAATAAAATGACATGCTATTGTATCTCCCTATATTTAGATGTTCACATCAGTAAGAGTAATCCGATTAAGCAGCCTTAACCTGACTAATCAGGCCCTCAATAAGAACTTTAATGACCTTTGTGAAAATTTGCTCAAGGTAGGAACTTCTGACTAATTATTTTTTTAGTTAAAACTGGTAAGAATCATGAAATTAAAAAAAAAATGTGTATATTTGTCTGGAACACCATACATAGTTGTGGGCTGAATTATTTTTATTTTCATATCTATCTTAACTCTGCCATCAGATAACATGCTACAGTTGACCTCCCCATCTTAATATAAGAAACTATAAAAGAAATATATTTTAAGTTACTTCATAGCTTTAAATTTCATAAAAACCTATTGTATATTTGTAAATTAAAAGACTTCTTATATGATTTTTTATAACTTATCAATATGATTAAATCTTACTGTCTGCTTAAATATTAAAAATGTATTTTTAATGTAAGAATAGACAAAAGAGAAATAGACCTTTGTTTTCATCTTTTAAATTTTTCATTTGCCATACATATATTAGTTTTTATAAATTTTTCATTTAAAAGAAGTGATATTACTAATGTTTTCTATTGTGTAGAGCCTGTATTTTAAACTACGGTCTATGATCCCCTGCTGCCTTTGCCATGTAAATTTTACAGTATCTCTGCCTGAAGATGAATTAATTCAGGTAATTAAGATTCAGTCTATTATTAAAGAAGACTTTTACTTTTTTTTAGATTTATTTTCAGTTACAGTTGACATTCAGTATTATTTTATTTTAGTTTCAGGTGTACATCATAGTGGTTAGACATTTATCTCGTATAATTTACAAATTTGTCCCCCTAATTAGTCTAGTAGCAACTGGCACCATATGTAATTATTGCAATAATATTAACGGTATTCCCTGAAGATTTCTAGCTTTTATCTGAACTGTTTTAACATTTTAAGTTTGCCATAATTAAATAAGTATAAACTGTTTTACTTCAAAATATTTTAAAACACATCACTGTGAATCAGACCATGTATGTTTCATTCTTATGAACTCTGGTTATCTTGAGGTGGAATAATATGTGTGTTCCAGCACACGTACAATAAGATGTGTACTTATGTGGGATTTCTCCAGGCCCCATCTTCAAGACAAGGTTCTTGAGCTCTTTCTGAAATATCTGTGGTTAGCTATACATGTTGGGCTTAGCTCTAGTCTGACTATCTGAGTTGATGTATAATTCTGTTGAGAACCTGAACTGGGAAAGTCAAATTAGCCAATTCGTGTAAGTTGTTTCATGGTACTGAAAAAGATTTGTAAGAAACTTATACTGGCATTTATTATTTTGCTAATCATACTGTTTCTGTGATTCTAGGTTACAGTCACAGCAGTTGCAATAACTTTTGACAAAAATCAGGCTTTACAGACCACAAAAACACATGTTGAAAAGTCATTGCAAAGAGGTAAACCTGTGATGGATGGGAGCATAGTTTACATTTGTCTATAATATTGTTCAGTGATAAAATATAGAAGATAGGTAGATCAAATAAAAATGACTTGTTTCTTGAAGAGAACCTGTCACTTTTTGTGTTTATCTTTATCAGAATAACTGTGTGGATAAGCATATGGCTGACTTGATATGTCTCACACATGAATAGGTGGTAGACTGATATTTACATAGAGAATGCTGCTATTTTATAGACTTACATTGCATCATACTAATTCTGCAGTAATTTAGAAGCTCCTATTCTAGGATCTCTAAGGAGGTCCTCAAGGCATTTGAGGACCAACCCACTGATATAGTAAGCATCATGTATTTTTCTCAGGAAAGGTCCCATAGTGTTCAGCAGATTCTCAGAGTTGTCATTTATCTAGTAAAATTTAGGAAGTACCATTCTTTTTTTTTTTTTTTTTTTTTTTTTAGCTCAGCCATCCTGCTACCTGTTGGCAGCTCAGCAGCTGCTCAGCTCAGGCTGGGCATCAAACTGCTGTTGCTCAGGCTCAGGTCACACTCTTGAGCGAGCTCGTAACTAACTGAGCCATTTGGCTGGCCCAGGAAGTACCATTCTTAATATATCCCAAAGAAACCCAAATTGTTAGAAACCATTTATGTATTCTGAAAAAAAAAGGAGGGAAATAGTAAATAATATGCTTTCTAAAGTTTAATGACTTATTGGCTAAATAAAATATTCATGGTTAGTCTAAAATTTTTTAAATTGATTACATTCTACATGTATAGCATTGAATTAATATCAAATAGAAACATGTATTCAAGGATTATGTATTCAGATATTTTTCAAAGAAGATAGATAATAACTGGTTTATCTATCATAGAACTAGTAAGGGACAAAGAGTAGGATAATAATAATTATTAGTTAGCACTTATTATTTGCAAGGCACTGTGCTAAGAGTTTTACAAGTATTATCCTTTCTAAATCTCACAACAGTCCTACCAGGGAAGGTAGCACCACACTCAACATCATGCAGATGAAGGATCCCCATGGGGAAAACCAAGGAGAAAATAACCAGAATAAATTGGGGTTGTATTTATATGTTATCCCAGTTTCTTAATTTAAAAAAAATTAATAATAGATTATTACTAAATAACTAGTGTCTTTCTTGCCTCTCAAGTCTCTACAGATAATGAAGAACTTCTGCAGTTTCCACTGGAACTCTGTTCAGATACGCTTCCTTCTCATCCTTTTCCACCATCTAAAGGTTGGTTAAGTCAGGGCAATGCAAATATAAACCCTACTTTCTAGTGTCTTTCACTTGCTTCTTCATTGTAGGCAATCTCAATCTTGAGATGAAGATTTATTCTTTATTCCCTCATTGTATTTCTTCATGTTCATTTCTTCATGTTGTAAAATGAGAAAGTAATGTTCTTATTTTAATTTCTCAAGTAAATCTCATTGTAAATTTTTAAGGTAATTTCTCACATGATACTCCATTTTTATATCTCAAATATATTAAACTTTTATTTTTTAGAGATTTGGATTTCCCAAAGTAATTACTTACACATGATGTATTTGGTATTTATATTATATTTGGTAAATTGTTTTTCCAGCAACAGTTGAACCTTTACAAAAATTTTCATTTTGAAAATGAAATAAACTATTTGCTTCAGAGGTGTTGCAGAGGTTTTGGGTGGCAGTTGAATATATGAGAAAGGCATGCACTTTTTGTCTTTGGACTACAATTGGGGAACACTGTTAGGTACTTAACAATATGCTGCCATTTTTCAAATGCAAAATGATTGTCCCTTACCTTAATAGCAGTAAATCTACTCAGGTCTGTGCAGTCTTTAGAGAAAAATGAAAAAGTAGTTCTATTTCTCTTCTGATTTCCATGCAATTTTTATTATAAAATTTGAAAAATTATTGTACCTTATTTCATAGCACTACATATACAATAAACGTACATGTAAATTTTTTATTGCATTTATTATTTAAAAGCAAGTTGGATTTTCTAATATTTATATTTTATAATACAAGTGAAAGTATTTTATGATTTCTAATTGTCAGTTATTTATCTGACACCATAATTAGGCATAATACAGAATAGTTTTATATTCACATTGGATATATGTCAATAGAGTCTTTACTAAGTCAGTGCAAGTCCTGTCTATTAGATAAATAGAGCCTGTCTCATATTTTGAAGATGAAAAGATAAGCTTTCAAATTCTGAGCTTTCTAACATGGTAACTTCTTCCTTTTTGTCTAAATTAAAATTCTAATTTAGAATTCCTTGGAGAATTTTTGCGTACCTCAACTTCTTTGAAAGAATAGAGAGGAAAAAATCAAATCCAAAGATAATCTCTGTTGAGATTTATAAATTAAGTAAATCATCCAGAACAAAAAACAGAAATATCAAAATATTCTTTAACTGAGTAAACAGGATTTTTGGTGTTGTTTTTTTTAAAATACCTACTTTATGCAGAAACTTGTATTTAATACAGAGTTAGCTTCCAACTACTTTAAGGTGTCATTTATCTATACCCTGCAATTAGGGGGAAAAAAACAAAACCACAATCCACAAAAAAATATTTGATCAATTGCTAACCTGTAGGAATATGTATTTGTGTACTTCAGGTCCCTATTAACTCAATTTTACCATACTGCTAATAGCTAGTGAATTCTGCAGAAGATTGATTTACACTGTGTAAGTTTGCCTTATCTGTATAGCTTACAGTTTCTGTAGTAGCTTTCAAAAGTGTTTTCAAGGGTAATTAAAACTAGTGTTTCTTGTGGACCTTAGTATATTTTGTACAAATGATACTTTGTGAACTGACGAACAAGGAAAGAATTTGAGTAGAATAAGTCATATCTGAATAGTACCTAAAATATTTGCAATTTATTTTAGGAACAATAGAGAAGGGCCATGAAGTGAAGTGATAAAGCAATAGACCTGGGATCTGTTCTCAGTTTTGCTACTGGGAAGTGTGAGAAGTTGGGTCTATTAACCCCTTTAAACCTCATTTCTTTATCTGTAAAATGTGAAAGTATCGGGGGTACCAAAAAAATGTATACAAGTGGACACTTTGGTCAACGTTGCTCAAGCAGTAGTTTGCCGTAATCAAAAGTGTCTGGACGCTGATGGTAACCACTTTGAGCACCTCTTGTAATTGCAGAAATCAAACGTGACTTGTATTCATCTTTTGTTATCGGTATATATTGAGTATTATAATTTTATTAAAGTTTTGCTTCCTTAAAATGTATATACATGTTTTTCGCACCCCCTGTATTAAGGTTGCCTCTAGCGTTTAAAATTCTCTGATTCCTTGAGTTTCTGTAGTTTATGGTTCTTTAATTATTAACACGTTCCTATTATTAAAGACAAATGAAAACCTAAATTATGCCTGTGGTCACACTGAGCTTCTGTTAAGTTAAATTAAAAATTTCCAAATAGCTTCTAATCAGTTAAACCAATAATTTTTAAAACATAAAACTTCTTCAAAGATGCCTCATGGCTTTCCAGAAGGCAAAGTGGGAAGGGAACTGAAAACTGTCGGGGAGTGAGAGGACAGGTCTCTGGATCCCCCATTCTACCTGTGAACTAGAGCAGCTTCAGTTCTGTGTGCTTTTACGTATTGGTTTTCTATATGTGATTCTGTTTGAAGAAAGGGTTTCAAAAAGTTGGAAAACAACTGAATCAGAACATTCCACCTCTATCATCATCATCTTCATAATGATCAATATCATCACATCTAATACTGATGCATATAAAACTTTTAGTACTAAGTGCTTAACTGAAAAACCTATGTGCTTTTTCTTCAGTATTACATATCAAAATCATCAGTAAACACTAAAAAGTTTATCTGTACCATTTTTTAAGTAGTTTTGTAAATTGGTTTCGTAAGTGGTTTATGTTGCATGCTTATTTATTGTCTTTGCTTCCTTAAGTCTTTTCAGGAGGACATGGACTATACCACGTATATTTGAAAAAGTTATCTTACAGTATTTTTGAAGATTCGAGGATAGGATGGGTATTGAAAAGGTCTGCAGAATGTTATAATAGAATGTTATAACATGAATGTATAATTGGGCATTGTAACATGAAGAAAGGCTTTGATTAGAGACTAGAAATATCTCTAAGTTAATTGTAGCAATTTAAAGGAAACAGGCAGGAGAGAGAAAGGTAAGAGTTCTAGGAATAAATGCTCAGAAAACTTCTCTACTTTATTATGTGCAACTACAAGAGGCTTAAATGTCAACTACTAATACTTAGAAATAAATAAATACATAATTTTATAGTTTTGTTAGGTCATTTAAGTTGATAGAGCTCTTTTTAAATTCTGAAAACCTTGGTTTTAATTTGTTTTTCATGTTCTTATCACAAATAGATTTGTCAAAATTTTTCATTTTTTATGTTGACAGAGTAGTTTCAAGAACTAAGCACAGTATGTTCATTAATACTTCCATCTTTTCACTTGTAGATAAACTTTTTGTGTTATTGAAAATGAGTGAATATTATGTGCAGAAAAGATGCTTCAATTATATGTATCCTAATTCTCTGTGTAGAGTAAGCCTGGGCCTGAATTGTCCATCCATGTTCAATTTTTTCTTCCATCTTTTGTTATATTTGGTTTTGTTTCTCAAGGTAACAAAATAGTTTGATGTATGTCTCAAATTTATGGTTGATTTGGTGTTACCTTGCTAGTTATCTTGATTTTTCTGATTTGAAACTATTAAAAGATGCTGAGCCGAAGTAATTTCTTAAAATACATTAGGTGAATGTTGTCAAAATTTTTTGATGAACACTATGAGGATCATAGATGATGTGGCATCAACGTAAATTACTTATTTTCGTGTGAGGCTGTTATGAGAAAAAAGGCGACTATAGCAAATTTTTTATACCACTTTCATAATGTTTTTTAAATTATTAATATTATAATTTGTGTTTTATCTGAAATTATTATAAGAGACTTTAAAAATGATATACACAGAAAAAAGCAAATATGGTAAAAATGGGCAATCTGAGTGAATATAATCTGGATGAAAAGTAAAAACAAGATCAGTAAGGTTTTTCTCATGGACTGTAGTTAATCTCAAGAGTTTTATACATGTAATTTTCATAAATATAAAATGTTAATGTATTACTTTAGATACATACCTAAAGACCTACTAAACCTTGAGATATTAGATAGCAGATAGATTGTGGAGCTTAAGAACTTACAATAATGGCAAAAGTGTGTGAATCATATACCACTATAAATATATCTTAAATACTTTATAAATCTCATCTATAAGATAATTTTCATTAAAATTCTGAGAGTTTAAGACTTTAAAAAAGTTTAATTAAGTCAATTTTAGTTTTCATATACTGTTTGATAGAAGTGTATAGAAGGAAAGTATTTTATACCCACCTTGTTTCTGCTTTCATTTTGCTTTAGGCTGAGAGAATTTCCTCATGTCCTGTGGCATAAGCTAGGCTAGCAGGAGTACTCTTTTTATTAAGCAGTTGCTGACTAATGTGACAAGCGTAGGTCAAAATCTGGATTTTAATATCAAAGAAAACAAGTTGGCTAATATCCTTAATTATGTGGTAATATGGCTTATATATTATTAGGTATATGGCTTATACCTAATTATGTACTCCATAATTACATCAGAAGTATTTTTATTTTTATTTTTATTGTAGGCTTATAAGAGTTACTTTTTGTTTTTGTTAAACTAAATTTGATTTTAAAAGATAGTTTAACTTTGCAAATTTAATGACTTGCCTCACATTTTACACTAGTGATTAGAAATACTCCCAAAACTCCAAAGTTAGCTTTTATTTTTTCCTGGCAGCTAATGATTCTGATTTCTTATAAGTATATATAATTCTTTATACTAAAATATCCTTATATATTAACAATTCATTGCATGTCTGTTTTTTTCTCTTTTTTATTTTTATTTATTTATTTTTAATTTTTATTTATTTATTTTTTTTGAGGGCAGTGTCACTGGCCCTCATACGTGGGACCCGAACTGGGGCCGCTGGCTTCTGAAGCCAGTGCTTAACCACCGCGCCACTCAGCTGGCCCTTTTTTCTCTTTTTTTTAAACAATATATTTTGTCACAAGTACCAAATGTTAGCAACAATAAAAAACACTTCAGCTTTTCCGCCATCTTGGGGCCTGTGGAGGCCTGATGGGAACAGGACTTCCAAAACAATGAATATGTCTGGAAGGTTGTGGTCCAAAGCCATTTTGGCTGGCTATAAGCGGGGTCTCCGGAACCAGCGAGAACACACAGCTCTTCTTAAAATTGAAGGTGTTTATGCTCGAGATGAAACTGAGTTCTATCTAGGCAAGAGATGTGCTTATGTGTACAAGGCAAAGAACAACACAGTGACTCCTGGTGGCAAACCAAACAAAACCAGAGTAATCTGGGGAAAGGTAACTCGTGCTCATGGAAACAGTGGCATGGTTCGTGCCAAATTCCGAAGCAACCTTCTTGCCAAGGCCATAGGACACAGAATCTGTGTAATGCTGTATCCCTCAAGGATTTAAATTTACTGAGAAGTAAATAAAATGGATTTATTCTCTTGTAAAAAAACAACAACAAACAAACAAAAAAAACACTTCAGTTCTCCATGTTGTTTATAGCCACAGCAATCCATGAGAGGCTCTGAAAGGGGAAAGATGCTGAGTGGAAGAAGACAGAGGAAAACAGAAACTAAAGAGAGAAAGATGTGTAAAAAAGTTACCCAAGAAATGGGAAAGAAGGAAGGAAAGAGAATTGATGGAGAAGTAGGGTAAGGAATCTTAGTCGCTTTATGGCAGCTTGAGGACAGTGAAAGTCAGGATCAGAAGGAGAAAGATTGAATTGGATTACTGACAAAACAAGAATGATTTGGAAGAGAAAATATAAAGGATGGTAGTGAGAAGAGGATGCCTAGCAGTGGAGGCAGAAAAATGGAAAAGGAAGACTGACGAAAAGAAACAAGTAGTTTAGGATGTTGTACACCTTTAGTTGAAAGTTTTTTGTTTATTGTGTTTGTTTTTTTTAAACTTTTATTAGCGTTTATTTGATGCTGAATTTACTCCCCGGGGCCATAAGTTTTTATTTCTTCAGTTTCTTCTGGGAGATCTTTTTCTTCCGTGCAACTTCCTCCTCTGGTTTAGGAGCAGAGCAGTCTGCCCTTTTTCAGTTAGGACCATCTCAGTGCAGCTGGGAGAGCTCATGTGTGCTTTAATCTGCCCATGAGCTTTGTAAGTTCTGTGTTGCATCTTGGGAGCTTTGTTCATTCGCTGTGCTCAATGACCAGAGAGTCTACATCTCAACCCTTAAGTTTAGCATTACTCTGCATTTTTAAGCATGTGCAACAAAAATTTTTGGGCCACCAACCTTGAATCCAGCCCCATTCTTAGGCCTGGGCAAACCTCCCAACTCCACTGTTGTAATGACAGAATGGCACACCTTGCTTCTGTAAAATGACATCCTTTAGATACTTGGTGGCTGTTTGGATATGCATACCCCCGATGGCCTGGGCAGTTGCACGAGTGTTCTTAATTGAACAAGATTTGAACCTCTTGATTTGCATGATATTTTAGGGTTCTCTGGGTCAAGTGAATAGCAAACCATTTTCAGAGGTCACTCCAGGATGCATACAGGAAGAGTAGTTGGAAATTTTCATGACCCAAATAGAAAAGCTAATTATTTTTGTCCTCTAATGAGGTATTACATGTGTATTATAGTTGAATTTTTTTCCCTTGTGGACTATAGAAATTGAAGCTATTTATATCTTTTTCTATGCCTTAATAATTTTTAACTATAACATGACAATTTCATTATCAATCTACCAATATTTGAATATCATTATGGACAAAGTTTATACTGGATGTTTATATATACCCTTTATCTGACTCAGTTATTAAGCCAGTTATAAGACTTAGCCAGCTTGATAAAAATGCCTAGAGAAACATAAACACACCTTTTTTTTTTTTTTTTTAGCTGAGCCATCCTGCCACCTGTTGGCAGCTCAACAGCAACTCAGCTCGGGCTGGCCTCGAACCGCTGTTGCTCAGAGCTCAGCTCGCACTCTTGAGCGAGCTCTTAACCAACTGAGCCATTCGGCCGGCCCATAAACACACCTTTTTATCATAATAACTTAAAACTAAGAATATTTAAACAGGAAAATACAGCATAAATTTTGAAGACTACAGATTGCATATGTTTTAATGTGCCAGAGAATCATTTCAGAATTTGCAGGAATTTTTTTCAGCTTTAGTAATTTTCTTAAGATGACCAGATAAGATATCTTTTATCGGAGCAAAGATGATCTGTAAATTCTAATGATACAAAGTAAAAAAGTGGTCAGAACAGTTAGTAGTCAGTGTAGAACTTTATCATAGCTAATCAATACCTTGTCATTGGCTATGACATATTATGTAAGAGAATGAAGAAGTCTCAAAGTCTTAGAAGCATTGGAGCATGTGTAATTGTAGGATGAAGATCCCTTGCCTTATTTTTTTTCTTTTTGTCATTAATATGCTTCTTTCTCTAAACTGTTTTTAACCTAGGTTAGTCTCCCGCACCCGTAAGTCTTGATAAATATTGCTAGGGTGTAGTAAGAGAATAATAAAACCATGAGTTCTGTTTGCCTTGCTAACTGCAGGGTCATTTATTTGGGGATAAAAAAGTAAGTTACCACATACTTGTGCTTCGTAAAAAAGCAAAATGATTTTTTTCTTGTATTCAGCAGGAAAGGAAATTGTGAGAAAAATGGGCGGCTGTGTGACTTTTGAGACTCTTTGCAGTTAGAATGGGGACGTAATATAAGAAGTGTTTGTCTCCAACTCTTCTGCATACATATAGAAATGGCCCACAACTGAGCATTAGCCCCTCAAAAAAGCCCAGAAGACTTTTAATAAGATTTCTACCCCTGAATATGAAGTCTGTTGTTTTTGTTTCAGTATTGGCATAGAGATTGAGTATGTGTTTTTTATTTCTTTTTAACCAGAATTACTAGTTTGTTAATGAGCCAGACAGCTTATATCTGTAGTACCTTCTGTTTTGAAAATCATACTTGGGAAGCCAACCTGTAATCAGGCAGAGCAGCATGACTGAGAACGTGAGGTCATTAGTTATACGAAGTATTCAAACCAGTCCCAGGTGCTGATGTTCATCTTCTGCCAGGACCAGCTCATCTTGGACCTTTTCTCTGAGAGAAAAATTAAAATCATAGCAAGCATGTTAAAAGATGAACTGCTTTTATTGAGATTAAAAAAACCTTCTCCCTTACCCTTCCCGTTAATAATATCTCCAATTTTAAAACTTTGGGTTTTGTTTTTGTTTTTTCAGATTTTAATTCAGATACATTCATATTTGAGGGAAAGGATAAACATTTTTCCTCACTTACATTTTCCCTCTTCCCATCCTTTGTAAAAATTTTTCAAAAAAAATCATAAATGCACATGGTGAAAAATTCAAATCCTGCAAAAAAATCATATCGCCCAAAAATAAAGCTCCCTTTCCTTTCATTTCTCTTCCCAGGAGGCAACTACCCTTAATAGCTTATGATCTGTCTTTGCAAAGATATCCTGTTTTTCCTTTATGTAAAACAAATATTTTACACATTTGTGTACCTTTGTTTTTTTCATTTAATAATGTTTTAGAGATGGGAACGGATACTTTGTACATTTAAACTCTTTTTGTGTGCATTTGCCATTAAATTATATACAGTTGCTACTGGGGAATTCCATTTTACACAGATAATATTGATGTATTGAAGATAATTTCATTTTAGTAATTTTCACTGTCTTTTAGCTTCCCCCCCTTCCCCATACATTAAAAAAAAATTCACAGAATTCCTAATGCCAACTATATTTTCTATAATTTTACACTCACCAAGTCTGTACTGCACAGGCCATACGAGAGCCTCTGAATGTCAGTTCTGGTTTTGTTCTTGTAGGTTCCGTCTCCTCCTGGGCTTCCAGTGCCCCTTGGGATCCTAAATTGGGAGGACTCTCTCCTTGTCTAGATCTAGAGACTGAGGGCATGATTGTCAGGGCATGTCCACAGCATGGTACCCTCACAGGCATTTTGTGCACCCCACCTAGTGATCCTGTTGATTCATCTGCTCTGTATTGTAAGAGCAGTGTCAACCACTGTACGTTCTCCGGTATGAGCTGATAGTCACGTGACTTAAAAAATGGTATGGTGATATGGGAAATATTTCCATTGCATCCAATTACCAGAAATATTCTGTACAAATCTTATTTTTGAAAAGTATTACTTTTATTATTTTAAGAATATCACCAAAAGATCAACACATTAGGCAGAGACAAAAATATTTATTTACTTAGTTTATAATTTTTTTAAACCGGCTGACCCAAATAATTCTCAGTGTTTCTTATGAGTTATTTATAACTTGACAACACTGTTCTTTCAGTTATAAAATTCCTTTGAACAAAAATACAAATATGCTAGTGTGGATAGAGCCTGAACATTAGATATAGATGATGAAATTGTTTTTTTTTAATGGTACTGTTTAAATTTGTAGAATACCTTAAGTATCTCTAATAAAAATATAAAATATCAGGGAAAATTCTGGGTCTACTTTTATGAGGTTACTGGAAGGGAAGCGATTAGGGTTCCTAGTTATTTCTGTGGCTGTCACTTTTTTCATTTCACAAAGTTTTGATACCACCAGAGGGAGCTTCAGAGGGAGTAAAGTCCATGAGTGAAGGGGTTGGTGGTGAGGGGGAGGGTTATGGTTAGTAAAGAGCAAAGAGCTTGTGTTTATCTGTGAGACACCCATCATTGCCTTGTCTGTAATTTTGTCTTACTGGCTCTTCCCCCCCACAAATATTTCCCTTCCATATTTCATTTCAGATTTTCTTCCCAATACATTGACCCTTTTCTCTGATCAGTTTTCTCACATCCTGCTTTCATCCTACTAACATTTGTTATTGTAGTTATATTTTCTCGTGTCGATAAAATTTCTGAAACTTTTTCTATTGTAGTAACAAGTAGTCTTCCTTGGCATGGTATTTATTAACGGAACTAGTTTTCATATATCAATCGAAATTGCGTTTTAAACCTAAATACTTCTATTTGGTTTGCTTTTTTAATGAAGCCATAAAGATTTCCTCCTATTTGCCCAGCTTATTGAGAATATTTACAAACAGCAAAGAAGAGATACTGGCTTGTACTTAGCATCCAAGCTAATGTTGTTCATATTGTCTTATTAGAACACCTGGAGAGTGCAAGTTCTAACTCAGGTATACCAGCTGCACAGAGAGGTGAGTTTGTCTAATTAAGCAAATAGTCACCAAAGGTGTGAAATTCTAGTGTGGTGGTGCATAAACATACAGACATTGGAGAAATGCACTGGACAGTAGAATAGACACCATAATGTGGCTTTATTGTAGTTAGAGTATGTCTTAAAAATATTAAACTAATAATTACAATTTTTAGCATTTTAATAGTTTCCCAGTTTCTTAAAAATAAAATTTTAGCTCTCTAGCATTATTATTATTTTTTAGCTTAGTAGTAGTAAAAGTTATTCTTTTTAAAAGGAGAACTTGTGGCTGGTCGAGTGGCTCAGTTGGTTAAGAGCTCGCTCAAGAGTGCAAGCTGAGCTCTGAGCAACAGCAGTTCAATGCCAGCCTGAGCTGAGTTGCTGTTGAGCTGCCAACAGATGGCAGGAAGGCTCAGCTAAAAAAAAGCTTAAAAAAAAAAAAAAAAAAAAAAAAAAGGAGAACTCGTTAGGCTCACACCTGGCCCCCTACCCTATGTTATCATAGACTTTGTTAACAAAATCATACATGGAAACAAAAATAACCCTTTGGATTTTCTGATACTGATGGTAGAAAGAAGGTGTTTTAATAAAAGATAAGTCAACTGGTGATTTTTTTTAAAGGTATTTTTCAACATTTGATTCTCATTATTTTTAGTTTTGACATTTAGGGTAGAAATAGGGAAGACAGTAATTCAGAGTTTGGATGGCAAAGTGTAAAGCCCTAAAATACAAACTGCTAAAACATGGTGAAGTCAAAGGAAGAGGAAATAAAGTTAGTTAAAACAGTGTATGGTCCTTTCACTTGATGTTTCTGTGGAACCCCACTTCATTTTCCCTAAGAGACCACACAACTACGACATCACCAAAAATGCTCAGCCAGCTAACTGGGAACTTGGTTTTGGACAAATCAGTGTCTAAAGCTTGACTCTTTACTGCCTCTTTTATCTGACTTGATAAGGACCAATCTTTTCCTAAATTACAGTTAAAGTACTTCATCGGAAGGAGTGTTATGACGAGTAAAAGACGTCATACATATTTTTTTCTTTGTTTTTTCTTTTGTTTTCTGTCTGTGTTTCCAGCAACGTCAGTTGATTACAGTTCCTTTGCAGACAGATGCAGCAGCTGGATAGAGCTCATTAAACTGAAAGCTCAGACCATAAGGCGCGGATCAATTAAGACAAGTAGGCGGCTGTTTCTACCACATTATGATCTGAGAAGCATATCCCTGATTTCCCAGCGGTGAAGGCTAGACCTTTCTACCCAGTAATAATATTGCCAATCAATCATGTATTGGAGTGTGAAAGCTGCAGACACTAATGGTCATTTAGCAAAAGTTATTGCAGGGCCTTTACATTTGTTAATTTTTAACCGAAGAATTGTTTTTAAATTTTTACTTTTTGTAAAAGTATTCTTAAAAGTATATAAATAGATAATTGTCTTCTAATGGAAGCTGTCTTATTGAAGAGACACTCTCCCAGGACCCAAGGTACTATGTAGCATATCATATGTCACTTTACTAAGTTGAAAGAATTTCTGGAGAGAAAATAGTTAACTTTTTTTTTTTTTTTTTTTTTTGAAAGCTTATAAGAGTTTATTGAGCCAAACTGATGACAGTTGCTGGGAAGCAAAATCCCAATGGATTGAGAAAATGCTCCCTAGTTAACTCTTTTCTCACTGCTAGACTCAATATCAATATATGTGCTTTCTTTATACTCCAGGTGTTTCGGTAGATTTTGAGGTAAATGTACTTGAGGCAAAGAATTTACAGTACATTAACAGGGAAGGAACTATGTTTTAGAGGAAAGATCATAGGGTATAGAACAAGCCAGATCTGGTTTTGACTCCTAGAAGTGCCATTTTAATAGCTGTGTGACCTTGGGCAAGTTATTTAACTTCTCTGAGCCTTGGTTTCCTCATGTGTAAAATGGGGCTAATAATACCAATGTTGTTGGGTTATTCTTAGATATACATATTATATGTCTGGCTTATAGTAATTTGATAAGTGGTAGTTATTATTTTTGCTATTGTATAAACAATTAACTTTTAGACAGCCAAGGTCATTTTTTTAAGTTTTAAAAGTTATGAGTTTGATCAAAATGGTTTGTAAAAGAAACCTATTGCAACTAGTTAACATAAGGTTTATCTACAAGTTGACAGTGATGAAGTCATCTGAAAAAGATGGAAAAAACTGGGAAATATAACAACTTTCACACTCTCGTTGTAATAATTTGTTCCTACAGCAGATAATTTTTAATTGCTCTGCCGCTTTTTCTTTTTCTTCACTTTATAACGATCATTGTATGTGTAGCTACACCGCATCAACATTTTCTTTTGCAGGAATGCCATTTTTCTTCCAAAAGAATTCCATTCCAGCATTTCTTCTTATGTTTTTCTTTCTCTCTCTTTTTTAATTGCATGCACTGCATGATAATTTCTTTTCTTTCATGACATGGCTTAGCCTCACAGACAGCTGAATGTTGTCACCACTTACTCGGAAACCTTTGGGAATACTTGAATTACTAGCATCTGATCTTGATGCTTTCTCTTCTTTCTCCAATTTTAGCTGTGACTGTTGAAAAAGCAAGTCCAATGGGTGAAGGAAATTTCCGGAATCGTTCTGTTCCACCTTGTGCAAATTCTACAGTTGGGGTTGTTAAGATGACTCCTCTTTCTTTCATTCCTGGAGCAAAAATAACTAAATACCTTGGGATAATTAACATGTTCTTCATTCGAGAAACCACTTCTCTACGTGAGGTAACTTTATAGATGTTATTTCATTATTTTTGTGAATGTTCTCTGATTGAAGATATAGTGACAAAAGCAAACAAATTTCAAACTTTTTTTTCCATAAGTAACACACATACGCATCTTTTTACTTTCAATAACCTGCCTGATGCCAGATTAGACTTATCAAGTTTCATACAATAGCTAGTATTATCATAAGAGTTGTGTTGGGTTTAAACCCAGTTATTATTAGAATTTCCAGATCTTTATCATATGGTAAATAAATTAAATTTATCCATATTTGTTAGAGGTTTAAAATAGCCCTGTAAGAAAAGCTTAGTTTTCTGAGTAGTTATTTGCCCAAGATATTTAAATAGCAATTTTTAAGGGATTATATTCAGAAATAGTAGGGAATTATATTGTAGATGTATGTCTATGGGAATAGTTTATATAATTCCCTCTGAAAAAGAATGAGTGTATGAGAATGCCATTTGTTGAAATTATTCTTACACTGCATATTATTAAACTTTAATTTTTATTTTAAATAACTATAGTTAATAATATTTTAACTTGATGTTATCAGAGATAATCAGTTAGGCTATTACTGTATTTTTCATTATACAGGAATTTAAACTCAAGGAAAAACTATGTGTTGTCTTATTTTTGGAAAAAGACTGCTGAGCAAATTAATTTGAATAGAGAAATCTTTTTAATGATTGAGGAGTGAAACCCAATAAACTCTTCAAATTTTACTTTAGCAGCCATTGTATTTTTTCAAAGTGTGTTATTATAAATGTGACGTAGCTATACTTTTTTCCCCACTGTTTCAACAGCATAGTTTTTATACTTTGTTAGAAATAACAGCCCACACACTTTTTTTTTTTTTGAGGGCAGTATCACTGGCCCTCACATGTGGGACCCGAACCGGGGCCGCTGGCCTCCCAAGCCAGCGCCTAACCACCGTGCCACTCGGCCAGCCCCAAACACACTGTTTTTTAATATCGTACTCATTATGCTGCACATAACACAGTGCCCAGCACAGTGTAAACATAAGACTTTTTTGTGTGTAAATGAGTAAATTACTTCTGACAAATTAATTAGACAGATTTTTCCTTTAAGATAAATTGAATTTTTTAGACATATTCTGATTGTGTTGAGATGGGTAAGAAACTATCTTAATTAAGATATTATCAGGAACCTTTAATATAGAATTAAAATAGTGACATTTCTAAGTCCATTTAAGTTTGACAAATAAAGTTGGGTGTGAGAAGCTGGCATGTATTGGTAAATTGCCCTTTTCCAGTTGCTCTTAATAGCCTATGGATATTGCTATTTTGAATCGATAAAATTTTATTTCCTAAGTGCCTTCTCTATTGCTTAAGCAATCATACCCCAAAATGTTGCTTTGCAGTAGATTTTTCCTTCAGAGATTTATAATATTAACTGTATGGCATAAATATACCAAATTATCATTGCTTGATGAATAATTTGTGTATAGCCATTTAATCTTTTAAAAATTACGCCTCTGTCTTGATTTAAAAGGCAGGAGGAAAACTAATACAAGTCAAAGAAAACGAAATGTAGTAAGCTATGATTGTGTTGGAGACAGGCTGAAACAACTCAATTCCTTAATTACAAAAAGAGATATCTTTACCAAGTTATACGTAGGGTCCCCTGGCTATTCAGAAAGAGGTGGCCTAGTCAGATGTTTCACACTTAACATCCAGTTTAAAGTTGGAAATTTCTTCCTAGACTATAAATAATCTTTAGTAGAATTTGTGGAAAACTTGATGGAAAAGCATTTTAAGCAATCTACTAGCCTTCATTTTCTGTATTTGTTTTCGAACAATGAAAAAGTTCATCAAAGTACTTCAAAGTAGGGATTTCATTCCCTAGCAATAACTTAGAATGGAATACTTAGTATACGCACCTGTTGAACTAGGTGTTAGCATATAGTTGGAAACAAAACCGATGCAGTCTCTGACCTAGTGAATTTACAGTCCAGTGGAACTGAAGCATGATGGACATTAAACAAATAATTATATAAGTAATATATAACTCCTAGTGACAGTAAGTAAAATAAAGAAATACAACAGAGGCTATCAGAGACTATGCTGGGGGAACTCACTTTAGGTTAGACAGTCCGGGAAGGTATCTCTGAGGGAGTTCCATGTAAGCCAGAACTTAATGAATTGAATAAAGAGTTATCCTGTTGGAAAATTGGATGAGGTGCCCGCAGGAACAGCATGTGCAAAAACCCCGAGGCAGGAAAAGTGCTTGAGAAACTGATAAAAGGCAAGTGTGACTGGAACATGGTTCAGAATGGGAAATTATGGATAGCAGGGAGGTTTTATTGTTTCTATTTACCATCAATTTATTTGAATCATTATGGGAATAATTTGATAGAGGGAGCTGTTGAAGATAGAGGAACAATTTAAATTCTTGCTCTGCCACTTACTTACTGGCTATATAATCAGTCATAGCTAGTCATGGACATATTACAACATCTTTGAGCTTCAATTTCATCATCTGTAAAATAGGGATAATAATCCTTATCATAGACATATATTTACTAAAGGTTGCTTTGTTTGTTCATGCATGCAATAATGCCTATTATGGAGGACATTAAAATTATCTATTTGTCAAGGTCATTTAAGATGTTTTCATACATATTGTTTGACATTTTGTATACATTCATGTGTACATGTATAGAGTTTGTTTCCTGTGTATTATTATGTAGGAAGGAGGAGTCAGTGGTTTTCTCCATGCTTTTATTGCTGAAGTGTTCGCAATGGTGAGAGCTCATGTTGCTGCATTAGGAGGGAATGCTGTTGTCTCCTACATAATGAAGCAGTGTGTTTTCATGGAGAATCCAAATAAGAACCAGGTGAGATGTAGTAAAGCTCTCTGACGGGATTCTGCGAATTCCCCCCATGGCCTTCCCACCTGCCACCCTGCCCCGCTAAAGAGATTCACTCTTTATAAAGCTTTTTGATTTTCAATGCTCAGGACATGTTCTAATGAATGTATTAATAACCATGGTCATACATAGGTTAGATGCCATTTTCAGATCCGAGATGCTAGTTATTATTCCCAAATACTTCTGGAAGTTTTGCTCCTAATTTACTGCTCTTTCCACCATGTTGGTGGGTCTTTGGAATACAGTGATGGCTTACTGAGAAGTTAAAAATGCCCTCTAGTTTGGATTATGATGCTGTCAGGTTTTATCTGCCATGCTGGTGGAAAGTATATCATGGTTGGGACACACCGTTGTTTTTTTAGTGAGTAACATAATTCTGTTAATGGGGCAAAGGAATGTTGGTTAGTTTAAATTTTAGAATAAATTTCTTTTATCAGTTTTATTAAGATAACTCACTTAAAATTGTTAAAGATCCCTTAAAAATTAAATAACTGTATTAATGGGTTTTTCAAGTTTCCTTTTCTGTGAATTGCCGTCTTATCTTTTGCTCATTTTTCTATTGGGTGTCTATCTTTTCTCTAATGACTTATTTAGAAGCCTGTGCTTGGGTAGCAATGCAGTAGTGCCCCTCATGTAGCAGAAGAGTAGGAGTGTATTGTTGAATTTGTGACTGAACATGTCCTGTTGTTCTTATAGGCACAGTGTCTTATAAATGTAAGTGGTGACGCAGTGGTTTTCGTTCGTGAATCTGAATTAGATGTGGTATCAACTCAGCAACCTACTGCCAACTGCCAGTCATCATATACTGGAGGAGAAGTTACAACCTGAAGTAGATTAGAACGAGAGCTCAACTAAATGAAATCCATCTGTCTCCATTGTTTTGTCATTAATCATCTTCCTAGACTTTTTAAAAATTGAACTTGATTTGAGATTATTAAGAAAGATTGATGTATATGAGTAGATTGATGTGTCTAGAATCCCGTGGAGGCATGAGAATTTTCTAATCTTGACAATTTGTTTGCCAAGCCTAGATAAATGGGCCCTGGGAATCTTGATCCTTCAGAAAGTTAGTATAAATTTCTCAGAGAACTGTAGCAAAGGTGGAAGATATTTGTAATTTATGTTGATTTTATGAAAATAGTAATTTACAAAATGAAATGGAAAGATCATCAGGAAACTAGGGTAGCTACGCCGTGTAACTTAGGAAAGTTAAGCAACACATTCACAAGGTTGTTAATGAATAAAAAACCTGATTTGAGGGCTGTGTGGAGAAAATGGAGAAAAGTTTTCAGAAAATTGGGTTTCTTAATGTGTTTTATTTTGATGAGGAATTTGATCACAACTGAAAGGGAACGGTGCTTCAGCCATCTTTTAAAAAGAAGTTAAAATTCTGCGGCTTGGATCCATAATATGTCTTAGGTACTATAAAACAAGACATAATTTATCAATGCCAGTGCCCTTTCATTGGAAGTTTTAATGTTATATCTAAGGAGGGAGGAAAAAATTACTATATAACTTAATAACTGGCCAAATTTCAGTTGGTGCTTAATTTGTCTATAAGAGGCTTGGCTTCAACAGGGAAGTAAAGGTCAGTGAATTTTGTTGAAGTTGTTAAAATATAGTTGATCTAGTAGGAACATAAAATTATTTCCTAATAAAATTATGATGTACTCCTACCAAATAAACAGAATTTTAGTAATATCTTAGGGACTTTTGATGGTGAGTGAGACTGTATTTGGCATAGAATTTGGAAATGTAACTTGAATGTAAATATGCTGCAAAATGTTGAATGTATACATAGAAACACTTGTTCTGTCCATGCCAAATACCTATTATGAATGAACCTTAAAAAGTACATCCCTCCTTTGCACAATAAAATTTCTTTATAAAACTCATGATTTTGTTCTTCCAGGATAACAGACTGCCCTAAATATTAGAAGTCATTTTCTTGTTATCACAGGTGTCAATATTTTTCTGTATTTTGTTTATAATTTTATTTTTTAAATAAAAAATTTATAAAGATAAACAGGAATATTCCTAAATCTCTTCTCTGCCTCCTTGATGTACTGTCAGTAGTCTGAAATCATTTTATATTTGATCATCTCCATTCCTTCAGTCAACAAACATCTGTTGCTTTTTTTTTTTTTTTTTTTTTTTTGAGGGCAGTGTCACTGGCCCTCATATGTGGGACCCGAACCGGGGCTGCTGGCTTCCCAAACCAGCGCTTAACCACCGCGCCACTTGGCTGGCCCGTGAGCATAATTCGTTCTGAAAACAAACTACTAGTATTGCAAGACATCGCTCATTTACCATGTTAAAATGTGTTAGAAATGTTTGCTCGTCTTGAGGAACACTTGCAAACCAAGTTACTCGCAATCCAAGGTTTTACTGTATATGTAATTGTGACACTGTGTCTTTGGCAGGTAGGTATTCAATAACCAGTGAATGCTTACTGGATCTCAGGGCATCGTTTTAGGCAGTGAACAAAACACACCTAAATTCCTGCTTTTGTGGAGCTTATTTTCATGGGCTACACAAGTAAATAATTTGTAAAATGTGTACTACAGCACTATAAAAATTGCTAATGTTTGTTGAACGCTTACTATGCTATGTGCCAGGTAGTTTAATAAATATATTTTTGTATTAAACCTTTTAATTTTTGCAGAAACCCTATGAAGTAGATACTATTGTTAAGCTCTATTTTATAGTTGAGGCAGCTGAGGAGAGTTTTTGTGACTTGCCCAAGAACACAATAAGTAATGGAACAAAGATTCAAGAACAAGCAATCTTGCTCTGATACCTACATTATTAAGTGAGAAAATGTGTGTAGCTTGAGAGGCAGCTTGGTAGCTTTCCAATGGAAATAATTAAGCTCAGTCTGGAAAGATAGGCAGTTCACTGGAATTGACTATTTGTTCATAGTTTTATTCATCCAGCCAACAGCTATTTTGTGATTGCCTGGTATGCTTCAGAGTTTTTTTCTAGGCAGGGGAATAATAATATAATGCACTAATTGAGTACCTATTATTCGTAATGTCTATACATTATTATTAATTTTTAAAACAAAACTAATTGGGTGGCATTATCTCTATTTTGGTATGAATAATTAATTATACTGAGCAGAGGCCCAAGCTGCTTTCTAGGAAGGAAAGCTGGGGTTTCCTTAACCATGCAGGCTTGCTGTCTGCTCACGTGGACTCTGCTCCCGTGGGCTGCCTTTGAAGCACCATCAGCTCACGCCCAGATTGGCTCCTTCCAGGAAAGTTAATGTTACCCTATGCCCCAAGAGACGCTGCTGTTCCCTATGTGTGAATTCCCTCAGAAATGTGATCATTTTAAACAGTTGCGCTCGGACTTACTGTTGTGGAAATCCTGGGGGCCACCCTGCCTCATCATTCATTCTTCATTGCTTCTCCAGAGGTAAACAATACAGTATAGCCAATACTTTGCTGAACTGATTTCCACTTCTTCCACCTCCTACTCTCCCATTGTCTATTACCATATGGCTTCCATCTCCTGATCTGCCCCTGATTTTAAGGGTGCCAAGGATACAAGTATTGGATTGCAGTATTGGATAGCTGACAAGCTTTTTTTATGCATGTACATAAATTTTTTCATAAATGAGATCACACAATTTTTAAATAGTTTAATTTTTTTTACCTTTTGCCCTTTTCTTCTTTCCCATCTCATCCCTCTTAATTCATGTTAATAGCCTTTCATGTTAAAAATCTGCTAATGAGGTATAATTTACATTCAATAAAATTAATTTATTTCAAGTGTATAGTTCAAGGAGTTTTGACAAATTCAGTTGTGACCAAGATAAAGAACATTTCCATCCACCCCCAGAGAGTTCTCATATCCTTTTGTAGTCCACTTCCACTTCCATCTAAATGGGATCTTGTGCTTGGTAACTTTCACTTAGTATAATGTTTTCTAGGTGCATCCACATATGGACAACATTTTGGCTATTATGAATAAAGCTATTTTTTTGTTTGAGTTTATAATTTTCTGTGAAAATGTAATTTCTGTTCTATGGGGTTGACTTTTGTTGATAATCTGCCTTGTATGTGGCAGAATTTCCCCTTATTTTGTTGTCCATCATCATAGTTTATGGTAACTTTTATATTCTAATTTTTAACTTTATTGTGGACCATATGACTGTGTTTTCTTTCTTAGATAGTTGTTTTCTCATTGAATTTTTTGGCTATTTTGAAGGTTCATCAAATTTAACATGTTCTAATTGCTCTGATCTCAGTGGCTCCCCATTAAATTTGTTACTCTTCATTATTTCTTAGAAATTCTATCACCACTTAGCTAGTTTTAGCTTGAGTCAGATACTTGAGGGAGATTCAAAGCCTGTACTCTTTCCACCACATAATCCTGTCCTACAGAACAGGATACATAAAAATGTGGAAACATAAAAATGTATGTTGTATGAAAGAAACAAACTTATTTACAAACACTTTCATAGTTTGTTTTTTTTTTCTCCCCCTCTCAAGGTTGGGTCTTTGACAGAGTACTTTGAGAATTTGATCTAAGCTTTGGACCTTTCCCCCAGAAAAGTAAGCATACACATGAAATTTTGCACATATTTCAGGAGTTTTATTGAAACCCCTTAATTGACCCCAGGTTAAATCTAGTATAGGATGAATGGAGGGGAATAAGGAACCAGACCAAAGGAAATGTTAGGAATGATTTGGGTAAATGCTATCTTAAAAAACTGTAGGGCCTCTTGGGAGACAGGTGACTTACTGCCTGTGGCAGGGCGAAAACTACCTCATAGGAGCTACAAAACAATCTGTGGCTGTTTGCTCCCTGTGCTAAAGTTGGAGGCACGTGGGAGAGGCCACGCTATGTACTGAGGATGAATGCCACCAGTTACACTTCTGGTGAAGCTCTGCAAAAAGCCAGGACACCCTGAGGCCTGCTGCCACCTCCTCCCTTAAGGTTCAGTCATTGATAAAGTCTAGTGCAGTGCAGGAGTTGGATGAGGCAGGGTCTCAGGGAGCCACTGCAGTGGGAAGAGTTGTGGTCACCAGGTTAATGCAGACTCTGGTTTAGTGCCAGTGCTGAGCCTGGAGCAACTCAGAAAAAGACTCAGAGTACACCGAGGCCAGTTGCCACTTGGCTGGGGCCCATGGACTTTGATAGTTTTCCAAGAAAGAGTACAATGTGGGCAGGGCTGGCTACTGGAATAGAAAGTACATCTGGCGCTAGGAGAGTTGGGTAGGGCGGATGAGTCAGCAGGATGGAGCAGCAGAGCTCACCAGACCAATCAGATTTAGATTTGGTCTGTGGGGGTGGGCTCAACACAGGAAAGATGGCGACTGCCTGCTGGCTTCACTGGAGAACCCCACACAATGAAAATGGCGACTGTTCTCCAGCCCTCACTCCGAACCCACACTCCTCAGTCTGCCCTCGTATGTCTCCGATGCCACCCCCTGAATCACCATCCCTCCTCCGGAGCTCAGAGTGAGGGCCTGCTAGTGAGTGAGTCGGTGCATGGGCTGGGTAAGAGGATGTCTGGGTTTCCTGCAGTCTTCCGCCCCACCTGGATGGTTGGAATTCCCACTTTTTCACAGCCAGATGTTGTAGGGTCTCTTCTTCCCGGCAGTAGTACTCTGGGTTGGGTAGACCAGTGTGGGGCTGGTGTTCCTCGTTCTTTGGGGGGGAACTTCTGTAGTTGAGATATCCCCCCTGATTCTCAACTGCCACACAGAGGTTTGGGGCAGGCCCTTTTCACATCTCTGCCCCTCCTACCTGTCTCAATGTGTCTTTTTCTGTATATCCTTAGTCATAAAGCTTCTGTTCAGCCAGACTTCAGATGGTTCTCCATGTGATTGTTCTATAGTTCAGTTGTAATTTTGATTCATGGAAGGAAGCATGAACAGTGTTTATATACTCTGCCATCTTGGATCTGTTGACTTCCTTTTTTTTTTTTTTTTTTTGAGGGCAGTGTCACTGGCCCTCACATGTGGGACCTGAACCAGGGCCTCTGGCTTCCCAAGCCAGTGCTTAACCACCGCGCCACTCCGCCGGCCCTGTTGACATTTTTAAGGTTAGATTTTTAAATGTCAAAAAATGCAGTGTAGCTGTGGTAGGCAGAATAATAGGCCCCCCAAATATCCAGAGTTTAATCCCCAGAACCTGTGAATATATTACGTTTTGTAACAAAAGGAACTTTGCAGATGTGATCAAAGTTAAAGACCTTGAGATGGGGAATTTATCCGTGGGTATCTGTGGGGTCCTAGAATCTCATCACATGATACCTTTAAAGTGAAAGAGGAGGGTAGAAGTGTAGGCCAGAGAGATTCTGTGAGAGCTGGACTTTGCTGGCTTTGAAGAAGGAAGATTGGAGCTCCAAGCTGAGGAAGGTATGTGGCCTCTAGATGCTAGGTATGGCCTTCAGCTGACAGCCAGCAAGTGCGGGGGACCAGCCTCCGCTGACCAGGGTTCAAGAAGGTGGACACGGCGTCGGCGGTTAATGAAAGACAGAAACTGTCTGTTGCAGTAAAAGACAGAAAATGAGGGAAGAAAATAAAGAAGGGAGACAGTGGAGACACCGGGGGAGTTAAAGAGAAAAGTGTCACACTTTATTACAATAACATGTCCTTTTTATAGGGACTTTTGACCATTATCCAATTACAAGTTTAAGTTCCACATGGTCTTGATGTATTTTTCTCTTAAGACCTTTAGTCCCTATAATTGTTCTCCTTAGGGCACACTGTGACCTTTTCTATAATCCCATCTATGATAATCTCTTTATGACCCAGACTCAGTTTCTACATAATCTGTAATCCTGGGTGTGAATACTAAAGAGAATCTCACTTTTGATATTTAATTTTGGCTTAACTGTACCTAAAGTTCTCTCAAGACTTATCACAAACCTTAACAAAACGTACATTTTGTAATAAAAACACAGGCTTCAAGGGAATACAAATTTGAGGAACACATGTCTAATCAACAGTACTTTCAGATTCACCAAGCCCACTAAAGTCAACCTGCATGCCCCTCAATATTGGGCTACACGGCCCTCAACAAGCAAGGAAACAGGTTCTTAGTTCTACAACCACAAGGAACTGAGTTTTGCTAGCAACTCAAATGGACCAGGAAATGGATTCTCCCCTAGAGTCTCCAGAAAGCAACAGAGCCCTGCCAACAGTTTAATTTTAGCCTTGTGTGACCCTTATCAGACCTCTGACCTATGGAACTATAAGATAAGAAACTTGTTTAAGCCATTAAATTTGTGGTAATTTGTTATGGTAGCAACAGAAAACTAATACAAATTTTTATAAATTTAAACTCTCTAGATATATAAAGTTACCATATAGTTATACTATTTATGATAACATCTAATATGAAATACTTCATAAATTCAGTGTACAAATTACAGTCACATCTCTTATTTTTCCAATTAATTTTTTGAATACCCACCTGACTAGAAGGAATCTAGACTCTCCTGTTTTAGAGGTTATTTCCACTTCAAACAGTCCAAGAACTCTAGGGGCTCAATGCAGTCTCCAAAAGGTTAAGTTCATCTTCCACATGCAACCTGTGACAGTACTGTACAGGAACTTCTTTGGTACACTGCTGCATTTGCTTCCCATTGCCACATGGCGTCGCTGTTGGAATGAGTTCCACACAGTAGCATAGAAGCTTATCTTCTGCCTTGATGATGCCAAACTGACCATTTTTAGTGTACACAAATATAATCGATTTTTTGCTTTGATCTTGCATCCTGCAGCCACATATTGATTCTAGTAGCATTTGTAGTGTGTGTGTGTGTGTGTGTGTGTGTGTGTGTGTGTGTGTGTGTGATTTTGGGCACAGGGTTTATGTAGACTGTCATTAAGATAATGCATAGGGACAATTTTGTGTCTTCCCTATGTGACTGATTTTATGTATTTTCTTGTTCATTACTAAATTGGCCTTAATAGTAATTGCCTTAGTAAATAATTAAGTTTAATGTAGAGTGATAGAAGTGGATATCTTAACTTTGTTTAGATCTCAGAGGGAAGGCATTCAGTCTTTCACTATTAGGTATGGTATTACCTGAGTTTTTCCAAGAAACTTGAATTTTGTCAAATGCTTATTCTCCATCTATTGAGACAGTCATATGAATTTCTTCTTTAGTATGTTGATATGGTGACTTACACTTATTGATTTTCAAATGTTAAACGAAGCATTCCTCCCTTTTTTATTTTCCAAAAGAGTTTGTCTATAATTGATACAATTTATTCCATAAATGTGTGATAGAATTTGCCAATAAAGCCATCTCAGCCTTGAGTTTTCTTTGTTGGAATGTCTTTATAAATTGATTATATTAATAGATATAGGGCTCTTCAGGCTATCCTTTTCTTGTTGTGTAAGCTTTGGTAGTTTGTGTCTAAGGAATTTGTACATTTTTTTCTAAATTGTCAAAATTATTGGTAGGAAGTTATTAATACCATTTCCATATTGTCTTTTTAATACCTGTGGAATATATAGATATATATTTCTGCTTTTCACTCCTGATATTGGTAATTTGTGGCATCTCATTTTTTTTTTTTTCTTGATCAGTTTGGCTAGAAGTTCATCTCATTTATGGATCTTTTCAAAGAACTAGCTTTTAATTTCATTGATTTTTCTCTGTTTTCCCCTCTGTTTTCAATTTATTTGTTCTGCTCTTATCTTTGTGTTTCCTTCCATATGCTGACTTTGGGTTTAATTTGGTCTTATTTTTCCAGTTCCTTAAAGTGGAAACTTAGATTATGATTTGAGGCCTTTCTTCTTTTCTAATATAAGCGTTTAATATGATACCTTTCACTCTGTGTACTAATAGGATCTTTTAATAGGATCCCCAAATTTTGATAATGTGTTTTTTATTTTCATTAAATTCGAAGTATTTCCTTTTTCTTTTATCTTCCTCTTTATTTAATGGGTTATTTAAAAGAATGTTGTATACTTTTCAAATATTTAGGGATTGTCCAGATATATTTTTTGTGGTGATAACAATTATGTTCTAGTCTCTTAGCAACCTTACGGTTTATAACACAGTATTGTTGACTATAATTATTATGTTGTGATTAGATCTCCAGACTTATTTATCCAGTATTTGTATGTTAGCACTCTTAAACACTATCTCCTTAATTCCTTCACTCTCCAGCCCCTAGTAACCAGCATTCTACTCTCTGTTTTTACAAGATATATTATTTATATTAATTAGTTAATTAGTATAATTGACATGTAACATTGTATAAGTTTAAGGTATACAATATGTTGGTTTGATACATTTGTGTATTGCAAAATGATTACCACTGTGGCATTTGCTAACACCTCTGTCATGTCACACAATTATCATTTCTTTTTTGTGGTGGAAATAATCAAGTTCTAGTTTATTAGCAAGTTTGATGTTTGTAATACAGTATTGTTGTTTATAATCACTATACTGTGCAAGTTTGATATTTTTTTGATTCCGTACAGTTATACAGTATTTGTCTTTCGCTGTCTAACTTATAGCTCTCTTAGCATAACGCCCTCAAAGTCTTTCTGATTCCATTTTGTCTCCACTATTTTTTTTTTTTTAAAGATTTTATTGGGGAATTGGGGTAGGGGAACAGACAAGTTGCTGTCCTTTTGTTCTTCAGTCTAGTTGCGGAGGACGTTGCTTCACTGGCCCATGTTGGTATCGTCATTGCGTTCTTCCCGCATGAGGCAGATTGGTCGCCGGCCTCTGGCTGGTCGCTCACCACGGCTATTGGCAGCTCACGCTGGCTGCCGTCCACTCACTGTAGCCTATGGCAGCCCACTGCAGCAGGGGCTGCAGCCTACACCGTCGCCAGGGCTTGCCACCCAGCTCCAGGTGGAGCTGTTGTTAGCTGTAGAAAGCAGTGTCACTGGCCCTCATATGTGGGATCCGAACCAGGGCCGCTGGCATCCCCAAACCAGCTCTTAACCAATGCGCCACTCAGCCAGCCCTATCTCCACTATTGACATAAGTTATGCTTCTTCTTTAAAAAGTTTAAGTGATTGCTCTAGGATTTTTAATATATGCTTTTAATTTATCATGGTCTACCTTCAAATAATATTATAGTATTTATTACTTCAGATAAACTAGCATAATTGCTTTGTGGCTGGAGAATATTCTCTAAATGACTGCAATCAATATTATTATTTTTCATTCTTCTTTCAGGCTTTATCAGCTTCTGAGGTGGATGCTTAGCTTGTTTATTGTCAGTCTTTCTTAGTTTATAATAACTGTTTCTAAAGTTATCAATTCCCCTGAAATTGTTCTTTTATCATTCTATAAGTTTTATGTCGTGTTTTTATTTCTTTTAAATCTGAATATTTATAATTACCATTGTGATTTCTTCGTTAATGTATAAGTTATTGAGAAATGTACTTTTAGTCTCCAAATGTATGGTTGTTTATTTTTCTTTGTTGTTTTATAATGAAGTTGCACAATGATAAAATATTGTGACCGAAATGACAAGTTCTTTGGAAATTGTTGAAAATTCCCTGGTTGCTTTTCTGCTCAATTTGTGTAACTGTTTAGTATGCACTTTAAAAGTAAATTTGTTTATGTGTTGCATGACATTTTATATATATATATATATATATATATATATATATATATATATATATAATCTATTATCATATATCTATAACAATCCAACTTGTTAATTACATTATTAAATGTTCTATACTCTTACCATTATTTTTGTTCCTTTTATCTATCAATTTCTGAGAGAGGTTAATTTGTCATATTCATTATATTGATAGCCCTAAATAATGGCCTTTGTGTAACCGTGCATGTAGCAATGTGACTTTGCAACTTCTCCCATCAAGAGGTGGTATCTACTTCCCCACATCTTGAAGTTGGGCTCCCTTTTTGCCTCGGATTGGCCAGTAGACTATAACAGAAGTAATGATGTGGCTTACTCTGAGCCTAGGCCACAGACATAGTGTATGCTTCTACTTTGTCTCGGGAACCTCTACCATACCATGCGAACAAGCCCTGACTAGTCTGCTGGAAGATGAGAAACTTTGTGGAGCAAAGATAAGTTATCTTAACTGTGCCCATCCCATCCGGTGCTTGAATTAGTTAACTAATGAATAGATTCATAAATAAAAATTAAAGACAATTCATTTAAGCTGGAGAGTGAGGGCAATTTTTATGGAGCAATGAACATTGACATACCAATTTTCCTTGGGTTAATTTTTTCCTGGTATATTTTCTCCCAACCCATTATTTTAAAATTTTCTGTGGATATTTGTTCTGATTGTATCTCTTACATGTAGTTCGCCATTTTTTTGTTGTTGTTGCTTCTTTTTGTTTTCTCTTTCTCTGCTTTTTGTTGAATTGATCAAGTTGCCCCATCTTTTTTTTTCTTTACATGTTTGAAAATTAAGATTTCAAAAAACGAATATGTAACATTCTGCTTTTCTCCATGTGTGTTCTGAAGCAATTTTGAGAGAGAGACAATAAAGGTAGATGGAGATCATGTGCCACTTTTATTATAATAAAGGTTTTGGAGAATGTAATTTTAAGTCTGTTATTCCTGAATTACACAGATTTATCTGGTTCCTAGCAGTGTCAAGTAACCACAAGACTCCTTACTCAAGGAGGAGCAGAGTAGAAAGCATGTTCTCTGCTGATAAGGAGACCCCAAGAAAGGAAGATTAGAAGGGGCTGAACTAAGGGTTTAGTTATGCTGGATGAGGTCATCCAGGGGACATGAGAACCAGTTGACTAGAGCTGGGCAAGGGCAATCAGAGGCTCCTCACCCCCTCCCTGTCCTTAGAGTTCATGCTCTGCCCACTGTTTCCAAAGTGGGAGCTGTTCCAAGGCTGTGTAGCCTGAGAGAGTAAGGTGGTGTTGAAACCATCTGGACTGTCTATGTGACTGAGCCCAGTTAAGGCCTTTATAGAATCTTTTAAGATTCTGACAGGTGGGTACAGAGATCTCATGTGGCTGTGCAAAACAAGCCTTGTATGTAAGTTCCCTTGCTTATTAAAATGCCACCTACCAATGTGGAGAGGCATCTGGAGTGGTTCTTCTCTTTCTTTGGTCTCTTCTTGCTCTCCCTGTACAGGCACCAGTTTCCAAACCAACAAGTTGCCTTCCTAAACCATCAGAGAAATACAGATTCTCCTCCATTTCCAATGGAGTTACATCTTGATAAACCCATCGTAAGTTGAAAATATCATAATCAAAAATGCATGTAATACACCTAACCTACCGAAGACCATAGCTTAGCCTAGCCAGTTTCTACTGAATGCATGTAACTGTCACACCACTGTAAAGCTGAAAATTTGTAAGTTGAACCATGATAAGTTGGGGGTAGTCTGTGATTTTGTCCCTATAAGACAAGAGTGAAAATAATGGCCTGAGAGCCCAGTATTGTTTTAATGAAAACCACCCTTAAGAACATGAGGAGTGAAGGTGTAAGTATTCCCTGAAAATAAGTCATATATTCCACATCAATTCTTTTTAGTGATTAACCCAATGTTTTTAACATATTAGTTTCCTTTGGCTGCTGTAACAATGACCACAAATGTGGTAGTTTAAAACAACACACATTTATTCTTTTACAGTTATAGAGGCCAGAAGCAGCCTGATAGCAATATCACTGGGCTGAGATCAAGGTGACAGCAGGGCTGTGTTCCTCCTAGGTGCTCTCGGCATTGTTGGGTTGCACCATCCTCCAGAGCTTCCTAGGTGTAATCTGAAACTGGCCCCCATAAGCAGAGGGAAGGGACAGACCAAAGAAAGAGGCAGGCCACTCCAGATTGGTAGGTGGCAAGTTTAATAAACAAGGGGATTTACTTATGCAGCTGGTCTTGGGAATCTGCAAGACGAGTAGATCTCTGCACCCACTTGCCAAATCTTAAAAGTTTATATAGAGGTACTAACTGGGGTCAGTCACATACTTTAGGAGGCTTTAACTGGGGTCAGTCACATACCCAGTCCAGATCGTCTCAACACCACATTTCTGCCTCCAGGCTATATTACTGGAGCAGCTTCAGAGAATGGGGGAGGCAAGTGGAGCAGAGTGTACATTTCAAAGCACAGGGAAAGGGTGAGGAGCCTCCAGTTGCCTCAGTCCAGCTGGTGAGTCAAATCAACCATCATGTTTCTTGATGACCTTCCCCAACAGGAGTGAATTTGTTTTCTTTTCCTTTCTAGATTCTAGAGCTACATTCTTTGCATTCCTGGGCTCCTGGTCCCTTCCTCCTAAATTTCAAAGTCAGAAATTTAGCATCATACTTTACTCATCGTATTGCCTTCTGTCTCGGCTATCATTAAATTTCTTATAAGGACACTTGTGATTACAGTTATAATCCAGGATAATCTTCCCATGTCAAGATCATTAATCACATCTGCAAGGTCCCTTGGCTGTATAAAATAATATTTACAGGTTCTGGAGATTAGGACATAGCTATCTCTGGGGGCCATTATTCAGATTACTACATATATATTCTTAATATCCTATATCTCTAACAAGTCTAAATTTAGAGTCTCTATTCTTGCCCCAAATAAGCAAACAGTTAATGTTGCTCTCTATGATTTTCAATTTTAATGTTTTCTAAATGTACACAAATTGTGATTGTTTTTATATTGTAAGTACTTCTTTGTATTAGCAATGCGCTTGTCTGATGTCTACTTATTACTTTTTGCAAACCATTCCTTTCTTCTGGTTTAATTTTCTTTTTTGTGTCTCAAGTATATTTATTAGAAGTTAGTTTACTCAGACTCTGTCTGTATCTAAAATTTTGTATCTAAAATTGTTTTTATTCAACCTTCATTTTCATTATAGTTTAGATGATTGTCTAATTCTAAGTTTACAATATTTCTTCCTCAGATCTGCCACAATTCTGAGCAAAGCACTAGACACCTAAGGATGAGTGAATAAATGAGCTTTACAAATATTAGAAGGATGGAATAGTGAAAATAATCCTGGACTAGGGGCCATTTAACATAATCTCATTTGAAAATGTAAATAATACTTAGATCACAACATCTTTGTGAGTTTCAAAATAAAAATGAAATAATTAATTTGAAAATACCTTGTTAATTGTAACATTATACAATTTCTGAGTGATCAGTTAATTATTGTAAAATAATTAATATCAATTGAGAAACATTGCCAAAGTATTGATTGAAATCGACATCTACTCATTGAGTTTGATAGTGTCTTGCAAATGATTTAAAATTTTTGATAAGGTTTGTGTTTCATTGCTAAACAATAGAATTATTTTATGTTTCACAGATATAACTCTTACCTGTAGAATTTAACTAGATCAATTAGTAAAAAGTACACTGCCACGGCAATAAAACAAAAAGCACCAAAAAAACCATATTGTATATTTGAAGACTCTCCTCCAATATATCCATATTGTTTTTTGTTTTCTTTTTTTTTGTATGGTTTTTTAAGTAACTTTAAGTATAAATGGTTATTTGGAAAACTTGATATTCCTAGCAGCAATGTTTTATTTTGTTTTGTTCCAGTTCAATAAGTGCTTTCTTTTATTAACTTCATTGTCCTTTAAGATTGGAATTAGTGTTTGTCTGCTTTTGGAGAAGGTCACATTTACCTAAAGATGGATGGATGACTGGAGTAAGGCACCCACTTGCACTAAGAATGCCAACAAGAGATTAGGCTCTCTGAGGCTGTGTCCAAACCCTGGCCCTGCAGTGTCTTGTCTGTTACCCTGGGCAGATTTCCCCTCCTAACCTGCCAAGCCTCTGTTTCCTTGTGTGAAGTGGCAGTGATACTACAGTGCAAAGCTCTGTTGAGGAATAAGAGAGCTGTAGTCCATATGGAAAGCACCTGGCACACCATGTGACAGATACAAGGAGGGGTCAATTATCCTCTTCAGAGACAGCCTCTCCCAATCATATTCACTCTTTTTTTGTTGTTCATTTTGTGTTTTAGATTTCAAATATAAGTGAAAGTACACTGCATCTCTCTTTCTCTGGCTGGCATACTCCACTCAGCACTCTACACTCTAGGTCCTTCCATGCTACCACAGATGGCAAGAACCCATTGATGCCCTTGCATGGCTGAGCAATATTCTGTTGCATCTATGTACCACCTACTCTTTATCCATTTATCCATTGACAGACACCCAGGCTGCTGCAATGAACATATGGAAACACTGGTCTCCTCAAAGTAGCATTTTGGGTTTCTTTGGATAAATACCCAGATGTGGGATTACTGGGTCCTTCTTTGTCTCTTGTTACAGCCTTTGTTTTAAAGTCTATTTTGTATGGTATAAGTATTGCTACCTCAACTTTTTTGTTTTGTTTTGTTTCCATTTTCATGAGATATATTTGTTCCACCTCTTTACTTTCAGTCTATATGTGTCTTATGATCTAAAGTAAGTCTCTGTAGACAGCATATGTAAGGGTCTTGTTTTCTTATCCATTCAGCCACCCTATCTTTTGTTTGGAACATTTAATCCATTTATATTTAAAGTAATTGTTGCTGGATATGTAGTTATTGTCATTTTATTATTCATATTTTTAATTTTTTTTTTTTTTCATCTTAAAGAAGTCCTTCTAAGATTCCTTGTAATACTGGTTTGGTGGTGATGAACTCCTTTAGCTTTTTATCTGGGAAGCTCTTTATCTGTCCTTTGATTCTAAATGATAGCTTTGTTGGGTAGAGTAGTCTTGGTCCTTGCTTTTCATCACTTTGGATATTTCCTGCCAATCCCTTCTGGCCTGCAAAGTTCCTATGGAGAAATCAGCTGACAATCTTATGGGAGCTCCCTTGTAGGTAACTAACTTCTTTTTTCTTGCTGCTTTTAACATTCTCTTTGTCTTTAATCTTTGACATTTTAATTGTGATGTGTGTTGGTATGGGCCTCTTTGGGTTCAACTTGTTTGGGACTATTTGTACTTGGGCTTGTATGTCTATTTCCTTCACCAGGTTAGGTAAGTTTTCAGATATTATTTCTTCAAATAGGTTTTCAATTCCTTGTTTCTCTTCTTCTGGTACTCCTGTGATGTGAATATTGGTCTTCTTGTTGTTGTCCCAGAGGCCCCTTAAACTCTCCTCATTTTTTTGGATTCTTTTTTCTTTTTGCTTGTTTTTTTTGGGTGTTTTCTGCTACCTTATTTCCTAAATTGCTGATTCAATCCTCTGTTTCATCTAATCTGTTGATTCCCTATAATGTATTCTTCATTTCAGTTATTGCATTCTTTATATAGGACTAGTTATTTTTTATGTTTCATATCTCTTTGTTGAAGTTCTCCCTGAGATTATTGAGCATCTTTATAACCAGTAGATTTGTTGTTTCCATTTTATTTATTTATTTTTCTGAAGCTTTGTTCTGGTCTTTCATTTGGGACATGTTTCTTTGTTTCCCCATTTTGGCTGCTTCCCTATGTTTGTTTCTATGTATTAGATAGGGCTGCTATTCCTCCTGGTCTTAGTAAAGTGGCCTTATGTAGTAGGTGTTCTGTGGAGCCCAGTGGTGCAGTCTCACTGCTCATCAGTGCTGGGTGCTCCAGGTTTGTCCCTTTTGTGTGTTTGTGTGTCCTCTTGTTGTAGTTATGTCTTGGTTGCTGTTTGCACATCAATAGAAGGGATTGCCCCTTGGACTGATTGGTTGTGAGGATTGGTGGTGACTACACTGGAGGAGCTGTGGTGCACGGGCTGACCCTACAGAGCAGGGTTTGCTTTAGCAGCGCTCTGGTGCCTACCCAGTCTGCTCTTTGGGTGTGTTGTCCTTGGATGTGGCTGGATGATGCTCCAGCTTGGTCCAAAACTGGCCATCAGACATGCAAGTTCTGGGGCCTCCTGGGAGGGGACCCACTACAGACCAAGTTTAATTGCAGCCTGTGCCCAGCCCAGGGCCACCTGGTATGAGCCACAAAGCAATCTGCAGATGTCCTGCCTGCACTGGGCTTGGAGGTGCCTCAAGGGCCTATCTGGGTATCGAGGCTGACTGTCACTAGTGCTGGGCGTGGGGTGCTCAGCCAGAGGTATGAGACATGCCAAAGCATGTTTGATTGGTTTTGATGAACCTTTGAGAAATTTTAGAAAGTCTGCAGCATGCAGTAAGAAAAGTTGTTTGTAGGGAAAAGCCAATGGAAGCAGTTTGGGTGTGCCCAAAAGTTCAGTGGGGCAGGGTCTCAGGGAACCACTAGGGTGGAGCAGATGAAAGGTGATAACCAGTTTGATGCATTTGTATGCATGCATTTGTATGTGTCTACACACAGGGCGGGAGAGGGCTCAATAAAGAAACAATGGCTTCCACCAGCTCCTCCCTTTGGGAGCAAGCTGTCCCTCCATCCCTCACTCTGAAGCTAGACAATTCAGTTCCTCCTCATATGTCCCTGGTGCCTTTCAAGAAGTTACCCCAGCACCAGAGCTCAGAGTGAGTGAGTCCATCAGTGAATAAGTCTGTGTATGGGTTTTTTTAAGAGGAGCTCCTGGGACTGCAGCTGCCCTCTTTCTTACTCAGTCACAATCTCCCCTGGTTTTCACATCCAGAAATTATGGGCACTTCTCTCCCTGGCACTGGAACCCTGGTCTCGGGAACTCTGGCCTCGGGTGCCTAGAGTCAGTCTGGGACCCCTCGGTCCTCTGGGGTGGGGTGTGTGGGAATCTCCAGAGCCGAGATAGTCCCCCCAATTTTTAATGGTCACTTGCAGGAGTGGGACCAGCCTGTTCTGTATCTCTGCCCTTCTACCAGTCTTGAGGTGACTTCTTCTATATTCTGTAGTTGTAGAGCTTTAGTTCAGCTAGACGACAGGCAATTCTTAATGATGGTTGTTCTGTAGTTTAGTTGTAATTGATGTGGTCCTGAGAGGAGGGAGCACAGCATTTGTCTACCTCTCCTTCTTGATCAGAAATCTCCCAGTAATGTTTTCTTGAAAGGAAATTATTTATTTGAGATTGTTTAAGGGAATTGATTAGATCTGTAGAGAAGATGACAGGTAGAATTTAGAATGAATAATGACCCAGAACCTATAATGGTTAGAAAAACTTTTTTCATTTTGCATTGATTGCAGTTAGTCACATGCAACATTTTATCCTCACAGATAAGATGTTCAAAGAAATTACTAGAAATCAGGTTGAGGGAACATGATGGCTTCTTTTTGGCATAAAAATTAAGAGAACTCTTATATACTCTACAAGACAGAAACACACATATATTTTAATAGCATAGTTATCTAGTTAAATTATTCTTGTCTGCCTTGGATGGTATTTTCTAGAATTATTTAGAGAAGCTGGTCTATTTACAGATGTCATTCCTATCTCTTTCTCATTCTCTGAAATTGAAAAAAAAAATTTGTATTTTTTTGCCTGGCCATACTCAATTATGTTTGATGGGCCTCCTCAGAATTTAAATGGATCATTCTCCTAATCCTCTATTTTGAAATAAAGTACTCAGCCATTATTGGTTCCTAGTATATATATATTAGAAATATTTATCCGTCGGTAAGGTTTTCCACCACACATTGGCACAAACATCTCATTGACCAAAGTGGTTATAATGGTGGAAATAAAAGCAGAAGCATCAATTCATGATGAGGGAAGAAGGTAGGAAGCAACTGGGTTCAGGGAATGATTGTTATTTGTCCTCTTGGGCATTTTCCAGGAAGGCCTTTCAGATTTCTTATGCTCCAGAGGCATGAACCTAAAGGATTGCCACTTAATGGTCCCAACTAGAGACCAGGTTTCTTTGATACTCAGTGGGATGGATATAGATACCACTTTACCCCTCAGATTTTAGGCATTAAGATTAATAACCTGTTTACAGTTGCTTTTATGATTGGTACATAATAAGGGCACAGTAAATATTTATGAAATGTAAAATCAATGAAAGCTTTTATTTCTTTAAAAAAAATTGAAATGCTATTGTTTAAAGTCCAAGATAAGCTTCTTTTTTTTTTTTTAGATTTTTATTGGGGAATTGGGGGAGGAGAACAGTGTTGAGGAACTGGGAAAGGGCAACAGACAAGTTGCTGTCCTTTTGTTCTTCAGTCTAGTTGTGGAGGACGTTGCTGCACTGGCCCATGTTGGTATCATCAATGTGCTCTTCCCGGATGAGGCAGATCGGTCGCCGGCCTCTGTCAGGTCACCGGCTGCCAGCTGCTCAAGCTGGATGCCGGCCACTCACTGAAGCCTATGGCAGCCCACTGCAGCAGGGGCTGCAGCTATGCTGTCCCCAGGGACTCACAGCAGTCCAGCTCCAGGTGGAGCTGTTGTTCATCATCTTAACTTTTTTTTTTTTTTTTTTTTGAGGGCAGTGTCACTGGCCCTCATATGTGGGACCGAACTGGGGACCGCTGGCTTCCCAAGCCAGCGCTTAACCACCATGCCACTCGCCCGGCCCTGTTGTTCATCATCTTAGCGGTAGAGAGCAGTGTCACTGGCCCTCATATGTGGGATCCGAACCAGGGCCTCTGGCGTCCCAAGCCAGCTCTTAACCAATGCACCACCACTTGGCCAGCCCCCAAGATAAGCTTTTAAGCATAAAGCTGTTTAAGCTAAGAAGCAGTTAATTCTCTTAGTGTTTATGTGTCTTTAATAGCTTATTACCATTTTAGTGTCATGCTGAGTTTTAATCTATCTTAGGAGTTGTCTTGTATGTTTTTTTTATTAGCATTTTATTATTCATTGATCCCCATGTTTTAGGGTGTTTATAAATTTTATCACCTCTTTTGTGGGCTTGTTTTTGGAATCCCAACCTGGTATTTTAAAACTAAGGTCACTGCCAAGAACCTTTTAGTTAATTCTTTTATAAACATCCTGGTTTTAAATGCCTGCTATCTAAACAGCAATCAATCAGGAAAAGAATAAAAAGCCAATTATGTCAATGATTCCTTTACCCAAACTCAAAATTGATATCTTCAGTTCTGATATTGATTTTGTCTAATTATTTAAAGCTTTGGCAACAGTGTTGATGAGTAAGAAGGTTGATGTTGTCTTTTTTCCTTTCTCCCGCTCTTCCTTCCTTCTTTCTTTTTTCTGCATTTCACAGGCGTTTTCAAGATTTATCCTCCCAATGTCACTTATTGCGTCAAAATGTGAGTGTGTGTTTTTGCATAAAATACCACTCATCTAAAATAGTTATATTTCCATGTAAAATAACCAGGTTCACTTTGAAATAAAAATTATGCCATCAGAGTGAAATAAAGAACTGTAAATAGGCTTTGGCACAATAATGATACCCTCAGCCCACTGAGGTATGTTGGCAAGAGCTGTTAATCAGGAGACACTTCTAGCTCTGGCTCATCCACCCATGGAGTATTATTACTCCTTCAGCTTAAAGTTACTTCCATGAGACTTGATAATCTAAAGAAGCCGGTCAGCCACTCACATTACCTAATTCTAATTTTCTGCATAGCACTTATCGCTCACCACTTGATATTTTCTTTGTTTCTTTTGATTATCCTCCTAGAATTTAAGCTTCAGAGACAATATCCATTTTTTTGTTGTTGTTGCTGAATATCCAGCATTTAGAAGAGAATCAAGAATGTATCATATCCCATTGAATCTAAGATGACATCAATTGTAAGATACACAATCATTTTATGTATTTATGAATTTTTTAAAATGCCACCATTTAAGCTGTGGGACCATGTCTTCCTGTCACTCTAGACTTTTTAATTTAATGCATACAAGAGCTCTTTTAGACTCCTTTAGAAAGAACATAGGTTTATCAAATACCTTATTGGGCACTCTAAAGATGAGAATATGAGCAAAATATATTGGTTTTTAAGCAATTCCCAAAACAACTTTTCATTCAGAGTCCAACTTTTCAACATCAATTTTCAATGAAGAGTTGCCAGTATACACAGTTTCCCACACGATATCATTGTCTATGCCATCTAAGGTGTTGGTGAGGCAATATTTCTTCAAAGAGCACTCCATTATTGTCTTTGAGAATTTTTTCCCAGATGGTGACATTCATGCTGCACATTTTTTTTTTTTTTTTTGAGGCCAGTGTCACTGGCCCTCACATGTGGGACCCGAACCAGGGCCTCTGGCTTCCTAAGCCAGCGCTTAACCACCGCGCCACTTGGCCAGCTCATGCTGCAAATTTTGATGTGCATGGGCGGTCCATGCCTGGCGGACAACAACTCTAAGACTCACTCTGATTTCAGAGATGTCAAAATGTGAAAAATTATACACCTTTAAATCACAAGAATCGGGCTGTAGGTACTCGATAAATGACTAATTTTTGAATGCTTGAATAAATGACTGTTGTCAACTCTCCATCCTTGGGCAAGTCAGTCTATTCCTTGAGATCTATTTTTCTCTTTTAGAAAATTAAGGTGCTAGATTATAAACCCTCTAAGATCCTTTTTTTGCTAAAAATAAATAAATAAATAAATAAATAAATAAATAAATAAATAAATACTGTAGGTGCTTTATAAGTGGCTGCAGTTGTATAAATGTAAGGCAATATAATTTCAGTAAGCTATTAAAAAAATACTCTGTCTAACCTACTCCTCAAGGGTTCAAGGTTCTAAGTCAAACAGCAAGAATCCCACCTCACTATTCTTTCAGGTAATTGGTGAGAGGTACAGCTTAGCTCAGAAGATTTAAGTTATGTGAAACGTGGGGATTTTGCCACATTTAGCTGGCCCCTTTTTCTCTTTCCCTGGTTATAGCTGGATAGTTTACAGCACACAAAACACTGTCATCGGAGAGAGAAAAGTTAATCAATGACAAGATTTACAAACATGAAAGAATGTATGTTTAGCCCCTATATGGCTCAATCCCCAGGATGTAGGGAAGGGATGACCTCTGGATTCTTTGCCAAAGTTAGAAAATATTTGGAGGCACCAAGCAGAGGCCATGTACCTGTTTGCAGCCATGGTAGACTCTCTAGCCAACATGGGAATATGTTGCCTGGTTGCAAGTGACCCCAGGGGCCAAAGTTAAAGAAATCTTGGTTGTCATATAATATCTGTCTACACACAGGCCCCAGGGTCCTGTATCTTCAGTTGTGGCTGAATTGCCACTTTGTAAATACAGAGTTGCTTCTTTACAAACCTGAAGTCAATGCCTACAAATTTAAAGAGTAACTCCATGATCCACCAGATCAGGGGTCAGCAAACTTTTGAGACGGAAGAACCGCCAGGGGTCGGCAAACTGCGGCTCGTGAGTCACATGCAGCTGTTTGGGTACGTACTTTTGGCTCTGAAGTAAAATTGAAAATGAAAATAAAAATATCATAGTTTCATTTATAACATTTTTAAAGGATATTATTCACATAATGGTGATTATGTAAAAATATATTTATGGCTCTCGAATAATTTTTAAATTGTTGGGAGTGACAGGATGGGCTTCAAGGATCTTCAAAGTTTTTAGACGGAATGTACCCAAAGAGCCACATGTGGCTTGTGAGCCCAAATTTGCCAACCCCTGGACTAGATGACCCACCTATATGCACAACATCCAGCTAAAAAAGCTATAAGCCCTGCCCAAGAAGGCTACCTACACCAATTAATCTCTATGGCCTGTAACGTGCCATACATTTCACTGTGTTTCAAGAGGTCCTATTCTGGATACAGGGACCCCCTGCACATCAGTGAAAGTGTTGAACTAGAATAAGGAAAATTGGGATTGGTTTCTACTTTGCTGCTTCTATTGCTGAAAGTATCTTACTCTGTTGTCATTAATTGCTTCCTGCCTGTTTCCTTCCTTCAGTTATGAGATATTCCCCAGAGAAGTGAGGAAGAACAATGGAGTACATTATTAACTGAAATCAGCACATACCCCTTTCTTGTTTTAAATCACCCTGGAACAGATAATTTATCATAGTTTGATGTCCCAGGAAACATTCCATTTTGGCTACATGACACAGAGAGACGTCTTAAACTTCCCTCTGAGACTCCTCATACACTTTGGCATGATCTTAATGCTTCACACTGGTGTGGGAATCTTCTTTTCCTAGCTTAATTTGAAATTCTTCTAGGTCAGAACCAAAGAAAAATTAGAAAGAAGTCCATTTCAATGTTCAAAGACCAGTGTATCCTGCCAGTTATGAATGTATTACATTTACTAGAAATTGCTAAGTTCCCTGCCAATTTTTTTTGTTAAAATTATAATCAAAGATACTTAGTTATTGCTATTCCTGAAGCTACTGAAAATGCCATGCAATTATATATAGAATATATTTTTTCCTTTGAAACAGCAAAGCCCCAGAGGTTCAGATTAATGGCCATGGTCTTCCAGATATATTATTCATTTAAACTAGCTTTCTAGGATTCTATCTTATCAAAAACCAATTAACTGTCATATTTTAAACCACATGCATGCTAATTTATATTAGGAGGATTTGGAACAATCTTTCACTCCTAGTCAACTGTTTTTTTTTAGTAATAGAGACATTGAACATTTTTTTGGTGAAGCTTAAAAAATAAAAATTAGGAAAATTTGCCTAATGAAGAATTTAACATAGTTCACTATTAGATGCATGATAAACAAATAAAATAGAAGATGAGTAAGAGATTTGTGTGCTGGATCAATTGTTAAGATGTAGGTCTTTTCCTTTTTCTTTTTCTTTTTTTTTTTTAGCTGAGCCATCCTGCCACCTGTTGGCATCTCAGCGGCAGCTCACCTCGGGCTGGGCATCAAACTGCTGTTGCTCAGAGCTCAGCTCACACTCTTGAGTGAGCTCCTAACCAACTGAGCCACTCGGCTGGCCCAAGATGTAGATCTTTATTGTTTATGATTCTGTATAAATGCTAGGCCTGAAATGGAGGTGATAAGAGATGTGTCTCTCTGTTGAGGACATGAAAGACACCATTCACCAGTTGAAGGCAACACCTTAGAGAGGATTAGATGGGTTGCTTTTGCTAGGTGCCCTGTTTCCCATATATGGAAGTTTCCCAAAGAATAATATATGGAATTATATGCTTGGTGGGGGCTTTCAGGTCACCCAGACCACTCTTCTATCCATTAAGTTTATCTTTTGCTGGGCTGGCCGAGTGGTGCGGTGGTTAAGCACTGGCTTGGGAAGCCAGCAGCCCCGGTTTGGGTCCCACATATGAGGGCCAGTGACACTGCCCTCAAAAAAAAAAAAAGTTTATCTTTTGCTATGGGTTTTAGAGGAAGGTGGTCAAAACTAATCTCAAGTATAAGTGTTTAAAAACCCTGGGAAGTCCTGAAATATTATCATATACAGAACAAATATAGAGAAAAGTTAAACAACAGCAACAAACCAGGTACAATGTTAATAGCAACATCTAGAACACAAAGCTGCCCCAGTCAAGCTCTCTTCATTAACCCCATTACCCTGTATTGATGTCTTATTGTATTTAGAATGCAATTAAGGTCTTCCAAGATTCTACATGAATTGTCTCCCAACACTCTCTCTGACTTCAGCTCCTACAACTGTCCCCCAGTATTCCCGGCTTCCTCTGCTTCAACTACCAGAAGATCCTTCACATAATATTTATACAACTCCACAAAAAAGTGGAAAAGTTTTATATATCTGTATATATATGTTTGTATGCACATATGTTATTATTTAAATAGCAATGCTTTACAGTTTCTGAAGTACCTTTACTTTTTTCTCTTTGATTTCTATCTTGTTTCTAAAAACTTCCTATCAGTTGCCATCAGTTTTCTAAAAACTCCCATATCTTTTATATTAGATGATTAGGACATTAGCAGATGGTAGAAGTAATTAATAGAATAAATTAGTCTATCAATGTGGCTTGTTGGTGGCATTGAAAAAAATCAATTAGTATAAAAATAGATGGGGAACGTGTGTTTATTGCTGTCAGAACATCCATGAAAAAGTCAGTGGCTCCAGTTAGACTGAAAGTGAGACTATTAGCACAGTCCTTCTGAAAGCACTGTAAAAAAGTGCACAGAGGCAGAATGGAGTGACTCAGCTAGCCCAGGTTCAATTAGTGTAAGATAAAGAAGCTACATTTAGGGGAAACCTTGTGAATCATTGACAGCGTCCTTGAACCAGAGCAGAAATTCGTACATCTTTCGATTGGAGTCTGTGGTGTCTTTAAGCTTCACTGGTAAGAAGCTGGTGATAGCATGTTCTATCATGGCACCATTTAATGAGAGTAGAAAACCCAGGCTGGTGTGCCCTCAACAGGAAGAATAGTTACCATGTGCGTTCAGGTTCTGTTTATGCTTCCGCCACGAATGGAAGTCATTTTCCAGGTTGAATGAAAACATCCTCATTCATCCTCATTAATTCCAGCCTAGAGCATGAGCTGGGTATTGACCACACTGGCTGTGCTCACTTGCTCAGTGCTGAGCTTTCTCCTCCCTTACTGGTGATGCGACAAAACATCAACAGAAAGCACTTATGTGTATTTTACATATCTCTGAGTTTGAGGTGTGAAATTAAATGGTTTGGTTTAAAAGCCAGAACACTGAAGAACGCTGAACGAAGGGACTAACAGCAAACAGAAGGGCAATACACCCTTCTCCCTCCCCTGACAAGGCTTTATCAGTAAGCATTTAAAAGAGGTATTGGCCCAGCTCACAATGGGACTCATCTGCCACGACCTAGTGTGCAGCAGATTATATTTCCCAAAATTGACACTGCAATATTTTCAATCCCACATGCTCTCCAGATCCTTGCCTTTCTCCATTCATGACATGTAGTTGTTTTCCATTTGAAATTGGAAATAGATTAGAAGGAATAAAGAAAGTAGAGAGAATATTGCCCAACATCTGGGAAGACATCATAAAAAGGTGATATGATCAGTTCTCCTTCTCTCCCTTTCTCTCTCTCTCTCTCCTCAGTCTTGGAAACAAGCCACCATGTTTTGAAGAAGCTCAAAATGGCTCATGTGAAGAGATCACAGAAAGAGACCATCAACCCCAAACAACTGGCATTACTCCAGACATGTAGGAGAGTGAGTTTTCAGTTGATTGCAGTCCTCTTTTTGTTATGCAGCAACTGATAACTAATACAGATTTCATGTTCTTTGCTCATTAACTTTCATTTTGGAGGCCTGCCATAGCCAAACTCTACATGATTTGCACTGGGCTTCTGCATGTGTCATACACTCCACTTACAATGTGCTTTTCTTCTAAGCAAATACACATTCCTCATTTTTATTCCTTAATGTAACTCAAAATCTCTCTTATTGGGATAAGTGCTATTCTCTTTACTCTGCATAGCCCTATGCACAATGAACTCTTTTATACTGTATTTATTTTCATTCTTGGTTTTTTTGCTTTTCTTTCTCTTTGCTTCTTCTCACAGGGCCAAGTTCTGAATATCTAGTTAGACCTATAATGATTGGAATTTATGGGAGGGACAGTGTGGGGTGGTGGGTTAAGAGCATTGCTTCAAGGCCCAGACCACCCAGGTCAGGATAGTAGCTCTCCCACTTATCAGTGGTATGCCTTTGGATAAGCTACTTAATGTCTGAATCAGAGTCTGATCAGAGAAACACAACCACCATGATATATAACTATATCTATATCTATCTATCCATATCTATACCTATCTACATATATGTATATCTATATCATCTTTATCTATACCTATATTTATCTATGTCTACAGTATAGATTATAGTTAATCTGACAATTAACTTCCTGAACTTGTTGCAACAATGTTGCTAACATTTTTCAATATCAGAGGGATTATTCGTTGTGAATTTGTACCAACTAGACAAACAGTTAACCAAGTTTATTATTTGGAAGTGCTGAAAAGGCTGCATGAAAAAGTTAGAAAAACACGACCTGAACTTTTCACCAACAATTCATGGCTCTTGCATCACAATACACCAGCTCACACGGCACTGTCTGTTTTAGCCATTAAACAAATAACTGTATTGGAACACCCTCCCTACTCACCTGATCTGGCCCCAAATGACTTCTTCCTTTACCCAAAGAAAAAGGAAATATTGAAAGGAAGACATTTTGATGACATTCAGGACATCAAGGGTAATATGATGACAGCTCTGATGGCCATTCCAGAAAAAGAGCTCCAAAATTGCTTTGAAGGGTGGACTAGGCGCTGGTGTCAGTGCATAGCTTCCCAAGGAGAGAACTTCAAAAGTGACCGTGGTGATATTCAGCAATAAGGTATATAGCACTTTCTCTAGGATGAGTTTCTGAACTTAATTATTTGACCTTGTATATCTGTATCTATATCATGTATATCTAATCTATATCTACAGAGAGAAAGGGAGAGATTTAGTTCAAGGAATTACACAATTGTATGGTCTGGCTGGGCAAATCCAAAATCTGTTTCCATGTCATACCGGCTGAAAAGATCCCAGCCCTGGTTCACTCGAGCTACCTACCTTTTTCTAGCACATTGGTGCTGGAGCAATTTCAGCTGGATAGCGAGCAATTCATAGGCGACCTCATTCTGTCTCTGGTCTGCCCTCTCTGCCCTTCCTCCCAGTAGCTATTTCAAACCTTATCTATTCCTCTCTGTTCTGTCTTAAGAAGGGGAACTCCTTCTCTTTTCTCAGGCTAGACTTTGTGCCTGTATTTTAAGTCCCACCCATGCAGGTTCCTCCTAAAATTCCTCCAAGTTCTTTTTCACCTTTTATTTTCAAACTTTCCTTTCTATTTGTTCTTAATCCCAACATATAAACTTGCCCTCACTCTTCCCGATGGCAGTCTTTAAATATTGGGCCTTGCTTTGTCAAACAAACTTCTTGGGAAAATAGTACATTTTGCTTTCTTTACATTCTCCCTTGCCATTCATGCTTCCATCCCCTGACCTCTGACTTCTTCCTAACCTTTCCACTTGAAACTGCACTCACAAGGTTGAAGATTTAAACCACTAATTCAAGAGATGGCAAAAAAGCATTGTTAGTGATCTTCTTAAATCCAGGGAGCTCTGGATGCTGTTTATCATTCTGTTCTGCTTGCAGCCCTCTCTTCTCTTGGTTTCCATGGCATTGCTTTCTTATAACACATATCTCTTTTAATATGCATTGTAATTGCTCGCTCTTCCATTTGCTCCAATTAGCATGACTTCATGTATTTCTCTCCTATCCTCCAATAAAATGTATATGAACCTGAAGGCTTACTTAGTCCCAAAAGGCCAGTCCTGTGTCCAAGTGCCAGGTAAAGAAGGAACTGGAGACTCTGATCTGTCCCTGGGGAGACTCCTTTTTCATATGCTATGACTTCTGTCACTGCTGCTCAGCATTAATGTGGCAAACCTGTGACATGAGGGGCCTTCAAGTCCCTTCCTTGAGTAACAAACAACAACAGGAAAACAATGATAAAGTGGAATAAGTGGGTTCACCTAGAGAGAAAAGAAGCTAGGAGTTTTAAATGGCCAGATTTTTAAATCCTGCCAAACTGGTCATCATCGTATTTCACGTGGAAGTTACTTTTTAATTACATAAGAGTATAAATATTTCTCAAAAGATAGCCACTTAATAGTTTAGACATATAAAATACATATTATTGTATATTTTGGGGTAAGCTCAAACTAATTCAATTAGTGTTAACTTCATTAGTTATTATTTATTGACTCTGTGATTTGGGCAGCTCCTGGCTTATGCAGTGTTATTGGTGTTAAATTTATGGGCTGTAACTTTAGGGTATAAATTTTATAATTCACCGTCTGCTATGAAAATATGTGAGATGGGTTTTAGGGATATCATGCTATCAAGTGTAGAGTAGAGAAAGCTAAGGGGCTGTATAATAATCACCTCAACTGGCTGATGGGTAGCTAGCTATAAAGAAAATGCAATCAATGAAAGGGCATGTGAATGCCTTGAGGTGACTAGAGTGAGTCAGTTGTTTTCCTGAAGACTGAGCAAGAAGGAAGAATTGCACTTAAATCGTAATAGAAGGGAGGGCTCCAGCTTCATGTTTGTTGTTCTTCATTTCTACCTGAACAAACAACTGCAGAAAGAGCTGACATTTATATCATGATTATTATATAGACAGACACTACTCTGAACACTTTATATCTATTAACTTTTTTTTTTTTTTTCCAGCTGAGCCATCGTGCCACCTGTTGGCAGCTTAGCGGCAGCTCAGCTCGGGCTGAGCATTGAACTGCTGTTGCTCAGAGCTCAGCTCACACTCTTGAGCGAGCCAAGCTCTAAACCAACTGAGCCACTCGGCCAGCCCTATCTATTCACTGTTTAATCCCTGCAACAATTCTATGAGGAAGGAATTTTACTCTTCTCGTTTCTTATTTTATGTGCTCTATGAAATGCAGAGAAATGAATTATTTTTTTCCCAAAGTCACACAGCTAATAGTGGAAAGCCATCAATTTCATTTAAACTCTCTGAGTTCATTATTGCCATAAAGACTAGACAAAGCTGGGCCGGCCGAGTGGCGCATTGGTTAAGCGCTGGTTTTGGGATGCCAGCGGCCCCGGTTCGGATCCCACATGAGGGCCAGTGACACTGCCCTCTACAGCTAACAACAGCTCCACCTGGAGCTGGGCTGTGCGAGCCCCGGTGATGGTGTGGGCTGCAGCCCCTGCTGCAGTGGGCTGCCATAGGCTACAGTGAGTGGCCGGCAGCCAGCGTGAGCGGCTGGCAGCCAGCGTGAGCTGCCAATAGCCGCGGTGAGCGACATCCAGAGGCCAGCGACCGATCTGCCTCATCTGGGAAGAGCGCAATGATGATACCAACAGTGAAGCAACATCCTCCGCAACTAAAACTGAAGAACAAAAAGACAGCAACTTGTCTGTTTCCCTTCCCCGATTCCCCAATGCTGTTCCCCTCCACCAATTCCCCAATAAAATCTTTTTAAAAAAAAAAAAAGACTAGACAAAGCTCTTGGCTCCATTTCTCTAACATTAGTGACCAGAGCAGCTTCTATTTTTATTGTAATATTCTTTTGTATTGCTTTCTCTTTTGCCGCAAGAAAAGGACAGAAAGGGCAAGGGATGGATTGAACAAACCAGTGCTTCTCCCCTGGGATACCTACTCCATAGACCAAAAGACAAAAAGAGTAAGAGTCACTGATGCCACTTCAGGGGCATGAATTAGGTGAGGGAGGAAGGGGACTTGGCTGGCAAAGGACTTGGGGAAGGGGCATGCAAGAGGGTTGGAGACCTTCTAGGGCATATGCAGTTCTTCTGAATCAGTAGTATTTTGGGTATCTATAATTCTTTCAAAAGAAAGATGCACATTGGCTTCTATTCCACTTTAGGTCATTGGAAGCTGCTAACACAGAAATTACTGTGCATGCTCAACAGGTGTGGGTAAAAAATCTGGTGGCCTTTTATTGGCTATGGATAAAATAAAGTCTTGCTGATACTCCTTGTGGAGGCTGAAGTGCTTTGATATTTGTGTTGTTGAGATTATAAAAATAAAGAAGTGGAAAAATGGAATCAGTCAACAAGAGTACTTCCTAATTATTGAATATGTTTTCATTCTTTTTGTGTGTGTGTGTATTTTTTGTTTTTCTTTGAGGGCAGTGTCACTGGCCCCCACATATGGGACCTGAACCGGGGCCACTGGCCTCCCACGCCAGCGCTTAACCACCGCGCCACTTGGCCGGCCCTGTTTTCATTCTTAAGAGAACAACTTTTCTTTTTTTTCTTTCTTTTCTTTTTTTTTCGAATGACATGATTTTTCTTCCTCAAGTCCAAAGGATTTTTTTTTTTTTGTCTTTTTGCTCTTTTGGATTGAGATTCCACAGGACTATAGATCTTATAGCATGTAAATTAACAAGGAATTTATTTTCATATTTCAATAAATCTCAACAGCCTCTGTTTGAATACCTCCTGTGACAAGAAACTTACTACTCAAAATAGAAGCTTATTCTATTTTTAAAAATACAACTCCAAGTATCAGAAAACGTTTTCATGATATGTATGTACATAATATTCCTCAATGTTTGCGGTTAAGGAAAAGTCTATCTGACAGAGGTGTAGTCAGGAAGGATGCTGAGAAGGCCTTCTTTATTTTTTAGGAAAAAAAGAGAATGTTTTACCTCCTTTCTTATTATTTTCCTCATTTTAAACTACCAGTTTAAAGAACTCCTCACCTCCTTCATCTCTCCCTACAACCAGTGGTTGGCCCCAAGGCTGCCCAAATGCTTTTGTTCCTCCTCCCTCCTCCATGCTTACCCGAAACAGACCTGAATTTCGGGATATGCTTTAATGCAGTCATGTACCCAGTGACAGTCACATCAAGCTCTGGCTTAGAGCAATTCTTCCTGTAGAATGTTTAGAATAGCAAACATCTATGATTATATTTCCTAATTTTCTATTTGGGACAGTTTTTTTTTTAATTGAGGTAACATTGGTTATTAACATTGTGTAAGTTTCAGGTATACAAAAACAAACTCGTAGATACAGACAATAGGTTGGTGGTTACCAGAGGGGAAGGGAGTGGGGAGAGGGTGAAATGGGTAAAGGGTGTCAAATATATGAAGGCAGCTTTTAATTTTTCTGACCATACTTCTAGCACAAAGAGCTGGCTCGTTTCAGAAATCCCATTAAAAAATAGTAAACAAGAAAACGACATTTTAACCATAATACTGACACAAACAAGTTAACATTGTAATAAAACAAGGCCTCTCTCTTTCTCTCTCTCTCTCTCTCTTTTAAAAACATAAAATAGCCACATTAAGTTTCCCGGTGTAGCCCTAAGACAATAGACATTACTTAACACTTGTCTGGGGAAAAGGGCCAGAGAAGTAATTACTGGAAGTTGATTGTTTAATATTGGATTTGAAAGTCATCTGGAATTGTCCTAGAGAGGAAAGTTATGATATCCCCAAATACCACAAGATAATATTTGCTACAAGTAGTACTGGAAGAATATATGTGGGAAGGAAACCAATATTTTTAGTAATTTTCTTTTACAAGTGAGAGTATAACAGATATGCATTTGAAAGAGTGAAGTGATGTATTTTCCTCCCCTTTAAATTATAATGTCCTTGGACTTTTACCTAATGAACCGGTGGGTTTCAGCTCTTCAGAGGAAGGACAGAATATGCTATTTATTGCACAGGTACATTTAGGGGTCTTGTAAAAGCAGGCTCCTGAGAGGCAAGGTTTGTTGAGAGAGGAAAGGATTCTACATTTTCAAACACCTTAAAGATTGAAGCTCTGAAATTTATATTATATTTGGGATTACAAAAAGTGAGAGAATACAAGCTGTGACATAAAAATGCTACTGTTTGTGCAGGAAAGAACAGGAGATCTCCAGGAGTAGGCTGAGAAGAGGAAAGAAAGAGGATGTGGTTAGATCTATTGAACTAATGGGACCCTCATCTGATAGTCTCCACCGCCATCCACTCTGTTCTCAAAATTTACTGTAACTTCTGTCACTTCCCCTTAGGCTGACTATAACAGATTCACCTCAGGATGTAGCCCACCACAAGGTTGTCTCTTACCCAGACCTTACGAAAGCTAACTGGTTGTTTATTTTAGCTTCTGTAACATGCTTTGCTTGCAAAGCTATATCGAAAACTGTCTGATATCTGTGGAAACCACCTACAAGCTGCAAGAAAAACGGCTTGCAGTTTTTGCCTATATAATCTCTTCTCCCTGGGGCTGTGAGTCCTGCTTAGGGCATGAGCCCACTCACAGCCACCGGCTAATAAACTCCAAAACTTACTAAAGAAACTTGTCTCGGTTTATTCTTGATTGCTGGATACAACACTATGACTTATTCCTCCCTGCTTCAGGCCAAACCCTGGGAGGTGAGAGGCATTAGAAACAACCAGATGAGGTTCTGGTATATGAGAGAAAGAAGGACTTTCTCCTCATTTCCTTGAGCACGGGCTGGGGTTTCAGGTCCCTTCAGAGAAGGAGAACAACAAACCAGGTGTATCCCAGGTGACAGGTTAGAATGATTGAGGGGCTCTCAGCAGGAAAGGAAGAGTTAGCTCCTCTTCTATCCAATGAAGTCCAAGTTCAGTCACCATGGAGAGAATCAGCACAAGGAACTGATCTGGAAAGAGAAAAAGCTGCAAGTTTCCCCTCCTGTGGGTCTCAGGAAAAGATCCAGAGTCCAGGCAGGATGAGAAACAGCCTCACAGAGGTCAGGGAGGGCCAGGAGCACAGAGCAGGACCCAGCCTCAGAGCCCCAGGCCCCAGGACCATTTTCTCCTCACCTCCACACTCAGGTACCCTCTGATAGGGGAGACAATTCGAATGACTGAGCAGTTACTGGAAATAAAATTAAATCCAAATGGACTTTAAAAAAAGAAGAGAGCCTGAATTACCTTTAACTGGCAATTATAATTATTTTTTAGAAAAACAGAGAATGTTCTACCTTATTATTTCCCTCATCTGACAGTATTGTAGAAATGCTGATTACTCCACACACACGTACACACACACGAAAAAACAAAAAACCCTCTAGATGTATTTAGTAATCTTTTTTGGCTCAAGCACTAGCTTCCATTGAGTAAATTCTAGTTCCAAAAAGAATTTTGTGTTTTCTATGATCACATCTGCTTGATGGACCATGGCAAGGACATCATTATATTCTCTCCAAATCCTGTTTTGTTTTCTCTGGGGCACAGAGTTAAATTACATCACAGCCACCCCAGTAGTAAGGTTGTCTCATGTGACCATATTCTAGTCAATGGAATGGGATGGAGGGATATACGCCACTCCCAGGCCTGGCCTCTATTACCCACTATTCAGTCCTTCTTGGTCCTTCCTTCACCCATCAGCTATAGTCTGAAGATCTATGTGAGGGACTCTGGCTGGGAGAGCCACCAGATGGAATACGCCTGGGTCCCTGAATGATTGTGTGGAACAGAGGCTTAACCTTCACCTGTCATGAACTGTGAAGGGTCTAGGATTTTATCCTACTCACAAGAGAGCAAGTTAACCTGTTACTGTTTCACAGATCCCAGCAGAAGACACAAAACTCCTGAGCCAGAGACAAAGGACCTTATTATTCATGGCAAAAACAATAGCTAGAGCTTCATATTCGTTTGTATCTATTCTCTCTTTTTCTCCCAAGTTCTGTCCAGGCAATATAGGACACATGAGAGATGTGTATACATGCAGTGGCTACATTACAGAGGAACACTGACCTTGGGGAATTCACACTTTTATAGAAAGCAGAAGGAAGCCTGCACTTTGCCTATGGGGGAGATATTACCTCAACTTTCAAGGTTGCTGACAGTAAATGTAACCCTGAGAATGGCCCTGGCAAAGAATGGCCAGGATCTTGACGTGACTAGCTAAAACTTGCAATGATGAGTCTATCAACCTGTCACCTGCAGAACAAGCCATTTGCCTAATTTACAATAATATAGACAGATTCATACATTCCCATTGTCCCTCCCCTTTGTCCTACTTAAGGGCAAATTGCACAATGTAGCCTGAAAACAAGGAAACTTGATCTACTAGGGGATTAAACACACAACTTTGATCTCATTACTAGAACATTAATACCATTTTCTCCTCAAAAGAGCAGTCTGTCACACATTCCATGTCCCTGCCACTGTAACAAGTACATTCTTAGTGAATTTCCTATTTTCACAGGGTTCCATGCAGGCTGCACTATATGTCTGACTCTCACCGAATTATATTTCCATTCAAATGTAGAGGCACAATATATTTTTTTTGTTGAGTGTTGGTCATCCTGGGATTTCACACTATATAAAAATAGGAGTTTTCTATTTACTTTCAGAATGACTTAATTTATGACTATTAACCAATTTCAATGACCGTTATCTGCTGTAGCAAAACTAGTGACTGTGTGTATGATATATGGATGGATGCTATTTCCTGAAGTGATTTGTTGTTGTTTGTTTCCCCAGCAGATTTATGTTGTCTATTAAGTCTTCCACCACCATCTGGTATAATTAATGACTTGTGAAATTTGCCTCTTGTAGCACAAAATCCATCGCATGGCAGACAATGCAGGTGGACTTTCTATTAGATGAGCCAAGATTTTGAACACAAAGGTTTCCTCAGCCAGCTTAAAGCAAATAAATAAAGAGCCCTTGCCACCTGGAATTTGTTCTCCTTCCCCATTCATTTTCCCAGAACAGAGGGCAGCAACTAGAATTTGACTATGACTGAAACTAAAGCTTCATTTAGCAACAGCGTGAGCCTAACCCACACCGACATCATCACTGAGATGTTGACTTCTGACTTCGGTGTTTGCCAGTACCTCTGTTTTCTTGTTCTTCATTCACAGCTCTTTCCTTTACTCAGTACTCTGTTCTTCCCTATATCTCTTCCCTGGCCTGATGGATCACCATTTTCTTCTTTCCATGTCTTTTTTCCTCAGAAGTAATACATACTTATGATAAAAACATTAGAAAAGCATTACAAAGCAAAAGTCTGATATCATGCAAAATAAGTAAACATTGCTTATAGATTCTTTTGTTTCCATTGATAAATTTTCTATGCATATTACAGTGTAAATAATACACATTTATCTTTGTTTTATAGAAAGGATATCATACTATACAAACAACTTTGGATTTCTTTCCTACTTAAAATATGTTTCAGCATCATTTCAAATCAGCACATATAATCTCACCACATTTTTTATACAATAAGGGATATCTGACGAACAAGAAGTGTTGAAATAAGAAAGCCCCAGGGCTTTACTCAGCTATCACTGGCAAGGTGGCTTTCTCCTGGTTACAAAATGGCTGTAGTAGGAGCAGGGAGCATATTCTGACACACCAAAGCACAGTATTCAAAGGACTGCCTTTTCTTGTTCCGTTAAGAATGAAACAACTTTTCCCAGAAGACCTCTGGAAAGTTTCCCCTCACACACGTCATTGGTCAGATTACACCAAATGCCCACATCTAACCCAATTACCAGCAAAGTGAGTGGAGCCACAGTGATTGTCTAAGACCATTTAGGATGTAGCCCAGGAGTGACATGGAATGGGGCATTCCTTCAGTCACAAAGAAGGAGGTGGACATAATTGGAGTTCTACCAATAAGGAAGAATAGGGAAATAGTGGTTGTTTAAACAACTAAGTCAGTTATATTCTCTCTACTCTTCATTTTTCAAAACTATGCCAGGTATCCTCAGACATTTATTCTTTCATCTAAATTTGAGAACCTGTCATATTCTTTCAAAGTCCACCTGAATTTTGATTGGGATGACAAAAAAGTTCTAGATTATTTTTCTTTGTGTGTGTCTGCTTGTGGGGAAAAAAGATCTCTACAGTCTTATGTATTTTTTAGCCACAAATATGGATATCTTTCCATTTATTTATTAAGTTCCCCTTTTAAGTCCTTAAAAGAGTTGTAAATTGTTCTTCATGAAATTCTATATGTTCTTTGTTAGATTAGTTTCTAGACATTTTACAGTTTCATTGCTATTATTTGGAGTATCATATTTCTTTCTTGTTTTTTTGAAGATTTTATTGGGGAATTGGGGAAGGGGTACAGCATTGAGGAATTGGGAAAGGGGAACAGACAAGTTGCTGTCTTTTTGTTCTGCAGTCTAGTTGTGGAGGACATCGCTTCACTGGCCCATGTTGGTATCATCAGTGCGCTCTTCCTGGGTGAGGTAGTTGCTCACCAGCCTCTGGACAGCCGCTCACAGCAGCTCATGAAAGTGCACGCCAGCTGCCAGCCAGCCCCACTGCAGCCTACGCTGTCTCCGGTGACTCAAGGTAGCCCAGCTCCAGGTCGAGCTGTTGTTCACCATCTTAGCTGTAGAGGGTGCAGTGTCACTGGCCCTCATGTGCCATCCAAACTGGGCCCTGCTGCTCAGAGCTGTCATCCCAAGCCAACTCCTAACCAACATGCCACACGGCCGCCCCAGAGTATCGTATTTTGTAATATACATTCTAATTGGTTGTTTCTGCTGTAGAGGAATGTTGTTGATTTTTTATTTGTTGTTTTTGTATTAAGCAAACTTACTAAACTTCCTTATTCTAATAAGATTCTTTCTGGCAATATTAGTTGTTTTGTCTCTTTGTTTCCAATTCTCGTGCCTATTATTCCTTTTTCTTGTCTCTTTATGTTGGTCAAGACTTCTAATACTATTTTAAAGCATAGATGGAATAGTAGATATTGTCTTAGTCACAATTTTAAACAGAATTTGTTTAAAGTTCATCACTAAATCAGATAATTGTTGTGGTCTTGCTATTAAATTAAGATAGCTTCTATTAAATTAAGGAATTCCTTGTGTTAGTTTTCTAAGAGAAGCACATTTTTTTGAATGACTGCATAGTATTGCTTTGCACAAATACATCGTAATTTATTTAAGCAATCTCTTATTAAGAAAGATTTTGGTTATTTTCAGCATTTCATTTTTTTCTATTACAAAAAAAGGTACAGTAAAAGTCTTTGTAATATTTTTCTCCACATTTTTGTAACTATATGTGTAGGGAAATTTCTAGAAGCATAATTGCTGAGTGGAAGGATGTGTTCCTTAAAATTTTTGATACATGTTATCAAAGAGAGAAAGAGTTAAATATTTATTTATCTTATTCTGTACACTATTTCAAGCTAACTAAAGAGCCTTAGGTAATGAGAAGAAGTTGGTTTTACAGAAGAATTCAGATAAAATTATAGGCAGGATGGTAGCATTTTATAAATGCATCACTTTGCAGTTTCTAAAGTAATAATTGATTTAAACAGTGATCATTCAACAGGGATGTCAAAATCATCAAGAGAAAAGTAGATGATTATAACAGAAGGATTCTACAGCCACTTTCTGAACTTACTTATTAGTCTGAACATCAACATGGCTAAACAACCAGACTTTATGAAGCACACAGCATAACATGTGAAATATTCTTTCAAGAAAGCTTGAACCTGGATCGAAGCAAGGTTATAGATCTAACTTCCAGTTTAATTGGAGGAGGGGAGAAGGGAAAAAGTCAAATAGTTTCAGGGGAAAGCAATCAGACATATTCAGAATAGGGACACCCACAAGTCAGTGACATGCATATAAAGGGGAGAGGTGGCAGTTCTAAATTAGTAGAGCCTTTAAGAAATGTAATGTAGGCCGGCCGAGTGGCGCATTGGTTAAGAGCTGGTTTTGGGATGCCAGCGGCCCCGGTTCAGATCCCACGTATGAGGGCTAGTGACACTGCCCTCGACAGCTAACGACAGCTGCACCTGGAGATGGGCTGTGTGAACCCCGACATGATGTAGGCTGCAGCCCCTGCTGCAGTGGGCTGCCATAGGCTACAGTGAGTGGCCGGCAGCCAGCATGAGCAGCCAAGAGCTGCGGTGAGCGACATCCAGAGGCCAGGGACCAATCTGCCTCATCCGGGAAGAGCGCAATGATGATACATACCAACATGGGCCAGTGAAGCAACATCCTCCACAACTAGACTGAAGAACAAAAAGACAGCAACTTGTCTGTTCCCCTTCCCCGATTCCCCAATGCTGTTCCCCTCCCCCAATTCCCCAATAAAAATCTTTTTAAAAAAAAAAAAGAAATGTAATGTAACAATCAAATGCCATGTGTGGTTCTTGTTTGGTTCCTGTTTCAGATAAACCTGTAATAGATGTATTTAAGACAGTTGAGGAAATATTATTACAAACAAGGTATTAGATGATACCAAAGAGTTATTAATAATTTTGTTACAAAAGAAAATAAGATTGTAGCTATGTAAGAAAATGTCCCGTGTGTGTGTGTGTGTGTGTGTGTGTGTGTGTGTGTGTGTGAAGCTTATGGAAGTAACCATGATTTTAAATAAAAGAATACCAGAGATCTTCTCAAAAATACTATAGCACCCCCCTCCCCACAAAACAAAACAAAGAAAGAAGGAAAAAAAGAGAGTAGTTGAAACAGGTATAGCAAAATGTTGATGATTGTTTAATCTGAGAAATACGCAGATCAGTTATATTATTCTCTGTACTTTTGTGAATGCTTGACAACTTTCACCTTAACAAGTTTTTTTTTATGTATTGCAAATTAACTAAAGTCCCAAAGGATTTAAAATATAAAATGAAATTCTTTTGCTTTTGTGAATTATAATTCTGAAAATATATATTAAGCCCTAATCTAATTTTCTTGATGTTTGAAAATCCAAAGAAATTATAATGCAAATTACTTAAATTAACACTCACTCCCAACTCATTCTAATTTGCCAATCTCTTTTCTGCTCAGTATTAGCCAGATGAATCATACTTCAATACCTGGGTAGATTTAGGGTTCCTTTAATACAGTCTTAACCTGATGTCCAGGCTCCTCCTCCAGTTTCTGATTTCATTTGCTTGGGATGAGCTAGGTTGTCCTCAAACTTTACAGTGTGTCTTAGAATCCCCTGGAAGGCTCAGTAAAATACAGATTGCTGGACCCTACCCCCAGTTTGCATTTCTAAAAAGTTCCTAGGTGATGTTGATATTCTAATATTAAAACAACCTTGAATTTCTGGGAAAATACCCACTTGGTCATGATGTATTATCCTTTTAACATGTTTAGCTATTTGCTAAAATTTGTTGAAAATTTTTATGTATATATTCATGAAAGGTAGTTTGCTCTATAGTTTTTATTTCTTGTAATGTCTATGTCTGGTTTTGGTTTTAGGATAATGTTGGTCTCCTAAAATAAATTGAGAAGTGTTCTTTCCTACTCTATTTTCTTAAAGAGATTATGTAGAATTGGTATTATTTCTTCTTTGGAAGTTTGGTAGAATTTGCCAGTTAAACACTTCATCTGTTTTCATTTTATTTGTTCTTCAGTGAATTGTTGGTAGTTCTTTCAAAGAATTATTCAAATTCATTCAAAAACTTATTCTGTTTAATCCACATTTTTTCATATGGGCATAGAGAAATCGGTTGTGTTCTCTTCTTACCTTTTTAATGTCGACGTGGTCTGTGTTGATATCCCTGCTTTCCTTTAGGATCTTAGCAATGTATGTCTTCTCTCTCTCTCCTTTTTTTCTCTTGATCAAACTAGTGAGAGGTATATCAATTTTATTAATCTATTCAATAATTGGCTTTTGGTTTTATTTATTTTCTCTATCTTTAAAAATGTCATTGATTTCTGGTCTTATTTTTGTTACTACCTTCCTTCCACTTGCTTTCATTTTTTTTTTTTTTTTTAGCTGAGCCATCCTGCCACCTGTTGGCAGCTCAACGGCAACTCAGCTTGGGCTGGCCTCGAACAGCTGTTGCTCAGAGCTCAGCTCGCACTCTTGAGTGAGCTCTTAACCAACTGAGCCACTTGGCCGGCTTTCATTTTAATTTGCTCTCCTTTTTCTAGTTTCTTAAGGTGGAATCTTAAATGACTGATGTGAGACCTTTCTTCTTTTCTAATGCAACCTTTTAATTATATATAAATTATACATAGTTTCCCCTAACCACTAACTTAGCTGCCTGCTACAAATTTTGATATATTGTATTTTCATTTTTATTCAATTTAAGTGACTAACTTTCCCACAACTTCCTGTTTGATCCATGTGGTATTAATAAGCAAGTTGTTTAATTTCCAATTATTTGGGGACTTTTCCATATAGCTTTATTTATTTATTTATTTATTTATTTATTTATTTTGAAGGCAGTGTCACTGGCCCTCATATGTGGGACCCAAACCGGGGCCGCTGTCTTCCCAAGCCAGCGCTTAACCACTGCACCACTGGGCTAAATAGCTTTTTAATATTGACTTACAATTTAATTCTGTTAAGGTCAGAGAACATACTTTATATAATATAACTTCTTCCAAGTATGTTAAGGTTTGTTTTACAGCCAAATATATGGTTTGTCTTGGTGAATGTTCATTTAAACTTGAAACAAATGTGTACTCTACTTTTGTTGGGTAGAATATTCTATATTGTGTAAATGTCTATATAAGTCAACTAGGTCACATTGGTTGGTGGTGTTCAAGTCTCATATATCCTTGCAGTTTGACTGTCTTTTTGTTCTATAAATTACTAAAGGAGGACTTTTGAAGTCTCCAAGTATAATTTTGAATTTATTTATTTCTTCTTCAAGTTCTATCAGTATTTGCTTAATATATTTTGAAGCTCTGTTGTTAGGTACAAATTGAGGATTGTTATATATTTTTGGAGAACTGACTTTTTATAATTATGTAATGGACTTCTTTATCCACACTTATCTTCTTCATTATGAATATACTTTTTCCTTTATTAATAACTCCAGTTTTCTGTTGATAATAATTGTGTGGTATATATTTTTCCACTCTTTCCTTTTAACATATCTATATTATTATAGTTAAAGTGAATTTCTTATAGACAGCAATCTGAAATTCTGTTTTTTAATTGATGTGCTTAGATTATTTACATTTGCTATAAATATTATTATGCTTGGGGTTCAACCTATTATTTTATTATTTGTTTCTTTGTTTCTCATTTTCTGCCTTCTTTTGGATTTTTTGATTTTTTAATATTCCATTCATTTCATATTGTTATTGTTTATTTGATATATATCATGTGTGTGTGCACACTCTAGATAACAATATACTTACCTAACCTTTCATAATCTACTTAGTGTTAATATTTTGCCCCTTCAAAGTGTAGAAACCTTCTCTTTACTCTCTTCTTCTTATGTTATAGTTGTCATATGTTTTAAATATAAATAACTGAAAATCCACATCAGAAAATATTATAATTTTTGCCTTAAAGAACTTAGGAGGAGAAAATAAATTTTAAAAATATTTATCTAGATATATATCCATTTACGTTGCTCTTTCTTTATTCCTAAAGCTCCAAATATTTCTCTGGTATCAGTTTCTGTCAGCTGAAAAAAACTTCTTTTACTATTTATTTTAGAGCAAGTCTGCTGGCAGCAAATTCTTTTAGTTTTCCTTCCTTTGAGATTGTATTTATTTTGCTATTATTCCTGAAGGATATTTTTACTGGACATAGAGTTGTGGGTTGACAGTTGTTTCCTTTCAGTATTTTAAAGATGTTGTTTCACTATCTTCTGGCCTTTCTAGTTTCTGGTGAGAAATACATACATTCAAATTGTTATTTCCCTATATGCAACATGTAAATTTTATTTTTCCCTATGGCTCCTTTCAAAGTTTTTCTTTGCATGTGTGTGGTTGGGGAGGGGGATATGGGTTGGGAGTGAGTGTGTGTGTGTGTGTGCTTAATTAATTAATTTTTTATTAGTTTCAGGTGTACAAAGCAATGTAATAGTTAGACTTTTAAATCTCTCATAAAGTGATAGCTCACCCCCCCAAGCTACTACCCCTCTGATATCTTATATAGCTGTTACAATACCATTGATTATCTTTCCTATGTTGCACTCCACATCCCATGACTAAATATACCTATATATTTAGTTATAGTTGACGTTTAATATTATTCTACTTCAGCTTCAGGTGTATAGCACATTGGTCAGGCATCTACACAGTCTATGACATGATCCCCCCGATAAGCCCAGTGCTCATCTGGCACCAAACATGATCTTTAAACATTGTTGATTATATTCCCCACACTGTATTAACTACCAATTTGTACTTCTTAATCCCTTCCCCTTTCACCCATCCTTAACCTCCCTCCCATCTTAAAGAAGTCCCTCTAAAAGTCCTTGTAATACTGGTTTGGTGGTGAGGAACTTCTTCAGCTTTTTCTTGTCTGGGAAGCTGCTTAACTGTCCTTCAATTCTAAATGACAGCCTTGCTGGGTAGAGTAATCTTGGTTGTAGGTCCTTGCTTTTCATCACTTGGAATATTTCCTGCCACTCCTTTCTTATCTGCAGAGTATCTGTTGAGAAATCAGCTGACAATTTTATCGAGGCTCCTTTGTAACTAACTGCTTTTCTCTTGCTGCTTTTAAGATTCTCTCTTTGTATTTAACCTCTGGCATTTTAATTATGATGTGTCTCGGTATTGGCCTCTTTGGGTTCATCTTGTTTGGCATTTTATGTGTTTCCTGGGCTTGAATGTCTATTTCCTTCACCAGGCTAGGGAAGTTTTCTGTCATTATTTCTTCAAATAGGTCTTCAATTCCTTGCTTTCTCTCTTCTCCTTCTGGCACCCTTATAATGCGAATGTTAATATGCTTGATATTGTCCCAGAGGCCCTTTAAACTCTCCTCAATTTTTTTGGATTCATTTTTCTTTTTGCTTTTCTGGTTGGGTGTTTTCTATTATACTACTTTATCTTCTACATCTCTGGTTGGAGCCTCTGCTTTATCTAATCTACTGTTGATTCCCTGTAACATGTTCTTCATTTCCATTATTGTATCCTTTATTTCTGATTTGTTCTTTTTTGTGATTTCCATCTCCATTTTTATGCTTTCCATCTCTCTATTGAAATTCTCCCTAAGATCACTGAGCATACTTATGACCAGTGTTTGGAACTCTGCGTCTGATAGATTGCTTATCTCCATTTTGCTTAGTTCTTTTTCTGGAGCTTTGGTCTGTTCTTTTATTTGGAACATGTTTTGTTGCCTCCCCATTTTGGCTGCCTCCCTGTGTTTGTTTCTATGTATTAGGTAGCGCTGCTATGTCTTCTGGTTTTAGTAGTGTGGCCTTATGTAGTTCAGTGGCTCAGTCTTTCTGGTCACCTGAGCCACATGCTCCAGGTGTGTCCCTTGTGTGGATTGTGTGTGCCCTCCTTTTGTAGCTGAGCCTTGACTGATAATTGCACATCAATATGAGGGACTGACCCTTGGGTTCACTGGTTGTGAGGACTGGCCTGGACTACAGTTGATGAGTTGTTGGGCAGGGGCTGACCCTACTGCTCCAGCTCGTTTTGAAGCTAGTCACTGGGGGCTCCAGCCCCAGGACCACCTTGGAGGGAATCCATTGTAGATCTACTTCAGCCACAGTCCGTGCACCACATGGGGCCACCCAGCGGGAGCCAGAAAGAAATCCACAGATGGCGGCTGCCCATGTTGTGCTTGGAAGCACTTTGAGAGGCCAAGCTGTGAACCAAGGGCCAGCTGCCGCTAGTGCCAGCCTATTAGAACTGCTCAGCCAGAGGCACAGGACATGCTCTAGCTAGATCTGCTTATCTGGGTTCCACGAACCTTTGAAAGTCTAGGAAAGTGCAGCTTGAGCCAAGGTAGGTGGTGTGCATGAAAAAGCCACTGAAAGCATCCTGGGTGTGCCTGAAAATTGGGCGGGGACAAGTCTCTAATTACCAGGGTGGGGCTAATGAATGGCTGACACTCATATATGTGTACCCATGCTGGAAAGGGGGAGGGCTCAACCAGCTCCCCATCCAGGAGAAAGCCACCTCTCCAACCTCTGTTCCAAGTCAGACAACTCAATTCCCCACCATTGTCCCTGCAGTCTTTCCAACTGCTGCCACAAAGCCAGAGCTCAGAGCAAGTGATTATGTTGGTGGATAAGTCCACGAGCAGTCCCTTTAAGAGGAACTCCTGGGAGTGCAGTTGCATTCAGTCTCACTCAGCCACAATCTCTGCTGGTTATCACATCAAAAATTATGGGGACTTTTCTCCCCAGCACTGGAACCCCGGGCTGGATTGGGGCTGGGATCTCTCACCCTTCCAGGGGATGGGGAGGCACCCCCACAGCCAAAAGAGCCCTCCTGGTCTTTAATAGTCACAAACGGGTATGGGATCAGTCTGTTTCACTTCTCTGACCTTCCTACAAGCCTTCGGTGGCTTCTTCTCCACATCCTTAGTTGAAAGGTTTCAGTTCAGCTTGATTTTAGGGGATTCTCAATGATGGTTGTTTTGTAGATGAGTTGTAATTTTGATGGGGTTGTGAGAGAACATAAACACAGTGTTTACCTACTGCACCATCTTTGTTGTCCCTCTCAAAGCTTTTCTTAATGTTTGGTTTTCAGAAATTTATTATGATGTGTTTGAGCTTTGTTTTCTTTGAGTTTACCTCGGTGTTGTTTGCTGAGCTACTTAAATATATAGATTCAGGCCTTTCTTCAAAGTTTGGAATGTGTAAGCTTTGCATCTTGCCAGGTTGCACATTATTGCTAGGCAGGAGGAAGAAAAATTACTTCAGCACCAGCAACCAATTTGCTGAAAGAGTCTTGTCAAATCCACTCTATTTATCCCAGCAGAGAAATAAACACAATAATAACAAACAAAATAAAATTATTTTTTAGAACTAAAACATACAATACTGGGAATAAAAATATCAATGGATTGGCACAATAGCACAATGGAGATGAAAGAGGGAAACGTGAATCTGAAGGTAGATTAAGGGAAATTATTCAATCTAAAGAACAGAGGGATCGGAGAGATAAAAAATAAATTTACAGAGCCATAAAGACTTGTGAGACAGTATTACAGGGTCTAAAATTCAGATCATTGACATCATAGAGGAAGAGGAGAAACAATTGGTAAGGAAAACGTATCTAAAGAAATCACACTGAAAACTTCCCAAAAGAATTCTGAGATCTAAAATACCTTTATCTCGTGGATAATATCAGGTTCATTTCATAAGGAAGGAGCAGCTCAGAAGAGCTCAGTGTTAGAATGTAATAGCAATGGTATATATAGGAACACCCCACTGGCTATGGCTCTAGGGATGTGTATTGTATCCTTAACTCTATTGCCATCCTGCCCTTAGGACCAACAACAGGAGCCCCCAAACCTGGCAGCTTTTAGTGCAGAATGGTTTGAATCATAGATTTTTCTCTTTGTTAAAGCAAAGTGAAGTTCCTGGTTTACTGATAGAAATTCCCAGCTTGAGAAGGTGATGCAGGCTAGGAGTTTGCCCCATTTGATAGTAATTCATAAAACCTTGGCTGAAGAAGCAAGTGTAAGTTTGAACAATGGTCACAATTGAGGGCAGTGTGTCTGTAGTACAGCAAGAAGCTTAACTTGTCAAGGTCTTGATGGGTAGTCAGACAATGCTTTGTAAATAATGCAATTATGGAAATCCCTGTAGGAATTCCAAGGACGAATTGAAGTGGGCTTCATAGATGACAAGCAGAAAAGCCCAACTGGTGGTTCAGAAAGGCATTGGAATGTAGGGGCTGCCATAGTCCAGCCCCTAGAAAAAGCTATCTAGATACATGAACCGAGCAGCATGCAGATGTTATAAGATGGGTGGGAAAATGACAAATTCCTTTGCCTCCTGCTGAAGCTGCTAATGAATTAAAAGCCTGTACAAAATATGAAGTCTCCTGCCAATGGCTTTGAGTAAGAGTCTCTGAGGTTAAGAGCCAGCATTTTGCTGACAAGTAGGTACATAGGGCTCTCACTAGCAGTGCCAGCTGGCTTCAAATGGGTCCTGCCTGGAGTAGACATGTTGTTTACTTTAGTCTATACTTACCCAGTGCCTAAGAAATGGCTGAAAATGCCATGTAAGGTGTGAAGCACCAGGTTGTGCATTAATTGATCTGCCAGACCAGATTGCACTGCCAGGTATGCATTCAGCTGCTAGCAATGCACAAACCTGGAATAAAATGAGTAATAATGCATATATTACAGATATACATGACCACATGCAGAGCAAAAGTTTGGTTGAGAACTGAAATAAGTAATTAAAGCATCTGTTAATGAATCTGGGAGATTATAAGGCAGAAAAAGATGGCTGACTCACTTGAGTGAATGTGTGATTTACCTGATTATATGGGTAAGAAAAGGAAAACACCTTTGGACAGGTTTCTGGGATGCAGAGTTGAGAAGAGAGCAATAGGATTTAATGTACTCAAAACAATTCTGTATTCAATCTCACAAAATTTGTCTTTGTTTTCCTGTTTCCAGATGTCTTGGGTCTGGGACTGCCTTTTGGTTCTGAAAGAGGGAGATAGTATTCAGGACACTATTTTATTTTATTTTATTTTAGTTTATTATTATTATTATTTAAATTAAATTTATTGGGGTAACATTGGTTAATCACATTATATGATTTTCAGGTGTGTAAGATTATAATTTGGTATCTGTGTATTCTATTTCATGCTCACCACCCAAAGTCCAGTTTCCTTCTGTTACCTTATATTTGGTCCCCCTTTATCCACTTTGCAGTCCCCCTACCCCTTTCCCTTCTGGTAACCACAATTCTATTGTCTGTATCTATGAGTTTGTTTTGTCAGTTCATTTGTTACTTTTTGTTTTATATTCCACATAGGAGTGAGCAGGACACTATTTTAATTCCTCTGAATTTGAGTGTATTTTTAAGGGAACAGTGAGCTGGAAAGCATGTCATGTGCCTAAGCTGGGCTGTAAGTGCTGTCATATTGCTGAGGGGTAGAAATAGTCTCATCATCAACGTTTCTAACTTAAGTCCTGTCACCTGGGCAGGGACAGAAGAGGAAACCCTGGCAAAGGTATGCTGGCTGCCTGCCCTGTGGTCAGGCAGAGACTCCCTCCCAGGAAGGCTGAAACAAAGTAATAAATGAAAACAAGTGGAGATTGTGGGAGATGGGTAATGATGCTAGAAAAGGGTGCCATCACTTTTTTTCTTGAGAGAACATCTCAGAGCAAGAGAATCACACTTTTAGCTGGCGGATGTAATGTTGAGTCATGGCCAATGCTAGGCAAAGCCCCCAGGTTTGTTTTCCCCTGAGAAGGAGAACTGGAATGATGCCACCCTGCAAGATTCTTTTGAAGAATGTACTTGGGAAGCTTAGACAAAAGATATTAATCAGCATCCCACAATGACTCGCTTGAATAGAAGCAGGTTGCAATTGCCATTTGAGTTGTTATATTGTTTGTGTTTATTGTATCAAGTCCCATGATCTACCTTCTGGGGACCCAGATCTACAAGCTGGGGACCCAGGAAAGCTGGTGGTATAATTCCTGTCCATGTCTGAAGGCTTGAGAATCAGGGAATCGATGGTATAAATTCCAGTTCAAGGGCAGCTGAAGACCAAAGGTTCAGCTCAGGCAGATAAGCAGGAGGAAAAAAGGGGTCAATTTCTCCTCCCTCTACTGTTCATTTTATTCAGGCCTGCAATAGATTGCATGATGCCCACCCACTCTGGAGAGGGCCATTTGTTATGTTGAGTCCACTGATTACAATGCTAATCTCATCCAGAAACACCCTTACAGACATACCCACAAATAACTGATTGATCTGGGAACCCTGTGGCTGCAGTCAAGTTGACAAACAAAAGTAACCATTATACAACCAAAGAAATTATTTCTTTGTTTCTAATTCTTTCTACATGTACCAATCAGATTCTAACGCTAGGTGGTGTGTAGTCAAATATAAGTATAATTGCAGAATTCGATAACTGGAGGGACATTCAAGATTATCAAACACAATTTTCTGATTGTAGAAGAGAGAAACATGTGGCTCAGAAAGATTAGGTGACTTTGTAATTCATTGTGAGTAGAATTTGGTATAGTGACTTAACTGACATTTAGAAAACAATGAATATATTATGTCAGCTAGAATGGACATTTAGTCTCCAACGGATCTCATAAAATAGATTATTTTACAAATTACCTAATGACTTTGCTTGAACTTAGCTTTGTGATAAAACCACCTTAAGCCACTGAAACAGGATTCAATCCAAATTTGCTTCTGATATTTTAACTGACAGGAGCAAAGGTATTTGGATGTGGAAGAGGCAGGAATTTTCTTGCTTTAAATTTAGGCTGTGACCTTAGGAATTCAGACTTGTCTTGACAAACTTTTTAATCATGTTCCATGGGTACTTTGTATAACATAAAAGTCTATTTTATGATAAGCTAGTAGGAATCATAGGTAACCATATTTACTAAATACAGCATTGTATTGTCATTAACACAAAAGACTGATTGGTGCTGAAAAGTATGAAGACTATAAGCACTGGGTGAACTGGGACTGTCTGTCTTGTTCATAGCTGTATTTTTATACCTATTAGAGTGGTTTGGCTGTAAAAGATGGCCTTTGATTTGTATTTGATTGGTACCTGCTCTTAAATAGTGTAAAATCTAACTGAGAAGATAATTCATGTAAATCCAATATGCAGTTAAGAAAACAAAGTGAAACTTCAAACTATAGTTCTAGGTGCACTGCTAAAATAGTTTCATAAATATTGACATGAAATCAAAAGCAGAGAGACCATCACGGCCTGTAATGTTGTGGGAAAAAAGAAACACTCATGAAAAAGATGGGATTTGAAGGTGGGTGAGATCTGGAGTATAGGCAGAGGAAGTGAGACAGAATTTTTTTTTTTTTAAACTTTATTATTATTATTATTAGTTACAGATGTACAAAACAATACAATAGTTATTTTTTTCACCCCTTACAAAGTGACTACCCCTCCCTCCTCCCCTGCCCCCCCAACACCCAATATCATACATATCTATTACAATTCCATTGACTCCATCCCTGCACTATATTCCACATCCCATGACTATATATGTGTTAAATTATAGTTGATATATATTATTCAGTGGCACCTTCAGATGTACAGTGCAGTGGTCAGACCACTACACCATCCATGAAGTGGTCTCCCTAAAAAGACATGAGTCCTTCTGATCTCCTAAAAAAATATTTACAACTTTATTGATTTCAAATGAAGGGGCTTACATAAACGAAGCAAGCAAAAGAAAGGTAGGGACATGAGTAGAATGACTTGGCTGGATGCAGTTGTTTCTATGGGAATATAAGACTGAGAATAAGGATTGGTGAAATTGTGGTGCATCCTGCTTGCTAAGCTATGCATTTTAGACACATATATGTGGGTAGCGGGGCATCCTTGTTTAAGTACAGGATGATGTGATTAAAAGGCTTTCTTAGAAAGATAAACAAACATGTCAGTGGTACACAAGATGGATGAGTAAAAGGATTGTAGGCAAGGAGTAGGTTAGGAGACCAAAGAAAATCAGAAACAGAATTGAAATGGTAGCAAAAAGGGAAGATTAAATTCTAAAGACACTCAGGGCCGGCTGAGTGGCTCAGTTGGTTAAGAGCTCACTCAAGAGTACGAGCTGAGCTCTGAGCAACAGCTGTTCGAGGCCAGCCCGAGCTGAGTTGCCGTTGAGCTGCCAACAGGTGGCAGGATGGCTCAGCTAAAAAAAAAAAAAAAAAATTCTAAAGACACTCAAAGAATGGGCACTGATTAGTTGTAAATTCACTAATGCTTCATTCTTTCAACCCTAAACTAGGGACTTAGGGTTTTCTTAACTTAAAGTAAATATGAATATTTACTTCATAAAATTAATCAATAATATATTCTTTTCAGTGTAAAAAGATGAACATACTTCTATTAAACAATCTTTGAATATATAGGAAGAATAATACCCCAAGTCCCTTCAATTTTGTTGCTTAGGGTTACTCCATAAGGGAACTACTCATTTGTAAAAGGTTTTCCTTAAGATAATTTCAGATGGACCTTGAAAAAGAATAAAATGATATAAAGTGTATAACCTCTACATGCCTCAAATTGGTCTTTTAAAAACCTGGGATAACAACACGCTGTACCCCAGAGGGCTGCTGTGAGGGTTAAATGAGTTAAAACATGTTAAGTGTCACCTTTAGTGTCTCAGTAAGTGTTAGCTCCCCTCCTCCCACACTTCCTCCTTCTTAGACTTAATGTATCTGTAATAGCCTTTTCTGAAATCAGGGCACTGTTGCTGTACATCAAGATGGCCATTTTCTCCCAAACGTACTTTGCTAAAACCATATAGTTTCAAAATGATCAACTATCAGGTCACAAAATTTTGATATTCCAACCAGGCCATGACCAGCCAGCCTCCTTGGATCACCTCAAAAATACATACCACATGCATGGAAATATGTTCTGTTTCCACACCACTAATCATGTCTTTCTTCATTCAATACTTTATTCTCTTACCTTCTGTGGCACCATACTCTCTGGATTTTCATTCCACCTCTTGGGCCAACACTTTTCTAACTATTTTACATATATTTTTTTTTTTCCCCTCTGGCCCCCTGTATGCTGCGTATTCATAGTTCAGTCCAGGGCACTATTCTTCTCCTACTTTGTTTTCCTCCACTAAACAATTTCATCTGTGTCACCATCAACAGGTCCAGGATTTCTAAATGTATATCATGCCCAAACCTGTCTCTGAGTTCCAGATACAAATAGATCCCTGCCTACATGATATTTTTACCTGGATGTCTCAAGGCATCTCAATTCCACATGTCCGAAACAAAACTCAGGTCCTGGGACCCACCTTGCTCCTATTCTAGTGTTTGCTGTCTTTAGGAATAGTGCCTTTAATTATTTACTCAGAAACTGCTGAGTTACTCTCAACACCCATCTTTCTCATGTCTTTTTACAAATTCATCTCCTCCTGCCATAAATTTTACCTCCTAAATGTTTCTCTAACCAACCCTCCTTTCTTAATCTCTATTGCAAGCATTCCAGACTCAATGCGCTCCCTGAATATCCTTTGACTCCCCTTTGATTTGTTTTCTTTCTTTTTAAAATTTATTTCAAATTTTACAAAATGAAAAAGAAGTCATATTTTAAGAAATCTGGTAATAACTTAAGCGTAAATAAATAAAGAACACAAATAAACAAACAAATAGTTCTTCTTGCTCCGTCCCTTGTTCTCTACTCCACAAAGGCAATTATTTTTAGCTCTTTCTGTTGTTTTTTTAGGTGTTTACTTCATAATTCTAAATAATATGCTTATGTTTCCTTTTCTTGAACTTAAAAAAAAAACAGTTATGTATTGGATTCTTTCTAAGGAAGGTGAAGATTTTACCTTGCCCTTACTTAATATCACTGTATCACATTTTTTGGGGTATTTATTATTTAATTTATTAAGATTACAGATGGAATGTATGAAAATGTGTCTTTACTTTCAAAACTTTTTGTTTTACCTGGAATTAGTTATTGCCTCATTTTTACATAGGTTTCGTTTTCTCTGTACCTATTAATATTTGATCCCTAACTAGCTAGCACAAGTGTCTATTCTCAACACATTCAAACATACCAATAGGTCTCTTTGGTTTCACTTTCTTCTGAGAGAGCTCCTTTCTCAGACGCTTTGTCTTCCTGCTTCAATATAGATTTGTTGCTCTTTTTCAGCCCTCTCTGGTTTTAACTGAGCATGTTATATGATTCCTTTTTATCTCCTCAGCATATCAATTATACTTTTTTTCTAAAAATTCTTTAGTGAATACCCCAGAGATTGCAATATGCATTTTTAGTTCATCTAAGTCCACTTTCAAATAAAGCTATACCTCTTTATGTGTAATGTAGGTATCTTATAACAGAGTAAACAAGTGTATTTATTCAGATAAACTATATTGTTTCTCATTCTTAAACCCTATTTGGTTTGGTAATGTAACTGGTTGTGGAAAAGGCATGTTTTTATGCTTTTTTTTCTCTCCATTCCAAGCCATTTTGACAAGAAGAACTTGAGAGGAGACTGAAGAATGGATGACACTTTTGAAATTTTTTATCTCAAATTATTGACAATTCTATTTAATCTTTTAATGAGAGACTTCTATGTGACTATTAATATTTGTCTTCACACCTATTAGTATCCAAGCTAGCGTGTAAATTGTGTGTGTGTCCCATTCCCTCTGATCATCTTTCCAGATCTTATCCTCTCTCAACTTTTCAGTGAGAGGTGCTTCTTTTCCTCTTCTCCATGGTTTCAATTCTATGGTGGTTCTGTCTCTTACACAGGCTTTCACTACAGCTCTGATGTCACAAAAGTTCTGCCCATCAATTTACTTATGGTATAAAGTAGCTTTGCACATCAGGTTTGCTAGTTCAGTAAATAAACATTTATAGAGTTTTAAAAGTTGTTTAGTCCCTGAGTAAATACTGTCTGTGTCCGCAGATGCAGAAATATAAAACAATACATAAAAGTCATATACTAAAAGTCATATACACCACATTGCTAAGTATCAGGTAAAATATTTTATTTGAAATATTAAACCATGGGAGTTTATACTTTTTCTTAAACAGTACTGCCTTAGGAACAACCTGAATAAATTTGAGGCCTTCAAATTTATCAAGCAAACAATCAAGCAACAATTATTTGTTGAGTAGGTATGTGCTCAAGCCTGAGTTGGTTTGGAGGAATATGAAGAAAATGTAAAATATTGTTCCCACTCTTCCCTCAGACATGTGGTCATGTCATGTGGAGTCCTCATTTGGATCAAAAGCACAGGTTTGTCATTTGATATGAGACCAAATACTCTTACTGCCCAGTTGCTGAGACAAGTTCCACATTAAAAATGCTAGTAACACAACACAGCTAAGTGTTTAATCATCTGTTGAAGCCACCAAATACTGTAGAACTTCAGAGCAGGAGATCAAAGGGAACAGGAGCAGAAAGCACAAACATTTATTGAGTTCCTACCTTATGGAGCCTGTGTTTTAGCTGGTCTGGGAACATGGGGAAGGAGAAATGCCTAGACAGTTGGGTTGGCCTTGAATGATGCATTAGATTTGTGTGGAGGGAGAAAAAAAGGTATCCTATGGAAAAAAGAAGGTGTGCCACAAAACACTGATAAAAATGATGCCTGTGTGACTTGGAAGGGGGCAGACAATGACCTGATGGATTCTGTGTTCATGCTAAGGAAAAGCAGGGAATGAGGTTGGACCGTAGGGTGGGGTGAGATTCAACAATGGTTAAAATAACTTTAGTTTTCAGAAGAAACAAAAACAGCACATCACATCACAGAAGTCCTTGACTTAAGGCATGACCTTGATACATTTTTATGAGGTTAAATGGGGCAACATTTATATAGCCCCATTATAACTGCAATAGGTCTTATTTTTGGTTGTTGGCTGATTTATTTGTTATTTATTCCACAAGTATCCCTTGGACTTGGGAAAGGAAAGAAAAATAAGGGTGGTTTGTGTTTTATTTAAATTATAGGAACAAAGAAGGCAGATGATTTAGCCACAGCCCTGGTCATCATGGGAAAGGTTTCCAGCTTCCATCTTTCCCCATTTCCAGAACAGAGGAGGGTGGATTGGTTACTTTGCAGAACTTCAGGTGATCTTCATTTCAAAGAATCTTTATTAGGCCCCACTGTGGTAAAATGTAATTTTGGGATTTCAGGGTTTCCCCCTCTCTACTGATATACCTAAGTAGGAGGGATTTCTGGGGCATGCTTGTGGGTGGAAGACAGTGGGTTGTAGGAGAGCGGAAAGCTGTTCCCTTCCTTTCTTGGTACTTAAGGTTGGTCCAATAACTAAAATGACATAAGGCAGATTCACAGGGGAAAATCAAATTTAATATGCACGGTAATTCACATATGCTTGAAAATTCCAGACTGTAAGACAAAATGAGGCATATATGTCATTTTGGACTACGGACAAGGAGGTAGGAGCCTGGGACTTCAAAGGAAAGTCAGGCAATTTACAGAGAGATGAAAAGTATTACTGTTTAGTACACAAATGTTTACTGGGACATCTAGATACAATGGGACACAGGTTCCTGCCTGCCTGCCCACCTAGTCCCGATTAAACTACAGTTATCTGTGATGATATTTTTCTCCTGGGACCTGGAATAGGGCTCCATTTTAAATAATTTTAGCAGTTAGGGGGAAGGTCAAAGGTTCTACCTGAGCCTCCTGGGCCTGAAACATAACCAACTTAAGATAATACCCCAGAGAATCATATTTGGGGGCTGCAAACTTTGCTGCCCTTCAGGTCCATTCTCCTAAGAGAGCATAGTAATGTTGGAAGAATGAAACTACCACGGTTGTTTGTTTGGTAAATAACTTCCTATCAACTTCTCAAGTTCCACTTCTTAGTGGGGAAAGATGCTGGAAAAAGATACTAGGCCATGTAGCATTTAGGTTGCGCTGGGCGCTGTAGCTTGGTCGGCTGGGCAAATGAAGCTATGGCCTTAGATTTTGGTGTCATGAAGACTAAGCCAACCCAATTAGGAGGCTGCAGCGTTTCTTCTTTGTCCTTTCACACTCTATGCTAGAGATGCTTAAGCAAATGGAATAGGCAACCACTAGGAGGTACCCAAGCTATGTATCAGCCGCCAAGGCAAGAATAAATGGCTAACAGAGGGTCCCCGGGCTCCGCGGGTCCAGGCGATGGTGCTTTTCCATGGCCGGGATTTCAATGAGCCAGTCGGTGGAGCAAGAAGGCGGTCTAAGAACAACAGCCTTTTAATCTAAAAGGCAGAGGAAGCGAAATCGCCTCCAAAGCATTGTCACTTCCTGAGATTTGAGTGCTTGGGCAGCAGCTGCCTGCACATCTGGATGCAGCAGCGTCTCTCCCTGCAGGGTGGAGGCGAGACGGAGCCCCCGGTGTGCGCGCATCTCCTCGTGCACGCGAGTGTGGGCCCGTGAGCGTCGGTGTGTGGGGTGTGTGCGTGTGTGTCTGTGTGTGCACGCGCGCGCGCGCACGCACGGTGGCTGCTGGAGCTTCCTCGCGTCTCACTGCGGGTTAATAACCAACCATTTAGTGAGGGACCAAGGTGACGGTGGCAGGGTGATAGTTCCTGCACGCAGGCTTCGTGTCGAAGGGCCAGGTTATCAGCCAGTCTCTGCTACACTCAGGGATATATATATATATATATATATATATATATATATATATATATATATATATTTTGGAGGGTGGTTATTTTTTATTGTTTACCTCTATCTCCAGAGAACAAGGGCGGGAGAGAGGGGCGCACGCTCCAGCTGAGCGTCGCGGCTCTGAACGGGTCGAAGGAGGCAATTTTCGGGGAGGGGAGGGAGGGGGACCTTGATTTCCACCAATCCCCGGGCGTTTGTCTGCGAAGTCCGGGGCGCAGCGGAAGGTTGCAGCGCGCTGCTGAATTAACTGATGAGAGCGAGTTCTTTTCTTCTCCCAGAGGGGTGGGGAGCGAGGGTCCTGGTAGGCGAGGCAGAGAAGCCCGGGGCAGGATAGCGGTCCCGGGCCGCCGTGGAAATTTCCAAGGACTTGGCGCGGTGCGGAGAGTGCGTCTGGGGAGGGTGCCTGGCGGCGCAGCAGCGCAGGAGGCGGGCAGAGGCGGCGAAGGGCGCAGGAGCATCTTTCAGAAGGGGACGCGGTGGACCAAATGCCTGGGAGGGAGCGGAGCCTGTCCCCGGACCCACGCCGAGGGCGACAGTGATGCTGCAGAACCTGCGAGAGCGACTCGCCGCTGCTCTCCGTGCTCACGGAGACTTCAGTGCCCGCCTTCTGCAGGGGAAGCGACCATGGCCATAGCTCGTGACTTGCCCCCAGCCACTTCCTCTAGAAAGAAATCCTTGAAAAAGTTGCATTAAAAAAAAAAAATCCTTGCCCTGACCTTTGGGGCCGTGAGGGCTGAAGAAGCGTGAGTGCGAGTGAAAGCAAGAAGGCGAAAGGTGTGTGTGCATGGGGGAGCCAGCGTGGGGACACCCTTCGCTGCCACTTCGCCTAGAGTTGTGTTGAGGCTCTGGCCCGTGCCCCCCGGGACCTCGGGGCTGCAATGAGCCCCTGCGGGCGGGCCCGGCGACACACGTCTAGAGGGGCCATGGCCGTACTGGCGTGGAAGTTCCCGCGGACCCGGCTGCCGGTGGGAGCCAGTGCTCTCTGTGTCGTGGTTCTCTGTTGGCTTTACATCTTCCCGGTCTATCGGCTGCCCAACGAGAAGGAGATCGTGCAGGGGGTCCTACAACAGGGCACGGCGTGGAGGAGGAACCAGACAGCGGCCAGACACTTCAGGTACTCCTGCTCTCGCGGCTTCTCCCCACTCGTGTCCTTTCCTCCCACTGCGCCGAGGACAGGGTCACCAGTGAGGACTGCCTCGCAGAGGCACCCCTTTCGTGCAGTCTTTCTTGTCCTACTCTTCTTTCTTTCCATTCCCAAACTGGAGACTTTAGTCAGGGGTCCTTTCCCACCCCTTACCCCAAAAGATGTGCAGACACCTGTTTCGCCAATGTATTGTAAAAAGCCTGCACACGTGTTTCTGCCCTGGCTGGATTTGTATTCAGTGGTTTACGGATAAAGGGTGGGAAGGGCAACCCAGGCGAACTTTGTCCCTTGCACTTAATGAGAATTTATCTCTTGAGCTCGGCAGACTTTTGAAGAGACAGAGAACCAGAAGCCGGTAGGCGGCATCTTAATGAGGTTAGGTGAGTGGTTGGTAACATAAATCACTAATGAGGACGTGATGGGCAAGTCTTGGGCAGTGGAAACATGAGCACCCAGCCAGTCTCCGCCGCTGTGTGCAGTGTGCCCTTAACACACACAGGACACTTACGGATGCCCTACTAAGACCCCGGTGCTGCATGATGTTTATGTTGATGCCTCAACAACTTTTAATAACAGATATTTACCCCATCTCACCACCACAAACTGAGCCTTCACAAAGATGAGGTGCTTCCCCAAGGTCATGTACCTTTAAAGGGTCACAGCTGGAATTTTCATTACAGAGCTTCTAAAGCTCCTAGATCTTTCCATTGGCTTAGACTGGATGCCTTCTGAAGGATGGGAGATGTGCTTTAGGAAGGGACTCGATATCAGAAAATAAAAATAAAAAAAACTAAAACCAGGTTGGATACCAGAACTCTGAGTATCACTCAGACATTGTAGTTTCCTTTCCTTTCTGGGAATGTCAGTTTAAATGTCTCAAAATAAGTTGTTGGCAGCAGGGGTTGTGTGTGTATTGGAGGGAAGGCAGAGCTGCCTCCCCTTCCTTTCCGCTTCCCTGGGCAGGGTGGTGGACACACCTGTGCTGCCACCACGGCCAGGTGCCCCTTCCACCTTCAGTCCCTGGGGCTGATGCTGCTGCAGCCAGTGCTTCCTGGGAGTGGAGTGGTCTGGGTGAGGGGGCTTTCCTCTGCTCTGCGTAGGATCTTTGCAAGCATTATATGGGCCCGTGAGAGGCAATTTTAACATTCCTCATTACTGTAGGTGACAAATGTTCAGAAACATTTATAAATTTAAAAAAAAAACTTTAAAAATATATGGTTTTCCTCCCCATGTTAGGCCCGCTCCTGAAAAGAAGGCCTAAGAAATAATAGTCAATTCTCTCAGGAAAAGGTAGCTGAATTCTCTAAACCCAGAGGAAAGACTTTCCTTTTCTCTCTCTCTCTCTCTCTCTCTCTCTCTCTCTCTCTCTCTCTCTCTCTCTCTTTTTTTGAATTCTGCTTTCATTGAATTTGAAATAACCCCACTCCCCTTCAAAGTATATAAGGACTAATCTCTCACCTCCACAACAGTGATTGTGGGACCCCAAGGCATCCCAAAGGCATAGCTGCATCCAGCAATTCTTTTCTCTGACACAGAAAGCACATTCACATCAAGTAATATAAGGGAACAAGGTAAGAACTTCCCATTGGTTTGCACTGAAAGTCTAGTTCTTCTTTGTATAGAAGGAGGAATAACTAAGCTCTGTTAAAGAATACATTTCTTTTGGAGGCCAGTTGAGTGGAAAATGCTTTATATCCTGAGAAACATAGAGTGATAGTTTTGGAGGCACATTTGCCCCTCGCTGTCTGTCGCCTGGAGTAATCTTCAGTGTGTTTGGCGGTCATTTGGTCTAGCCTCTATGTGCAGAGAATTATTTATTACAATGCCTACACTACAAAACCTGCCTAAATACATACCCCTCCAAGTTACCGCCTATAAAATTGTGTAAGAGGCATTGTTGCTTACTGAAAAGAGTTTGGGTTTCAGAGTAGAACCCTGAATTTTTAGACGGTGCCATGACTAGATAAACAGTAGAGTATCTTTGGCAAGTTACTCTATCTCTTTGAGTCTTACTTTCCTAATTTATAAATAGGATAATAACACCAACTGTTCAGGGTTGTTCTAAGGTTTAAATAATAAAAAAGAAACTGATGCTAAGTGTCTGGCATATATGCCTAGTCAATGGTGTTGCTATAATTGTTATAATTTTCTGTATAGGGTACAACTTAGATAAGGACATCTTGCCAGCCCATATGAATTCGGAACATTTCACCTGCCAAGTTTGTAGAGAAAGCTTATTGGTCCATAATCTGCCTCCCTTTCTTATACCCCTCACACTTAAGCTAATGAACAAGGATGAAGGGTTTAAAAAGATAGTAAAAGTATTACAGTTTGTTAAGTAAAAAAAAAAAAATTAACTCTTCATGTCTAAATCCATTTTAATCCATTGGTTTCTTTTCTCATCTGAATTGTTAGTGTGTGGGTAGTAGCGTATGTTTGTTCAATAATAGTAGACAGGTTAGCCAGAAGCCTTTATTATGTTCAGGAGATCCAACTTTGGCAAACAGGTATCTGTTTTCCAGTCTGAAATATATTCTGCACACATCCAAATATATGTACATAAATATCCACTATATACTTATGTCTGGGGATATATTCACATGTATTCATAAACCATGGAATAATGCCATGCATGTAAATGCCATGCATATACATATAAATGTGATCAATCAACTAATATATAAGTGACTACTACTGTGCATGAGGTATGAGTTAGGCCCTGAGGGATAGCAGTGAACAGGATGGACAGATTGCTTCCTCTTAGACAGCTTATCTCCTGCTAGGGGGCGACTGACAAAAACAAACGAGTTAAGAAATATGATTTAAAGTGCTGTTCAATGCTATGAGGATGAAAGAAAGTATTTCACTATGTTTATAAGCACCAGAATTTTAGAATACATTTTGCCCTCGGTACTTCCATTTTACTTTTGTAAAATTTTGTGATTTTCTTCTCCTAGCTCGGAACTTGTTAAGCATTGACTTCTCAGAGGGGAACCTTCCTTCACATATCCTGTAGGAGAGGGCAACAAGAAAGTAACAATGCTGCAAAACTTTTGAACTAACTAGGAAGCTTTCCTAACATCCACCTGACAGTAGAAAGATAAAGAAATCAATGGACCCTATCATAGAAACTTAAGGAAGTTACTATGCAACTCTCATTGCTTCTGATTGAATAGTCAAGTAGTATGGGGAAATGACACATCAAAGTAGCATGGCTCTTCCACGAGATCCTTACCCATTTCAGTTGCTCCTCAGAAATAAACCTTAGCTCAGAATTTATGTGTAAGGCTTTATTCTTGGCACCTGACATGGTGACAACAACAACAACAAAATTAACAAATTATTTGGTGCTTATTATTTGCATGGTACTATGCTAAGTGCTTTAAATATATTGTCTCTTAGTTCTAAGAACCTTGTGTAAATGAGTACATTATTATCCACATTTATTAAGATCAACATGCCCTGGTTCCTGTCATCCAGGGGATTTTCTGTAATCCCACGGAACAGGCATATATGTATATAAATTAACCAACTGGAAATAGGGCCATCAAAGAAAGGCAACGTGGCAGAATGAAAAACTCTGGATTCGGGGACTCAGAATATGGCTGGAATTCTGGCCATGTCCCTTTCTTGTCATGTGATCATTGGTGAGCTCAACTCAGAGCTTCAGGTCCCCCATTTGTAAGATGGGGTTTATAATTATTTCTTACAAGTTTGTAGTGAAAATTACATGACAGCTTACAGAAAGCCCCTAGAATGATGCTCGCCACATACCCCTGTTTAGTACATGGTCCTTATAACAGTAGAAACAAGCAAAGCACTGGGGAAGTTTGCAGAACATGACATTCCATTCTGTCGGAAGGAGGGATGTCAGAGAGGAGGTGGTGTTTGTACTAAGCCTTGATGGATGGTAAGATGGGGTAGGAGGAGGAGGGGAGGGCAAAAGGATGCCCAGGCAGACACAACAGCGAAGACCAAAGCAGGGAGAGGTGGAAGTGCCTGGTGTGCTCCCTGGGTGGGGCACGGACAACATAGTAGAAAGGGAGACTGGGAGGTAGGTGGAAGGCAGCTCACAGTTGTAAGACGGGCTTAAAGTGTAGCTCAGGAGACATGAGCAAACATCAAGTATCCAAGGGCACTGCCTGTGGGCCATATGGCCCATCACAGTTACTGGTCGATTTGAGGACAGGGAACAACACACCAAAATGCTTTGAAAATCCTGTCTATTCACTGGCTGGTAGCCATCACTCTGAGCAGCTCGTTCCTGTTTTCTTTCCCAAATTCTGAATGAAACACTATTCTAAGTAGCTCTATCTTCATGTGGCTTCTTTTCTGTCCCTCCTTGTGAAACCAGGGATACCAGAAGTTCAGGTATTTCCACAGCTGTGCTGGTGGCTGCAAAAGGGCACACTGGGGGTGGTGGAGGGGTTGAGACAGGTGCAGCTGCCTGTGTATCTGAGAGGTAAGTTTCATGTTTGTTAGGTTGGGGGATTTGTAGAATTCACTTGAAAATGAGATAAGGAAAAAGATGCAGTGCTTGAGAAAATAAGCTTAAATTATGTTGTGGTTTTATAAGTGGGAGAAAACTTGATTAGCAATAACCACAACAAAAACAAGCCATTAACATTTATTGGACACAGAAAATGTACCAGGCCTGGTTCTCAGTTATTATATTTGTTATCTTTTGTTCCCATAGCTACTTATTCAAGTAGATATTTGTGTATTTTTTGTTTTTCAGATCAGGAAATGGGGGCTCAGAGAAATCTTATAGCAAAATGATGGGGTTGGCTTTCCCACCCAGAGCTATTTGAGTAAAAGCTTTATGTTCCTTCCCTGATAACCTTGGATAAATGAAGCATTGCTGTATGTGTCTCTTGGGATCTGGCCATGGTCACTCCTCTAACATTCTCTTTCATCACCAGTTTTCCTCTTTATGCTTTAGTGATATTGGTAAGTTAGAGTTCCTGAAATAGGCCAGGTGGTGCTGGATTTGCTTGTGCCATTCCTTCTATGGAGAATGCTTTCCTTCGAGGTCTCATCTGCTCATCACCAGGCCAAGTATTACTCATCTCTTGACCGTACAGTCTAGTGGTGAAGAGCAAAGACTCCAAAGTTAGCTGTGTTCAAATCCTGATCCCACCACTTGTTGCGTTCCTCAGCAAGTTGGCCTCCATTGCCCATTTTTGTCATCTGTAAAATGTGTCTTCTGGTAGGATTGTTGTGAGCATTAGAATAGATGTGTTGAGAATGCTTAGAACTGTTTCCCATGTGTCATTAGTGCTTAATTCACGTTAGCCCGTCTTAAGGCAACTTCCCTTACTCCTTCCTTCCTCCCCAGGCTGTGTTAGAAGCTTTTCCTTTCTGCTTTGTAAAAATACCTTGTGGATATTATTGCATTACTTTCACTTATCCAACATATCTACTACTACTATGTGTCTACCACTATTACTGTAGAAGATACTGGAACTATAGCAGTGAACTTAACAAAATTCTTACTTTCTTGAAATTTATAGGCTGAGGAGAGGAGACATAATGAACAGAAAAATATACGAGTACAAATATCTGCTCGTAATGCTTGCATTTTTTTCGTGATGTATTAACAGTATTGGTCGCCTTTTATGCTGACTCATTCATATTTGCATTTCCAGAGCTGAGCACGGTTCCTGGCACACCAATTTTTGAATTACTGCATGAATGAATGTTTTAGAAAAGTGTGGGACCAGATAGCCAATCAATCAGGGAACAAATACTTAATGAGGTCCAGCACTGTGTTGGACCAAAGGAGTAAATGACAGCCTCTCTATTCTCAGTGAGTCCTTATTCTAGAACAGAGTTTCTTGGTCTCAGCACTACTAACATTTTGGGCTGGATAATTCTTCATTGTGAAGGGCTGTCCCTTATGCTGTAGAATGTTTAGCAACATCCATGTCCTCTGTCCACTAAATGAGACAACCACCTATGTCTCCAGACTTAGCAAATGTCTCCTGGGGGACAAAATCGCCCCTGGTGGAGAATCACTGCTTTGGAGAAACAAAACTAATGCAGTTGATGAGATTTTAAAAACTCAGCAAATATCATGCAATTAAGAGACAAATTTGGAAACTACAAACTATAAATGCTTTGACGACTGGAAGAAGAGTAAATGAATTGTACTTTGATAGATGGCCAGGTCTTAGTGAGAGAAGGGTAAGGAGAGGGGATGCTTTGTGGGAGATTTACTATAAGCAGCTGTCTCTATTGAAAACTTGTGTGAGAGCTGGCTAGGGTTTACATCAGTGTCCCACTTAGACTCTGGCAAGAGAAGCCCTGGCTCTGGGCCCTAGTTTCTGGGGACCTCAGTCTGCTCCTCCTCTGGTCTCACTCCTTCTGAACAAGGCAGGGCATCAATGGGGCCTTTGTAGACCCTGGAATTCCCTGCCCAAATGACCCACGCCCACTTCCATAGCCTGCCTGCCTGTGTGGAGGCCTTTTCCCCATCTCTCATCCTGAGGGTGACTTGCCCACTGCTGTGTGCACTCCTAGGCTCAAGGGGTGGCCAAGGAACAGGTCTTTGTGGGAAGGGAAGCCTGTGGAAGGAACTTGGATATGGAACTGTGGGGTTCATGTGTACACTTGGCGTGGCTCTAGCCGTGTTGCTATGTCTAGTACCAAACTTCCTGGAGTCTGAGAAGCTGGCATTCTGAGTTGTTATGCAGGTATATTTGTCCAGGGAAAAGGATAGGAGGGTGGAACATATTTTTTATGTTTCTTGATTTGATTATAATTTTTGAATATTTAGATACATTTGTACTTTTGTCCTCTGCTCTGCAGATGGAGGTGGTGTTTTGCAACTTGAAAGCCTTTTAGTCTTCATTTTGGAGAGGAGGGTTTAGGAAACTAGTTGGATCAATGGAATAATCATGTATGTTAGTATAGAGTATGGCCAGTTTGTCTTTTGACAAAGTTGCAAATCATTTTGGAAATGATGCTGTGTATCGTTAATGCAATCCCTTATGACAGAGTTGATGGACTTCTATCAACAATGCTTTTTAGCTTTTCATTCTGTTTTGGCTCTACTGAGAGCTGTAGGTCCTTGAGCAAGCTGCTTAATCTCTGTTTATTTTGTCATCTGAGAAATGGTGTAACATGGTAACCCACTTCACAGGGTCATGGTGATAATTAAGTGAGATAATTAGTGTAGGATCCATAGGCATTCTCACCTGACTGGGTGAGATGGCAGAATGCTTGTTCCTACCTAGCAAGAAGCTGGACTTCGGGGCCCTAGAGAATCAGTTTTTTATCCCAGTTCTGTTATTTATTCACTTTGTGACCTTGAAAAATTTACTTGGCCTTTCTGGGCCTTAGTTGGGGGTGGCAGTAACTTACCTGGAGTGGATTAGGTGCTGGATAATTGCTAATTATTAAGCCATAATGATGAGAAAAGCTGCTTCCTGGGATACATCCTATGCCTATTACTTGTATCTTTAGTAATAGAATATATGACAATGCAATGTGATCTTATGACACACCCTCTTTTTTTTTTTTTTTTTAAATTGGGGTATTGGGGGAGGGGAACAGCGTTGGGGAATCGGGGAAGGGGAACAGACAAGTTGCTGTCTTTTTGTTCTTCAGTCTAGTTGCAGAGGATGTTGCTTCACTGGCCCATGTTGGTGTCCTCATTGCGCTCTTCCCGGATGAGGCAGATTGGTCGCTGGCCTCTGGATGGTTGCTCACCGTGGCTATTAGCAGCTCACGCTGGCTACCGGCCACTCACTGTAGCCTATGGCAGCCCACTGCAGCAGGGGCTATAGCCTACACCGTCGCCGGGGCTCGCACAGCCCAGCTCCAAGTGGAGCTGTTAGCTGTAGAGGGCAGCGTCACTGGCCCTCATATGTAGGATCCAAACCGGGGCTGCTGGCATCCCAAAATCAGCTCTTAACCAATGCGCCACTCGGCCGGCCCCTCTTTTTTCTTTTTATGGTGTTAGTACTAAGAATGCTATAAAATCACCAGCAGAATTTTAGGGAAGATAACAGAGCCCAGCCATAAATTGCTTCTTCATTCGTTCATTCATTCATTCATCCACATTTACTAACTGCCTATATGTGCCAGTTAGTTGCTGGGATACAGTGATGAAATTAAGGCATGCTTCCTGATTTTATAAAATTTACAGTCTAGCCTAGTGTTATTAAGTCAGTAAGAAATTGAGTAATGTAGTGTTTCAAGGGTTGTAGTTCATCCTTTTTGGATAACTATGCTGAGTTTCAAAGAGATTGATTCTTTTCCCCCCGTCTGTTGGACTGTCTTCTAGCTATAGCACTGTGTGAGAGGGAAGCAGCCAAGACTACAAGAGCTGTGTCACTCCTTTAATTAGGTGCCAGGAGGAAACTGAAATGAATTCTGAGCTACACATTCCCCACCATTCAGGGCTTAAGTAACAGAGTTACGCTCTCAGAGATTTCCAAGTGAGAGTAATGAGAAAGGACACTTTGAACAAAGTGCTTGTTTCAGTTTATTGATACAACCAATATATACGTGATTTTATGTTCCTTATGCTTATTATAAAAATTTAGAGTGCTTATTATTTGTCTGATTTTGGAAGTAGTAGATACTGTATAAAAATTTTAAATGTAGTAGAAAGGAGGAAAAGCCCACTTGTAATTTCATGCCTTAGAAGTATTGTGAACCCTGTTTCTTTTGTACATATTTATCTGCATATGTGTGTATTACTAAATTATGTGTATTTTGTATATTTAGTTTTATATCCTCTTATTCACTCAATGTTTAACATTTTCTCATATAATTAAGTAATTTTTAACTTTTAAACTTGTGATAAAATAGCTTTATGATTTTTATTTTGGAAAAAAAATTATTTACAGTGAGTTTTAAAATGTTGCCATATTGGAATAAATAACTTTCTTCAAAAAGATCCTTAAAAAGGATGTCAAAATTTGCATGTTAGGTTTTTTTCCTCAAAAATTTTTCTACGTATATTTGGTAAATACTGAACATGGGAAATCACCGAGCCTCTTTAAAGAGTAATTCTTTTGCAAAGTTAACATTTAAATCACAAGAGCAATGCTATTTTCATTTGTAAAAATGACTGACATTTAATCACCTAGAGATAAACATTGCTAATTATTTGGTGCATATTCTCCAGACCATTCCATGCTCTGGGCGCATGTGTGTAAAACAAAAATAAAATAAATTTGGAGGGGGGTGGGGATGAAGGAGAACGGGAAAGGATTAGACAGCATAAATAGGTAACTACAGTATTGTCACAGGGATATGAAAGACAGTTCGGGGAATATAATGTTGTTAAAATTTTGTGGGGTGTCAGATGGTCACATGTTTTGTTAGGGAGACCACTTCATGGATGGAGTAGAGGCTTGATCACTGCACTGTATAACTGAAATTGATGTTGTATAATATTGTATGCCTACTGTAATTGAATATATAGACAGTCACGGGATGTGGATTATATGGTGGAAGGGAGTCAAAGGAATTGTAATAGATAGTATGATATGGGGGGGAAGTGAGAGGGGAGAATTGGGGGAGTGGGGGTTGTCACTTTGAGGGGTAAAAAGTATAACTATTGCACTTTGTTGTACACCTGAAGCTAATTAAAAATATATATAAATAAATAAATTAAAAAAATAAAAATAAAAAATAAAAATAAAATGAATTTAACAGTACATGATGAATATTTTTCTGGTAACAGTATATGTAGATCTACATCATCCCTTTTTAATAGCTGTAAGATTTTCCTTTGTTTAGATAGTTAATAATTTATTTAACTAATCCACTGTTATTGAATATTTGTATTATTGCAATTTCTCACTGCTGTAAATAATGATGTGATGAACATGTGTGTGTATACATCTTAAATATTTATCTGTTTATATTTCTAAAAGTAGTTTCTTGCCAGATTTTTGTTTGTTTGTTTTTGTTTTTGTTTTGCTACCATCAATTCTTATAACTGGTTTCTTTGGTTGTTCACAGAAAATCTTTGACTTTGGCTAAGGGCAGATTTGAGGTTTCTTCCATTTCAGTATGAGTAGTGATTACTGCATACGTAGCAGACATACAATGATTGTTATCATTAAGTGGTGAGATTCCTCCTAGGGAATTTTCAAGAAGCCAAAGCAGCTAAGACAGATTCCCATACAACTGGATATGTACAGTGGATATGTACAGATTCTCCCCTCACTGAGCATTGTGGAGACTTAGCTATGAGGAATTTACTTAGTGCCCTGAGCAGCGCCTTTATCTGTCATTCTTATCCTCTCCATTAATAGTACGGTGTTTCATCTACATTTAAAAGGTAATGCCTTCGTGGGACCATTTGCATCATTTTCCTAGGACTTTAGCAATGAAATAAAACTGCAATTTAAAAAGAAAAATGAGCTTTTCCTTCATGGAAGGAAAACTGTTTTAAATAAAAAACAATGGTATTTTCTGATTCTGTTACTTTAAGAGTTGTTGTCCTGTTTATTATAATTTAAAGTTTTGAACTTGTATCTGGAGCAGATCATACCCACCTGAGTGGAGGGTGAGGGAGTGGTCAAAAGGCACAGGAATCTGAGGATGGTATTTTGTTAGGTTGGGTTTTTGGAGCTTGAGTGTTGGTGGTTGTGATGATGTTGGGCTATGTCATCTCTACCCCATGTCCTTCACTTCCCATGCATTTGTTTTAGAGCCCTCATCCCAGTTTTACTCAGTGTCTAATAAATATTTATGACATGAATAAAAAAATTAGATTGCCTGAAAGGCCTGCTGACAGCTGTCTGAACACCTTTTAGAGCTAATTTCATTTATTGCCTAATATTAAGACTCCATGCGATATTCACTACTATATTCATTTATGCATGCCTCCATTCATTCCTTTGTTATAATTTACTCAGTGTCATAATCTACTCCTTTGAAATATCTATTCAGTGCCTTGTATGTGCCAGGCGTGTGGGTGCTGAGAATAAAGCGATTGACCAGGAGGACATGGCCTTCCCTCATAGAACATATAACCACACAGCACACATTATTTATAGGAGCAGCTCTGGTGTCCAAAAAGGACACCCCTTTTTGTGGAGGAAAAACAAACCGAAGTTTAAGTTCACTTTCAGAATTTGGCTGTTTATGTCTGCATTTGGTACAGTCCAGAGAGTCCCTAAGTGCCTCCTGGGGTCCGTTCAATGTTTGGCCTACAACGTGACTGTGGGGCCAGAGGCCTTTGTGCAGTTTAATGGTATAATATCTTTTGACTCTGGTTAACCTATGCAACATGTGAACTGTTAGAGAGGAAAAGCCCTTTAAAACAATGCTAAAAGATACATGAGTCCATGGGGGAAAGCAAAGTTCAACTACCAGTAAGATAAAAGGCAGGCTTGGACGGGGATTGCTGACTTTGTAAGCAACAGGCCTCCACTCAGCCAGCCCTGCTGCCATAATACACAATAGTAAAGAAAGAGAAGGAGGGGCATGTCACTGGGAAGGGGAAAGGAGGGAAATAGGACAAGGACACTGAGGACTGGGGAGTCTCTATTTCAGGTAGAAATACAAAGTCATTTTATTTTTTCCTAGTAACTGCTCCAACTATGTGATGTCAAATCTACCTCCCAATCCCCACCCCTGCTTCACCTTGCTGACTCTGATGGGTCTCTGACCAGCTTGGCCAGATTTTGTCAGTTTGCATCCACCTTCATTATTGGGACAATCTAATTCTGGTATTTAGCTCAGTGTTCTTGATTTTAAAGTTCAATGAAAACTTGTGGGCCTACCGGTTCCGTTTCCTTCAGCACCACCTGAACCTCCAGTGGCTCTGAGTGGAAGTGTGAGGGCATCTCTGAGGCAGAGCCCCACCCCTGTCTTTCAGGCACCACTTCTTCCCCATTGGCCAGGGAGTACATGAATATTCACGGTCCTTCCTCTTGGTGACTGCAGCTTCTCTGGTGAACCCTGACAGGCTGCCCACATCCTGTAAGGGCATATTGTCCAGGTTCCTTTGCATGGTGGGTAGCCTTCTAAGGTGGAGTAACTAGCAAACATGCCATCCTTGCCACTCCAAAGGGATTTTCACTGCCCACCCTCTCTTGGCCTCACCATCTCTTTCCATTTCTGTTTTCCTTTCTAGAGAGCGCAGGACCAGTGCAGCAAATGAGCCAAGAAAAGACCAAAAAAAACCTGTTTCTCTTCATTGCAGACTCTCACAGTCTTTACAAGTGATCTTTTTGGAACTTCCTCTACTCCTTCTTCCCTCTGTGTTGGCAGGGAGGGAAAGCACTTGTCTCCAGTGTCCACGGGGGTGGACAGGCAGTAGCCTCACCCCTAAAACATGGCATGCCCAAGGCTACTAACTCCTTCCAGTCCTTCCCCAGTATGAATCGCCTGTGTGGTGTCTAGGCTGGTTTTCTGGTCTTGTACAGGTTAGAAAACCTGTAGAGAGGTGATTGGCTCTGACTTCTGGCAGCTTTCTGAACTAAAAAGATGGGGCACTTGGCACATGTTGGTCTCTGTTTTGTCCATGATCATAATTCCAAGATAGAAGGAACAAAAAACCCTCTCACATTTTGTTATGCCTTTCCCCTGGATAAGTTTTCGGCCCCTACAAAACTCAGTCATGGTACACTGTTTCTTAAAGGATCCCTGTGGGCCCCAGAAATAGCAAAATGCTTAACTGGGTCAGTTCATCTTGAGCAAGTGACTCAAGGTTTCCCATTACAAAAAGGCATTCAAGCCCCCATCCCCTATTTTGGAGGCTTACCACAAATGTCTCCAACTGTCACCCCCCACTTTTCTGAAGATTCTTTCTCATTTCCTTTTTTTTTTTCTTGCTCAGGAAACTTGGGGGGCAGACCAACAGGTGCTGACTAAGCAGAGTCTAGCTGGGGGATGATCTCTCTCTGGCCAGGTACCCCTAGTCCCGATTCTCTTGGGTGTTCCCTCTTCTTCAGGGAAGGGAAGAATCCCCACTTCTCAACAGGGTCCTCTCTTTCCCAATTTTTCTTTTTTGTTGATGAGGATTGGGGGCTGGTCTTGGTAGTAGGAATGGATGGCTAATCAGACCTCCCCACCTCAAGCCCTGCTGGGTGTCTGGCTACATATCTAGTGACTCTCTCAACTCAAAATGTGGGGTATTTAGCAGCTCTTTCTCCAGCTTTGGACATAATTGCAATGTAAGATCCCATTGAATATCCTGTAACAAATGGAGGGAACCTGTAAAGAAGCCAGAAGATTGCTCCTAGTATATCAGATTTCAAGATTTATAATTGATAAGCAGTCCTAAACATCCTCGTTGGATTTTTAAGATAGACATGCAATATGGAAAATTAAGTTCATATTTCATTAGCATTGACTGAGCACCAGTTATGTGCAAGCACTACGCTAGATGTTTTCATGCACAATATATTAATCTAACCCTAGACTTTAAAATCAGCTGTTTTTCAGACAATGATGATGATGTGTTTAGTAGCCTAGTTGTTATTTATTTTGTGCCTGCCATATGCCAAGCACTGTTTTAAGCACTTTACACAGTGTTATCATTTAACATTCACAAATATTCAACGAGGGAGATATTATTATACATATTTTACAAAGAAACAGGCTGTAATTATTGGCCTAAGGTCTATTTGATTGTAGGTGGCTCTGAGAGCTACATTTAATGAATGTGTACTATGGGTCAGACCCTCTTTAAAATAATTTATGTATGTTAACATTATCATAAGGTGATCCTCCCCCCCCACACACACCAAACAACACAAATTTATTATTTTACGTTTCTTTAGAATAGACGTCTAACATGGGTCTTGGTGGACTAACATCAGTGTCAGCAGGCTGCATTTCTTTTCAGAAGCTCTAGTGGAGGATCCATTGCCTTCCTCACAGGGGTTTTTGGCAGAATTTACTTCACTTCCTTGTGGTTGTGTGGAGGAGGTTGTCATTTCCTTGCTGGCTGCCAACTGAAGGCTGTCCTCAGCCTCTCGAGGCCACCGTCATTCCTTGGCTCATGTTTCCCTTATTCCTTCTTAAAAGTTCCCAAGGGCAGGTTGGGTCTTTTTTTTTTGTTTGCTTTTGAAGACTTTATTTTTTGTAGAGCAGTTTTAGGTTCACCTCAAAATTGAGAGGAAAGGAAGGTACAGAGATTTCCTACATACTCGCTGCCCCCACACACTCATACCCTCCCCTATTATCAATATTCCCTCATCAGAGTGGTATATTTATTACAATGCATGAGTCTACACTGACACATTATAATCCCCCAAAGTCCACAGTTTTACCTTAGAGTTTCCTCTTGGTGTTGTACATCCTATGGGTTTCAACAAATGTGTAATAACATGAATTCATCATTGTAGTACAATATATATTTTCTCTGCCCTAAAAATCCTCTGTACTCTGCCTACGCATCGGTCCTCTTTCTCCTAACCCCTAAAAACCTCTGATCTTTTTACTGTCTCCATAGTTTCGCCTTTTTCAGAATGTCATTTGGTTAGAATCACACAGTAGGTAGCTTTTTCAGATTGTCTTCTTTCACTTTGTAATATGCATATAAGTTTCCTCCAGGGCTTTTCATGGCTTGATAACTCATTTCTTTTCTTTTCTTTTCTTTTCTTTTCTTTTTTTTTGAGGGCAGTGTCACTGGCCCTCATATGTGGGACTTGAATCGGGGCCGCTGGCTTCCCAAGCCAGTGCTTAACCGCCGCGCCACTCAGCCGGTCCAACTCATTTCTTTTTAACACTGAGTAATATTCCATTTTATGTATGTACCAGTTCTTTATCCACTCGCCTATTGTTGGTTGCTTCCAAGTTTTGACAATTATAAACAAAGCTGCTATAATCATTAATGTGGACATAAGTGTTCAACTCCTTTTGGTAAATACCAAGGGGTGTGATTGTTGGATTGTATGGTAAGAGTATGTTTAATTTTGTGAGGAACCACCACACAACCTTGCAAAGTGGCTGTATGATTTTGCATTCCCACCGGCAATGAATGAGAATTCCCATTACTCCACATCCTCGCTAGTATTTGGTATTGTTAATGTTCTGGATTTTGGCCATTTTAATAGATGCGTAGTGGTATCTCACTGTCATTTTAATTTTCATTTTCCTGATGACATATTATGTGGAGCATCTTTTCATATGCTTATTTGCCATCTGGTGAGGTGTCTGTAAGATCTTTGGCTCATTTTTTTCAATGAAATATAATTGACATAAAACATTATATTACTTTCAGGTATACAACAAACATAATGATTCAATATTTGTATAAACTGAAATGATCACCACAGTTAGTCTAAGTAACCACTATCATTACACATAGTTATAAAGATTTTTCTTTTGTGATGAGAATTTAAAAATCTACTCTCAGCAACTTTCAAATATACAATGCAGAATTATTAACTATAACTATTGTCATCATGCCATATATTATATCCCCAGGACTTATTTATTTTAATACTGGATATTTGTACCTTTCTACCTCCTTTGCCCACTTCACACCCTTCCCCCACTTCTGGTAACCATCAATCTATTCTCCGTATCTATGAGTTCACTTTTTTTTTGACCCATGTTAAATTAGGTTTTTTTCTTGTTTGTTTTTTTTTTCTTGTTAAATTTTAAGAGTTTTTTGGAGAACAGCCCTTTATTGCTGTGTCTTTAGAGGCCTGTCTTCTCATTCTCTTGATGATGTCTTTCACAGAGCACATGTTTTTAATTTTAATGGAGCCCAACTGATCAATTATTTCTTTCATGGATTGTGCCTTTGGTGTTATATCTAAAAATTCGTTGTCATACCTAAGGTCGTCTAGGTTTTCTCCTTATGTTATCTTCTAGGAGTTTGATAGTTTTGCCTTTTACATTTAGGTCTATAATCCATTTGCGTTAATTTTGTGAATGGTGTAAAACCTGCATCTCAGTTCATTTTCTTTTCTGTGTGGATGTCCAGTCATTTCAGCACCATGTGTTGAAAAAACTAAGATAGTTGTATTTTATTGATGGAGAAACTGAAATAGACAGAGCTAAAGAAACTTGCTTGGGATCATGCAGGTAGTAAATGGTCTATCTGGCTCTAAGACTCATGGGATCTGGAGCTCTAAGGCTCCTCATTATGCTGCTTTGCAGTAAGACCCGTATTGACATTCAGGGCTTTGAGTCACAGCCTCATACTTCCTTATAGTGCAGTGTCTTCACTCAAAGGAAATAATGTCACACGATAAAATTTCAGTCTGTGAATGTGAATTAACACTAGCTATATTTCACCATTGTTAATATCCAAGGCTGTTTTTACCACCCACTCCTCGAGGATCCTGCAAATAACGCCATGAACTTAGGTCATATGGAAGGTGTCTCTCCTTTCTCTCTCTGTCTAAAGTCTCTGATTGATCCCAGTGGGTTAGTGTTAGGGGTTTTTTTTTTTTCTATTCTACCTAGCTGTCATAACTCACTTGCTTAATTCTCTTTTATATCGGTGGGCTAGATGCCAAGAAATGATACCAACTATGCTATGGCTGGAAGAACTAAAACCTGTACAACTGTGAGAAACAGGAGTGGAATAGCCAACTGTGTGCAGACTATTTGTGTCACCAGAAGAGAGAAGTTATTCTTTCTCTTCTCTCCAATGCTGAAATCCCCAGGGGTTTTTCTTTTGGGGTCAGTTACTGTTTCTGAAATGGAATCCATGTGATAATATTTTGAGTTATTCTGAAAGATGATCTCAAGGTCTAATGTACAATTTATGTTTTTTGAAAATTCTTTATTGAGATAATGCATTTGTATTGTAAATTATAAACTTTATACAAGTGTGTATTAAGCAAACAGAAGTCTTCTCAATCTCGTTTCTTAGAGGTAAACAGTATACATGTTTTAATGGGTGTCCTTTCAGGCATTCTTCTATTCGGCTAAAATTTATTATCCAACCTGGGATACTTGAGGTAAAATATTATCATTATTCTAGGACAACAGGCTTAAACTAGCACTGTTTCAAACAAGCCAGGATGTATAATCCACCTACTGTATGTGAATTTTTCTATCTACATTTACAGAAACCTCTAGATATACTCCATACATGTATTTTATATATATATAGTGACATCCTCTGAGATGACTCCCAATGGTCCCCAACCGCTGATTTTCATGTGTCATTCCCTTTCTTTGAGTGTAGACTGGATTTAGTGACTCACTTCTAGAAGAAAATAGAATACTGTAGAAGTGATGGTATGTCACTTCTGAGATTAGGGTATGAAGACTGTGGCTATCATTTTAGATGCTCTTTTTTTCCCTCTTTTTGGATCACTTGCTCTGAGAGACGCCAGCTGTCATGTTGTGAGGACCCTCAGGCAGTTTATGGAACTGAGGTAAGGGACTGGTAAGGAAGATGTGGTAAGAAACTGAGGTGTCTAGTCAACAGTCAGTGAGGAACCAAGGTCACCAGCAACCAAGTAGGTGAACTGGCAAGTGGATCCTCAAGCTTTAGATGACTGCAGCCTCAGGTAACAGCTTGACTGCAACTTCATGAGAGACCCTGAGCCAGAACCTTCCATCTAAGACACTCCTGATCCTATGCAAGAAAAAAGTCTTTGTTGTTTGAAGCTGCTGAGTTTTGGAGTAATTTGTTATATAGTAATAAATAACACATTTATTAAGTAATAATCAAATCATATTACAAAATTGTTTTTAACAGCATCTTTCTTTTCCTACCCGCAACATATCTGTCATACCTCATTTAGTATGTGTACTACAAAGCAATTCTACACCATTAAAAAAAGATGGAGAACATATGAAATTCCATTTTAGTGTTGAACATGACTTTTCTTTTCTTTCTTTCTTTCTTTCTTTCTTTCTTTCTTTCTTTCTTTCTTTCTTTCTTTCTTTCTTTCTCTTTCTTTCTTCCTTCCTCCCTCCCTCCCTCCCTCCCTCCCGCCCTCCCTCCCTCTCTCTCTCTCTCTCTCTCTCTCTCTCTCTCTCTCTCTCTCTCTCTCTTTCTTTCTTTCTTTCTTTCTTTCTTTCTTTCTTCAAAATTGTTTAACAAACATTCTGGAAACATATTGTTCTTCTGCAATTATCTCCACAGGATAGCTCTTCCCAAAGAGAAAATTTCAGGGTCACAAAGCAGCGCATTTAATTTTAAATTGATATTTATGAATTGCCTTTCAATTGAAGTCATCTCCATTGTGACCAAAGAGCCTGCTAGCCTTTCCAATACTGAATATTATTAACTTTAAAATGCTTTGCTAGTGTATAGGTAAGAAATTATAATTTTATTTTATTTTATTTTTTTAGCTGAACCATCCTGTTGGCAGCTCAGCGGCAGCTCAGCTTGGGCTGGGCATCGAACTGCTGTTGCTCAGAGCTCAGCTCACACTCTTGAGTGAGCTCTTAACCAACTGAGCCACTCGGCCGGCCCTTAGAAATTATAATTTTAATGATTAGTGACACTGAGCTTTATTTCATTATTCCTGAGGATTTCCTCTCCTGTGAAGGACATTTCCATATCTTGGGCTACTTAACTTCTTGAGTTGTTCATATCTTTTTGATACCCAAAGTCTCCTGTGTTTGTTAAAAGAATGTATCTTTTGGTCATATCCATGTCAAATATTTTTTCCAACTTGTCTTTTGCTTTGCTAATGTTTATGTTTATTTATTTAGCTTTTTTTCTGTAAAGATTTTAAAATAATCAGCCAATCAACATCATCAGTTTTTTCTTTTATGGCTTTTGAACCATTCTGTCCTGATTCCTGCAGCCCAAGATATTTTCATCTGATATTTTATGATTTAACTTTTTGCATTTAAATTTTAGACCTATTTGTAATTTATTTTAGTATAATTAGGTAGAGAGCATATAGTTTCCGTATATCTTTTTTTTTTTAAAAAAAAGACTTTTATTAAAATATAGCTAACATACAGGGCCGGCTGAGTGGCGCAGTGGTTAAGCGCTGGCTTGGGAGGCCAGCGGCCCCGGTTCAGGTCCTGCATGTGAGGGCCAGTGACACTGCCCTCAAAAAACAAAAAACAAAACAAAATATAGCTAACATACAATATTATATTAGTTTCAGGGGTCCACTGTAGTTTTCAACATTTGCATACCTAACGAAGTGATCACCATGATAAGTTGAGCAGCCACCTGAAACCATACTATACTATCACAATATTCCCTCTGCTGTATATTACATCCCCATGCTTGTTTTATACCTGGAAATCTAGACCTTTTATTCCCCTTCACCTTTTCCCACCTTTTTAAGTTTTTCCATTATATTTGACATTCAGTATTATTTTATATTAATTTCAGGTGTACAGCATAGTGGTTAGACATGTATATAATTTAAGAAGTGATCTCTGACTAGTCTAGTACCCAGCTAGCACTATACATAGTTCTTACCATATCATTGACTGTATTTCCTATGCTTTACTTTACATCCCTGTAAAGTGATTATTTTGTCACTATCAGTTTGTGCTTCTTATCCTTTCACCCTTTTCACTCTGCTCCCCAACCCCTTCCCATCTGTCACCCCAACAAATCTAGTACCCATCTGGTACCCTACACAGCTATTGCAATGTTATTGACTATATTCTTATGCTATACCCTACATCCCCATAACTACTTTGTAACAACCAATTTGGATTTCTTAATTTCTTCCTTTTTTTCACCCACACCCCCAATCACCCTCCCATGTGGCAGCCATCAAAATGTTTTCTGTATCTATGAGTTTGTTTCTGTTTTGTTTATTTATTTTGTTCTTTAGCTTCCACATATAAGTGAAATCTTGTTGCATCTGTCTTTCTCTGACACTCCACTCAACACTCCAGGCCCATCCATGCCACCACAGATGGCAAGAACTTATCCTCTTCCCTGGCCAAGCAGTATTCCATTGTACCACCTCCTCTTTATTCATTTATCCATCAACAAACACCCAGGCTGCCTCCACATCTTGGCCATTGTAAACAATGCTGCAATGAACGTATGGATGCAGTGGTCCCCTAGAAGTAACATTTTGGGTTTCTTTGGATAAATACCCAGAAGCGGGATTACTGGATCCTTCTTTGTCTATTGTTATAGCCTTTCTTTTGCAGTCTGTTTGTTATAAGTATTGCTACCTCAACTTTTTTTTGTTTCCATTTTCATGAAATATCTTTGTTCCTTTACTTTCAGTATGTATGTGTCTTTTGATCTGAAGTGAATCTGTTTTAGGCAGCATATGTAAGGGTTTTGTTTTGTTATCCATTCAGCCTTCCTGTGTCTTTTGATTGGAGCATTTAATCCATTTACACTGAAAATAATTGTTGATATATAGCCGTTGCCATTTTATTATTCATAACTTTTATCTTTTTTTCTTTTCTGCATCTTAAAGAAGTCCCTCGAAGATTGCTTGTGATACTGGTTTGGCGGTGATGCACTCCTTTAGCTTTTTCTTTTCTGGGAAGCTCTTTATCTGTTCTTGGATTCTAAATGACAGTCTTGCTGGGTAGGGCACCCTTGGTTATAGGTCCTTGCTTTTCATCATGTTGAATATTTTATGCCAGTCTCTTCTGGCCTGCAAAGTTTCTGTTGACAAATCAGCTGAAAATCTTATGGGAGCGCCTTTGTAAGTTACTAGTTGACTTTCTCTTGCTGCTTCTAGGATTTTCTCTGTCTTTAACATTTTCCATTTTAATTATGATGTGTCTTGGTGTGGGTCTGCTTGGGTTCATCTTGTTTGGGACTCTGTGAACTTCCTGGGCTTGTGTGTCTATTTCCTTTGCTAGGTTAGGGAAGTTTCCAGTCATTATTTCTTAAATAGGTTCTCAATCCCTTGCTTTCTCTTTTCTTCTTCTGGTACCCCTGTGATGTGAATGTTATTATGCTTGATGTTGTCCCAGAAGTCTCTTAAATTCTCCTCATTTTTTAAAAATTCTTTTGTCTTTTTGCCATTCTGATTGGGTTTTCTTCTGCTACCTTTTCTTGTAAATCACTGCTTAGATCCTATGCTTTATCTAGTGTACTGGTGATTCCTTCTAGTGCATTCTTCATTTCAGTTACTGTATTCTTCACTTTTGACTGGTTCTTTTTTTTGGTTTCTGTGTCCTTTTTTATGCTTGCTATCTCTTTGTTGAAGTTCTTATTAAGTTTCTTGAGCATCCTTATAACCATTATTTTCAACTGTTTATCTGGTAGGTTGCTTACTTCCATTTCATTTAGTTCTTTTTCTGGAGTTTTCTCCTGTTCTTTTATTTGGGATGTATTTCTTTGTTTCCTCATTTTGACTGATTCTCTGTGTTTGTTTTATGTACTAGATAAATCTGCTATGTCTCTCAGTCTTGGCCAGGTAGCTTTATGTAGTAAGTGCTCTGTGGGGCCCTGGCATAGTCTCCCTGGGCATCTGCACCAGATTATTCAGGAGTGTTCCTTGTATGGGTTGTATGTGCCTTCCTGTTATAGTTGAGACTTACTTGATTGCTATTGGCACATCAGTGGGTGGGATTGACCCTCAGGCTGATTGGCTGTGGGGTGTGACCACGTCCACAGCTTACAAGCCATTGTGCAGTGGGCTTACTCCACTGGGTAGGATTTGCCCCAGTAAGATCTTGGTGCCTGTTGAGACTGTCCTTTGGGTATGCCACCTGTGGGGCTAATTGAGTGGTGCTCTGCTGTGGTCAGAAGCCAACCTTCAAGTACGTTGGTGGTTCATTTTTCTAGTATTTACTTTTTGTTTTTTGTGTTCTTTTTTTTTTTTTTTTTTTGAAGGCAGTGTCACTGGCCTTCATATGTGGGACCTGAACTGGGGCCGCTGGCTTTCCAAGCCAGTGCTTAACCATCGCGCCACTCGGCCGGCCCGTGTTTTGTGTTCTTTAGTGGGTATGCTTTGAGTGTTTCTTCAATGAATTTAATGCTGGATTTCTTTCTCCTTCCTCTCTCTCTCTTTAATTGAACCTTACCTCTCATCAGTTTCTAGTTCTGTCACCTTGCGCAAGTTATTGACACACAAAAAAAGTGGAGCTTAGAGAGGCAGTGAGTGGCTGAGTTAGAATGCAAATTTAGGGTCCACCGACTTCAGGGTCCACACTCTAAGCAGTCTCGCTTATGGGCTCAAAAGTGTTTTGGAAACTTCCTTATTTCGAGCCTCTTCTCATCTCATCCCTTCCCTTCCATTCCCTTCCTTTCTTTTCCCTTCCCTTCCTTTCCCTTCCCTTCCCTTCCCTTCCCTTCCCTTCCCTGCCCTTCCCTTCTTTCCCTCCCTCTCTCTCTCCCCCTCTCTCCCTCTACTTCTCCCTTTTCTTCTCCTCTTCTTTTTATTTACTTTCTCCTTCTTCCCACCATCCCTTCTCTTTCTCCCCCCTCCTCTCTTTCTTCATCCCTCCTCCTTTTCTGTCCCCCTCCTTCCCTCACTCTTTTGCTACCTGTCTCTCTGCTACCCACCCCCTCTTTCTTTCTCCCTTTCGCTCACCTTCCCCCCCTGCCCCCCACTCCCCTGCTTATTGTATATGGATCCTCTAAATCTGGTTACCAAACCTCATCCCAGAATGCATTGTGCTTGAATCATTGTGATGGAAATCTGCAATTGATATACCAGGCATCCAGATGTACCATTACAGTGACTGGAAGCAAGTATGATGGACTTCTGACTTTAAGAACAATGGATTTCATCATATAGCATTGCTACCTGTGAGTGGATTTTGTGTATGTGTGTTGGAGGGTGGGGGGTGTTCCTGAATTTGTGTTTTTTGTTTGTCCTGACCACTTTATTCTTTTCCTGATTATTCTAAGTCCTTAATTCCTTCAGTACCTCAAGGACTCTTGCTGCATAGTCTCCTGTTACCCTTCACTACCCTAAGGTCTTCAGTTTGACAGGAAACACAGCTCACTCTGAGAATCTTAAATCAAATGAATCTGGTTTCTGGAAATATCATTATTTTAGGAGGGAGCACTAGAGGGTGGATAGGAAAATAGTTTGGATTTTTGTAGGGAAATGGAAAGCAAGAGGCAAAATAGAAGTCCTGTTCAGAAGAGAGGAAACAGGGATAGGTTTTAAAAATGTGTGTGTTAATTTTGCTATATTTTCTCTGCATGAATCTTACTTCAGAGAAAGACTGACTGCTCTAAACCAAGTCTTTTGATTATGTTAAGTGAAATAAGTCAGACAGAGAAAGACAAATACCATATGATCTCACTTATAAGTGGAATCTGAAAAACTGAATGAATGAGCAATGTAAACAGAAACTGTCTCATAGATATAGAGGAAAAACAGGGTTGCTAGTTGGGAGAGGGGTGGGGATGAGGGAGAAGGGGAAGGGATTAGACAGCACAAAAAAGGCAACTACCAATATTGCCACAGAGATATGAAGACAGTTCGGGGAATATAATTAATAATGTTGTCAATATTTTGTGGGGTATCAGATAGTCACATGTCTTGTTTGGGAGACCATTTTGTGGACTGAGTAGAGGCTTGATCAGTGCACTGTATACCTGAAGCGGAGGTTATATACCAACTGTAATTGAATATATATATAGATAGTCACGGGATGTGGATTATACGGTGGGAGTCAGAGGAAGGGTAATAGATATATATGATATGGGGGGGAAGAGTGGGGTGGCGAATTGGGGGCGGGGGGTTGTCACTTTGGGGGTAAAATGTATAACTATTGCACTGTTGTACACCTGAAACTAATTAAAAAATAAATAAATAAATAAATAAAAATAAACCAAGTCTTTTGTTAGTAAAGTACAGGTTTGTCCTAGGTGGTTGAGATGGGGATGGGAAAGGAGTTGAAAAATGACAAAAATAGAAACTCCTTACTTTCAAGTGATAAAATATACAACTCTGCTTAGCACATCTTTTTTTCCCCAACAAATCATTGCTGAGCGCCTACTGTGATGGAATACGAAGAAAGGGTAAGATATAGTCCCTGATCTCCAGGTGTCTGTAGACAGTGGGTCAGACCACTGAGTACTGGTATTTGAGAGGAGACAATGCTGAATTTGTTCCCGAAGGATGAGTGGAAATTGGAGTGGCAGAGAAGTAGTAATGGCACATTCTGAACCTGAGAAAGAGCATGAGAAATGATTTTGGGTTTCAAATTAGTCCTGAAGGGTTGCTTTTAGCAAAACAAGAGAAATGAAAGAAAATCTTGGGCAGTTAAGATATGGTTTAATAGGAGTTTGGGGGCTACTGTAAGTTCTTGGCTATGGAAGTAACTCGATGAGCATGATTAAGAATCTGGTAGTGTCTTGGGGACAGATTGGCAGAGGTAAGGACAAGAGTTAAAAAACAGTCATGTGAAGAGCCCTATGTAGAGTGCAGACAATTGGAATATTATGGAATCAGTAGATCTAAGAGACTCAGTAGAAAACCTTCCTGATTAAAAAAAAAAAAGATTTAGTAGAATTAATGGAAGAGAGGGAACATGCACATAAATAAGGTTTGAGCCTAAAGCGCTACTGTTCAAAACTGGACTGACAAGCAAATTGACATTATTTACAAACTCTTGTCTTGAATCATAGAATCTGGGCTGGAATTGAGGTTTCTTTTGCCAAGTGAGCCAGTTATTTCATTTTTTTCTTTAATTTTTTCCCCCAGTTTTTAGATGGGATTCTTCATGCATTCTCGTAGCTCTTTCCTCAGTTATATGTTGAATTATCTTTAAGCGATCCTCCAGTAGATGCTCCCGTGAGTGAAAAGTCAAAGTTATCACCATGATGGCATAAATAGAAAAGGAGGTTAAAACTCTGTTAGGAGATCTTCAGGCTGGCTTCCTTCTTTTTCTTGGATAATATGGGATAACTATAGTTGAGAACTCTTTTATGGCTAAGTGTCTACAATGAATGCTAGGACTAGTGAGCATGGAGGAGGGAAGAGGAGAGTATTAGGCTAGACCAGTTCCATATTAGCTACTTTGTGAACCCTTCTGTTCTGGCCCATCGTTCAGTGGATGTTGATGCACCAGGTTAAGCAAGTGGGGGTCTGGATAGATGGGAGAGGCAGACTCCCTGACATACTTTCCCCGTTCGTTTATCCCTCTTCACGTAAACCAGCCTGTGCTTTAATGACCACAAAGTGATTATTCCACGTGTACCCTTTACCCTGCAACACTCCCAAACATAGATACTCATAACTATAGCAAATACAAAATATTTTTTTCAATAGACAGACATTTTTAAAAAATGAAAATCTCTAAATTTGCATTATGAGCAAATACCAAGGTATAAATAGAGCATATTTGCTGGTGCCAGGTATTTTACCAATGATTAGTCAGCCCATATGGCCTAGAACAGCTTCCTGCTGGCAACACATGCCACGGCTCCATGGACATTCCTAGCATATTCCAGATATAAAAGTACCTGTGTGAGAAGTTAAAGCAATTACCATAAAATTGGTAAATTGAGCATATGCATAAATTCATCAATATTGGTATAATTAAGTGGACATTCCAAAGATTCTGTTTTGTTGTTGAACATCAGGGGTATCTGGCTTAGTTCTTTAGGTTCACTGAAACAGGGTGACATTTGTGGATGAGTGGTTACCCCAGCCCTTTCGCACAGGCTGGAATCCTCTTGCTTCTTCTCATTTTCAGCTCCCTTGCACATTATCCCATTTTCTATCCCCGTTGGTTTCTGTGTGGAAATAAGTCTTCCAACATTTGTTCTGTGCTTTTTCTGTTTTCTTTGTTGACATATTGTTTATATGCTGGTTTTAATGCACTGAGTTTTCATGGCCTCTTATTTTACCTATTTTTACTTTATGTTGAAAATGAATTCAATAATAATAATTATAATAATAATAATGGCTACCTTTGAGAAATGTGACAGGTTTGATGCAAAGTATGATTTTATTTAGTGCCCTCTATTAACCTGTGAGGTTAAGTACCATTTCATTCCTATTTTCCATTTGAAAAATTGAGGCTTCAAGAGTTTATGAGACATACCCAAGGGCTCATATGTAGTAAGAAATTGAGGCAGAACTCAGATTCAGGATAGTTTGTTTCCAAAGCCTACTAACTATGAACTATTACTATACCAGCATATTCATGGATAATTCATATTTGAACTGTAAATAATACAGATGTGTTTCACATTAAAGTTGTTCAAAAATTATAGAATAAAACATTGTCAACATAAATATTAATCTCTACATACCAACCAGTTTTTCCAATAATACAAGAAACTAAAGTTTTTTGCTAAATTAATAAAAAAACATGGTATACTCAGTTTAGCAAAGTTTTTTAATTTTCCCATAATGACTACTTTAATGCTTTTTAGGAATTCAAGTATCAAATTATTAATTTCTTTGTAAAATTTCTGTGATGGCCCTACTTGGTTGGCATACCAAATGCGAACATAGTCTGTCTTTTGGTTAATCCAGCAATGACTAGAGTAACTTACATTTATAAACAAGAGCAGCAGCAATTAAAAATCACAGCGAGTTCCCCACAATGCTGATGATGCACTGATGAAGCATGTCTTTTTTTTTAACAATCGTGGGAATTTTAAAACTGTATGTGTCAGGCACAAAAGAAGCATTGTTATAGAGCCAAGTGTTGCACAGCAGCCAGGCTCCTCTGTAGACTGTCAAACAAGAATTCTTGGAAAACTCTAAACATGTGGTAATTCTAGTATTTGAATAGTCAATTTTAATAACTCTTAAAAATTGTAGATTGTTAGTAGGTGAAACTTTGTCACAAATAAAAGTTAAAATCTGTGGAGAGACATTTGGCTATTAGAACTCGAGAAGGGTCTTATTGTTTTCTTCACTTTATGTCCAATCACTAGAATCTGTTGTTCCAGGCTAAAAGTGATCCCAGGCAAAAAGAGCAGGAGGCGAGAGTTTAAAAGCTATTGTAGTTAGTTTATATGTGTAATTAGAGGACAGGGAGGATCATATTATTAGTAACTCTTTCCCTTTAGAGTATACACCAGAATTTATGGAATAGTTCACCAACTCATCTTGATTTTGCTTTAAGCACCCACAAGTCTGGTAGGTGGGGTGGTTACCAGTACCAGCAGTTTACAAACAAGCACCAGAGTAAGAAAGTACTGGTCCAATATCAAACTTGCTAGTTCCTCACCCTTTTGAATGTCCCTGCCCTCCTTTTTGCCAATGGGATAAAATCTAAACTTCTTAACCAGCCATATAAAGCCCTTCACAGTCTGCGCCCTGCTAGCTTTCCTTTGTAAACCATTACATGTTTATTTACCACGTGTTTTCTGCCTTCTAACCATCCCAAGCACTTGTGGCTCTGTTTATCTGTGGCTCAGGGTTTCCCAAATTTAGGATTTAATGGCTTAGAAAATTACCAAAGAAATGAATAAGTGGACAGTGTTGATAATTTTGTTTTTTGGCAAGTAAGGAAATGATAAAATACAACCACTTTATTCAAGACTTTGCATGTTAACACCAAAATACAGAAAGGCCATAATCTCAGAAGAAAGGCTGCTAATGAAAATAAAATATGAAAGCCTGCCTCATTGCCTGTATTTTCCTCATTTTGCCAGAGACTGTGGAAGAAAATTGTTTTGGACTTGCACTGGCCTGTGGTATTTGGAAAATTCATGCCTTTGGACATCCTCTTTTCTCTGATAGGAATTCCTGACTTCTCATGTCTGTAGCCTTTGGCCTGTCTGATGAAACCCTCTCAGTTCTTCAAGTCTCAATTTACACACTGAACTTAGAACATCTTATCCTATCTCCCTCCACCTGTTCTCTCCCACCCTACCCATCCCTCCAGGTATCTCTTCTTGGTGGTGTTCTGTGCATCATCCTCTTGCATACACCTGGGGCTCTTTATTTGCTACTCTTTCTGGCCACAAGACCATGAGACTCTAGAAACTAGAGATTGCACCTTAGTCACCCTCATTTTCAAAGTTTAGCATATATCCTTTTGCACAACACTCAGTGTGTATTAAATATTTAATAGATGAATGAACGAGTGAATAAATGAGTGGGTAAATACCTGGGTATTCTTCATGCCCTTTGTGTCTTGTATGTCTTCTGTGACTTGCAGTTTCAAGGACAGAGGATTTATTCAAACAAACACACTCACTGTATTGAATTAATTTATGTGTTTTGACCTCATCGGTTCTTCACTTTTTTTTGGCATGGAAAACCAATTATGGTCTTTGTTATCAGAGTGTCTGGGAACAGTCTGCAGCTGCCGTCTGAAATATTTCCACAGACTCTAATGTTGCTCTCGACTCTTCTGGTCAGCTTGTGTTTTTCTTTTAGTCTGTTCACTTTTGGTTTACCATGTTGATTTTCACATTTTTATTTATTTTTATGACAAAAGGAATGTTAAGACATGCTATGACGTACATAAGCATGTTCTTTGTAGTCTGATCTTTCTAAATCCACAGAGACTTACAATGCTTTGCTTTCTCACTGTTGTTGCTTTCAAAAATATGCCTTTTTTTGCCCTTTAAAAATTTTTGTCGAAATATCTCATCCAGAAAGGATAGCCACAGCGTTTCCTAAGATTCAGTGGTGATATGAGCACTCTTATTTGGGGTCATGATCTCTAGGCAATATGAGTTCCTGGGTCCGCATTTTCCCAGCTCACAAGATGGCTGTGACTTGTGTTATTTCACTGACTCTTGCTCAGACACAGGGAGCACGCTTCTTTGCCTCCCTCACAGAGATGCTCCCTGGAGACAGAATTGCCAAGAGCTTTTCTCTAAGGTCCTGCAGCCATGAAAAGCCCAGGCAGCCTTCAGTCTGGGCTTGGGTCTACGCCTTATGACAAACATTAGTTTCCCTTGCTGAAACTCTCTCTTCCTTTGCCTTTCATAGCATTCTCTTTCCTTATGACAGTAACCTGCTTTCTATAGAGTCAGAATACTAACTGCAATGACTGACGAGCACTGCCTAAGTACTAGGTACTTTATACACAAGATTTACAAATCTTTCATTTGTTATCAACTAATTTTCTCCCCATTTTATTAATGAGAAAGCTGAAAACCAGTGTGTTAAGTGGTTGGGCCAAAGTCATGTAGCAGTTAGTGTCAGAGTTAAAGATTCACCCCAAAGCCTCTCTTCTTTCTATTACATCATACTGTCTTCCTCATCAGCTGAATTGTAGCTATGGGGTTTTGTGCTGCTGCTTAACTGCTATAAAGAGAAATAAACTACCCGATTACAGGACTGCATTGAGAACTAAACAGGGTAATATATATATATATATATATATATATATATATATATATATATATATATATATATACACATACACACACACACACACACACACACACACACCCTGATATATTATATATATGAAAGGACCTGGCATAGTGTCTTATGCGTACTAAGAACTATTTTTCTTAATTCCTTCCTTTTCTTCTGTGTCCTCCTTTCTTCTGACTCAATCCCACCCTCCTCACCCCCCAACTTCAGACATCTCCTGATGATCCATCCTAGGCCTGTTCTGTTTTGTGTCTTTTTAGGAGATATTATTAGTTCTCTTGGGTTGAGTATAAAGAAAGTGACTTTCATTATTATTAGAATAAAAAATGCTGAGCACCCAAGTATAAGCCTTGGTACATAACTACATTTAGGGATGGGAGGAAGAAGTGCTGTTTTGTCAGGAAAGAGAGGGCAGATAGACAGGATATGGTTGGGTAGGTTGATACACTGCCATGGACATACTGGCCGGAGGAGCTTGTAAGAAGGAAAGGAGTTGCTCAACAATGTCAAATGCCAGAGTGGTCATGATGAGTAAGAAATGAAAGGCCATTTGATTTCATTTGGTCATTTGGATGTATTTGAAAACCTTGGAGAGGGCAGTTTCAGTAAAAGCGATAGGCTGGAGGCACAAGATTGATGAAGAAATAGAGGCAATAGTGTTTTGAGATATTTGGTTTGTAAAAGTCCTCAGATTTTAGCATATTTTATGGAGTTAGCATATTTGAGGGAATTTTTCTTCGGCTTAGGACAAATGTAAGTATTTTTATGGGTAGAAATTAAGGATTTCATTAAGAAGATGACTTTGAGGATGATGGAGAGCAGGGATGATTGATGGATAAATTTATATCAGTTTTGAAGAAAGCCTGAGAATATAACATCAAGATCACAGGGAGAAAAAACCATTAATCATATTTTTCTATATGTGGTTGTATTATCTTTTAACTTTTGATTTCTTCTTTTTTCCTTTGTTTATTAATTTCTTCTTTATCCCTTTTAATATTTTCCAGATTTCCTATAACAATAATCTATTACTTTTAATTTTTAATAGCTCTTATAAGTTATTCAGACTTATAATGATAAAGTAATATAAATTCACAGCACTAAAAAGCTATGGAAACATATAAGTTGAAAAATATAAATCTCTCCATACCCCAGTACCCCATTTCTGTTTGTTTAAAGCAATCACCATCAATTTTTTTTCAGTTTACACACTTTTTAAAAAATTGAAATGTAGTTAGTATATAATATTACATTAGTTTCAGGTGTACTGTTGTAGTGATTTGGCATTTAAATACCTTATAAAACGATCGCCATGTTAAGTCTAGTAACCATCTGTCATGATACAAAGTTATTACAATATTATTGAATATATTTCTTATATTGTATTTTACATTCCCATGACATTTATTTTATTACTGGAAGTTTGTACTGTTTAATCCCCTTCCACCTTTTTCACCCACCCTCCTACCGCCCTCTCCTCTGGCAACCATCAGTTTGTTCTCTGTGTATATGAGTTTGTATGTTCATTTATTTTGTTTTTTTTTTGAGTCCACATATAAACAGAATCATATGGTATTTGCCTTTCTCTTGGCATAATGCTCTGAAGTTCCATGTTGTTACAAATGACAATTTTCATTCTTTTTTATGGCTGAGTAATATTCCATTGTGTGTATGTGTGTGTGTGTGTGTGTGTGTGTGTGTGTGTGTGTGTATATATATATATATATATATATATCACCTCTTCTTCATCCAATCATCTATTGATGGGCACTTAGGTTGCTTCCATATCTTGACTATTGTAAATAGTGCTGCAGTGAACATAGGGGTGCAAATATCTTTTTGAATTAGTGTTTTCATCTTCTTTGTATAAATACCCAGAAGTGGAATTGTTGAGGTGTATGATAATTCTATTTTTAATTTTGGGGGAATCTTCATACTGTTTTTCCATAGCAGCTGCATCAATTTACATTCCCACCAACAGTGCATGAGTGTTCCCTTTTCTCCTGATCCTTGCCAACTGTTGTTATTTGTTGTCTTTTTGATGATACCATTCTAACAAATGTAAAGTGATAGCTCATTATAGTTTTCCTTTGCATTTTCCTAATGTTTAGTGATATTGAGTATCTTTTTATATGTCCATTGGCCACAAGTATGTCTTCTTTGGAAAAATATCTATTCAGGTCCTCTGCACATTTTTAAAATCAGATTGTTTTTTGATGGTGAGTTATGTGAGTTCTTTATATATTTTGGATGTTAACCCCTTATCAGACATATCATTTACAAATATCTTCTCCTTTTCAGTAGGTTGCTTTTTATGTTTTTTTTTTTTAAGATTTTATTGGGGAATTGGGGAGGGGAACATTTTGTTTTTCCAAGACCCATCAGCTCCAAGTCAAGTTGTTGTCCTTTAATCTTAGTTGTGGAGGGCTCAAGCTCAGCTCTAAGTCCAGTCACTGCTTTCAATCTAGTTGAGGGGAGGCACAGCCCACCATCCCATGTGGGAATCAAACCACCAACCTTGTTGTTAAGAGCAGATGCTCTCATCAGGTCAGCCATCCAGCTGTCCTTTGGCAGCTCAGCTTGGGGACAGCTCACTGGCCCATGTGGGAATCGAATTGGTGACCCTCTTGCTTAGAGCTCACACTCTAACCAACTGAGCCACTCGTCTGGCTCTGCTTTTTATGTTTTAAAATCAGAAAACATTTTTGAAAAATCACAGATAAAGAGTTAATCTTGAAAGGGATAACACCACATGGCTGCCGGTTTTCTGACCCCTCTTGAAAGACTAATAATATTATAAGAGAGGACTATAAACAAGAATAAACTTCTAACAATGAAGAGAATGGAAGAGAAGACAATAGCCACCAAAAGACATCAACAAAATTTTAGGAGATGAAAAGCAGATGACCCAGTGCTCTCTGCCTAGGAGAGTACAGAAATCGAAAACTTGAGTGTTGTTGTTGAGAAAGCCCTCGAGAAGGATGCCAGTTCATGTTGCAGAATTCCTGAAAAACTCAGCAATTAGAGATGAATGCTATGAGACAGAAAAATAAAAGAGGATTGGCTGGAAGTATCCCAGATCTTCCCTTTCCCACTGACACAGGAGTTGCCCTTGCCCATCTGTTAGAAGACTGGAGATGAAACAGTGAGACTCTGGACTTGGGTTATCAGCTGGAAACCAGGGGATTAAGAGAAAGCTTGTGTTCTGAAAAGTAAGACCTTAGGCCCCCATTTTCACTTAGCTCCCACAATGTTATCAACTAGGCCTATACCTTATCAAGAAATTGGAAGGTTCCACTCTGGGGAAACTGACTAATACAAGAGAAAAGGCTTTGGATACTGACATTTGGTGATTCTTTAGTGAAATGGCTGGGTCCCTGCTGATCACACCCTGATGAGGTCCAGCAGTTGGTAATCATTGCCCAAGCATTAAAGAGCTTTCATTCAGCTGCTTAGTACTTCATTCTTAAATGTAAATGGACAGCTATGGATCTGTAAATACAGTAAAACCTTGGATTGCGAGTAACTTGGTTTGCGAGTGCTCTGCAAGACGAGCAAGCATTTTTAACTTATTTTAACTTGGCAAATAAGCGATGTCTTGCAATACGAGTAGTTTGTTTCCAGAATGAATTATGCTCTCAAACCAAGGTATTACTATATTTCTAGAAAGCCTCTAACATGAAAGACAGAGACCAAAACAAACTAATAGAAAACACACACATGAAACAGACAAAGCAGAAACAGAAGAGTACATAACACATGATATAGTTATGATTCTCGCAAAGAAAATATATTACTTTCACAAAGGTTAGGAAGCTATGAAAATAAAACGTAAGAGCTTTCTGACATTACAAATGTCAGAAATTGAAAAGTAGTAGAAATTGAAAGGTCCATAGATGGAGTTGTAAAATAGCATTTAGAAAATAATTCCCCAAAAAGTAGAAAAGAAAAATAAAGAGGTGAGAAATGGAAAAAAGGTGATAAGTTTGGTTAGTAGAAATTTTGGAAGGAGAAATATAAAAGAAAGGGAGGGTAGAAGTTATTAAAGTTATTAAAGAAATAATAGAAGGCTGTTTCCAGAACTAAAAGATTTATTTTCCGGTTATAAGGGACTACCAAGTGTCCAGCACAATGAATGCAAAAGGCTTCTCTCAAACGTATCATGGTGAAATTTTAGAACCCCCAATTTAAGAACTTAAAAATTTTCAAAGATGAAAACTGATTATAATAAGATGGTTAGATGTAAAAATGATGCCCGAGTTCTCTATAGAATTGCTATAAGTTAAAAAATAATAAACAATGCTATCAAAATCTGATAATTATTTCTATACTAGAATTTTGTACCCAGCCAAAATAAGTATTTTCAACACTTAAAGACTCAAAAAATACATATACTTAGCTTGCATCCTTTTTTTCAAGAAGGAACTAGAGTATATGCTACACCAAAATGAATAAATACCAAGAAAGACAAAAAATGGATAAAGAAAACTGGGGAATAAGAAACAGAAAAGAGGTGAAGGCAGTTTCTAAGATGACACGTGTTTATTGAAGCAGCCCAAATTAGAGCAGGAGGACAGAAGGCTCTATAAGAGCTGCTCCAAGAGAAAACAAAAATTGAATGGATAAATTTCTTGATGTATTTGACTAAATTGTGAAAATTTTATAGTTCTTTAAAGAATTAGAAGGGGAATTATTGAAAAGTACATGAAAAATGAAGGAAATGAAAAAAGTTAGATAATAACTAACTCCTGCAAGAGGACATTTTTAAAAGTCTACAGGAAAGGAAAATACAATGATAGTACACTCTGCTGTTAATAAGCAATAGAGACTTATAATACTATGAAAATATTTGCTTCAACTAAATTTTTAAATGTAATTCTGTAAGGAATGCGGAGTGAAGAAAAGTCTGTTCATGTCTGTTTGGGGTAGGTTTAGAAAGTATAATCTTAACCTTCCATAGTAGTAAATAATAAGATAGTACAAAAAATTGGAAAATAAAAATAGCACTATTTGAATGATAGTCAGAAATATGAAAACCATTGCCTGTTTGTTCTGGACTTGGGGGTGAGGAATATGAAAGGGAACTTTTGTTTTTGTTACCTTATAGTAGTTTAAACCCTGTACCTATTTTGCTTTGCTAAAACTAAAAACTAAAATAAATAAATAAATAAATAAATAAATAAATAAAAATAAAAGATGGTGTAACATGTTTTTTGACGCAAGAGGGACCCCGTTAGTATTTACCTTTAATTCAGCAAGTACTTCTAAAAATTTATCCCAGGAAAACAATCATGGATGTGTTCACAAATCTAAGTATGAGAATGTTTACCACAGAGTAGTTTATACCATCAATAAATTGGAAACAGACTAAATTCCCATTTCAAGAGGGCAAGCGCTGAACCTGTTCTGTTTACTGCTGTATCTTCGCCCTCTGGAATTGTATTTGACACATGCTAGGTAATCAATAAATATTTGTTGAATACTTACTGACTAAGGGAATAATTGAATTAATGCCTAGGAAAAATGTACATATAACAATCTATTAATAGTGGTTATCTGTGTGTGGAGGGATTTTTGTGACACTTATTTTTGCTTATTTTTCTCATTTGTAGTTTTGAAAATTTCTAAAATTAACATTTTAGAATTATAAATTTCTGAAATTTAAGAAGATAGTACATTGACACTTTAAAAGCAACCATTCATAGAGTACAACATAAGGAATATAGTCATAGTCAATGGAATTATAACTGCTATATTCAGTGTCAGAGGGGTAGCAGATTGGGGGAGTGGTCTGATCACTTTGTGAGGGGTGTAACTGTCTATTACATTGTTTTGTACTCCTGAAACTTAAAAAAAAAAAAAAAAGAGTAGAGGGATAGCAGTCCCTGGAATAGAGGCTGAGATAGTCTTAAAACTCTACTGTGTTTAATTCTGAACTTCCTATGACTCAGACCAAAGGAACACTTACTTAATGGGTCAAAATTTTCATTGTTTGATAAGTAGAAGCATATATGTATTTTTATGTAATTACAAAAAAATTTTCCTGACACTAAATTCAAGGAAGAAGTTATCATGTAAGTAAACGAGACCTGGATACATGATAAATCTTACCTTCATTCTTATAGAAAATTGAATGCTATTCTTAATGTAGCTGTTTCTTCTACTCACCCTTAATAAAAACATGACATTGTAGTAACTTGAAGACATTTCTTTAGGATGTGTAGTTAATTCAGAAACTTTTCAATTTTTATGTAGGTTACAGTCCCACAGTTGTTTTTAAATCCAAAATGACCGAAATAATTTTTAACCTTGCATTCCTCAATACCTTTCCACCAAGTAGAGTGTGAGTCTATCCTTTGAAAACATGTTTTTCTGCTTTTAGTTTTGCAGCCGATTAGATACATTTCCCCCAAATGGTTAGGTTTAGTCTGCATTGAAGGATTTCTTTTTAATTGTTAAAAATGTATTTTTCAATTAACGCTGACATAAAATATTATATTAGTCTCAGGTGTATAAAACAACATAGTGACTAGATTTTTATATACCTCACAATGTGATAACCCCATAAGTCTATTACCCATCTGACACTGTACATAATTATTATTACAATATTATTGACTATACGAGTATTCCCTATGCTGTACTTTAAATCCTCGTGACTGGGCCAGCCGAGTGGCGCATTGGTTAAGAGCTGGCTTGGGATGCCAGTGGCCCCAGTTTGGATCCCACATATGAGGGCCAGTGACACTGTCTTCTACAGCTAACAACAGCTCAGCCTGGAGCTGGGCTGTGAGCCCCAGCGACAGTGTAGGCTGCAGCCCCTGCTGCAGTGGGCTGCCATAGGCTACAGTGAGTGGCCGGCAGCCAGCGTGAGCTGCCAATAGCTGCGGTGAGTGACCATCCAGAGGCCTGAGACTAATCTGCCTCATCCGGGAAGAGTGCAATGATGATACCACCATGGGCCAGTGAAGCGACGTCCTCCACAACTAGACTGAAGAACAAAAGGACAGCAACTTGTCTGTTCCCCTCTCCCAATTCCCCAACGCTGTTCCCCTCCCCCAATTCCCCAATAAAATCTTAAAAAAAAAAAATCCTCGTGACTATTGTTTTTCAACTAGTTGACATTCAATATCGATTTATATTAGTTTCATGTATACAGCATAGTGGTTAAGCATTTATATAAATTATGAAGTGACCCCCTTGATAAGTCTAGTACCCACCTGACACTATTCATAGTTTCTACAATATTGACTATATTCCCTGGGATGTCCTTTACATCTAGGAGACTAGTTTTTGACTATCAATGTGTACTTCTTAGTCCCTTCACCTTTCTCACCTAGCCCCACAAGCCCTCTCCCATCTAGTAACCATCAGTTTGTTCTCTGTATCTATGAGTCTGTTTCTGTTTGTTTGCTTATTTTGTTCTTTTTATTCCATATATAAGTGAGATAATATGGTATTTGTCTTTCATAGTTTGACTTATTTCACTAAGTATAATACTCTCTAGGTCGATCCATGCTGTCACAAATGGTAAGATTTCATTCTTTTTTATAACTGATTGATATTCCATTGTATTGGGTTGAAGGCAAAGTCATGACGTATTTTTTCTATGTTTTTCATTGCAAAAATGTGCCATGACTTTTCCAACAACCCAATGTATATGTACTACATCTTCTTTATCCAATTGTCTATTGATGGGCATTTTGGTTGCTTCCATATCTTGGCTATTGTAAACAGAGCCATAGTGAACGTAGGGGTGCACATATCTTTTCAAATTAGTGGAGCCATGTGGGGGTGGCCTGGCTGTGAATCAAGACTGGCTGCCAACCTGTATTGGACCTGGGGCAGCTTAGCAAAAGGCCCAAGGTACCACTAGGCCTGTTGCTACCTGCTGGCTGCTCGTCAGACTCAGCCTCTGAAAGAGCCTCCATAGGTATGCTGGCTGGGGTGCTTGTCCTGGTGCTGACAGTGCCCCCAGTGATGCTGCCCAAGTTGGGCAGGCGGGGTCCCAGTGAGTCACTAGGTTGGGGTGGGTGGTGTTCAGAAAGTTAATGCAGATCCATTTCTTTCACCAGTGCTGCATCTGTGACCACTCTGCAAAATGTCCAGAGAATACTGTGGCCAGCTGCCACTCACCTCAGGCCTGCAGGTCCCGGAGAACTGCCCAGGAAAGGCTGCAGCACAAGCTGGGGCTGACTGCCCTCTTCTAAAAGTTTTCTAGGTGCTGCACGACATCCACTGCTGGAAAAACCTCCTGCAGCTTGCGGGGAAGGCTGGCCACCCAGGTGCTGAGAGTACCCCCGGCAATGCCCCACGGTGGGGCAGGGCAGGGCAAGGTCCTAGGGAGTCACCAGAAAGGGGCACATGCAGAATGCACTGGGCCAATGTGGTCTCAAATTTGGCTGTGTGGTAGGGTCTCAACATAGGAAAGATGGCTGCGTGTGAGGTGGGCTCCACACAGGAATAATGGTCCCTTTAGCCGTCATCCTGCAGCCACTCAATTCGGTCTTTCCCTGTTGCGTCTCTGGTTCCTCTCAAATTACTACCCCTTCATGAGAGCCCAGGGTAAATGCTTGCAAGTGAGTCTGTGTATAGGCCCTTTAATAGGATGTCTGGGTTTCTAGCTGCCTTCTGTCTCACTGGGCTGGACAAAATCCTCGCTGATTTTAACAACCTGATGTTGTGAAGACTCATCTTCCTGGCACAGGACCCCTGGGCTGGGGAGCCTGGTGTGGGGTTAGGACCCCTCACTCTTTACGGGGTACCTCCGCCACCAAGGTGTCCCTCCCAATACTCAAGCACTACCTATGGGTTTGGGGTCAGCCCATTTTGCTTCCTTGTCCCTCCTACCAGTCTCTTCTTATATCCTTAGTTATATGGGTTCTGTTTAGCTAGTCTTCAGATGGTTCTCAAGGTTGATTGGTTTATAATTTAGTTGTAATTTTAATGTGGTCATGGGAGGTGGGAGGCACAGCATTTACCTATTCCATTATTTTGAAAAATTGCTGCATTGAAGGATTTTGAGATAACTACCAGTTTCCTTGATTTCAGATATTGTGAGACATGCCTCTTTAGCAGATACTTTTATGAACATTTGCCCCTGTTTCTGCTAATGGAGAGATTCAGTGACCTTAACATCAGGAAGCATTCATGGCTTGCTATACATTTCATCAACAGTTCTTGCACCATCTCCTTTAAACTTTTTCATAATGCCCTACCATTACCCTGAATTATCATTGGGTGAGTAGGCATTTGACAATTATGATTTTTCTTTAGCAATAAACTCTTTTTTCATACTTCTCCCAGTTGTATGTAGTCTCATTGATCTCTAAGCACCAAATGCATCCTAATAAGTTTGCCTGGTCTCTGGCTTGCAGCCTCTTATCCTTTATTGACCAACTAAAAAATTGCACATCCCTTTATCTCCCTCAAATACCCATTCCTTTAACCACACATTTAATGGGAACTAGTTTACAATCAATTAAAGGTTGTTGACAACCAGTAATGCTGCTATTCTGTGCTGAGTAATGAGAGACCCATATGTTTTAGACAAGCAGGTGGCATAGTAAATATTCTGTTAAGAAAATTGAGAATCCCTGGCTTGTGTTGTTACACAGAATTCCATCCTGTGGAAATGGGTCATAATACAAAGCCAAAATTTTTCTCAGAAAATAATTTTGAATCTGTTCAAATACTGGAGCGGTTACAGAAATACCAGAAGTGTGTACCATAAATCATGAAAGAAACAATTATGATCTGGAAAAATATTAGGACAAATGCTCCCATCCTGCATCTGCCTTAGTAGGCAGTGGAGCTGAGGGAAATTCAAGCAGCTTGACTCCAGGACTTCACCTTCTAAAATTTACCACTTCCCTCCTCATCTTAATGTTCGTTGGTTTAGTTCCGTCATTGAGAAAGATCTGTATAATTTGAAAAACTCATAATACAGTTTCTATAAACTTTGTCTCCTCCTTTTATAGGGTGGTGCAAAAGTAATTGCGGTTTTGGACTATGAATTTTAAATCATTATAACTAGGCTCAAACACATCTTTATTAATCAAAATAGGAAGCATTACAATCAACACATTTTTGCCAACGAGAAATAAATTTGTTCATTCCTGTAGCATAAAAATCCATGCTTCAGGATTCAGCGAACTCTTGGAAAACATTTTCTGCATCCTGCTGGTTGTGGAAGTGTTTATCCTGCAAAAAGTTGTCAAGATGCTTAAGGAAGTGGTAGTCGGTTGGCAAGAGGTCAGGTGAATATGGTGGATGGGGCAAAATTTTGTAGCGCAATTTGTTCAACTTTTTGAAGCATTGATTGTGCTACATGCGGTAGGGAGTTGTCATGGAGAATCGGGCCCTTTCTGTTACCCAATGCTGAATGCAGGCATTGCAGTTTTTGGTGCATTTCATCAATTTGCTGAGCATACGTCTCAGATGAAATGGTTTTGCTGGGATGCAGAAAGCTATAATGGATCGGGCTGGCAGCAGCCCACCAAACAGTGACCATGACCTTTTTTTGGTGCAAGTTTGGCTTTGGGAAGTGCTTTGGAGCTTCTTCTCGGTCCATCCACTGAGCTGGTCATCGCCAGTTGTATACAATCCACTTTTCATTGTATGTTACAATCTGATCGAGAAATTGTTTGTTGTTGTTGCATAAAATAAGAAAAGACAACACTTCAAAATGATGATTTTTTTGATTTTTGGTCAGCTCATGAGGTACCCACTTATCAAGCTTTTTCACCTTTCCAGTTTGCTTTAAATGCTGAATGACTGTACCAAGGTCAACATTCGGTTCTTTGGCAACTTCTTGTGTAGCTGTAAGAGGATAAGCTTTGATGATTGCTCTCAGTTTGTCATTGTCAAGTTCTGATGGCCTGCCACCACGCTCCTCATTTTCAAGGCTCTCATCTCCTTTGCAAAACTTCTTAAACCACCACAGCACTGTATGTTCCTGGGCCAAATGCGTTGTTAATGTTACAAGTTGTCTCCGCTGCTTTATGACCCATTTTGAACTCGAATAAGAAAATTGCTCAAATTTGCTTTTTGTCTAACATCATTTCCATAGTCTAAAATACATATAAAATAAACAGCAAGTAATAAGTCATTAGCAAAAAAAATACAGCGAGAAATGTGCATTAAAAATGATGTATAACATAACCACATCTATTGAAGAATGTATTCCAATATCAAAGGCAAATTTCAACAACGCAAAAAACACAATTATGTTTGCACCAACCTAATAATTTGCTTTGCCTTTCACTAATTTTTCATCTTTCACAGAAATAATCTCAGACCTAGGTATCATTAGAACAGGAAAAGTAAAGGTGTTTCTGAATGGAGTTCTTAGATTGAATACATCATGTCTGGCTTCCTAGTGCTATTCATGAGCACCTGATCATGATTACTTAAAGAAATTCCACTGCATCTCACCCTGCTATGTAAACTTGTGCACTGGAGAAACAGATCACTTGTAAATCAATGTAATTTGTAATTCGGAGAATCTGCCACTTGGGCACAAGTGTAAAACTCAGTGGAGTCTGGGGGGTTTATGTGTCAACTGGTGCTTCTGATCCAGACCTCATTTTCAGAACCTCTATTCTCCTAGATGACTGCCCGACTATTTCCCTGAGTGAGTGCACCCGTCTCTTCCCTGTGCTCCTACCCAAGCCTCTAAAAGTGAATTCCCTGCACTCCTCTAAATCTGTGCTTTAGTTTCAGACCACTGAAAACATACTATCCAAGGATGGGGACTTGAGAAAGGTTAAGGAGCTTGCTCCAGGGTACACACTAGTAAATGAGAGAGCTGGGTTTCAAACCCAGGAGATCTGGCTCCAGGATCCATGTTCTTAAGCATGTATGTACCATGCTCTTAATGGATGCTACATTGCCCCAAATTTTTCCTTGGCCAGGCACATGGGTCATAGTCTACTACAACAATTGACCATCACTCAGTAAGTTTCATCAACTTGGCCTTTCCTTCTTTCTTTTCCACAAATATTTATAGACGGCTTCTTTATGTTTCCTTTTTTTTCAAATTCTAGTGTCTGACAAAATTCTCAATCTTTTATTTTCTTAAATATTGTAAGCATAATTATTCTAAAGTCTTTGTCTGAAAACTTCATTATCTTTACTCCTGTTTTGTGCCTGTTACTGATGGTCCCTCTTGGATTGGAATCATATTTTCTTCTTTCCTCCTTATGTCTGGGTAGTTTTAATTATGTGCCACACATTGTATCTGCATGTTGAGAAGACAGCTGAGGACTAGGATGATGTTATCTTCTTTCAGGCATCTAGGGGCATAATTGAATAATCTCAATTCAGTCAGAGACTAAGAACATTTCAAAGTGGGGCATAAGTTCCTTCAAGGGCTGGTGTAACTGGTATAATTTTACTCCTAAGTTATTTGTACCAACCAGGTACTTAATCAGGACAACATCTCCTTGGCAGTCTCTGAATTCCAGTTTTTATCCTCCCAGTTCCTCAAGTCTGTTGGAAATTCTACTCAGCTTTTCAGCTTCCCTTCTAGAACCATCAGATGCCCTTCAGAACGGAGTGGTCCCAAATGTGGGCCTGTGCTCTCTGAGTTTCTTTCTTCCCCTGGATCTTGACCTTATATTTTTTTCACTCCTTGTTAGTTCTCAGATGCTCTCAAACTGATTTGTTTTTGTCCGGCTTTTCTAATGGTTTTGGATGGGATAATTTGTCCAAATTACCTAGACCGCCCTTAATAGGAACATCTTTGTGTAAACCATATTTTAGGTGATGAACCAGATAATCCCTGCCATCAAAGGCTGCCTGTGAGGGAGATAGACATGGAAACAAGCAAGGCTCAAAATGGCATAGAATAATAGGACCACTGAGTGCATTGGTTAAGACCATGGTCCCTGGAGTTAGATCAGGGTTTAAATCTGAGCTATACCACCATGAGGCCTTGGTTAAGTTACTTAAATGAGACTTCTGATGGAGAGGAGGGGGTAGGTCATGGAGGGTTCTGGATGTCAGAGTCCACAGTAGACATTGGAGACCCAGGGAATTTTTTTTCATTTTTATTGAGACATTTTATATATATATATATATATATATATATATATATATATATATATATCACTGCATAAATTTAAGGTATATAGCATGATGGTTTGATTTACATATATTGTGAAATTGTTACCACAATAGGTTCAGCTAACATGCATCTTCTTCTGTAGATACACAAGAAGAAAAGAAAGAAAAAAGGAAAAAAAAATTTTGTCTTGTGATCAGAACTCATAGGATTTATTTTACTCTTAACTTTTCTATATATCATACAGCAGCATTAGCTATAGTCATCATGCTATATATTACATCCCTAGTATGTATCTTATAGCTGGAAATTTGTATCTTTTGACCAGTTTTCTCTAATTCCCCCTCCCTTCTCCTCCCTCCTAAGGTAACCACAAGTTTGGTCTCTTATAAGAGTTTTTTTCTTTTTTAAATTCCAGATATAAGTGAGATCATACAGTATTTGTATTTCTTTGTCACACTTAATTCACTCAGCATAATGCCTTCAGGGCCCATACATGTTGTCATAAATGATAGGATTTCCTCTTTTTTTTTTTTATGGCTGATTAATATTCCATTGTGTGTCTGTCTGTTTATCTATCTATCTATCTATCTATCTATCTATCTATCTATCTATCTGTCATCTATCTCACAACTTTTTTAAATAAATCAACTGTCTCGTTTTATTTATTTATTTGTTTTTGAGGGCAGTGTCACTGGCCCTCATATGTGGGACCCGAATCGGGGCCGCTGGCTTCCCAAGCCAGCGTTTAACCCACCATGCCACTCGGGCGGCCCTATCTCACAACTTTTTTATCTATTGAATGACACTTAGGTTTTTTTGTATGTGTTGGCTATTTTAAATAATGCTGCTATGAACATGTGAGTGCAAATATCTCTGTTCTTTTCTTTTTTTCTTTTTTTTTCCAGATATCTTTTCAAGTTAGTGTTTTCATCTCCTTTGGATATATTCCCAGGAAAGAAATTGCTATATTATATGGTTGTTCTATTTTTAATTATTTGAGGAACCTCCATATTGTTTTCTGTAGTAGCTGTACCAATTTACAATCCCTCCAACACTGCATAAGGCTTCCCTTTTCTTCAAACCCATTGCCAGCATTTGTTATCTCTTGTTTTTTGGATGAAAGCCATTTTAAGAGGCCTTAACAGGTGATATCTCATTATGCTTTTAATTTATATTTCCCTAATGACTAGTGAGTTCAGCATCTTTTTATGTATCTGTTGGCCTTTTGTATCTCTTCTTTGGGGAAATATCTATTCAAGTCCTTTGCCCATTTTTAAATTGGGTTATTTGGTTTTTTTTGCTATTGAGTTGCATAAGTTCTTTATATAATTTGGATATTAACCCCCATCAGATATATGATTTGCAAATATTTATTTCGGATCAAAGATTACAATTCAGGATACACAGATTTAATGAAAACGCAGATAGTGTCCTGACTGCGTGAGAGAGAATTAGGGTTATTATAGAAATAAACAAGGAAGATGAGGTATGTTATTTACAAGGAAAGTTTATTGGTGCTGAGAAGCAAAGGCCAAATTGGTATTTCATCAATTGGTCAGGCAAAACAGTCACTAGGCAAAGTTTACTTTTATCAGCCCTTTCAATCAAGGTATTCTTATTCTTGCTGGCTTCTTGAATAGTTGGTGGTTTGACCCAATTCAAATGTTCAGAAAACAGGCAAGGCAGTTTCTCTGAAATGGCTGCTCTGGCTCCATTTTAAAATAGTTCCACTTATATCAACTTTTACAAATCTGTAGATGGCTTTTGGTAGTATTGCCTTTTTAACAATATTAATTATTTTGATCCATAAACATGGGATATCTTTCCATTTATTTGTGTCTTCTTTGATTTCTTTCAATAATGTCTTGTAGGTTAATTTAATTCTGAGTGTTTTATTGTTGTTGATGCTATTGTAAATGAGATTGATTTCTTTTTCATTAGATTCATTGTTAGTGCATAGAAATGCTACTGATATTTGTATATTAATTTTGTACCCTGAAACTTTACTGAATTCACTGACTAGACTTAACAGTTTTGCGGTTGTGCTTTTATGTGTATAAATGTATAAATGTATATAATCATATCACCTGCAAATAAAGACAGTTTTACTTTTTCCCTTCTAATTCTGTTACCTTTTATTTCTTTTTCTTGCTTGATTGCTCTAGGTAGGCCTTCTAGTACTACTTTGAATAAGAGTGGTCAAAGTGGGCACCCTTGTCTTATTCCTGATCTTAGAGGAAAAGCTCTCAAACTTTCAGCATTGAGAATGACAAGCTGTGGGCTTGTCACATATGGCCTTTATTATGTTAAGATTTGTTTCTTCTATGCCTGATTTGTTAAGAATTATTTATTTTGAATGGATGTTGAATTTTTTCAAATGCTTTATCTGTGTCTGTTGAGATGGTCATATGATTCTTTTCTTTCATTTAATTAACATGGCATATTACATTGATTTATTTGTACCCTTGATTGAACCATCCTTGTTCAGGGATAAATCACACTTGATCGTGGTGTATGATCTTTATAATTGCTGTTGAATTCTGTTATTGAGAGTTTTTGCATTTATATTCATCAGGGATTTTGATCTGTACCTTGCTTTTCTTGTAGTGTCCTTTTCTGATTTGGGCATCAGAATAATATCAGCCTCATCATATGAATTTGGGAGTGTTCCTTCCTCTTTTATTTTTAAAAAGTATTTGAGAAGGATTGGTATTTATTCTTCTTCAAATGTTTGGTAAATTCACCAGTAGAGCCCCCTGGTCCTAGGCTTTCCTTGATTGGGAGATTTTTGATTGCTGATACGTAGTAGTAATTGGTCTATTTTGATTTCTTTTTCTTTCTGATTCAGTCTTGGTAAATTATATGTTTCTAAGAATTTTTCCATTTCTTCTAGATTGTACAGTTTGTTGGCATATAGTTGTTCATAGTAGCCTTTTGTGATTCTTTTAATTTCTGTGGTATCTGTTGTAGTGCCTCTTTTCTGATTAATAGTTTGTTGATTTGGGTCTTTTTTCATTTTTCCTTGTTTACTTTCACTAGGGGTTTATCAGTTTTGTTTATTTCTTCAAAGAACCAAATCTTAATTAGGCTGATCTTTTCTATTGTTTTTCTGTTCTCTAGTTTATTAATTTCTCTTCATGGTTTTTAGTTTCATGCCAGTGTGGTCAGTAAGGATAATAATTTCAGTCTTCTTGAATTTGCTAAGACTTGTTTTGTGGCCTAATACTGAATTGGTTAATTTTATTTATTTGTTTTTTTCATTTTGTTTTGTTTTGTTTTGAGGGCAGTGTCACTGGCCCTCATATATGGGACCCGAACCTGGGCCGCTGGCTTTCCAAGCCAGCGCTTCATCACCACGCCACTCAGCCAGCCCTATTTGTTTTCAATTAAAGTTTATTGGGGTGACAATTGTTAGTAAAGTCACATAGGTTTCAGGTGTACAATTCTGTGATACATCATCTATATATCACACTGTGCTTATTTACCTCATAACTCATATTGAACTTCTACTATGTAGTCTACCTATACATTCTCAGTGAATTCTCAAAAACAATCTCTAACACCAGTTCTGAAGCCCAGTAACAGTCTTCAGTTATGGAGTTAGTATGTGGCAGAGCTGGGATTTCAACCCAGGCACTCCACATTACCATCCCCTTTCAGCTCTAAGCTTCTGTAGCATGGGTGGCTAAACATGTCTGTGTGAGGTTGCCATTCAGAAATGGTTGTGTCAGCAGTTTGTTTTATTGGTCCTTCTAAAGGTGGAACGGGGGAATAAGCTCTTCTACTCAGGAAAGCTCAGCAAATAAATGGAGTTGGTTTCCGACAGGCTTTTAGTTAGAGGATAACATAAAACTGGCCCGTAGAACAGTAGCAGGGTTTTCATTTGAGGGGTGAAACGTGAAGCAGCCTACCCAGAAAGGTGAGGTAACCCAGGAGATCCTGGTGGTCCAGATATTAAGGGAGTGAGGAGACCTTTGCAAAGGTCATGGTGCTCAACTGTGTTGAATACTACTGAGAGTTCAGACAAAATGACAAGTTAAAAGGCCCATGAAATTTACCAGTTAGAAGGCAGGTTGCTCTGCCAGTGTTTGAAATTACATCACTCAACTCATTTTGTTTCTATTTAAAATGGTTTCCCAGGGGTTATTTTTAATCTTAACCCCAATTTTGGGATGCACCTTCTTTTGGGCCACTGTGTGCATTTCCTATTCTATAGAGCTCATGTAAGTTCCCTTATCACTGAACTTAACTACCTGCTTGTTAATCACCACAATTTCTACTACAGATGCATAGCTCAACAGTCTCCAAAGTTACCCACCACAGTCTTTTCTGGACCTGTATATTTAAATCAACCAGTCAATTGGCAATTATAATGATCATTTTTATCTTTGGACGTATTTCAACTGCATCTGATGCATTTTTCTTAAACTTTTTTTTATTATAAAAAATTCCAGTCATCAATCCTGATAGCTAGAAGAGTGAATTAATAGCAGTGCCATCACCCTGGAGACACAGATGCTTTTAAGAGCTGGCACTGAGGTATGGCTGCTCGTCTCTGTGGGAATGACAAGTGAATGAGTCTGCTGCTCACTTAACCTGCTGTTCTTTTCTCTCTCTATTTTCTCTCCTAGGAAACAAATGGAAGACTGCTGTGATCCCGCCCATCTCTTTGCTATGACTAAAATGAATTCCCCCATGGGGAAAAGCATGTGGTATGATGGGGAGTTTTTATACTCATTCACCATTGACAATTCAACTTATTCTCTCTTCCCCCAGGTTAGTATAGAGTTTGTTGCCTTTCAATATAGCTTCTTACATGTCTTAATTTCATAGAAAAGGTATAATTGAGTGTGCCTAACTAATCAGATCTACTTCTTTTCATCTTCTTTTCGTAATTTTAAATGTTTTTCTTTATAGTTGTCATTTTTTGTGAAGGAATCCCATGTTTTGAAGCAAGGGCAGAATTAGGGTGCTATAGAGTGACAGTTTTTTTAGCTCTTGTAATTTGAGTTAATAGGAGACTGAAGGAAGCAAGCAGAGAAGGAAGCAAGGACAGGGGATTGTGACATTCTAATTTTAGCAGATGGCTGTGGAATGATCTTTGAGACTGTGGTGCTGGCTTGTTGTCTTAGGGCTGATGTTGCTCTCAGGAAGTGGGGACCACATGGTCAGAAGCTTGCTTCTTAGAGCTCCTGAACTTTCACCCTGTGGTTAGGTTACTGCTAGAACAAGCTTTGCTCACTTAATGTTTTTCTTTTTGGTTTCTTGAACATTGAAATCAAATCTTTTACTAAATTATATCTATGTAGCAAGGAGGGCAAAAAGGAAATCTTTCTTTCTAAGGAGGCCTAGTTGGAGAGGGGTCTTGAATCGTAGGTGCAATTGCCATTAGGGGGAAATGGAGAAATGAACCTTGGCTCCTGCCCCCCCACGTCTTCTAGCCACTCTTAGTTTGGCCAGATGGTTGTGCAGAAGGAGAATTCATTGTCAGAGCTGGAAAACAAGAATGAACCTTTCATGTATCTGTATTAACAGCAAAGAGTCTTCAAAGGAGGGATCCTATAAAGTTGAGGAACAGGCTCTCTCAGATCCAAAGTCACATTCTCTATAAAATAGCCCTTATTTGCTAGCTTGTCCTTCAGAGCTTTAGTCTAATTTAATGGTTTTACAGTGTAATGATATGTTGTTTTTATTTTTCAATAGGAAATAAAAGGTTTAATCATTACTTTCTATTTCACCCTCTTGTGCTTTCTCTCTCTTCTTCGTTTGCCCTTGGGAGGACTTCTAGTGTCAAAGGAATTGAATAAGACTCTTAAAATGTGGGATTGAATTTTGTCTACATCATGTACTCAGTAGATGCTTTGCTAAGTCACCTAATTCTTCTGAAACTCGGCTTTCTCATCTGTACAGCAGAGAGAACAGCAGCTGTCCTGACACCTCTAAGTTGTGGTTGGGATTAAGGTAGATAAAGCATGTCCATGGACTTGGTAAACTACAAAGCATTATGTAAATGTTATGTGTTAATGTTGTCCGTGTTTATATATTGCCTCTTCAGATGGAGGAATGAAAAAATATAATTGTATTAGTCAGGGTTTAACGCAAGAAACAGAAATCTTCCTAGGTATATTTAGCAGAAAGATATTTCATATCAGGAATCAGGCACTTAAAAAAATCATTAGGAGACTAGAAAAGTAGGAGTTGAAGTGGTTCCTGGAATTGCTTAGTTCAAGAACGTACTGCCATAATTGTGGTTTAGGGATTAGAAAAGCCCCAGCTGCCATTGCCATTAGTGTGGCCACAACTGCCTCCAACAGAAACAAGTCCAGGGAGATGGTTTCTTACTGACCTCCTCCTTCCCAATCTCCCTAGAGTGCATCTAATGGGTAAGATTAATTTACATCTGGAACAATAGTTGCTAAGAAGTCCAGGGGAGGCAGTTTCTAAATAAGGCTTCAGCAGGGAGCTGCAAAAAGGTGGACAAGCCCTCCACAGCATCCTCTTTGTATAAAACCTGATATCAATTTGCTATGAAATGAAGACGAGATAAGGCAGCAGTCGCCTTTAACAGCTCATCAAATAGAAACATTTAAAAAGAAATCCAGAATAAGCTTTTTATCCATGAGAGCTTTCAGTCATACCAACTGATTAATTTTGTGCTAGAAAACAGATTTGAAGAAAAGAGATGATTAAGGAAATACAAACTAGCTTCCCATCTTAACTGTCAGTTGTACAGTAGGATAGCAGGGAAAAAAATGCTTTTTTTTTTTTTTTTTTTTTAGGAAGCAGAAGTCATTACATCATTGTGTCCATACAGTCATAACAAACGGCAGAACCAATTTTAATAGATTTTTTAAAAAGCTACATTGTAGTTTTCTGAGATTCTGAAATGACTCATTTATAGAAATCCTGGAAAATCAGTCTGCATCCACAAAAATGATGGTGTATATCACCATACCCTCATCCCACTATTATTTCTTAGTGAAATATTTCTAGTTTGTTATCAGGAAGCTAAGTTGCCAGTTCATTGATATGCTTCACATTCCCTGTGGGAAGAAAGTGATGTGTGCTAATTAGGCAGAATGCAGATGAGTGCGCTAGGCTCAATGTTGTCAGATGCACAAAGCATCCCTTTCTTTCTCTGAGTTTCAGCAAAACAATGCCAAATCAGTCATTCTCTAACTCAGGCGTATAATTTTATATCACACTTTTAATATGTTTATTTTAAATATGTGTTACACTTTTCCCCTAAATGCTCAATATATGCTAGCCATCATTATTATTGTTTTTATTCCTTTGCCGACTTTTATCCACTGTTTTGTTGTTGTTGTTGCCAAGATAGAATGAAAGATGCTGTGTGTGTTGTGGAAAGTTAGCAAGTCCTGACAGGGCTGCAGCTTCCAGGAAGGTCCTGTTGAAACGCTGTGCCCTTTGAGATGCCACGTTGAATCTTCTTAATGACAATTAATAAATAGCTCTTGTTTGGACCTTTCATGACAAATTTATTCAATTCTGCCTCATATGCAGTAATCCATGAAACTACGTATCTGTAATTGTCGTTTCCTTAAAGTCCTTATTAACATGTTGTGAACTTTTGAGAAACAAAAGCAGTTTTTCATTTTTGTGCCTAGTGCGTTGCTTCCCACTCAATATAGATGTTCATTTCCAACTGCTCATGTTTGCCAAGGGCTCCCTATCTATGTCCCACCTGGGCTGGACCACTGCAGTGCCCTTCCTGAACTATAGGAGACTGTGCGGCTGTTTCCAAATGTTTTTATAAATGTATTTTGACGAAATTTTTGTTGAATATTATTAGGCATGAAGGGACAAATTTCAACTCTCACATAGGTTTTCTAGAATATTCAATGGATGTGTGTGTGTGTGTGTGTGTGTGTGTGTGTGTGTGTGTTTGGAGGGGACAATGTGATGGTAAATGTTTGTACTTTGAGAATCCCCCCATCCCCTGGGTTGAGATCAACTCCTTCCTGACTTGCCAAGACCTGTCCCTTTTAAGCCTGCATGGTGCCATGTTTGTAGATATTACCAAATAAATGCTATTTTGGCCTAAAAAATATTTATGCTATGCTTAGAAAAAGCATAAATGTCCTTGGAAATGAGTGAAGAAGTAGCAGGAATGTTAGAAACCACAACTGTGCTGATATAATCTGAAAAGTATTTCCTTTTGGTGTAATAAAAACATGGTTGGCTCATCATCCTCTTACATTGTGCTGAGTAGTCATATGATATGAATCACAAACTAGACTAGTCATTTCACGTCAGACTACCCACTGAAGGCCACATGTAAAGAGTCATGAAACATCATTAATGCACCCCAGATGGACATTCATTTCCAGTTCCTCTGGTCACCATAAGTTCTCTGACATGTTCCACTCGGCCTGGACCCACAGTGCTGTTGGCCCATGGAAAACCTAGCAGGACGTTTTGAAGTAGTTTTGTCAAAATGGTTCTGTTATAATGAAAACGCACAGTTCATCCCTTCTCAGTAGTGCGCTTAATAGAATCCTCTGAGCTCCTGCGTATCCCTGAGTCTCACAGCAACTGTTCCTTTTCCCTTAAGGAAACTCGGATCATGCAATATAATCTACAGCATTTGGCAGCTTGTTTGTTTTACTTACTAATATTACTTACAAATGATTGTAATCATTTCCCCCAACATATATCTTTTCAACTATAAGGAAATTAAGAGGACTAATGCTTGGTGAGCATAGATATTTGCCAAATGTGTTTTAGTAGGTTCCTGTTGTCAGGCTGGCACTTGGCTACTTTATAATGGAAGTCTGACACAGGCTTAACCAAATATGTGTTTGTTTATCTCAAGCAATAGTGATTTAGGAGGCATGTAGTTCAGGATTTGATGACAGCTACACAGTGCCATGAAGCTCCCAGGCTGTTCTGCTTGAACATCCTTAGCTGATGACCAAGGAATCTTTCAGTTTTGGTCCAGGATCCCAGTAGGACGAGGGAGGAACCAGAAGAGGAAATATGGAAAGACTCCTGCTGATATGTCATTGGTCAGGACTGAATCACATGGGCACGTCTAGCTGCAAGAGAGGCTGGCACTTCAGTGTTTCAGGTCTAGGCAAATGCACTACATATGCCGACCTGTACTATCTGCCTCAGTTTCTTCATATGTTATCGTTATCCTTACAAGAACTCTGTGTGTTTAGCATTATTGTCTTCATTTCATGGATGAAACTGAGACTGAGATGGGTTAAATAACTTATTCAAGGCTCTGGAGCTGGCAAGTAGAAAGGCTAGGATGTGAACCCTGGCTTGTCTGATTTAAAAAGTTTTATTGTTTGTTATTATTGTTTTTAAAGACATGGGTTCTTGTGACTCAGTTGTTTGTTTTTATCACTCAGTTACCTTGGACCTATTTTAAGGTTTTTCACCTCCCTCCCTTATATGAATACTCTTATAAGAAATCGGACATTTTTTTTTTGTAGCTATTTGAGAGAGAAAAAGAGTATAGCTATGCAGGCTCTAGGATCTTACATGACAGTGTAGTTTCCCTGGACTTGAAGCTCCCTAGTGGCCCTCATGGAAAGGAGAAATAAGGTCAGTCACATCATTTTAATTTCTATAAGAGAGAAACCTAGGTTCTCAAAGGGTTAGCAAAATTAGACTTTGCACATTGCTTCTTTCTTATAAGAATCCAGAACATGGTTCCACTACCATTAAATAACTCAGGCCATTTACTCTATTATTCTTGGCTAAATGCCAACATTAAAGAAATATATAGGGAATGGAGTCTAAAGACCTGACTTTTACACATAGTCTTTCTATGATCCCAGACAAGTCATGTAACTGTTTTTAGCCTGAATTTGATAATTTTCAATTCAAGACTAATAATACCTGGTCTTTATATTTCAGTGTTGTTATGAAAAACATAGTTAAAATTAGCTTATGGATGTAAAAGTACTTTGTAATGAATGCACTATGTAAATATATAATAATGTTATTGGTATTATCTGCTTAAGCAATTATGGCACATTAGCATTTCCTTGGCATTTTGGAAATAACAGGCACCAATGTAGGGGGGAAAAAACACTAGAAAAAGGGTGAAATCAATTTTCCAGGCCTTAACTGGAATGGTAAGAAAAGATAAATCTCTTGAGTCTGTGATTTAGGGAATTATAAAGTAGTAATGGATACAAACTCTGCCAATTGTACATTTGTGTCATTATAATTGGAAAATAATTATAAACTCAAAGTTCAATGTGAGGTAAATTATTAATTTACAGTGAATTAAGATTGCATGTCTAAACAATGCATTAATATCCACTATTTTTCAAATTGCCATGTAACTGAGAAGATGAGGAGAGTGGCTGATCATGGGATTTCCAAATATAGTAATACCTTAGTTTGCGAGATAATTCGTTCTGAAAACAAACTAATCGTACTGTAAGACATCGCTCGTTTACCAAGTTAAAATGTATTAGAAATGTTTGCTCATCTTGTGGAACACTTGCAAACCAAGTTACTTGCAATCCAGGGTTTTACTGTATCTGTTATCTCTGTAGGAAAGGAGGGCAATGATTAGAAGTGAGGTAGTACAATGGAGCTGCCTGAAGTACACAGAGTACCTGAAGGTAAATTGTAAGGTCCCTTGTCTTTCCAACTTAGAAAATAATTACAGATAAAGACCTTTGTCTAATTAAAATCCACAGGTTATCTATGGCTGAGAACAAAATGAAAATTAGGTGTAAAGAATGGTTTATTGTACTATGGTGTAGACCTTTCTAAAATATTTGACAACGTGTAAAATTTGGTACAAAGGCTGATTATAGCTCGGGCTTGTAGCTTCCTGGGAACAAGGGCAAAGGATGCATGACATGAATCACCCCTGAGCCAAATCTCATTCCTTAGGTCTGATGGAGTGATCACCTTTTTCAGGTGTTAATGTTTCATATAACATAGGTTTGGTGACATGACAGGTTATTTTCCTGCAGAAAAAGCTGGTATATCTTTATTTTTTTTCCCTTCAGTGGTTTCTTCATCTTGGTCTTTCTTCCTGGGAAGGGTCCAGGTATAGAAAGGAATTTCCATCTTATTTTGATATAGTTTTGAGCATGTGTTTGTGTACCAGGCGGCCTCTATTTCATTTCTGTGGTGCTCACTGATATGCTCATTTGTACTTTTTAACTCCATTAGGGATCTCTTAAATGCACAAAGATACAGTTGATTAATTTATAGAAAGGTATATCAACACTGAATTTTCTCTGGCTTAATTTGATCAGGGAATAAAAAGATACAAATGAGCACAGAGAATGTTTTCTTAATGTTTCTATCTCTTCAAATCATTTTACTCTCTTTCTTTTGCTCATTGACTTGTAACCTTTAGGTCACCTAGGAGATAGCACAATATTCTTCTCGTCCCTCATGACCTGACCAGTTGTGCCCTGCCACCTGCAAGGTTGAGAAGTTCTGGGTAGACTTTCTCAACAGAATGGGGAAGGGGTAGTGTGGGGATGGGAATGGGGGTAAACTTAGCTGTGGGGCTAAAAGGAAGTCTAGCCAGTAGCCAGAAGAGGTATTTCAATTCTCACTATAGGTTAAGTATTGGCAGTAACCAGGAGATAATAAGGAGTAATATGATGTGCCAACGGTGTGCAGAACTCAGAGATGAAGAATGGGGAAGGACAGAACTATATCCAGAGACCAGTCTGAATGGCAATTGACTTCAAATTCCCAGCCACTAGGCTAGAGGTTTTAGCAACTGGCAGCTTCCAAGATGTACTGGCAGAAGAAGGCAGGGCCCCATCCTTTTAGAGGCTTGGGAATTGATCATTTTATCAAGTCAGGGACTCAAGGGAACTAAGTGGGAGTCACCAGCATTGGAGTCAAAATTAGGGGCTGTTTTTGAGAACAAGGCTGAAACAGAGCTCTGGAACTGGGTATGAGCCAGGCACCCGGAATCTGAGAGGGCAACCGAGGGCTGTGTTTTGAAATTGAGACAGAGACCAATTTACCAGAGCCACACCTCAAAGCCAGGGCCGGAGGAATGCAGGTGTCACTTGATGGTGATTCCCACAGCTTCAGGTGACTACTCTCCAAATCGTTCCCCTAAAGCCAGGATTCCCCCACATTTCTCAGGGCTCAACTAGATCTGCAGATGTTCCTCGATGTGGGTTCAGGATGTATATAGAAGTTGAGAATTAGGCCTGATGAAGCAGGATTTTTTAGACAGAAACATTAGACATTTGCCCTCTCCTGAGTGGAGACGGACAATATGGAGGAAGTAAAAGCTAAGTGAAGGAAAGAGTCTGGGCAAATTGCTAATTAAGACAATACTTGTACATTCGCAGCTTGTCAGAAAAATAGTTGAGATGATAAGTGTGGTGGAGAAATTTCGGATCGATGGGGAGTGGGTCAAGATGCGCTGGCTGTAATGAAAACACAAGGGCTTTTTGAGGATAAGCAACATTTTATACTCTGAAAACTGTATGCACAGGATTTTTCTTGCTAAATTTTAATGACTTTATTTATTTATTTTTATTTTTTTATTTTTTTAGCTGAGCCATCCTGCCACCTGTTGGCAGCTCAACGGCACCTCAGCTCGGGCCAGGCATTGAACCGCCGTTGCTCAGAGCTCAGCTCACACTCTTGAGCGAGCTCTTAACCAACTGAGTCACTCGGCTGGCCCTCTTGCTAAATTTTATTTTTCCTGCCTACCCAGACTCAGAGTCATAACTCTTTTCTAAGGAGAAAAAAATAAAGTGCTGACAAAAAAGGCAATTTCCAATTAATTCATCCAATAATCTCTTTACCTGAGGGGGTCAGCTATTATTAGTAAAGCACCAGCTAACAGCACCTTATAAAACATACATCATCTGATTATGTTGCTTAAATTTTTCTCTTCCTAGGGTTCAGTCTAATCTGACTTCATATACATTTTGGATCTAATCTATTATGATGATAGCACATTCACTAAGTATTGTTAATTCTGGAGGCGTAATTTAGGAATTTCCTTTTTTTTTCTTCTTGTTATAGCCTGACATAGACTTTGTAACAAACAAGGTTAATAAGAACTGAAGTAACTGTAGATGCCTGAGATGGGGATCATCAGAGGATTATTTTCAAACCCAAAGGCCAGTGATATTTATCAACTCAGAGAAAAATACAATACCTCCCTATGAGCCATGATATTTAGTTAAATCGAGAATCTACAAAATAAAATCAGAGTTGAAGTTAAATTTTAAATGAGAATTTGATACATCAGAAACCCCCTTTCATGTTCATTGGAGTTGTCAGCCAAATGAAAATGCCCTGTTGGCAGCCAAATTATGCTCTCCTAAAATTTTGATGATTCTATATAAAGCAAGTGTTCCACCATTCATTTGTCAAGTGTTTATTAAGCAACTACTACTGTGCTAGGGACTGTGTTAATTCCTATGGGAATAATGGTGAGTGAAAACAGATGCAGTCCTTTTTTCCCCATTTCTCCCATTGGATACTGTCTTCAGTGTCTTATGGGTTCCTTACTTTCCACATGTTCAAAATTCAACTCCCTCCTCCCCATCCTGCTCCTTTTCTCTATTCCCTTCTCAAGTAATGATACCATAATCCACTTAATCACTTGAATTGAGCTGGGCACCTGGGTCTTCTGTTTGAAGCCATCCTTCATACTAACCACTCTCTAAATCCATCACCTTTTTTGGTTTTTTATTTTTAATGTTTATTGTCTGTTGCCTGGATTAATTCAAGCACTTCTAAACAGTTTCACTATTTTGAAATCGCCTTCCTGCAACAGCTTCCAAATCTGTCTATATAAATTCCCTTAATTCCTCACTGCCCCCCCAACCCCCCGCCATGCAAACAAGAGCAAATGGCCAAATAGCACGGAGCTTGCTGGAGCAGCGTTCCCTGGAGAAAATGCATGGAGAAGAACAGGGACAAGTAGCAGCTAGCAGAAACCCACAGCTTTTTCATGATTAGACATGATGAAATTCTAGTTGTTGTAGACTCCAGGAAAGGGACCCTGAAACCGGCTTGGGCTTTTTAGTTGTCTCCTTAGGGATGCACCAACTCCTCCTCTGGCATGATTCAAAGGCTGTGTGACTTTATGCTACTAAGATAAGGCGGAGCCTCAGCTTCAGCCTGGCTTATTACCTCTGTGTTTGCAATGAATGGAAAGCCGTCTGTTGGCATGATTGGCAGCTAGAAGACAAACCCTGCATCTAGTAGATGCAGGTGAGTGACATAGCTAGCCAGAAAAATGATTTAGTACATCAGCTCATGGTTGGGCAAGAGCTAGCCTCTTCCCTGGCGTAATGAGAGTTCTGGGGTCCCAGCCTTGCTATTGGCCAAGATTGAGGGGCCTCCCGTACTGGACTATGGCTGGTTTCCATGGAACTGTACCTAGGCCTCTTCTTTTGCTAGACTGCAGGGGTCAGTCCTGCATGATTTCACCCTCCCTGGTTACCACCTATAGGAAAAAGCTCAGCCTTCTTAGGGTGGCAGACAAGGCCTTCAAGATCTGACCTCTAGGAGAATATAAGATAAGCTTATTAATTGCCATCCACCTCCTTTCCTCTGCTCCTCATTACTTTATAATTACCAACTGACTTGCGTTTCCCCAAACAAATGTGTGTTTTTCATTTCGTCTTGACATTTGCACATGGTGTTTCCCTGCCCAGAATGCACTTCCTTTTCCAGTCTGATGAATTCTTGTTTATCTTTCAAGAACCAGCTAAAGCCTCTTCATTTCTGTAAAATCTTTCCAGGTCCCTCTCCCAATCTCAATTGCCCTGCCTTGTTGATTAAAACTGTTTCACCCCCCTCCCCCCAGCCCCCTGGTTTCTCTCTCTCTCTCTCTCTCTCTCTCTCTCTCTCTCTCTATATATATATATATATATATATATATATATATATATATCTGTTTATATATATATATATATATATATATATATATATATATATATATATCTGTTACCGTACTATTGAAAAACAATGATTTATTCACATGTGTTTTGTTCACCAGACTGTGAAGGCAGCAGCACCTTCAGGGCTGGCACATAGCACAGCCCGGATAGTGCCTGGCACATAGCACAGTGGGTGGTAAATGAACATGTGCCGAATGAACAGTAGAATGGATGGCTATTCTTCCAACCACATGGCAGCAACCTAACTCTTCTGGAAGGAGGTACTGCCTATACTAGAATGACCCGGTGTGGGTCCCATGAAGGCAATGGCAGTGCGGGAAGTAAAGGGTCAGGATGTTAACAATAACACATGGAGTGTGGGGTGGGGTGTTGACAATCACCTGTCAGTGCTCAGAAATTCATCCTGATTCAGAGATGACAAGATCATATAGTTTTAAACTTGAGCCACAGTACTGGTGCTTCACAGTAGTTCTTAATTTGTTTGTGTTTGTTTTGATATTCTTATTCACATTAAAACATACATTATTCTTAAGAAATTGTTATTGACTGGAGACGAAGGACATTTTCATGTTTGTGAAGATCATTTCTTTTTCTTCTCATATCAATGTCTTATTCTTTACCATTGCCTCTGCCATCTTATTTCAGATGATGTCTTGCCTAGAATACAATAGTATTGGCTTTCTGATATCTAATTTGGCCTCTAGGTCATTTCCGCATGGCTGCCTGAGTTATTGTTTTAAAATGCAAATCAGATTATGCCATCACTTTGCTTTAAAGCCCTCTATTAGCTTCCTGATGATTTCACTTTGCTTTAAAACCCTCTATTAGCTTCCCGATGATTTTCAGGATAAGACTGACGTCTTAATGACCATAAAATAAGGCTCTGGTTGGTCGGCTCCCTGCACGTGGTTCCAGCGTGAATGCTCACAGGGTTCCCTCTCACCCTTTTACACTTTGCCCCATTTTTCAGCTTCTGAGAAACACTATGCTTTCTCTTCCTATAGAGCTTTTCAATGCAATGTTCCTTTTCCTGGAAACTCTTGTCTCCTCTTAGTTCACTTACTTTAATCTTTTAGATCCTATTTGAGTATCATTTCCTTAGAGGGCCTCCTCACAGCACCAGGTACTTCTGACTTGCAATTTTGTATTCAGTTGTTTAAGTATTTAATTCAAGGTTCTCTCTCACTAGCTGGGAAGCTCTCCAGGGACAGTGTTTAATTTGGGGGAATAGGGAGCTGTGGTATCTCAATAATTAGTAGCATAATGTCTGGGACATAATAGAGATTCAGTAGTGGAATTGTAGTGGAATGAATGAATGAATGGAAGTATTTGTTTTTGCTATATAAAATCACCAACTAAAATTCTGGTAGACCCCACAGCCTATGTTTTGGTGTAAATAAAGGCACTAGGAGTTCATTATCAGGCAGTGGAGGAGAAAATCTATACTTTGGATGCCGTCCACTTGGGAGCCCTCAGAATAACTGTGTCATACTGCAGCTTTTAAGAGAAGAGTGTGGAGATGGTCGAATAGGGATACAGTGAGGCCCCTTTGTTACTGCAGCTGTGTTTTGCCCTCGTGTGGTTATTTGTCAATACAGAGCCTCAGGTGTTGCAATGAAATTAATCTCACAAGACACCGTGATGGAGAAATTACTGCTTTTTTTTAAGATTTAAAATCAGCATTAGAGATGTCAATTTGCCCAGTCTCTTCCCATCTAGAACTAAATGACAAAGCAGTGATGGAGTCAAAAGGGGGTGGTGACCTTTGGGTGTCCTTCTTGCCATGAGCTGACATCCCAACCCCAGGCCCCTGTGCTGAGGCCTTGGGGCTCCCTTCTTCAGTCTTCTAACCATAAGACATTCCTGTACCAATTTCCCTAGAAAATGAATGCGTGGGATTTGTATTTTGAAATCACAGCTATTATAATACCACCATCTTTCAGATTAACATACTGCTCGCCTGCTTGTTTTCAAGTTATCTTGGTTCAGCTGCTGGAGGAAAACATTTTTTAGTCTTTGTAGCACTTTGGAGCTATTATATTCAGAAAACAAACCAATCGATGCAGCTCCCAACAACCTCTTGCCAGAGACAGTAATAATTTTTTAACCCTTTTGGAACTCTAACCAGGGAAAAGATTTCAACCAAATTACAGACATTAGACCAGGGTGTAGGGTGGGCAGTTAGAACAATCATCCTTTGACTTGAAAACGCGGTGACTTTTCTGGAAGTAAAAGGCATAAATTAAGTAATCCTCTAAGACTTCTTCAGATTGTAACCACATTGCATGGAAATGGCCTTCTAACAGAAGTAGCAAAATGCTCTGCAATATTAAAAAGAAAGAATACGACAGGTCAAAAATTGAAACTAAATGACAGTCATCACATTTTAAAGGCATTTTGTAACTTCATTGTTGACCTTTTTTGCATTAGGAACAGAGACAAGAAAGGATTTTGAAGATGAAGATTTGGGTTTAGGGAAAGAGCTAGTTAGTGGGAAGGATTCATGAGATGTAGGGTGGATGAAGTGAGAGCTAGGAACCCTTCAGGGAGAAAGGCACACTATTATCATATTAATAAAAATGGTGGCAATAAAATGTCATAGATAATGTCATGTCTTTAAAAAGAGAGTGCCTGAGGGAAACACAAAGTTTGTGTTCGAAAAACAAAATTCAACTGAGGAAATTTGAAGATCTAATTGGCTTTATTAGGCAATTTATTGGGCAGTATCCCATCTAACAAGTTGAAGGGTTGTACAAAATGGAAGGTTGGTTTTTTTTTTTAGGAAGAAAGGTGTGGCAGGGGAGTTATTAGCAAAAGAAAAGAAAGGATTTTAGACCTGGACCTCCGTTGGGAAGGGAATAGCAGAGGTTTTATCATGCAGATTACTTTACTAATGCTAATCAGGAAATTTTGGATTGACAGAGGTCATGTTCCTGGGAGAGCTTGAAAACTGCAGTGAAGTCTTGGTTTGCTGTCATGGGGGCAAGTGACTCCATTTTGGGCCTGTTGTTTCTTTTTTCTTTTTTTAAAAGATTTTATTGGGGAATCGGCAAAGGGGAACAGACAAGTTGCTGTCCTTTTGTTCTTAAGTCTAGTGCGGAGGACATTGCTTCACTGGCCCATGTTGGTATAGTCATTGCGCTCTTCCTGGATGAGGCAGATCCATTGCCGGCCTCTGGCTGGTCACTCACCGCGGCTATTGGCAGCTCACGCTGGCTGCCGGCCACTCACTGTAGCCTGTGGCAGCCCACTGCAGCAGGGGCTGCAGCCCACACCGTCAACGGGGCTCTCACAGCCCAGCTCCAGGTGGCGCTGTTGTTAGCTGTAGAGGGCAGTGTCACTGGACCTCATATGTGGGATCCGAACCGGGGCCGCTGGAGTCCCAAACCAGCTCTTAACCAATGCGCCACTCGGCTGGCCCCTGTTGTTTCTTTTTTAACAGTGGGAATCTTGGTGTGTAGAATCTCCTTTCATCTTTTCAAATGGTTGAGCAATGCTGTTAGCAGAACAGTGGAGGGGTGTGGAGCCTACAGGACAGGAAGGGCAGGTGTGGGAAAGAGGGCGCTGCAAAATCTACAGAAAACAGGACAGAGACCAGAGCAATGTGGCTATGGGCACTTTCATAATTGTTAATAGCTACTATTTACTGGGTGATTTTTAAGTACCAGACTTGCATTTTTAATAGTTACCATGGTATTTAACTCTCTTAACACCTCTATGGAGATAGTTCCTTAGATGTCTCCCTGTTATATAGAAGAGAAAGCTGAGGCTGAGAGAGGTTCTGTAACCCTCTCAAGATCACACTGTTAGTGAGAGGCAGAATCTCTGACTTCATGGTTTGTGTGCTTGACCATTATACTCAGCATGACTTGGGAGTCATTGCCAAACCTAGGCACTTAGAAGATGACTGATGCATAATTCAGATATACTACATGTATAAATACAGAGTCTATATATGTTATTGTTCTATCTGTCTGGAAAATTATCTTTAATTAAGGTGTGCTTGAGAAGTGCTTAGGATTAAATTGGCTAACCCCAAACTTTCTATTGCCAGTACTTATTTGGGGCTTAGCATGATGTTTAGTACACTTGAAAGGAAATCATTCTAGCCTTGAAAATCACCCTGTCAATGCACATTTTTTTCTCACCGAGTCAATTAAGGAAATCTGTGAGCCAAAGGGTCCATCAAAGCCACCACTGACAAAATAACGAAAGCTTCATTTACTTGAGAATCCAATTGGTAAGTACAAAAAAGAAAAGGAAATCTATGTATCTATGGGAAATGCAGACATCATGGAACTGTGTCCTACAGCACGTGAAAGGCTGGCACAATTGCAAGAAAGACGGGGGGCAATGAAGAGTGGGTTACAAGTGAATATGGCCAAATAAATAGGAAAGAAAGACATTTTAATGAAATTTCAAAGATGTTTCAATTTGCTATTTATGACTGTGGTAAGCACATATATAAATAAAGCAATGAATAAAATTGCTTACAACTCCTATAAAATTTCTTAATTGAAATAGTTCTATTTAGAAGAAAAATTACATTGAACACATTTTTATTTTAAAATGTGTTTTTATTTTAAATTAGAAATAGTGTTTTTATTTTAAATTCAGTGTTTTTATTTTCAATTAGAAATAGTAGATAAGTTCATTTAAATCAATTCAATTTCTACAAATGTTACCTTGAGGTAAAAATGTCTAAGAAATATTAATGAAAATCAAATATAGAAAACCTGAAGCATAGGTTAATTATGTATCTGTAATTTGATTAGATATTGTGACTATACTCCAGAGCTATGGTTTGCAGAGAACTAACTATGTGCTAGGCTTTTTGTGAAATGTTTTACATGCATCACCTGATAATTTCAACATATAAGGCTGTTATTATTTTTTCCAGTTTTACATGTAGAAACTGAGGCTGAGAGCTGTTAAGTGACCTGCTCCAATCTCCTAGCTAGAAACGGGTGCCAACCAAGCTGAGTCAGGGTTCAAACTCAAGCCTGTTGAAGCCAAACTCTGAATTGAACCACTTAAATGGCACTGCCTTTCCTTTCGGATTCAATAGTACACCACTGACTGATCACAACACAGTAGAGTCTCTCCCCTGGTATGTCTGAAACAGCAGTAATAGTAAATGAGGAGATTCCCGTTGTGTTTTCCTTATGGAAATGGGTGAATACTTGCTCAGTGGCTCACATTTATTGATATGACCTAAGTTTCGATGTAGTCAGATGAGGAGGTTGAGATGTAGGTGCTCTCACGTGCACTGGCACCAGTGAGCCTGGTAGAAATTTTCTGGTGAGCCGTTTCACAATGTATATCAAAAGCCTTAAATATGTGCTTATTTTCTGACTCAGCAATTCCACATCTAGGGATTTCTCTGGAGGAAATACTTGGACAAGTGCTCATGGTTAGATGTATCCAGTCAGTGACAGCATGAGGAATTCTGTGTGGGATGGGTCAGGGACAGCAATGTTGAAAGGCGGTCTGGAAGAGGCTTTCACAGTGCTCTACGTGAATTAAGCAAACGGCGTTGTCCGCAGCCAAGGAGAAAACACTGATCCATACTTCCCCATCCATCTTCCTGGATTTGCCACAAGCCAAAGACGTTTATAGCTTATGTTGTTTACAACATAACGTTTATGTTGTTTACCATAGTGAAAAACTGGGAACCACCTAAAATATTCACATTAAGGAGCTGGTTAAATGATGAACCACGTATTCAATGAAATAGTATGCTGGTATTAAAATAATGTTGGAAAGATATCTATGTGTCTTGTTCAATAAATATGCATGTTGCAACAGCATGGATGAGGTGATCCCATTTTGGTGAGAAAACCAAGTGTTTAGGATAAGAGGCATCAGCCACAGAGGGCTGAAAAATCACTGTGGGTAATATCTGAATATTTCTTAATATTGTTTTGGACTGAAATCCAGGGGACTTTTCACTGTTCTTTGTCTCTTAGAATTCTGAATTTTTCACGAACTGCCTTATGAAAGGATCTATTATTTCATTTGGGCCTGGCAAGGAGAGGAGTGTCTTTCCCAATCTTTGGCTAAAAATTCCCTAAAACATGCATTTTCCTACCCATTTCTGAATAATGTAAGATTTACACTCATCTCTAATCTCCCATTATTTGAATAAATATAAGTCTGCCAGGGCCCTGCCTGGGTTCTGGCATCAAAAGTGCAAACTGGTAACCAGCAAGCCAAAACTGGCCCTCAACTGTATTTTATTTGGCTTTTATTGTTTTAAAAAAATCATTTGAACTTTATTTTCCAATATTAAAAATTAGGAGATTTCACATAAAAACCTGGATTTTTAGTATCATTTTGAAAAAGAAAATCAGAGCATCTTGCAGCACTGGGTCCCATGCTCATCAACAGGGTATGAGCCATTCCTAATCTTTTTGGTTTGGTCATGTATCTTTTTTACCACAGTCCTTAACACTCCCTATTGTCTCCCTCCCACTAGCTTATGCTGTCTCCCTCGATTCTGTAGGTACTTGATTTTGTGACTCCTGTGTTCTAGACTCTAGCTCAGCTATGTATCCTTAACTTCTATACCAGTGGTCTGAAAAAATTAACAGATTTGCTTTATTTGCTTGTTTATATTCCTGGGATTTCTGGGATCATCTATCCATCCATTAATCAATCAATGAAAACATCTATATACTTACTGTGCTCATAATACATAATGTCTGAGGACAGTAAGGGTTACAAGACATGGTTTATACCCTCGAGTGGCTTCTTCTCCGTTTGCAGAGGATGAGCATATACACAAAATGATGGCTAGCTAATGATACCAAATGCTAAGTGTCCAGAGTGTCTGGTGAGAGGGAGTGACCCATCAGTGCTCTATGTTTTGTGGCAGTGTGCAGGGTTGTGGAGGCCTATCCCAGATGATGAAATTCGCCAGGAAACATTCTGGGGAAGGAAGACTTAAGGTTGCATTTGAGAGTGGGGAAGATCTGGTGGGTCACAGACTTCACTGTGCACACAAGCTGTGTAGGACACTTCAGCCTTCCGAGCCCCACCCAGGTGTATGTTTCAAGGGGGCGGAAGTGGGACCGAGAATATGTATCTTTTTTGTTTTTTGAGGGCAGTGTCACTGGCCCTCATATGTGGGACCCGAACCGGGGCCGCTGGCTTCCCAAGCCAGCGCTTAACCACCACGCCACTCGGCCGGCCCCAAGAATATGTATCTTTAATATGAATTTCAAGGTGTTTTTAACATACATGAGCCACACTATGAAAAAAAGGGAGAAGACAATCTAAGCAGGCAGGGCGAAATAAGCACAGGTAGGAGAGTGAGTGGGGAATTTAGAGGCTATATAATCGAGCTGATTGGAGCTTACATAGGGGAGTCCTGGGAGATGATTAAGGGCGCAATGCTGGGAAGAAAGGAATGCTCTGGGAAATTCTTTTCGTTTCTCTCATAAGAAAGGTTGACAAATACTTCTATAAAGTTTGGGAGTTGGGGGAAGCAGGAGGAGCTAGTTACTCTCAAAGAGAATATACTCTGCTTGATTTCTTCATTTAAAAATGGAATAGTTATATATGAGACAATACTTCCTTTGCATCGTTTTTTAATTTAATAATTAACTTAATAGTTAATTAGCAGGCAGTTGATCCTGGTCTTGCTAGTTTAGGTGCTTAATTAGTTACATTGGATTAACAGTTACATTGGATTAACTGAGTAGTTACACACTACTTATAGCTGAAAACAAAATAGATATCTTAATTCATACCACATTTTAGTGGAACAGCATTGAGCTGAGGGTCAGGGGTTTTCCCCAACACCTCGTATAGTGAGTGGTGTTTGGTTGGTTGGCACTCAATAAGTACTTGCCAAATGGCCTTAATTGTTATGTGCTTTATGTTTGTAGTTCTTCATTTCTGAAAACAATGAGGTTTGATTAGATGAGTGGCTTACTGCACTAACAAATTCCTTGGGGTGTCTAAGTGTCATTTTCAGAAATAAGAGAAAGACTAAGAGAAATCAGAGAGGGCAACCTACCTCTATCTCAAACAACATCCTTTCTTTTTAATGGGGTTTTTCTGCATGTGATCCTATTTGAAAAACAACAGAAAATTTTCATTGTGAAACAAAATAACAGCATCGACAATAATAACTTTGAAAGTCTCTGAAGTGTTGAAGAAGTGATTCAGTTCACTTCTACATATACAAGGTGTGATCAAAAACTATGGTGAATGTTTAAATAAAAAAAAATTATTACAGTAAAAGACACATTGCCATTAATCCCCTTCAAAATACTTCCCCTCGCTTTGAACACACTTACATTGTTCTTGCCACTTTCTGAAGCAGTTCCGGAAGTCCTCTTTCATGACTGTCTTTACTTCATCCCCCATCATGACAATGCTCCGTGTCACACATGGCTTCTGGTAGGGCAATTTCTGTCAAATAAAAGCATTATGGTGTATCCTCATCTACTTTATTCACCGGATCTGGCACCGTGTGACTTCTGGCTTTTCCCCAAAGTCACAATGATTCAGGACATCAAGGCATCCACGACAGTACAACTAGAAACACTCACAAAGAGGACTTCTGGAACTGCTTCAGAAAGTGGCAAGAACCATGGGATAAGTGTGTTCAAAGTGTGTTGTGTGTGTATATGTGTGTGTGCGTGCACGCGCGCGCATTTTGAGGGGGATTAATGGCATTGTCTCTTTTACTGTAGTAAATTTTTTAATTTAAACACTCACCGTAGTTTTAGATGACAGGACATATTTACAAGCCACTGCACATAGCTTAATATATATTGGGTCCTCGGGAAAGTCATGACGTATTTTTCTATGTTTTTCAATGCAAAAATGTGTCATGACTTTCCTGATGACCCAATAATTCTCATGACTCACTGAGGATAAATGAATTTTAACATTCTTTTGATATGTTTCAATTTTTGATTATTCCTTGAACTAGTAGGGGATATTATTGAACACGGTACTTGCAGACATTTCACAGATCTTCAGGGTGAAAAATAATTTGGTAGGTAGATAACAGAGTTGGGGAAGTAGGGGAGGAGGCATTGTAACTGTCACAACAAAAATAGGGAGACAAGAAATTCAGTGTGTTGGAGGAAACACAGGTAAATAAAATGGCATGGAGGGAATATGGGGTGTGAGCATAGATGATGTGGTGTGAGAAAAGAATGAATGGGGGGTTTGGGGTGTTGGTGGGTCCTGAGTCTCTCAATGAAGATCTCAAATGTTTGTATGGACAAGGGGCAAACATGATACCTTTTATACATTTTTTTTTTATAGGGGAGTGATTTGCACTAGCCTTTATTGGCTTATTTAAAGATTTATTGAGGGATAATTGATATACAAAGAACTACACATATTTAATGTGCATAATTTGATGTGTTTGAACATAGGCAAACACCTATGATACCATCACCTTCATTTTAGAAGAATAACTAGTATATGAGAGTGAAGGATGAATGATGGGCAAGAACCAGAAGCTGATTAGTAGTTTTAAGCCATTTAAAAACTATTTACAATGAGGGTAGAAAGAGGAGAAGAACAAAAGAGCCTCTGTAGAGGTAGGTGTTGGGATAATATTGAGAGATGAGCAAAAATGACTCTAAGATTTCTAGGATGTACTGCTGAGAAAATGTCAGTCCATTGAAAATAAAAAGAACAGTTCTTGTTACTAACCAATGCCACCCCAACAAATGTAATAAAGATTAAAGGAAAACATAAAAATAACAGTTATTGATTAGTTACCTCTTACCAGACAGAACTCACTTAATCCTCACAACCACCGTCAGAGGTGGGTACCCTTCTTACAGATGAGAAGGCTAAGGCACTCTGGTTAAATAACTTGCCAGTGGTCACAGAGGGAACATTAAGTCGGGACTCAGATGCAGGCAGGTAGGCAGGCTCCAGGGCAGTGCTTATCAACAGGAAGCTGCTGCTGTCTGTATCTGCAGAAAAAGAATCTGTCCTTTGGTAGTACTTTCACCTGGGGAGCTGAAATTGCAAATCCTAGCCCAGGCTGGAGGCATAGCTCCTGCTGCTGCTGTGGCCATTTTCTACTCTCTTACTTAGAATCACTGGCCACTACCTTTGAAATGTGCATGGTCTTCATATTTCCTTTTCTTAACACCATGAAAAAATACCCCACAGTTTTAAGGGCTCTTGAAATGGGGCTAACCTCTGGCCTAAAGTGTAGGCACCTCCTTCCTTACTGTTTTGGCATATGCATGCATCAGAGACCACATCAGTAACCAATTTTAGGTAAGCAGGAATTGGTTATGAAATGTTTAATAAATCTGCTTAATAGTCACATGAACTGATGTTATATTTGGCTTCCAGAAGTTATATGTAGAATAACAGATTATATGTTAAAAATACATAATACTCCCTGGAATGCTCATGTGTTATTTTTTTTATAATGGATTAAGTAACAATTTTAATAGGGAAATAGTACCCATATATAAATGTTCACATTATTCAATTTCCAAAGACACATCGTGTACACAAAGAATATTAATACTGCATTTATTTTTTTTTTAATCCCAATTTTATTAGTGGAATGGGGAATACAGATCTGAGCAGCAGCTTTCTGGACATATATTTTCATGGAACTGAAGAACAGTTAAACTTCCGAATGGCAGGGATGTGCAAATATTCTATAATTAGTACTTATAACTATACATCCCCAGGCAAAGTTTTGGGTAATGTTTTTTTAAGGGTTCAAGAATTAAATATCTACAATGAGAAGCATTTGTCCCTGAAGTAAAGTACTTCCCGATATTTTCATCATAAAAATGCGTATATATGCAAAGTGAAACAACAGCTGAAATTTTAATTTGGACTTCCAAGAGGCTAATTAAATGACTGAAAGAGCAAATACATATTCACTTATTTTCTAGAAAGGACCAAAGCTGCTTTTGATTCAGTGGTGTCTTATCATTATTTTGCCTGTTTAGCTGGGTTCCATGCTTACTTGGAATTTGCTTGTGGAAAGTTGCCATCCTTATTTAAAATAAAAAAGGGGGAAACAGAGATAAAGAGATGTGCCTCTGAAGAATATTGTTAAAGGGTTGAGGGCCACATTGGCCCACTGGTTAGAATGTAAGTAGGTTCTTGAACAGGGCAGTGCAATTACATATGCCAAGGAGTGCATAATTAGATGCATGGCTGAATGGTGTAATTGCATTCATAAGAGGAGGGCCGTAATTAGATGTGAAGCAGGGGGTGTATTTATATGCCTAGGTTGAGGAGATAATTAACATATGGGCATGAAATTAAATTATGTGTGTGGGTGGAGCATAATTATGTGTGGCAGTCCACGTGGATATGTGAGTGAGGGTACATAGAAATGAATGAGTCCCACGGCAATTAGATGTGTGAGTTCATTTTCTTATGGAGAAAAACTTGAGAGTTTCATTAATAAGGGCAAGCGTATGTTTTGACATTGTGATTAAAAGCAGCTGGCATATAGTGACAGCCTTTCAGGCCATGCTGATGGGTTGCAAATCAAAATCTCTGCTTTTCCTCTAAGACTGGAGACCCACATCTAGCATTGACGTTGATTCCTCTTCTTTTTTTTTTTTTTTTTTTTGAGGGCAGTGTCACTGGCCCTCATATGTGGGACCCGAACCAGGGCCGCTGGCTTCCCAAGCCAGCGCCCAACCACTGCGCCACTCGGCCGGCCTGATTCCTCTTCTGAATAGTGGCATTCAATGGTGTTCTAAATACTGAAAAGGTCAGTAATTTTGCTAGCCTTAAAACACAACTTTTTGACACAGAAGACTAACTTCCCCTTCCTATCAAAAAGAAGAGTTTGGAGGGAGTAGTAGAGCAAAACAAACAAATAAACAAAGAATTTTTCTTTAAATTGTGACATGTGAAAATAAAAGTGCCAACTCTTTCAGTTAAGAGTATCAGCATATATGACTACTAACAAAAATTGTCAAATTAGAACCCCAAACTGTATAGTCAGATATATTAGTCCCCACATTAAGGTATATGTTCACCTTGGTATTTATCTTGACATTCTGATTTTTCTCCATCTGCTATTAATTAAACTCTCATTGTCTGTTTTGAGGGATAATTGCACTACTTTCCAATATGTAATTTAGATGTTATCATTCAATTTGTGTCAAATAAAAAAAATTTACTCTCTGAAAAAAAAAAAAGTATCAGCATAAAGTTCCATGGATAGCAAAATCAACAAAATTTAGCTTAAAAAAAAAAACCTCATCTTTTTTTTTTCTTTAGCTGTGAAACAATGTTTATTCAGAAATATTTATGGCATTTCTCCTCCCCGGCTTCTCCCCTCTTCCCTGCAAGTATAAAAGCACCGAGGCAAGAAATGTAGGTTATGGGTCCACAGGAGCAGGGGGTTATGCTAGAGGGAAGCCAGAGGGAGAAGAACGTAGAGCACAGTAGATGCTAAAGTTATTCAGTGCATCTGAGAAATTCACATTGAAGCAGTGAAGTATTGTGAGAGCTATAATTGTATAATAACTGATATATCCTGTATGAAATGTAAGCATGCAGTCTTTTGTGTCATCTTCAAAAGCAAGAAAGCATTTAAAAATAAAAGCTCATTGCTTAGATAAGTTCTTGAAGTTAACCTTGAACTGGCCACATATCTGCTTAATCTGATTTAGTTTATTATTCAATTCTCACAAAGCTGTGTGCCTCAGAGCCTCCTCCCATCTGTTCAGGACTTAGATGGTTTTTAGCAGAGGTCCACTACAGATAGAATCCTAACAGGCTGCTTCTGGAATTTCAAACTTTTCAGCTTCATTGTACTCCCAAGAAGCCTAGATTTAAGATTAGTTATATTTTTATAACCAGGATATACGGACATTGCAGCCCGCTTCCGGATCTCTGCTCATGCTCCATATTTGTTCAATAGGACATTTTTTTCTTCTTCAATTTTTATTTTACATCAGTGCATAATGCTAATTTTTTCCATCGGAGACATGCCTCAAAGGTAGCCTCTTTCCAAGACTATTGTAACTTAATTCGTAATCAGAGGTGCTTTTACTAAAATGTTGTGTATTTTTGTGAAGATGGTTATAATGGCATCATTTAATCCAGTTCTCTATCTATTAAATGGTTTACATGTTTCTTTTTCTCCATGCACCTCTTACCTCCGCTGCTTCTCCCAAGGCAGGCTCAAAGTCTAACACAGTGATTGATGGTGGTGAACTCAGTTGCTTACAGAGCCAGTGTAATTTTCATTCAAGACATCTAATTAAGTCTATGGAATGGTAGATGAGGAGGCATGATTGTGCTGCTGGTTGAGGTCACTGACTGTTAGTGCTTTGTTGTCTTGTGTGGATTGCATATCTTCACGAAGAGGAGGAAGAAGTAAGGTATCTGGCTTTGGAAATTACTCTGGTGAATAATGCTTCATTCACTTAATTATAAAAACTCATTCTGGGATGCTCAGAGACTATTTACTTAAGGCACAAAAGAAGAGGTTTAAATTCTTCATATTTTAATAATATTCTTCCAGAAGTCACATTGTCAACCAGGAATAGTTTTGCATTGGGCATTAGTAGTTTCCAAAAAAATGTCTTCTAGTCTGTAACAAGTCTTTTTACCCTCACTTATGCCATAAAACATCAAAGACTTTAATTTTTGTCTAAGATTTTCTAACAGCCTAGGAATCTCAACTATTCATACTTTTCTTAATGCCTAAAAACTTCTGATCTCAGGTCTCAGCAATACTTCCTCCAAGAGATATTCGCTAACCCTAAAGCACTCTGTCCTTTCTTTTCTTTTTCTTTTTTTTTTTTTGAGGGCAGTGTCACTGGCCCTCGTATGTGGGACCCGAACCGGGGCCGCTGGCTTCCCAAGCCAGCGCTCAACCACTGCGCCATTCGGCTGGCCCAACACTCTGCCCTTTCTTATCGCATTTGTTAAATTCTGTTCCTTCTGTTAGAATGTGAGCTCTGCAAGTGGGGTGCATATCTATTTTGTTCATCAGCACATTTCCATTCTCCATATCAGGTCATGGTCCATCATAGGAGTTCAACAAATAATTGTTGAATGAAATGGGAAGTTAGGCATTAGATTTATTTAAGAATAAGCAAAGAAAACGTAGGCTATGGATGTTGATAAGGATAAGGGGTACCTCAGAAGCAAGATTTTGAATGGCTTTATTAATTGATTCATATTTTAGATAGTGGTGGGCTCATGTTTGTTCTTTAAGTTTGGAAATTAAATTATACATCCATTATGACATTAAGGAAATGCCACTTTATGTTAGGTATTGCTGAAAGTAGATGTTCAACATAAATGTGCTGATTAAATAATTTATTGAGCAAATTGTTGGTCATCTGATCTGTGCTTTATTTAGATATAGAAAGTTGAGAATAAAGATATGATACCTATAACGATTCATACAAAAATGTACATTTAAAGACTCACTAATTAACAGAAGTAGTAAATATACCCTCAAAGGGCCAATGATAAAAAGTATGTTGTTGAAAATCTATATACATCCTCGAAATTAAAAGTATCTCACACAAAGATAACACAGTGGTCTAGCAATATAATGAAAATTTTTCCCTATAGAACTTAATTTCCTAGTGTATAATAATGTGCTAATATGTAGTGATATAAGACTTTCGAGTTTCTTGATGATGTTCAGCACCTCATCTTATTTTAATTCTTATAATTGTACTGGGAGGTGGATAGGATAGCTATTACGTTATTTGACATCCGGTGAAGCACTGAGAGTTTGAGGTGTCCAGCAAACCAGAATCTGAATCTAGATGGTTAATATAATATGGTCATTAAGCAGATGGCTATTAGCAGATGCGCAGTGATAACTAAAAACATTTGGACAAAAATCCATAAAATGAATTTGTGGTCAAGCAATATTTTGAGCTCATTGCTATAGTCAATCTGCCTAATTTACCCTTTCAGCTAGGGTAGTGTTTTTTAAAGTTACAGGAGGAGTGTTACAGTGTACTATATTCTCGGAGCAAAGAGATATTTACTTGCATGGACTGTCCATATACATTTGAAAAGAAAGGATGTTGTGCCTTCATAAAAATAGTCCTTTCCAAAATCGTAATATTCATGTGGAAATGGGTGATCTAAAGTTTTTTCTGTGTATATATCCCAAAAGGGGAATACCTTGTTCATACATTATTCTGATAAACATGGACCATTGCCAAGTTGAGATATTCTGTGTTCTAAAATGGAATAATGATATTATCTTAATTGATTAAAAAGAATTCCACAGTGTTTTCTAAATTACATTTTTCCTCTCTGAAAATCTTCAATGAGCTCTTATTGTTCACTGACGTATTACCAATGCCTGGAAGAGTGCACTCAGGCACTCAAGAAATATTTATTGAAATGAAATTGCTGGTGTGAGGGCTAGCAGTTGACCAAAGGAAAAAGTTACAAGCAAATATTACCAGAAAAAAGTCAGAAATGGCTTTTCCCCCTCATTGGGCTTTTGTTAGAGGGCTTTAAAAACTTTTTTTATAGTATATGGATATGATAGTAAACGTTATAATAATAAAATTATTCCAATTGTTTAAGATAGAGTTAGATAAGTCACTGTTTTACCCCGTTGCTCACAAACCCATAGAATCTGGGTATTTCACTGCTTGAACAAGTCATTAGACTGTGTTGGTAGGAGGAAAGGGATGAAAGAGGGGAAGGGAGATGAGTGGACCAGTGGCTTGGTGAGATGCCTTACGTACATCATCTCATAAAATCTCATAACATCCTGTGCAATTTTATCCCTCCTTTAAAGACAGGAAGTAAAACTCCAAAGGGGCCTGACAACCTGCCCCATTACCCCACAACCTGGAAGTTGGGAGACAGTGTTTGTACCCAGGTTTATGCTGCCACTTTCCAGACTTGCTTTATTCTGGGCCCAGACCCTTACCTGGAAACCTGGGATGCCAGCCAATCTGGTTCAAAAACCTCTCTAACAACACTGCTGGGGGTTTGAGTTGGATTTTACAAAGCAAACTAAATATTAGTTGAAGATGAGCCATCCTACACTTTTTATATAAACTACAGTATATTCAAATAGATATGCAGATATACATTGTATAACTCACCTAATCAGCTCAGTCTTCTGTCTTCAGTGCGGAGCCAAATTTGTTCTTGTTAAGGTTACTAGTGGCCTCAGTGTTGCGAAATCCAGTGGCAATTTTCAGCTGTTTTCATATTTAATCTATCAATAGCATTTAATATAATATTTTTTCACTGCCTTCTTCACACGCATTTTTTTGCTTGTTTCCAGAACACCACACTTTGCTGTTTTTTTTTCTCCCATTTCATTGGCCACTCTTTCTTAGTTTTTTTTTTTTTTGAGTTCAGTGTCACTGGCCCTCACATGTGGGACCGAACCGTCTTAGTTTTCTTTAGTGATTTCTCTTCAGTCTCCTGAGGAGTGCCCCAGAATTCAGGTCTTAGACCCCTTTTCTTTTCTGTCTACATTCATTCACCAGTTAGTCTCCTAATTTTAAATACCTCCTATATGCTGATCACTCCTAACTTTCTATCTCCAGGAAAGATCAGTTCTCTGAGTGTATCCTCATATATTCAATTGCCTACTGGACATTGCTGCTTAAATGTCTAGTGGGCATCTAGCAGTTGACAAATCATTGCCCTGAAACCTACTCCTCTTGTTTTTATTTTTTAATTAAAATTTATTAGGGTGACAATGTAATATATCACCTATATATCACATTGTGTGTTCACCACCCAGAGTCAATTCTCCTTCCATTACCATGTATTTGACCCTGTTTACTTCATCTACCATGGCCCTCCCCTGCAACTTTCTGGTAACCACTAAACTGTTGTCTGTGTCTCAGAGTTTTCATTTTTTGTCTTGTTCCTTTGTTGCTTTCAGTTATATATCCCACGTATCAGTGAAATCATTTGGTTCTCAACTTTTTCTGTGTGACTTATTTCTCTTAGCGTACTAATCTCAAGATCCATTAAACTGAAAGCTACTCCTCATGTAATCTTCCATATCCCAGTAAATGGTAAGTCCATCTTTACCATTGTTCAAGCCAAAAACCTTGGCATGATTCTTGATTTCTCTCATTTCCTTTTACCCAATTTCCATTGCATTAGCAAATCCAGTCAGCTCTTCTTCCAAATTATCTCCAGAATCTGCTTGCTTCTGACCACCCTCACTGCTATCACTCTAGTCCAAACCAGCAAACTCACCAGTCCGTTGTACAAGAAACTCCTAACTGACGTGTTTCTTTCTGCTCGTTACATCTTACAGCTTATTCACACAGCAGCTGAGTGATTGTTTTCAAATATGACATGTTGTCACTCTTTGCTCACCATTCATTGACTTGGTTCTCAGCTTAGAGTAAAACTCAAAGCCTTTACCATACCCACAGGGCCCTACAGAATTTGTGCCCCAACCTCCCCACCAGTTATTTCTCTGATCTCCCCTCCTATTTCTCTCTCCCTTGCTTACTCATCTCCAGACACAGTGGGCTCTTTGCTCTTCCTTTCAAATCCTAGGCATGTGTTCCCTCCTCGAGGTGTGCATCAGCAGTTCCCACCAATATCTGTAAGGCTTACTACCTCATCTCCTTCAGGGATTTGCTTATGTCTCCTTTGAGTTTTTCCCTGATCACCCTATTTAAATTGCAATTCCTCCTCAAAAGCATTTCCTGATTCTCTAATGACAGTGATTTCTATCTCTCTACCACCCACGACACCACCTGACATATGGTTCCTTTTGGTCATTTATCTTATTTATCATCTATTTCCCCACTAGAATGTAAGCTCTGTGGGAACAGAGATTATTACTTAACTCCCAGTCACTTAGGACAGTGCCTGGAACATAATAGGCACTTAATAAATACTTGTGCAATAAATGAACAGCTAATTTGAGCATAAATACTTAAATCTACATCGAACAAATCATAGATCTAACTAATGTGTTTCTAGTGTTGATTTCAAACTCTCCTCTCAGGAGTGACTGAAAAAAATGCCACATATCATCCTGTCATCCTGGATGAGTTACAGTGCTGGCCTCCTGCCCACCCCTCCTGTGTGTCTCCTGCTCTGGACTTCACTGGACTGATCTCGGTTGTGATCATGCAGGAAATTCTTAACTCTGTTGGCAAGTGCTTAGACTTCACACTTTAGGTACTGTGTCTTTATGAACTATATTTTCATAGCTCCGGTTGTTCCTTTTACCTACTAGAAATCAAGGAAATGAAATTCTCTCCTTATGCTGCAATAAGCGCCTATCTCAGTGACTACCATGAAGATGCCTGTAACTTTTTTTTCTGGTTTGATTAGTTTATGCCCATGCAAGGCCTTCATAGTATACATTCATGTATTTGTTCCATTTATTCTTTTGGTATAACCCAAATTATTTACTTCAGATTCATCCAGGATGGCCTGCTTTATATCAGTATAGTTATTTTATGTACCAGTTATATATAGTAAGGTCTTCTCCCAAAGAACTCCAGCCGTTACACATTGTTTCAGCAAGCAGGAAACTCTGTACCTGGTGGTTCTTGCTGACCCAGCTAAAAGAGGCCGAATGACGCATTTCACTTTCAGGGGCCATTTCTGGGTTTTGATATTCCCTGTACTATAAATAACACTTCAGGGAACACTGAGGTACAGTGAACATTTTTTTTTTTTTTTTTTGCAGTTCAGTTCAATGTTTGCAGAAAGTCACATGCTGTCTGGTTCAGCACAGGTCACTTGCCCCTCAGTGCCTCCTAAGTTCTAGACAGACCCACCCCGAGTGTTCAGTTGCTCATAAACACAGCATTTGCTCTCAGCATACTTTTGCGCCTTTGTTGATGCTGCTTTCTCTGCCTGGCAAAATCCTGCTTATCTTTTAAGATGCATCTCGAGTGAGAAAGCTTGAGTCAGCTTGGCAGAAATGCCTTCTTACTCTTCCACAGGATTCTCCACCGCATTTGGAGCATACCTGTTCTGCAGCAATTTTAGCATTACATTAGCATATTTACATAAGTGTATATGTTCATAGTCTCCTCACGTCCCATAATGCGAATGCTGAGGCCTGTGACTTCTGTATCCTTGTATCTATCCCCAACAGTTAGCATAGAAAACGCTCAGCAACATTTGTTGAGTGAATGGCTGATTGTATGAATGAATGAAATTGCATCCAAATAGGGGACTAGGATATGATTCCTTTGACTTTGTTCCCAGCTTAATGCTTTTAAAAATAATTCTATGTGTAACTTAGATTTTTCTATTTTCCTTAGTAGACACCCTCTACTATGTGCATGGCCAACTTCACACTGAAAAAAAAAAGTTATATTTAAATACAGTTAAAAAGTTTTAACTGTATTAAAAAGTGTTTTTCTTTAATTTCCAAGGAACAGTCTAGTGTTGTTTTTTTTTCCTTACAGACCTCTTGCCTCTCTCTTTCTACATGCCCTCTTTGCTCTGCCCAGTCTTCAGTCAAATTCTTCCAAAGGGTCTGCTGTAAACAATGATTTTGTGAGCAGTTGTGTGTTCTCTGCAGTGAAAACCCGCCTTGTTTTCTGTTGCTAGGCAACCCCATTCCAGCTGCCCTTGAAGAAATGTGCGGTGGTGGGAAATGGTGGGATTCTGAAGAAGAGTGGCTGTGGCCGTCAAATAGATGAAGCAAATTTTGTCATGCGGTAAGAGAGTGCACCCACGACGTGGCCTCGGCCTTTTCTCCTTTTACCCACCCCTCCCGCAGCCCTGGGTCCTTTCAAAACTAGTCACTTGTAATTAATCAGTTGTAGCTGCTCTTCAGCTTCCCTTCAAGTTCATATACAAGTGAGTTCAGGAGAGGGCCAGGGGGGCAAGGGAACATGCCCCAAGAAAGCACAAAGCCCAGTAAGGCTCAGAGACTGTGGGCAGACCCCACAAGTGGAAACACACAGATTTTATCTTACATTACATATTTGGGTGATTAAAACTTTAAAAATTGTTCGAAGACTGTCTATGAGTAAACATTTTAATGTATTCATTTCATTCTATGCCCTATTATTCATTTTTCACGAAAACATCTGTTAAGTAGAAAGTGGGATTGGAAGAGGGATTTGATCTGTGCCTGACTGGGAGAACTGAAAGGAAGGAGCAGAGTAGATTTTCAGCAAGGAAGAAGCTTGGGAAAAGGACTGAGCAGAGTAGTGATGTGCCCGTTACTTGCAGTGAAAACAGGAAGCGTCTGCAGTGGGTGTAAAGGAGCTGCTGAGACAGTGTCTAGCCAAGTGGGGAGACTATCAAACTGTAGTGGCACCAACCTGTACTGTTGGGTGATTTTGACCAGAGGTGACCACAGCAAGTGATTGGATTGACTAGGTTTGGGATTGTCTGGGTGAAAGGGATGAAGGATGGGAAGTGACAACATGGAAAGTTCTGGTTACAGATCCTGTGAGGTGATACACTTTGAAGTCTGGGCTGAACAGGAAGCGGGCCTGAAAGGCATGAAGGACAAAGGAAGGGAGGAGCTTAATGGAGCCAAATGACAGTCAGAGCCTGGAGGGAGCAGGTGGTAAGGATGAGGGACAGGTGGAATAATGAGAGCTAAAGTCAAAGAATGGCCTGCTGGAGTACATGATTTTAGAGCTTAGCTTCTCCGAGGATGCTCAGACATGTTGTAGAAAAAGAAGACACGTGTTACTGAGGTAGTGAAGGAAATTCTAGGCTAGGCTGTGGAGAGAGTCTTTCAGTTGGGCTCCAAAAATCTCACTGAAGTGGGAATGACTATCAGCCAGATGACAAAAGACTCTGGGGCCAGGAAGGCTGAGGCCCAAGCAACATAGAAGAGGGAAAGCTAAGCAAAGGAGGGAGGGGAATTTGGTTTCTGTGTTCATTTTTCAGGATAATAGGTAATGGTCTGCATGGCAAAAGGTAGCTAAGAGAACACTGAACCACCTCGGAGCTCTGAGCTAAATGGAATAGGGGAGTAAAGACTGTTTCAGGGGGAAGCCATGTACATGGGGGAGGGCCAAATTCCGACTCAGGTAATGAGAGTTGGACTTCTTGAAGGACTTTTTATCTCATTACTGGAGCCTGCGACAGGATGATGAGATTCTTCTCTATCCATCTTTCCTTCAGGGAGATGCCCTGCCATAGTCCTTCTGGTGTAGGACTGCATTTTCGTCTCCTTTGCAATTTTTTTTTCTGGCAATATACAGAAACAGTAAAAAGATAAAAATGGAGAAAAAACTATAGTTCTCTTTGTTCAAGTCAATATAACTTCTGTGTATTGAGCACCTACCCTGTAGTGGGCCTTATCTGGGTCTGGAAATGGTATGTTGAACAATTCTGTCACGGGCTTAGAACGTGCAGGTGGGTTCGTGCTATGATGGGGCTAATTCAGAGACAGAGAGCAGAGGGAGCCAGGACTTTCTGAGGATAAGTGGTGTCTGGGCTGAAGCATTCCACTCTGGGCACAGGAACAGCCTTTGCCAAGACTTCAACGTAGGAAAGACACCAAGTGCTGCCCCAGTGTCATGACCCATGGGCGTGGTGTGAGGTGGGGCTGGACACATAGTAGAGCAATGGGAGTGGATACAGTCACCATGACAGCATAGATAGAAGAGCAGAGACCCAGCGCCAAATTCAGGCACTCACTTCAATATTAGTTAGAGGCTAAGAAGCCAGCAAAGAAAACAGAGAGGTAGAAGGGCAGGTCCTAGCCACAGACTAGCTCTGTGATCTACAGTGAGTCTTTTACTTTTGCTGGGGCTCAACTTTCTAATCTATGTGAGGAGGAGGGAGCAGGCAATTCCTCAAGCCTTTCTGCTGTGGAACCCTGTTTCTGTCTGTGATTGTATGAGTGCTGTATAATTGTAACACAGTTCATGTAGTAGTCTAGTTTAAATTTTCAAATTGTTCTCCATTATAAATTTATTTGCTCTTTCCAAAAACTACGTAAGGAAGGAATGGATAATATACTCACAGATTTAGGGATGTTAGGTGACTTCAAGAGCCCTTAATGTGTTGATTGTATGCAATCTGGTGTTGATATATTCAAGTTCAGAATTAATGAAGTCTTGTGATTAGAGAGCCCACCATAATATTAAGCATGATGTTCATAGAAGGATGAGGGCAGCAAGGATTGAAAAGAATTCAAAGAAGGTGGCATCATAACTAGAGCTATGTGTGCATGTGCCTTTGTTTAATTTCAAGAGTAGTGCTATTTTCATAACATATTTTAATTTTTTTTAAAAAAAACAACCTTATGGTTTACAATGTAAAAGTAATTTAATGTTAATAAATTGTTTTAAAAGTATTTTATTTGACCATTTATGGATCTATTTATAAATGGTTTCTTAATACACATTTTTTTTTGGCATCTTTACAACATTGAGATAGTAGCTAGTGTATATTCAAGATTAAACATTTAGTGAGTAGATATGATTAGAAAACACACAGTATGTTTGTTTCTAAACTATAGGGTTCATGGACAGTTATAGTGAAAGAGGAGATCCAAAAATAGCCTTACTGGTACACAGTGATATGTTAATACCAGATTACAGTTCAAAATGTCTTCCAGGACTAGGGTAGAGGAATGGCATAATTTTCTTTGTTTATACATTTTCAAATACATCTTTTATGCTAAAAGTCAATTTTCCATTTTCAAAGTAAACATTTGTTCTATAACCATAAACAACACTTTAAAAATAGTATTGAATAAAATTTATCTGAAAGGTCTATAAAACAGATAAGAGTGATTGCATCTTGGAGAGGAATTGGTTGATTCAGGGACATAAGTGAGGGCAACGTAATTTTGTTGCCTATGAATTATACTCAAATCATGTTTTGCATACTTACGTATACATAAAATTTAAAAAGTAACTTTATGATTTTTTTTCTATTTAAGATTGCTCTCCACTAAGCTTATTTTCTACCCACCTCCACTCCCCAAGTCAAAAAATTTTTCATTCCACATTAGTTCTGTGATCACATCTTTTAGGATCATGAGCATAATTACTAAGAAGCTTCAGCCATTAATATCTGTTAATTGTGCCAATAAGCAATAATGCAAAGTTTGAAACACTTTTACACAATTATGCCTTATTAGAAACAAGTTGACTGTATTAAATGTGCCTTTTATGTAAATTTATGCAATTGTCAATTTAGGAGTTGAGGAGCTAAAATTATAGCATACTTTTTCTAAGAAAGGAGTTACAGAGAAGTATCACAGACATTTGCACTTCAAAAGAAAGTTTACCCAGACGAACTTGAAGCAAATATTTACACCAAAATGTAATTTCATTATTTTCCAGAAATGCATTTGTAAAATATTATCTTCATTGTTTTAAACATTTCCCTCTGCTTTTGGATTTGGCGGTCAATATCCATTAGTTTCTCTTGAGCTTTTAATCTGTGATAGGAGGTAAGACTGAACCCAGACATGTGAACTATGGATCTACCTACAAGGAACACACAGAAAAACAAACTATTTACTCATGAAAGCCAACTTGTTTCACTTAATAATGACAGAGCAGGTAGACAGCACTCCCTAGCAATATTCAGAGTTTACAGTTTTAATATAAACTGGTTGCTTCTCAAATGTTACAAAGGACCATCAAGATCAAAGCTTTTTCAAGAGACAAATGTCCAAATTTTAGCCTGTGCTTTATCTTGGAAGTCACCTTTAACTTTGCAAAGTTCAGTTAAATCACAAGACCACTGCCAGATAAGCCTTGTTAATTCATAAGCTCACTCCTTCCTAAGGGCCCTCAGAAACTATGTGGGATGTGGTGTGATCACTAGACTGGAGATGTCTCAGAGTAGACTTTGCAACTTGGCTTCTGGGTTCTCAGTGGACACTCAGCAACAGTCACTAAGTAGCTGACTTCCAGAAGGGCCAGTATCTCATTCCCGAAAAACAGATGAAAGGAATATTCCAAATCAACTGAGACAGGTTTCTGCCTAGGATGCCCTTGATGTGGTAGAAGTCATAGGGTGAATACAAGGCATCAGAGAACTTGAGCAGATCAGCGGAGTTGGTGCCCAGACAATCGCATGTCCTGGGGAAAATTTATTAGTTGAGGAACTAGCAGAGATGTTAATGTTTGTAAGATCTCTTTACCAACAAATAAATGATGCTTTCATTGGTGAAGTAATAAAAAGTTAGAGATGCCCTGATGTGGTAGGAGTCAAGTTAGAGATATGGGTGGAGAGGAGAAATTAGAACCCAGGACCCAGTAAGAAGGAAGGAAGGAAGGAAGGACGGAAGGAAGGAAGGAAGGAAGGAAGGAAGGAAGGAAGGAAAGGAGGGAGGGAGGGAGGAAGGAAGGAAGGAAGGAAGGGACGGAGGGAGGGAGGGAGGGAGGAAGGAAGGAAGGAAGGAAGGAAGGAAGGAAGGAAGGAAGGATGGACCTAATGGAAATTATAGACTCATTTGGGGTTGTCATAAATAATAGATGCATATTTAATTATATGTATATGCTATTTCTGACATGTGATATTTCTGAGTTTTTACTGTGTGTGAGACATCAAGGTAGGGACTGTTCATACATTTTTTCCTTTAATCTTTACTATAACCTAATTAAGAGAGGAAAAGTCACTATTCTCATTTTGTGTAGTGGGGAAACTGAGGCCAGGCAGATGGATTAAGTTGTCTATTGTCCCACTGGCAGAAAGCCATGGGCTTTGGATTTGCAGTTGCCATATTTTCCATTGTAAACATTCATAAGATTCTGTGGCCAAGGAAAGCAACCAGGGTGTGTGGTGTGTGTGTGTGTGTGTGTGTGTGTGTGTGTGTGTGTGTGTGTCAGAGAGAGAGAGAGAGAGAGAGAGAGAGAGAGAGAGAGAGAGAGAGAGAGAGCGCTATTTCCACCACCAAGAAAACATCACCTATACTCTTTCCCTTGGCTGAACTAGGATGGTGGAGAAGCATTGCATTTTTATAGTGGACAGGTCTTTATGACTTTACCTGTAGTCAGCCCATCCATTGGTCATGCACCCAAGAGACGAACAGGCATTGATTTAGGTGGCAGAGTTTGCACTGAATGTACTATTATAATTTAGAATTTGGGAAAAGAAAGAAAAACACAAACAAATATAATTCCTCCCTGTCTCTGCAGGTTTATGAGTATGCACAGAACACTGTAGGTCCTGTGTCCTCGTGTGTACCACACCCTCCGGAGCTCTAATTTCAAGTAATACTCCCTGTCCTACCACCTCACAAATATTTCGAATGGAATAAATTCATTTTAGTTATGTCTCTTTCCTTTCATAGATCATTCACCTATCTAGGTGCTTTCTTCTAAAACAGGACTAGTTTGTATGACAGTGTTTTATTTCCTATAGAAAATAGTCAGTTCTGGGCTGGCTGAGTGGTACAGTGGCTAAGTGCTGGCTTGTGAAGCCAGCGGCCCCGGTTCGGGTCCCACATATGAGGGTCAGTGACACTGCCCTCAAAAAAAAAAAAAGAAAATAGTCAATTTATAGAAAATAATTGTGACTTAACCACTTGGTGACTTACATCTTTTTTGTTGTTTGTTTTGACTTTTAAAAATTAGTTTCAGATGTATAAAGCAATGTAATAGTTAGACATACACTTCACAAAGTGATAAACCTCCAGTCTACTACCTCTCTGACATCGTATATAGCTGTTACAATACCATTGACTATCTTCCCTATGCTGTATTCCACATCCCGTGAAAATGTGTGTGCGCGCATATATGTGTATATATATCCATATATACCCACAGTAATACCTTGGTCTGCGAGCATAATTTGTTCTGAAAACAAACTACTTGTATTGCAAGACATCGCTCGTTTACCAAGTTAAAATGTATTAGAAATGTTTGCTTGTCTTGCGAAACACTTGCAAACCAAGTTACTCACAGTCCAAGGTTTTACTGTATATATATTCTTTTTTTTTTTTTTTTGAGGGCAGTGCCACTGGCCCTCACATGTGGGACCTCAACCAGGGCCGCTGGCTTCCCAAGCCAGCGCTTAACCACCGTGCCACTCGGCTGGCCCTTGTATATTATTCTTAATTATATATAGTTCACATTCAATATTGTTCTACTTCAGCTTCAGGTATATAGTGCAGTGGTCAGACATCTACACAGTCTATGAAGTGATCCCCCTGATAAGCCCAGTGCCCATCTGGCACCCTACATAATTTTTCCAACATTATTATCTTCCCCATACTGTATTTTATATCCCCATGACTATATTGTGACTACTAATTTGCACTTTCTAATCTCTTTACCTTCTCCCCCATCCCCACATCCCTCCCATCTAGCTAGCAACCATCAGGGTTTATTCCCCTGTATCTCTGAATCTATTTCTGTTATGTTTGCTCATTTTGAAGATGCTGATAGTCATCTAATGCCTATTAAAAGGAAGAGGTGATGAAAGCGGTTATTTGTGAATTGAGCTAGACTTAGTAAAATTCCCATTTGTCATGATAATTGACTTGATTTAAAAGTAGGTAAGTCATTCTAAAAAACCTGTTCTTGTTTCTCTAGATGCAATCTTCCTCCCTTGTCAAGTGAATACACTAAAGATGTTGGATCCAAAAGTCATTTAGTGACTGCTAACCCCAGCATAATTCGACAAAGGTAAGAGTTTTGTGATTTTTGTTGGTAAGTAACTGAGGAGGAAGGATATTGAAGTGTTCAGCATCTTCGAGGCAGTGAGCATAACTCAGTGTGGGAAACAAAAAAGGAAACCATCTGGACAGGAAGTAAGGAGAAAGAAGGGAATTGTAAATAAACTAGGCAGGATTATGGGAATCCAAACACTATTTCATACTTCTGGGATTCTGTTTCTTGCATTTAGAGATAGTAGACATAACATGAGGATCCATTGTTTTGCTCAATGAAGCAACACAATATCCTGCTTACTCATTATTATTAATTTCTAATTTTTTGGCTTCAGTCCTAACTCATTGATTGGCATTGATTGGTGAACTGAATTAGTCAGTTTTATTAAGAATAAAAACAAAGAAATGACCAATCTACTGCATATGCATGCCTGAAAATAACAATATTGTCAGAATATACAGGAATGTATGATTATATGATATTATATTAGATTATATTCACTCAGAATTGTATAAGCAGATGGAAAATTCTTGTTCTAGTATTGATTCCAGAAATCTTGGCAGCTGCTATGGAAGCTTCCGGGGGTCAGACTCTAGATGAAGCCTAGCAGTAAGCCATCAGCTGTTTCTTCAAGGACTGTTTATTGTGGAGAATGACTCAATCTCTGAGAAAGGAAGAGTCAAACATTGCCTTTAGGTTCTCCTGTGTAGATAACAATTAAGAGTGAAATATCCAGATGTGCTGGGCTCTGGCACTTGTCACATAAGAAAGTCCTATCCAAGTAAACAGCACTCGTGTGTCACTTGATAAACAATGCCACCACTACTTGTTTTGGTTCCTAAGTAAGTATTCCCATAAAGTAGATGTCTAGAAACATTACCAAACAATTTTTAATTTTGACAGATGTTGTGAAATCACCCTTCCAAAATGTACTGTTTACTTTCTCTTCAGTGATGGAAAAGACTACTTATTTCCTAATACTGAAAACAACATTACCTACTACTTACCTTTTCAATTTTTTCAATTTGTTGGATGAAAAATGGTACACTATTTACTTGCTTAATATTTATTTTTTTCTGAATGTGAGAAGGACTGAGTGGGTATTGGCTATTAGTATTTCTTCTTCTATGAATTGCCTATTTGTACTTTTTTTTGTTGTTCATTTTTTGCTTTTTTGCTTTTTAAAAATTTTTTCTTGTTGATTTATAGGAACTCTTTATATTATAGATATTAAGTCTTTGTTTGCTATATATGTAACAAATGTTTTCTTCTAGTCTGTCACATATCTTTTAACTTATGTCCTATCAGAATTTAATGTTTTTTATTGTTAGTCTTTTCCTTTATGGCTTCTTTAAAAATAAAATTCTTTCTTTGGATGATCTTCCTTATTCACATTCCCTCCAATGTGAAAATATTATACTGTATTTTTCTAATACATTTATAGTTTAATTTTTCATATTTAAGAGATTTATTCCATGTGAATGTATTTATTTTATAACAATAATTTTATTGTTTTTCAAAATATATAAATGTTCATTATAATAATTTTAAACAAAATAGAAAAGTACAAAGACAAAGGTAAAATAAAATCACTCCAGACCTCACCATTGCAAATAACCACAATTAATATTAGGTAAACTTTTTCCAGATATTTCATATATTCTTCAGAACTTTGAAGCTGTTGTTTCATTATCTTCTTACACCCAGTGTTGTCTTTTAGAAGTCTAATAGGACTCTTATTTTTTTGTTCAAGGGAGACTTTTCTTTCCTATCTCTATTAAAAGCTTTTATAAATTTCTTTTTATCATTTAAATTCGGATAGTTTGCCAACATATATCTTAGAGTGGGCCTTTTAAAATTAATGTTGTTAAGCACATTAATGAGAGGTTCTTTTAGTTGGAAGATTTGAGAGTTTGGTGGTTAAGAGTCTCTAACGCAAGATGACTTGGGTTTTTATTTCCTATTTGTCCACTAACCAGCTATATGAAGTTGGCTAGGTTACTTAACAGTTTCTCCTTCAGTTTTCTCATCTGTAAAGCTGGGATAATAATACTTACATAATAGATTTATTATAGTAAATTACACTACATATATATATATATATATATATATATATACATATCTTTATATGGTAGTTATACATAATGCTTAGAACAGTGCCTGGTATATTGTAGGCAATATATAAACATTAGCTGTCATTAGAATTATTTTTTTATCTCTTAACATTCTCTCTTTTATGTGTGTTACATGCCACTGAGTCAGCTCTGACTCCTGGTGACCCTATGAATGAGTGATGTCCACAGTGTCCTGTCAACAGCCCCGCTCAGCAACTGTAGACTTATGTCTATGGCTTCTTTTATGGAGCCAATCCATCTCATATTTGGTCTTCCTCTTTTCCTGCTGCCTTTTATTTTTCCAGTATTATTGTCTTTTTCAGTGAACCCTGCCTTCTCTTGATATGCCCGAAGTAGAACAGATTAGACAGTCTCTCTCTTATATGTCTGATTATTTCCTCTTCTTCATTGTATTTGTTCTCTCTTTCTCCTATTATGTGGATATTAGGATTTCTGGATCTATTATCCATGATTTCTAACTTTTTTCTTGTACCATATAGTCTTATGTGTTTGTGTATGTACTGTGTCCCAAGAATAACTCCTTTCAGCTCACTAAATCACATTTTAGTTGAGTCTGTTCTGCTGCATAGCTTGCCATTTCCATTTTTTTTAATCGTGTTTTCATTTTCTATAAGTTTAATTATTTCATTTTCAAAGCAGCACATTCTTTTTCATGGATGTGATGTCTTCTTAAATATCAAGACTTAATGGACTTAAAAGTTTTGTAGTTTTTTTTCTACATTCCAGATAATTTCTTTTATTTTTTTAATTTAGTACTACATATATGATTTGACTTTTTTGAAATTTGAATTTTATTTTCTGTTCACTTATGTATGAAGTGTGGTATCAGCGAATAAAGTATATTACTTTCATAATAAACAATTCATTTTTACAATGTCACAGAAAACCAATCCCAGTCAAATTTGTAAGTAAATTAAATGAAACACCAAAGATTAGCTTGATACTTAATTTTTTGTGTGGTTTGTTTGTGTAGCTAATATAGAATGAGAAAACAAAACTGCACTCTGTTATAGTTTAGTTATTTACTCTCACTCAATTTTTGTACATATGTATGTATATATTTTTATGGGGGTCTGATCAGGAATATGGCAGAAAATCACCAATGATGATGATGTTTCTTTAATTCAATTAATTGAGCTGGGGTTCTGGGAATCCTAAACACATACAGTTTTTAAATTCGGGGTGAGTTTATCTCAGATTCAAGAGAATGAACAAAGGGGCAATAGAACTTACAGAAATATTTTTCTTTAATTATTTAAAAAATCTTATTTTTAAATAATAATAGATTCGCAAGAAGTTGCCAAAAAAGTATGGGAAGATCCTATGTACTCTTCATCCAGTTTCCCCCAATGGTAACATCTTTCATAACCACAGTATAATATGTTAACTATTATTTTGAGTTGGGGATAAAAAAACTTTTAAGAAGGAATAAATGTTATTGTAGAGGGAAATGAGACATTCAAGGGCAAAGGATTCTGTTTTCTTACCTGAATATGTGGAGTAGGTGGTAAGATTTTAAAAGGAAGGTGAACAAGAATATTTAGAGCAAGATTTATAATAAGATGAGATATAGAGAGACTGAGATTGTGTTTCTGAGAAAAATTACAAAAACTACAGGAGAAAGGAAAGGGTAAAAAATTAAATACTATTTATGAGGAAAAGTAAACTTGTTGGTTAAGACTTAATTTCAATATAAAGAATTAATACACGGTGGTGGCCAAGTGCCTTAATTGGTTAGAGTGTGCGTCTGGACAACAAAGTTGCCAGTTCTATCCCCACATGGGCCACTTTGAGCTGCACCCTCCTTAAAAAAAAAAAAGGAATAATTAATACAAAGGAAGCAAGAATCATTATGATTAATATTGGCCAACATTTTGTGAACATTTTTATGTGCCAAGTTATGTGCTCTTTATATTCATTGCCTCATTTAATTCTTGAAACAATCCTATTAGGTAGAAAGTATTTTAATTTGTGTATTTACAGAAAAAGAAAATGTGATATATATATATTTTTTCCTTCTTTTTAAGATTTCATTGGGGAATTGGGGGAAGGGAGCAGCGTTGGGGAATCAGGGAAGGGGAACAGACAAGTTGCTGTCCTTTTGTTCTTCATTCTAGTTGTGGAGGACATCGCTTCACTGACCCATGTTGGTATTATCTCTCTTCCGGGGTGAGGCAATTGCTTGTCAGCCATTGGATGGCTGCTCACATCCACTGTCCGCCAGCCCCACTATAGCATACCCCATCACCGGTGACTCACAGCAGCCCAGCTCCAGGTCAAGCTGTTGTTCACCATCTTAGCTGTAGAGGGCAGTGTCACTGGCCCTTATGTGGGATCCCAACCATGGCCCTGCTGCTCATTGCTGACATCCCAAGCCAACTCTTAACGAATGCGCCACTTGGCCGGCCCGAAAAAGTGATATGTTAATTTTAATTACCTGTTTATACTCACAGCTCCTAGTAATCGTTTTGGGACTTCACCTAGACATGTCTCAGTCCAAAACCCCTGTTCTTAACCAGTAGTCATCACACCACCTGATCTTTCCAGATGACCCTTGCTTTGCAAAGGAGACAGTTGAGTTTTCAGAAATGATGAATTGTTTTGGAAAAATGACTGAAAATTTTTCCACTTAAAAATGTATTCAGTGTAACAAGGTTTTTGGAAACAATCAAATGTATATAGTCATTCAATTTTGTGAAATAAGGAAACAATATACCATTTACAATAGCATCAAATAATTTGATATATAACAGTAAAACAAAAAAGCAAGCTCTTTATAGAAAAATTATGGAATTTTATTGAGACATTTCAGACAACCTAAGTTTACAGATATACCATGTCCATGAATGAAAGACTTAGTAAAGGCATCAGTTCTACCCAAATTGATCTATGGATTCATTGAAATCCCAATAAAAAAACTCCAATAGCAATGTGTGTGTGTATAACTTGACAAGTTGATTCTAAAATTTATGCAAAAATGCAAAGAGCCAAGAATATCTAAGAAGCTCTTAAAGAAAAAAAATGATTGGAGGCATTGCCCTAACAGGCATTAAGACTTACAAAGCTATTATAATTAAAGCAATGTGGTAATGCATTAATAAACGAACAGACCATTGAACAGAATAATGTCCCCCAATCAGATCACACATATATGGACTCTTAATATATGACAGAGGTAATATTGTAGATTAGTGAGAAAAGGACAAACTTTTCAAAATGATGTTGAGAGAGTTAGGTGTTTATATGGGAAAAAATGAAGTTATACCTGTACCTCATACCTTATGCTAAACATAATTTCCAGATGGTTAAGACTTACATTTGAAAATCAAAACAAGAAAACTTATAGAAAACAACATAGGCCTTGTGATTTCTTTAATAAATAGCACTAATTATAAGGGGAAAGACTGATAAGTTTGATTTATTAAAATTAGGAACTTTCATTCATAAAAAGACATATTAAAAGTACAGCAAATACAACCACATTGTAGAAGAGGACAACTAGCAAAGGACTTGTACTCAGAATATATGAATGACTCTTTCATATTTAATGTATACAGAAATTAATTTAATATGAAAAACAGAAATCCCAATAGGGAAATAAATCAAAGAGTTGAAGCAGACTTCAAAGAGCAAGTCCAATAAATAAATGAAATCGCCAATAAATGAATATATGCTCTACCTCATTAGTAATCAGAAAATGCAAATAAAAATACTAATGAGATATCATTGTATATCCATCATGTTGGCAGAAATTATTCCAACTGTTGGTGAGGATGCAGAGCAACAGAAAGTATCATGTGTGCTGTTTGGAGTGAATATAGTTCCAACCACTTTGGAATGCATTTTGGCATTTTCTAGTAGAGTTGAAGATGTACATACCCCATGCCTTGGCAGTTCTATTCCTAGGAATATACCCTAGAGAAAAACAGCAATGAGAAATGTCTACTTGTTTATAGTAACTAAAAACTAAAATAGTTGATTGTGCTTCAGTGGTAGAATGAATAAATTGGGGTATGTTCACATAATCGAATGCTTTACAGCAATGAACTATAACTACTCACAATAAAATGGATGAATGTCACAAACCTAATATTGAGAAAACGAAGCAAGTCATAAGCAAAACAGTAGAGTTCCATAAAAAGGAAAAAAATAAAACTGATTATCAGTATGGTTTAAGGACAGTTACGTATCAAGTAAAACTATGAAAAAGAGTAAGTGGTCCTTCCCAGGGGAGGGAGAGTATTGAATTTGGGAAGTTTTTATTTACACCTGTAGTCTTCTCTCAAACCCAAGATGTTGGCATGTCTTGCACTTTCATGTGACTAAAAATGAAATTAATTGGGCGAAGCTGTGCAGTAGAAATGCTAAGTACCACTAATTTTCATAGCTGTCCTACAAAACCTTGATTCTTATCAAAATATTCCATTGAGAATTATAAGCAGTATGAGTTTTCACTACAAAATTCTCTTAGAAAATATCAGTAGCAAGATAAAACAAGTTTGAGAAAAATATATATGAGAGGCACTCATGATTATAGTAACAAAAATAAGGTTAGCGAACATAATATTTATTGATGTGTTTAACAGAAATTGTTACAGCCTTTGTTAGGATATCTTGTTTAAAGTGCATTCTTATTTTTTGAAAAACACCTTTATTGAGTTATAACTGATACACAAAAAAACTCAACATTTTTAATGTATGCAATTTGATGAGTTTGGGCATATCCATACATCTGTGATACTGTCACCACAATTCAGGTACATCCATCACCTCCAAGTTTCTTTGTGTACTTGTTTTTGTGTCTGTACGATAAGAACACTTAACATGAGATCTGCCCTCTTAATAAATTGTTGTTTAATGGGTATAAAGTACATCCTTCCTGACAGCACCAGAGAAAAAGATTAGTTAGTATGCGTGGGTCACAGGTCTGCAGTTACATTTATCCTCTGATTGCGTTTTTCTGGGCTAGGAGAAAAGAGGTTGTTCCAAGATGGCAGCAGAGTCTGCTGGATGTTCAATTGCTGTGTCCTCTTCCTTTCTTTGCTGGGTTTTGTAGGTGGATCCGTTCGTGGGGTTACCCTTTATCTACATACCAGCTCTAACCTATTGGTCTTCAAACATTTTTGTTCAAATGCCCTTTAAAAGAATATTTTAAACACATCATTATTTCCTTGATCCTTTTTAAATTATCTATTTTTTCTTTGGCATGAAGTTAAGTTGTTGTCAAGTATGTATTTTCAGTGCATTATATATTGTGCATATGCTTTAAATACACATTGTCAGAATTTCAGAAGTACAGATTTAGCTCTTCTGTTGTTATATTGTCCCTATTGCAAAGTCAGTGATCTCTGTGACACTAATTCATTAAGTTACCTTTCTGTCAGGAAAAGGCTACCTTTTAATTCAAGTAAGTTTTAAAATGTAACCCCATACAATCATCTCACTTGTAAATTCTAATTATTCAACATATAAATAAGCTATGGGAATTGCCAAGAGTTTGCCCCCTGAATAAAATAAGGCATAGCTTCTTTCTATATATTTCTTATAAAGATCTTTTTGCTTTTTCTCAGGGGACACTCCCTTAGGAGCTGTGTATCTTGGGAATGTTTCTTTGCTTAGTAGCCTGGTGGTTTTTACACTCTGGGGAAATGCATCATTGTAATATTTGGGATAATAAGAGTTGTATGTCTTTCTTTTGTGATGAGGAAAAGGCAAAATTATAAAAGTAGAGTTTGGAAAAAAGATAGTTGTTTAGACTGTCAGATTAGTCTATAAAGTACATAAATATTATTGGTACACAATCTTATATTGGTTATATTAGTTTCAGGACCGACTCCTAGAAACAGAGACCAAAGGGATGGTTACTAGAAGGGAGAGAGTGGGGGGATGGATGAAAAGGGGAAGGGGAGTATAGCAGTAGTATTGTGATAAATTTTCACAAAGTGATCAGTGACAGATCACTACTAGAATTAGTGGGGTGGTCATATTGTAAGGTATAAAAATGTTGAATTAGCAAATACTTTTTGAAATCTGCTCTGGGACAGTGAATGTAAAGTTAAATGAGACACAACTCATACCCCGAAGTTGCTCACGGTCAGTGGACATTCCCATGGTCTTAGGGTCTGTGGAAGAGCTTTAGGGGTTAACTGAACCCCTTCTGAAATTTATACAAAATTTTCATGGGTGTACATGTACGTATTAATCAGATTTTCCAAGGGTTCCATTTTCCATAAAAGGTTTAAAATCCACTGGCGCAGTCTGAGTTAAATGGTAGCATGATGTAAAAATTGAGATGAGCGTTCTCAGAGCTTGTTTCTCAATTTTGCAATACAGTTGAAAATGTAATTAGCCATTTTTCTCATAACAGGAGTTCAATATGTATTTGAGCAAATGATTGTTAAAAGATAAAAACTGGAACCTAATTGATTGTCCTATTATGACATTAAGAATTCATTTTTAAACGCTGAGGCTCCAACTTGGGAAAGATTGTCATTGGCAGGCACTACAAAAGAGCAACGGGATTCTGAATGTATGTGTTTCCATGTAGGCAGATTAGAGGCAATAGATAGGTGTGAGCTGCTTGCTGTTAAGAATCTTTTTTCTGTGCTCTCGAGACCCCAGCAAGTTGTTGGGCATACAGGACATGCAGTCTATGCTTATGGAATGAATGAATAAGTAAAATAAATATATTTTAAAATCTCCTCCAAATTGAATTTCTAGTTTAAATTATCTTATAAAAGGACATGTAATGAATTTTTTTTTGTGTGTCAGTGAAAATGCTTTTATGATCTTAAGCTGAGGAAGTGAATGTTTTAGTAACAGATATTTCAAAGGAGTATTAGTGGCATGCTTGGCTGAAAAAGCTTGGTTATTTTTTTTTGTTTTTCAAATTGACATGAATTAGGAAACAGAAAAGCTTAGAACAAATAGAGTATAAATCATGGTGGAGTTAATCTTTTAAAATTTGTAAGTGCATAACTTTTAATTCACTGGTTGAACTGGATATGAGACTTTGACATCAGTAATATCAGGTAGAGCCTGGATAGTCTTTCCCACACAAGTGGAAGAGACTTTATCCAATGGTCATTGTCTCTAATTTTACTAAAGGCTATTGGGAGTTTGGAGATATTAGCAGGGAGAACAATTGTTTATTTTATTTGTGTACTTTTTAAAAAACAATTTGAGTGTTGAGGAAAATAACTTGGGTCCAAAGATTATAGTAGTTTCTTTGTAAAATTCTATATGACTCATGTCTCAGCTTCTGTTTCTAAAGCTTCCATATCTATTCTGCCTGCTGACTGTCTTTCCGCTCCAAAGTCAGAGCAGCTTATCAGTGTTTGCATCAAGACGTGGCAGCCATTGATAACCATTCTGTCTAACATCAGCCATCATGTAAGGGAAATGAAAGACAGAGGCTAAAACTGGAGAGCAAGTAGAAGATAGAGAAGAGATGCCTCTAAAGGGTATAGATCTGTACAGAGTTTGTGTCTGAGATGCCGTTGAGATGCCATATTACATAGTGGTGAAGAACTGCTTTTGGCTTTAAACAGATTTGTGTTCGAATTCCAGTGCCAGTGCTGGTAAGTGCTTCTACTTACTAGCTATGTAACATTACTTACTTAACCTCCCACCTATCAACTGAGAATAAAACTATTTACTTTGATGGTTGTTGAGAGATATAAACGAAATAATGTAGCTCTGTCCAGTAAAAGCTACTCTGGGTGATATCCAGAATAGCTGTTCAGGAGGACTTTCCTATCGGAATACATTTTGTTCTTGGATAAACCATATTTTTAAATGCATTAATGGGCTCATCAAATTTAGGGACTCTCCAAGGGTACCTGCATACTTACCCCCCAAACAAGCAGAAACACACACACACACACACACACACACACACACACACACACATCATGGACCTAAAACCATGCCAAGCACTGAAACTATAAAATTCAGATATCGAAGCTGAGAACAGGAGACCAAGCCCTGACTTGCTGTGTTAATGTGTGCCCCATATTAAACCCTGATAAGACCCTAATGTGGTTCCAGGTCATTAGCAACCCCTGGCTTCCAATAGAAGCAAATACAAATTTTTCTAGAGGAAAGCTCTCAGAATTTTCATATATCACTTTCAAACAAATGTAAGCTCATAAGCAAACACTGAAATTTATACAAGCCATCAATATTGAGAGTCCTCAGAGACAAAATAAATTAAAAATTACAGATATAAATGCGTGAAAATTGGAATTGTTAGATGCAATATATAACTAAGTATGAAATCTTTATAAAACAAAATAAGTATGACTAAGTCAATAAGAGAATATAAAAATTAACTAAGTAGCCTTGAAAAAGAAATAAATAGAACTTTTAGAAATGAAAAATATAATTGTAGGAATGAGAACACACCATTTTAGATATAACTGAACAGAAAATTGGTGAACTGGAAGGTAGAGTAAATAATTTTCCATATACAAGGATATAAAAAATATGAAGACAAGACAAAGAAACACAGAGGCCAGAATGAGAAGGACTACATTAAAGTGGAATTGTAAAATAGAGGTAAAGGTTGAGACTTTTTCAGATTTAAAGAATAATGTAATCCATAAATATGGGAGACACGAAGTATCAAACAGAATAAATTAACTCTGTAAAAAATGCAAACCTAGACCATTTTAGTAAAACTGAACTAAAGGTAAAAGCATCCAGAGGAAAAAAAAAACACATCACTTGCAAAGGAATCATAATTAGACAAAAAGCAGACTTCTTCCAGCAGTAATATTAAAAGTCAGAAAGCAGTGGAAAGGTATTTTCAAAGTGTTGAGAGAAAAAACTATCAAAATAGAAATGTGTACTCAGAAAATTATTTTTCAAAATAAACATTTTTTGAAAAACAGACAGCTTATTTACTATAATAGATCTTCACTGGAAAAAAACTGTAAAGAGTGTATCTCAGGAAAAAAAGAATGTTAACTTCAGAAGGAAAATCTGAGATTCAAAGAAATCAGTAAGCTCATAAATAAATCCAAACAAACCTCATCTGAATACAACAATAATTATACATATCTTTACATAAGATTTGTAGTGTCAAAATAAAAGGCACAAATAAAACACTGGAAAATAACCTCCCATAACAATGGGAAGCGGAGATTGGAGTTGAAGTGTTGTAAAGCTCTTATTTCAGTTTTTATTGTCAATAACAAATTACTTTTTGTGGCTTAACAACAATAATCATTTTAATGTCTTTCACAGTTTCTGTCAGAAATTCAGGAAAGACTAGGGTGAGTAGACTTGGCCCGTGACCATTTACCCGGTGTCTGGAGTTGAAATGGCACAGGGTTCGAGGGAGTTGGCCAGGCATCTCTCCCACGGCTGTCCATGTTGTCTCTCCTTATGGACTGGTTTGGGCTCCCTCACAACATGGTAGCCTCAGAACAGTTGGACTGTTTACATGGCAGTTGGATTCTCCCAAAACTAGTGTCCAAAGAGAACAAAGTGGAAGTGCATGGCATTTTCAAAACCTCACACTGGAAGTGACTTTGCTTCAGTTCCATCAGGCTCTGTTTCTTCAAGCCATCACGAAGGTTCAAGGGGGGAGGATATACCTCCTGTTAGGAGGAGCATCAAGTCACAGGGTTAGAAGAGTGGGGTAGAAGATGATGTTGTAGTCACCTTTGGAAAATATAATCTGCCACAGCCTGCCCTTAGGCTAAACAATTCATAGTCCTCACACATTCAAAGTAAATGTAGCCCCTCCCAGAATTCCCAAAACTTAGTCCCAAAAGATAGCATTAACTTAAAGTCCCAGGGTTTCCATATAAGTTGAGAGAAGGAACAGCAATAACAGCAGCGAAAACCCAGAAAAGGATAACCTAAAAACAGCAGAGGGGATCCAAAAAGCTAAAGTTGATTCTTTGAAAAATTATAAATAAAAATTATTTAAAAATAGACTTTCCATTATGTTTCTACAAATCCATCCTAAAAACAGAGGGGAAAAAAAAACCCTAGTGTATACAAATATACGTATCACATTATGACTAATTTTAAAACAGTGACACTCTTTAAATGTATAAAAATACATGAATGGCCTGTAATTTATGTCTGTATTGATGGAATAATATACAATGATATTTTGGAATAATATTCATGAATAATTGTAATAAATGGTGAAATGCATATGTTATAATAGTAAGTGAAAAGATAAGTATATGAAAGTATATGCTTCAACTATATAAAATACGTGTAGAAAAATTCTAAGGAAAAAAATTTAAAAATTTCCAAATTTGTTGCAAAATTTTATAGGATAAATTGTTTAATAAACAAGCCTTATTATTTTACATATTCTCCTAATAATAACCCATTTTGACACTGCAGTAGCCCTAAGAGTTAGAGAGGCAGGAATTATGAATGTAATTTTGTCTGTGTGTGTTCCTGCCCTTCCGATCTCAGTGAGATTAGCTTGGACCCCAAATTTTATGTACTGAATTCAGAAAGTTATGATGTTCCCTGCATCTTTCTAGTAACATTGCCCTGGGAACAGTGGAAGTGAGCATGACACCAAGAACCCCACTCCTGACACAGAGTTGTTATTCCCTTCCTTTTTCTTTCCCTCTGTGACCTTCTAGTCTTCAACATTAAATAGTGGGTGGGATCAAATGATTCTCTAAAGGCGTAATTACTGATATTGGGATAGAATAAATTCTCATGGCACGTTCATGCAAGTTCATTGAAAGTGGGTGGCACCCCAGTGAGAAAACATTAGGGAGTGGACTCAGCAAGGGGACCAAGTTAGGATTCTTTACACGGGATTTATATTGACATGCAACATTGAGACCACCAGACCAATAATTTGTACCTGCTTTCCCTGAAGCATTCCTCCTCAGCCTTCCTTTTAATGTCTACTTCAGTTGTATATTTTCCTTGATTAGCAGAATGTCAGTGAGTTTTGGTTTCAAATGGAAGGAAAATGTGTGGAAAGATTTCTGGAAACTAGTAGGACAGCATTTCCTGTGTGGTCTAAGATAAGTTTCTTAACTACTCTCTGCATGTAATGTGATAGGAAAAATTTTAACAGTGGGCACCAGAATTCTGTTTCGAGAATGTGCTGTCTGTGTATGGAATTATTTCTTGCTAACTTTATAGGGGGTTCAGGGGGAGCCTCAAGGGCCTGATGTTCCAAAGTTGGATCTGAGCAACACAAGAGTATAGAACTGTTGGGATGAGACAAAAAGAGGAGATAAGAAAGAGAGAAGGGCTAGAGAAGGGCGAGACAGTGAAGGACTAGGAGAGAAATCTTTGGGAAACTTAGGCAAGTTGGATAGAAAAGCACTGAAATGCCTAAAATCAATTGTGAATTGTTTTTCAGAAATGTGTTTAAATCATTTCTCCTTGACCTCCCTCTTACCTTTTCTTACTCTTCAAATTTCTAATCTATGCATTTTTGTACATGATATCTGTGTATTCGTGTGTGTGTGTGTGTGTGTGTGTGTGTGTGTGTGTGTGTGTGTGTGTAAATGGTGAAGGGACTTTTTCATCTGGGATCAACATGGTTTGTGCTCTGAATAAAATGGCACTTAGGGTGCTGAGAGAGTCTTGAAAATGTAACTCTCCAGGATGGTTGAAATTGAATTCCTGGGAAGTGCTACATTTATTCTGACTGCATGCCCCTTTTGAAACGTAGATAAACAGCCTCTTAACTCACAAAGATATTTTGTTACAGCCAAGGCATTTGTGCCCCAGCTGAACTGTGGGAAGAAACCTTGGAAGTAAAGTCTGAAGCTGGCTAATTAATCTTACCAAACTCATTTGTGCTAAGAGCTTCTTTGGGCAAGATGGTAGGGGTCCATCTGTGAACACTTCGATTTCACAGTTTATTGTTTATTATATATTCAGTGATTTCAGATTTTTAATGAACTTTTCTAATTATCCTCATAAAAAGGACAAGATAGTAATAATTATTATTATGTATATGAATATTTCTATGGTCTCTGTGAAAACTACATTATTGTTAAATAATTTTACTGGAGAATATGAACCAAGTGGAGAAAATGTAGTTTTAGGAATTATTAATTGTAATTGTATTTGATTATATATGGATTAAAATAATCTGTTATATATTCTTACTGAAAATATTTGCTCCCCAACTTGAATCATAAGAACATACCTCTATAAGTTTCTATTACTAAATTGCTTAATTTGTTTAATAGAAATATTTTTAAAATCAGAGCTTTAGTATTTGATTAGATCTATAAATCATGATATGCATTTTAAGTTTCCACTATTAGCTTTCCTATCTGGATCTCTGTATGACAAGACCTGCACACATGACCATACCAACACAACAACAATTGGAGTAGTGACAGAAATTATTGACAAGGGCAGAATATAAATTAGTGGGACAGATAGTATACTTGATAAATAGAATTGCAAGTACTCATGAAGGGAAAGGCAGAAGAAGGGATGCCCACAAGATAAAATTATGTATTTTATTGATTATGAGATGTACAGTTTTTCATATGTTAGCGTTTATGAGACTGTGCTGCCTTTTATAGCCTCTGTTGACCAGGGAGAAGCTGAGGCATAACTGGCACTGCCTGAGCAAAGATGACCTTGGCCATGGCTGCTCCTGTAATGTCATCTCAGCTGAGGTTTGTGCATCATTGGTACTGCACATATTGAGTCTGGCATTCAAAATGTCTCCAAAAAGATAGAATAGCTGTTGTGTATAAAGAAAGGCCTGGAAACAGAGCAATGGCATGTCAGTTTGATTTATAAACAAATTATTATTCCAGAGAAATGATGGAAGCAATCTCTATTTTCTTGTAAGGCAGCAAAATAAAAAAAGGAACTAAATACCCCCAAGTCGATGAGGCTGTATTAGAAGTAGTTGATAAGATGTGTGTAAAATGATTGTCTCTATGTCACATGCCAAACAATGCAAGTGAAAGCTGGAAAAATCTCTCAGTTCCTTCGAATGGATGAAAGAAATGTCAAAGCAAGAAGTGAGTGCAGGACTCTCCGTAGTGCTATTGTAAAAACTTTGAGTCATCGTTCTATTGGCAGTGTCCTTTTTTTCTGTATTGGTAAATACTCTGATAGCATCTTAGATGTGATACATGCCAATAACTCGGAAATAAAAATGGATAGATAAGAAAGAATGAATGTTTGGAGGAAGAGTGACACAAAAGAAAGAAAACACCAAGCATAGCACAACGTTTAGGTACTGACACATAGGGAGCTAAGTAATGCAAGTATTAGCATTATCCCAAGTTTTCAGTGAAAACATTTGTGGCAGACAAGGAAAGTGATTTCCTTTGATCAGATATTAACTGGCAGAATTAGCTTGAACCTACATCTTTGTCCTCCCCTCCCTTCTTTTTCCCTCTCCTCCCTTTTCATCTCAAGTAGTTAGAGAGATACCACCTAGGGGTTTATGGTTGATATCACAGCTTAGCCGGGTCTCACTGGGAGAGAAAACTCCAAGAGGCCAAGAATGAATTTATGGGGCCGGCAGAGTGGCGCAGTGGTTAAGCGCTGGCTTAGGAAGCCAGCGGCCCCGGCTCAGGTCCCACATATGAGATGAGGGCCAGTGATACTGCCCTCCAAAAAAAACAAACAAAAAACAAAACAAAACAAAAAAAGAATGAGTTTATGACTTAGAAGGGAAAGGGAGGATTTATTGATTTAGAGAAAACTTGGTGAAACTCCTGAAGAGGCAAAAATGAGTGCTTTGTATTACTATATAATCGCTTTGTAATGCTGCATTACAAAGATTCTGACAGCAACAGGAGAAATGAAAGAGTAAAGGAATACATACTTAATATACGTTGAAAACACCAGAGGAAGCCCCTAGATTACTACTTAAACACCATGAGCCCACCTGGAAAAAGACCATAGGACACTATTAAGTAATACATGAACCTTTTTATTAAGTGTGATTTACATTATCTTCTATGTCCACTCATTTTTTTTTAGAGCTGTTTAAAACAGAAGCATCCCGTCACAAAATAATTGCTTGTAGTGGTAGCTTAAAACTAACCCGTAACCATTTTCCATCTGCATAAAAGGTATTTACTCCTTTCCAGGACAAATTGTGATTAACCGCGTATGAGGTTCTTTGCTTCTATCATCACCTGTCTTTTTATAACCAATTCTCACCACCAAATTGTCTTCTGATATTTTAACCATGAGGCCTTCTTCTTTAAATTCTTCAAATTATTTTCCTTCAGAGGAGGCCAAGTTATCTTCCTCAGTTTCAAGTAACTTCTCCAATGTGCTTTATAGCAATTCTCTCTTCCTCTAGACCGCTCCTGCCATTTCTCTGCTGGAGCCGACCTCCACTCTCATTAGTGATCACACAGCTGAGCCACACCCTCTGCGTGATCTTTTTTTTCTCGTATTGGAATAGTTTCTGTTCTTTATTGCTGCCATCACCTTCCTCTAGCTGTGTTTATCAATCTGAAGAGATGGTAGGTAGTTGGTTAGCCCTTTCAGATGCCGCTAAGAATTGGTGGGCAACCCCACAGCATTTCTGAAGTCCATTCACTCTCTCACTTTTAGATGACTATCTTCTCTCTCAGATCTCTAACATCTCCTTCTTTTCCCTCTTCTCCCAGGTAATAACCTTGCTTTCTACTTCCCTGAGAAAATAGAAGTGATGAACTTGCATATTTGAAATTATTCTACTCTCATACCTGATTGATATTTTTGTTAGGATTTTCTTTCCAGTTTGGAAATCCTTTTCTTTTAGCATGTTGAAGACATTCCTCCAGTGTTTTCTCAATTCCAGTGTTAACATTTGAGAAAGGGGATGTCATGCTGATTCCTGGGCTTTTGTATATAACCTGAGTTTCTATTTTCACCTGCATCCTAAACTGGCCTTCTCTTTGCTCGCTCTGCCCTTTCTACCTCCACGCCCGAGTGTTTTGAAATTTCACAACGATGAGCCTTATTACTGGCCTTCTTTCATTCATGATGCTGGCACTCAGTGGACCTTTTCAATCTGCAAGGTCATGTCTTCCCATTTTGGAAAATTTTCGTGAGTTATTTATGTAACTCCACATTGCCATTTACAACTGTCAGTTCTTGTCTTACTTGACCTGTTAGCACCACATGACACATTTCATCTTTCTTTTTTAATTCATTTTCTTCACTTAGGTTCCAAGTCAACACTCTTTTGATGCTCCTGCTATTTCAAAACGCACCAATTCTTAGTAGCATTTGCTGGCTTCTTCTCATCTCCTAAACCCAGGAGATCCCCTAACTTTTCTTTTTCTCTATTTGTTCATTCCTGATAAGGTTTCTTTTGGTCTCATGGCTTTATACTATGTTCTAAATAATCCTAAAATTAACATTAACCACAAAAGACCCCCAAATAGCCAAAGCAATCTTGAGGAAAAAGAACAAAGTTAGAGGTATCACACTTCTGGATTTCAAACTCTACTACAAAGCTGTGGTAATCAAAACAGCATAGTAGTGACACAAAAACAGATAGATGGATGAATAAAACAGAATAGAGAGCTCAGAAATGAACCCTCACTTATATGATCATATGGTCACTTAATCTACAATAAAGGAGGCAAGAGTATACAATGGGGAAAAGATTGTTTCTTCAACAAACGGTGTTGGGAAAACTGGACAACTACATGTGAAAAAAAAAGAGAGAAAGAAACTGGACCACTTTCTTACTCCATATACAAAATAAACTCAAAATGGATTACAGACTTAAATGTAAGACCTGAAACCATAAAACTGGAAGAAAACATAGGCAGTAAATTCTTTGATATTTGTCTTACAATATTTTTTTTGGAAATGTCTTTGCAGGCAAGGGCAGTAAAAGCAAAAATAAACAAATGAGGTAATATCAAACTAAAACACTTTTGTGCAGTGAAGGAAACCAACAAAATGAAAAGGTAACCCACTGAATGGGAGAAGATATTCACAAATGATAGATTCAATAAGGGACTAATATCCAAAATATATAAAGAACCCCTATGTTCACAGCAGCAGTATTTACAATAGCCAAGATATGGAAGCGACCTCGGGGCCCATTGCCCATGGATAGATGAATGGATAAAGAAAAATTGGCATATATAATGAAATCTTGCCATTTGCGACCACATGGATGGACCTAGAGGATATTATGCTAAATAAATCAGATAGAGAGGGAAAAAATACCATATGATTCCACTTATTTGTGGAATCTAAAGAACAAAACAGATGAACAAACAAAACAAAATAAAAACAGACTTATAGACACAGAGAACAAACTGGTGGTTGCCAGAGGGGACAGAGGTGGTGTTGTTACTTAGCCAGTTATTGTCACTTGGCTACAAACTTACTTTCCTATACTCTGTTTTGTGATGTTAGAACCAGGACTCTACAAATCACATTTTTCCTTTGCCAGCTCGTTCCTTGTGAGGCTTTCCACAGGGGGCACTAGTCAGAGCCTGGAGGCTGGAGGAGAAGGAATGGCCTTCAAGTTTCCTGTGGGTTTCTTATCTCCTTGTGGTTTCTCTGAGCATTACCCTAGCACCAGTTCCTTCCCATAGCAATAGCTAAATCCAATTGGCAGTTTATTCCAGCATTTTTAAACCAGTCAGCACTCAGATAAGAGATTATTATTCTTGTCTTTTAATAATTTGGCATTAGTAAAACCATAGCCACACAGTTTAAGCAATAAAGCCTGTTGCACAAAGTAGAAGAATTAGTCTATACTTTGCCATCCCAAAGTCTTACGCTTTCTTACTCTCTTTTCAGCATTTTCTTCCCACCTGGGCTGGTGTTTCTGCTTTGAATTTTTCTTTCAGCCTAGAACAATTATTTTCTGTGTGATCTTCAGCTCAGGAGAAAAAATGGTTTATATTAATTAATTTCATCAGTTGTTTGCCTCTTACCTGTCTTGGGGTGAAGGTGTTAGTGATGGAGGGTGATGCAAGAAGAGGTGAATGTGAAGTCAGGGCCTGCAGCAGGGCATGAGTCTTTGGAAAAGAATATGCAGTACCATAATGAAATTATATATTTACTTATATCTGGAAAATTTAAGAAATTCCTGTATTATTTTCACACTTCAAATTACAGGAAGTCAAGTTCAGCAACATTTTTCTTTTTTTTTTGTTTTCAGTTGTTTGGGATTTGGGGGAGATTTGTGATTCTTAGGAGAGGTCACGCCCACCTTGATGAGTACATCAGAACCTGGAGAGGCAGGGACCCAAGAAATTTCAATGTTTATTAAAGAAAAATTTGCTTTAAAAAAAAGTCTAAGAAACTCTGTTTTTCATTGTCCCTTTCCCCCATTTTGGTATCTTTTCTCCTGCTCCCAGGGACATGCTGTTCCTTGGTTATGAGAGCTCTGTCCCTTTGCCCCCCACCCCGCCTCCCCCAGCCACCCCTCCTCCCCCATCAGGGCTTTATGATTCAAATCTGCGCAATACCCATTCCCTATTCTTTTTTCCTTAAGATTATAGCAAGCCATTTGATATACAGATCGTTGCTGAAATATTAATGGTCGATAATGGATTAATGGTTTTCTTCTGTTAATTTTTTTTTTTTTTTTTGAGGGCAGTGTCTCTGGCCCTCACATGTGGGACCCCAACTGAGGCCGCTGGCATCCCAAGCCAGCTCCCAACCACCGCGCCACTCGGCTGGCCCCTTCTGTTAGTGTTTTTACTGGAACCATTTAGAATACACTAAGTGCTTTAGCAAATTCGAAGAATTTTCTAACTAGGGGAATTGCAGAAAACTTGCTGTCTTGGAGCTGGGAAGTATTTCAGGTGAAGAATTGGAAAGGAATCTTTAGTGTTGTTTATAGCACACCATTGATATGGCTAGTTATTCCTAGGGCTGCCCCAGGGTCAATGATGGCTTTTGGAGAACGGATGGGAAACAGATTCTTTTTCTGAGTTACAAAGTTCCATGGAGGACAGGGTTCAGAGTCTACCACTGTCCTCGAAGACCAGAGGCTCTTAGAAGTTTGTCTCCACCTCGGGTTACATCTCACTCCAACAAAGCTGTGAACAGAAAGTCTGCATTTTCCCAGTGTTTGCTAGATAATAACCTGTGCCTGTTATCACTGAAAAGCCCAGAAGGCAGAGGTTTCATAACACAGATTCTCATTAGATGAAAAAGTATTCTGATTAGAAACATTTGTGTTATTATGTAAGAACTTTTAGTTCACAGTTCTTATTAAATTAAAGTTCACAAATAGAGATGTCAAGCTCTAGAAGACTGAAACTAGTGGTTATTAGTACTCATATTACTTGATAACCTCTGCTATACTTAATTCTGTTGTTTCATGCTTCCCCAAATTCTTTTCCTCTTCAGTCCCAACACACCTCTTTTTCCTGTTTCTTGTTAGCTTCCTGTGCTGTTTTTTTTTTTTTTTCCATCTGCCCCGCTAATGTTGCTGTTCACCAGTGTTGCCTTGCAGCTTTCTTTTTTCTCTCACTCTATTTGCCTTCTCTTGGGGAAAACATGGCTTTCACACTCAGCCATAAGCACCACTAGAGCAGATCATCCCAAGTCTGGACTCTCCTCTATGCTTCAGACAGTTATGTGTCTACTGGCTGTCTCCAATTAGAAGCCCCACAGGTACTTCACATTCAGTGTTTCCCCAAAGAGAATTAATTATCATTCTCATCAAACCTTGCTTGTCCCTTGAGTCTCTGGGCACCATTCATCCAGTCACTGGGTTGGCTGACTTTTAAGTCATCCTTGCACCTCCTCACTTCATCATCTATAGCTACTCAACTATCAAGCCCTGTCAATATGACTTTCACATTATTTATTCACTTTGTACTATCTCATTATTTCCACTGCCGTTACCTTTATGCAGTCCATGATAATCCCTCGCTGGGGCTCACATAGTGTCCACAGATCTTCCTTCAATCTGATTTTTTTTCCCTCTCCTGTAGTATAGACTTGTCTTCTAAAATCCAAAATTAAACTTTGTCACTGGCTCCCCATTCCTTTCTAAATGAAGCCTCCCTGTATCATCCCTCACCACACTTTCTTGTTTACTTAGACTCCAGCATCGCTCTTCGCTCCCCAAAGACCATGCTCACCAGCATCTCTGCACACATGCAGTGTCCTTGGCCTAGATTGTCATCCTCAGTGTCTCTGACAAGGCTTAGCTCTCTAAAGGCAGGGACTCTTTCTTTTTCACCTTTATATTCCTAGCACCTAGCAGAGTGTTTGACACATAGTGAGTCTTCAGCAAGTAACTGGGTTAATATGTACCATTCTGGTGAAATGCTTTATTGTACTACTAAAGTGAATCACCATAAATTAATACAGGGACCAAAAAGTTTACAAGAGAACTGAAAAATAAGGTTAAAAAGAAGTCAAATGCTATAATCTTCAGGAAATTTCCACCAACTTCAGTGACGAAGGGGTTAAGAGTCATAACTCTAAACCAAGCCTGCTGACCAGAGTAGCACAGAAACCTGGGAAGAAGATGGGGAAAGACCATGACTCAACCCTCTCACTGGCAAAGAAACACAGAAAATCTCAAAGCTATGTGTAGTCTTCTTAGTTTGTTAGAGTTATGCCGTCCCTTCTCCTCATCAGTTTCTCTCATTCTTCATTTCCTTGGAAACCACCTTTCACAATAATTAACGTAACCATGGGTAGAGTGGCAGAGGCGGTGGCACTTTGCAGGCGAAGTGTGTAAACGCTTCAGGAAAATGTTCATGAAGGGAAGATGAAGATGAGAGGAAGAGCCCAAAGAACAGTGTAGCTGGAGATACAACTTTTTTACTTCTAGCACTGGCTGAAGAAGAACTGAAGCCTAATGACTCTCTTTCGGTCAGACTACTGGCCAGTGAGAGGAGATCTTCAGTAGCCCTCAGAAACATGAGCTGAGTACTTATCAGACACTGGAAACCAGGCTCATGGCCCAGCACTTCAGCACTCTCTGTAGGTCTAGATCTAAAAAAGAAAATGTACAAATACCTAAATGATTAGCAACTGTGGGAAAGAGGACACAATTTACCCATTCTGTAGCCAAATATTGTTCTGGATCAAGTTTTGTGTGTGTTTACTATTTAAGAAAACAAATTTAAAAATATTTGGTATAGACCCCCCCGACGAAAAAAAAAGCACAAAAAACCAGCAATGCTCTGCCTCATAAAGGAAAGTGACTTAAAGTCTCAGAGGAAAAGCACAAATAAAAATTTGTTTCCAAAGAATAGAAGAAAAACTTTCAAAGCCTTAGTTTGAAATACTTAATAAGAACTGACCCATTGGGTGCCAAGAATGTTCAAAAGAACAGAGAATGAGCTGCAAGTGGAGATGAAAAGGGAGGTGACTGAGAAGAAGCGAAGTTGCCAAGAAAATAAATTTCACATCAGCCATAGCAAAGAGCAGAGCTAGAGTGCAGAAAGTCCATCATATTTCATTCAACTTAAAGAATGTAGAGGGGGGAAAAAACCAGAGATGTACATAATAAGAAATAAGATGGAGGAAAAAGAAAGGAGAGTCAACCTATAGGTTATAGGTTTCCTGAAGAAGAATCAAGAAAGAATAAAAAAATAAGTAATTATCAAACCCACTCAGAAAAAAGTGTTAATAAACTAAAAAATTCTCCTGAAACAGGACCTGGTCCACAGATTAAAAGCACTTATCACATTCCAGGTCAAATGAATGGGAAAAGACTCACATTAAACATATTCTGACAACATTTTTACATTTTAAGAATGAAGAGAAAAATTCTACAAACATCCAGTCAGAAAAACATGGTTTTCTTATAGAGGAGGAAGAATCAAGGTGACTTCAGATTTCTCCACATCATTAAATTTCAGGAGAAGTGTCACAGTAAGGACAGAGATTTAAAGAGAATTCTTTATCCAGCCAAGTTGTCAGTCATACATAATACAAAGACTCAGAAAATAACCTTTCTCAGATACTCTTCTTGAATTACTTATGATATGTTCCATGTATACACAGGGTGCCAAAAAAATTGCTAAAAAATGTATGCACATTTTAAGAAAGGAAAACTATTAAAATTGTAATACTCAATATATACTGATAACAAAAGATCAATTCAAGACATGTTTGACTTCTGCAATTACAAGAGGTGCTCAAAGTGGTTACCATCAGTGTCCAGACATGTCTGATCATGGCTTGAGCAATGCAGACCAAAGTGTACACTTGTATACATTTTTTGACACCCCCAGTATATGTACTTAGCTCTGAGCCAAATAATCAAGAATAAGAAATTTGCAGTCTAAGGTAGTAATAGTAAAACTCAAAAGCAATTAAAAATGCTTTTAATTTTTAAGGGGGCTGAACAGCGGTGTGCTGGTGAATGTGCTGGGAGTAGGGAGGAAAGATGTGATATATATTAAGTATTGGCACTGTGGCCATTTTCAAGCAACCAATGTGATGTCCATGTGGAGTTGCGAAAAAATGTATGCAATTGACTCACGTGCCTTTAAGGAGTTGGGTTCAGGTGAACCAATTAGTTCACAATTTGAGGAAAAAAATGTAAAAAAATTTCATCTCAGTCCATATGCCAAAATCAGTTGTGTAGTCATTTCGGTTTGCCATAACAAATTACCACAAATTGGATGACTTAAACCAACACAAATGTACTCTCCCACAGGTCCAGAGGTTAGCAATCTGAAATCAAGGTATTGACAAGGCCATGCTTTCTCTAAGTTTCTAGCAGAGGATCCTTCCTTGCCTCTTCCTAGCTTCTGGTGGTGGATGAAAATCCTTGGCAGTCTTTGGTGTACATATTTATCACTCCAATCTCTGCCTCTGTCATCACATGGTGTTTTCATAGGGTGTGTCTGTGTGACTCTGTTTTCTCTTCTTATGATGACACCATTCATTGGATTAAGACCCATCCTAATCTGCTATGGCCTAATTTTAATAAATTACACCTCAAAGTCCTTATTTCCACATAAGGTCGCACTTTGAAGTTCTGGGTAGACGTGGATTTGGCAGGGGTGGGGGTGGGGACAGTGTTCAGTTCAGTATAACAATTAGTACTCAAGTGTAAAAACCAAACCACACACAAAAAAGCACTACTATGAATTCTTATTTGTTCTGAGGATGGAATACTTTTGCTGGAAAAAAATCACAGAAGGATGATGGATACATTTCACTCCAAAATTTTTTGATTTGTTCTTGTCAAAAACATAACCTAAATTTAAAATCCAACAAAAATTTGGAAAAAACAGCATCAGATATAAAAAGAAAAAGGGTAAATCTCTTTCATATGTAAAGATAGTATGTAAATAGATACAAAAAATATTACAGTCTCAGGAAAAAAATTGGACACAGAGGTAGAAAAGTCATGGAGTAAGTACAGATGGATCATGAAATCCATAAGTATTCAACCATATTAATAATTAAATACATTTACATTAAAATAGCAGCAAGCCATTTTTAACTATCAAGTAGCAAAAAGAAAGAGAAAAGATAACAATGATGGTGAGTATTCTTCAGGAGAGAATACCAGGAGAGCCAATTAGTACCTTCCTTCTAGAAAAAACGAAAGAATTGACATGTATCAAGAACATTAAAATATGTTCCTACCTTTTTAATTAGTAAGAACACTTCTAAAAGTCAGTCCTAAAGTAATAATCTTGAAATCTATAAAGCCTAAAGTAGAAAGCAAAAAAAGGTATCAAAGGATTAAGTATTATCTTGAGCAATTAGAAACACTCAATTGTTGAGGATTTATGGCAGAGAATGTAATCCATTCCAGCTAGTTTTAGCATAAAGGGATTTATTTAAATGGGTTTTAGAGTTGGTGGGAGGATGATACAACATTGAGGAAACGGAGAACAACTCCAAAAGGCACACTGCAGAACCTGCTGCAGTCAACAGAGTGCAGAATAAGCAAGCCACCGGCCACACCGGGAAGCTGCACGTTCAGCTGCTAGCTCAGGACTCATGCTACTGTAGCCACTCTCTGACTTTAAAAACCGACCCCGTCTCTCCTCAGTTAGCTCAGTTCAGAATTCAAAACACATGGTTACACCTCACTGGCTGTAACCTACACCACCCTGGAACCCTAGCTGTAAACAAGTTCCGGGACGTGCAGTTGTTAGCTTTCTAAGCTTGTGAGTAGAGGAAGGCACAGAAGGAGGTTGGAATGGATATGTGTGAGCCCATGCATGTTTGCTATACCCTAAACATCCAAAATGTAGGAAATGCATTCAATGGCTGTAAATGGCTTTGGAAATACTTTTGATTTAACATTTATCTAAAAAGCATGAAATAGAAGCATATATGATGCATGATCTCAACTATGTAAAAAATGTATAGGAGACAAAACACTAGAGAAATATGCTAATGAACTAAACACTTGCATGGAAATGTGGAAGATTTTCTTTTTCATAACTATACCTTTTAGCTTTTCTACAATGATTATAAATGAAGTGTGGAATCCTCATTTCCCATAAAAAACAAACAAACAAATGTTTGTTAAATAAATGCAAGAATTATTGACATAAGTAGAAAATAAGTATTTGTTTTGCTATTTTAGGATTTAAAGAAATCCAAAAAAGGCTTGTTAATTGCCCGATAAACTTGGCTTTTTCACAGCAGCCATGAGCTGTGGCTACTGATAGAATAGTGTATGAGTAGGTAGCACAGTTTGCCATTTAGGTGCAAATTTAAGTTTTTTTCGTGTATGTATTTGTTTTAGGCAATATACAAATATGTATAAATATAAATATGTAGTATTTATATATCACATACATAAATATATAATATTTGTATAAATATATGTATATAAATATATAAAAATGTAATATTTATGTTAAAGCATATGACTAGTGTATTAGTTAGGGTTCTCCAGAGAAACAGAATAGGAGATACATAGATAGAGAGATGGAGACAGAGAGATCGATTTATTATAAAGAAGTGACTTAGCAATTATGAAGGGTGGGAAGTGCGCCCCGCCATCTGCTGTCTGCAAGGGAGAGACCCAGGAAGGTTGGTGGTGTAGTTCCAATGCAAGTCTGAAGGACTGAGAACCAGGAAAACCAATGGTGTTCAGTTTTAGTCCAGAATCGCAGGCCTGAGACCCGATAGTGTAAATTCCAGTCCAAAAGCAGGAGAACCAACATCCCAGCCTAGGTAGTCAGGTAGAGAGGGTGAATTCTCCCCTTTCCTGATGTTTTGTTCTATTCAGGCCCTCAACAGATTGGAGGATACTCACCCACACCCAGGAGAGCCTTCTGTTTTACCTAGCCCACCCATTCAAATGCTAATCTCATCCAGAAGCACTCTCATGGACACACTCAGAAATCATATTTAACCAAATATCTGGGTACCCTATGATCTAGTCAAGTTGACGTATAAAATTCACCATCACAACTATGTAGATTCATATTTAATATTAATACATAGAGAAACTAACTTTATCAGTCATAATTATAAATTATAATTATAAATTTTCTTTGCTTACAGAAAAATAAAACCCAGAAATGCAGTATATATATGGTCTTTTTCTAGTTAGCTAGCAATACTATTATATACTTTCCTTTCATATAGAATGCTACTTAAAAAATTCCATCGGTAGTTTGAATGAACAGTTTTTACTGTTTATCAACTGTGATAAAAATCACACATTCTTCATTATCTTGGCCTTTCTTCCTTAGATATTAGAGATTTTCTTTTAGGCAAATCAGAGATTTTCTAATTTAAATCAATCCCTGGAATAAAGCTACCTAAGCAGAGCAAAAGTTTTTCCCATGGTGCTCCCTTGTGAAAAGGTTCTCCCTTAGCTTCTATTGCCGAACATCTGTCTGCACCACACTCTCCTACAATACTTAGCATGTGACCTAGCACTCGACTTTCCTCAGAAAATCTGAGGGGCGATTTTAATTGTCCCACCTCATTACAAGAAATCCCTACAAGGTGATGCTAAAAAGGTGTAGACTAACATGTGGAAATAAAATTAACTCAATAACAGATATAAATTAGCTTTTTTCCAAATTCATCCTTATGGAAATATATTCAGTCTCTTACCCTAACACATTGTGATTATAGGGCATGCTATTAGGAAGTTTCGATATATGCACTGTTCTGGGTTTTTTGGTTTTTTTTTACTTTCTTTTTCATTTTTGAACAGTGGACAAAGAATGGTGTTATTAACCATATGTTAAAGAGGAGAGCCACTGCTGTGTATAAATTCGTTACTCAAAATGCTTTCAGCAAAAGCAGACAGTGACTGAGGACAGACAGAAATGGAAGAAATTGCTATTTGCCTTGAATTTAATATAGGTGTAAGTAGTGAAATGATTTACTTTAAAAGCTGATGTAATCCACTAACACTTGAATCACAACATGAAATGAAAATAGATGTTCTGTTTTCAACAACTGCAATATAATTAACACTTAGTCTCTTTTTTTACCTAACCACAGAATCAACTGTTTTTGCAGTCTACTGAGTTTTACTTGGGGCTGTTTATAGTTCATGATTTGAAAGAATTGGAGGTGAGATGAAATGAGTGTATAATTAGTCCTTGAAGTTGAAGAGAGCAAGTGAAACACCTTCTCACCTCCTCTTCTTTGTGATTTGCTTCACTTTGCTTTCTCCATCTTTGTTCAGTGTGGCAGAAAATAATGGGATCAGTGATAGGGAGGGAAGTGATTTTTGTTTTCTCCCTGTGTATCTCAAACTCTGTATCACACAAGCTTCTGGTTGCCTGATTTTTAATCTTTCCATTTGTTTTTTTTTGGCTGTATTTTTTTATTCACCTCTTCTTCCTCTTGTCCCTTTGTTTTCTATTCTTCTGTGCTCTGTCTCTTTTTCTTTCAACCCCATCTGTCTTCACTCCCCCTCTTTCTTTTTCCAGGTGGTGGTATACATTGGAGAGTTAGGGTAGCAATAGTGTGGATGAGCAGGGTTTGTATCTGAAGGGATGTGTGTGCCTCTCCAAGAAGACTGGCAGCTCAGGTGAAGAGGCACATTTAAAATGACTGAAGAGAGTGCCCAGGGATGGGCTTGAGATAATATCACCAGTTCTCCATAGCCTGCATGGGATATTTTGGGAATCATGACATTCCCACTCTTCCCGTAGGAAGACAGAAAAACATTAATAGTATCTATGAAGAAGGGGCCCAGATTGGGAAAAGGCAGCCATGCATTACTAGGACAACAGAGGGGGCCACAGACTTCAGTGGTGGTGGCCAGCTTGGGGTCCAAAATAACCAGAGGTACCAGCCACACCTCATGGATATCAGCGTTGGACAAGATCAACCACACCACATTAGAGACAGCCTAAGAATCCACCGTTTCTCTGTGGATCCAGAAGGGAGGGGAAGAGAGACCTGCTGAGAGCGGAACACCAGCTCTGGAGTCTTGCATTTTAAAAAGATGGAATAGGGCCGGCCGAGTGGCATGGTGGTTAAGCGCTGGCTTGAGAAGCCAGCGGCCCTGGTTCGGTCCCACATATGAGGGCCAGTGACACTGCCCTCAAAAAAAATACAAAAATAAATAAAAAGATGAAATATTACCCTAAAGACTGTTTTACTTCAAAGATACTGAATTACTTTTAACTGTAATTGACAAATTTAAGGTTTTCTCTTGCCATTAGTCAAAATGGGAGCACCACAAGATGAAGTCAAAGGTAAAGGGAAAAAACCTAGACTTTTTCACATGTGAGTTAGGGGCAAATATCAGTCCTGCTACTAGGTGTGTGTGTGTGTGTGTGTGTGTGTGTGTGTGTGTGTGTGTGTGTGTGTGTGTCTGTGTGTGTGTGTCTGTGTGTCTGTGTGTGTGTGTGAAAGATAGAAATATGTATGTCAAAAGAGATCAACTCTGAATGGTGGAATTGTTGGGTGATTATTATTTTATTTTTCTCATATCCAAAATATATTTATTGAATATTTATTATACACCAAACATACTTCTTTGTGTTTATCTTTAATTCCTAATTTCTCTCAAATTATACAATTACCATTTTTGCTTTTGAGAGGAAAAAAATAATTAAATGCTATTTTAAAATAAATCTATCCAATTCACTCACTGTGGTATTTGAATGGCATATGTCCCATCATGTGAGTTATAAACCAGGCCTTGGGAGTTTGATTCTGAGTATATGCTTTTGAGGTTGGTTAATCATGAATTTAAGATTTTCAGGAATCATTTTGTAGAGCTTATATAGAGCTTAATTCCTGTGCAGATCTTTTCATTCATCATTTTAGACCTACCATGTTGTGATTATTCTACAAACCAGAAATAAAGCAGGGTTCGTATGAAAATCAAGTCTAGCAGTTGATCCTGTTTTTTGAGGTAATGGTCTCCCCACATTGAACACAGTGGGCATTCTTTACAGACAAGTCGTGGACACGACCTGTATGTCTTGTGGCAACCTGCAAAAGTAGCCTTTGCAGGGAAACTTGCAGTTACGGTGGCACACACTTGTGAGATGTTTCTATCTGCTTTCTCATAAGTAATCAAATACACACTCTGAAGGCTTTTGGGATTTGTAAATGATTAGTTAGTGATGATTTCCTGTTTTAAAAATTCTCATCAAGCAGTTTCCCCAAATGAATTATATCTTTAGGCTTGCAATCGTCAGCATTCAGCCTGCCAAGTCACCCAGCCAAAGGCAGTGTGGGTGGAAGATTAAGTTGTCTTTTGTTTCTCAGGTTTAGTCAGTGAGCTGCGCACTATCAAGTGTTCCCGCCCTCAATTCTGTCCTGGCCCTTAAGCGCCCCTGGACACTCCTCTCATTCCCCTGATACTGAGGGGAGAAGGATCCCTGCCTTCACACCCTTCCTAGATTTTCAGTTTGAGTTGAGTTTATATCACAAAAGAGAAATTCAAATTATTATTATTTTTTATTTTCAATTAAATTTATTGGGGTGACAATGGTTGGTAAAATTACATGGGTTTCAATTGTACAATTCTGTAATACATCATCTATACATCACATTGTGTGTTCACCACCCAGAGTCAGTTCTCTTTCCATCGCCATATATTTGACTCCCTTTTACCTCTTTTACATCCCCCTTACTTCCTTAAAGTCTGGTAACCACTAAACTGTTGTCTGTGTCTATGAATTTTTTTTTCTTTATTTGTTTGTCTTGTTCCTTTGTTACTTTAAGTTTTATATTCCACATATCAGTGAAGTCGTATGGTTCTCTACTTTTTCTGACTTATTTCACTTAGTGTGATAATTTCAGAGAAATTCAACTTATTTTCTAACTTTTCAACTGAGAAATAATCAAAGAAATACAGACTCTAAGTCTAGAAATATAATAAATTTGAAACTATATGATTCATATTTATAACCAAGTATTTACTGGTCAGATTTTTAAATTGTAATTGGGTAATGGGATATGTAATTAAATAAATGTGGTACCTATAATAAATGTACAGTATATTAAAAAATGTTCCTGCAAATGCAAATAGTTCAATTAATTGCTTTAAATTACATTACGGAGGGCATAGATAAAGTCTTTGTAATAAAATAGAGATGGTTCATTTTATAATATTTTGGAGAGATCTCATTTTTTCATTAAACTTTGCTTATACTTAGCTTTTTTCTTTTTGATTGTAGAAAAGAAATTCTTTAATATTTCTCTTTCTGCTCTAAATAAATCTCTGACAAACTACATGAAATTGACCAGTTCACTGATTTTTACACTTTCTCTTCTCTTGTCATTTCTAAGTTTTCATTGACAGTTTGTAATATCAGTTACATATTTAAAGTATTTTTCAACACAATAATAAAAAATGACCATATAGTTATATACTCACCTCAGTATTCCAATAATGACTGTATAAACATATGCCAACCATATCCTGCTTAGGAAGTGGTTTGGTTTTGTTGTAAATTTATAACTTGCTTCCTTGGAGATAATGTTTGTTTCTCTAGAGTTATTTAAGAATTGGTTTCTCATCACTTGTTTCTGAGGACAGGAAGAGTGGTGATGATGGTTGTAATGATGATGATTATGGTGATTAAGATGATGATGAGGGCCTGCTGAGTGGCACGTTGGTTAAGAGTTGGCTTGGGATGCCAGCTCTCAGCAGCAGAGCCCCAGTTCAGATCCCACATGAGGAACAGTGACACTGTGACCTCTATAGCCAAGATGGCAAACAACAGCTTGACCTGGAGCTGGACTGCGTGAGTTGCTGCTGTGAGTGGGATGTAACCCCTGCTGCCATGGGCTGCCATAAGCTACCATGAGCGGCAGTGAGCCACCATGAGTGACTGTCCAATGGCTGGTGAGCGACTGCCTCATTCGGGAAGAGTGCAATGATAATACCAACATGGGCCAGTGAAGCGACATCCTCCACAACTAGACTGAAGAATAAAAGGACAGTAACTTGTCTGTTCCCCTTTCCTGATTCCCCAACGCTGTTCCCTTCCTCAATTCCCCAATAAAAATCTTTGAAAAAAAAAAAAGATGATGATGATGGTGTTGGTGATGGTGGTGGTGACATTTTAGATTAAAGGTAAATATTATAAGGCTTTTTATGTGCCAGGCACTATTCTAAGTGTATCACACATATGAACTTACCTAGGCTTCATAGAACTCTACAACTAGATGCTCTTATTACCTCCATTTTTTTTTTCAGATGAGAAAATTAAGGCATAAAGAGGTGATGTAACTTACTGAAGGTGTACTTTGCCTGTGGAAGAGGCTGAACATTCAGTCTTCTCAAAGTACCTTTTTTATAATTGGAAGCCATATTTGAGACCATTATCTATATTAGAAATTTTTGTAAAATGCAATATGGCAAAATCAATGGGCTTCTAATGCAATCTATTTTTTTAAATTATAACTATTACTTTGTGCCAACATTGCTACAGTTGTTGTTTTTTAACTTAAAGGGTGATATTCCACAGATTACAATATACTTCACTTAATTTTGTATGTCTCAAAATGAATCAATATCTGGTTTTAAATTTTGATATGGCTTTAATTTTATATTGAAAGTTAGAGAAATAAACATAATTGCTATGTTGAGAACTAGAAAAGTAAGAAACCATAAAAGAACACCTACAGTCAGAAAAACAACAAACAAAATTTTATTTGCCCTGGAAAAATTGAGATTTTTCTAAAATGGTTCCAAGGATTAAAAACGATTATATGATTCTTGCATGTTTGTCAGGAATTACCATATTCCGTTTACAAGAAAATGAACTAGTGTCTAATGAGAGATTTGTACTTAAGAGTGCTATTCAGTTTCTAATTACCCATTTTCTGGTTTAAAGAATGGGAATAGTTTGCATAAAACCCAGTGAAAGAAAATATTGTTTGACGTGTGAAGGCAATCAAAAGTATATCTTATTAAGAAACTGTGGTATATTTATACAATGGAGTATTACTCCGCTATAAAGAAGAATGAAATCGTACCATTTGCAATGATATGGATGGACCTAGAGACTATTATGTTAAGTGAAATAAGTCAGTTAGAGAAAGACAAATACCATATGATCTCACTCATATATGGAATCTGAAAAACTGAATGAATGAGCAAAGGAAACAGAAACTGTCTCATAGATATAGAGGAAAAACAGGGTTGCTAGTTGGGAGGGGAATGGGGATGAGGGGAAAAAAAAAGTATATCTTATATTATCTTAGTATTCTTGGGGGGAAAAATGAATTTTGTGTTTTTTTCCTGTAGTGTATTTTGGAGTGAGTTAAATGCAGTTTGTAAAAAAGTTGCAAAAATGCTTAGAAATCCACTCATTCCTTTATGCATTTCTTCCTTCAACAATGAATGCCTATGCTGTGTCAGGTATAGTATTAGGCTTAGAGAACACAAAGATAAAGACCATTCGCTTTTTCTGAAGGAATTCAGTGAAGGAGCCATATAAATTAAAGAGATAATTATATGAAGTGAGAAGTACCTTGAGAAAAATAAAGTGCACCAAGTAGAATACCTAACCCCGGTTTGGGGTCACGGTGGACTTTCTAGGTAGAGAGCACTGATAAGTAATAGCAAAAAGAGAGGCTGGAGACATAGCAGGAATTATATTACAAAAGGCTTCAAATATCCACAGTGCTCTCGGACTTTATCTGAAGATGAGGAAAAGCCATTAAAGAACTCCTCCTTGATGGGGAGTGACACAGTCAAATTGGGGTTTGGGACAGTTACCTTGAGAAGTATGTATTAGAGACTGAGAGATGAGTTTGGATGCTGTTGGGTACAGAGGAGGATTGATGGTGATCTGAAATAAAACTGTGGCACTGAGGATAGGCATTAGTTAGAGTGGACTAAATACAGTAAAAACCTACCCCAAACCTTCGTGGCTTAACACAATAACATTTTTTCTTACATACAATTTGAAGGCACACAGGGAAGGGCTCTGCTGCACACTCTTATTTATGGACCCAGACTTCTTCCATCCAATGGTTCCACCATTCTCCTAGGGCCACAGATTCCTGGACCATATCATCTTTATTCTATGTTGTGGACCGAGGAAAGGCTAGAGCAAATATTTGATATTGAGGGGAGATATTGGATATTTCTGGGTCTAGGCCTGAAAGTGTCATACAGCAGTTCTGTCCAGAACTTAATCATGGCCCCAGGGAGTCTGGAAAGTAGTCCTTCTGCATGCCCTAGAGGAAAACAAAACGTGTTTGGTGAGCACATACCAATATTCAACTGTTTTTGACCTGAGGAATGGCCATTTCATGTGGCTCAACCTATAAATAATAGATAGAGATGGGAAAGTGGACCCAAAAGATGTTATATCTGTAACTGGGTATACCGGCTGCAAGAAAGGAAAGGATATATGTGTATTGCTGGGTTGAGTCATTGGTGGATAATTGTGCCATTTGTTCAGAAAAGGAATATGGATGTTGCAATAGATTTTGGAGGGAAGATGCTGAGTTTGCGATACTACCCACAGATCTCCACAATACTTCATTTTCTTCAGACCTCTGCTAAAATGTCACTCTAAATAAAATAGTAACACCACCATGCTCTCTTTTCCTGTTATCATATTTACTTTATGGCATTCCCCACATATTATTCATTTTTTGTTTTTTTATGGGTTGTCGCTTCTTACCCAAATGGAGGTCCATGAGGGCACAAATGTTGTGTGTGTTGTTCACTGCTGTATTCTGTAGTGCATAGAACAGTGTTTGGCACATAGTTGGTAATCAATCAATAATTGTTGAGGGTGTAAATGAAACCAAATGGATATCTATAATGGTCTATTGGTTATAATAATAAATGCTAATATTTTTGAGTATGGAACAGATACTGTTGTAAATACTTTGTAAGTATTAATTCATGTAACAAATAATTCCTATGAGCTGGATACAACTAATGTTTCTATTTATTTTATAGAGGAGGGGACTAAACTACATACAGCTTAAGAACTTGACCAAATTCATAACATTAGTAAGTATTAGAGATAAAATTCACACCTAGGTACTGGGGCTTCAGAGTTCACACTCTTAACCGTTCAGCTATTGTGCTAAGTAATTTTGCACTGTTAGAGAACTAGACTGGAGACAGAGACTAGGACATCATCTGTATGAATTTAGGTGAGAATAGAGGTCAGCTTGTTCCTTGAGTTTTTTTGTCTTTTTTTTTTTTTTTTCAAATTGACTTTGAATTCCTAAACTGTATTTGCAGAGAGGTCAAGGCTTTCTCCAATATTTTGGGAATTCCATAAGTTTAAATTTACTGATCATTGTTTATTTCCATTACCTGTTTCCTTCCATTACAAGACAGTTTACTTGTCTCCTCATCTTACCTTCTGTGGTTGCTCCACTCTTTCTACTCTACAGCAATGTAGACATGGATTAAGACTTTCTTTCCTTGATTTTTCCAGAATACCATTCTCAAAGGTATGTATATGTAGCAAAATTTGTATTAGGTTTGAGGTTACAGAGGGGAAACCCTGAAAAACTATCAAGCAAAGAACATAAAAATTGAACATCAGCCATCTCTGCTCTTAAAAGTATTTCAGCTATCCTGCCATTGAGAATATCTCGCTTGTTACGTGACATTTAGTCTGTAGCCTCCCAGGATGTTGGTCCTCTTAGGCTCTCCCTGCCCCTAAATTCCTGGTATCCAAACTTATATTGGAGAGGTTAGTTATTATTTACTTCCCTTTTTGCTCCCAGGACATGCTCTTAGGATTATCCCTTCAATACCCAAAGCACCTTCCTCATAAAGAGAGTTCTCTTTCCACAGGGAACTCTGGTATCTGTTTTTAAAATAATACTTTCCACCCTATTACCAGTTTAGGTCATGAAAGTGAATGAAATCTCCCAGAGAGTATGGGCGACTTGAGATCAGAAGAAATCAGTTATGGATGGAAGGAAATAGGAGGTAGCTGGAGAAATATGTACTTTTGAGGAAATGTTTGTTGTTAGTGTGTTTTCAGTGGGGGAGACTTGGGCAAGAGCCCATGTTGGGGAAGGGCCAGTGAAAGGTAATGGAGAAACGTAAAGGCAATAAAGAGGATAAGGTGGACCAGGTACTTGAGAAGGTGAGAAGGGGGGGAACCCCGCTCACAGGTGAGTGAATCCATACAGAACAGGAGTGATAATCTTTCCCTCAGGGAAAAGACACACAGTATAATTGAAAGAGCATATAATCAGACTGAGCTCAGCTGGAATTTGGAGTCTGCTGCATTCCTGCTATGAAACTTCACTAGAACTTAACCTCCCTGATTCTCCATTTTCTCAACTTCAGAAAAGAGAGAATGCCCTCTTTACAGAGTTACTACAAAGGCTCCAATAAAATAATATGTGTTAAGCAGGAATCTTACAATAGAATTTGTTGATATTTCTGTCATTTATAATGCTTATTATCCCAGACTATCACTAGTGCCATAAATAAACAAGAGCCTATATCGATTATGTGTTTTTTTTTCATCTGCTCAGAAGAGAATTGTGAATCCATGATCTCATTGTTATTTGGAATTTTGAATAAGTTTTGAGAGCCGGCATCAAATTTGTTGCCATCAGGCCAAACCTGGCCTGCATACCTGCTTTGCTTGGCTTTTCCTTTCTTTTTAATTTGAAATCCTTTAGATGAACATGGCCATTACATTTCCAGATCCACATCCCCTTGTCTTATACCTGGCCTCTTGACAGATTTTCCTAACCTGCTTGACCGCTGTACACAAATGAGTTTTCAACCCACGATATGTAGATTAAGGTACTTACCAAGCCACGATGGACCATTTTCTGTCTTTATTTCACTTAATCTCTCCTCAGCATTTACCGTTGTTGATAAACTTCTTAAACTCGTTTCTCCTTCTGTTTTTGAACACTCTCCTGATTTATTTTCACCTCCCCACCCATCTACCCTTGACTACAACTCTGCCTCCTTTGCCCACTGTTTGAATGCTGTAATTTGTCAGTATTTTGTGTTTTGTCCCACTGCTCTTCTGAGTGATCTTATGTCCATCAGTGGTTCAACATGTCCAAAATTGGGTAACAACCTTGCCCTTCAAACCACCTTCTCCTTTTGTGTTACCTATCATGATGAATGAAGCCACCAGAAGTCCAAGCCACTCAACCTCCCAAACTAAAACCACCCTCACACCTACGGGGGACATACATACTTACCAACATGCACAGAACCGACAGTAAGTCAGATGGAGCAGTTCCCCATAAAGCTCACCATTGCTTCTCAGCTGAAGATCAGCCCTGCTCCTCCCAATCACCAATCAGCTTCTCCTTTCTCCTCTCCACCTGCTGTGCTAAGACCCTCATCATTTCCCCCACAGGCTAATGCATGCTAATTAGTCTTCATTTTTTTCTATGGGTAAAATCTCAACTTTGATTGGCAGTAGGTCATTCTTGTATTCTGCCCAGTGCACCAAGCTAGCCCTATCTCTAGCTACACCCAAGACTGTAAGGCTTCGCCGTATTAAATTGTTTGCATTTCCCAGAGTAGTTCCCTCTCTCACCTCTGTGCTGGTGCCCATATTGCTCTCTCAGCCAAGAAGGCTCTTTCCTTTCAACTCCGCTTACATAGCTAACTTCTGCTCATTGTTCCAAATTCAGTTCCGAGATATCCATCTCTTAAAAGAGTGTCCTAAATTTCTCTCTTAGTGACGTCTCAGTCTAGTTTGGAATCCCCATTTTGCAAATTTTTAAAAAATGTACACTCTTAGGGTGTGGTTTAACATGTACTGTGTATGAAGGGAATAGCTGTGTATGATGTGTTTTTTGCAATCTGGTAAAATATTTTCCTGTGGAAGAGACACCCCCACAGGATGAGAAGGTACAGAGGAGGAAAGATTTGTAAATCAACACAAAATTAACATTCAGTGACAGAGGAAAAGGAAGCAACAGCTGGGTAAACAAACAGCTGTGCAAAGACAGAAGAAAATGACAGTGAGCAACTGTGCACATGGCAAATGGTCCAAAATATTAGAAAAGCAAGTAAATAATATAAGGAAATGAGTTAAGCCACCGGAAAATTACTGAAATATTTGAACAGGAAGTAAATAATAAGGAAAGTGTTCAAATAGAAGTTATTACAGAGAAAAAAAATTAGAAAAATATTTTATGAAGAAGCGAGCTTTTAAAATGAAGTATGCTTAAGAGATGAATTGACTTGAACATTTGTAACTTTTCGGTAAATGTGTTTCCTATGATAAAGACATTATAATAATGTTAAAAACTTAAAAAAGGAATAATATTACACCATAGTCCTAATTGATTGTGTTGAAAGAGTAAACTAGAAACTCAGAATTGTTTTACTTTGCATTTACATGATTACCAAGGTGCCTGGCTTTTCAAAAGCAAATAATAACACAAGTAACACATAAATGTATTCACCTTTTAAAGAATGAAAGCATTCCAGATGAAGCTAAGGTTTCCCTTCACCCTCTACCTGTACCCCCATATCCTCTGCTCTCACCAGAGGTAGCTGTTGTTTTCAGCTTAATATGTATTCTTCTAACACTTTCCCATGCATTTATATACATATGTGTAACTGTGTAAAATAAGTATCTTCATCCTGTATGATAATTCACTGTACAAATTATGTAACGTTTTTGTTTTTCATGTAACATGTCTTGGAAATATTTCTATTTTGATACAAATAGGGGTGTCTGTGTCACTGAAAGAACTGCTTTGTATCCGTAGTATGGATATAACTATTTGCTTTGCCATTCCCTTAGCGATGTATGTATAGATTATCCCTGAACTTCATTTTCTGAACTGTGTGAAGAATTTACCTTAGTTTCTATTATTTGGTTAGCCAGTGGTCCTAGTACAATTTTTTTTTTTAAGATTTTTATTGGGGAATTGGGGAAGGGGAACAGACAAGTTGCTGTCCTTTTTGTTCTTCAGTCTAGTTGTGGAGGATGTTGCTTCACTGGCCCATGTTGGTATCGTCATTGCTGTCTTCCCGGATGAGGCAGCTGGGTCGCCGGCCTCTGGACAGCCACTCACTGCAGCTAATGGCAGCTTACTGCAGCAGGGGCTGCAGCCTACACATCGCTGGGACTTGAACAGCCCAGCTCCAGGTGGAGCTGTTGTTCACCATCTTAGCTGTAAAGGACAGTGTCACTGGACGTCATATGTGGGATCTGAACCAGGGCTGCTGGCATCCCAAGCCAGCTCTTAACCAATGTGCCACTCGGCTGGCCCCCTAGTACAGTTTTTTAAATAGTTGATTTTGTTTTTATGATTTGGTCCGAAGTGTCACTTTTATCATATAGGAAATCCCCAAATATGCCTAGGTCTATTTCTAGATTCTGTGTCCTGTTCTATCATATATTGTCTGTTCTTGTTGAATCCCATGGTATTTTCATTCTATGGTTTTATAATAAGTTTTGCTATTTGTTAAGTCCTCTCTGTTATTCATTCATCAAAAATTGCTTTAAATGTGTACACTGATTTACTTTTTGTGTGACTTTTAAAATTATCATATCAAATTTTGATAATAATAATATTGGAAGTTTTGTTGAGGTTTTATTGAATGTATTTGGGGAGACATCTTTTGGTATTCATTATTGTCTTAAAAATGTTATATATTCATTTTTAGTGTTATTTCAAGGTGTTTGGGGGGCATTGCTTTTATTACAAATTGTTTTTATTTTATTGTATTTTTTTCTAAAATGTGATTGGTATTGTGTAGGTGTGCTATGATCGGCTTTTTAAAGACTCTTTTTAGAGTGGTTTTAGGGTTTGCAGCAATATTGAAAGTAAAGTACAAAGATTTCTCATATGCCTCCTACTCACACACACATAGCCCATTTATCAGCATCCCCACCAGAGTGATACGTTTGTTACAACTGGTGGACCTACATCAACACATCATATTCACCTAAAGTCCATAATTTACATTATGGTTCACTGTTGGTGTTGTCATCCTATGGGTTTGGACAAATATATAATGATATGTGTCCATTATTATGGTATTGTACAGTGTATTTTCACTGCCCTAAAAATCCTGTGTACCCCACCTATTTATCCCTTTCTTTCCTTCCAAGCCCTGGCAACCACTGATATTTATATTGTTTCCATAATTTTCCCTTTTCAGAACGTTATATAGTTGTAATCATACTATAGTATGTAGACTTTTTCAGGTTGGCCTCTTTAACTTAGGAATAAGCATTTAATATTCCTCCCTCTTTTCATGGCTTGATAGCTCATTTCTTTTTAGTGCTGAATCATAATCCATTATATGGATTTAATACAATCTCTTTATCCATTCACCTACTGAAGGACATCTGGGTTCCTCCAAGTTTTGGCAATTATGTTTAAAGCTGGCAATTATGAATGAAGCTGCTATAAATATGCTTGTGCAGGTTTCTGTGTGGACATAAATTTTCAACACATTTCAGTAAGTACCAAGGAACGTGATTGCTGGAATGTATGGTAAAAGTATGTAATTTTGTAAGAAACCGCCCATTGTCTTCCAAAGTAGCTGTAGCATTTTGCATCCCACAAGCAATGAATGAGAGTTTCTGAAGCTCCACGTCCTCACAGGTATTTGGTGTTGTCAGTGTTCCGTATTTTGGCCATTCTCATAAATGTGTAGTGTTATCTCATTGTCATTTTAATTTGCATTTCCAGGATGATATATGATAAAGCATTTTGTTTCATATGCTCATTTGTCATCTGGGGAGGTGTTTGTTAAAGTCTTTGGCCCATTTTTTAATCTGGCTTGTTTTTTTCTATCATTATTATTGAGTTTAGAGAGTTCTATGTATATTTTGGATAACAGTTCCTTATCAGCTATGTCTATTGCATGTATTTTCTCCTGTGGCTTGTCTTCTCATTCTCTTGACATTGTCTTTCACAGAGCAAAGGTTTTTAATTTTAATGAAGTCCAGCTTATCAATTTATATCTTTCATGGGTCATTCCTTTCATGTTGTATCTATAAAGTCATCACCACAGTCAAGGTCATCTAGGTTTCCTCCTTTGTTCTCTTCTAGGAGTTTTATACATTTGCATTTTACATTTAGGTCTATAATCCATTTTTAGTTAATTTTTGTGCAGGGTGTAAGGTCTGTATCCAGATTCACTTTTTTGTTTTTTTGCAAGTGGGTGTTTAATTGTTCCAGCACTGTTTGTTCTATTGTGTTGCCTTTGCTCCTTTCTCAAAGATCAGTTTATTGTATTTATCTCTCGGGGTTTATTTCTGGGCTTTCTATTCTGTTCTATTGATTGATTTGTCTATTTTTTTTGCCAGTACCACCCTGTCTTGATTACTGTAGCTCTATACTAAGTCTTGAAGTCAGGTAGTGTCAGCCCTCCCATTGTGTTCTTCTGTTTCAATATTATAGTGACTATTCTAAGTCTTTTCCCTTTCCATATAACTTTGAAAATCAGTATGTTGATATCCACAAAATAGCTTGCTGGGATTTTGATTGGGGATGCATTGAATCTATAGAACAAATTGGAAAGAACTGACATCTTGGCAATATTCAGTCTTCCTATTCATGAACATGTAATATCTCTCAATGTATTATATTTAATTCCTTGATTTAAGTCATTAGAGCTTTCCTCATGTAGATCTGATACATATGTTGTTCGATTTATGCCTAAGTGTTTCATTCTTGGAGGTGCTAATATAAATGATATTGTGGGGTTTTTTTAATTTCAAATTCCACTCGCTTATTACTGGTCTATAGGAAAGCAATTGATTTTTGTATATTAACCTTGTATCCTGCAACCATGCTATAATCATTTATTAGTTCCAGGAGTTTTTTTGTCGATTCCTTCAGATTTTCTGCATAGACAATTGTGTCATCTGCAAAGACAGTTTTACTTATTCCTTTCCAATCTGTATACTTTTTATTTCCTTACTTATCTAATTGTATTATCAACGGCTTCCAGTATAATGTTGAAAAGCAGTGGTGATATGGGACATCCGTATCATACCTCATCTTAGTGAGAAAGCTTCAAGTTTTACATAATAAAGTATGTTAGGTATCAGCTTTTTGTAGATGTTCTTTATCAAGTTGAAGAAGTTCTCCTTTATTCCTGGTTGAACTGGATTTTAAAAAAGACTTTTGTTAAAATATGGCCAACATACAATATTATATTAGTAGATTAGGTGAAACAAAGGATCAAATCAGCAATTTAAGACATAAGATAGCAGAAAGCATCCAATCAGAACAGCAAAAAGGAAAAAAAAAAGAATACAAAAAAAATGAGTGTTTAAGGGGCCTTGGGACAACATCAAGCATACCAACAGTCACATTATAGGGGTACCAGAAGGAGAAGAGAGAGAGGAAAGGACTGAAAACCTATTTGAAGAAATAATGAATCAAAACTTCCCTAACCTGGCAAAGGAAATAAATATACAAGCTCAGAGAGTCTCAAGATGAAGTAAAAGAGGTCAACACCAAGATACATCATAAGTGAAATGCCAAAGGTTAAAGTCAAAGAGAATATTAAAAGCTGTAAGAGAAAAGCAGTTACCTACAAGGGAGCTCCCATAAGACTATCAGCTGATTTCTCAACAGAAACTTTGCAGGCTACAAGGGATTGTCACAAAATATTCAAAGTGATGAAAAGCAAGGGCCTAAAACCAAGATTACTCTACTCAGCAAAACTGTCATTTAGAATCAAAGGACAGCTAAAGAGTTTCCTAGACAAGGAAAAGCTAAAGGAGTTCCTCACCACCAAACCAGCATTACAAGGAATGTAGGAGAGACTTCTTTAAGACAAAAAAAAAAAAAAAGAATAATAAAATGGCAATAACTACATACCTGCCAACAATTATTTTCAATATAAATGGATTAAACGTTCCAATCAAAAGGTAGGGTGCTGAATGGATAAGAAAACAAGTCCCTTACATATGCTCCCTGCAAGAGAATCACTTTAGATCGAAAGACACACATAGACTGAAAGTAAAGGGACAGAAAAAGATATTTCATGAAAATAGAAACATACAAAAAAGCTTGGGTAGCAATGCTTATACCAGACAAAATAGACTTTAAAACAGACTATTGCAAGAGACAAAAAAGGACCTAGTAATCCCTGTTCTGGGTATTTATGCAAAGAAACCTAAAATGCTACTTCTAGGGGCCATCCTTATACATATGTTCACTGCAGCATTATTTACAGTGGCCAAGATGCTAAGGCAACCTGGGTGTCACTGAATGGATGAATGGATAAAGAAGAGGTATACATATATACATGGAATATTACTCAGCCATAAAAAAGTGAAATCTTGCTACCTGCAATGACATGGATGGACCTAGAGGTTATTGTGCTGGGTGCAGTAAGTCAGATAAAAAGACAAATGTCATATGATTTCACTTATAAGTGGAATCTAAAGAACAAATTAAACAAATGAAACAGAAACAAACTCATAGATAAAGAGAACATTTTGATGGTTGCCAGATGGGAGGGGGGTTGGGCATGTAGGTGAAAAAAGGGGTTAGGGATTAAGAAGTACAAATTGGTTGTTACACAGTAGTCATGGGGATGGTAGGGTATAGCATAAGTAACATAGTAATATTGCAATAACTATGTATGGTGTCAGATGGGTACTAGATCTATCAGAGTGATAGATGGGAGAGGGGTTGGGGGCAGGGTGAAAAAGGTGAAGGGATTAAGAAATAAAAACTGGTAGTTATAAAATAGACATAGGGATATAAAGTAAAATATAGGGAATATAATCAATAATATGGTAATAACTGTATATAGTGTTAGGTGGGTACCAGTCAGTAGGATTACTTCATAAATCATGTGTCTAACCACTATGCTGTACACCTGAAATTAATATAAAATAATATTGAATGTCAATTGAAAACTTAAAAATGGGGAGAAAGGTGAAGGAGAATAAGAGGCTCAAAGTTTCAGGTATAAAACAAATAATTCTTAGGGATGTAATATGCAGCATAGGAAATATTGTCAATAATATTGTGATAGCGTGGTATGGTGTCAGATGGTTGCTGTACTTTTCATGGTGATCACTTCTTTAGCGTAGAAAATATAATCAATAATATAGTCATAACTATGTATAGTGCCAGATGGGTACTGTTGAATAACTATGATGTACACCTGAAATTAATATATCGTACGTTAGCTATATTTTAATAACAATCTTAAAAAACAGGAAAAAGGTAATAAAATACAATATACAATATAGGCTGTTTTTTTAAACAGTGTCAATAAACTTAAGAGTATAGTAAGTCTAAGATGTGTGTTCCTTTTCAAAGTTAAAACTCAAGGAAGGAAGACTACCCTCCTCGAGAATAATCAGTCAGCTTTATACAGGGCACACAAAATCAGTTGCCCTGATTTTATTGGCACTAATTCTCATTTGTATGTGGCCCACTACAAAAATAGGGATAAGTTCCATCAGCCAGCACAGGTCTGTGGAATAGCAGTCATTCTGCACAGCAATAAGGAGGGAATTGCTCAAGGGATGCAAAAGGGAATAAATGGAAGTATACTCACTGTTCTAGAATGTTGATGATGAAACGAGAGAAACCTAATAATGTAGCTCTGGGAACAGTGTGGGCATCGGAAGCATTCTTGTCTTGTTAAATTCTAACAAAATTTAGACAGAAGGGAATAATTCAGTAGGGTTGGAGAGGCTGAATGTTTTTGTTTTTGTTTTTTGAGGGCAGAGTCACTGGCCCTCATATGTGGGATCCGAACCAGGGCCGCTGGCGTCCCAAGCCAGCTCTTAACCACCGCACCAGTCGGCTGGCCCGAGGCTGAATGTTTTAAAGAAGGGGAGCCCACTTTAGAACAAGAGTTCTTCAGAAAGTGTGAAACAGCTTGTTCCAAAACATAGAGGGGAAGAGGGAGCACTTCTTCCTCTTAGAATTGCCAGAATGATAAAATTAGAAGACATAAAGAAATAGATGTTGAGAAATAGAGGCAGAGAGCTAGACAGCTTACAATAGTGGCTTTGATCTTTGAAATGAGTGTATCCACTGGACACCCAATCACCAGGGAGTGATGGATAAAAATTCAGCTCCCTTGATCACTCTCATTAGAATCCAGGATGCTGTGATAATCAGGTTACTCTAGCTAGTTTGAAAACCCCTGTTCAGATGAAGTCAGACGTTATCTGCAGGGTGTGTCTACATGATTGGGAAAGCATTCCTGCTTTAGGAAAAGAGCATAAGCTAGTGATGGGCAATGGAGAGAATAAACAAATTGCTAAGCAGAGCCTATTTGGAAGTTGGGAAGCAGGAGTTTGTGTTGGAGAGAGGCTGGCTCAGCTTCAGAATACGATTCATTGTGCCTCCGTGACTATTTCTATCTAAGGTAAAGTTTCCACCTAATACCCTATGACCACTTCTCTATTTCTCAGGGCCCAAGGAAAAGTGCTCAAGCAGGCAGCTGGATCAAGGCTATGAAGAAAACATGAGCAATTTCTGTTCCTTTGGGCTTGAAAAATACACCTGTCTTGGCAGGAAGAATTAGCCGTACCGATTGCTACGTAACATCCTGTGGATTTGTGTATTCAGAATTTGGTTTCACATAATTGTGATGAGGCCTGCCAAGCTGTCAGGCCAGACTCCCTCTGCTGGTTGTGCCTTGGTGCCATTCTTAGGTGCTGCTGTTCCACCTGCACATAACCTGAGATGGGCAGCTCCTGTGTGTGAAAGAAAAGTCACAAGGCTCTAGCCTAGTTCATTGTCTTGAGCTGGATAAGCAACCTGCTAACTGGTCTCCAGGCCACCAGCCTCTTCGTTCCCCAGAATACCTTCTAACCTTTCAGAAGTACCTTTTTGACATAGACTGACCACAAAACAAATGAGATATTTGTAATCCAAATAGCAAGTGCTTATAAGAACTCACTCACTGCTAGGAAGTTTCCTCCTCACCTCAGAGTGAAGTTGAAACAAATTAGAGATGCACAAATGCTTTGCAACATGCCTCATCTCCAGTCAATGCCTCTACTATTCCCGTCTTGCTCGTAATGGGGACAGTGAATCCTCATCATTGTTTTCGTACACTGTGCAACCTTGTCTATGACCAAAATGTCCCTTTTAGTTTCATTGCTGTTCTTCCTGCTGTTCCCCTGAGGTGTATGTATATATGTATGTATGTATTATGTATGTATTTTTTCTCTTTCTTTTTCTATTTAATCTGAAAGCTCTTTTATTACTGTTCAAAAGAATAAAATGCACAAGAGATAGCAATTTTACTAAAACAGTGTATGAGACTGCTAATAGAAGTGGAAAAAGAAATATAAAAATTTAAAACGTATAAATAACAATAAAATCCTTCTAAGATGTAGAACTGTATAAAAATGATTTTAATACAGTTATTTAACATATTTATTGCTCTTTGAATATTCCTTAATTTTTAAAATTAGATTCAGGTGTACAAAACAATGTAATAGATATTTATACCCCTCACAAAATGGTCACCCCTATTCCCCAATCTAGTACCACTGTGATGCTGTATATAGCTATTATAATTCCATTGACTCTATTCCCTATGCTGTATTCCACATCATATATATATATATATATATATATATATATATATATTTAATAGTTGACATTCAGTATTAGCTTCAGCAAGGGTCAGGTATCTACACAGTCCATGAAGCATGAAGTAGTCTCCTTAATATGACAAGTGCCCATCTGACCCCCTACAAAATCTTTACAACATTATTGATTATATTCCCCAAACTGTATTTCATATCCCCGTGGCTATATTGTGACGCTGATTTGTACTTTCTAATCCCTTTAACTTCTCCTCCATCCCCACCCCCCTCCATCTAGCAACCCTGTTTTTTTTCCCCCGTATCTTTGAGTCTATTTCTGTTTTATTTGCTCATTTATTCTGTTCTCTGTAGATTCCACATATAAGTGAGATCATATGGTATTTGTCTTTCTCTGTCTGACTTATTTCACTTAGCATAGTATTCTCTAGGTCCATCCATGTCATTGCAGATGGTAACATTTCATTCTTCTTTATGGCCGAGTAATATTGTATTGTATAAATATACCACAGTTTCTATATCCAGTCGTCTGTCAACAGGTCATTTCAGATAGAGAGCCCAGAAATAAATCTATGCCTATATGGTCATTTAATCTATGATAATGGAAGCAAGAATTTATGTTTGGGTAAAGACAGTCTATTTAATAAATGGTGCTGGGAAAATTGGACAGACACATGCAAGAAAATGAAGCTGGACCACCTGCTTATTCTTATAGAAGAATAAATGCAAAATGGATTAAAGACTTAATTGTAAGAACCCAAATCATAAAACTCCTAGAAGAAAATATAGGAAGTAAATTTGCAGACATTACCCTTAGTATATTTTTATTGATAATATCCCCTTGGGCAAAGGAAGCAAAAGGAAAAATAAACATGTGGGATTATATCAAACTAAAAAGTTTTTCCACCACAGAGGAAACCATCAATAAAACAAAAAGGAAGCCTACTGAATGGGAGAAGATATGTGCCAACAATACTTCTGATAAGAAGTTAATATCCAGAATTTATAAAAAACTCGTACAACTCAACACAATTAAAAAATGGGCAGAAGACATGAAAGGACATTTCTCTAAAGAGGACATATGGATGGCCAGCAGACATATGAAAAAATGCTCAATGTCACTAATCATTAGAGATATACAAATAAAAATCACAATGAATTATCACCTCACTCCTGTCAGAATGGCTATCATGAATAAATCAACAAGTGCTAGTGAAGATGTGGAGAAAGGGAACCCTTGTGCCCTGTTGGTGGGATTGCAGATTGGTGCAGCCACTATAGAAAACTGTATGGAGGTACCTCAAAAAATTGAAAATGGAACTATTTTTTGACCCAGCAATTCCACTTCTGGGTATCTGAGAAGGTGTATTTAAATGTCATCTCCTCTCGGTAGCTTTCTTGGACCCCATATCCTCTCCCAAGGCAAAATTATTTTTTTATATGTATTTCATATTTCTTTATATAAATATCGACTGTTGCATTTAGAAAATTATATTGTACTCATTGATATTTTTGTTTTCCACAAGTGGACTTGAATTTCTTGAGATTAGATACTGGGTCATAAAATTTTAATTCCCCAATACCTGCCACATAGGATGTATACCATCAATTTTAGTTGAATATATTTGAACTTTCCCTTTATGTAATCCAAAGTGAAAGACCATGGTAAGAAGTGTTCTTTGGCACAAGCAATATGGGCAACTCTTAGCATCATTTTATAATAGTAACAAGTTTTTTTTTTTCCGTGTAATAATATAGTTACAGTATAGCATTGGCTAATTAATCTAATTACTGGTAGAATCATAGAATTTCAATGGGAAGAAGTATTTTAGAAGAGATTCCTTTGATTGCAAATCAGAGGAAACCAGTCCTGTGCTTATGACAGACTACACAAGTAGCTTTTATCAAAATCCTATCCAATAACCAAAAGCCTTTTGCATTCATGAATATTAAGCCATCTTTACATTCCTGGCAAATAAATTCTGGAAGAGAACGAAATATACAATGCACTTCAGTTCAGAAGGAGTCCCATTAAGGAACCCTAGCCTGAGTTTAGAATGTTGAGGTGGGGGAAAGCCAAGCTACATGATGAGAGAAAACTGGTAAGTTCAAGGAGGATTTTAAATACTAATGAATTGTTTTTCATGGTTTCTTTTTTCTGTTCTTGCTGAGGTGATGGGAGCTATGAAGGCCATCAGAAGAAGAGTAGAGTAGGTATTGATGAATTTCTTTCCTCCAGGTTTAATTGAGCCTCTTTTTCACTTTAATAGGTTTCAGAACCTGCTGTGGTCCAGAAAGACATTTGTGGACAACATGAAAATCTATAACCACAGTTACATCTACATGCCTGCATTTTCTATGAAGACAGGAACAGAGCCATCCCTCCGAGTTTATTATACACTATCAGATGTTGGTGCCAATCAAACAGTGCTCTTTGCGAACCCCAACTTTCTGCGTAGCATTGGAAAGTTTTGGAAAAGTAGGGGAATTCATGCCAAACGCCTGTCCACAGGACTCTTCCTGGTGAGCGCGGCCCTGGGCCTCTGTGAAGAGGTGGCCATCTATGGCTTCTGGCCCTTCTCTGTGAATATGCATGAGCAGCCCATCAGCCACCACTACTATGATAATGTCCTGCCCTTTTCTGGCTTCCATGCCATGCCGGAAGAATTTCTCCAGCTCTGGTATCTTCATAAAATTGGTGCACTGAGAATGCAGCTAGACCCATGTGAGGACACCTCACTCCAGCCCACTTCCTAGGGACAGTGGATAAAGAAAGAACTAAGCCAGGGTATTTTTGTTAGGTTTTCTACGTGACTGCAAAAGGAAATGTTCAAGTCATTTCATGGATTTGCCTGGGATGCTTGGAAACCACAACCCAAAGGAAAGTCTACTTGTTATGTTGGCTTGGAGGACAAATAGGAATGGAAACATTCCATGAAATGTTTTATAGCACAGTGTGTATTTACAACGAGTAGCATTTTGATGAAATGATTTTGGTAAAGCACATTTACATGGTTTAAACCTAGAAGATGCAGTTCACAAACAAGATGGAACTCTAGTTTTTGAGGCTGAAGAGTTAAGGTAAAATAATGGAAATGCGAGGGCAAAAGTGTTACTGATTATCAATACAAACAGGCTTAATTTAAAAAACCTATTTATGAAGACTGATATTAGAATCATAGGTTTTTAAAAAATTATTTATTTTTGCCCTATTTAGGAGCAGTGAGTGGGTGATCGGGGTAGATTTTTAAAAATCCCTTATGGAGTATAAGGATACAAAACACTACAGCTGATATTGTGATTTGTTGAACCAAGTCTATGTTAACTATAGTCCCTGTCCATTTAAAAGATGTTAAATAAGAATTGCTTCCTACCCTTTTGTCAAGTCTACTTAGACAATGTAAAGCATTGTTGAATTTAGACTGTGTTGATTCATAGTCTGGATAACATGAACCACTTTCCCTTCTCCTCAGAAATAAGGGCATAAATTCAATTTTAGGTCGGCATTATATCAGCCCTGTTTGCGTTATTATTATTTTAATGCACAAAAACTATAAATATGAGTACATTATTTACTTGCAAATTATTTACATAATTGTCTTTGTAATTTAATGTTCAGAGATAAAGTAAAGCACAGTGATGTAAAGCTTAATCTCTGGAAGACAGACTGGACGACTCATCCCTTGTCTATCTACCATGGTATAGTCACTCGAAGATACGTATGCATGCACACCTACAAACATGCATATATTCACATATATTCATGTACATACACACACACACACACACACACTTAAACAAAGTTCATCCCCATGCAACTCTGAAAGCTGAACCCACATGACCTAGTATTTCAAAAATCTGTAACCAGTGTTGGAGAGGTATATATGTTTTATGTACTACCTACTACACTTTGATATAAGACAAGCCAGCCTATTGGTTGCTGCTCATAATGCTCATACCAGCATGACATGTAAACCTTACCCCCAAAATGCTTACCCCAAATGAGCAGAATTGTTTTATTCATTCTAACTCTCCCCAGCATCTCACAAATGGACCCTGTGTTGAGCATGGTCACGTAAGGCAGGCCCATACAAGTAAAAGGATGTGAATTAACAGCTGTGTATTCTCTTAAGAGCGGGTATGACTACTTAGAAAGCCACTAAGTCTGACAGACTACAAGCAGCCAGATGTATTTACATATGAGAAAAGTAAAGGAAGCTTTTCATTGTCTCTGTGCTTTGGGAATGCCTTAATCTAAAAGGAGACACTAGAAATCACTATCTTTATTTTTTTTTTAAGTATTACCAAAATTTAGGTCAACTGTGCCAAAAAGTTGTTTCATTTTTAATGGTTGAAAATTAGTACACAATATAGATTAAAACAGGTGGCAGTTTTTTGTCAGTTACTTTAAAAGCTATCAAGGTAACAATGCCCTTGGAAAAAACCTACATCATTAGAATAGGCAATTTCTAAATAAGGTTGAATATTGAGAGTGTTGTAGAAATCAGCTGTTGAAATATGACTGATTGATATAACACAATTATACTGATACTTAGAAAGTTAAGAATTTGAGTATTGATTCTATGCAGAACTGGTTTGCTATTTTTATCCTATATGGCAACAAAAATGTACAGAGAATGTACCATTGAATGAGCTGTGTTAAATACTCACTATATGTGCAATTCTGAATATATTTCCTCTTTTGAGCTATTGTTATTTAATAATTACCTTAAAAAGGAATACATTTTTACCTATACAATTCATCAAAAATATAAAACGACTACCAAAAAACAAATATAAATGTTAATAGAATATGTGTCACTCGAATTAGTGCTTTAATTGTTACAGTTGTTAAAACGTAATTAATGAGCTCCGTAAAGCCCGTGCATCACAATTCCATTGAAAATACTATCTGGAAATGTTACATACATCTTGTCATGATTCCTTGGATAGATTTGTGCAATAGATTTATATAATGTTTAGTCTACAAATTTGTGGCTTCTGAAATTCAAAACGGAAATATTCCAAACTGATAGTGTTTAGTTAGACCAGTGCTTCTTACCTGGGGTAATTCTCTCCCCCATCTGGTGACATTTGGCAATGTCTGAAAACATTTTTGATTGTCATGATTTGGAAGGTGCTACTGGCATCTAGACAGGGGTCCCGCTAAATATCCACAAGGCACGGGTACCTGATGAGACTTTGTATTAGCTTTATTAGCTCCAATTTGAGAACTGCATTGATGCTAAGGGTCATGAATGAGGATGACCCCTATTTAATTTTAATTATGCTTCAGTAAAATTAAGATAGGTGAAGGGTTAAGTCATTCCATAAGAAAGAAAAATAATTTTTCACATGAAAATTTTTCATATGGAAGAAAACTTTAGACACATAAGCGTTATATAGACTATTTGACCACCAGTTTATATAACATTGTGCATCTAAACTGCAATTAATTCGAGAAGTTTAGGAGTGCTTCCTGGATTTCGTTTCTGTTTAGTTCACTTTTAGCTATTTCAACAAAGGTAAATGATCCAAAATGTCAGCTGTTTAGATGATACTGTATGTTGGGCTTTGTGAGGTTGGGCTCATGCCCTTTTCTTGGCTTAAAAAGTTTAAGTTAAATATAAATTGTACCTGGAGCAATGGAGTACATGGCTTAAAAATCTACTTGGACTGTAACTGAAGGAACTCTAGGATTTTAAATTTGCCAAAAATATTCTTAGATCAATCAAAAGCTTTACAGGGGTATTATAGATGATTCCAAATGGAAAAGATATCAGTGACATTTCTTCTCGTCAGCAACCATGGTAGTTGTATACTTCATTATATACAATCTCTCATTTCTATGTTTGGAAAGTCAGTCAGCCATAGCTTTAATTTTCATGTTTGAAAATATTGACATTATGGAAACTTTTAACTGACTAATCCTTGTGAGGAGGGACCTAAGAGGAAGAAATGTCACAATCTACTGAAAACTTTAGGCATTCTTATTGTGTTGTATGAAAACGTTCTCGCTAGAACCAGGTAATATCTGTTCTATGTTTGTAGGGTTCCAAAGACCAAAGCTATAAGGACTTTTGTGGGAACTTGAGAACAAGTTATGTGGAGAAATAAGAACTGAAAGCAACACTGTGCTTTGTATTTCTTCATCTTCCCAGTGTAGGGATTGACTCTCTGATTATATGACTTTTGGTGGGTACACATCAGGGCTGGAGTTGAGTAAACAACTCCAGGCACCTACAACTTAAATCAAGCTTTGAAGGAAGTCAGCAGTAACTACACTATTGACTAAGCATGACTAGTAATTTGGGCAACTTGACTCCACTGTGTGCTAAGGAGAGGATTAGGCAAATGGAAAGGAGGACATAACCGGACTCACAAGCTCTCAGCATACATAGGATCGGAGAAGTCTCTGTCCTTGACCTTAGTTTTCCAGCACTTTCTATCTCTGTCCAATACCATGGAAACTGACCTCATTCTGGGGCTGAGCTAGTAACCTTGTGACTAAAGAGCTGGTGTGGGAATTTGCTGAGAAGCTTAAAATTTTACACCGCCTTAAACAGGGTTTTTTGTTGTTGAATTTTTTCTTGTGCTCTCTAAATTTGGGTGTCTTGTGATAGAGTTCTGATCACCCTGACCTAATTATGGCCCTGCCATTGAGTATTAAACGTGGAGCTCCACCCCCACCCCATTCAGATGGATTTTCTGGGTCTTTGAAGGTAGGGAGATAGCACATATTCCACCAGTTCCTACAGAGCCTCTTTGAAAGCCCTGGAGATGAACCCAAAGGAACCCTGAAGCCTAGAGTGTCTGTGTATAAACTCCTAAATGTGAGGCCATGATATTTATTAATACGTTGAATGTGTGGAAGGAAGCATACATATATGAATCTACAATTGCCATAGCCTTTTCTCTTCTATCACAAGAAAATGGATACTATCAGTGTTACCCTCAACCTAGTCTTGTCTTTTGAATTTTTTTTACATACACCTTAGAGATGAGAGACTGAAGCAAATGCATGAATGGGAACCTCATTCGAACACAACAAAACCTCTGCTTGTCATTGCAATAAAGAAAAAAAATATGTCGTTCTGTTTCCTTCTAGTTTTCTTCTGGTGCCAGCATTTTTTATTTCTTTTATCTCTAATAAATAAGGAATAAATAACTTATAAATTGGCTTCTAATACCTGTGAACATTTGTGTGATAGCCAAAGCCCATAACTATAACTTTTTTAAAGCATAAAAGAGGAATTATGTTTTGTTTATGGCCACTCATTTACTACCTCCTCTGTGTTCTTGTTCACCTATATACATTGTTCTAAACTTCTTTCTGAGTTTGCTTTCCTATGAAGCTGTGGGATATCAACGTTGCAAAGTTGTCTAGGCATTTTAGAGAATAATACCCACGTATATCGATCATGTCTCTTTCTGCTTCTATGTAAGTAGTTTTTCTCCAGATATTTGTCATTTTTAAAGTGTATGCTTCACATGATACGAATAAACACCTATAGATATGGTTTTATCCAGGGCAGAGAAAATCACAAGTCAGATATGTCTGGTTTTGCCTGCACAGTAAGAGAAATTGGAGAATTGTAATATAAAAAATAGGTTTAACCAAAATGAAAAAAAAAAAAAGATAACTATCAGGGTTTTAATTGTGAAGGAGCATGGGGAGGGATCTGAGAAGGTAGCTAAGCAGAGAGCACACAGGCTTTTGTCCTCGGGCACAGTCACCAAAATAGAACCTTTTCAAACATTTTAAAGGAAATATACTGTCATGCAGCTGTTATGACTAATGATGAACAACCTAGAGGAAGCAGTGTGAGAACCAGATTGTGAGACACTTAAGGAGGAAAACAGAAGAGGGGCATCCGTTTACCTACAACGACCGCCCCCCCCCCCAGTCTAAATGCTTCTCTCTTTCCTGCCCCTCTACACGTTGTGCTTTCTTTGGTATTTGAACCTGAGTATGCAAACATTCGCATTTTCATATCTCCTTTTCATTTCCATTTTGACACATACTTCTAAAATAAGATTATTTAGATCTCCCGTTGTGATGAGGCAGCAGTAGTGTCACCTTGAACTTGACCCTTTGAAACATGGTCGCCTTACACTATGCGTACTAGGAGTTTTAAAGGTTTAGTCCCCTGTTCCCACAATTACTTCAGTAAGAGACTTTTATATTAATTATGATGTAAGCAAACTTAGATGCATTTTCTCTCCTGTGTTCTATGTACACACACACACACACACACACACACACACACTTACACACACACACACTTGGTGTTATTTATGCCCATGAAAAGAGAAAGACGGCTGACCTGGTAGAGGGTGGCAGAGGGTGCCTTAACTTTTTCTGGCTTGGCTCCCACTTTCTTATCCATTTCCTTCATGTATCCGGGTCACTTTAGAAGTGTAACCATGTCTGTTCCAAGTTGTATCTTTACCATCATCAGCAAGAACTTTTATAAATGTAGTGAATGTGACTATTTTATATAAATGCACAATAGCATATAGGCCTTGGAGACATCTGATAACAGTATGTAAATATCCCTTGTTGAAGTAGTGGAACCTTCTCAAAAGGAACACCTTAGGTGATAGCTACAAGAGGGTGCCTTGGCTAAGAATGCTTTCTCCTGTGAATTCTAGCATTCCTGGAAGCAAAGAATCAATTTGCTTCTGTTTCTCATTCATTCTTAAGCGCCAATCCCTTGGGTTTTCTTGTTGGTAGATCCCTTCATAATATACAGGATTCACAATTTGGGATGATTGATGGCCTCTGGGGTACATCAGAGACACTAGAATGAAGACTGTGAGAACAGACAAGGATAGCTCCATTACAAAGATTGACTAATTATTTAAAGGTCGGGAATATTTCTAGAAATCTAGTTACCATACAGCATAGTTGGTCTAAAAGCATTGAAAAAGAAAGTTTCTCTTTGATCTCTAATTCGATTAGTGCACACTATGTATTATTCCGCATATCCTGCAAGCTGTTTTTCAAGAGCAAATTTGCAGAGGCTGGAGGTAAGAGAAAAATAGAAAAATTCAAATATTCTTCTTTCTCAGTGTAGTCTATCCGTCCATGGATATAATAATTCTGGAACAGATTTAGATTATACTATTAAATGAAATTACCTTTGAAATGTACATGGAAATGCTTCGTCCTAATAAAGCCACATTCCACTGGCAGGAGGTGTGGGGAAAATCAGTGTTCTTCATTCTTCTTTTTATTTTATTTTTTTGTTGTTGTTGTTTAAAAAAGAGTTTCAAGTAAAAGAGCAGGTAAGAAAAACTTGAATTGGTACTTTTGACAGTGTGAGTTGAAAGATCAGTACCTATCTGAGTCTTTTCTTGCCACAGAGCCTAAATGCAATGCCATAAAAGGAGGTTTGATGTAAAAACATGTCTTTTTCTTTGGTGTGTTCATTGTAATTATGGCTGGTAGTGAGAAGGTTCAGTGAGTCTCAATTTCTCTACCTCCCTTACTTGGAGAAAATTTGGAAATGTACCCTGTGAATAAAATGATTCTTTTTTTATAGCTTGTGAAGTCTTTTTATTTCCCAGAAGTATATGGGTAATCCTATTTCCTTTTCCTTTCTTCCTTTATTTTGTGTCCATGTCAGCTACACTGATATTTTTTTTTCCTTCTGGATAAGAACTCATGCTGCTTAGTGAGAAAATTACTTGAGAAATACAGAATTACAAATACTATAAATAGAGTATAAGAACACCAGTGGTACCTTTTATGTGGGTGAAAGGAACTATTTATTGGGCAAAGTAAAATATAAAGAAAACTGAACATTTATTTAGTACGACATATGTACATGAGCCTTTTCCCAGCGATAGAATTTTTCCTTTGTGTAATGAGTCAATGTCAGTAAGTGTGTCCCAGAGATAATTTAATAAACCCCTAACAAGATTAAAAACATTTAGATTTTGCTTTTGCTCGTATGGGTGACTTTGAAAAGCCCAAGTGTGCCTTCTGGTCTGAATTATTTAAATTATTGCTTCAAACTCCCATTTCCCTTGGGCTCTATTGGCCCAGTTCTGCCATACGCTTTCTCAGAGGGAGAGACATCAGGAAAAGTGACCTTGGTCCATGCTTTATCATACATTTCTCCTCAGGAACTGATCAAGGTGCTTTATGCAGGTCTCCTGATTAATTCTTTGACTTCATTCTCACAGAACATCCTTTTGGGCTACAGCTATTTTAGGGAAGGACATTCTATTACCTAATGTTAAACCTTCATGGTATTTAGCTGACTCATTCAGGGAATGCGGGGGCGGGGGCGGAGACAGAGTTCTAGTATAAATGTGGGTACCCTAACCTACTCTCAGACCATTTAAGGAAAACATATTTAACTTGTTTTCAACCACTATGATTAAGTAAAAAAAAAAAAAAAAATCTAGATAATACCAAGTCCTGTTTTTCTACTTTGTTTCGATTTAAGCATTCAAAAACAGATATTAAGAATCCAAAGGCATTAATTACTCAAGAATTCCTTAACCTAAAAGGAGGGTAATTACAAGTCACAGACTATATTTTTACATGAAAACTTATTATTTTGGATACACAGATTCTTGATGATATGAAGAACCAAAGAGGTAGGCTGATTGAATTGAATCTTGTGAATTTCATTGTGAATGAGCAGGTGACTGAGAAGACCATGAGATGAAATAGACGCCATATCTAATTATGCTTAACATCTGTACTTCTAACAAGTATCTTGTTTCTGGGATTTTGAAAATATGGGGAAACAAGACCTTTGTTATTTCTGTTACACAAATTTATTTTTTTTTCCCTCCACAAGTATCATGGTTTCCAAGTATGAATTCAAAAATCAGCTTCATTATTTGGGAAATTTTTCATGACAAACAGTGCAATCAAAGATTACATTAAAAGCAATCAAAGTGTATTGGTCTCAACATAGACTTCAATGAAAAAGATTCCAACCTTTTGTGGGTGAAAGGGAGACAGTAAGAATGGAGTATTAGTATTTATTTGGTGGGTCCACTGTAATCAACTTCTGCCAGGCCAATTGCTGATCTCCTGGAAAATGGTTGTCTACTGAGGGTTCAACATTGGCTTTTGGTACTGTTTGTTGGGCACTCAGCAAATGGTGGAAGCCAGGTGATTGATTCAATGTATAACCTCCATCCTACTATCAAAGCCACTTTGTGTAAAAGCCTACTGAGAAAGTAGTGAGGTAATTGAGAAAAGAGATTAACTAGCGTGCATTCAACATACTGTTTTGTCTGGACCTCTTATAAAAGTTAAGACTGAGATGAGATGGGGCAGTTAATGCCTTGAAAGGTCAAGCATAGTTATCAGTGCTTTACATCATGGAGCACACAGCTATTTGCTTTTACCTGAAATACCCATTTATCCCGGATATACCTTTCCTGTCCTTATGCTCCTGCCAGCACCACCATCTATGAACTTACAGAATGACTTATTTATCATATTAGTATCATATTATAACATGCAACATTTTTTGGACCAAGGCATAGCAAAATATGTTTATGGAATTAATGAGCAGTATTCTTTACCATATCATGTAGAGGGTTTGTTCTCAATGGGAGTAATACTGCCTCCACAAGAGGCAAAAAGTGGTTCTGTGGGGCAAAACAAAATCTTAGCTACTACAACGATTAAGGAAAAATATCTTACAAGTTTCCTTGAGGGTAGAGGAATAATGAAAAAAAAGGAATGTGGATGAAATGTTTTTCTAAAAAATTAAATTGAATTAAAATTTTTTTATTTAATCCTGTAAATTGGTAGTGAAGCCTAGAAACTTGTTCAGATTCAGGTTCAATATTTTTGGTAAGAGAACTTCATAGCTGGTGGGGTTTTTATTTAACAAATTAAGAATTTACAGAGTGTACAGCTTATATACAATAGAGATTTTTTTTTTTTAGACTTCAATTTGAAGGAACAAATATCACTAAAAGGAATTACGCTTGCTGGTTTCTCCACTTCCTGGACATCATTAATAGCTGAAGCATGGCTCTATAAAAAGGGCATTGAACTGGTCTCCAGAGACTGAATTATCATGCCAGCTTGGTCCGATCTTTTCAAGACCACCAACTAGAAAATTCTAATACCTATGATACCCTTTTTCTCATCAGTTTATCAAATTCATTTTTTCCTTTACTCAGTTATGGAATTCATTGAATAAGCAGTTTTGAAGCTTCTGGACCCATCATTTGCACACAGGCCCTTTGAAGTCCCAGGAAACACTCTAGCAACATATCCACATGGTCGCATGTGGTTTTTGTAAAATATACGAAAATAAGACATTTTAGCTACCACCAGTTAACGGCTGTGTCTTTTTCACTCCAACTTCTCCTCTGTCACACCTTCCCTGTGCTGGTTGTGTTGGAATGGCCGCAGGCACTTCTGGGATCTGATGAAGAGGAAGTTGAGTCAGAGAATCTTATTTATTGATTGCTTTATGGGAGAAAAAAGAAAGTTAGAGAAATGATCTAGAAGCAGCTGCCTTACAGAAAGTTGGCAGGGCCTAATAGGACTCATGTTATGGACCATCTCAGAGACAATGTCTTAGGAGGAAGTTGTATATCATCTTACAAAATGTGGTGTATGTTTCCAACAGTGACCAATTTCTCCCCTATTTAGATATTTGTATCATGTTTAGAATATTTGGTTCTGGGGACCAAGGGATGCTAGCAGGAGTGACTCCCACAAATTGTGATATGTTGTGCTTTAATTACTATTTAATTCAAAATATTTCTGAATTACATTATGATTCTTCTTTAACCCATGTGTTTTTAGTAGTATGTATCTTAATTTCCAAATGTGTGGGGAACTTCCTAATACCTTTATGTTATATCTTTTTATCTTTTCCTTATTTAATTCTGTCATGATCAGAAAATAGACCATGTATGATTTTAATTTTTTGAAATGTATTGAAACTAGTTTTATGGCCCAGTTTTAAGGAATATTTCAAAAGGATGTACATTTTACAACTGTTGGCAGTAGTGTACTAAATAAACATGTTTATTAGGACAACTATATCCTCATTGCCATTTTATCTATTCTTCTAACAATTACAGAAAAAGAGCTGTTAAAGTCGCCTGTGATGTGCCCATTTCTCCTTTAGGTCTATACCTGTTAACTTTATATACTATGCAGTTCTGTCATAAACTACATACACTGAGGAGTCTGACTCCAGGCTAAACAGCTATGGATGATCCTTCTTGCTCGATCACAGGCAATGACAGGCTTCGGGTGGCAGGACTCATGGTGACAAGTGGTATTGCCCGTAACAGGTTTATACACAGCGAATACATTTGTTTTCTAGAGTGAATTGCAGTCAAGGACTCAGGACCACCTGGGACAGATATTCTCATACGCATGCCGAGCTTTCTAGCCCAACACATTCATTTGAAGGACTCTTTATCAGGGGTCTCAACTGAGGCACTTTTCTCCACTTTGACTCAGTACCTTTCTACTCTGTACTCCTTTTTTCTGGTCCACAGGTCCATAAAGAGCCAAGGAACCTTTTGTTTAGGGCTCCTTGGCAGTGAGACGTGTGTCCCATCTGCAATGCATCCACCTGACTCTCACCCTCTGCCATTCCGTGAGGAAAAATAAAATTTTTAGGGGCCAGTTTTAGCCCCTTGCTTGCAATGTCAAAATAAGTGAGTCAGGCTGAATTGTTACCTTCAGTTTGGCCCTTTGTCCTAATTGACCACCTCGATACCTGATTGCTTGAAATACACACTTAAGACTGTTACATTCTCTTCATGAATTGACAGTTTGATTATGAACATTTATAATATAAAGATTATAATATGAATAAATATTAATATAAATATATAAAATTTCCTTCTTTACTTCTGGTAGTACTCCTTTTTTTTTAATCTACTTTGTGTGACATTAAAAGTCTTACGAGATTTCTTGTGATTAATAGTTTCATTTCATTTTGGGAGAAGATATCATTTTTAGATTTTCTGCTGTGGCTTAATATTAAATATATGGAGATAATTGTACTGATGATATGCATCAGTAATTATGCATATCATCATAGTGATATGCTGATTTTTATCACTTTTGCTTGCTATCATGCTCTCTTTAACACCTTTAACATTGTCAAGAGAATTTTGAGGAATGTTTCTACCTTAGAGTTTCACCAGGGTTTTCAATTTACCATTATTACTATTTCCATTTTTTTCTCAAATGAATCATGTGTCATTATAAGTAAACAGCTTCTATTCCAAATTTTCAGGAAGGTGCTGACCAGTTAACAGCTTGTTGATAGTCTTGCGCAATGCCTGACTAGATCTCATCAGTCACTCATTACTCTGAAGTTTATCTATTCAGAGGGACAGGTGCAAATTTTGCTGCCTCTGGTTGCAGTGCCTGGCACCTGATAAGTGATCTTCATGCGTGAATCTCAGTAATAGAATATAATACAGCTCTATCAATTTCTGGGTATCTTCCCTTCTTAAGCCTTATAGAAAACTTAGTTGTTTTGCAACACCATCCAGAATTCTTCCAAAAATGAATAAATAAATAAAAAGCATCAATTTACACTCATCAATTTATATCCCACTGATAATTTTCCTGCCTTTTTGCATACACAATAGCTTTCTGTTTTAATGCCAAAGGATGGCTGTCTCTATATATGTATATGTATATCGATATATCTATAAATATGTAATTATTAATGTACCTTAGTATGTATCATTCTACAGATATTCAAATGGCCATTAAAGTTAACAAAAATGATACAAACAACGCTCATAACTCAACTGACGGTAGATTAGAGGTTTGAGAAATGTTAAAACTAAGTTTGTACATGTAGAGGCAAGGTCATGAGTACTGCAGAACTGAGAGTGCTAGTGAGGGTATCAACAGTAAGGTGCAGTTTGACTTCAGAAATGTGAAAAAGTGTATCTTAGACACACTTTATCTTCCATTACTGGGGTGAGAGCAAAGGCAAGGAAGCTTACATACAGGTCAGTGCTACAGTTGTGGAGAGTTAATGAGTTCTAATTTTCTAAAAACGGTTTTTTTCCCCTCTGAAGAATAAGTAAGGGAGATGAGAAAGGAAAAGGATCTTGATTTACAGGAGTCCGAGATCCTTCCCTTGAAAACGCCTTCAAATTCTTGTTAATCAGGGCTCCTTCAGAAAGCTCTTTTTGCCCACGAGGGGGCTCCAAAACAACATGTCAAATAAAAATATTCATAGCCTGTTTTTTGTTTTGTTTTGTTTTGTTTTTAAAGTCATTTCCTCAACAAATATTTATGGACCATGAATTTTTAGGCATTATACTGTATTTTGTGAGGAATATAAAATTTCTATATTCTGTACTCAGCCTATAGGAAATTTACAATGTGGTAAGGGAGATAAAGCTTGTATAAAAATTATAATAAAGGGAGGCACAAGACAAGTGTTGGTGAGATAGAACAAAGAATTATAAAACTTCAAAAAAGTAGCGAATCCTTGCTCAAATCAGTTCAGATTTCTTTGACTTTGGGAAAAGAATGTAAACATCTCCCTGATGAAGAAGCCAGGCCTTGTATTTCAGGGGATCCTCCCAACCAGAGTTTGTGGGGAGTTTGTGGGCAGGGGAAAGAGCAGAAGCAGTCACCTCTTACAAGTGCCTTCCAGGGTAGCTGAGGTAGTGCTGGGGACACATGCTTATTCCATGTCACAGGCACTGCTGGCTTTTCTCTCATTTTCCTCTCAGATTTCCCCTCTTTCTTTGTCTTCTTTCTTGGGATATTACAGATCATAATGACCCGGCAGTGACTTTAATAGTTAGTCCTGCAGGTGGCATTCTGAACCAATGAAATTGTCCATTCCAGTTCCAAGGTAAATTCTGGGATATGTTTTTCTCCCCAGGAAGTTACTGTGATCATCAATATCCCTTACTATTGGGTTGTGGGAAAAGTCATGATGCATTTTTGCAATGAAAAACATAGAAAAAATATGTCATGACTTTTCCGACAATCCAATATTATTACTGGGTGTGCATTTTCCAATGTTGCCAAAATTGCAATAGAATGTTCATAGCCCTCTGAGGCAAATTGGCAGAGAAGGAGCAAGAATAGGGCTGCAGAAATACTGACCTCCATCTTTTATCATGACAAATACAGATTGTTTTGCCCACTTCCTATTCCGGCTATATTCTGGTCTTACTTTCTGAGCTCCTAGATGACCCAAGTTATAGTGTTTGGGATATTTTGAAGTCTCCCAAGAATCCAAGGACTACACTCAGTTCCAGGAGCCCAAGGCAAAAAAAAATTCTTTGCTTTCTCATTTTGGCTGTCCTCCTAACTGAGAAACAGCTATTTGAAGATTCATTTTATTCATTTAAAGTTAATTTAAAAGAACCATCAAACTTAAAAAGTTATAAAAATTGTACTCCCATATGAGGTCTGACAATTAAGTTCGATATTGCTAAACTTTTTTGATATCAGAGGGATTATTCATTATGAATTTGTACCAAATGGACAAACAGTTAACCAAGTTTACTATTTGGAAGTGCTGAAAAGTCTATGTGAAAAAGTTAGATGAAAATGACCTGAACTTTTTGCCAACAATTCATGGCTCTTGCATCACAACAATGCACCAGCTCACATGGCACTGTCTGTGAGGAAGTTTTTAGCCAGTAAACAAATAACTGTATTGGAACACTCTCCCTACTCACCTGATCTGGCCCCCAGTGACTTCTTTCTTTACCTGAAGATAAAGGAAATATTGAAAGGAAGACATTTTGATGACATTCAAGACATGAAGGGCGATACAATGACAGCTCTGATGGCCATTCCAGAAAAAGAGTTCCAAAATTGTTTTGAAGCTGATGGCGCTGATGTCATTGCATAGCTTCTCAAGGGAAGTACTTCAAAGGTCACAATAGTGATATTCAGCAGTGAGGTATGTAGTACTTTTTCTAAGGTGAGTTCACAAACTTAATTGTCAGACCTCATACATAGATTATAAATGAAACTAAATTTCCCAATTTTAAATAAAATACACTCTCCATTCTAAATCTTCTTATTGGTCTTCTTACTGTGCAAATCTGCTAAGCCCTCAAATAATGGCAGAATTATAGTATTTGTAGGACTCTCAAGAGATCATTTTTTTTTTATGATTTCTAACCTTACTATCAAATTCTTGTAAACTTTATGTGTCAAGGATTCTGTATCTCCCAAAGAATTTACTCTCCATTTTAGAGAAAACTTCTTTCTCCCCTGGGAAACTATATGTTGAGATCCGTGGTTACATTCTAAGAAGAAAAGGATGCTGAGTAAAAGGTTTAATTCTACCTTTTCAAATAAATGCATTTTGAACCAGTGTTCTAAGGGTTATATATATGGGATGAACAGGGGACAATAAATTGCTCTCATTTATTAAATTTTCTTTTCTCTTTGAGTTCTTGATTTGTCAGGGGGCACATTACACCAATGATTTTATGAAATAGTTGATTCCATACCATCTTAACCTTTTCCTCTGTCATAGGTGTCTCTCCCATGTCTCATCAAAAAATAAAAATAAAAAATAAACAATGAGCTTTACGTTTCTAATACTTCCGTTAGCACTGACTTCGCTTGGTGCTGCTTTTAGCAATCTTTGAGAACGCATGTGCAAACTGAGCAATGCAATAAAGCAAGATCTACTTGATTGAAACATCTACAATACTTCATATTTATAGCTAAGCTTATTGGCAGCTATGAATCAATACATGTGTGAGATTCAAAAGAAGAAAAGAAAATTAATTTTCAGTACCAAAGAGAAACACCCACAGTCCCAGTATAAAATAATTTCCCAAACTGAACCTCATCTGCCTAAAGTATGTCTCTGAATTAGCTGCTAACTGAGGAAATAAAGCCCTGATATTTTAAGTCAGTAATGCTTTGGTTTGCCTTTTGATATGGTGCATTTTTGATTGGTAGGAAATGACATAATGAAAGGACTTGGGAAGGAGGTGGAAATAGCAGGCACTGAGGGTGGAGAAAATAAGGCATATTTAGCCACTGAGAGGACAAACATAAAAAATAAATAACTTCAGCAAGAAAGACAGCAAAATCATTTACATGACATTTCCAATAGTTTTGCATTATTAATTTTAAAACTACTAATCAAATTTCTAACTAAAAAGATTTCTAATAATTTATAAAGATAAGTAATTTATTAGATAATTTCATCTCAAGACTCACCCTATGTTGAACACAACATGTACACACACACATTAAATAGCCAAATGTTGTAGTAATCTTTGATTGTCAGTTTCTGGATATTGAAATATTTCCTCAATAATTTTAACAGCATCATTGAGGTATAATTGGAATACAATAAACTGCGCATATTTAAAGTATACAGTCATCATATGTCCACACCTGTGAAATCATCACCACAATGAACATAATGAGCATATCAATCACACCCAAAAGACTCCTTGTGTCTCTTTGTATTTCTCTTTCCTGCTTCTCCTCACCTCCTTCCCAACCCCAGGCAGCTACTTATCTGTTCTGTCATTATACACCAGTTTACATTTTTAGAACTGTATATAAATAAAATCACACAATATATACTCTTTGTTTTCTGACTTTTTAATCTAGAAAAAACTATTTTGAGATTCATCCATATAGTTGTATGTATCAAATATTCATTCCTTTTTATTGATGAACACACTATTCCTTCATAATGGATACACCATAAATTGCTTATCTATTTACCTGACGATGGACATTTTTTTTTTTTTTTGAAAATTATAAATCAAATTGTTGTGAGCTTTCATGTACAAGTCTTTGTGTGGATGTGTGTTCCCATTTTTCATGACTACGAGTGGAATGGCTGGATCATGTAGCAGGAATATGTTTAATTTTTAAACTACCAAATTGTTTTACAGAGTGGTAGTATCATTTTATTCCCCACATGTGATTACAAGAGTTCTAGTTCCTCCACATTCTCACCAAAACTTGGTATGCTCAGTCTTTTTAATTTTAGACAGTTAAATTTAGTCATTTAATAAGAAACATGTGGTAATATCAGGATAAACTATCACCTCTCAATGGCCAATGTCTTTAAAATCATTGTTCCTTATATCTATATATCTACTACCTCTACCTATATATCATATCTATATCTATATCTATATCTATATATGTTTTGCTTTATTTTGTTTTTTAGCTATTTCTTTTCTCTCTCTTTTTTTTTAAAGATTTTATTGGGAAATTGGGGGAGGGGAACAGCGTTGGGTAATCGGGAAGGGGAACAGACAAGTTGCTGTCTTTTTGTTCTTCAGTCTAGTTGTGGAGGATGTTGCTTCACTGGCCCATGTTGGTATCATCATTGCGCTCTTCCCGGGTGAGACAGATCGGTCGCCGGCCTCTGGATGTCGCTCACCGCGGCTATTGGCAGCTCACGCTGGCTGCCGGCTGCTCACGCTGGCCACTCACTGTAGCCTATGGCAGCCCACTGTAGCAGGGGCTGCAGCCTACACCGTCTCGGGGCTCCCACAGCCCAGCTTCAGGTGGAGCTGTTGTTAGCTGTAGAGGGCAGTGTCACTGGCCCTGTAGAGGGCAGTGTCACTGGCCTTCATATGTGGGATCCGAATCGGGGCCGCTGGCATTCCAAAACCAGCTCTTAACCAATGTGCCACTCGGCCGGCACTTGGCCCTGTTTTTTAGCTATTTCAAGTTGGAAAGTAAGCCAGCATCCTGTTATTCCATCTTTGCTAGATACTTCCTTCAATTTATAACAAAGACAAGAAAACACTCCATGAGAGAAAAATAAGACAATGAAGTAAACAGACAAATTAAAAACTAATTTTTACTGATCAACACTATTTTAATAATGGCTGTATCTTGATTGAGCTGAGAATTTGCTCTCCTGGTGAGGACAATTAATGGTATCAGACCTGTCCCAGCAAATTCCTCAATATCTGTACTGAGGTGATTTCTTTTCACTCACTCATATAACAGTACATGTTAGAATCTCCATGAGGACCACCTTTGCATATAGAAAATGGAGGCTGGCCCTTCCTCAGAGAAACCTTTCCTGATCACTCAAATTAAAGCAGTCCTCCAGTAATCCCATTGTGTGTATCACCATGGTTTTGTGTTTTGTATTTTACTTATATTTTCTTGTTAATCTATTTTTTAAAATTATTATTATTATCTGTCTCCCTGAACTAGAATTCTCTCCATGAAAGCATGTACTTTTTTGTCTTATTCAGAATTTATTTCCAGAATAATGTCTGGCCCATTGCAACTACTCAATAAAATATGTCAAAAGAGCATTTTCTGGCCCTGGCCTTGAAGCTACTGTTGCTCCAAAAGGAAGTATCCTAAAAGAAAAGTAAACTTATAAAAATGTTAGTATCACAACGCAGTTCCATGTTCACTCATGTCTACTATGGATGAAAAAGGAGTTCGGCTAAAAGTAACCTCAGAGGGCGATCTGATTATAAATTCTTAACTGGCAGGGCATGGTGGACAGTCATGGCCCAGAACTGTAACTTCTTTAGTGAGAAGTTTTTTAAGGCAGCCCTGTCCATTATCCTTGTGTATCTAACGTTAACAAACCCTTGAAATACCAAAAGTAATGCCAAAAGTAATACCCCTCGAAAGCATAACTACCCTCAAGGCAGCACATAATCGTAACTATCCTGAAATCCCATCCCACCTTGCTTTCCCCCACCTTCATGCAATCTTCCTTGAATTCCCTCCTAATTCCAAGTATATAAAAGAAACTGCAAACGGTTATCTTGGAAGCATTTGAGATCTTGCTTTCCAGCAATGACATCAGTTTGGCTTAAATAAACTCATAAAAATTCTCTACAGGTTTGGATGTTCCTTACGTAGACACTGAACTCTTTAAGACTTTATTGCTTGTTTTACCTGTAAACCTTTCCTGAAATCGTCTTTCTGATTCCTTTCTGTCAGTTACTTTTCTTATTGCTTCACATCTCCTGTTCTGGAATTTATTTTATCCTTGCACTTAAAGTTATCATCATACTCTCCCCTGGTATCAAAACCATGGAGCAAGAAAAATAATCTCTTTCTTTGAGTTTATTATTTCTTTAAACAATCATTGCATTTCGTAGTATTTATTTATTTATTTATTTATTTATTTATTTATTTATTTATTTTCCCTTTCCTCCCCACATCCTAATCCTGAATCCAAACATTCTTTACAGTTTATACATGAAAATGTCTTTTCACTAACTTGGCTTTCCATTCAGTTTCAGCCAAGCTTTTGGAAAAATGCCTTTACTGGAACTCCAAATGAGAATTGCCCAGCTGAGCCCAGTAACATCATAAAACTGTGAGAGATAATACAGTGCTTGCTTAGGAGTGGTTTGTTATTCATCAAATAGATAATAAAACAGAAATCTGTTCCTGTATATGAACTGTTTTTATAACAAAAACCTAAAATATATAACATTGACTTTGGGACTGGACAGTCAGCTGAATATTCATGAGGAAACTGTTTTAAAACTCTTGAAGGGCAATGAGGAAGTGATTACTGTAGGTTGGATGAAAGAGGGTGTGGGTTTTGTATGACAGAACAATTAGTAACACCATCTCCTGAGTAAGTATGGAAAACAGAGTACATATGGCTTTGCTAAGATTTCCAAGCAGAATGTTCAAAGCAATAACTGGCTTTTTCTAGTTCCTATAATAAAAGTAGAAAAAGAATGAGTTGAACTTAAAAAAGAATCATCAAGTCTTGTATTAGAATTTAGTGAAAATAGGGTCCATGACAGTGTTCTGGGTAGCAAAAGGTTCTCAAAGTAAGAAATGATGTCAGAACAAAAATCACATCCATGGCACTACCAGCAAAACTTGGTGTCAGGATAAAGATGAAGTCAAGAACGTGGTCATAGATCCTTCGTTGACACCTCAAAAAGATTAAAATGTGTGTCTCATAGACCTCATAATAGGCTTTTAAGAATATTAAGGACATGTCTCAGACTTTATCTGCTAGACAAAAAGCTTATAAGCATCTCAAAGCATCCTGATGCTCATTCCAAAGGAGAATGTGGCCTATCCGGAAGACATTTTTGGGTGTGGCGTTTGTGTCACGGAGGGACCACCAATAATAGTCACAGAAAACTTGTACTGTTTTTTAAGAACATTGTGTTGGCAAAAAAACAAAACAAACCCAAAACCAACCAACCAACCAAACACACAAAAACAACCACCCACCTATTGGGTTTGAATGTTTCTAACATACAGAAATACAATTTGTTTTCATGTATCGACCTCAAAATCCAGCAACCATAGTCAGTTTATATATTCATTCTAATCATTTTTAGATTTTTTGGGATTTCTATGTTGTTGACTTAAGAAATGTCCAAACCTATAGAGAATTTTACTAAAAATGTATTTGAGCCAAACAGAGGATATACACCTGGAAGTGAGATCTCAACAGACTGAGATAAATGCTTCAAATAGCAGTTTGCAATTTCTTTTATGCATTTGAGATTAAGGAGGGAACTGAGGAAGATTATGTAAAGAAAGGGATTACAGAGTAGTTAAGATTATGTGCTTTCTTGAGAATGGTCACTTGGAGATTGGATTACAGGGTGGTTAAGATTATGTGATTTTTTTTGAGAATGATTATGGTTTATTTCAAAGGCATATTAACCTAGATGCACAGAAACAATGGACAGGCTTGCTTAAGGCAAAGATAAACCTTTCACTAAAAAGTTCTATGCCTGGTGTGTGACTCCCCACCATGACCTGCCCAGTTAGGAATTTATGATCAGATCACCCTGTAGGTTACTTTCCATAGAACCACCTTTTTCATCTACAACGTGTAGGATCATTCTAAATTTCATTTCTGCCACTATCATGTCTTTCTTCTTTAGTTATTTCTTACATAGACCTCTACATTTTTTGTGTTCTGTTCAATTAAAATGCTGCTCATTTTCTTGTTGGTATACATTTCTCTAAATGGTTAGACAAGCAGACAAAAAAGATCCAACTAAGGTTTATTGAAGTAACTAGACACTTCATGGCCATATCTAATTGAATCCCGAAGGTAATAATGTGACAAAAACTAGGAATGACTCAGACAAGGGTTATTTAGGTCACCAAAAACTTCCTGTGTGCATCAAAGCTCTAGATATTTCTTTTCTGGTTTGGGTTTCCTGATTCCCATGTTGTCTTTCCTAACTATCTGTGACGTTTACCTTAGTCACAGATTTATCTGTCAGTTCCTAGAAATTTATTTTTTCTCATTCCATTCCTCTCCTCTTCCCAAAATGCAATACTAGCTACTTCCTCTACGGTGTGTTAATATTAACAAGTTCAATTTTTCCAATCATTTCCACAGTGATGTAATCTATTATAGCAACTAAAACTCTTTCCTTATTTAGGCCAAAGGAGATTTGATTAACGTTAGTCCCTTAATATAATGATTACATGCCGATAACTTGAAAGCTTTGTATGCAAACTATTCTGAGTGACAAGTGGAGGAAATAGTTTGTAATATGTTTTCAGTGGAACTTAGATAACATCATTTTCACAGTAGACTTTGGTTTATGGGTTATGGTTTAAAAATTACTCTTGTGAAAATTGCAAAAGGTATATATATGTTCCTCTAGTTGGAATGTTAGCTCAGTAATTCGAAGATTTCATTGCCACTGAGCTAGGATAAAAATCAAGGACCATACTTGCTCTGTGCTTTGTGTGAAGTTAGTGTTTAGTAAATAATTTTGATTAATTTGATGAAAGATGTCATTCCGGAACCAGTCAAGTGTTCTTCATAAATTCAAGGAGATCCTTTTTTCTACTATGTCTTCAGAAGAACTTCTAAATTCCCTGGATTCCTTCAGTGCAAGAGAAGATGATGTGTTTCTGGTTTCCTATCCAAAATCTGGTAAAGTTTATTTTAATGTATTTTTTAGATGTAGAAATAGAATGATAATGATAAATATAATAATAATTTTTACCAAACATTTGTTTTTCAGAATTTTCAAAGGAAATTAAAGTATACTAAATGCTTATTTTAATTGAAAATTTTGATAGTAGAGAGCCAAAATATGTGCTTTAAGAAAATTCTACTGTAGAAATTAAAGCTTTACTACACCATTGTTTTTACTTTATTCATGAAGACATATGAATGCCAATATATATAATAAGCCGATAGATCTATAACATAAAGTTTTCTTCCTATTTTGTGCCAGCCATGGTGATAAAGTGTTTGTTCAATTTATACTTAATGAGATTAAATTATAAATTAGTAATTTTTTCTTCTGGGCTAATAAGAATCATAAATATTTGTATTATTAAAGTTTATACCTTATCATTCAAAGTTTATTCCCACATATAAGTATATACTCATGAAAGGACCATTATTATGAATGTCATTCTGTGAATAATTAGAATTAATCATATATTAGTTTTGATTCTGAGAGGTAACCAGGATATAGCATATCCAACAGCCTGTTGCTAATTTCAGAATAGTGGATGTGTGGAGATGGGCATATGCCTGCTATGGCGGATTCAGCAACTAAGAGACAAGCTCCTTTTGAGTTGTGTGTGCACTGTAGTCTCCTCATTTGATTGTAAGTCAGGCCCAAGTAACGCTTCCCATTGGATGATGCAGAGTTCACATAGGGCCAGATCTCTCAAGGTGCCTTTTGAGAATAAATATAAACCATATATGTATCTCTTTTATTAGAAAATATCGCTGCAAATGGAAATTAAATGATTGCCTCCAGAATACCTCAGTATTCGTTCTATGCAATAGGTTGCTTTATGGATAAATATATCTTACCTTAAATTAATATTTTAGCTTAAGGTTCTTGGAACAGAGGGCTAATTTATATCATACATAAAACTTCCACTGTACATATTGGAGACTATAACTGGCATCTTCCCATTAGCTGCCAGGAAGTTCCCTTCAGCAGCACAAAGCTGTGTATTCTCTCTTCATCAGAAGAAATCAATATATTTTGCTAAAATTGTTAAAATAATACAACTATCACTACGATATGAGTCACGTTTATATGAATGTTATAATTAGAAATATTTTAAGACATTAACATTATAACCCTAAAATAGTCTTAAATTTAAAACAGAATGCAAATGAGAGCACTGTTTAAACTCTAAATGTTTATTCAACTATAAATTTGTTAATATTGTACTCATTGGAATTACAAGGAGATGAATGGAAACTAGGGCTGATTTAAACTCTTGAAGGACATTGCTTTCAAATTAGCAAAACATCCTCCCAACCAAACTTCTGCTGCTTGCTTGCACTTACTAGTGTCTCCAACATGGGAGCACAGCCACACGTGCTTCATGGCAACACAAAGCGGTGTTCCTTCCAGACCTCGTGGTAGCAGGCTGGCATCTTTATGGTGTTTGAATATATACCATTTGTTCATTGTTCAAATGCTCTGTTTGCACAACTACTCTGTATTTACATACAAACAAAAATAAGATTCAGTGTCCATCTTCAAGGGGACAATGGGGAGACCAGACATGAATATACTCATTGGCAAGTGTACTTCAGTGTTTCTGCTTTGGAAGGATAGGAAGGGTGAGTGATTATGCCAGGGGAGTGGGAACTCAGAAGACAGCTGGTAAAAGAGCAAGATGCATGAGCTTTTGCAGGACCAGTAAGAATCGTGTATGGAATGATCTGTGTGTTTGTGAATTGGAGAAGGTGCTCGAGATGAATGGTAGTGTAGAAGAGTATTTCAAGCTGAGCAAACAGCATAGACAGTTCTCATATCTCTTCACGCTCGTAAAATGTGATCCCTCTTGTAAAATGAATTAACATCTTTAGTGTTTCAGAGGTTTTAATAGGTGTCAAGAGGTAAAACTATTTAAAATAAAATTAACGCATCCATTGCTTCTATAACCTCATGCTAATTGTCTATATTCATTTCATCAAGAGTGTCATTTAATTAAAAATGAATTTCACTTTATTTTTGTGTGAAGGCACTCACTGGATTGCTAAAGTCATCGAGAACATTCCCAATGCTGACATTACTTTAACATCTCCAATTGAATTGGGAGACATTTCTAAATTTGAAGAGCTCAAAACATATTGTAAGAGAAGAGTTATTCCAACACATTTGAACTACAACATGCTACCAATGGATATTAAAGAAAAACAATGCAAAGTAAGTTCAATAGGGAAGGGCAGAAGCTTGGGAGTACCACAGAACTGAACTTGGATGCTTGCTCTGCCACTTTCAAGCTGTGTAACCTTGGAAAATTGCTGATGCTCTCTGGGCTTTGGTTTCCTCATTTAATACAGGAATAATGGTATCCTTCTCACACAGTGTGGCAAAAATTAAATAACACAATGCATGTATAGGTGTTACCACAGTATCTAACTCATAAAAATTATTTTGGGCCGGCCGAGTGGCACGGTGGTTAAACGCTGGCTTGGGAAGCCAGCAGCCCCGGTTCGGTCCCACATGTGAGGGCCAGTGACACTGCCCTAAAAAAACAACAACACAAAAAACCCCATCTGATTAAAAATTATTTTAATAATCTTTCAGCAATGAAAGAAATGTGAATTGTAATTACACTAGACAATGTCTTATTGTATTCTGAATCTGGTTTTAGTCTTTTTACTTTAAATATTAATGTCTAGGGAAAGAAAAATTGCCTTAATATTATTTTAATATTTCATAGATCATTTTTGCAAGGGATTATATAGGAAAAGAATTTAAAAATTGCATAGAAAACACTAAAGAATTGTACCTCAAGCTATTTTTAAAATGCACACATTATTATTATTATTATTTTAAAAGTTAACTATAATTTAAAAGAATATTTTATATTTTCATATATCTCTTATTCAAATTTATGTTTTTATGGAGAAATCTTATGAAATAAGGTTAAGTAGAAAGCATGTTTTAAATATATATATACTGAATAATCTCAGTTTAGTTAACATACACATATACCTGCATAATAAAAATCTAGATGTAAATATGTTAACATACTAAGTGGCTTTCTACAGTATGACATTAGGGTTGGATTGCCTTTTCTTTAAAAATGCCTGTCAAAGAAGTATTTTCAGATTTTGTTTTGATGAGAAAAAAAGAATAACATTTGAAAAGCAAAGGCAAAATACATGTGTCCACTGTTACATGGTCTCAGTGGTCTCAGTAATAAAGTCTCTTTAACCAATGTGAGCCATATTCCAAAAATAAAAATGAAAATAACCTACTAGTCATAAGTTCAGAAGTCAAAGCAGATATTCCTATAATTATAACCCTATGACCACAATGTCTCCACACATACCATCTACTCTGCTCCAAAGAAAAGTAAACATAGTCAACCGGAGGCAAAGTCGTAGAGTTTTGCTTTTCTCCCCAGTAAGTCTATCAGAACAGGTGAAGGTATACTAACTTGATTATACTACCACTCAGCCTAGCATTTCATTTCGGGGAGAGAGATTTGGGGAAAAACAGGAGTCTGGTGAGCTCAATAACCCTTCTTTGGGGCAGATCAATAACATTGATAGCAAATGGCTACCAGAGATTGAGCTGTGTTGTATAAACGCATTACAAACATGATGACAGCAGTGGGCATTTTTCCTTTCATAAATGAAGAAACTGAAGCACAGAAAGATCAGGTGCTTCATTAAGCCACCACAATAAAGCTACCACCTTAAGATACAACCCTTTCAGCGTGATCCCTAATGGATACTGAGACTCCCAGGTTGCCCCTGGCCTGCGAACGGGACAACCTGTCCTCAGGTGCTGCTGGCCTGGCCCTGAGGGCTTAGGGCTGGCCCAGTCTCCCCCGCTCCAGTGGGGCCTGTCAAACAGTGCGTTTCTCTTCGGGTCTTTCCCCACCAGCTCTCAACCCTACGAGGGCTCCTCAATTTTCTTCCTAATTTTTGTCTCTCCTTTTTGTTTCCAAACTCTCTTACATGAAATTTATGTTTTTCAGTTCATTTCATGATATTTAGTTAATATTTCATTTTTCCCCCCAGAATACTATTCTGCCTTGCCTTTATAGCCTTTAACCTTCTCCTAATATTTCTTATGATTTCTTAGAATGCATTATTTTATGTGTGTGTTTTTGAGTGTAATTGGCATATAATATTATATTAGTTTCAGGTATAGAATAGAATGATTCAATGTTTGTACAATGTGGTGAAATGATCAACACAATAAGCCTTCTTAACATCCGTCACCATACACAGTTATGGAATACGTTCTTTTAACCTCTTTTGGAAATACATGTATTAATGGTTTGCATTATCTTTTCCACTAGATAATATTGACATGTCATTTTGAAGGCTCTTCAAAGGCCTTAAAATATTCTTCTCTCCACCAAAAAAAAAAAAAAAAAAAATCTCCAACTGGGTGGCCATTTTATCCCTTTTTGTAAAGACAGTAAATTTTTAAACTGCTCTCTGAGACTTGAAGCTAGGGGTTCCGTGAACCTCCTCAGGGAACCTAGCACAGCTAGAAAAAGCCTGAGGTGCTGGGTTCCTCCACAATCACCTCTTAGGGTGAAGAGAGGATCACAGGGAGGGGTAAAGGTGACTCTTCATTCCCATGCACAGTGGCCTTTTACACATGTCTCAAGTAAAGGAAAGCACGGGCTGTTTGTGTGGGTCATGATAATACCGGTACTATGAACACATTATGGAAAGATGGTTATGTATTAAAAATGACTCAGTAACCACTTTCTTACCTAAGTACTTAATACCTACTGTATTACTGAATTAAATTGAAGTTGCAGTGTTCTTATAAATTGGGAGGGTATCTCAGATTTCTTATGCTTTTGGTGATTAAATTGTAGAAAAAGGAAATTCCAAAATATCATTCTTCTTATAAATAAGAATAGACAATCTATAAGACACCTTACTGTATGTATATAATTCATATTTAAAATAAATGGACAGGGCCGGCCGAGTGGTACAGTGGTTAAGAGCTGGCTTGGGAAGCCAGAGGCCCCGGTTCAGGTCCCACATAGGAGGGCCAGTGACACTGCCCTCAAAAAAAAATAAAAAAAAAAATAAATAAAATAAATGGACATTAAAAAGGTAACCTCATCCTACAAATGAACAGGGGTTTCTCATGTCTGACCCTGGAAAGATAGAAACAGATATAGCATATAAATTGAAAAAGTGTGATTGACGGGTTGGCAGTATCAGCATCCCCTGGGAGCTTGTTCGAAATGCAGGATGCCAGGCCTTATCCTGAACCCCCTGAATCAGAATGTGCATTTTAACAAGATACTATGATGGTTCTCATGCACGCTAAGTTTTGCAAAATGCTGGCCTAAGTCTGTGTTTAATAATCAGCTGAAGCTGCCAAGAAATCATGACTTGCACAGGTAAGTTTTGCTGCTACTTTATTTTAGGAAATGTTTTGTGTTGGGGTTATTTCCACCCAAAAATAAATTGTTTTCTTTTAAACAGATTATCTACATCATTAGGAATCCAAAAGACACAGCGGTTTCTCTGTTTCATTACTACAGAGAGAACCCGAATCTCCCCGGTGTTGAAACCTGGGCTGAGTTTTTAGAGCTTTTCCTAAGAGGAAATGGTAAATATGACAATGATTTTTAGTTACGATACACAGTGAACCTTTTCACTCAAAATGAAAACATTTTCCAAGAGTTTACATGGATCCTAATGCCTACCTTCAGAAATACATTCGAATGGATTATTTTTTTTACTTTTCTAAGCAATTCTTTCTTACTTTGCTTATTCGGTCTTTCTTATCACCTATGGGTAGTACATATTACCATTTCTTATTAAGCTAGTTTTAATGTTTTCAAAGCAGAGATTAATTCTGATCAAGCATCTCTTTTTTTCATATACTATCAGTCTTTTCAGTAAAGTAATTATGCACTGATTGGAGTGCAGAAAGATATAGATGAAACCTAGTCAGGTAGGCTGAAACATGCTTTATATATATGTGTATATAAAACAAAACAGCACAAGTAAACAATACACACAACCTCACCACACCCCCAAATAAAACAATTGTGAAAGTATTAGCCATCTTGGAACTTGGTTTTATAAAAACTAACAGAAAATAATTTATCCTGAAAACACTACCACAATAATACCTTATTTGAGTGAGCGGAGTAGCACACGTTGGTCCTGATAACCATGCATACCCTTACCTTTTTCATTTTTCCGGATTCAGTGGTGTCTGGAGCACTTTAAAAAACTATTCTAAATTCCCACGGTATATTCAACAAAAATAATATACCAAAACAATACAGAAGTTAGAAAAGACATTATTTAGAAATGGTGTGTACCAAGGAAATTTTGTCTCTTACAGTAGATCTTAATTGCTAGCTTTACTATTTTGCTTGTAAATTGTTCAGCTTTTGCTTATTAATTTAAAAAGGGCCACAGCAAGTGTAACCATAACATGCATGAAGACTTTGGGAACTCACCAGCAACAGGGATTAATACTTTGTTTTGCTATATTCCCTTTGAAAGAATATGCTATTCTCGCACTATTTCAACTCCTCTATTTCCTTCTTATTTAGTGGAACACATTTAATAGAACCATAAAGTTTCAGGAATCAAAGGTCACCTGGTTAAAACACCCACCTAATGTTTGAATCACCTTTACAATGTTTCCAAAACTTGTAGAGGCTAAGCTTGAACTTCTTAACCTTGACAACAGATTCGCACCCCACACTCCTGCCCCAAAGCAACGTGTTTCATCTTGGTATTCCTAAATGTTAAAAAAAAAAAAAAATTCTTATCATGTGATACATACGCTTAGCTAAGTGCTATGCAAACATGCCCTCTTTTCATTTTCACTAGAACCCATGAGATAGACGTAATTATCCTCATTTTCCAGGTGAGGATAACGCAGACCTTGAGAGGCCAAACACCTTGTCCACAGATGTGTAACTAAGAAGGAGCAGAGCCAAGTTTTAAATTCAGGGGATAGTTCCAAAATCTGCTCTTACCACTGTACACAACTTGTTCAGGCCCAAAACAAAAAACAAGAAAATTGTCCCCCAATCATTAATTTCTCTTCCACATGTTAGCCTTCTAAATATTTAAAGATAGTTAACATGCTTCACTCTGCCTCAATTCCATTTTTGGAATAAGCAGAGTTTAAATACATAAATTAGTTTTTTAAAACAGACCTTGTGCCTGCTTTTTCTCAAGGGAAAAAAAGTCGCATTTGTCCCTGTTACTACACACTGTGTGGTTCACCATTCCTCTCTCACCGCTGCATGAGCTCTGATTTGACCATCTCGCTATCATTTTGCAGTGCCCGGGAGACAGAACAGCCTCTGGGGAGTAGGGCAGGGTAGCGTGGGCCTGTTACTGCTCCTGTTCTGGAGGCTATTTTTCTGTGAATGGAAAGGCCTACCCAGGAAATATGCAGGGAAGCAAACGAGGCTTCACTACCACATTTTCAGGAGTCGTAACAGAATATCTGGGAAGGGCAGAGTGTAGCTGAAAAAAATATCCCAGTGATTCCAACCTTCTTAGGTGAGTTAATAGATTTTTAATTGTAATGGGGTTTGATTTGTAAGTATTCCACAGTTGAGTAATTCAACCTTGAGCTAGAATACCTGAATAGAATTATTATTATTTTTTTTTCTGTCCCTCCTCCTCCTCCTCCTCTCCTTCTTCTTCTTCTTTTTGCAGGGAAGGAAGTTTATGAACTTTTTATGCTAAGAACTTACAATTATGAAAAGCTTGTCACTTTACAAGAAGAAATGATATAGTCACAATGCTTCTCTATTTCTTCCAACATCCAAAGTAGTTATCAAAACACAATTACTGTATTTCTCCTATCACTTCTTCTGATGATAAAAAAAATTTACTAGAAATAAGAAAAAAAACAGCACAGCCTATTAAAAGATAGAGCCATCCAGCTTCATTTCGTAATATTGAATTTAGTTGAAACAATAGTGAAATCGAGCTCTTCTAAGGAAAACTGTTTCATTACAGAGTGTAAGATGCATGTGCCTTACTTTTAAAATTGCTGAAATGGGAAGAACCCAGGGACCCAAAGCCATAATGTTTAATATTAACACAACAATTTACTGTTCTTCTAGTTGTATATGGATCCTGGTTCGATCATGTTTTAAGCTGGGAAAGCCATAAAAATGATAAAAACATTCTATTTATCTTCTATGAAGAAATGAAGAAAGTAAGTCCTTCCTAATATTTCAACAATCAAAATTTAAGTCAAATTAAGCTAATATAGGAAATTGATCAATGAATTCTGTTATCAGGTTTCAGGGAATGAATTTGGTGTTTTGACGAGTAACACTTTTTAAAATTTATTTACTTATTGCTCAGGATCCTTCTAAAAACATAAAGAAAATAACTACTTTCCTCGGTATTAATGTGAGTGACAATGACATTAATCAGATCGCTTGGAAATCATCGTTCAGGGAAATGAAAGATAATGCAGCCAAAGAAAACTGTGATCCAAATAAGACCATCTGTGCCCTGACATCTATCAAGAACCTGGTGTTTAGGAAAGGTAAGTCAGAAAGAGACATGATGCTTTGCCTGGGGCTTCCATTTGGCAGTAGTTCTATTTTACCATTTTTAATCTTCATTCCACCATTGTGCACCCTATAACTTGTACAACAGATTACACATTGTCATTCCTCAGTGAATGTTTATTAAATGAAATTCTTGATTTGCATTCTTTCCAGATTTTGAGATTTCCATGTCCACTTAGGAATATTGAGAGGCAGACACAGGTGTCAAACAGATGGAATGATAAAGTTATTTGAAGAAGGTATCTTAGGTGTGGAGCCTAATGTGTCTGCTAAATTTTATAAACATGCTTTTAGTCACAGCCAATCAAATACATCTTTATGCCCCCACCGGGGCAGGCCACTTAGAGCATAGTGGAGAATGATACACAATATATTTGGGGGGTGGGGGGGGAGAGAGAAAGGAACTGATGAGTGTAGACAATGCATTTTCCCAAACTCACCAATCTAATAACTTACCTGCAGAAGAAGTAAGGAAGGGGTGGAGAGAGAGCTGGGATTGTTCTCTAAGCACATTCCTTTGCATGGAAACACAAAGAGGAGGAAATAAATCTCCACTAATTCCTAACATGTAACTTTGAAGCAGCTTTGGTGTATCTAGATATAGAATTGCTTTGAAATCGATGTGAATTTTAATCAAGATCTGGATGGGAAATGATTTAACATTTTTCATAGCTTTCAAAGACAAAATTTTCTGCATGTCTGTACTCAGGTTTCGTACTAGAAAACGCACATTTATTTTTATTCTTTAGCTCAACTGAATATAATTTTCCCCAAAGCAAATCTTTGCTGATTCATTTAGATCAGACATTATCTCGACTTTGCAAATTATTTTTGTTCTTTTTGGTGGTTCATTTTTTTATTTCCTTGTAGTTGCAAAACCAGGGTTAGGAGGGAAAGGAGAATTCAATTCAGCAAATATATATTAATGAACTATTTTCTAAGGACTAAGATTCCAAAATGGAATAAAGTACAGTGCTGTCCTTTAGAATGTTATAGTCCAAGCAGGAATACAGGGTGATAACAACCTGTTAGTAGTAGGAGCAAATGTGAATAGCATCATAAATAAGAGAAAGAGAATTTTTTTCCTAGTAAAAAGTAGGTGAGGAGATTACATTGGTTCTGGAACCGGAAGCATGAGCAGAATTTTACCAGGAAAATGACAGGGAAGAAATACATTCCAGCAAGAGCTAATAGCAGGAAGGAAAGGTCAAAACTACCATGGAATTGGATGGTATTTTCCAGAAAGAGAAGATAGTTTTATGTTCCAGAACAGTGTATGATGTGTGCAGCAGAAAGGGGGAGATGAAGATTGAGGTCAGAGAGAGCAAAAGCTTTGATGGACATCATCAGGAGGTCTTTTTTTTCCTTTCTTCTTCTTCCCTAGTGTGTTTGCTGTTTTAGGAAGGGACTGGACATGATCAGACATCTGTGCTAGAAAATAAAAGAGTCAGAGTGGAAAACTGATTAGAAGAGAATACAATCAGAGGCAGAGATTCCAGTAAAGAGGTTATTGTAATAGTACAGGTATGAAACACTGATGATTGTAAGTAATTTGGGCAGTGGCAGTGAGTCACTGTTGGGTGGAGCTCAGCTAAAAAAGGCAGTGTAGGGGCCATCCTCAGATTGTGGAATTTGGTAAAATTTTTCAGGGTGAGTGGGAAGAGCTAGTGGAGAAAAGGGACAGAAGAGGGAGCCCTGGGACCCTGACATCAATGGGAACAAAACAGCAGGACAAGCCAAGAAAAGAGATCAGCCAGAGTTAGGAAGAAACTCAGGGTCAGACATGACCATTTATTTATCATTAGTGAAGTCAGGGAGTGGTGATGAAGCCAGGTTGATGGATTTGAAGAGATGAGAAATAAAGGACAGAGCAACAAATAAGGACCACTCTTCTAAGAATTTTGATAGCGGAGGATAGGAGCAAAATGATATGGGAGCTTGAGAGAGAGGCAGGGTCAAGAAAAAGATTAGGAGGGGTGGGAGAAAGAAGATAAAGGGAAGACAGAAAGAGTTGAGAAGAGGACACGTGAAGGAAGGTGAAATGAGCAAAGGGGAGAGAAACAGAAAGAGATTGGTAGGGACCATAGTAAAGAGGGTGATGAGAAATGAGGAAGTTCTGAGCCTTAGTGGACTCCAGTATTGCGGTTATCTTTTATCACTGCCCTTTGAAACCTGGCTAACAGAATCTCAGTATTTACATGTCTTATCCTACCAATTCTGACCTGCCATACTTGTGACACTAGCAAATATTTCCAGATGAAATCATATCAACATAGTTAGAGGTGACAACATTGATTCGAATGCATTTAGGTTCTATCTAAAAGTGATTTCTTTATATTGGATCTAACAAAGCACAGGTTAACAGTAGAAACATCCTCACTTTTATCTCCTTTTGTTTATATGCATTTTCTCTAACCTACATATATAGCTACTATACTATTTTTTAAAAGAATATTTTTACAGTAAAAGAAAGTCAGAGTGAAAAAATAAATCAGAAACCATGCAAACACATGTCAGGTCAAATGAAAGGAGACAGCAATTGTTTAGGTGAGTTGATACCAGAAACCAGAAGGGAGAACCAGGAAGGACCAAAGAATATTGACAGGTAACATTAATAACATTAATATCATTCTTCTAAGGGCCTCATGAAGTTGACCTTATGCCCCAATTGGTGTGTTTTAGGAGCAATGTCATTTCCTGACTCTGAGATCTTCCCTCTGGTACTTTCTCCCCATTTCCCCACCTGTTTTTTCAAATAGAAAAGGTTTTTGTCACTGTCTTTTGGACTAGGAATCAACAACACTGAATATTTCTTAAGTTGTAATATATTTCTTTGCTGTAAGTGAATAGTCTGACATTCAATCAAACCATGGGTTTTATTGAGCACTCACAATATGGTCAGCACTGGGTTCAGTACTCCAGGAATACACATCACACAGTCCCTAAGCTGAGAGAGTTTATAAGCTAATTGGAAGAAACTATAATAGAGAAAAATATAAGACAGTCTGTAATGGAGGGATAAAATGATGCATTACTGGTTCCAGAGCAGCTATACCCCAGGGATGAAGCTTTCGGCCAGAAATGGCAAAAAAGCATGGTGGACAAGATCCAGGGGCCAAGTTTGGCATAGGGTGCATAATGGAGATGAGGAGGGCACTCTTGAGGGGTTGGCACTGCAGCCAAGGCTGAGAGGGTGGCTGGCATGGTCAGGACAGGCCAATGGACTGTGTCAAGTACAGTTGACCCTTGAGCAACAGAGGTTGAACTGCATGAGGTTCACGTCAATGCAGATATTTCTCAATAAATACTGTAAATGTACTTTTTCTTCCTTATGATTTTCTTTTCTTCTAGCTTACTTTATTGAAAGAACATAGTATATAATACTTTTAAAGTACAAAATATATGTTAATTGACTGTTTATGTTATCAGTAAGCTTCCGGTCAACAGTAGACTATTCATTCGTAGGAGTCAAAAGTTATATGCAGATTTTCCATTGGGGGAGTGGGGTTGGTGTCCCTCACCCCCATATATTTCAAGGATCAGCTGTATATATCTTATTTTAATTTTCAAACACCTTATATGGAAGGTGAAGATGTCATACAGGTAACTTGGTGATAGTATTTTCAACACTCTGTTATCAATATTGTAAAATAAATTTCCTTAAAATGAGACCAATTACCCACTCTTGTGGTATGTTACAACACAGCTACTGCTGTGGAAGTACCCAGGCAGGGAAATAAATGAATCATCATTATGTCCACTTTGTCTGCTGTATGGTTTGATTAAGTTTAGGTGAGATACTTTTTTCCCCCCCGCCATCGTAAAACCTAGGACATTTACATATTTTTAATCTTCCTTTCTTTTAAGAAATAACTTTTAAAATTGTACAGATTAATAGGTAATGATTACTGAAGAAATTAGAAACAACAGATAAACAAATTAAGAAAAGAATAATTCTCCCATCATCTTTATCACTGAGAGATAAAATTGTTCACATTGTTTTATAAATCTGACAGATTGCTTTTCTGAAATTATACATTTAAATTGGTTCTTGTCTGATATATTTCCAATTTTTCCAGGAGCAGTGGGTGATTGGATAAACTACTTTACTTCAAAGCAGAACAGAGTATTCGATGAACTATTCACAGAGAAAATGAAACACAGTGAACTTGCAAGACACTTTGAAGATTACTCTTGATATAAATGGAAAATGAAACCAATTTCCATTTTATGAGATACAATACTTGTGGAATACATAAATATTTTTCATCAATGTGGAAAGCAGATATGTCTTTCAGTGAGAAATGAACACTGTATGAATCGTCAAAAATGCCATGTGTGAGCAACTATTATTATCGTATTTGGTGGTAGCGGAGAATTATCAATAAGATGAAGTATATAATTTTTCAATGGCTGAATTATGTATATGCATTGAGAATATTCATAAGGCAAGGAAATTAATTCTATTCAGAGAGGATATTACTGTGGGTGTTCTATAAACTGCATTAATGTACAACAAAAGAGGTGAGAGATTATCTAAAATTACCAATGTCTGAGAAGAATCTACTTTCGGCCTGTTTGGACAATCATGATGACTAGAAAAACATTTTTATTTCAATGTTCCCTGGGGTCGATGCAGAAATATTCTCTAGTGTCATAGCAATGACAAGTATAACCTTACTAAGGTGGAAACACCTAATAGGTGGATTATAATAAATGATCACAATCCGGTATATTGGTGAAATGAAGAATGAAAAGATACCATTTCACATTAAATAACACTGGTGTGGCATTCCAGTATTTCCTTTATCTTTAAGAAAGTCAGCTAAATGACAAAATTTCTTATTTTCCAGTTTTGAAAAGTATAATTTTCCTGAAGTATTTATTATTTTTTACAGTATTTTGAATATGTATTCTTTCTCTGAGTAACATTTCTAGCATTAATCCAATCTGTGTAATTCTCTGTCTCCAATAATGAATATTATTCTGTAGGCTTAGCCTACAGGATGTTGTAGGCTATTTCAGTGAATTTACTTAGTTTAGGATTATTGCCTAAATGACAATATGACAGTGATGAACGTCTATGTCATATTGTTTACATCTGTGCCATAATATCTAACTTAAGTCTAATAAGAAGTCAAAATTGTATACTGCATATGACTCTGAGCTATGAAACCAAAGCAATGGGTTGAGTGAGTTAAATCAGTCAAATATCAATGTATTGAAAATCTTATTTTCAGTAACAAATCTGTTGGAGTCTTTTGTATCAACTTTATCACAATTCAGTCAGTATTAGCTATTTATGAATCTTCTATATATACCTATTTGTTACAAATAAAATGTATTCCTGTTGACATCATGCAATTCCAGTTGTTCTTTCTTATTTTTCGTTTTACAAAATTAGCATACTCAGAGATTAACTAAGACATTTTCCTTCCCCAAATATATGAGGTTAGTAAATGAGAAAAGCATTCAGGAGAGATCTTGATCAAGTCCTCATTTTTGTGTTGGAGCATTTCAAATCACACTTAACCTTTTTGATATTGATGTGCAGAGACTGACCAAGCTGTCAGAGTAAGGTGAAGGGGATCTGATGAGACTGGCAAGTGAAGAAGATGGTGACTATAGAGTTAAAGGCACCAAATCCTATGAGGCTATATTACCTTCTCACAAGGTTAAAATGATCCTTGAAATGGAAGAGTTGAAATAAGACTTTATTTGATGACACCATAGTATTTTAGTATTTTAGATAACTAAGGTACCTTTGGGATTATTGTAATCCAATTTTGATAAGAAATTGTTTAGGGTCAATAATCTAAAGATTTAACTAAGAGCTTTAGTTTCCAGGTTATTACCAGTGAGTCAAAAATATTTTGCCCATATTCATAGCAGCATTTATTCACAATAGCCAAGAGGTAGAAGTGACCCAAGTGTCCATCAATAGATTAATAGATAAACAAAATGTGGTATATACATACAATGGAATATTATTCAGCCTTAAAAAGGAAGGAAATTCTGATGCATGCTATAACATGCATGAACCTTGAGGATATTATGCTAAGTGAAATAGGCCAATCACAAAGGGACAAATACCGTATGTTTCCGCTTACATGAGGTATCTAGAGTAGTCAAATCCATAGAAACCAGAAGTAGGACGGTGGTTGCCACGGCTGGGGAAGGGGAAATAGGAAGTTGTTGTTTAATGAGCATAGCATTTCAGTTTTCCAAGATGAAGTTCTGGAGACTGGTTGCACATCAATGTGATTATACTTGATGTAGGTGAACTGTACAATTAAAAATTAAAGATAGTAAAAATACGTATATTTTTGAGCCCCTTCTATATGCCAGGCATTATTGTAAGCTGTAGGGATGCAGGAATTTGAAAGAGTCCCTTTTCTCAAGGTGCTTACATTTTACTGGGGTTAAATATACAATTTTTTAATAAAGGAAATATCTGATATATGGCAGGCATCTATATGTACTATAAAGAAGATAACATCAAGTAATGTGGTAGACAGTGATGAAAAAACTGCCTTATCAGGTGTTGGGCCAAGGGCTCTGAGGAGGTGACATAGGATTTCCAATGCGAATGATGAGTGGGACTCCCTGGGCTTGGACTCCCTGGGCTTGGAGGCATGACAAGGATTTCATGCTACCGGGGTGGGGGTGGGGGGGATTATCCATAGCAGGGTGAACATTCTAACAGATGCTTTCACAAGATCACTCTGACCACTAGATGGAGGATGGACCTAGGGGTCACGGGAGGAGACAGGGCTAAATGGCTATTACAGTGGTATAGGCAAGAGAAGAGGGGCATGTGAATTGTGGTGGCAGTGGTGGAAATGGTGAGTAATGGCTAATTTCAGGACATAGCATGGATATTGAGCCAGCTAACCTATTTATACAGTAGTGAGAGACAGAAAGGAATAAAAGATGAAGCCTAGATTTTTGGCTAATTGATTGAATATCTGAAGGTACCATTTTTAGATGTGAAGGCTTGATAGTAGAATGATTTTGGAGGCAGGGAGGTGGGCTATGGATCAAGACTTTGGCTATGGCCATGCTAGTTAAAATGTCTATGTAGACACCAGGTAATTCTTTGGGTAGAAGAATCTCTCTGATTAGTGCTGTGGTGTTCCTTGGGGCCCAGTGGAAGGGTTCAAGAAAGTGGGGCTGTGTGGGAGGTCGCAGCACTTAGATTTATAGAGCACTATGGCAATGAGCATGCCATGATGATGGTAATTGCTGGGGAGGTGCAGCAGACTGATTACCTGGATATCCACGCCCACCTGGGTTTTCCCCCTTTGAAAGGTAAGTTCTGGATTTTCCTCCCTGAACTCTGACCTACCACATTGCTTTTTGACTTCCTTGGAACTGCAAAACGACTCATATGCATTTCCTCATCCAAAATGCCTCCCACTGTTCCCCTAATGATTCCCCTGTGACTTATTTTTCACTCTTGTTTTTTCATTTCTCTGCCTTATCCTCTCCTCTCTGTAGTGATAAGTAACTGCTAAATCCTAATGATTCTTCTTAAGTCTCATTACGGGGCACTTTGTTTGTGCTTTAGGGCATTTCACCCCTTAAGTAATTTAACACCAGCTCTGTGAAAACTTGCTCTGATTCTCCCTGTCCCCCACCCCTGTTATTTTTTTATTTCTCTCCCATTGGCTTTCCAGTGACTCTGCACTTATATTTTATTTCCCACACTTAACTATTCAGGCCTTGTATGTATATATAAATGTCTGTTTCCTATTCCAGTTTGTAAGCTCTAGCCATTAGAGTCCGTGTCCTGTTCATTTTGCATCCTATACCATACCTAGCCCAGCACAGCACTCATAATAGATGCTTTATAAATGTTGGCTGTGAATTGAGTTAATGAATCAATTTAATTCTGTGTCTTCCAGAAAACTCAGTTCGAATACTCTAACCCACTTTGACCCTATTTTTTGTTCTTCTATTACTTCATGTCTGCATTAGTCAATTATTTTTAACCTAATCATATACTCCCTTCTATTATTACTTAACTGTTTCACATTATACAAGTCTTCTAAGAAAGGCTTTTTTTTTTTAAAGATTTTATTGGGGAATTGGTGGAGGGGAACAGCGTTGGGGAATTGGGGAAGGGGAACAGACAAGTTGCTGTCTTTTTGTTCTTCAGTTTAGTTGCGGAGGATGTTGCTTCACTGTTGGTATCATCATTGCGCTCTTCCTGGATGAGGCAGATCGGTCGCTGGCCTCTGGATGTCGCTCACCGCGGCTATTGGCAGCTCACGCTTGGCTGCCAGCCGCTCACGCTGTCTGTGGGCCACTCACTGTAGCCTATGGCAGCCCACTGTAGCAGGGGCTGCAGCCTACACCGTCTCGGGGCTCGCACAGCCCAGCTCCAGGTGGAGCTGTTGTTAGCTGTGGAGGGCAGTGTCACTGGCCCTCATGTGGGATCCGAACCGGGGCCGCTGGCATCCCAAAACCAGCGCTTAACCAATGCGCCACTCGGCCGGCCCTAAAAAAGGCTTTTATTAAAATATAGCTAACATACAATATTGTGTTTCAGGTGTGCACAATAGTTATTCAACATTTGTTTACCTAAAGAAGTGATCACCATAAGTCCAGCAGCCATCTGTCACTGTACAATGCTACCACAATATTATTGACTATATTTCCCATGCTGTATATTACATCCCCACCACTTATTTGTTTTATACCTGGAAATTTGAATCTATTATTCCCCTTAATCTTTACCCCCATTTTTAAAATTTTTCAACTGCAGTTGATCTTTTATATTAATTTCAGGTGTATAGCATAGTGGTTAGACGTTTATATAATTTAAGAAGTGATCCTCCTGACTAGTCTAGTACCCACCTAGAACTATACATATTTATTACCACATTATTGACTATATTCTCTATGTTTTACTTTACATCCCCGTGGCTATTTTGTAACTACCAATTTGTACTTCTTAATGCCTTCACTTTTTTCACTCTGTCTCCCAAACCCCCATGTATCACAACAATAATTCTAGTACCCATCTAACACCATACATAGTTATTACAATATCATTGACTATATTTCTTATACTATACCCTGCATCCCCCTGACTACTTTGTAACAGCCAATTTGTATTTCTTAATCCCCTCCCATTTTTCACCCAATCCCAATCCCCCCTCCCATCTGGCAATCATCAAAATGTTCTCTTACGTATGAGTTTGTTCCTGTTTTGTTTGTTTGTTTATTTTGTTCTTTAGATTCCACATATAAGCGGAATAACATTGCATCTGTCTCTCACTGTCTGACATACTTCACTCAGCAAAATACCCTTCAGGTCCATCCCTGCCTCTACAGATGGCAAGAACCCATTCCCTTCCATGGCCCAGCAATATTCCATTGTATATATGTACCACTTTCCACTTTTCCCATTCATCCACTGACAGACACCCAGGCTTCCTCCACATCTTAGCCATTGTAAACAATGCTGTAATGAACATATGGATGCACAAGCGCCCTAGAATTAGCATTTTGGGTTTCTTCAGATGCTTACTCAAAAGTGTGATTACTGGGTCCTTCTTTGCTACAACAGCTTGTTTGTTTGTTTGTTCCCATTTCCATGCAATATCTTTTTCCCGTCCCTTTACTTTCTGTCTGTGTATGTCTTTTGATCTGAAGTGAGTCTCCTGTAGGCAGAATTTGTAAAGGCCTTGTTTTCTTATCTATTCAGTCACTCTATCTTATGATGGGAGCATTTAATCCATTTACATTTAAATAATTGTTGATGGATACATAGTTATTGCCATTTTACTATTATTATTATTATTATTATTATTATTATTATTATTATTATTATTTTGCCTTAAAGAAGTGCCACTAACATTCCTTGTAATAGTGGTTTGCTGGTGAAGAACTCCTTTAGCATTTTCTTGTCTGGGAAGCTCTTTATCTGTCCTATTCCAAATGATAGCTTTGCTGGGTAGAGTAATTTTGGTTATAGGTCCTTACTTTTCATCACTTTGAAAATGTGCTGTTAATCCGTTCTGGCCTGCAAAGTTTCTGTTGAGAAATCAGCTGACAGTCTTATGAGAGCTCCTTTAAGTAAGGAATTGCTCTTCTCTTGCTGCTTTAAAGTTTCTCTCTCTGTCTTTAATCTTTTGCATTTTAACTATAATGTGTCTTTGAGTTCATCTTGTTTGGGACTCTCTGCACTTCCTGGGCTTGTATATCTATTTCCTCTGCCAGATTAGTGAAGTTTTCTGTCATTATTTATTCAAGTAAATTTTCAATCCTTTGCTCTTTCTCTTCTCCTTCTGGTTTCCCTATGATGTGAATGTTGGTAAGCTTGATATTGTCCCAGAGGCCCCTTAAACTCTCCTAATTTTTTTTTTTGATTCTTTTTTCTTTTTGTCATTCTGATTGGGTGTTTTCTGTGACCTTATCTTCTAAATTACTCATTCCTCTGCTTCATCTAATCTACTGTCAGTTCCTCTAATATATTCTTCATTTCAGTTATTGTAGTCTTTATTTCTGACAGGTTCATTTTTATGTTTTCTATCTCTTTGTTGAAGTTCTCCCTGAGATCATTGAGCAGCTTTATAACCAGTGTTTGGAACTCTGTGTCTGGTAGATTGCTTGTCTCCATTTTGTTTAGTTCTTTTTCTGGAGCTTTGTTCTGATTTTTCATTTGGGACATGTTTCTTTGTCTCCCCATTTTGGCTGCCTCCCCATGTTTGTTTCTATGTAGGGCTGCTATGCCTCCTGGTCTTAGTAGAGTGGTCTTATGTAGTAAGTGTCCTATGGGACCTAGTGGTGCAGTCTCACTGGTCACCAGAGCCAGGTGTGCCAGGTACATTCTTTGTGTGGGTTGTGTGTGCCCTCCTGTTATAGTTGAAACTTGATTGCTGTTTGCACATCAGTGGGAAGGGCTGACCCTCAGGCTGATTGTTGTGAGGACTGGCTGTGAGCTCTAGCAGGGTTCTAATGCCTGCCCAGTCTGCCCTTTGGGTGTGTCATTCTTGGAGGTGGCTGGGTGATACTCCTGCCCAGTTGCAAGCTGGCCACTGGAACTGCCAGCCCCTAGCCCTCCTGGGAGAGGACCTGCTGCAGACCAAGTTCAGCTGCAGTCTGTGCTCTGTCCACGGATATCTGGCATGCGCTATAAAGCAATCCAGAGATGGTGGCTATCTGTGCTGTGCTTGGAGGTGCCTTTAAAGGTCAAGCTTTGAGCCAAGGTCAGTTGTCATTAGTGCCAGGCTTAAGGCTGCTCAGCCAGAGCTATGAGACACACTAAAGGTAGATGCTGATTATTTGGGTTTTGTGAACCTTTGAGAAATTTTAGGAATGTCTGCAGCATGAGCCAAAGCAGGCTGTTTATAGGGTAAAGCCCCTGGAAGCAACTTGGAAGTGCCCGAAAGTTGGTGTGGTCTCAGGAAATCACTAGGGTGGGGCAGATGAATGGCGATAGCCAGTTTGATGGAGACTCAGATATAGCGTGTATGTGCTTCTGTGTGCCTCTGCATGCTGGGTGGGTGGGGGGCTCAACAAAGAAACAATGGCTTCCGCCAGCTCCTCCGTGGGTTGAAAACTGCCTCTTCCGGCCCTCGACCTGAAGCTAGACAATTTAGTTCCTCCTGGTGTGTCCCTGGAGCCTTTAAGCTGCTGCTCCAGCGTTGGAGCTCAAAGCAAGTGAGTTCATCAGTGAGTAAGTCCGTTCGCAGTTCCTTTAGGAGGAGCTCCTAGGAGTGCAGTTGCCCTCTGTCTCACTCAGCCACAATCTCCACTATTTTTCAAAGCCAGAAATTATGGGCACTTCTCTCCCCAGCACTGAAACCCTGGGCTGGGACCTCTTTCTCCTCAGTAGGGGGACCTCCACCACTGAGATATCTTTCCCAATTTTTAATGGTGTGGGACCCGCCCATCCTGTGTCTTCCTCTCCTACCAGTCTCAAGGTGGCTTCTTTTGTATGTCTGTAGTTGTAGGGCTTTGGTTCAGCTAGACTTCAGGTAATTCTCAATAATGGTTATTCTGTAGTTTAGCTGTAATTGATGTGGTCCTGAGAGGAGATGAGCACAGCACTTACCTACTCTGCCAACTTGACTGAAAATCTTTACATTATGTAAGTCTTCCCTTCCTAATTTTATTGTATACTTACAGAGAGCTTGTAGGAAGCTTCTTCAGTGACTGGTACAGTATATTGCCCTCAGAAATTGTTCAGTGAAGGAGTGTTTAAGGGAAGAATGAATTAGTGAATAATGATTTAAAGAAGGAATGAACACATTCCTGTCTATCTACCAGCTCAGCTTCCTGTAGGCATGAGTGCTTAGAGTCATGTTTAATTCTTTGTTTCTTCTCCACTTTCCAAATCAAACCAAACACAAAATACTATTGATTCTTGCATTTCAATATCTCTTAATCCATTCTGTGTGTAATTAAAGACCTTATCAATCTTCCTTCAGACATAAAGGTAAGCAAAGGTCAATTGTAAGTGATAAGAAAGCCTTGGCCACCAACTGTAGGATACATAAATCTGGCAGAGAAGTCTGTGGGTGTTCACACAATGTGTATGTGCTTTTAACCTTTCCTTATTTATTTATTTTTTTGTAATTTCTACTTGTAATGTGCAAAATTATAAATAGAAATACTTTTTGTCTTTAACCAGCTCATTCACACATTTATAAAATATTAACTCAAATCAGGTCAAAGAGGAATAATATAGCACTTAAATACTGTTCACAATGGTTTTATTTACGTTTACATTTATTAGTTTAATGACAGAATTGTTGATAATCTTTCTAAGTGCACAGGTACAGACCTAGATGGAATTTTCTAAGGAGTTAGCACAGGAGGAAGTAGGAAACGCCCTTATAAGACTACTTTGCATAGAAGGTGAGAGGAAACAAACTAAGTGAGTCCTCAATCCCCCTCCCCCTATGCCGCCCCCCACCTTGCAAGTTAGGAAGCTGGTTAAACACTGTGTGCCCCATTTAGTCAGTTTTGTTACCAGACTCAGATCTGACATTGCTTGTCACTCATGGCCCAAAAACTTGTCACAAGGGTTGGTGAGGAAAAAAAAATGTACTTTGTTGTAGATGCTAGCAGCCAGGGAAGACAGCAGACTAATGTCCAGACACACACACACACACACACACACACACACACACGCGCGCACACACACACACACACACACACACACACACACACACACACCCCTTCCTTGAACTGAGAATAATCAGGTGGTTTTACAGGCAGGCAGGCAGGTGGGGGAAAGAATCAAAGAAAGGTGAGGGTTGTTCATGCAAGTTTCAGGGCTGACATTTGAGAAATTGTCTCCCAGGCTCTGGTCTGAGAAATTGCCTCCTGTGGCCTAATCTGTTTCCTAAGGTTATCTTGAACCCAGCAGCCATGGCCAGAGTGTCCCACACATCATCAGCAAAAGCTGCAGGGAAGTTGCAACCATGGATCCCGGTGTCTGACTGCCTGAGAATTGAGAAATTGTTCTTTCCAGATCAGTGCTCCTCTGATTAATTAGATCGATAAGGTATGTATTGTCTAAGAAAGTGAACCAAGCATAGTCATTAAATCAAACAGTGAGAGGGAAAAACAAAGAGAAGACAGCAGAATAGCAAGCTATGAAGTGACTGATATAAGCCTAAGTAAATAATTTCTCAAATTTCACCCTTGCAGTTTGGATTATTACCTTTCCAAAGTGTGAGGAGCATGATCTCAAGCTAAAACTCAACAGATTTGGGCAAATAAATTTGGGCATTTTTTGTTGTTTATTTACAATATAATCATTAGTAATTTAAAAATCTTTGCAACTGCTGGTATATAACTATGAGGGTTACCATTATCCTTGGGATAAAAAGGAAAATTTCAGAATGTAATTAATAATATGAGTACAAATCTGAGCTAATCGATGTCTGTGACATATATGTATATTTCTCAGATACTATTTTGTTTAACTCAAATTATCTATTTATTTCAATGGTTTATATTAATTTATGGTATTAAAATTGCTCTAACGGTGATGAGAGAATATAGGTCTTTTGATATTCTCATTTGTTTAGATTGCACCTTCATTTTGTGAAAGTTTCATAGTCTATCAGGGTCTGTATAAATGACAACTGAAGGGAGATACAAACAGGCAGGTAGGGACAAAACATGTTTGTGATAACTGGCTAGGTTTTAGAGAGAGAGAGGGCATGTTTTTGAGTAATTGGCACAAGCAGAATTTTAATTAAAATAAATGAGTGTGATCAGCTAAATTCTGCTAGGTTGTATACAGCTAAGCTGGAAAATGATCTAGAGAAGTTTATTCACTCCAGACAGAATTATTTAAAAATAATCAGGCAAATATGTAAATTAATAATATTAATATTAATTTTGTTCCAAAAGGCAGTTCTAGCCAATCCAATAAATATCTCATTTCATTCTTCTTTTGCTTGCATAATAAAGGCCAACCATATCCCATTTTGTGAGTTCAGCTTCCAATTTGTAACAGGTTATACGGCTTTTGTAGCCGGTGAGGTGAAGTAAAGTTTCTCCCCTGGGATTCATGAAACCTAAGTCTCCAATGCACACATGGTGTCTATTAAAGAGGGATGGGGTGCTTCCTGAACCCAGATTCCAGCCCTGCTACATTTTTGGAAGCCCGTTCTCTCTTTTCTCTTCTCAGGGAAGGAGGCTTCCCCAACTTCACTTCTCTAACTAAAGGATTCTCAAAATTTAGTGTGCATACACATCACCTGATACAATTTTACTAAAATGCAGATCCCCAGACCTTACCCCAGAGCTTCTGATTCAGTGTCTTTGGGATGTGACTGGAATATATACTCGTATGTTAACACGTATGATATTTAACAATGATTATATACAATTTTGATGAAGGTTGTTGAGGGATCACCACACTTTGAAAACACTGTCTAGGCCTCTGCAAAAGGTGTAATCTACTACCCTTGGGAATGTTCCTTGTTTTGAATTCTGGCTTTGCCACCTCGTGTCTGACTTTGGGTACTTATTAACCTCTCTGTACCTTAATTTCTCCACCTGTAAAATGGAGGGGGGAAAAGTACTTACTTTTACAGGCTCTGAGATGAAAAGAAGTTCAGACAGACAAGTCACTTCTATGGCCTGAGGTAACCTGGTGACAGAGCTGAGTGGCTTTGTGAATACAGGTTTCCATTTAGTAGGCTCTGGTCCTCCAATAAGGCAGTTGTTTAATTGTTTCCATGTCTTCATTCAGCTTGAGCCTTCCTGTCCCATTTCCTCACTCACTCAAGGTCCACCACAATCATTGTTAGAAAAAACTCTATCTCCCTGTGATTTTGTTGTGAAGAAAGAGCAAAACATACTGAAATTGTACTTTACACAGAATTTCCTCTGGTGGATATTCATCCAGTGAATAAAGATTGAACAATGAAAATATGCTATTAAATTTTATTAGACTCTATTAATGATTTCCAATCAGTGGGCTAAAACTCCTTTTTAAAAGCTACATCTGTGTGACACCCAGTGGTCAAAATGTTAACCACTGAGATTTTTAAAATATATATTTCCCTCAGCATACAAATACTTAACATTACATATACTTTACAATTTCAGAGCAATTCACTAACAAAGCATGAAATAGTCCTGCATTAGAAATAATGAAATGTGGACATACCAAATTTCTTTAGTATTACTTTTAGTAGTACAACTTTCCCAGCCACTTGAGGCAGACAAGAGCACCAGGTCATCAAAGGTGACACATCGAGCAAAAAATTTTAGATTTGGAGAAAGTGATTTGTATCATTGTGTAGTAAACAAAAGATCAGACACACAGAGATTGTTAAGGTTTCACAATAGTCACACATAGCCCTTTAATTAGGAAATAATTAACAATTTCAGGTAGCAGTAATTACTCTACCTAGTTCCCATCCCTACATAGAAGGATCTATTCTTCTGTGTATTCATTCACTTACTCCAGAAGTATTTCCTGGTGTCTCAGGTTGAGAAGTAGACTATGCAAGGAAGGTTAGTGTACAGGGGGCTTATGAGGGAGAGCTCTGGTATCACACCTGAAGAAGGAAAAGGAAGGAAGGAGGATTGGGCAGAGGGAGGGCATGGGCTGCTACGCAGTCTCAACACGGGCTTCAGCAGACCCCATAGGGAGTTCTGAAACTAGCATGGCCCCCCTGTTGTCTCTTGTCGGGGCAAGGGAACAGAACTTTTATCCTTTACACCCATCTGGTCACGAAGTGGGCTACTCCAGGAAGGGGGTGACCTTGGGTTTGGCGACTCTCTTTTAGCTGAAGCAGCGATGAAAAAGGTGGACAGTTGAGGCTTGTCTATTGATAAAACTCCCAGCGGTTGGGAAAGTAAGTCCTCCAGTCTTACAGGTAATCTACATGGCCATCAAACATCCACCACTGATGTCATATAATGCCAACAAAACAGATACGCTTTCTGAATTTTTGGAACTTAAAGATACACATTAAGGAAATGGACACCTAGGTAAATACTCAGGGCTGTGAAGGAAGAGTGGGCTTTAAGAGAATAATGGGCAAGAATGGGGTAAGGAGAAGAAGGCTAATGCTCAGCTCTCTCTGGTTTCTTCATGAGAGTAGGGAAGGGAAGATACAAAAGAAAACACACACTTGGACTGGAATGTGTTTACCTTATTCTCTGGGCAGTTTAGAGTCACTATAAAGTTTCACAAGGAAACAATAAGCACAAAGTAGACAATTAAGCTGATAATAGAATAGATTGGATTGGTAGGACATAGGGATCAAGCATTTTCCTTTCAATGTCACCCCCAATTTAGTCCTAAATTTCTGGTCTATATCTCACCATTTCCTTCTACATCTGGCAGGTCCTATACACAATGGCTGCTTCCATTCTCTGAACAGAACATGTTAACCCCATTTCTCTGATATTATCCTTTGACACAAATGACATTTTCTACAGCTGTTAAGGCCCAGCTCAAATTTCACTTCCTCCTGAAAAGCTGTTCCTGCTTTAAGTCCTTTAAGCTACTCTTAGTCTTAGACTAAAGTAAAAATTCCTTCATGTAACTCACAGAACTCTATATGACCTGGTCTCTGTTTATTTACCTCTTTAGACTCATCTCTCATCCCATTCCCTGAATCCCATTTCCCTAAATTTGTCTGCATCTTAGGTGGTGAACTTGTGTCTTAGTCATCCTCTCACCTTCAGGAAATATCACAATACCTTTAATGTGATAGATACTTCATTGTTGAATTGAAAAAATGTAAATAGTCCTCACAGATAAAATTATTTTATTGTAGCTACTGTCCTTCAAAGAATTATAGACTCTAATCAAGAGGATTTTCTTTCCAAGTTCATTGATGTACTAAGAAATGTAAAAGACTTCTACATTATAATTTGATAGCCAAATCATCCTCAGAGTCCTAAATGCCTATATTTACCATAAATATTGTGAAATATTTCTCCTAAGTTAAATGTCAGTACATTTGCAACTATAGTAGAAGGGACCATAGAGGTAGTCTAAGTCCCGGTTCATAGTTAAATAAAGTAGATTCAGGTGTTAAATGATTTGAAAAATGTCAGTTATCTAGTTCATGACAAAGTTGAAGCTAGAATTCAAATATTTTAATTGCTAAATTAATCATTATCTTCATCATCGTCATCAACAACATTTAGAGGCCCTACATTAGAGTACTCTAATATATTACTTATATTATCTGATTTAATCTTCAGAATTATATTAGGTAGTACTATTATTAGCTTCATTTATAGTAAGGAAGATAAGGCACAGAGAGGTTGAATAAGTTGTCTGAAGTTCAAAATGCATAATATTACAATAAAACCCCTCAAACAGATCTCTTTTTCTAGCTTCTCCAAATCACAAACCCAGTCATATCAACATTCGTAGTGGATTAAAAATAGAATTTTATCCATGAGGAAGTAGGCTCTCTCTCCTGAACCCTTGATCTGGGCTGGATGGTCAGCAACCTGCCTCACTTTGACTAGTGGGAGACTGAAGTAGCATTATGTGACTTCTAAGAAAGACTTCAAGTGGTGTTGGAGCATCCAATCTCGTCTTCTTCCTACTCTGAGATTGCCACCTTCAGAAGCCTAGGCTAGTCTCCTTAAAGCTCAAAGATCTCAAGAAGAGTAAGGCACAAACAGCCAGCAAGTGAATAAAACTAACTTGGATCATTTAGCCATTCTAGCCACCAGCTGATTGCAACCACAAGTGTGAGCCTAGGTGAGAACAGAAGAACAACCTTGTTGAGCTCTGCCCAAATTGTTGACCTACAGAAATGTGAGAAAATAAACGGTGGTTGTTTTAAGCAAATATATTATGAAGCAGCTCATTATAAAGCAAAAGATAACTGGTAGAGTATATGATACTATCATTTGATTAGTTTTAGTTTGATGTTTCTTTTTCCATCTCTCTACTTTTAACTTTTATAAGTCTCTAAAGTAAGTTTGTAGTAGACAGTATAGTTGGCTCAGTTTTTTTAAATCATATCTGACAATCTCTGCCTTTTAACTGGTATGTTTAGACCGTTTACATTTAAAGTGATTATTGATATAGTTGGATTAAAATTTACCATCTTTGTAACTGTTTTCCATTCATTGCATTTGTTCATTTTTTTCTTTTCTCCTCCTCATTTTCTGGTTCTCTGGGTTTAACTGAACATTTTATATGATTCCATTTTACTTTCTCCCTTGACGTATACTTAAAAAACATTTTAGGGGTTTTCAGAGGATTTCCAATATACATTTTAAAATAATCTCAGTTCACCTACAAATAACACTATATTGTTCTATTTTAGAAGAGTGTACTTTTAATTCACTCCTCCTACCCTTGTGACATTGCTGTCAATCATATTACTTAAGTGGGCTTAAATAGCACTATAGACCAAATGGACCTAACAAACATATAAACAGCATTCTAGCCAATAACACCAGGATACACATTCTTCTCAAATACACATGGAACATTCTACAAGAGAGCTCATATGTTGAGCCACAGAGCAAGCCTTAACAAATTTAAGAATATTGACATCATATCAAGTATTTTTTTCTGACCATGATGGTATTAAAGTAGATATCAATGACAGGAGAAAAAACAGAAAATTTATAAATATGTGGAAATTATACAACACACTCCTGAGCAACCAATGGGTCAAAAAAGAACTCAAGAGGGAAATAAAATAAAAAAATAACTTGAGATAAATGAAAATGGAAATACAACATACCAGAACTTACAGGATGCAACAAAAGCAGTTCAAAGAGGGAAGTTAAAAATGATGAAGACTTACCTTAAGAAAAAAAAGGAATATTTCAAATAAACAATTAATTGTACATTTCAAACAATTAGAAAAACAGAAAAAAATGAAGCCCAAAGTTAGCAGAAGGAAATAATAAAAATTAGAGCAGAAATAAATGAAATAGAAATTAGAACGATAATAGAAGAATATCAGTGAATCTAAGATATGTTTTTTTTAAAACATAAACAAAATTGATAAACCTTTAGATGAACCAAGGGAAAAAAAAACCCTCAAATAACATTGTAAATGAAAGAGGAGACATTACACTGACACCACAGAAATACAAAGGATTCTAAGAGGCTACTATGAACAATTATATGCCCAGGAACTGGATAACCTAGAAGAAATGGTGACTCCTAGAAACATGCCTCCTACTAAGACTGGACTCGTAGGCAGAAGCTAGTATAGTATGTAGTTAAGTTCCTTCTAGGGAGAAGCTGCAAGATGTGTGTTTTCGCCTGCTCCCTCTGCACCAAGCCCCGGCAGACAGCCATTGCAAGGGTTTGTATGCCCATTAACAGCTGCTTCTTTGTTTGCTATAGTCTTTTTGATCTCTTACATGCAAGTCTCCTTGGCTTTCAGAGTAGATATTTTGGGAGCTTGCCTTTTGGGTGGGAGTCTTAGAAGTTGGGGTACTAAATGTGGGATCCAAACCCTTCACTCCTCAGGGAGAATCTGTGAATTGGGAGTTCCCTCCCAATTGTAGGTGCTATGCTGGGGGTGGGGTTTATGGCCAGGAGGTCTCAGGTTTTCCACCAGTTTCAATGTTGGTATTTTCTTATTTGTCAGATATATCGGAGTTGATTAGCTAATTTCTGGATTTCTCTCAAAGGGAATTGTTTCATTTGTACATTCAAGTGTATCCATGGGAGAAGGGGAGTTCAGGGGGATCCTATGTTGCCATCTTGGTCTACACCATATATCTGTGCCCCACTAAATAAGTGCTAGTTTGACAAATTCATAACACATGGAAACAACCTAAGTATCCTTCAGTAGATAAAGAAAATGTGTTCTCTCTCTCTATTCCCACCCCCCCTCTGAAATATTATTCTGCCATAAAAAGGACTGGATTAAACACAGACAGTATATTAATCATTTCCAGGGGTTAGAGGGTAGGGGAAATAGGTTATTTTAGTCAATGGGTTCCAATTTTCAGTTATGAGTAAGTTAGAGACCAAATGTACAGAACGATGACTCTAGCTAACAATACTGTATGATGTTCTCGAGAATTACTAAGGGTGTACCTTAAATGTTCTCTAAAATGTTCACTAAAAAAGAAAAAGGAATGGTTACTGTGTTGTGAGGTAATGGATGTATTAACTAATCTTGTGGTATTTGTTTTATAATGTATATAATGGGCTGTTATTTCAAATCATTATATGATACACCTTAAACTTACACGATGCTATATGTCAAATATATCTCAATAAAGCTGGAAAACTGTAATAAAATGTAACATATGTAATTCCAATGTAAAGAGAAAAAATTAAATTAACCAATATTTTTTACTCATTCTTTCCTCTACTGATGTACCTATCGAAAACATTCATTTCTGTTGCTGTGTTTGATTTATAACATTTTCTTCTGAGTTTTCTGAGTTTCCATCTTTCTACTCATATTACCTGTCTTTCATATTGTGTATTTTTTCCATTACATCCCTTTACATATTCATCATAGCTATGTAAATTACCTGTCTAATAATACTAACATCTGTGTGTAGGAAAGGCCCAGGAGAGCAATTTCCAGGCTCTCGGCCTCACATGGAAAGTTGCTAGCTCTGTTTTTAACCCACATATGCAAGCACTCATGTAACTAATTGGCATCAGCTGTAACCAGCTGGCCATTAGCCACTACTGTTTTGTATATAACTGTATGGGTGTTGCAGATGGTGCAGATCCTACTTCCTGTTTTCCTGTGTCTTGCCCAGCAGGAAGACCCCTTGTTGGGGTATTGACGGATGTTTGCTTCTCGTGTCTCCACCAACAGTCACTGAGGACATAATAAAATGGTATGAACCCCTTATCTGTGGCTCCGTTGTTGTTCCTTTTCAGCCTCACCAAATCCTGTGTTCATCTGCTGGGAGCTGAGCCCTAGCATGACACTTGGAGCAATGAGCAGGGTTCAATGCTCTAGCATGATACTGTGTCATGTCTGAATCTGGGTCTGGTGATTGCTTTGTCTCTTCAGACTCTGATTTTTCCTTGCCTTTTGGTATGCCTTATATTTTTGTTGTTGTCGAAAGCCAGATATGTTATTGGGTGGTAGGTACCAAGACAAATAGGTCTTTAGTGTTAATCTTACTGGAAGTTGGGCTGTGTTTAATATTTCTTGTGGCTATAGGTATCAGAGGGCTCAAACTCCTGCCGTCCTTGTTTTTGACTTTGGGACTTTCTTTTGTATTGCTCCTCAGTAAGTCTGTGTCGTGTGGCCGTTTCAGCTGTAACTCGTTGTTATTGTACTGACAACGCATTGGTATGGTGCAGGGCTTGGAAGAGAAGGGGCATTCTAAGTCTCGGTCTTTCAGGAGGCTTGTCTTAGGAGGGTGGCCTTCATGAGGGTTTCGGTCCCTCCTGCAGGGGCACAGTTTCCTTCCCCCTGCTTCTACCGTCTTTCCTCTTGCAGCATTCACAGTGTATTTCGTTGATGTCCTCTTCTTTCTGTTGACTATGGCATTTTTCCCCCTTTAGGTGAGAGAAAGACTGAGTAGGCTGGAGGGGAGCAGAGTTCCCTTCTGGCTGCGGTAAGTTTTCAGTATTGCCCTCTGGGGCGATGTCCATCTTACTGAAGAGTAGGCCTTTGTTAGGGAGAAGGATGGGGACAGTTTCATGACGATGCTGCTTCTCCTCCTGCCAGGGCCATAGAGGACTTTTTTCTCAGGTCTTCAGGCCCATCCTGTGAGAACCGGTTGGCATTCCCGGAGGGAAAGTGTTCCCCACCCCCTATGACTGCTGCCTCCAGGAGTTTCTCTTTCACATTAGTCCCCACTCAACCTCTAGCAACTCACCACAATTACTAGTTGTGTTGTTATTAGCTTATGGTACCCAGCAGCTTTTGCTCCAGATGAACAAGTGTCAGGTGCTGTATCTCTCGATGTGCCTGTCTCTTCAGATGAGTGGTTGTTCGCTGTTCCACCTCAGCTGTCTGCCTTATAGGTCCAAGAGAAATCACTGAGTTTGTTTTTCTTGTTGCGGGGAAGGGGTTGGCAACTTCAAGTTCTTTACGTATCAGGTCTGAACATATATTTTTCTTGACTAAGATTCACTACTAGTGGGAACACAAGCAATAGCAGACACAGTGAGGCTTTAACTGTCGTCTCCTTGTACTTGGCTTTGGGTCACTGAAATATAAAAAAGACTCCAGTATAATCTATATTCATGTACAGTATTTAATTGGTAGGTATTTTGGCACGAGGTTTTTGAGGAGTGAACGAATCATGTGGTGGTTTAAGGTCAGACTTGAGAAGAATAGGCTAATAGATGCATTGCTGGAGAATTACACAAAATAGCTTGATTGGGGTCAAGGGACTCACAAGAATCAGTAGCAGCTGAGGCTGGAAATATGTTGTGTCCCCAGTACACAATGTTTTAGCACATTCTGTGGTCAGCAGGGAGTCACTAGAAGATTTTGTAAAGGATAACAGCAAACCCGTGAACAATTAATCTAACAATAATTTTGGATAAACTGAAATGACACCTAGTAGTATCAAGCTTAAGAGCTGGTATCTGACTGGAGATGAACAGGAGAAATTAAGACTGTGTCTCAATGATAAAATTAGAAATTTGAGAGGCCAAGTCCAGGAGTCTAGTTATAACATGAGAGTTTTGAGATGCAACCAGAACTCAAGCAGAGATTAGATTTCAGTCACTAGAGGTTGGAGTCATCTGCTTGGAGGCTATAGCTAAAACTTTGAATAGACATGTTGTCTTTGGGAAGAGCAAGAATTGGAGCTAGAACCTGTGAGAATGTGTAAATTGAAGGGAACAGGAGAAAATTAAATCAGCAGTAGAAAAGCCAGAAAGATGGAAGTAATATCAGGATAAGATGTGAAGGAAATTAAAATAGAAGGTGGTCATTTTTTTTTTTTCCTTCCAACTTTTGTCTGGCCTCTAGGAGCAGACTCTGAACTCTACAAATCCACCCAGTCCTAACAAAGGAAAACTGCTTCCTGTATAGCAGCCTGAATCAATTGCTTCTTGCCAGCTTTACACGAATTCTTATAGTTGAAGTAGATGTAAATGTCCACAGGGAATGTTTAGTGCTTTGTAGGTAAGTGTCCACATTTATGAGATAATGCGCCATTCTTGGAATCTCACCAGGTAGGAGAGGAATTAGTGCTGGCTGTAAAACTGTGATGAGACCAAATTTAGTGCACAAATGATCATGATCTCAAGGGTAACTGCAAACAATTTACTCCAGAATCGTACACCACATTCATAATACTTCTTTGGCTGTCTGCAGTGCGTATATGTGCTATATATACACATATATAAAATAGTCAGATAATTTACATCTGGTATTTAGTGGTTTGTTTCTCACACTGATTGCATGGTCAGTGCTTAAAGAAAATCATGGCATGTCTGATAAAGTTGTTCTATAGCAACAAGGCAGTTTTTATCAAGTCTGAGATGTAATTTTATTAATTAATAGAAGGGCATGTCTTACCAGATACACGGTCCCCAAATAAATAAAAGATCAGCATTATTAAAAGCACACAAACACAGTTTTACAGGGTACAATACAAAGTCAATTTTGATGATCTTACTTACATTTACCAAAAATCTGAGAAAGACTGATCTCTATCTTGCATAAAGAGAAAAGTACAGCACAATTATTTCATAGAAGGTTTTGGAGTGACTTTAGAACACTGCTTTAAAAGATACGGAGATATATCACAAATCAAACCCCACTCTTTGTTAACATTAGAACATGGAATTATACTTAATCAAAAAGTGTAAAGTGGCTGAAGAAAGCTGTGTACTTTCTTTCCCAACATTATCCTCATTTCTATTTTTGGCAGGAATTAATAACCTTTTCCATTAGTAGGAAAATGTGCTCTGCAAACTCTCGGAGGGCACCACGGCCACCATTACATTTGCAAATATACCCCACAGCCTTCTGGGCTGTGGAACAGGCATCAGCAGGAACACCGCTTAGGCCCACTTTCTTCAAGCACTCCTCATCAGACACTTCATTTCCTGTCAAGTAAAAGAAATGCTGGTTGAATATTTACAAACACAAAGAATATTCTTTAAAATAATGCAAACAGCAACCAGTAAGTAATTCTGGTAACTTTAGTAAGACCTAAAGCACTGTATATAAGATAACTATGGATTAGATGGAATGAAAATATGTTCAAGTATTTTAAAAGTATAACTGAGGTCTAGGGTTTCTCCTAAGTAATTGAAAATAAGCTTTTATCAGTTAAAGGAGAATGGAGTATATTTTCTGCTTACCATGCATGTTACCATTACTAGAAATTCTATAAATTATTAATTATTTAAACTTTTTATTAAGAAAAATTTCAAACATATGCAAGAATCCCAAATTTATGTGAATAATTATCAATGTTTTGGGTCATTTATCAACATTTTTCTCTAGTCCCTGTCCTGTAGTTTTTTGGAGGGGAGGAAGAAGAAGAAATTCCCAGACATCATATTTTACCCAAAAACTCTTCAGCATCTATCTCTTATATATGTATTTTTTTAAAAAGTGATACAATATCAAATTAACAATCAACAATTCCTTAATATCACTTAATAACCTAGGATGTATTCAAACATCCCCAGCTGTCTCAAAATTATTGATTTGAATCAGAAACAAAACAAGGTCCACATAATGCATTTTGTTGATTTATATCTTATATCTCTTTTAATTTGTAACAGTTCTGATTTGTATACCATTTATTTATTTAAAAATTACCATTGCATTGATAGGACTACAAGACTGGTGAGTCAGTGTTGTGGTTTGACTCCACAACATGTGCTGGTGATCATTCTACTGGCTACAGTTGATACATGTTATCCAAGTGACCTCCAGAAAGGCTGTCCCAATTTAATACTTTTGTCAGTAGTGTAAGCGAGGTCCTGTTCCCTTACAATCATGCCAATTTTGGGGATTTTCTTTCATATTTCTGTTTCTTAAAACAAATCCTGGTTCATTTTATTATGGCTGAAGAAAAAGATACCAACCTAGATATGCCACTTCTTTCCAGCATAGGCCCATTTCTTTTCTCCACTCATCTACAACTGCTAGCTTGTCTGGTACATTGACTTCCATTTTGCAGTCCAGTTTTAAGGAAGAGAGTGTCTGCTTTGAGCAGGCCCTGTCTGAGATCAGCCTCACCTAAAAGAAGCAGAAAGGGGGACAACATGAGAAAATAAAAGGAAACATCTTTCAGAATAAGATAACACCTTGTACACAGCACAAGTCATACATGAGTCATCCTTTGACCTGAAGGACAAATTAAGTTAACACAATCAACTGTTACTTTAAAATAATAAAGCTTTAAAACATTTTATTTCTAGTAGTCCAGTAAAGATGAAAGACATTGCTTTCTACAGAGGAAAGTATCCTATCTACAGATAAAAAAATACAACATACATTGTCTGATACCAACCTAAGATTCTCCCATAATTCAATTTATCCAAAGGAAAGTCTGTAACTTGTCCCTTGTGCTGCTTAGGAACAGATATGTAAGATTTCTAGTGAATTATAGGAAATCATCTTAGCTTAATATTTAAGTGTATATATAAAAATGAAGGCTATTTTGAATTAAAATTTTTAATCCATCAGCTACATTTTAAAGTCCATAAGATATTTGCTTTTTTCTAAACTCTAACATCTATTTTTTTGAAATCTTTCTTTTTGCAAGATCCTATGGTAAGTAGGTAGCACCTATTTAAAATACGTTCATTCTAGGGCCGGCCGAGTGGAGCGGTGGCTAAGCGCTGGCTTGGGAAGCCAGTGGACCCCGTTCAGGTCCCACATATGAGGGCCAGTGACACTGCCCTCAAAAAGAATAAAATACGTTCATTCTTATTAAATAAGCAATACATATTTGTTGATTGATTTTACTCATCTAATTTTCTAGTCATGTAAAAGCTCAATTTCAGATATTTTAATACATAATACTAAAAACGTATATCTTATTTCCCTCACATATCCCTAGACCCTGAATCATAATCTTAAAGAACATTGCTATATTCAGTGACACATACCTCAATACCACTTTTCTTTAATAAACTTATGCCAATAGCATCTTTTACATCATAAGATATTATTTCTTTTTGGTCTCCTGATACATAAATGTGGCCATTGGTGAGACATCCATCAATACTGCAAACCAAAAGTTTTATCTCCTTAAGCTTCTCTTTGCCAAAATAGCCATATCTAAAAGAAACCAAAATAGACCTTTGAATACAAGTGTAATACTAATCATTCCCTCTTCATCTGGCTAACGCCAGTAAACTTAATAACCCATTCCCATTCAATTATTCAAAACTTACCTTTCAAATTTCCTTCATATATACACTTCAGCTTGCAATGCAAGACTGTTAAGTCGTGTGGTCTAACTGGACTGTGTGTTTCTCAACTTACTGAATCAAAAGGCATGTTTTACATATATATCTTCCTCACATGAGCAAACTAATTACACAGATTCTAAGATGGTTTGAGTGTCACAATCAGTGTCTATAAGCTCAATTAAATATATTTATTAAAAACAGTGTTAGAGTCTCATGCAAAGGTTATGTAAGTCATATTGTTACCGTAATACTCTTTGTTCCGCAATAGGCCAATCAATGTCCACATCTATGTCCACACTGTGCTCGGCTCGCATTTCATAGTAGGCCATCTTCCCACCCTAGAGATAGTAACACTGCCATGAGCACTGTTTTTAATAGGCATTCACATATATCAAAAAGTTTATTGAAGAACAGAACTGTAAATTCATTCTACAGTACCAAGAAAAATGAATAACCCAGTAATATTCATGATATACAACAAATCATTTTTTGTTTTGGAGGGGAAAATCTTACCTTTTTTTTTTTTTTTTTTAAGCTGAGCCATCCTGCCACCTGTTGGCAGCTCAGTGGTAGCTCAGCTCGGGCTGGGCATGGAACTGCTGTTGCTCAGAGCTCAGCTCGCACTTTTGAGCAAGCTCTTAACCAACTGAGCCACTTAGCCAGTTTGAAATCTTATCCTTTTGTTCCCCATAAATTCAAACCACATAAACTTAACATTTTTCAACTTCTATCTACACAGTGTAAATTCTCATTTTTCTTTGAATACATTTCTATTGTAAGATTGGAAAAAGCAGAAATAATACCGATCCTCTAGCTTTCTGACCACAAGGAATTTTCTGGAATCCCCTAACTGTATTCCCCGTGTTCTAGCAGTCTCTCTTATCATCATTCTAAAGCAGCATAAATGGTTTTGGAATTTCTGTTTCTCTTTGCAACTAAGAAGCAAGAGAGGGAAGGAAAAAATAAGTGTAGTTATCTATTATTATAGAATTATCCTAGATCCCTGAGCTACAGATGAGAGTGGACAATATTTTCTGGTTCCCATGTGGGCAAAGGCAGGGACAGTCTTCTGATCCTGGGATATGAGGAGAAAAAGGAGAGGCCTTTCCTTTCCTATGATTGTATTCATTTCAATGTCAAGATCATTTAGTGGAAAATTTCATTTTTCAGAATTGTTTGTCTCTTCACAAATCTAGTTATGATGAGAGAATGCATTTTTTTTCACATGGTAGGAAAGGGTCAAACCACAGTCCCCCTTAGCAAAGAGCTACCTGTCAAATCTAATTTTCCTTAATACTTAAACTTAATTAAACAGCCAGCCTACAGTTTGCCTATACACTAACCACAAGATTGGAAAAAATACTTTTCCCTCAGAGCATGAGTCACAGTAGTATTTTACTACAGAGTAGTTTGGGTTGTTTGTTTGTTTTTTTTTTTTGAGGGCAGTGTCACTGGCCCTCATATGTGGGCCCGAACCGGGCCAGCGCTTAACCACCGCGCCACTCGGCGGGCCCTGTTTTTTTTTTTTAAATGCTAATTTTGGTAACATAAGGACGTGAATCCAAATCTTGACAGTACCATTCACTACTTATTTTTGCCTTGAGCTAATTATTTTTCAGAGCTACTGTTTCTTCCTCTGTGAAACTGGACTAGGAATGTCTACTTTATTCTGTTGCAAATACAGATTACATGAGATTCCTACGTAGTGTTTCATCTAATCTTTGATGCACAGTGTTAGATAATAGCTATAATTACAATGCACAAATAGTATATGATGTAACCATGTAGGCTCTGCAGATGAGAGAGACATCCAAACTCCTTATTTTAAAGAGCAAGGAGACTCAGAACAGATAAAACAATATATTCAAGTTTTCATAGGGATGGAGACAGAACTATAATCTATTTTCTTGATGTCCAAGTTGGTGCTCTTTCACCTTTATGATGCTGTTTTTTGTTTGGTCTATTTTTAAAGTAATAGAAGTTATTCAACTGTACAACCATAACCTGACAGTGACACAATTATGAATTAAACAGTTCTGAACAGAATAATATGAAAACCAGGACATGTGTAGATCATTCACTACTTGATTCATGTCTTATTGTAATGTTACAGTTGTAGCAGAATTGCTTGCAGATTTACTGAATGGGTTCCAAAAATGGGTTTGGGGTAAGCCTGCAGGATAAATGTCTCAGATAATAAAACTTGTCAGTTATTGCCTTTCCTCTGGGAGTTGATATTTTCCATTAGGAACTGTCATATTTCTTCCCTAAAACTCAAAAGTATACATACAAAAGGATTTAAAAGGTTTTTGCAAAATGAAGGCACAAACCTGTAAGTAACCCATCTCTATCAAATGTCTTTTAGCAAAATAAAACGAGCCATTTTCATATAATTCTCCATCCCAATCTTGTCGACGAGGTCGTTTAGCTGGATTCAAATTCAAAGGCTCAGTCACTTCACGAACTAAAAGCAAAAATTCTATAGTAAGTCCATATTGCTTTGAATACTGAAAGTGTTATTTAGTAATTATTTTAAAAAGCAAAAAAGTGAACTCAATGTAGAATATTTCTGATTCTGGATAAGTAATTAAAAGGATTTTAACAAAATCCCTAATAATTCTGATGATTTAGCAACATTAATTATTATAAAATGATGTAATAAATGAAGCCCTCAGTAATAGTATATAGACATTCCCTTGCCTTTTCACTTAATTTTCCCCAAATTTATGTTTGTAGATGTGTATGGGTATGTGTGCACTCATGTTGTGTGTGTACTTAATAGCTCGTCATTCTTCAGAATCTTCCTTCACTTTTGATTATCACATCTGTGTATAACGGCTTCTAGGAATAACCTCTACATATTGCCCTAACTAAACTATCCTCTGCTCAACTCTACCCCAGTGTTTGATATAATTAGGAAAAATACTCAGCAAACATACATTGAATATATGGTGTAGTTTTATAGGCAATGATTACACAGCAGTGAACATGGCTCCCTCTGTTCTCATGGAGTTTGCAATCTAGTGGTGGAGATACGCAACAAGCAAATAAACTAGAGAATTCAGGTGCTTTGAAACGAAGGAAAGAGAGGGAGGACAAGTCTTTCCTAGGTGAACAGGGACCCAGACTGCATTCTCCCTGGGGATATTTGCTGAGTCTGAGAAAGAGGTGAGGGAAAGATCAAGCTTGGCATAAGCAGGAAGACTCTGCTGGGATCAGGAGAAATCAGAAGAGTTTTCAATGACCCTGTGAACTAGAGTCACAGGTTGTCAACAAACACAGCTAGTTCTTCCCAGCTAATGATTCCCCCCAGGTCTTTGTTGAGTGTGCTGTGGCACAGGAAGCTGGGAATCATTTGGAAGGCAGGGAGAGATCATCACGGTTTTGTAGTACTTGGATCTCAAAGTCCTGTTAGCAGAGGGTATTAGAAATACATACAAGTTATATATATATATCTCCTGATAGGACATCTGTAGTAAAAGGTGAACTGAAATTAAAGTTCTAACCCAGCCCAACTCCTAGTTAGATCAAAGCGATCGTCGCTTATCCTATCACCCTGATGGATGAAAAGGTTTGTCTTCCCTAGAGAAAAGCAATATATACTCCAGTCTCTATGTCAGGCATATGATAAAATACAATACATATGAAGAGGCAGAAACACATGACCTATAATTGGAGATAAACAGTCACAGAAACAGAACTATAAATGACCCATATGTTAGAATTGGCAATCAAGGGTTTTCATATAATTATCATGAACGTGTTAAAGAAATGAGAGGAAAAAGATTTTTAAAAAGGATGAAAAGATGGAGTCTTTCAACAGAGAATGGAATCTCTAAAAAATAACCTAAAGGTACATTCTAGAATGGAAAAACACAATATTGAAAATAATTCACTGGATAGGATTTACAATGCACTGGACATGTCAGAAGAAATGATCAATGAAGTAAAATATATAAGTCAATAGAAATTACTCAAAATGAATCATAAAAAGAAAAATAAATAACACAGAACAAACTGTGAGAGACATGTGGACATCATAAAATTGTTTAAAATCCATTTAAATTGGAATCCCAGAAAGAAAAGAGAGAGCAAATGTGGCAGAATAAATATTTGAAGATAATTTTTGAAAACTGATGATAGATCAACCTATAGATAGGAAAAGCTCAGAGAACTTCAAACAGGATGAATACAAAGAAAACCACAGCAATACAAATCAGAGTCAAACTATAGAAACTAAAGATAAAGATAAAATCATAAAAGCAGCCTGAGGAAAATTATATTCAGAGGAACAATGGTCAGAATAACAGCTGATTTCTTACAATGGATAGAAAAAATATAATGGAATGCCATGTTAAAGATGCATCTTCAAAAGAATAACATCTTAAGTCACACATATGTTAGAGACAATTAGGCCAGCTTTCCTATATTCAACAAATGTCAGGACACCTAGCAGAAACCACAATCCCCTCCTTAAGTAAATTATATAGACATATCTGTTGGTGATTCTATTCTTTCTTACATACTTTGCTAGTTTACCTGGCTAGAAAGCAGGCTCCAGCTAAACCCTATGGAACTCTTCTTACAACGGAGTTACATATTTTGCAAAGCAATTCCACAATTCATTCTTGAGGTCCCCAAAACTTTTTGGTAGATACTTATGCCCACAATTCTATATGATCTATATATTTATCAAACATATTTAGAACAAACATGAAAGTATTTGCTCTAGCAGAATTATATGTCAGTCTCAAAAGGCAAATAGTATAAAAAGTAAAGCAAAGAATTAATTTGGGCTCACTTTACTGTTTTGTATCAGTCAGTAATCACAAGATTTAAAACTGATTAGAAATCATTACCTACTACAGTTAAGAATCACATATTCTCTTTTCCTGTTCCCTTTTTACTCTCCTCACTCCACAAGAATATGTGCATATGAAAAAATTGATTCTCCATGACATGAGCTAAAAAAGATTGATATAACACATTACCTCCTTTCTGAATTTCACTCCATCGAAACTGATGGCGTCTCACAACAGAGAAAACAGAATCATATCCTTCTTCTCGAATCAGTTCTGCAACTTTTTGAAGGTCAGCAGGATGTAAACATGGAGAAGTAGCTTGAATATTTCCTACAATGTCAACCTCTTAAAAAGACAAAACAAATAAAAAGGACATTAAAATAAAGTTCTTTGCAAGCAAGTAATACTAACAGCTTTAATGCAAATGTTAAAAAAAGTCTTGTGGCATGATAAGCGAGTTGGAAATTACAATAAAAATTTGAATAAGCTATTAAACTCATACCATTGTGATAATTAAGAAACTCTACGATGGCATCTAATGAGGTAGAGCTGTCTTTTGAAACTTCTGAACTTCTTCGATGAACTTGTGCACCAAATTGTTTGGCCACATTCTCAATTTCATCATGGTCTGTTGAAACCCACACACTGTGTAGATATTAAAGATAAATAAAAAAGCCAAATCACTAAAAAATCATTAAATATAAAAAGGAGCTCTGAAACCCAAAAATACAGTTTACATAATATTAAAAGTTTTTGTACCATCAAAATGTTACAGATCTAAAAGTACTACTGAATGAAAAAAATTACAAAATATTTTGTACATAGACCATAGTTTTAACATCTGAATCAAAAATGTCCAGATGTATTTATATTTACCATATATGTATACTATATATATAGTTATTTATATAAATATTTATGTAGACATAGTTTTATACAATTGGAAAGATACTTGATATTTTTAAAGCTAATGGTATATTAAGCAAAACAGTAGTGCTAGAAGTTCAAATTGAAAAGAATGAAGATCCTGCTTCTTATTCCCTATCCAAATCCAAAATATCTTATTAAATGTAACACTTTATAAGAAAAAAATGGACCTGGCCTGGCCAAACCATGAAGCTAAAAGAGTTTCAAGCTTACAAGAGACTAAATGTCCAAATTTGGGCTCAAAAAACCAAATATTCAACTTTTTTTTAATATGCCAATTAACAATGGATATATGAATATTTAAACACAGTGTACTGAGTTACAGCCATTGATGACAATTAGAAACATGAAGAATGTGATTTGATTCGCTCAGCAGAGTTTAGCTGAACAGCTCTATCTATTACCTGCAGCTAACCGAGTTGCCTATTTATACTTTAAGTCAATGATGACTAAAAGTAAAATGCTATTCTGGAAGGTGTATTAGTCTCTACTGAAGTTAAATTTCCTGGACCTTTACAAATTCCTACTACTAGAAACATGTGAATATTACTCTAGCCACAATGTTTTAATAGTAATATTACACAAAGATAATTTAATGACTTAGTTTTTAGCATATGCTTATATTTTTCTTTTATCCTCTTCACTCAAGTAATCTGTTTCAAATTAGTTTATTAGTAATTTATTTCCATCCTGAGGGAAAGAGGAACTACATCTCAAATGTCTACACTTAATTGCCAAGAGTGAGAAGAAACTAAAAATTTTCTGATGTCTCTGTATTTCACTTATTTTCATTTATTCCCTTTAATATATACAGAACGAGGATTTCAATCTTTCCATACCTTTCCCTAGCCACCCCATTTTTTCTAAGGAATCCTAGTAAATAAGATGAGTCACTGGCTATCAGGCATCTCATGTCTGCGCATGTCACTCTGTGCAAGGCAGAACACAGGAGCCCCCATCTTCCTCCATCTCGAAATCTGAACTAATTTGGAGTTAGGTTTTTCACTGAAGAAATGTCACAGTCAAAGGTATATAACAAAGTAAAGTGCCCATGAAAACCTAGTGCATTTAGAGGTGAAGGGAAGGTGGTTAGATGGTAATATAGTAAAAAATGAACAGCAGAAGCAAAAAAGATGAGTTTTTGACATCTTATTTACATCACTAATTGAAATAAATTACTGAAGCCATTTACTTTATTATTCTGATCTTTACTGTATGAAAATAACACCACAGGGTTCAGTGATTTTTTTGAAATGCTTAAAAGGTAAATAAAAAATACGAGGTTTGTATGCTTTTCTCTTTCCTCCCTTTTGTCATTCATTCATTCTTTCACTCATGGAACATTTATGAGTGCCTATTCTGGACACTGGAGCTATACAGACCATTTTCTTGAGAAACTCTTGGCCTATCGTAGAGACAGAGGCCAGCATTGCACTGTAATTCCCTTTAAGCTGTTATGGGAAGAGATATAAGGAAGTAGTAACTAACCTTTTTAGAATGCTTTCTCTTTTACAAATTATTTTTATAGTGCCTGATGTATAACTGGTGCTCAATACATACGTGTTGAATGAAACAGTAAATGGATAAGAGCATGGGCTCTGAAACTGGGGTTCAAATCCTGGTTCTACCACATGCTAGCTAGCTATATGATCCTAACCAAAATGCATCATTTCCCAAAGCCTCAATTTTCAGTATAATAGAGGTGGTAACAGTAATTATCTCATATGGATATTATGAAGACCACAATACAGAACATTTAACAAATGTTCACTATTCAAAATAATCAAATATAAACAGTAATAAACAACCAACCACATGGTCTCATTTAATCCTCACACTAACTTTGTTGGGAGGAAAAGTTAAATTCTGTTTTCAGACCTTCAAAGGTCCAAAGTCTCATTTGTACTTATTATGTAAGGTACTGACATTGGAATATGAAAATAGCACGCCATATGTACACTTAAAATATAATGATTATCACCTATTAAAGGGTCTAAGTAAACAGATAATTTTCCTTTGGTTTAGGGGCATCAGATGAGCAAAAGAGAAGGAATGAGCAAGTGAACAAACAGGTCTAGTAAAATTTTAAATCAAACAGAATAAATGTCAAATTCTAATCCCAATGACTTTAGCCTCAATTGAAGTCATACTATATCTAACAGGATGAACAGGAGTATCAACCATGGTGCCTATGAAAGTTATTTCAAATCATAAACTGCCTTCTCAAGTCATAAATCCACACCCTAGAAATGTTTATTTTTCACAAGTATGTTAGACAACATTTAAAAAATCAATTTGTTCTGAGGTTTACTTATATAGCACTGAACCACCATTCAAAATCAAGCTCTTACAAACTCAGGTCTAACAAAAAGTTACTTAATGAAAATAAAATTATTTCCGCATTTTTCTTGACTGCTAACTATTGAAGTAAGTAACCTTTATTGTTAACTTTGATTCTTAGGAGGCCATACAAATATGCAATTGAGTCAAATCATGACTTTGAACAAAATCTCCAAAGTATATTCTAACCCTAAAAATCACAAATCAGACAGATTTCCTTAATTTCCTTCTAGGGTAAACATTTGTTGAAGAAAAACAGAGTGGGACAGGCAGGAAAGCTGCCTCAAATTCTGATGGCAGCTTCAAACTACAGTCAATTAAATTTAAACCAACACTTTTGAGGTTCTGATACATAAAGCATACCAAAGTGAGGAAGGTAGTGCCTGCTCACCTAGTAGAGCGGGGGTCATCCCAGGTCAAATATGGCCCACAAAAAATGTTAGCATTAAAAAGACTTTGAAGATGACAACTTACCTGTTTTACAGGTAAGGAAAAACAGAGGCCCATGAATGATATGAAGGTTGTAAAAATCCGTGTTCAATACAAGGGAAAAATGTCAAGGATAGGTCACACACTATAATGCCAGGCACTATTCTGAGGGCTGTATATACTTTAACTCACCTAATTCCTTCAGTAGGCCTATGAGACAGACACTTAAGTCCATTTTGTAGATAACAAAATTGAGGCCACAGAGACACTGATTTGCCCAAAGTTGCACAGTTAATACATCTATCTACTTTGACTCCAGGGTTTATGATCTTACCTCCCAGCATTGTGCATGCACGAAACAAAAGGTATAAACGACTCTGCTATCTATACACGGGAAAACAAAGGTACAATTACTTCCCACTGACGGGATCAGCAAAAAATTCATGGTGGAAATAGTGCTGTTCCCTTATATCAACCTTTGAATTAAACTTGCCAGATCACTAGAAAGGATGCCAGATATCAAGGAGCTATGTGACTTGCACAGTAAAATCACATTATTAGATAATATTGTAAGTTAGAAAAGGGAGAGTTAGGAAGATTATGCTTATTTTGCTAGTAAGGAAAATACCGGTTTTATTTCTTCTAGTTACTATCATTAGCACAGTGACTGATACTATTGGTGGCTCAAAGTCTAAAACATCATCCCAATCAAGGAATTAATACTCTTGTATTAACTACAAGATGTATTTAATAAACTGGCACAGAAAAAGTTAATACAGTACTCAAGTTGTTTATTCTTTCATGGAATATTAAACAAATTCATTTTAATACATGGAAACAGGAAAATCATTGTTTAATATACACATTTATTTTCCAATCATTTCACAGCAAGAATCTCCAATGTCTGCCGCAATGGCTTTTATTGGGTTTTGACTTCCAGCATCTAGTCCCCCTTTTGGTTACTGCACTCCAATTTTTCTCTTGATGATCCTCTGTCATTGCTTCATTACTAGCTCCAAGAGTTCAGGATGGGGCTAAACCATACCAATACAAGAACCGTGTTCTCCTCGCCACAGTGATGGGTTCAAGGATGAGTAGGGGACCTGATAACACTTAATGCGACTTTTGTTAAAGCTGCAAAGAGGACAGCTTTTTGACTAGACTTAAACCTGGCAGGATAGGGGGAATACTGTCAAGGGTAAACAAAGTAAAACACTAGTTACAGCAGTCAGGACAGGTTTTATTCGTTGATACTGCAATAGGGAAAAGAATCCAGCATGAACTGAACTCAAATTCTCCAAAACAAGGCTGGGCTGTGCTAAGGGAAAGGCACTGAAGAATGTTAAAGGGGGTTAGTCTACGTGACTAGGCCATCTGAGTTGGTTAACTGTGCTTATCCAGGGGAGGAACAAACTTCTGACTCTAGACAGAAGGTGCAAACTGAAGCTAGGAGCCTGTACCCTCCCTTAGGGATTAGGAAGGAGAGTGAGTTCACTCACAGAATGTTTGCATTTCAAAGAGATGGCTCTCCAGTCCTTGAGGAAAGTTTGCGTGTAAATTTCGGTCTCCAAGAGCAGAGAAGGGATTTATAATTGCAAACTTTCTCAAGTAACTTGTAAGAGGGGGCTCAGGGGCAATCTGCCAGAACAAATTGAGCTTTCCCAGGCAGGCATTTTTAAGGGGGGGGCGGGGAGGGGGCTGGGATCATCCGAAGAACATGAACTGAAGCTGCTAGAAACCATGCTAGAGTTTGAGTACAAAAAGTTGGAGTCAAAATGTGTGGAAAGTTCTACAGGTCTCAGCACAACCACTTCAATACCACAAAGGGAGGTCCTCTAGAGCCAAGAAATAGAGAATGCTGGCACCTTTACTTTAAATCTTTATTACCACCTGATAAGTATCCATTAATTTGTTTGTACATTGTGTGTCTCTTCCTATTATAATGCAAGCTCCATTGAGACTAGATTGACCCTATGGCTATTGCTATAACCTCTGGTCAAGGGCATAGAACAGTACCTGCCACATAGCAGGTGGTCAATAAATATTTGCTGAATGAATCATTTTTTGCGCTTGAATTTGATGGTACATCAGACAAGCCTTACTTTTTTATTTTTTTAACCCAGTTTGAAACGGTCTTCCTCACATATGCAACCAAAGAGTTGTAAATGAGTTTTGCTCTCATTCTACGATTTTGTTTTCTAGTTCATGTCACAAAAAAATAGGATTTTACTATATCACTGCTACCCAGGTGCACCTTCTCCCAGTCCATAATTTTCAGTATACATACCCTGTCTAAGGAAGTAAAAATCTCCAACAGTCTGGGCTTCCCAAGGAAAGCACCATGTCACATTCCTCGTGGCATTCCCTTTGATGTGTAGAGCAGAAATTAGGGCTCCACAAATGTTTACTGAATTGAACCGAATCCCCAAGTGGTTCCCTATCTTGCCTTTGCACACTTCCTGTTGCATTAGTGTTATCTTCTGGGTGCCAGCTCCTATTCCCCTCGCTCTGCCCAGGCTTCCTTTGGATTAAAATGTTGAAGAAATTACTAAATTCCTATTTTGGTTATCTCCTTTTTAAACAAGATTGGGTACAATGAAAATCAATTACCCATATCTTCACGTAGGTAAGGAAGGTTGCAAAAATAACCATGTCTTTCAAAACCAAAACCACAAAATCCAAGGGTTAAAATAATTTACATTTCACAAAAAAACAAATCCAAATATAATTAGGGGGGACGCTACGAGGTGTAAAATACAATGCTTGGCACAGAATTCTATCCCCCTTTCTTTTATGAATGACCTCCTACCCATTGTGGCACATGGCAATGTCTCTATACGATGCACAATTAAACCTGTCCTTAGGGCAGCCCAGGTTCCAGGGGTAGGATCGAAACCATTTACAAGCAGATACACAGCCAGCTGCTGTACCCTTGCCCACCTTGCACAAACGTAGGCAGCCCTACATTGTGCTGACTCACAGGCAGAGAGCTTCGAGTCGTTTTCAAAGGTCAGTAAAAGATCTCCACCCTGAGCGCGCCATTAGAAAGCCTTCCTCCCCCACTCCATGAATAAACCTGACCCCTTCCTATAATCGATCAGCACCCAGTGGTTATCGGACGCTGATTAGCCGTGAAGCCCCAATGGCCTCTGTCTGCAAGAGCTCACGTATCCTCGCAGACGTTCCCCAGGAGGGGCCTCCTTTACCCCAGCGAGGTCAGCAAGGGTTGCGGGGACCGCTGGGCAGAGAACCTGCCCCGCTTTACGGATGGCATTCCCAAGGGCGGGGACAGGACCTGTCCCAGGTCATGCCTAGGAGCAGCTGCCGAACGAGGGAGGAGCCGCAGCCCGTCCTCCCTGGGCTCTCGGCCGGCGCCCAGACACCGCGGATCTTGCACACCCTGTGCAGGGGCGATGCCCCCCAGGAGCCCCAGCGTCGCCCACGGCCCGGCTCCCACTCCGGACCCCCCCCGCCCAGGCCGCGCTGCCCACTCGCACATGCGCACCTCTGGAAGACCCCCGCGTCCAGGGCTGCACGCAGGACCCAGCCAATGAGGGGGACCCCCGCCAGGTGCTTAATGTTCTTCAGGGGGATGCCTTTGCTGCCGCCCCGCGCCAGAACGAGGGCCGCCAGGTGCGGGGGCTTCTCCACGCCTCTGCCCTGGCCGCCGCGGGAGTTGCGTTGCAGCTTCGGCGGTCGGCCCCGGGACGGCCGCCCCCGCGGGTGGGAGACGGAGGTGGCGGCCCCCTTCTCCACCGAATCCATCTTCCTCCCACGCCTTCTCCCCAGCTTCTCCACATCCGGGAGCTCTTCTTTCGCCACCTCAGCTCGGCACCGCCGGATCTCCCCGCCTCAACGCTCGCCGGGGTGGCCGTTCCTAGCCCCGCCCTCCGGGCCCCGCCCCCCTCGCGGGGCACGCCGGGAATTGTAGTCCGCGCCCGCCTCGCCCGGGTCGTTTAGGCCGAGGAGTCTCTGAGACGGAGACCTCAAAGCCAAGCCAAGGAGAGATGATTGGAAGGAAGTGGACCTTCTGGGGGGTGCTTGATAGTGTACAGAGATTCTAAAATAGAAAACAGGTTATTGATCTTTTGCTAAAGAACTTCTCCATTTATGAATTATAGCGGGTTTTCCACTGCATAGGCTGATGCACCCTAACACAGATCAATTTTATTGTATATCTAAACATTTAAACGTACATCTTTCTGCTATGCTCATGACTCAATTATTTCCAAGAGATTACCTCATTCAAATGACCTGCAGTCATCTTCAGCATTTAAAAAAACTCCTCAACTCTCCATATAGTCTCAAACTGCTTCTACCTCCTCATTTTCTGTCAAAATCACCAACCACCTAGCTGCAAAAACTTGGAACTCAGCCTTGACAATCCCGCTCTATTGTAGTATAAACACTGTGTGTGTGTGATCTGCTGAAAATCAATTTCCTTTCAGGAATTGTTACCTCTGTTACCCGGTGGGGCTTCCACTCACACCCTTTGCACTGTGGTGGTGGGTGTGTGACCTAGTTGGTCAATCTAAATATCTCATTTTCCTGAATACAGCTGAGATCAGGCATATGACCAAGCAGAGTTCATTGGAGTCCTTCCCAAAGACTCTGGGAAAGAAAGGATCTTTCTCTTGCTGGAGTTTTGGGTACTAAAGGCCCTATAAACCTGAGTTTTCACAGCAGGATGAAGGAAGCAGGTAGAGAATTTGTTTTTTGAAATGGGTTGGCAAACTGATGTTCACACCAAAGAAAGCAGGGCCAAAACATGCAGAGAGAAAAAAGAAGGCCCGGATGGCATTATTTAAACCTCTTGATCCTGCCAAGAGGTTCAAACACACACACACACACACACACACACACACACGCACACCTTGTTTTTATACATTTCTGGGGAAGATATCACTGACCTAGCATTTTGTCTTTCATCACATTTGCAAGCCATATCTGGAAGTAGAGAATCTCCTTTTCTGTCCTAGGTGGGGGCTAATACATCCAGAAGGAATGCAAAGTAGTGATATTGCTGTCCCTGCTCAAGGAGGGTAAAAAGGCGTTTGTGCTTCTCAAGTCTTGGCCCTTTCTGAAAGACACAGGACAAGCCTTTAGAGCTTTGGGTCAAAGGACAAGCACTGGACACTTCATATCTCTTTGCCTGGGAAGTAGCTGATGGCCCCGCCCTTCCTGGAACTAGCTCTAGGAGAAAGCGCTCTGCTCTTGAACATGGGATAGGATGGCTGAAAACAGATATCAGTGCCGTGCCTGAAGAAGGGGACCCGACTCCAAGAAACATCCCAGCACTACAGGTCAAGTGGTCCATTTACCCCCTTTGAGTAGGACTTTTTGCAGTTACTGTACTTCAGAGACACCAACACTGATTTTTTTTGGTAACTATGTGAGGAGGACATCTACTGCTTCTTACATACCCCAAACTCTTTTCTCCTCTCCAACCCCAATGACAATCTTAGATCCCATTAATAATGTAGTTGTCATTGTCCACAGTAATTTTCTAGAGGCTCATATAAACTCTAAAGTTCTCCTGAAACCTGAACAGTTTGACTTCTGTGGCACATTGGTGTCCTCCAAGCTGGGGACAAAGCAAGTGGCACCACTATTACTTATCAAAAGAGATTACATCAATTTGAATAAATGCCATGAGACTGTGGACTCCTCCAGGAAAGGGACTGTTCCTTCCTTGTGATGGCATCCGTAACAATGTGTGGGTCACAATATGTACTCAGTAAATATCAGGGAACTGCATTTCATATTACTTTTCCAGTCTCTGCCCACGCATACTTTTATATATAATAGTTGCAACCTTATCATAATAAAGCATTTTGTATTCTTTGTATCGTTACAGTACAATTTTGGTTAGTCCTGACAACTGGCTGTCTCAATCTTGAGAAAGAGGTAGAGGGAGAGAGGGAGAGCTGGAGAGGGAGTGGGAGGGAGAAAGAGAGAGAGAGAGAGAGAGAGAGAGAGACAGAATGGTAATAAAAGTGGAAGATGATTCATGTAGTTCAATATATGGCACAGGAAATTTTGATTGATATACATATATATGTTTTTAGCCGAGCCATCCTGCCACCTGTTGGCAGCTTAGCTGCAGCTCAGCTTGGGCCGGGAATCAAACTGGTGACGCTGTTGCTCAGAGCTCGCACTCTTGAGTGAGCTCTTAACTAACTGAGCGACTCGGCCGGCCCAGATAAATATTTTTAATGAAATCAGAATATAGTCATTTAATATAATTTTCTTCTTTCTCATCAATGGGCATAAAGTTTCAATTAAGCAAGATGAATAAACTCTAGAGTTCTGCTGTACAACAGCTACCTATAGTTAACAATAATGTACACTTAAAAATTTGTTAAGACAGGAGGTCTTATGTTAAGTGGTTTTTTTTTTCAATATAAAATACAATTTAAGAAGAGAGAGAGTGAGAGAGAATGATGAGAATGACTGTGCCGGGAAGAGGAAATATTTCCTTGTCTTTGCATTATCTTGGAGGAATACAAATAAACCACCCTGAAAGCAAATGTTTACCTCATTCTTCTTTGAAAAATGGGTGTGAAGTGTTGCTAGAATCATTCATTCCTATTTATAGTGAAAAATATATCTGTTTATATTACCTCTTGTTTTATGATCCCATATATGAAAAAACACAATACACAAAGAAATCCTTCCATTCATTCATTTGTATACATTGACTGTGTTTCACAAGGCGGGCCCTGGGCTTCACATAGGTAAACAAGACATGCAGCTTAGAGTTCTGATAGGGAGACAGGCAAATCTCAGTAGTGGGTGGCTTGGGCTATATAGGAGCATGTGTGCTGAGATACGCAGCAGAGGGGAGAGGTATTTAGGCTAGAATGAGATTTCTGTTGACTCAGATGACTCTTAAAATACTGTTAAGTGTAAGAATGTTCTAGGCTGAGGGAACAGCCTCGTGGAAGGCATAAAGGAATGAAACAGCATGATAAATTGGGAAAGTTGAAGTAGGTCACTATATTTGGAGCATATGATCTTTGTTGGTTAGTGGCAAAAGATGAGAATAGAGAGGAATATGTGGGCCGGATGACAAGCATATAAAAGTATTATGGACCAAGCTTTGTCAAGTAAGGTATGGAGAGCAGGGATATGACAGAATTCACTTCATTCATTCTCACAATTGTTATTGCATGCCCACTGTGTTCAGGCTGGAAACACATCGACAGTAATGAAAAGTGCTCCAATTCTGGATATATTTGAAATGTATAGCTAATAAAATTTGCTGATAGACCAGATGAGGGGTGTGAAAAAAAGAGGGAGACAAGGGTGACAGCAAGATCGTTTGACCATTAGGAGGGAGCTATTTTGAACTGAAATGGAAAAGAGTATAAAAGGACCTATTTGTGGGGAGATTGTTACATCTTATACATGTCATGTATGAGACACCTATTAGATATCCAAAGAGATATAAGAGTGGGCATTAAATCTATTGGCCTGGAGTTCACTAGAGGCTCTAGGATACAAATATAACCTTGGAGTTGTCAGCATATAGATAGTATTCGAAGTCATAATACTAGGTGAGATGTAGTCAGTAATGGCAGAAAGAAAAGAGAAGAAACTAGATATCAGCTATAATGAAACAGTTGATAGAAAAGTCCAAAGTCTGACTCCTGGGGCCCTCTATCATGTAGAAGTTAAGAAAATGAAAAGGGCACAGTAAAAGAGACTGAGATAGAATGTCCCAAACAGAAAGAAACCAGTGTGGTAGCCTGAACTCAGTGAATGAAAGTGTTGGAAGGAAGGAAGAAAAAGTGATCAATTATATCAAATGCTATGATGTTCATATGAGAAGAAACTGTTGTATTTTGCAATGTAGAGTCATTAGTGATTTTAAGGAAAGCAGGTCCACTGGCTTGGTGGTGGCAAAACCCTGAAATGGAGTGGATTAAGGAGGGAATGTGAATACCGTGAGTTTAAGCAACCCAAGAGTTTTTGTGTAAAGAAAACAGAGGAAAGAGGCAGTGGTTGAAGAGTTAAATAGGCTCAAAAGAGGTTTTTGTTTTTTAAATTAACAGATGGGAAACAATAGCATCTTTGTACGATGATAAGAGGAAGTAGGGAGAAATTAACGATGCAGAAGAAAGAAGGAAGAATTGCTGAAGCAATTTCCTTGAGTAGACTAGAGGGGAGGTGACCTAATTTTAGGTGGAAGGGTTGGCTTTGGCTAAGAAGGGAAGAGAATATAAATTTTATGGGCACATGTGCAGGTATGTGAGTTGATGTGGCTAGCATTACCCTGGTTAGCAAAACCAGGCAAAGATATCTCAAGAAAACTACAGACCAATATGCCCTATGAAGATAGGTGTAAAAATCCTCCAGAAAATTACACGTGTGGTAGTTTCCTACGAATGCTATAACAAATTAACACTAACCTGGTGGTAACAGAACTGTATACTCTCACAGTTCTGGAGGTCAGAGATCCGAAATCAGTATCACTGGGCTAAAATCAATATGTGTGCAGAGCCACCCTCCTAGAGGCTGTAGGGTAGAATTTATTCCTTGCTTCTTTTAACTTCTGATGGCAGCTGCTATTCTTTGGCTTGTGGCTGCATCACTCCAATCTCTGCCTCTCTGGTCACATTGCCTTCTCTTCTGTTTATCTCTCTCTCCTTCTTATAAGAACACTTGTGATTGAATTTTGGGCCCACTTGGATACTCCTCAATAATCTCCTCATTTCAAGATCCTAAACTTAATCATATCTGTCAAGTGTTTGCCATATAAAGTAATGTTTCTAAGGGACCATTGCAGAATTCAAGGTCTTCATTGCAGACTCAAACTTTCCTTCTGGTGAATTTCGTTTCAAGGACCCTACTATCCCCTTTGTGAGTCTACTTTTCGCAGGACTCCTCAGTGCCCCAGGTATGTATATGTCACTGAATCCCCACCACAGACACTAGCTGAGTTTTTTCTTTAGAATGCTTCCTTCTGCTACTAGGTAGATTAGTTTAACATGAATAAAAGCTGTGAAACGAATACCATGTAGCACCATCTGACAGCCATGTCTACATCTCAGTTCTGGCTTACATGGGATCATTTTTACCCCAGAATGAACTGAGATATTATAAAAGTGCCTAGCCAAGAATTTGGTCCATAATAAAAGATCAGTAGTGTTCGTTATAATTTTTTAATGTTGATGAATTTCACCAACATGTGGGTAGGCATGCTCCCATTCCAGCATCTGAATCCTGCATGATCAATGTCTGGTGTTGCAGGAATCCCAGTTTTGTATAAAGCTCGCTTTCCTTTACTGCCTCTGTGAATCCTCAAGGGGTATTTTCCATATACCCATGAAAATGGAAGTCTTGACTGCCACACAGACCCTGAAGACCTCACTTCTGTCTCTGGAGCTAAGCTAATACTTTCTTACTAGCTTTTCAATTAATAGACTTTTACAGAGTTGTAAGTGCAATAATATGCAATTTTATATTCTTCGTTGTTGTTGTTTGTATCATTACAAAGTCTTTAAACTTCTTGTGGAAAGTTGTTTAAAATTACTTGAAGTAGACAGACTATAATTTATTTAGCAACTTCTCATTGCTGATCATTGTTATGTAAGGTAATAATCCCTAATAACTTTGTGTATAAATTTGTAATTATATAGGTGATAGTTCCTGGGACAGATTCTATAAATGAAATTGCTGGATTAAAATGTAGTGATTAACTTCCTTTGAATCCAAGTTAAGTTTCAATGCTATCTGGGTATGTTGGCAACTGTTACTAGTTATATATAAGTTATCACTTGGTACATAATAAGTTACCCAAACATTTAGCAGCTTAAAACAACAAAGATGTATGTCTCACAGTTTCTAAGGGTCAGAGAGGAGTTTAGATAGATGATTCTGGCTCAGCAGTTATAAGATTTCAGTCCTGCTCTTGACCAAGAACACAGTGATCTCAGGACTTGAGCGGAGCTGGAGAATCCAGTTCCAAAATGGCTCACCCACATGGCTGCTGGTAAGCCTCAGTTCCTTGTGGGCGATTGGACCGAGAGCCTCCGGTCCTTGCTGGTTCTTGGCCTGCAGCCTCCTGCAGCGCCTTGCCACATGGGTATTTTTCCGTGGGGCAGCTCACAGCATGGAAGCTGGCATTCCCAGAGCAAGTGATTAAGAGAATGAAAAACAGAGCAACCAAGATAGAAACTACAGGACATTTTAAAGACCTAGTCTTCAAAGTCACACACTGCCACTTTTGTTTCATTCTGTTTGTTAGACATGAGTCACTAAGTCCAGCCCATGCTCAAGGGGAGGGAAATCAGGCTTTAGTTTTGAAGTGGGGAGAGGAGGTGGTGACTTAAAGAATTTAAGGACATATTTTTAAAATCACCATAACCTAAGAGTTGGGCCTTCTTTCCTCTTCCCTCCTTCCTCCTTTCTTCCCTTTCTCCCTCCCTTTCTTCCTTTCTCTTTCTTTTTTAGTAGCTGAAGAAAAAAGATGGAAGTCCACCCCAGCCCCAGGTTCCTAGGAAGGATCCCCAGGAGACTAGATTAATAACCCCAAAGCAGCACTAAATTGGTAGAATTCTTTTAAAAGCCATGATAGAGCCCACATAGTCACCAAATCGTAGGTATTCCCAAAGGGTGTGATGACAGCACCTAAAGGGGGAAATTTCATTTATGGCCAGTCCCCATTGCTGGAACTTAAGATGCACATCCCTCCAGCAGAGATAATAAACAGGGTGAAAGAATCCTGAATAAGAGGGCTTCCATGGTCACAAACTTGCTAACAGTGGTGTTTGTGGACTTAAAATTATTAAGATTGGCATTCAATACCTAAGAGGAACAGATTAATTTTTAAAATTTATTTCAAGATAAATGATTTTTTAGAATGAATATGATAATGGTAGAGAAATTATTCCAAGAGGCAAGATGGAAAGAAGCTGCAAAAAATAAACTTGAAAACTTGTATGAAGCAACTTGTATGAAGAGAAAGGTTAATCTGCAGGAAAATGCTACAGTGGAAGCTCAGATTATTTGCAAGACTTGAAAAGACTCACTGGACCCTTATCTGCATTCTCCCTATCAAACTCTTACAGATAATGATTTTAGAAAGAGCAAGAAAATGATGTGCCTCAGAATCACTGAGCTCAGTGTCAGTGGGACCTTTAGCTACTTCAGTCTTTCTACCCCCTGGAAAGGGTTGATGAGGTGAGGTTGAAGGTGGCAGAGCTGCTTGTGGTATTAAAAACATCTGTCTACATTCAATAGGCTGCCTGTTTGTTTTATTGATGATTTCCTTTGCTGTGAAAAAACTTTTAAGTTTGATGTAATCCCATATGTTTATTTTTTCTTTTATTTCCTTTGCCTGAGGGGATTTATCAGTAAAAATATTACTGAGGGTAATGTCTGCAAATTTACTCCCTATATTTTCTTCTAGGAGTTTAATGGTTTCAGGTCTTGCATTTAAGTCTTAAATTCATTTTGAATTAGTTCTCTTATATAGTGTAAGTAAATAGGTGGTCCATTTTCATTTTTTTGCATGTGTTAGAACAATTTTCCCAGCACCATTTATTAAATAAACTATCTTTACTCCAATGTAAATTCTTACTTCCATTGTCATAGATTAAATGACCATAAATGGGGGGGGGGTGAGTGGGGCGGTGGATTGGGGGTAGGGGGTTGTCACTTTGAGGGGTATAAAGTATAACTATTGTACTGTGTTGCACACCTGAAACTAATTAAAATTAGTTTAATTAAAAAATTAAATTAAATTAAATTAAAAAAGAAATTTTCTGGGTAAAAAACAAACAAAAAAACCATCTGCCTACAGTTAGAGAAACCTTGAGCAAAGGATCATGTCTTTATAGGCACACACAACCTATATTGTTCTGTGACTGGGTATGAGAGAATAGGAGGAGGGAAACAGGTGAAGTGTAACTGCCAGGGGAGTCATCTTCTGTTACTGACAATAACACGGTGGGTAAGGAAGCCACCGAACTTGGTGTCCCATAAATCTAATCAAAGAGTAGAGTTAAGGCCAGCAAAACCAGAGAAGGTTCTGCCTAGCCCTGAAAGGAAAATGTTTCTGGAACAATATTCTGCAAAGTGGTGAATTAAAAATACACTTTGATGCTGTTAACAGAGAAAGGCCATTTTTCAGATGGATACATGTATATTCATAATCAGATTTAGTATTTACTGAGAACTTGAGTGCCGTGCAGACTGCTGAGTCTTTTACATGCAGTATCTCACTTCATTCTCACGACAACCCTAACCACTTAACACCATCCCCAATTGCAGATAAGAAACCTGAGTCTTATGTTGCACTCTAAGTAATTTTAACTCTTGTTCAAAGTCTCACAGCTGGCAAATGGTCAAGATGAGATTTGAATACAGAGTCTCAAGCTCTAGAACCCCTATGCTATGGGAACTAGTGTTGAATGATTTAGTTGTTGAAGCCTGACTTGATGGGGAGAGAAGAACAGAGTGAACACCCAAACTCAGAATAGACAGGATCTACGTTTCTGTCGCACATTCATTTCTCTTGTATAGATGGCAGAACAGCTATGGAAACCATGAGACCTTAGGAGTGATCTAGTGCTGATGACATTAGGTACCCTTATAAACCACCTCCCAAAAGGGGGTCGATGGAAAATTCCACTGTTCGCTGTGTACTTGATGTAAAAGCACCAAGGCTGACCTAGGGTGGGAAGGAGGTATTCTATAAGGAGCCATTGAGCAGGCAGGGACACAGGGGTGTCACCCTGATCAGAAGATGAAGAAGCGGGGTCATCTGATCAGATCTTTGTCCCCAGATGTTGCCTTGAACAGAAGACAGCGGCTTGTTCCAGGTCACAAGGGCCAAATCAATAAGGCCCAGCCTGAAGGTCTAGCCCCATTCTTGAAGGAGCCCAGAATGGAGAAAAGGAGGCTGTGGACAGAGGTGGTTAATCTACAGGGGATGTCACAAAGTTGCCCAGTGTCTTGGTCACGTGCACTCTTCCTGCTCTGTGTGGGCATGGAAGTGGCCAGCACTGCTCCTTTCAAGTATATGGGAGTCTGTGACCTTGGAAGGAAGCCAGAAGTACCATCGCACATTTCTCCAATGTCCCACTGTGATGTGTGGGTGGGGTGCAAAAGATCTTTACATGGGAAAGATTCTACAGAAGACACAGTGTCTCCTGTGTGTGCTTTGTACTCAATGGTTTATGCGTTCAGATCTTCCTTTTACTATTTTGTTTAGTAAAACAAACAAAAGCTGCCAAACCGGTTGTTCCCCACACGCTAACCCTGTGTCAAAAGTGACATCTAGGAAGTGTCTCCGAATGCGGAGATCCGATGAAATGATATCGGGCAATCTCCCTTATTGAATTGTTTTGGTACTGTGGCTCTATCCCCCGGGGTGATGCATGTGTGTGAAGGCACAATTGTGTTGGAGCACAATGGGGGACTTTCGGGAAAGCAGCTAGCAAGCACGTGACTCACAGACCATGAAACAAATAAGCTTCACTTCCTTGTTTGATTACTAATAAAAACTATGAGGTTGCTCGATTCGGGGCTTCAGTCCTCGAGATTGTGGTCCCTTGGCCCCACTTTCAATTTATTCTTGGCTACTATCTTTCCTAACCCTGAGCTACCCTTCTCGAATCCCACAGCTCTTGTTGTACCGGACGTGGCACTATTTATTAGTTGTTTGACCTTGAGACATTATTTAGGCTCTCTGATTCTAAATTTTGTCATCTTATAGATATGACAATTGCAGTGACCACATCATGAGATTGTTTTGAGACTAAGTGATGATGCATTAAAAACATTTAGCACAATGAATAACATATAAGGATCCAATAAATGGGGATATTGAAATACTTATGTATAGAAAAGAAAATGTTAATTTATGAGCTGGCACAATATTTCATATTTCATAAGAAGATATCTGAGCCTATTTTTTGTTGTTTTTTTAAAGCACAATGCCTTGAGAAGCTCTTTGGGTGGAAAAGATGAAATTTTGGGTAGAAAAGGTACAGAGCATGAAATGGATGACCTGGAGTTAGAGCATTTTAAAGATGTTTGCTGAGCTATGCTGTGCTGTGTCTTCTGTGCCTTTCTGTCTTCTGGAGTCAGCTACCTACACAGCCTCTGTCAGTGCCCTGGGTATAAGTCAGGGGAGTGCAGTCCTCAGCGCAAGTCTAACATGTGGGAAAGAGTGTTACAGAAGGATAGAATGCACAAGATATGAGATGTAGAGTGGGATTGGGAATGCTGCAAAAGTAAGGAATCAGAAGTAGGGAGGAGCAGGAGAAATGGAAACCTCCCAAGAATCTTGGGAGAAACTTTGGAGGGAGAATGGATATCAAGCTAGATGTAGCATGGGAGTTTAAGCAAATTTTCTTTAAATCTTGAATAAGAATAAAGTACTACAGGAGGCTCAAGGACTTCGACGACTTATAAAGAAGTGATACTTAGGTTACAATTACTGTTGGTTTGATTCCAAACTTAATTGTGTTGGTGAATGGTTGGCAAGAACGGTGATGAATCTTGAAGTACTCAGTTATTTTTGTTTTCATGAAGGCATTTGTATTTTGCTGAAGGAGGGTACAGTAGGCTGAAGAGCAGCTCCCTAAAGATGTCCAAATCCTAATATGTTCTCAGATTTGTGAATATGTTACATGGTAAAAGCGGCTTTGCAGGTGCAATTAAGTTAAGGCCCTTGAGATGAGATTATCCTGAAGTATTCAGGTGGGGCCAATGAAACCACAAGAGTCCTTATAAGAGGAAGGCATATGTCAGACTCAGAAAGAGAAGATGCAGAGTAGAAGCAGAGATCAGAGGGGAGAGAAGATGCTGCACTGCTGTGTCTGGAGATAGAGGAAGGGGCCACCAGCCAACGTAAGCAAACAGCCTCTCAAACCTGGAAAAGGTAAGGAAGCAATTCTCCCTTACAGCCTCCAGGAGGAGCGAAGGCCTGCAGGTGCCTTGATTTTAGCCCCGTGAAACTGATTTTGGAATTCTGACCTCTAACACTACAAGGTAATAAATTCGAGTTGTTTTAAGCCACTAAATTTGAAGTAATGTGTTACAACAGTGTTGCGTCTCTGCGCGGCTGGGTCTAGCTTCCTCGAGAGGACCGGCGGGGACTCAGAAAAAGAAATTAAAGAGCAAGAGACAGGGATAGTTTAAAAAGCAATGTGAGCCAGGGGACTCTGTCTGATGGACAAGAGCCCTGAATCTGGTCAGCTTGCAGCTTTTATTGAGTACAAACAGGGAAGGGGCTTTGTTCTTTCCGAGGTCTGTAAATCACATGTGTCACCCAAGAATTTAGCCAAATATCCCTATGCCTCACAGACCACCTCAGCTGAAAGACCCTTTGTTCAATACAACCTTGCCTCCTACGGGAACAGATAATGGTTCACTATGAGACTTAGAGGCAAGAATGCAAGGAGGACTGCTGTTATCTTCTTAGGAAGATTTCTCTCTTCTTTGGAAGGCTGTTAGCTCTGCAGATAAGGGTTCACAGGCCCTTAGGCCCCCCATGCTTCACCTCCTTGATTCCTCCAAGGGTACTCAATGACTGCGGCGCCTATCTTAGGCCGCCCTAATGTGCATATTTAGGGTCTTGCCCATCATTGGCTGACCTGCTCTCTCTCTTAGGGTCCCATGGGGTTTTGCCATAAAGATAGTGAATATCCTGTCCTGGTGAGGCCCTGCTGTTATGGGCGAATGCAGGGAGGCAAACAGCGGTGAGACTGCTGTGAGGCCACACAGCAGCAATAGGACACTAACACAGAGGGGAAGTTTTGAGTATGTGGGAAAGTGGAGAGGACAGTGTGTCCTCTGCCAGGCCCTGTGAGCTGTGGAGGGCTGGTGAAGGAGCTGTCCTGTTGGGGAGTTTGAGGGATGAGGGCAGGGGCAGTGATGCTGAGGGCTCTAGGTGAGACAATATGACAGAGCATGGAAAGTGGAGGGCTAGCAGTGCTCTTAGGCTAAGAGGTTGCTACTGGGTTTGTCAGCGGCCATTCTGGGCAGAGCAGAGAAAAGCTTCAGAGCCCATGAAGGGGGATGGGGTTGGGGGAGATGGGGCAGGAGAACCAGCAGTGTCTGTGGTGGGATAGGACTTGTTTGGAGCAATACTAGACATCCCTGAAGATTCCTCCAAAGACTTGAGGGACAGTGATAGAAGGGTGAATTTTTACATGAGCAGGGAAAGCCTGAGAGTTTGAATTATTATTGTTTCTGTTACTTCATGTATAGGGCCTGGAGAAACTTGGATAAGAGCAGTGTAAAAATCCTGATACATACGCGTGTAGTTAAATTGCGTTAGGGAATTTATTTATGCAGCTCCCAGGGATGGATGTAAGGCATGTGCTGCAGGCCTTTTAAAGGTGAAATGCATTGAGGCTATAAATGAAAAAGGTGCTGGTATATTGTGACCACTAGGTGGCCCCATTACTATGGGCTAGAGAATTTGTTTAGTGACCTCTGACCCCAAGGCTTGAAACACACCAAAATGTTTTTTGTGAGTTCAGTTATCTGAGTACTTGTATGCTCTGGGTACTATTTTTCTTAATTTGGTTTGCAGAGTTATATTAATACAGAAGCTTTCCCCCTTCTCCCCCCCCCCCCTTACTTGCAAGAGTTTGGTCATCAGCACCATGAACAGGGCTCTTCTTATCTATGAAGTCAAATGGTTCTGTGTTCCCTAGTAGGCTTAAGATGTGGAAGAGAAAAGGAGAATGGTATTGAAATTCTCATTTTCCAAAGATTTAATTTCTTCCTTTGGTAAGGATGGAGGACTTAACTCTGTTTTTCACTTTTTATGCTACTGGCCACAACATATTCATCTAGCCATCCACCTGGTCATCCAAGAAACGTTTATTGAGAGCCTATTATGAGCAAAATAAATTTCCTAAGCACTGTGGTGGGTGATATAAATTCACTTCCTTCCACTAACGTTTATAAAATTATTATACTAGGAAAATGTATTTGAGTTCTAACAACTGACAAAACATGACAAATCTTGAAACTCAGCCATTTTAAACTCACCATCCATATCTTCATACATAAAAAGAAATAACAAGTATCTATAAAATTGATTCAAAATACATTAGAAAGTCTTCTTAATGTGCAACAAAAAAGAAATGCAAATAAATAAATGAAAGCTACTGTAGTAGGATACTGTTTTGAAAATACTGGTAATACTTGAAAAATACTGACATGTTCTCCCTATTATCTTTATCCTTCCAGCGGTTTTGGCAGAAGGTTTTGCTTTGTCTCCTAAGTTCAGGTGCTGATATTTGAGAGAACAGTCCTCTGTTCATTATTTTTTATTGTCGTTGGTCTATGAGAGGCCCCTCTCTTATTTTTTTCCCCCTTTCATGCCTAATCCCCAGTCACTGTCCTCTCCCTCTCATAGACACTTACCCTACTGTGTTTCATATGTATCCTTGGCTATGCATGTATGTGTGAATGTAGCTCTGCTTTGTATATGTATTTCAAATGTGCTATGTGAAAGCTCCTTCTCTTTTTGAGTCCAGAATGGCTCTACCAGTTTAGGGAGGGGAGCAAAAACATCAGCTAAGCTTGAAGGCTACAAGCAGAAAGAACCAGGTAGGGAGATACTATTGGGTTGTCGGAAAAGTCCTAACGCATTTTTGCAATGAAAAACATAGAAAAAAATATGTCATGACTTTTCTGACAACCCTATATTTAAGGGAACAAACAATGAAGCCACTTGGCCTTGTCTTTTCTTTGTGTAAAGTTTTTATTACTAGTTCCATCTCATTACTTGTTATAGGTCAATTTAGAGTTTTTGTTCTTTCTTCAGTCAGTATTGGTAATTTGCATCTTTCTATAAATGTATTCATTTTATCTTGTTATCTAATACAGTTTAGTCATTTGTATTTTAATTATTATCAGTGATAGTTTTTGCTCAAACTTGAGCAACCACTAAATAACACCCCCCCACCGCAACTTCCATACCCATATATATTTATGCCTGTATTCTGTATTCCTAAAGGTTATTTGAAACCAGAAACTTTATCAGGTTTTTTTTTCATGATTTTGACTCCTCTGGATCAAATTTCCCTGAAAATATTCATGTCTTCTATTATTTCAGAAGAGTTTTCTTGGATATAATTTCAAATATACATTCTGTTCTCTTATTGAAGTTTTATTTTACATGGGGATTTCAATGATGTGTATGTTGCCTGTCTCTGACTATTGTCCATTTCCATTCTTTTTTTCTTTTTACATATTTTATTGGGGAATTGGAGGATGGGAACAGCATTGGGGAATTGGGGAAGGGGAACAGACAAGTTGCTGTCCTTTTGTTCTTCAGTCTAGTTGCGGAGGACGTTGCTTCACTGGCCCATGTTGGTATCGTCATTGCGCTCTTCCCGGGTGAGGCAGATCAGTCACTGGCCTCTGGATGGTCACTCACCGCAGCTATTGGCAGCTCACGCTGGCTGCCAGCTGCTCACGCTGGCTGCCGGCCACTCACTGTAGCCTATGGCAGCCCACTGCAGCAGGGGCTGCAGCCTACACCGTCACCGGGGCTCGCAGCCCAGCTCCAGGTGGAGCTGTTGTTCACCATCTTAGCTGTAGAGGGCAGTGTCATTGGCCTTCATGTGGGATCCAAACCGGAGCCGCTGGCATCCCAAGCCAACCAATGTGCCACTTGGCCGGCCCTCCATTATTTTTTTTTCTCATCATTTTTAACTCTTCATTTTCATTTCACTGTGTAGACCCACCTTACTTTTCAAATCTTCTATGTCCCTTATTATATATTCAGCATATCTATTTTTCCCTTCCAACTTTTTTTCTGTGAATGATGTTGTTTTCTCTTTCCTGATTTCTCTCAGCTTATGTTCTGTCTCTTTCTATTTCCTTGCAAAATCTTTGTTGAGCTGCTGGATCTCTGCTCCTTATTCTTACATAGCAGCAATTGCTTACTTACCATTTTATTTTTGTTGTTTTTTTTTTGTTTTTGTTTTGTTTTTTTGAGTGCAGTGTCACTGGCCCTCACATGCCATTTTCTTATTTATATTAAATATCAGGTGATAATTTTCATTTACTCACAGGTAACATTATTTTAATTTGTCAGTTAATTTTCCTGTTCTTTTCTTCTCCTTTTCCTTCCTCTTTTTCTCCTTCTAGTATTTTTATGTGGGTTCTGGACAGATTTTCTTTTGAAAATTCATCGATGAAACAGGTCATTTCCTCTAGTCATTTGTAGGAATTTGGGGGAGCGAGAGAGGACCCAGGCTGTGTGGCAAAACAGCCAGATAGCAACCATAAGATTGGTTGGTTTGTTGAACAAGATCAAGTCCCTCTTGTGTTGCTGCAGAGGTAGGCTGCTTCATTAAAAATGGCCCCTTTGTGTGAGTCCCCTTTTGCTTTGCCTGCACCAGTATCTGGATCCAAACTGAATTCCTGCAGTTAAGGTATGCTCCTCTTCTGACTCTTATAAACCAGGGCTATAGTTTTTATACCTTAGGGTGTGCACCTGTGTTTCAGGAAATGTACTTTTATTTCTGGATCTTTCCGGCTATTCAGCAGCATTTTTTTTCTCTCTCTTTCTGCTTTTTTTGTGGTTATTTGGCTATTTGATGATCCCCATTGCTTTTGAAAGCCCTTTCACTGATTTTATGATTTGGAGTTTAACTGTCTTCTAGTTTTGCCCAAAACAACTTTAATGCTTCTGTGTCCCTTTTCCCTCATTTGCTTTGGGATGACTTCCAGAAAGAGAAGGTAGAAATGCCAACTTTATGTCACCGTTTTGAAACAAGACATTTCTATCTTAAATTTGGACACTTCTAATCCATGCTTTCTTTCCCACCCCCAACCTTACATTCGTTTCATTTGTAGTTTATCTGTGTTCACAGTTTCACCTGAGGGAATTACTATTTAATTGTCATCTTTATCCCTGGCTTTTTTCTTTTTGGTTACTTTTTTCCTTTGGCTATTGTCAGCTTCATATGAATATTCCTAAGAAACTTTCATTATTATTGTCCTTCTCTGTATTTTTATGTTCCTGATTTTGGTTAGTGGTGTCACAGTTAGCTCAAGTAATCTAGCTGAAAATCCTAATCATATTTGTGCCTTTTTTTGTCTATGCTATATTTAAAATAACTCCTGCCTCAGTGTCTCCTTTCTATTTCCACTGATACCTCCCTAGCCTGGACCCCACCACACCTGAATACCGCAGATGTTTTTTCCTGGTTGTTTTATCCAATACCAGTTCAGTTACTTACTGTGTCAGAGTTAATTTCTTTAAATACATCGCATCATGTTATGTCTTTCCTCCAAATCCTCTCTGGTTCCCCAACGCAAACAGAATAATCTCTTTAACCTTCCATAAATTGTTATCTGAACTCTCTAGCAACATAAAATTATTTGTTGTTTCCTAAAAATATTCTTCATTCCTTTATTACCATAACTTTGCTTATCTTTTGTCCTTTACCTGGTAGGCCTATTTCTTCATCTTTATTTGCTGATGTCTTAGCTGGCTTTCACGGTTCTGCTTGATGAAGTCCTTTCAAAATATCCAATTGTAGTTAATCATTTTTTTCCCCCATTCTCTTCCAATTCTTATTTTTTTAAACTTATTTGTTACACGCGTCATTGCATGTCATGCATGTGTGCCTTCCCCATTACTCTGTGAGTTCCTGCAACACAGGAGCCATGCCTTTTTTAGCTTGTATGATCCACATCACATAATATAAGTCCTTGCATAGTGGATGCCATTGCTTGATTTAAATTAAGTTATGCTAACAAATATTTGTAGGTATATCCTAGTGGATATATATCTATACATATATATATCTGTCTCCATCTATATCTATAGAGATAATTTATTTATAGAGAGAATTAATTTATTATATTACATATTAATAATTTTTTTCTTTATTTTTAGATTATACTTTAGTTGGCAAACTCAAAAATTAACAACCACTTCATCTCTCCTCAACCCCTTGAAGAAGGCAGTTCCCCAGAGACAAAAAGGCTGAGGCTCAGGGATCATCCACCATGTCCAGGTTTTAAGCTTAGTAAGCCATGGCCTTGTGGTCAGGCCTCCAAAGCTCTCAGAGGCAACAGAAGGAAGTGAAAGGAAGCTTCCCTTCATAGAAATCCTCCTTCCCCCTCTTTCCCAATACCCACAACCTCCCCACACCCCCAATCTAAATTAAAAAGATAATAGAAGAGAATGCATGAGTCACACACACACACACACACACACACACACCCTTCCTTTCAGCCAAAGAGCTGCAAAATCTGTCTCTGAAAGGAGGACAACTGGCAACACCAGTCAAGGCTTGGGGGTCCAAAGTGATGGCATGAATCATGTGAGACTGATAAAAACCCAGGGAGAAAATATTTCACTTTTAGTTCATTACCAGGTCTCCAGTGAACTGGTTTTAGTTCTAAGAAATCCCCATTTCCACAAAAGTAGACTGTGGCTTCTGGGCCATTGGCTTTGGGAAAGGTTTCCACTGCTGAGAAGACAATGGTGTGTGTGTGCGGGGAGGGTAGAGCAGGGCAGAAGGGCAAAACCTTTGGGGGGGTCTGGGAAAGAAGGTCCCCACCCTTGGCTAGTAAAATATATCATATTACATATAATATATAATATGTTATATTACATATATATAATTATAAGTATTATTTATCATAAAACATGTCATATATGATATATATTTAAAGATTTTTATAATTCTGATGTTCTAATGCACTTTTAGTATATTTTTAAAATTTCATTTTACAATTTTTGTAAAAAGCTCCTAGATCTATCTTCCCAATTTCTTGAGAAACTTGCATGCTGGGGTATATTTCTCCCAGTGAGTAGGTTATCAATAGAGTTAACAATGCTTAGCTTGTTATGGTGGTGACTGCCCTTTCTCTACAATATATTCCAACTTGTTCAACTTTCTTTCTTTTTATTTCTCAAAGCACCAAAAGCACAAGGTCGTTGTAATTTTGCTGAGTTTTCCTGACAATTTGGGGTTGTAGAGAACTGTTAGAGCACCCAGCACAGATAGCTCCCAGCCACCCTTGCCATATGGACATCATCACCAGACATCCTCCTTAGGATCTTGCCTGCTGATTTCTTGCTCTTCTATCTGTTCCCAGCCACCAGTGATTTTGCAAAATACCTTTCCATAATTCCATAACTCTCAAAGTGGTTGTCTCTTCTATCTGTTAGGGAAAGTGTCAAAATTCTTGTTGCTTTATATGTCAGGATGCTTTTGGTTGAGTACAAAAAACCCCACTCAACGTGGCTTACATCATAAGGATGATTAATACACATCAAGTCCAAGGGAGAGAGGTTCCAGACATAAAGGTTTGTTGGGAGCCGTCAGCACCCCAATATGTGACAAGGTTTCATGGTCAGTTATAGTCTCCATTTCTGTGAGCCCATGTGCCTTTCCTCGACATCAGTTCTTATGGGAGACAGTACACTCACTGCATTTATGGCAAGTCCCTGTGGTACCCCAATGAGAGATGGCTATGCAAGTCAATGACGGGTAAGATTTCCTAAAGGGGAAACAACCCAAGTCAGGCTGTAGCCCCATGGGGATCCCAGGACTGAGAAAGAGGGGACTCAAGCCTCTTGTAAACAGAGGCTTAGACCTCTGGCCATGTAGGCCAAAAGCCTGTCTGAGAGAAACTGATAATAACATCAGTCCATTGAGCTTGCTTGCCTAAGATAATCACAGTGAAAAGTCTCCTTGGAGACTAAAGGTCTCCAGGCCATGAGAGTTCCGCTAAGAGAGACTTGCTAACCATGAGCTATGTTAATCAATAGCCTTAATTGGATTCTTTGCCTGGTACATTGTTGTAGCAACAGACACTGAAGCTTTGACTGAGAAATGGATGCTAATAGCTCAAGTATACACCCTGTGAGTCTTACTGCTTGAATTTGGGACTAGATAGTCAAGGTAGTCATGGTAACCATTCTTTAGGTGATATGTAGAAACTGAGTCTGGGTCACAAAGAGATTATCATAGATGAGATTACCCTTAAATGTAGAAAAGGTCACAGTGTGCCCTGGGGAGAACAATTACAAGGAAGTAAAGACTGTAAAAGTCTTAAGAAAGAAAAATACATCAAAACTATGTGGAACTTAACTTGTGATTGGATAATTGTCAAAAGTCCCTATAAAAGGGGACATGCTGTAACAATAAAGTGTGACACTTCTTCTCTGAAACTCCCCCGGTGTCTCCCCTCCCTTCTTTCCCCTCGCTGACGCCGTCTCCACCTGAGGGAACCCCTGGACTCGCGGAGGCTGGTCCCCCGCAAAGGTTTAGTGATGCCATCAAGGACCCTGTTTTTTTCTGGTTTGGTTTTCTTCTCTGCAATTCCGAGTATGTTGCCTTCTTTCTCAGACTACTTTCTTCACAAAACATTTGCAGCAGTTCCAGGCATCATAATTAAACACAATATCCAAAAGTACAGAGAGATTATCTTATCTAGTTTCTTCTTTTTAAGAGAAAAGAAACACTTCTTGCAGAACCTCCAAGCAGAATTCCCTCACATTGTCCATAAGAAGCCCCACCCCTCATCCATCACTGACTTAGATGGTCAAGATTTACTCCTGAATTAGGGATATGCCCACCCTTGCATGAGGGTAGAGACACAAATAGTCAGGATTTTGTTAGTGTGAAAGAAGTAGGGAATAAATTTTGCATAGGCAGCCAATAGTGCTTGCATACTTTATTATATATTATCATTTAATTTTTTTTTTTGCTGTTCTTTAAACTTTTTCTTCCTAAAAAGGTGAATGGAGGAAACTCACGTTATAATCATGCCAACATATGAGGTAACTTCTCTAAAGAAGCATGCAGTGTTTTTGTTTGCTTATTTTGTTTTGTGTGGAATTCTGCCTTCTCCTTAGGCTCGTCCCCTCAAACTGCAGCAATTAGTTATTAAGTGACATGCCTTCTTATTGTAATTAAAAAAATTAATTTCTCTTGCATTTTCCAAGATATTAGCGAGAGGTATACTATCTAAGTCTTTAAAATTACCTTCTTTTTTATATGGGAAATTTCCTCATTCTTGTTATAAGAATCTGTAAGAGAACTTGTGTCAACTGAGTATCATATTTTTAGCCTCATCACCTTAAAATCAATTCAATATTTTGTCCTTGCTCTTATTTAGTGTTGATAACTTGATCAAGTCTCTATCTGTTTGAGAGAAAGTTTCTTCATGTGCTTGGGCATGTAGATAATAACTGCTTATTCCAAAGTGTTAAGGCTCTGCAAAGCTGATGGGGCATTTTTCTTTTAACACATGGAGTAATAATTGTATGATTTGAGAAAGTTTATTTTGCCTGGTCTTCTTAATTGTGACTTACTTAAATCCATGATAATAAAAGACTTTCTTTGATTGAATGCACAAAATAAATAATAAATAATGCTAATAACTAAGAATTGCTCATCATTATATAAAAAAATGCATCGAAACCTATCTTTATAGTCTATTTTCAATGTCAATATATTTTAGCATCACATTAGTGTTTTCAAAAGGTATTTTGTGTTGTCTTTATAAAATACCAGGATAAAGGTAAAAACTACAAAGACTGGAGTTTATTGACCATGTCTGTATATTTCCTTTTTATGACTCATAATCTCAAGATCTTGAATATCATAAAATTCTCAGGTCATTGACTCTTACAATTTTATGGGATGCAAAATAAAAAGTAAATTGAGCAAAGATATTTGTGGGATAATATAAACATGGAGGAATGTAGAATTTAATCCCATAGCCAGATCAGATCTTTCTCACAACCCTAGCCAAAAATATGTGTGAATTACCTGATTATCAAATATAAAAAAGGACAATGAAATTAGGAGTCTACTGCTTGACTAGATGTTTACCCACCTCACTGCAAGTGTGAGTCCAGGGATCATCTACAGGAAACATTTATTTGGGGGTCATATTTTATTTTATTTTATTTTTTTCTGAGGGCAGTGTCACTGGCCCTCATAAGTGGGACCCAAACCGGGGCCGCTGGCTTCCCAAGCCAGCGCTTAACCGCCGTGCCACTCGGCCAGCCCCTGGGGGGTCATATTTTACATGGTCAGTATCTTAGTCACTGTAATTGCAAGTTGAGCTATTTGGGTTCTAACACTAAATACCTTTATGATTGTCCTAATAGTCTGGACTTTTTCTCTGACTATCTATATCACAACCTGTCACTCTGAGTTTTTGTTAACCCTATTCACAGGCATTATTTGTAGAAGGTTTGCAGAAAATTTGTGAAGAAGGCTTCCCCAGAGATGACCATAATATGTGGTTTACAAACATCACGTACGTTTAGCTTCTGGATGATGTGACAAATTTTCTAATATTGTTCAGTTTGCTAAGTAAACAAAATTGTGCAATTCTTACTTTCATCTTTATTTTGGTCTGCTTTTGACTTACTTTTTCAAACACAAGTACTCTTTTCTATGCCTCACACTATTTGGGGGGTTATCACTTACTAGGTTTCAGAAAACCAAAGAATTTTTTTCAACTCTTATTCTTCTCATAAAAGTTTATGAATTGGAAATGAAAGATGACTTAGTAACCTGGAAAAGGATTTTATTTCATTAAAATGGGATCTGTTTGAGAGCACTCAGTAAGTGACTTTAAATTTAAAATGATCCCTTAGGAACTATATTAGTTTATAGACTGGATCATTTCATCATATGAAATATAGGTAGACATAGGTATATGTGTGTATGTACACACACACACACACACACACACACACACACACACAGTTTTGAATTGAGTACATTTTTATTCCAAGCTTTTAAAAAACTATGGTTGATTAACAAGTCAGTTTGATTTATATAACATTTCGTTGTCAGCAGACAAATTATGACTTTTTAAAGTTCAATCTGATCAACATTTATTAAACTGTACAAGATACTAGAAAGAGTAAGAAACAGCTTTTGTCCTCAAGTAATTACTGAGGGGCATTTTACAAGTGAAGTTAAACAGAAGGTGGGTGGAGAAATATGAATACAAAAGGATAAAGGAGTTTGGTGTTGAAAGGGGAAACAAATTACCTGCAGTGTAGAACATCAGGAAAGTCTCAAGGAGTACATGGCCTTTTGAAATGAGCCCTATAGAGGGGATGGGAGGATACTACATATCAGATATTACAAGTTTCTCTTTTCACTGTCATCACTACTTTTCTCTCCCCCGTTCCTCCTCCCAAGCCTCTCTTTCTTTACCTACTAATAGGACACAGGTGAATTTGAGAGTTTTTTGTTTTGTTTTGTTTTGTTTTTAAACACGTGGGGTACTAATGTGGGCTGAAGAATTGCTGGTTGAATTAAAAATAAAACAAAAATTACTAGGGTCTTCAGATTGTATACTTATGTCTTTGCTTCCTCCTTGCTGTGATTCACACTTAGCTCCATGAGGCCAAAGTTTGCTCACCATTGTACACACAGAATCTGCACATTGCACAGAGAAAAGGAAACAAAACAGCAAAACAATGACCTACTATTTTGAAAACACAAAAACCTATGTCCTACTGAGGTCTATACATTAATCTTATCAAATGAATAAAATATATTTGTGATAATTCCACAAGAAGTAAAACTAAGGGGAGAATAAGAAGAGAAAATGTTGAGTATAAAATTTCATTCAGGCCCATGAATATTTGAAATTAAATGATAATACTTGAATTCAGGTCATTGTCTATCAATGATGAGAAGAGTCTTTGGAATACACACCAGTTACAGAAATTTGGTCCTTAGTCTCCTCAGTGTGCCGAAGTTTACAGGCAGGCCCCCATAGAACTCTCCATACTTAACATTTTCTTACTAAAAATGACTTATTTGGGCCGGCCGAGTGGCGTGGTGGTTGGGCACAGGCTTGGGAAGCCGGCGGCCCCGTTTCGGGTCCCACATATGAGGGCTAGTGACACTGCCCTCAAAAAAAAAGACTTTTTTTTAATACCTTAACTGTATAGAATATATGTATCAGTATAAGAATTTTTTATACTGTATAAGAATTTTTATTCACACTACTTAATGTAACTTTTCATTCATTTCACCTTATCTATTGAAATTCCTTTTCATATTTAATTGTGCTTGATAATTATGTAGTTGAATCTTCTGAGCAAGGTATTAAAGAAGCATTGATTCTACTTGTTTCCTCTGCCCTAGTCTCTTCCTCCTACAGGATACTGCTTTTAATCTTTTTAGGATTTCTCTGTCTACTTTATAAATAACACATATATATGTATATATAAACGTATGTAATGTTATATATATATTCCTCTACCTTTTCCTAGGGAGGAAATGATAGATTATACACAATTTTCTCTACCTTACTTTTTTATTTTATTTTTTTAAAAGATTTTATTGGGGAATTGGGGGAGGGGAACAGCGTTGGGGAATCGGGGAAGGGGAACAGACAAGTTGCTATCCTTTTGTTCTTCAGTCTGGTTGTGGAGCACCTCGCTTCACTGGCCCATGTTGGTATCATCATTGCGCTCTTCTCCAGTGAGGCAGATCAGTCGCCAGCCACTGGACAGCCAATCATGGCGGCTTTTGGCAGCTCATGCCGGCTGCTGGCCACTCACGGTACCTTTACAGCAGCCCACTGCAGCCTCACTGCAGCCTACTCCCTGGCCGGTGACTCTCAGCAGCCCAGCTTTAGGTTGAGCTGTTGTTCACCATCTTAGCTGTAGAGGGTGCAGCATTACTGGCCCTCATGTGGGATCTGAATCAGGGGCCTGCTGCTCAGAGCTGGTGTCCCAAGCCAGCTGTTAACCAACGCGCCACTTGGTTGGCCTTCTACCTTACTTTTTCTATGTAACAGTGTATCCTAGAGATAATTCTGTAGTAAATATAACATGTTAAACCAAATGATTAAGGAAAAAAATTGAGTTACATTCCAAATAAAATTAAAATCACTTGTAGACTTCCTGAAAAATATGTCAGTATTCAACAAATGTTTCTGTATGCAAAAACAGTTGTTTATTAAACAACTGTATTAATTATTTGGTAACCAAAAAGTAATGTTTTAAGCATTTACATCCTCATATGATAGTTTGTTGCATATATATGTATGCATACATATATACTTACACTTTAGTGAGCTTTTGTTACATTTTATAAAGTTGGGAAGGGTTTTGGGTTGATGTATAATTTGTTAGCTATAATTTTTCCTTATTGAAATACTCAGATATATTCTCCAAGTTAGTGTGGTCACACAGAACACCTGATTTTCAGGAAGGGGTTACTGATAATAAGAAGATACTTGTATTTTATTTCTTTCTCTAATTTGCCAGTGTGTTATGATTTTGCTACCAAACAGTAGATGGCACTCTAAGTATGTATTTATTAGAGGCCAAATTAATTTATAATAAACTTCAACATGTACTTTATATCATTTAATATTTGAAATTGTTGTACCTATTGTTCAAAAAGGAATGGACCTTTACCTGAGGTCTAAAAATATATTTCTGATATATTCAGAATTTCTATTCAAAATTTACTTGAAATACTATTAGTCTTAACTACTAAGGGTTTTTGTGTAAAGATGATGCTACTGGTACAAAGTCCACACTTTTACAATTTAATGCATTTGCTCGGTTGAGAGCAGTTCCATATCCTTTCAGTTGATCAGGTCAAAAACATTGAAAGTATTCTTTTTTTTTTTTTTTTTTTCCATATGTGGGAACCGAACCGGGGCCGCTGGCTTCCCAGGCCAGCGCTTAACCACCGTGCCACTCGGCCGGCTCTTGAAAGTATTCTTGACTCCTCTATTTCCAGCCTGTCATGAAGCCCTGTTGGCTCCTCAACTTCAACATGCACCCAGAATCTGACCATTTCGACTTTCACTCTGATTCAATCAATTATCATCTCTTACTTGAATTTTTGCAATAGCCTTCCATCCCATTTCTCAGCCTCCTTTCTGACTATCTTACATTCTGTTTTCAGCAGAACAGCCAGAGTGGTCCTGTCAAATTGTAAGTCAGTTTTTGTTACTCTTCTGCCCCAAACTCTGCAGTGGCTCCACATTTCACTCAGAACAAAGTCAAAGTCCTTACAATAAACTGTAAGGTCAATAAGATATGGCCCTCACCACATCGTTGAGCTCATCTCTTACTCCTCTTCCTCCCTCTCATTCCATTCCAGCCATCCTGGCCTCTTTCTTTTTCCCCAAACACAGCAGGTGCTCTCATGCCTTAGGGCCTTTGCATTGGCCATTCCCTTTGCCTGAAGGATTCCCTCATTAGTATTTACATGGCTTTCTCTCTCATCTCCTTGCTTTCTTTACTTCTCAAAATGAAGTGTATATTGAGGATCCTATTTACAATTTCAAACTGTATCCCTGGCCCCAGCAGTCCATCTACTCTATTTTTTCCAAAGCCTATATCACTTTTGATATAATATTCATTATATTTATTTTCTGTACTAACATATAAACTTCATATCTGGAGAGGGAATTGTTTTTTTGGATCATTTCTTTATTAGTGCCTAGAACAGTGCCTGGCATATTGTAGGTAATTAATAAATACTTGTTAAATGAGAAAGTTAAGGGGGATAGTGCACCATAAACTTTTTAGTATTTAAGTTCTTTAAATATCACTTAATTTTCACTTAGAAACTATCACTCATTTTGAAGGATGACTCACTGTTATAATGTTTATTTATTTTTTCTTTTAACTCTGATTGAACCAATGGTGGTCTTACTAGAATGAAATTCCAAACTACGAGACAGCTAGCCTAGTTAAAAATACAACTCACACAATTTAAGGTGTAACAAATAGGTGCCTAGTATTTGAGAAATGTTTAATTACTTGAGTATCTTTAATTACCTTGTAAAGAAGAAACTGGCATTAATTGGGCTGCTAACATGTATGTAGACACTATAGGCCTTTCTGATATACATTATCATTCACTCTTTGCAACTCAGTGAAGTAGGTATTGCCCTAATTTTGTTGACTGGGAGGTTTTGGCTAGGGAAGATAAAATTACAGGACCAACATCACACACTAGCTGGTAGCACAGTTGGGATTCAAACTTACTTTTTTTTTTTTTTTTTTTTGAGGGCAGTGTCACTGGCCCTCATACGTGGGACCGAACCTGGGCCACTGGCTTCCCAAGCCAGCGCTTAACCACCGTGCCACTAAGCCGGCCCCTTACTTTTTTTTTAAATTAAAGTTTATTGGGGTGACAATTGTTAGCAAAGTAACATAGATTTCAGGTGTCCAACTCTGTAATACATCAGATATGTATCACATTGTGTGTTCACCACACAGTCAGTTCTCCTTTCATCACCATACATTTGATGGCTTTTACCCACATCTACTACTCCCCTCCCTCCTTACCCTCTGGTAACCACTAAACTATTGTCTGTGTCTATGAGTTTTCTTCATTCGTTTTTCTTGTTCTTTTGTTGTTTTGATTCCTAAGCTCATGGTCTTTATGACACTCACTACCCTGCCTCCCTTTTAAAAACTTTTTTAAGAGGATATATATAGTAAATATATATATATATATATATATGGTTAAAATCAGGTAGTCCCATGATTCTTGAACATTTATAGCTCAGAGGCCCCTCAGCTTCTGGACTCACCTCTAATTTCAATCTGCTCTGGGATGAACTTGACTTTATTTGATTTTAATTTAGATAAAAATAGATTAAAAAGAAACTCTGGTGTTAGGTCCTTTTTACAGACCCTAGATCTGGACAAGCAGAGGCTGAATATTTCAAGCCTTGTTATACCCTGAACCTTTTAGTCCTTTTGTAAAGAACGAATCTGTTTAACTGGTACAATAAAATTATCCTGGTAAGAGGGCTGGCCAAGTGGCTCAGTTGGTTAAGAGCTCGCTCAAGAGTGCAAGCTGAGCTCTGAGCAACAGCAGTTCGATGCCCAGCCTGAGCTGAGCTGCAGCTGAGCTGCCATCAGGTGGCAGGATGGCTCAGCTAAATGAAAAAAAACAAAAAACAAAAAGATTATCCTGATAAGGACATAGGCAGTTTGGTTACTTTGACCACTCTAACGACCAATCTTAATTTTGAGTCCCATAAAAAAATTAACCTAGCTCACGACCTCATTTGGATGGGAAAATAATAATAGAACAGAATGCTTTTGTCTGAAGTAGATTCTCCTTCCGGTCCCAGACTCTGGCTGATAATGACTCAAAGGGCAAACAAAGCACTGACACAGTGCACGCAAACATCACACGCTTGTCTGGCAGCGAAATGAAGCCTCCTTGCTCCCACGCCTGCTCCCACACCTGGGTCTCTGCAGATGGCTGATGATCAGATGGAGCCCAGGTTCTCCCCATAAACATTATGGAGCAATACTGTCAGGAAGTGTCCCAGAGTCACAGAAAGTTCCTTCCTCTCTCATGCCCCGATGTTAGTAGAGTGACTTTTTAGACTTGAGGATGTTTCACATCACTTTTATTTTGAAATCCCATGTCTTCAGACAGCTGGGGAGTGTTAACGACCGGCCACAGTGCCCAGGTCTGCACGTCCACTCTCCGCAATTCTGAACAAGGGAAACATCCTGGGATGAGGTTCTCACAACACAAAGACACTATACAGCCTTGGGAGGATCCTCAGTGGGAAAGGAGCTATTTTTCAACTTGGCTTGGGACCAAGTGCCAAAAAATGTGAAGCCATTGATTATGTATTACTCCTTTTGGCCCTAAAGTAGAAATTAAACAAACACACAAGAAAATCTTATTATATTTTCCCCACATTCTTTCCCCAGATATATTGTTTAAATTTGAACAGGCCAACGAAAGGTCCCATGGGAATGACACTTCCCACAGCTTCTTTGCTTATAAGAGATTCAATGCAATTCTCTGGTGACTGAGAGGTCAACTTAAGGCTGTAATTTCACCATAGAAGTCCTTCTATGCCATTATTTGGGGGATGGGAAGGAAAAGGAGAATAAATCCCAAATGTCTATACATTGATTAAACATCGTCCTGTGTGGTATTGAGTCTAGCATTATTTTCATGTCATACTTGCCTATGCCTGTAACACCGAGGCCTGGTGACACAAGAGAAGAGATAAGGAGGGCTGAGATATGCTATGGTGCAACTGAGTGAGACCAACAGCCACATATTAAGATCCACATTCTAGGATCTAAGCTAGTTGTTGAAGATTCAAAGCTGAGTTACATTCAGTCCTTGCCATGAGCTTTACCATCTAAGCAGAAAGAATGGTCTGGAATTTAAACATGATACCTCACAAACCAAAAGCAAGAATCAAATTTAGAGCTGGTAGATATGATGGATTACTGTACAATTCTTTCAACACAGTGATACTACCTTTGTGGGCCAGTATGAATCATAGGGCTGAAATGACTTCGCAATTTCTGCTACTGACTGGCTAGACTAATGAATCATCCAAAGCAAATTGAAATAGAGATGCAGTGTACCTAGGAGATAACTCATATTGTTATGTGTCTGTTATACTCCTATGAGACTGAGATCATGCTCCCTTCTAAACAGAAAAATATTTGGAGTATGGATAAAAGTGGAAAGGTTCAGGGAGGTATTCTGTTTCTTTAATAAATGTTGCTGTTTTCATCATTAAATTATCAGAGCTCTGTAGGGTCCCACAACTCTAAGATTTCTAAGAACGAGAAAGATTTGATTGCTTTTATGCTATTGAGGATGCTCTTTACTTCATATAAAATCTTGGTAGCTATCTTTTGAGCCGCAGACTTCAATCTACGGCAAAGCCTACTGAGAAATTTATTGAATGTTACTTTATGCCATATCCTAAATTAAGTGCTTGTCTGTATATCATTTACTCTCTGTAATAACTCTCTAAAGAAGGTAATATTGTTCCCGTTACTCAGAGGAAGGAATTTTAGAGATAAGCTAATTTGCCCAAGGTTACTCATCAACTAAATGGTGGCATTGGATGTTGATGTTATAAACAGTAACCGAATATGAGGAAATAAAAAAAGTGCTCAAATTAAAAAATCATCACAAACATAACTTGTTATGTAAAAGCATTTTTACTTTATATGTAATTGCTACTTGAGAATGTCTTTGCGTTTTCCAGAGTAGTCTTGAATTTCACAAAGCTTTACATCCAGTTTTATCAATGTACTAATTATGGTCAAACACTTTTTTCAACAAACAAATGATTTGGGGAAGAAGCCTGGCAAGTTAAGAAAAATCTGTGTGTGTGTATGGGAGTAAGTGTGTGTGTCTGTGTAATTCTTCCTGTCACAGGAAATCAACCAGTGCTTTCTTGTTGACATAATTTCTGCCAAGACTTTTAAAATACCATATATCTAGAATATATGTTCTATCCAACAGACAGGGAATGGGGATAATTTAGTAGTGCTGTTTGAATGAGAAACAGGAAACCAGGCTTAAACATATTAGATTATATGACTCAATTAGCCTCAAAGGCTATATATAGAACATGCCTTTTCTTTTGCTATGCCTTAATAGACTTCTTTCTTTATTCATTTTCCAGTGCATAAATTGCTTTTGCACTATAAAGAAAGTATTTGTTTAGTAAAAGTGTAGGTAAGAATTAATTTTTAATATAGCAATAAAATCCTACAGAGCACAAAAATTTAAAAAAATATATATATATTTAAATACACACACACACACACACACACACACACCCCTACACAATCCTTAGAAAGAGCATATGAAAACCAATTAGCTTTGTGCCTGTCATGAATCATCACTGTCTTTTCTGTTTTTAATCCCTACCAAGGTTGGAATGAGAATGACGGGAAACAAGCTCAGCCTCTGAATATGTGTTCTGGAGACCTATGAGTATTTAGTTGTACCTCACTTAGTTTATTACCTCATTTCACAGATCCATAACACTTGGAGGAAATAAAACAACTCCCTTTGAGGTCCTGTAGTTATAAACAGGAATCAGTGTAATTCCAAGGTACAGGGATAATATGTTTATTGTCTTTTAAATGATAATGGTAACATTGACTTTTAATATAATATTTAAGAGAAGAATCTGAGGGGTATGAACGTGCATCTGCCATAGGCCTTAACCCCAGTCATGTGGACAGAGCTGGTTCACACTGGGGAAAATAATCCAGAAAGATGCAACACAGAAAGATGCAAAAGTGAGAGGGACACACACACACACACACCCACCCACCCCTGGTGACACTGGATTTATGGTCTAGTCCCTATGGCCCTGTAGCTGGTCTGACTCCTGGTTTCCTGATGCCTGACTTCTCATTTTTAATTCTGCAACCAGCACCAATAGCTTTCCAGTAAATATCATTTGTTATTGTTGCTGCTGCAGTGTTTGTTGTGGTTTTTGCTAAGTTAGCTCAAGTTGAGTTTTTGTTATCTGCAGCCAAAGGTCCTTATACGTACAGGACCATTTTCATCTCAAGAGCTGAAGTATAATCTGAGCTCTAGAAATCGTGGGATAAAGAAAACAATCACAGAGTATTGCCCCAGTCTTCAGGGGCTGAACATCTGAACATCAGAAAGCCTAGAAGAGTCCATGATAGTAGTGCTAAATATGAGATAATGCTATATATTATTGTTTGCCTGGAAAGTCCCAGTCTACCAAATGTCCTGGTCACCTGTCAGGCTTAGCATTCGTCTTACAGTTTTTATTTTCTAAATAAGCATTATTATTGACAGTTGCATTAAAACAATCCAGCATTAGGTAGTGTGTAAGACATGTGTGCAGTGAAGCTTCTTCTTAGTATGTGATTAAGCCTAAAGTACATCCAGCACCATCCTGTTTCTCTTTTAACCCATTCCATATGTAGTACAACTCACATATCTCTTTAAATGGCAGTATGCAGAGTGATGAAAACTGCATCTAAAGACTGCAAACTCTTGCAAGTCTCTGGTGATGGTAGAGAAGTGTTCAAACTTGCTGTCCTAGCCAACCACTTAAAGGACCTGTCAGTTATGCCATAGGCCATACATGCTATTGTCTGCAAGAGGCAGGAAGCTGTCAGACCACCAGTTAGCTTAGATGTACATGAAATATATGCAGGCAGGTATAGCTGTAGCAGTCTTCTTGTAGCCAACTGGTCTTCAGTAGTCTCCATAGAGTCTGAACACTTTTTCTCCAGTTGTTTTTGTTATTATTGCATGGTGGACGTCTGCAGCTACTTATTTACATTTTGTTTGGTAACACTTTAGTATTTTGTAATAAATGGTGAGCTTCAAAAAGTGCATATACATTGAAAATGAAATACTGATTTCCGATTATCAAGACCATGCATGAAGAATACGTAATCTGCAGAAAATGCTTATTGACATTTACCATCACCAACTATATGATCACCAAGATACAATCTACTGAAGGAGAATCAGCATCTACTTCAAAACTGAGTTGTTGTTTGAAAAAGAATGTGCCTAAATACAACCATTTTATAAAGTCTGCAGTAATATATATATATTGTATATTGCTCATTTAGGTCAAATAACTTTTCTTAATTGTTTTATTATTTTTCAGTTTCCAAGTTTGGTCATGCATGGTGTAAAGAGAAAAGATAGTAGGCACTATAAAAAACAATTTTAAGTGAAGGATTTATTTTTTAAGAACAGAACATTCATATGAGAAAATAAATGTAGATATCATTGGAGAGACTAAACCTTAAGTACCTGCTATATAATAGTGCTTTATACTACTTGTGGACCAAATAGGACAGGTTTTCCACAGGCACTAGTTAGATGTGAAATATCTTTCAAAGGCTATTGCATTCTAATTAGTAGTTTTAAAACTTGTCTGCGCTTTCATCAATTTGTGCAATGAATAATGTCATTAATACCTGTGAGTTTAGAGATTTCACTAAGGTGGACCTAAATATAATTGAAATAATTTCTTTTGCTGATACAAATTACTTTGGCTACTAGAGAGTTTAAAGAATTAAAAAACAGTAGTTGGCAGAACACCTGGTTAAATTTTGGAACCCTTTTATTCTGTGTGGGGCTACTGGTTCAGGAGCTGCCTGTGTGGTCTTTTGCCCATAGTTATGACTATATTTCAATTTACTAGATTTGCCTCTAAGAATTAGGTAAAAATATTATCTTTTAATAGGTCTTCAAAATACAATGCTAATTCCTTGAATTTTCTCCTGTCAATCCTATCCTTTTACTGACCTGCAAATGAAAAGTTACATGCTGGAAGGGTCTTTAGAATTCTTCTAGAGATACGAGGGTTTTAGCATGCTAATTTCCTAATTTAATAGTTTTATGGGTTGAGTTATTTATATATTATATTTTGCACATCATTAAGCAAAGGAAAAGGATTATATAGTATACAGGTTCACTTTTCTTCCTAGTTTCAAAGTCTCTCTCTCTCTCTCTCTCTCTCTCTCTCTCTCTCTCTCCCCCCCCCCTGTATAAAATCAGGCTTTTAAATTATGAATCAGATTCTAATTCTTCAGAAATCCATGACAAGCTAAGTTGAGGAATGTGTTGGGCAATTTTCCAATGAACTCAGTTAAAGGAAATAACTAAGGCTTATAATTAGTAGATAGTTCTTTCATTGCCTAAAATTCAACTGATAATTGCTCACAACTTTATTTTACTTTGTTTACATGTAGATTTGACCCAATTATACCCAAAAATGTTGCAGATAGGGAGAGTTCTAAACAGTCTAACACCCCAAATTGCTTTTACTCTTCCTCTTCTGTGTAAGAAGCAATGATAAATAAGATATTTATTTAGACACCTTAATTTATCATTGTATTCAGAAAGAACTATGGTCCAGGCATATTATCACTGTCTCATAGTTCTTTTTTGTATTCTCTAGTTAAATTCTTTCCCAAAGCCTGAATTCTTCATTGAGGTTTCCTGTGTATGAAGAATAAAGTGGGAATATTTGCAAGTTATTATGATAGTGTAGTGGTGTAGAGGCCCCAAATCTCATGCCCCCATACTCAAAATAAAGTAAGCAAAAATAATAATGATAAGCAAAGCTAAGGATTCACCAAAAGAAACCAATCAAAGAACAAGATAAGGGTATAAATTGCAAAAATTTTCTTTCTCTATAATAGAAGCCAAAGAACCTGAGGTAACCAGGCTTCTTTGCCAACAGCCTCATCAAAGAAGCAAAAGGGAAACTGACAAGATACTGAGAAATAACACTTATATCCTTCAACTTTGAGAAAAGCTGGCTAAGGGGATGAGTTGACAGTGCAAGGAAAGAATCCATAAATAGGTCAAAGCAAAATCTCTCAAGAATGGAAACCCCTGCATCTCATCAGAAGACTTCAGTAAGGGTTCCATGTCACTGAGCTGAGATGGAGGAAATGAGTCACAGCTCAAAGGGGTCATACCCTGACTGGTTAGGAGAATCTCTGATAATTAAGGGGATTTCTGAAGACTAAGCAGAACCTAGGTCCTTAGCAAGTATTTTATTCAGCCCCATCTGGGCTCCCCTTTCATTTCTCCATACTCATAGACTATAGCCAATGTATAGATTATCTAGTACTTCAAGAGTAGAATATAAGGGGACAGGAGGGAATAGTTTGGGATAACTGGTGTAATATTTTTACTACTCTTCCCTAGAAAAATTTAAAAACCAATCATTTAGAAAATCTCCCTTGAGTACAATAACCTTTGGGATTGGTTTACAAGTATGTTTCACATGGACAAACAGCCAAAGAAAAAAGTTTTACATTGGTCCTCTAAGTGTGTCAATATAACATAGTTGTATTTTTCTAACCCCAAAGAGTATTAACACTCTTTCCCACAGTCATTTTGACTTTTCTGATGTTTCCTTTTAATCAAATTGTCATTAACATCTGTTTTAAGCAACAAGACATTCCCACGGTAGCAAAGCTATGATGATTTTTTCATATGGAGAATGTAATAGAAACACATGAGCCGAACAAAACAAACCAACAACTTGAAAAATCTTGGGATTGGGGGAAAAAAATTTGATCAATTACTATGAACCTTATTTTGTGGGGAGGAAAGTGAAAAGGATATACTACTTGCAATAGGTTCTTCTTTTCTGAAAGCTATAGAGAAGAACCAGCCAGTTGCAGCACTTCAGTTATTCTGAGATAAGCCTCAACTAACTCTTGTCTTATTGCCCCTTCTGGGGACTTTCCCAAGATGGAAGGAGCCTTTCATACTTAGTCTTTATTGTCATAAGCCGTGTGATAAGACAAACAACTTTTTCTTAATAGCTCTAGTACAGGATAAACCTAGCTGTCAAAAACTACTGGATGATAAATAAAGGAAACACTTGTCTTTCTATAATAGCCATTCAATGGGAAAAACTGTGGGTATCTTACATCTCAACTGGTATAAATTGTTATCGATTCCCATCACCAAGCAAAGTACTAAAAGAGGGCAAGTACCACAGAATTAACATCATCAGTATGTTAGAATAAGTTCTTGACTACTTTCCACAAACAAAAACTCTCCACAGGCCCATTAAAATTCAAACGAGACTTGTAGCTCATTTTAAACACTAGCCGGTGGTATTGTACCCAAAATAAACATGCTTCACAAAGGGCAAAGGAAGAATTGATTCAGCAAAAGAATTTTATGTAATTGCCCGTACATGTTGACTAGCATTCTAGAAAATTATGGAATTAAAATTTTAAAATTACAAGCTCAGAGCTGGAAAAAAAAAATCTCAAAGGTATTTAGTCTCTCCCTCTTTAGTCTACTCTTATTTGATGTTTAATTTCTTCTAATTACATTTCTTCATTTATCTGTTCAACAGGTATTTATTGGGAGCCTATTAATCTCTGCTAAGCACTGGGTCTAATAGAGTCCTGAAAAAAACACATAGTCTCTGACCTTATGGAGTTTCAACTTTACTGGGAGGGGCAGAAGTAAATTATCATGCAATCACCTATATAATCCCAATTTGATAAGGTTTAATTGCTCGAGTTGCATGGAATTTATTATTTTTATAGATAGCCATTCTGTTAGTACAGCACTGACTATGAGAAAATTTTTCTAAACCTATTTCTACCTCACATAGTATGGGCCATCACTTTTCACACGCTTCTAGGAACTATTCTAGTATCATGTCTGGACCATTTCCTCAGGTCTTTGCCAGAGTTTCACATCCTGTTTCTCAGGAGAGTGCTCCCTTGCTTAAATGTATGTCCTACCTGTATTGATCTAACCCCCTCCGAATCCAGCTCCATATGAATTCTCCCAGTGTCTGCTAGTACGCGTTGGCTAGATCCCACAGCTCCTTTGGAGTCAAGTCCCTTTTCTCTCTTATCAGGTCCAACATGTTCCCGCTGGGTTATTATTATCCTAGCGGCTGGGAGGGGAAGTGGGGACAGACCTTGATTGTGGCTCATACGGGGTTGCAAGGGAGTACCTCTGTATAACCTTCAAGTAAGGAGGCAGTTCAGACCTTTAGTGGATGGGAGTAGGCTCCTTCTGAGGCTCACAAGGCAGGGGAATATGGAGATTCAAGCATTTCAGATGACCTTATCTAGCATATGTGTCAGGATCTTATTCTTTCCCATACAAGGCCTGATCTTGGCATAGCAGGCACTGCAGAATGTTAGAGTTCCACCAATCTTGTTAAGTGCTGGGCTTTGTCCTCAGCTTTCATTGACACTAGCTGTAGAAAATTAAGATCTTTTGTATGCTCCAGAGGATACCCTCTGTCTTGCCTTGATTTTCAATCGCCAATAATCACCCTTAGCCTTTAATTTTTTCACAAAGAGTCAACTGAGTTTAGCATTCAATTCTCCTATCCTTGTTATTACTTACCCTATATTTCTCAAATGCCAGAAACATCACACCTGCTAGTTTACTTACTATTACCAAAAATATGATTTCAGATTACTACTGATGAAAGTGTTAACAGTAGAATGGATACAGTATGCAGGGACTATCTATGTTTCTACTGCTGCCGATGCTGTAGTCCTCATTACCAGCTGAGTGAGTGGCAGGTAATCCAACTTCAAAATTGCATCTTAGTGTTTGCTTTCTTGGACTCTACTGCTGGTACCAATGTTACATGATTAGATCCCTAGGAAACTGACTCTTAGAGATTTGAGAGCAGGGAGTTTATTAGGGAGTACTCTTGTGATCAACATCTGTAGAATGGAAGAGAAAGAAAAGAGACAGAACTGGGTGAAGGGATAAATCAGACTGTGCCATAGTCTCACCAAAGGCCTCAACTGACTTCATGGGGATCTCTGCAACTGGATTGTCTCAACTTAGGGCAAGGGGGCTAGACTTTTGTGTCCCTGAGTCAACCAATCAGTAGTGAACATGCACTACCCTGGGAGGAAGCATGACCTTGAGCTTGAGGTGAGACTCTTCAGAAGCATGCACCAAAGACAGCTGGGGCTGTCTGCTGGGAGTCCCTTCAGCAGTTAGGGATAAAGGATTTGTTATCCTTTATTCATGAAGGATATATGGGTGGTGCATCATATTCATTACTGAGGGCATAAGGGAACTTCTGGATGTGGCCCTTTTCAACCAGGAATATGAGCAAAGTCATGGAGAGTGACTGGGCTATCTCCAGTATTCTCTCTGCTTAAACATACTCCACCACCATTCTCCTCTGCCCTAATTGCTTTATGATACAAAAGTGTATCTATATCCATGAAATAGTCTCTTTTCAGACTACCAAAGAGGACCTGTTTTAGCTCCATTTTTGACCTACCTGTGCTTTCTACCATCTTAAGGACATTTAAAAACATTTCAATACTGAGAAAGTAAGAATCTTTGAATTTAACTGCATTCTCATTTCTTCTCTATCTTGGCTCCTTTCCTAGTTTCTTGTGCTATATCTTCTGAATACTCCTCACTGTGAGTTATAGATGTATAGTATATATGGCACCATTGTCAAAGCCTACAAGAATGGTAAATGGCATTTTGGAATTTAGAAATTTCTTTTCACTTTAGCAAGTCTGACTCTCAACTCAAGATTCTCTACAGAGTTAAAAACAAAAATCTAATTTAGCAATCAAATCTTATTAGGGACTTTATAATTCTCCTGGTGCCCTGAAGCCCATTGTTTTAAAGGGTGGGAAGACACACACACACAAAAATCAAAATTTAAACAAAATGAACATAGTTGTATTTAAAGTTTTACAAATATTATAGTGTTATAACAGTGGTATTCCAAACTTTACATATATATTTGAAATAATGTATTTAAATTTAAAAAATTATTTTCATCTTACCCCTATTTTTGAATCCATTGCCACCCTCCATTTAAGTGGTAGAACCACCTTTCTATATGCACTGTCGTCAAGAGGTTGTAAGATACAGTGTATGTTAAGGCAATTTAAATGCTGAACAGGATGGGTAAGTCTATAGCAGAAACAAATATTCTTGAAAAAAAAAAAGCTTTTATTTGAAATAGTGAGGCTCTATTGATTAAAAAAAAAAAGAGGTAAATAAAGCCTGACTTATCCAAGCCAGTATAATTTGAAGCAGATTCAAAGACTATAGGATATGATACCAAAGTGTAAAGTATACCGCCCCCAGGAAAGAAATAGAGCTTAATGAGATGAAAGAAGGAAATGGAAGCGATATGCTATTGAGAGCTTAGAACAGTTGGTTTCTAAGGAAAAAAATCTTCCCTGCCTGCTTTTTGAGTAGGGTATTGAAATTCCAGGTATGTTTGAAAGTACTAGAGAACACATTGCCCAACGTCTGGGAATACATCATAATCAGTTTGTTCTCTCTCTCTCTCTCTCTCTCTCTCTCTCTCTCTCTCTCTCTCTCTCTCCCCCTCCCTCTCTCCCTCTCTCTCTCCCTTTCAACCTGACATCTCCTAGTCTAACAATGGGTAAGTAGATGAGAATTCTTAAGCTCCCAAATAGCAGGAGACTGGAAGACGTAAAGAGACCTGAGGTTGGACAAGGGAGGATTTAGAGTATGTGATTTCAGCAGTAATTACTGGCTTCATGATGGCAATAAAAAGCCTAGATGTGATCAGAAATACTATAGCAAAGGCCAGAGGCCCTCTTTTGATTGCAGAATAATACATAAGGAATTATTATGAAGGAATACTTATATAAGTAATACATATGTAATATATTCTCTGGAAATTTAAGTTTAAGGCAAAAAGAAGAAGGAGGAGGAGGAGGAGGAAGAGGAAGGCAAGAGGGAAAATCTTGAGCAACTGAATTTAAATACTGAATTGGTCACTTTAAAACAAAACATGATGACATTACTTTAAATCGAAAAACTCATTTTTTCCTGTCATCCACAAAAATTAAGAGCTCATCATATAAGCTGAGGAGCCAAGGCAGAATAAAAAATAATACCAAAACTAACAAAAGGCAGAATTGGCTTTGTAGAATATTGAGTTAATGAAGTGAATTAAAAAAAAACCCAAGAAGTAATTGGAAAGGAGAGGTAACATTATTTTTATTTCCAGATAAGCAGATTAAAAAAGTCCAAGGATTCAACAGCAAAACTACTAAAACAACAAAAAAAGCTCAGTAAGTTCTCCTGCTTCAACACAAACAAACAAAACCAGTAATTGCCTGAATTTAAAAATCAGAAGATATAATATACAACTACTTTAAGATGTTCTAGTCATATCAGTTTTATATATATACACACACATACTATAAATAAGATAGAAAATGGCTTTTCTATCATCCGGTTTTCCTCCATATATATGATGGCTGCTGGAGTTCCAGCCATCATATCCAAGGCAGGAAGGTGAGGGTCAAATTGTGCATGTACCCTAGCTGTCTGTCCCCTTTCTAGGAGGGTCATCTAACAACTTTCACTTATGTCCCATTGGCCAGAAAGTAGACACAGGCCATACCTAGCTGCAAGGGAGAATGGAAATGTAGTCCTTTAACTGAAAACTTTGCCACCTTGATTCAAACCAATATTATTTTATTAAAGGAGAAAGGGAGAATGGATATTAGTGTTGACAAGTAGCAATCTGTGCCATAAATATGTTTAAAACTGCATAATGCTTACAGCTGTTGAGGATCTTGTTCTTGGGCATATAAAGAAAAATTTAAATAAGATAAATTATAATAATGTTGAAAAATATCCTTGAATGTAGGTATAAATGCAATGGTGGCCTTTGGTGAGAGATCCTGAGGATGGAATAGATTGTTTTCAAAGTTCTAGCTTTTGTTTTGGGTGGTAGGTTTAAAAGTACTTATTTCATTATTAAAAATTGCCAGCTAACTAAATAACTAGAAGCAGACCATGCATTAGCAAACAGTAAGAGTATGTCATGAGCCAAGATTTGTTATTATTCTATTTCAGGATCAAAAGTGCAATTTTGAATCCTATTTTTTTTAAATTTTTTTTTTAACTGAGCCATCCTGCTACCTGTTGGAAGCTTAGCGGCAGCTCAGCTCAGGCTGGGCATCGAACTGCTGTTGCTCAGAGCTCAGCTTGCACTCTTGAGCGAGCTCTTAACCAACTGAGCCACTTGGCCGGCCCCTTGAATACTAATTTTTTTAATTCAAAAATGAAATGACTCTTAGAGGCATATGGAAGAATAAATGGATGGAAAAACCAAGAAAAAATGGAAAAAAGAGAATAAAGAAAAAAATGTGCACTGATTGTCAGGTTTTTAAAACTCCTAAGATATCATTTTAATTAAGTACTTTGCTTCTTGGTGGTAGGAATCAGATCCTAGTCAAATAGATCTTCTCATAGACTCATGGGTGACACACTTTCCATATTTTATTGGGAGCAATGAAAAGGAATTTATTGTTCACCTGTCTACACCAAAGAAAAGTGATTACTGCTGTGTTCATTCTACTATATCTTCCCATGACTCATTTAGGGACTTCTAGTTACCTTTTTATACTGTGTCATTAAAACCTTCCAAGGCAGGGATTATTGGTTGCCTAATTAATACATATTCTTTCTCTTTCTGCCTTGATTTTAATAGGCACCATCCTTGATGTGGAAGTGAAAATTTGTAACTTCTAGGAAAGTTTTGTAAAAGAAAACTGGAGTGCACCCTTTGGCCTTTCTGCCACTTCTTTTTTCCTGCTGCCTGAAATGCAGAGGTAATGCATTTGTGAGCAGAGTGGATGGGAGAGCTTGGTGTGACTGTCGGGTCCCCATGACTTCACAAAGCCACTGAAATCAGGCCCAGACTGCACTCTCCGATCTTCATCTGAGCATAAGCTTGTGTTTTGCAGCTTCCATACTCGGGTAGCTATTATAAATAGCTGAGCACAATCCTAACTAACACACTGTCTTACACTTGATTATATTTCAAGCAGTTTTAAGAATCAGAAGCCACAGGAAGGCTAGGCAGAATCCGCATTCTGAAGCAGGACCTTGAAGATAGTGGGGAGAAGATTCTTTCTCCTGCTCATTGAAAAAGACAGATTCTCTAAGATGCACATCATTATATTGTACTATTATATTCTTACAAATAGGAAAATTACCTTTTCCATATCAGTCTCTTCCATCTTGAGAATGTGTAAGAGCTTCTTATACTAGCACAACATTGAGAACATTTTGTATTTAAAAATATAAAATGGATTATTAGTAAACCAACATTCTCCAGCATTAATTAATATGACAGTTAAACTTGCAGTCAAGAAACCACATTTGATGAAATATAAACTGTCTATATAATATCGAGGTACACAGAAGTATGCCATTCCTAAATGTCTGCACTTTAGCAAATAAAAAACACATTGTGTAATTTAACATAAGGAATAATCTTATCTAATTCTTCTAGATACAAAGGTAGAAACCCTCATTATTAGCCTGAAAGGTAGAAACCCTCATTATACTCACATCTTGCCTTAACTATTTGTGTACCCTGTGACTTACCTGATAATAAAATTCCCTAACTCTAAACCAATTGCCAAAGGAGTCTTTGGAAATATTGAAGGGGAACCTAAGAGTCATCTATATCTATTGCTTCCATAACTTAGAGAGGCATCTAGACTCTCTTTTAGACCTTATTTTAACATTCAGAGAATGATCAGAATAGAAATTATCAGAGGTATTTTGTTCCCTTAAGGGTGTAAGAAACTAAAATGCTTTTGTTCCCATTTTTTCTTCTCCAACCCCAAAACACACACATTAATGTGATAGGTTAAAACATCTTAACACATACGTGTTCTTAACTTCTCTTATTTTTGCCCACTTAAGAGATACTAACTCTGACAAGTTTCCTTTCCTCCTTTACCCTCTGAAGACAGTTATAACTTTCCCAGATGAGTTTTTCTGAGTTTTGCCTAAGAAATCAGGAAGCAAATAATAGGATTAGGACAAATACTAGGAAAGACTGTGGAATGAAAGAAACAAAAATGGAAAACAGAGATGCCATTCACAAACTTCACAATGTTTGTGAAATAACAGTAAAGACATTGAGTTATTTTGAGATTATTATTTTGTAGTTCAGATTGTGTCATTTGAGCTACCACTCTGAGACTTTAATAGGGTCATGGACTCAATTGAAACCCTCATAACCCTTAGAGAAGGCCTCTCTAAACTAGACCCATATTTCTTAACTGTTGAAAACCTGTGCTCTTTTTGATAAACATAAGCATTTTTTGACCACTCTACTTCCACGAATTCTGACATGGCCTCTTGGGGCTCAGGTCAAGGTCACTGGGTTATGTCTGTCTTCCCACCAGCCAAGGTGATCATGTCAAGCTTTACTTTTCATAGACTGAATTATAAAAGTGATAGAATGCCTTTTTCGAGTATATAGGTACCTTTTAATATATTGAGTATTATGTGACCTCCTATGCCAAAAAGTTGGAAACGTCCTTCATTATCAGTACTGTTACTTCAAATGGAAAGTCCTCACTTCAAATCTGAGGTGAGCGTTGTAGAGATTCTAGCCAACAACCTGACAGTCAAGAGCCAACTAAAACCAATTTGAGGATGGCGATACATAGATTTAGGGGAGTTGGGGAGGAGAGGTAAAAATTTAAGGTAGAGACAGGGTCTTTATATATATATATATTTTAACATTGTATTCTCTTGGCAGTGGGTCAAAGGATATTTGTTAGGAGTCAATGCTACACTCCCTACTGGATATGTGGTGATGGATAGGACCCTATTCCTGACTGACAGAAATACTTTTTATGTGTAAATGCTATAAGAAGGCTGATAGGAAAAGAAATGATTCACTTGAAATACGGTGTTGTAGGAGAGCTCTAAGGATACCCTGGACTGCCAGAAAGAGGGACAAGTGGTTCCTAGAGCAAATTAAGCTTGAAACATCACTGGAAGCAAAAATGATAAAACTGAAGCTGTCTGACCTTGGGCACATCACGAGAAGGCAGTGTTCACTGGAAATGACAATAATGTTGGGAAAAATGGAAGGCAGCAGGAAAAGAGGACCAAATATGAGATGCACAGACTCCACAAAAAAACCATAGGTATTAGTCCATAGGAGCTGATTAGGGCTGTTAAGGACAGGCCATTGGGGACAACACTCATTCATAGGGTCACCAGAAGTCAGAGTCACCTCAGTGACACTAACACACACACATAATTTTTTCTGTAGTTACTTTTTCTATTTGTTTAATTAGCAAAAATGATTTTATTGTCTCACAAAACTTCAATCTGCTAACTGAACACTAGGGGGAGCGACGCTGAAGAACAAAAGCTGAGAAAATTTGAGCTTCACAATCATTGTAGGAATATTAAAAAAAAATTTAATTTCGTAAATGAATAGCTGAGATAAATGGTAGGATGTCTGACAGTCTGTGATGGTGAGAAATTTCTACAACCAGACAGGAAAGCACCTTCTAAGTGAGCCTTCTAAGTGAAGTTAGATGGCAGAAGTTGGGGATGCTGCTTTGCATAGCTGAAATCTTTTTAAGAGAACTTTTTGCAATACTAGAACTTTTCAAGTCTATACATTAAACAGAATCCTGGAAAGTAAGACACGCTCAAGGACTTTGCTGCCAAGTTTTTCTAATTAGCAGGGATAAGTCAAGAGTAAGTAGGTAAAATAGATTTTGGCCAAGAGTAATATAATTATGACATAGTCTTAATAAGTAGGACCTTAAAAACAAAAAACCTTTTAGAATGAATGACAATTATGTAATGAGAAGAATATACTATGTTATTTCCCGGTAAGAATTTTTTTTCTTTTCTTTTTTTTTTTTTTGAGGGCAGTGTCTCTGGCCCTTATATGTGGGACCCGAACCGGGGCCACTGGCTTCTCAAGCCAGCGCTTAACCACCACACCACTCGGCCAGCCCAAGAATATTTAAAAAAAAAAAAGAAATACAAAAAATTTAGAATCAAAGACAAAAAATTATGGGAAAAATATTGCAATACTGAAGACAGAAAAATAAATATATACTAAGTGCCTGACCTGGTGCTTTACATATGTTGTTGTTTTTGATTTCACTATGACCCGGGCTTATGAGCAAAGTTTATACATGAGCGAAGTTTTTACACCAATACTTATATTCGATCATCTCACTGTATTTATGTAGTAGATATGACCAAAAGCAATACAAAACTAGTTAACTTTATTTTTAAATTTAAAACAAACACTAGAAGTGTATATTATCTAACAAAAACTTGCAATTTTTGGCATTTGACATTTAGTAGAAGAATGAATCCTTCAAAAGTAAACTACGTATCTTATTAGCACAAGAGGAAGCTGGGCTGATATTGTTCTTGCCTTTTAAAAGTGGTGGTTTTAATGTTAACTTATTTGAGCTGAGTGTATAAATAGGATGCGTTTATTATTAGAAGTAACTTAAGGCCTAGAAATTCCCTGTAATTCCATATGCCAATTCAGGTGGTTTTGATGTCACTGTCTTTCAGCGGTCTTATAACATGAGTGTGTTGATGTGGATGGGACAATATGATGTACAGACTCAATTTCTTTCCAATAATCCCAGGGCATTATTGACTAGAGTGTAGGTCTTACTAAACTCATAGCTGAGAACAAAAGACACTAGTAGTTCACCTTTTAGGCACAAAGAATGTCACCTGTTCCCTACTCCAAAAACTAGGAGACTCCCTACCATTGGGTTTACAAAGTTGTGAGTTCCCACAAAACCCTGAGGGGAAAGAGAAAAGTAGTTACCTTGTGAGAATATAGTTTTTGCAGCATTTAACTAGCCCTCAACCCCCAAATTGCAGGAGGCACTAGACTTGTATATTCTGAAATTTGGGAGGTTTCTAAAGATTGGGGAATGCCACTGACTTTTTTTTTTTTTAAGATTTTATTGGGGAATTGGGAGAGGGGAACAGTGTTGGGGAATCAGGGAAGGGGAAGTTGCTGTCCTTTTGTTCTTCAGTCTAATTGTGGAGGACATTGCTTCACTGGCCCATGTTGGTATCATCATCGCGCTCTTCTCGGGTGAGGCAGATCAGTCGCAGGCCTCTGGACGGCTGCTCACAGCAGCCTTGGCAGCTCTTGGCAGCTCACACCGGCTGCCAGCCGCTCACTGTAGCTTATGGCAGCCCACTGCAGCAGGGGCTGCAGCCCACATCACGGGCGACTCACAGCAGCCCAACTTCAGGTGGAGCTGTTATTCACCATCTTAGCTATAGTGTCAACCAGGTGGAGCTGTCTTAGCTGTAGAGGGCAGTGTCACTGGCCCTCATATGTGGGATCTGAACTGGGGTTCCGCTCCTCAGAGCTGGTGTCCCAAGCTAGCTCCTAACCAACGCACCACTCTGCTGGCCCACCACTGACTTTTTATCTGGAGATTACTGAAGGCAGGAAACCTACTGACAAGGAGGTTCACTGAAGCAGGAGGACAGCAGGGCATGAGAATATTATAGTGTGCTTTTGATGAGGTGTGAGGGCCGCCATATCCCTGTTCTAGGAGGGCATGGAAGATAGTGCTCAAGATTCCGTGTAAGAGAGGCCAAAGTTGAGCAGAACCACTTAGATTATTGTTCAGCAGAATATATCCCCGGAAGGGTGTGTTCCACTGGCGAGGGTCCTTGGGAGATGCACATTGGCTAAGAAAACCCCATATGCCACCTACATGAAGACCACCACATCAGTGGAGAAGACGGAATTTGATTGTGGACTGGGAGGGACCCCCTTTCACCCCTCTGAAAGCACCTGACTGTGGCTTAGTTTTTGGCCAGAAGTTCCAATTCCAGGGGCCAGGACAAAGGATGACGTTAGTGGCAGGAGCTTGTGAGAGAAACAGGATTGGAGGCGAAGGTTGAAAATCAGGGATGTGGAGAAGGACATCATGAGATGATGACTTAAAGCTGGACAGTGCACGTTTTCATCAAAAGATTAGGGGACAAAACTCAGTGGGAGAAAGTGAATTCATCAGGAAGGCCTGAATCAGCACAGAGTAGTGGCTCACAGGCTACGAGCCAAATGACCGCATTTGAACCCTGGCTACTCCATTCACTTGCTACAAGACCTGGAGCGATTGTCTCTGCACCAGGGTTGTTTCAAGAAAATTAAATGGGTTGGAACAGTGTCCTGATCATAAGGAACTCTCAATACATGTTAAATATAATGATGATGATGATGATGAAAAATTTACCACCCAGACACAAGTGGGCTCGTAAACTTGACACTGTTTAGGGGAAAATACATTTTAAGTTTGTACATAACTGAGTTCAAATACTTGATATCATTTGTTTCAATATTTATGTTTATATAAAGCATGATACAAAGTTGATTATTAATAAAATGTCCTTTTACATGTGATATAGCTTATGCAATTATAAAATATTACATGAATTAAAATCACATTTATAAAAATAATTATAAATATGGAGGATTTTTTATTCAAACAAAATGAAACATTTGTAATTTGTTAAAGCAAACTGCAAAATGTGGACTCAAAGTTACTGTCTTGTGTTGAAACTAATGGTCGTCATACACACTGCCTTTTGTAAGATGAAATGTTAACACTTTTGTGTGACACCCAGACTTCACATCCAGTGCTTGCCTGCCTGTCTAACCTCTTATTCTTCTGTCACAATATCCATCCTCTGCCTTTATATGGGGACTTTCTTCTGCTTGTAGACACAGACACACACACCTTTGCTGTAGGCAACTTCTATTTTCCTCAAATATAATTGTAACCCTTTCCTCCTCTGAGACAGACACCTTCCATGAATTCATTCTTCCAACTTTTATTTTGATATTCATCTTCAACATTCATTTTCACTAATTCCCTCCACAAGTATTTCCTGAACATATGATCATTTTAGGCATCATTCCTTGCCCTTGGAGTCCAGTGATGAACAAGAGATGCAAAGTCCCTCCTGTCAAAGAAGACGTACACTAGTGGGACGAGACAGAAGAAATAGGAAGACAATAAAATGAATAACATTGCCATTTAGATCAGTGATCAGGAAAGACCTTCTAACGATAAAAGATGTCGGCTGCTAGGACATAGGCTACATGGTAGCACACACGTGTCTGTTCTATTCACTGCTGTATTCCCAGGACTTACGACAGTGCCAGGAACACAGCTGACCCTCAATAAACATTTTTTTTAAATTTTTGATGCAAACATGAATACAGGGGATACTTTTGGAATGCAGAGTAGAGTATTCCAGGCAGAGGAAAGAGCGAGTGCAAAGGCCTTACAGAGGAAGGAGCTTGGCATGTTTGAGGAACACAAAGGAGGCCAGGGAGCCAGAGGAGGAGCAGTAGGATAAATCATGTTTTGTTTTGTTTTTCAAAATTTCCTTTTATTCTCCATTTATTATTGTGTGGCAAGAACATATTCACTTCCTATTTTTTAAGTAGGTACGTTCACAGTGTTCATATGTGCCATACAAAGTCTGAAGATAACTGGTATCCTTACTCTCTTCTCAAACAATTTCAAATTGGTAGAATACATTAATTCTAATCTTCTCTCTGTTCTATGCACATTGTTTCTAAAATTCATCTTGATTTTCAAGCCTTCATCTCTCCAACGGAAGCAGTTTTGATGTGGCGATGGTAAGTTTTAGAGTCTATGCTCATTTAATTGAGCCCATAGACATTTTACCCTTTTTCTTTTTTTGTTTTACACTGTTTCTTGCATCTCAGAACTTTCTCCTGAAGTCAATATTTTTCTTCAGTGAAAATCTATTAATTATATTATAAAATCTCACAGTCACTGACTGAAAATACCTTGAGTTTCCATTTCTTTCGTTTCTCCCGCTATCTGAAAGTAGAGTGTGCCTCGGAAAGCTTTTAGAAGCCGAAATGGAGTTATGCAAAGAAGCAATTACCTTAGAACACATTACGTTAAATTTGCTTTTCACCTTCTTCTTCTCTCTCTCTTTTTTTTTTGTAAAGGCAAAAAATCCTCTTGGATTTCTTTTGGTTAGTGGAACTAGGTACTCATGTAGATCTTTTGTAAAAGCGAAGTTGCATAAAGCAAACTTTGAAAAAGCAAGGGATACTTGTATTTTAGTTTAATTTGTTTTTTTTTTCTTGAGGGCAGTGTCACTGGCCCTCATATGTGGGACCGAACCGGGGCCTCTGGCTTCCCAAGCCAGCGCTTAAACACCACGCCACTCGGCCGGCCCTAATTTGGTTTTACATTGACAGTCATTTTCCACTTTGAACCCATTATGCCTGGCCTCCATCTTTGCTATTAGAGATTACATACTCCTTGTAGTCTAGTTATTATTTCTTTGTGGCTAATCTGTCCTATCTGGTGGCTGTTAACGTGTTCTCTCAGCTTTTGTGTTGTGCAATATCTCCTTCAGATGCATTTACTTTTCATTTATCTTATTTAAGAATTGTGCTGTTTCTTCTCTTTCATGACGGCTGTAAACTCCCCAGACATTATTGCTTCAGATATTGCCTTTCCGCAGTTCTCTGTTCTCTTCTCAGGATCTCCTATTAGACCTATGGAGAAACTTCTCTCTGCATCTCTTAAAGTCGCTGTCATACTTTGTTTTTTGTTCTCTCCGTCTGTATCCGGACAATTTATATATGCTTCAGGTTGTTTCTCTATTACACAAAGTCCTTAGTGGCACTGATACTTCTGTTATTGTGTCTGCAGACTTTGTCTCACATGGGGTTTTTTCCCTTGTATGTTTTGTGATTTTTTTCTAAAGGGTTTGTCTTTAGAGGTGCTTGTTTATTTTCCTGAGAGAATCCACTGGGAGTGTGTTGGGTCACATTCCTTAGAACCAGACACTTAAGATGCAGATTCAGTGGTAGTGCTTATTAAGGGAGTGTTCCAGGGAAACGGGGAGGGGAGTGGGAAATTGGGAAAATGGGACAGAGAAGAGAAATCTGAACATGGGGATGATCTCAGGCAAAGTCCTACAGAAAATGATCTCAGGTTGATCCTGCAGGGAACTCTGGAGTTTAAGTTATGTTGCACGACATTGTAACTGAGGCTCACGAGCTATGAAAAGTATGGGAGTGGGGGAATGTGTCTTGGAGGGCAGTTTTCTGAAAAAGGGGTCCAGTAGGTACTGGATAGGAAAGCATACCCTTCTCCCACCCTCACTCCCACCTGTAACCCAAGAAACAGTAAAAATGGACCTAGGGATCTGGGTGAAGCCCAGCCACGGACATTATCCACTGCAATGTCTCTGCAAGAGTGATTTTGCATTTAGCTCTGCCAGGCACTTAAGAGTGTAACTGGCTGAGGACCAATATTTATGTTTGCTTCTCAGTTTGGGGATTCTCTGATACCATGTGGGTTTCTATTTTGAAAAGTTGCAGGCCAAAGGAGCTCATTTCTTATTTAAGAATAGTTTTCACCCAAAGTACAAGTCAAAGCGAGTTTGTATGTCAGCTCCCTGGACTGCTGAGCCATTTTTTTTCCTTCTTAATTCCTCTTTATATAAAGGGAACAACTCCAGGAAAGGCCTTTAAGCCAGGTTTCAGGTCCAAACCCTAATCTCCTGTCCTTTACAAGGATTAAAATCCAATCCAGGTATTAGCTGATCAAGTTATTTGTCTCCATCCCCCCTACAGCACGACCTATGGCTGCACACATGTTTGCACACAAGTCTGGTGAAAGACTTTGGGTTATGCCTGTGAAAGGGCTCTTCTTACTTTTGGTTTTCTGCTTACTTAACTCCTTCAATTTTCCGTCTTTGGTCTCTTCTCTCTTTCAGATGGGTTTTGTATGGGAGGAACTTCAAATTTGAACTGAAAACAAGTTTCTTGCCTTTCCATTCTTGGTTAGTACCTCAGTAGTTATGAGTGGACCCTCCATAGTTCCTAATTACTAAGATCAGTGATGGGGAAAAGTTGGAGAGAGACTATTGAGAAAGCTGTGAGATCAAAGAGTTCCAGAAACTAAAATGTGGAAAAGTTGATATCCTCAAGAGGGATAAACAGGAAGAATATGACACACTCTAACCAGAAGAGGAGGTGAGCATGTTTGTGTGCTCTGTGGCCTACAGATATATTTTATTTCCGTTGCATGGAAAGGACTGGTAGGAAATTCTCTCTTTTAGACTCTTTTCTTAGAAAATAATATGAGGTTTCTGAGATAGCTGGTGAAACAACTGAAATGCAGTTTTCCTTCTATCTACCAAAACTGAAAAATCCCCATATGAACTCTGATTGTTTTTTCTTCATAATTTTCTAAAAGTATTGTCACAATATTGCCTCTCCTAACATTGTCTTATAAGACATGCCCAAATAAAGCTGTGCAAAAAGCATTTAAGCTTTCAGCAAAGAGACCTTTTCACAAATGATTCAAATGCAAACTGTAGGACTGATACTGAACTCTTCAAGCTAGAGTTCCAAAGTATTAAGCATTGTTTTAACTTTCCCAAATGCAAGTCTCTGTACTGAAAACATTCTAGGTTGGTATTAGTGTAACACAGGAAAATCAGATAGAAGATTCAAGACAAAAAATATTTATGAGGACGCTTGTATGCCGATTCTGCCCATTTTGGCCAAACAGACATGTAAAAATCATGGTCACGTGGGGTCTGCCATTCTGTCAGGAAGAGTTCTTTAACTCTTGAAAAAGACAGAAAAGGATTTCTTGAGACTAGCTCTATTCACACTGTAGATGACAGTTGTATTCAGTTTCTTACAGGACTTATGCTATAAACATTATCAACTATTTAGCTCCTTCCTGATATTAGTTTCCCATTCCCTAGAAATTGGAGAAAACTCTTAAGCAAATGTAGTGAGTATTTCAGCTTGCATCCTAGGATAGAAGAATATTTGCCTAAGTCTGGAAGACTGGGAATGGGCAGCACAAGGGTCTGTCTTCCTACCAAGAGAGAATTCCTTCTAGGGTAAGAGAAGGTAGAAATACGAAAGTGTCATCAAGTCTAATATGTTATTATTAGAAGGGAGTGTATTAGTATTTGTCACTTAGATTATCAATAAGCCCCATCATCAGCCTGAGAGCAAAGGAACTGCAATGAAAAAGTATAAGCAAAATCTCAAAAAGGTGTTCTACAACCTCCCAGAGACAATGAGTCCTCTTGGAAGTGGTGGCATTATTGACACAGGGTCAGAACATTAGAGATGTTGACAATAGTTGCATTGCATTGGTGGTATGGGTAATGATAGAGTGTTGGTTTCAGTGCCTTCTCTTCTCCGGATATAAAACCTCAAAACCCCTGATTAGAGATGAGAATCCTCAGTTTTGGGGTACTTGGCATTATCAGTGGTACTGCCTGTTGAGCAGTGTCTGGGCAGTTATATTGTCAATGGATAACAATGATATAGCTGCCACTCTTAGGTGGAATTAGGCCCATCATCTCAGTGATCTCGACCGGGAGATAAGAAAAACATGGTATCAACAGAAAATTATTAGAACTGGCATGAGACACTGGCTATTCTTCAATTTATTTGGGAAGATCTGGGGTTTTTATTTTTTGAGGAATAAGGAGAAGTAAGCCAATAACTTGTCCATTACAAACACATGCTTCAAACAACTGAACAGATGATTGTATCCATGAACATAACCAGGTGGCCAATACAGAAATCAAATAGACTATGTAATTGGAAGCAGGAGATGGAGAAGCTGTATTTTCTCTGCCAAAACAAGGAGCAGATTTTGGTACTGACCATGAACTGTTAATATCAAACATTAGAGTAAATCTGAAGAACACTAAAGAATCGTAGTGTCAAAATATAACGTAATAACCTTTCTGATATTTTAAAGTCCGCATAAAAAACAGATTTGCACTGTTAAACTTAATTGACCAGAACCAGAAGCACTGTGGACTGAAACTAGAAATATTATTAAGGAAGAATACAAAAAGACAAAGCTGGAAGTAAAAAGGAAAGAAAAGTTGAGATGGATCACAGAAGAAACACTAAAAATTATTAAAGACAGGTGAGAGGCAAAGATAAAAATGTGATAAAAGCATGGTTAGGATCCTTAACGCAGTCTGTCAATGACTATAACATAGAGATAAAGAGAACTAATGGGTTGTCAGAAAAGTCATGACACATTTTTGCAATGAAAAACATAGAAAAAATACGTCGTGACTTTTCCAACCATAGTCACATGGACTATGGTGAACCACCATAGTCCACGTGAAGGGATAGAAGAGAACAACAAAAAAGGAAAAACAAGAGAATTTTACCAGAAGAGTCAAGAAATAAAAGGGAAATTCAAACCTAGACTAGGAATGCTGAACAACCAATAAGGAAGCACATTATCTGACCAGGAGAAAATAAAGGGAAGATGGAAACAATACACTGAAAATCTCTACAGAAGAAACAAAAGGATGACAGATATCTTTGAAGAAGATTCCTGTAAGGAAGAACGTGTAATTCTAGAAAGTGAAGTGAAAACTGATCTAAAAATATTGGGAAAAAATAAATCACTATGTATAGATGGGGTACTAATAGAATTTCAAGCCACAGAGATCTAATCTGTCAAAATTCTAATAAGATTATGTCAGCAAATATGGAAAACTAAACAATGGCCTACAGACTGTAAATCTTCAATATGCATCAAATCTTCAAGAAAGGAGATGCCAAGGAGTGCAGTCAGTATAGGACCATTGCTCTAATATCCATGTAAGTAAAGTGACACTCAAGGTGCTCCTTATATGGAGCAAGAAATGCCGGATGTTCAAGCTGCATTCAGAAAAGGAAGAGGCACTTGAGATCTAATTGCACACATTCATTGGATACTGGATGATCCACAGAATTTCAGAAGAAGGGTAGTCTATGTTTTATTGACTCCAGTAAATGATTGCGCTGATCATGAAAAGCTGTGGATTTTTCTGAAAGAAATGGTTATGCCTCAGCACTTGATCGTCTTGATGCATAATATGGATTGTGGGCAGGAAGCGACTGTCAGGACAGAATATGGAGAGACAGAATGGTTTCCCATAGGCAAATATGATGTTCAATGGTGTATTTTATCTCCTTATTTGTTTAATCTGTACACAGAACACATCATACAAAAAGCAACAACAAGAACAAAAAACCAAACCAAAACAAAAAAAATTAGGCTAGATGCAAAGGAAGGAGAAGTGAAAATTGATGGAAGAAATATCAGTAACTTAAGTTATGTACATGACTCCATCATACTGGGGGCAAGTAGCAATCATCTGAAACAACTCCTGATGAAAGTGAAAGAAAATGCCAAAGTAGGACTGCACGTGAACATCAAGAAGACAAAATTATGACTACACAAGAAATACCCAAGTTCAACATGGACAATGAAGACATTGAAATTGTTAAAGATTTTGCTTACCTTGGTTCAGTCATTAATTAAAATGGAGAAGGTTGAGACTCGGAAGGGCAGCAATGGTAAAATTAGGAAAGATCATCAAGAGCAAAGATCTATCATTAGAGAGCAAGGCTAAGATTATTCACACCTTCATATTCCCAATTATTATGTACAAATGTGAAAGTTGGACAGTGAAGAAGGCTGAGAGGGAAAAAAAACGATTTATTTGAAATATGGTATTGAAGGAGAGCTCTAAGGATACCCTGGACTGCCAGAAAGACAAAGAAGTGGGTCCTAGAGAAAATTATGCCTGAAACATCATTGGAGGCAAAAATGACAAAACTGAAGCTGTCCTACTTTGGACACATCATAAGAAGCCAGGGTTCATGGGAAAAGACAATCATGCTGGGGAAAATAGAAGACAGCAGGAAAGGAGGAAGACCAAGTAAATAACTGAGTTGACTCCATAAAAGAAACCAGAGGCATGAGTCTACAGGAGCTGAGCAGGGCTGTTCTGGATACTGGGGATATCCTTCATTCAGGATGAAGTTGAGCCAGGAGTCAAAGCTGACTCAACCAATAGCATAATTACAGATAGCTTTTTTTTTCTTAATGACTCTTTTTGTTATCTTGTTCTGAAATCCAAATTATTGTTACTCATGAAATGTAGGTGACATACAGTCAGAAGAGATGACCTCTTTTCTGCCTTCTCTTCCTGAGTTGTCCGAACTCTGTTGCTCTTCTGTGTGTCTGTGGCAGATGACAAGGTATGCTGCTACCCAGCCAGGACTAGTCTCTAGCAGTTCACTTCCTTAGGACCTGCCTCAGCTTTTGAATAGAGGTCAAGTTCTCAGCAAGGCCCTCAGTCAATGACTGAGCACAGTGGTGCTAGAGTTGGTACAAGGGCTTAGCTTTGAATCATCTTTTTTCCAGAGATCCACACTGAGCTGGCAGAGCTTTTGTCAGGTCTGCATTACGGTCTGACAGATCCCCCTGCCCAATTCTATTTCCTCCTCTTTCCTTTTAAGATATTATACTTGCCAATAACCATTTTCTCTCCTAACTCATCTGAGTATCTGCTTTCTTGAGAGCCCATGCTGTCCTCATTTCATAATCTGTGCAACACAATATCCTTCTGCCCTAAGACCATTATTCTTACTTATGTATTATCTGACGGTTAAGTTGGTACTGTTCAAAGAGAGGCGGTTTTAGATTCAGATTTATGTGGGATTTGAATCTCAACTCTGCCTTATACGTAGCAATATGAACTTGATCAAATTGTTCATTTCTATGAGCTCCAATTTTCTCATTTTTCCAGTCTGGGTGTGAGGTAGAAATAGATCTCCCATTGGATGGAAACATGGATGCAGGTAATTGCTGGGTAAGAACAATGAACGGTTCCAAAGATGGAGGGCCCACTTCCTGCTTACAGTGGACTACATGGATTTCGCTACATTTACTCTGTTTTTATTTTCCAGGATCAGAATTTACCACTAAAATATGTAAAATGAATGAAACATTATTTTTTCGTATTATTCAAAGGGAATTACCTGTACTGTAAAATTTGGTTGCATATTTTTTTGCCTTTCCCCTTGGAATTCCTATGTTTAATCATATCTTATCTTCTGCCTCTCGAAGTAAATCTTTACTTTCTTGAAGTTTTGTATGTTTTTCTATCCTTTGACTAAGTTTTATATTTGTTATTGTTTTGGCTTTCCAGTGAAGAGAGGTATTAGCTCTTGGTCTTTGTAACTAATAAGTTTTCAGATATGAATTATGTCTATTGTGTTATTTACTGTATTTCAAAAGAGAGGTTTCACTCTATTTAACTTCCTCTTTTTCTTTTAAAATAACTACTTGAAATATTTTCCCTGGTGTTTTTCCATAGAACAAAAAATTGGGAGAGGGACAGAAAGAAAGGAGAATTATGGAAAATGTTTTAAGTGAAGTTAGTTTTTTTGTTTTTTTTTAATGCTTTTTACTTTCCTTGCCATGTTTAATCCCATGAAGTCTTAACTAGATACTAAGTACAGGAAGGCCCCAAACAAATTGAATCTGTTATGTTTTATATATAAACTATTATATTTTGAGAAGTGATCTTTTCAATGTAATAAGCATTTATAATAAATAAACACCAAATAATACTAATCTCTTTCAATTTTATGGTTTGCCAAAGATTTTTACTCTACCTTATTTTAATCTTATGTAAAAATACCCAAGAGGCTGAACTGTTCCTTTTATATTCTTCAGCGTTTTCTTTATATAACACCACAAAGACTGAAGTAATGTGTAATAGAGTATTAAAGTGAAAGTCTTGCTTGAGACCGTATGACAACAGAGCCCAGAGGTGTCAGACACACACGGGACAGTCCTCCCCCACTTTCTGGGAAGGCAGGAGAAATGAGAGCAGTCACAAAACAGAGTTGAATGAGCACAACTATAATAAATAAGAAATAAGCTTTTGGAGTGTCTGACAGAATATCTAGCATTATCCTTGTTAATATACTTAATAAATTAACAAAATACACAAGACAGAAGTCATAATGCTGAAGGTTATAGTGATATAATTTGCTCATATGTATTGCTCTTGCAAAGCAACATATATATTATATATTAATAGACAGTATGAGAAATAAAGATACTTTTACCACTTAAATCAGTCAGTCTATACTTAGAAATATATTAAAAATAATTCAATGCAAAAAAGTAGATGAGTACAAAAGATATCTACACAGGCTGATATATTAAAAAAAAAAAAAAGGAAACTTAAATGTTTACCTCCTGGCTGATTTCCTATTGATATTAGAATAAAATTTAAGATCTTTATTGTGACCTCATAAGGCCTTCCCTATCCTGCATCATCTTACCTCGCTCTTCTTTGCACTTACTATACTTGAGCCAGGGGTCTTCTACTGGTGCCTCAAAGATGTGCAGCCCTTTCTCCTACAGGGCCTTTGCACAGGTTCTTTCAACTTAGCACATGATTATTTTCCCTAACCTCTCTTACCTGTGACCTAGCTTACTTCTCATTACTCCTCATGCTGCAGCTTAAATGTCATTTCCATAGGAAAACTTCCCGACAATGTCTGGTCTGGCAATAATATATTCTAACCACACTCCGGACTTTCCTCTTGTAGTATGTATCACAATTTTATTTTAAAATGTGTTTTTTGTTATTTATTTAATGTTTTTCTTTCTTGCTAGGCTTAAAGTTCTAAAAAGGCAGGAAGCATGTCTACCTTGTTTAATGTTATTTTCTTCTACCCCATGTGACACACATAGTAGATAGTCACTAAATATTTGTTGAAAGAGTAAGTTAATCCAAATCTTGATACTCTTTGTTTCAAGAAACAAATGCTCTATGAGGCCGGAGGAACTAAAAAGCATCAACCTATTGATTTTCAGGACTTCATTTTCACTAAGATCTAATGAACTGTACTTTCTTTGGTTGAAGACAGATATATTTTTTCCCAAATGAATCATAGAAAAAGGAAGTGCACTCTTTAAATGGTTCACATTGGCAAAAAAATAAAAAGAATTGTTATTACGTGACTGACCCAATGTAATCTTTAGAGCTTATCTAAGTTTATTAAATGACCTCAGGATCTGTTTCCCAGATTAGCCTCTGTGATCTGCTGTTCCAGGAACAACATCATGTTCTTGTTTTTGTTTTTTTTAAAATTTTGACTTTAACCTTATGTCCTTTTATAGTATTTCCTAAGGAAGTTCATCTGTATTCCCATCCACAATAGGAACTATTGAATATTCAGTATTAAATGCACTGTATTTCCAGATTTATAAAATGCATAGTAATGGGAATATATTATAGATCTTATTTATGCTTTTTATGTTGTATAAATATTTTGAGTATCCTTTATTCCAACAAACCATCTTTGGAGAAATTGATCTTTGGTTTCTATTGCTCAGCTTATGTTAATTGTAGTGTGATTTGGAACAAACTTTATTGCTTTAAAAACAAAATACCTGACTCAAAATTCTATTGGTTTACACCTACAGGCATCTTTATGGTACCTCAAAGAACACAGCTCATTTTTCTTAGCCTTTGTGTTTCTCTTTACTTGAATTTCTGTTCTCATTTTAAAAAGACTTAAGGGCAGGAGAATATCAAGTTCTTCATTAAGCTTTCTATGGGTCAGTGGGAGCAAAGGCATGATTTAAGAGATGATAGAAGACTACTTGTTTGATTAGAGTCCAACTGGCCATTTTTCATTTGTCCTCTAGGTTCTATGCTTTGAACTTGAAGGGAGAAGAGAAGGAGCAGCAGCTGCTAAGACTGCTGCCTTCTAAGCTCTCTGGATTTGGGAAGGAGTATGCTGGCTGGAACTTGATTTGGGGAGGAGTAAGCTAACTAGAACTGGAGCTTATGTTATATTGGGGAAGCACTGTGAAAGCCACATTGAAAGGATTGTCACAATTGCATTTATAGAAAAAAAGGGCTGTAGCAATCAATTTAATATCTGCTATGTGGCAGCTAGATCCACAGTTGGGTGATGCAGAAAATGAGGTCTTCTGGAAGAGGACAGGACAGGATTCAGAGAGGGAAAAGCATAAAAAGCATGGATATTAAAATGGTTAGATGGGCCAGCCGAGTGGTGTGGTGGTTAAGTGCTGGCTTGGGATGCCAGCAGCCCCGGTTGGGGTCCCACATGAGGGCCAGTAACACTGTCCCCCACAAAAAAATCCAAAAACAAAACAAAAACAAATTGGTTAGAGCAGGGGGTGTATTGGAATTGAAGTAGTAGTTTGGCTAAAATATAAGGGGTTCGTGAGAGTGAGGAAAGCTTTGTGAGGACCTTAAATGACATAGTAAGTCATGAAAGTTGTGTGCATGTGGAAATGCTATGATTGGAGATGCATCTTAGGAAGATTAACACAATATGTACATGTAAAATGATTTAGGCAGAAAGAGGCCAATTAAGAGGTTGTTTCAATAACTAGTGATACTCTAAGAGAGAAAGAAGGCAGAGAGAGAAGAAAGAGGCACATGGACGTCCTTGCGAAGTATTACATAAATGATTTAATAACTGTATGAGGTTAGAGAGGGGCGAGTAAGAGAAAGTGAGCAATGAGTTCAAGATCACCTCAAGGTTTTAAATCGGAGTTACTAGTGAAACTAAATAGAGAATTAGGAGGTGGGTTTAGTTTAGGAATGGAGAAAGAGACAGAAAGAACGAATATACTGTAGATAGTTTAAATTTTTATTATGCCTACATGGTACTCTAATAATAATTATATATACACATTATACACACACACATATATATCCATATATATATATATTATGTATATACTATACATACTATAGATTATATATATATATATGTAATTTTTTTTTTTCAGAAAAAGACTTTAGCTTTTACCAAATTCCTAAAGATATGGAGAATATGTTCCTGATCAATATCAATATTCTGGGATTTTCCTACTGCCTTCCAAGATTATGTCTAACCTTTATGGTAATAATGAAGCAAACATATGGCAATTGCTTGTTTACTTATATCCATGCTACAGCATTCTCTGTGCTCCTCGAGGTCAGCAGGGAAAATCCTGGATATGTTCCCAGTACCACGGGGTTGGTGGTAGAAGTGGCAAGAAATGCAATTATTACCTTTTAGTTACTTCCTTCACCCACATAAAAGGAATTGTTAAATACTTAGTGGTTAGAATAGTAGTAATGTTCAGTAAAATGCTTAGTCTGGGGTCTGGCACATAGTAATTACTCAATTTGCTTGTTATTGTTGTTACTTTTCATGAATAGAGAAGAGAATCCTTGTGCCTTCCAGTCAGGCTCATAAAGATAGGACTGCTTTCTATTCTTCCCTTCTGGTTCCTTCTCCAGCCAAATTATCTGTATAATTGTGTTATTTCCCAGTACTCTCAGTTGTTACCTAAATGATGAAGAAGATTGTTTCAGCTTTTTATTTCAGAGAGTCTGGATAAAGAAAAGCTGAAACAATCTGCAGAAAGAAGAGATGCACTAACCACCTGTGTGATGGAGAGTTGAGATTTGACTGTTTAAGCAGTAATTTCATTAGTCCATGGCTAACTGACTAAGAAAATAAAGATTAAAGTTAAATTATAGTTACTTTAGCCCAACAGCTATATTTGGCACCATGAATCAGCATCATTATTTGTATTTGAAAGTATTTCTGAAAGTTATCCCAGTGAACAATCAGTTGTGAGGTCCTTATACCACCATGTTTCTCAAGTTGGGATATATGCATTGGACACTTGACACAACAGCTCAATCATGGAACATATTTCTAGTGCATTGATTTCACTTGAAGATCTGGGAAGATATACTTTTTCCCATTAACATTAACTTGGATATAGTATTTAGTCATTCAAATATTTATTGCATTTATACAGTGTCAGATGCTGGGAAATACTGATTTAGAAAATGGATCTGGCTTGTTAATGGTGGTGGGGTTATAGGGTAAAGTACAAAATGTATGTGCATTTTTAAGTTGAAACATAAGACAACAACAAATTTTGATCTAGGTGGACTCCTTTGAATGAAACTGCCAGACCCATGAAAATGTAACAGAGCTGAAACATTCCTTTGCCTTGTGACGTGGAGACAGTCATAGGCCAAAGCATTACTGTTTTGTACAGGTCTCAGTCTCTGGATAGTAATGGTATCTTCTAGAAATGCCTGGGGGGGACTCACCTGGGTGAGCTTCCCACAGACTTACCCTCTTTCAAAACTAATGTTACAACTGGACAGACTGTTGTGGTTCTTATTATGATTACAAGTTGCCCTTTAGCAATAACCATCAGGAAACTTTGAAGAAAACAAGAGTGTATTACTTACAGGCCCGGGGGCATACAGGGCACCAGGGACATACAGCAAGCTGGTTGGGGAGGAGGGAGCAACACCAATGTTCTGCTCAAGGGTGGGGGCCTATGGCTTCAAGAGCTTACTCTTTCTTGGTGAACTTAAAATATAAGAGCAGGAATTCAAAGTGCCAAAAGAGAAAAAACAAGCAGTCCAAATGGTCAGTTATAGAAATCAACCAAGATCTAAAACATAGGCACTTCAGTGGAGAAGGTGGCCTGGCTCTTTATCTAGTCCTGTGGCTGGCATTGTGTTTATTAGATATACCCTCTGGTTTTAAGAGAATGCCTTTTTGAAGTGGATTCCTCTGAATCAAAGCTTAAGTCAGAAACGTGAATTACAAAAAGAAAAGCCAACTGTCAGGGCTTACACTCCAATCACTCAGGTGTCTGTGGCAATGCTGGTGTAAACAAACCTACTGCATTGCCAGTCCAATAAAAGTACAGCATGTACAATTACAGCCGTAGGCTGTACCACCTAGGCCTGTGGAAGTGCACTCTATGATGTTCGCATAATGACAAAAGCAACTAAGGATGCATTTCTCAGAACATGTCTCCTTCATTAAGTGGTGCATGCCTCTACCTAGATGAATCCAGAAAAGTGTTACCATTAGACATATTTAAGGATGCTCTGTAAGATTTGGGCAAATTTTACATGTTGTACAACAGTAATGAAAAATTACTTCTAGAATTCTGCCTACTAATTTCTTAAACATTTAAACATATTAACCATAAAGTCAGTTTTAATAAAAAATAACTAAAACTAGAATTCACAAAGGGAAAGCAATTATATAACCTTTAACTAATGTTAATTAATACCATATAGGATCTCTGCATGTCCGTTTAAAGGATTATGTAAGAAATACCTATATTATTTCAAGTGTTAATAAGTTTCTTTTTACATGTGTAAAGAAGTTTATTTTTTTTGAATCATGTGATTAGTACCTTTGAAATGTTTACAATATGAATCTAATGAACTATTGTCAGAAATATTCCAAATGTAAATAATTTAATCAAAATTATTAAATACCCAAATTAGCAAGATCTAACGTCATTTATTTTTATTATATATTAGAAACAAAAAATAGTTTTACTATTTTCAGTTTGAATAACTAAATATGTATAGTTTCCTGAAATATTTTATTTAACAAAAGAGTGAGTCACTAATTGTGAAGGCATTTAAATTGCCAACTATCATGTCTTTACCAAGTTTGAAATATGTTGGAGCCAGTCCAAACCCTTTTGTTTTACAAATAGACTTGAGATCCCTGTTCTATTTGCTGTCTATGTTATTTTTCTTTCTTTTTCTTTTTTTTTTTTTGAGGGCAGTGTCACTGGCCCTCATATGTGGGACTGAACCGGGGCTGCTGGATTCCCAAGCCAGCACTTAACCACCGTGCCACTCGGCCCTGTCTATGTTATTTTTAATACTTGATATAATTTACATAATATTTTCTGTTTTACCAAATCAATGTTGAATTTGAACCAAGAAATAAACAGCATATCTGGATTTGCCTGACCAAATTCAAACAAACCAGTGCTCATGAAGCTAATAGCATTAAGGTTCACTACCAAACCAATAAAAAGACTGCCATGGAAATGCTTTAGGTAGATGCTAGTGGGCAAGTAGATGCTATTGCATCTTGGTGCCTCTCTTATTGTTCATAGACATGCACCTGAACTTTGGTGCTCACTGTGGCCCATGTCACATGAGGAAGCCTCCAATTTGGTGGCCCTTAGACTTCAAGGCTAGCATGCCATTAGTGCAGGGCGGTCCTTGTTCTTCCACAGGACCTTGCTTGTGCATTCTATTCCTTTCTACCTTAAACCTATAGTAACACCACAGTAAAATAAAGAGTAAAAAAAACACAATTACTGGAAAACTCAGCTTTTGTTCAACCATCTCCATTGATTGTCTATTGTTTGCCAGATAGTGCAGTAGATATTGGAAGCTACAGAGTTAACGAAAACATAGTGCTAGCTTTCAAAAACCTCAAAATATCATGGAGAGAAAGACACATAAATATAATATAAGTATAATTCAATAAAATATGTAACCAGCAATCATAGAGCATAAAGAATATGATTAACAAGCTATGTTCAATAGCAGGATGAGGAAGAGTGTTTCAGACAAGTGAAAAGCAAAAGCATGGGCAAAGACCTAGAAGACATTAAAAAAGTATGGTTTATTTATGGGTAGTGGGTGTGTAGTATGACTAGAGCATAAGGGGTTTGGATGATATCAAAAAATATGACAGGGAAAATTAGCGTACACACTAAAACATTGGGCTTTTATTGAGTAGGTTATTCTTTCTCAAAATTGAATAGTGTTAAAAATCACCTAGGATACTTGTAAAAACCTGGGGATTTCTCATTGGAGGGCCCCTTCTCCTGATTCAGTAGGTCTGGGCAGAGTTGGGCCCAGGAAAATGCATTTTTTAACAAAAACATAGGCAGATTCTGTTGCAAGTATTTGGTGGACCACACTTGGAAGGATTGGAAAAGAGTTACATGATCAGATCTGTATTTACAAAGATAGGTCTAGAAATGGTGAAAGAGAGATGGAGTAGGATTGTTCAGTCACAGAAATACCAGTTTGGAGGTATCAAAACAGTCTTAGCAAGAGACAATAAGTGTAAATCAACGCAGTAGCAGTAGGATGGGGAAGAAGAGAGAAATGACAAGTAGCTTATGAAGTAAAGCTGATAGGCATTCATGATCAATTGAATGTGTGTTGGAGAGCTGATTCAGAGGCGTCAGAATTGTGAGTACAGGGGCATGGCAGCATGAACAGACATAGGAAATCAGAGGAAAGAGTGTGGGAAATATACCTTCATCCCAAGCCAGCCTCTAGCAATCCTCCCAGCTCACTGTATTTTTATTATGCCACATTAAGCTGCTTAGAGTTCCCCAAACATGTGAGGTCTTATCAGCTTCTGTGCTTCTGCACATGCTGTTCTTACCGCTTGGAAGACTTTCTGAGCTTCTTGCTTCCCCAACGTTAGCTGGTGATGAAAATATTCTATGTCTTGGCTGTAGTGCCAGTCACATGGCAGCATATATTTGCCAAAATTCATAGAACTGTAAACTTTGCATGTTAAAATTTACAGTATGTAAATGTTACCTAAATAAAAGCCCTACTTTTAGCAAAAATATCTGGATAATCTCCAAATATTTGACAACTAAAACATTTCTAAACAAACAATGAGTCAAAGAAGAAATTTGAAAGAAAATAAAATATAAAGTCAATGGCACTGAAATTATTTTTCAAGCTAAATAAAATGGATGAAGCTCTAGCCATATTGATCAATAAAACACAAGGAGACAACACAAACTACCAATATCAATAATGAATGAGGGGATATCAATAGAAATCCTATAGACATCAAAAGGTTACTAAAGAAATATTATAAACTACTGTATGCCAAGACACTTAAATATTAGATTAAATTCTTTTAAAAGCACAGGTTATCTAAATGAACACAAGAAGAAATAGAAAACAAAATTTGTATACCACCATATTTAGTAAAAAATATTAAGTTCTTAAAGAAAAGCCATTTACAAAGAAAATTCCAAGCACACATAGCTTCAATTTTGAATTCTATCAAAAATTTATAGAAAAATAATAATCTTACCATTTCCCGCCCCCCAGAAAACAGAGGGAGAAGGAATACTTCCAAATTCATTTCATGAGGCCAACAAAATCCTGACATCAAAACTGAGTAAAGACATTGCCAAAACAAATAAATAAACAAAAAAACTTCCTCAATACCCCCTCAAACCTCAACTTCTATCTCATACACAAAATTAAATCCAAAGTAGATCCTGACCCAAATGTAAAAGCTGTGCCAATAGTTCATATTTCTAGAAGATGTAGGAGAAAATGGTTTTAGGTTTGTGCTATAATCTGAATGTTTGTGTCCCCCCAAAATCCATAGGTTGAAATCGTAACCCCCAAACGTGATGGTATTAGTGGGTGAGGCCTTTAGGAGGTGATTAGGTAATGGGGTGGAGTCCTTCTGAATGGAATTAGTGCCCTTATGAAAAGACCCAGAAAGATCCCTAGCCTGTTTTGACATGTGAGGACACAAAAAGAAATCTGTGACCCAGAAGAGGGCCCTTGCCTAACCATACTGGCATTCTGATCTTGAACTTCAATCCTGTAGAACTGGGAGAAATAAATTTCTATTGTTTATAAGCTACTTAATCTATGGTATTTTGTTATAGCAGCCAGAATAGACAAAGACAAGTAGACAAAGATTTCTTAAAGAAAAAAGTCAAAGCCTTAACTTGTAAACAAATAAACAAAAATTGATAATTATATTTGATCAAAATTAAAAACATTTTTAAAAAACACCATTAAAAAATAAAAAAGCAAGCCATGAACTGGCAGAAAATACTCTCACTATGCAGAGCAGTCAAATCACATATCTAAAATATATTTTAAAAGTTACAACTCAACATAAGATAAGCAACTCAAAAGGGGCAAAAGTTTGAACAGATACTTCACAAAAGAAGTGTATTTGTTTTCCTTTGTGTCATAAAATATTTCTAAATGGCTTATAAAAATATTCATTTAGGGGCTGGCCTAGTGGCTCAGTTTAAGAGTGTGAGCTCTGAGCAACAGGGTGCCTGGTTCAATTCCCACATGGGCCAGTGAGCTGCCCCTGAGTTGCGCTGCCACTAAGCCCGTGAGAGCGCATGCTCTTAGCAGCAAGGTTGCCAGTTTGACACCCCGTATGGGATGGTGGGCTGTCTGCACCCCCACCCCTAGCAACTAAGATTGAGCTGAGCAGCCCAGATGGCTCTAGAGTGCGTGCTCTTAATAACAAAGTTGCTGGTTTGACTCCCACATGGGGTGGTGGGCTGTGTGCCCCGCAACTAGATTGAAAGTGGCTACTGGACTTGGGGCTGATGGGTCTTGGAAAAACACAATGTTCCCCATCCCCAATTCTCCAACAGTGTTCACCTCCCCGATTCCACAATAAAATCCTAAAAAAAACCCAACCCATTTATTATCTCACATTTCTGAAGGTAAGAAATCCAGGTGAGCTCAACTGAGTGCTTTGTTTAGGGTCTTTCCAGTCAAAATCAAGATGTTGGCTTGACGGGGCTGTTACTTGGAGGCTCTGGGGAAGAATCCAACATCCAAGCTCATTCAGGTTGCTGTCAGAATTCAATTCCTCATAGTTGTAGGACTAAAGTCTCCATTTTCTTGCTGGCTTTTGGCTAAGGACTGTGTGCAACTTCTAGAGGCCATTCTCAAATCCGTATCCTGTGACTCTCTTCATATGAGAATAAAGAACCTCCCCCCCATCAAATCCTTCCCATTCTTCAAAATTATCTGGCTTTCTCTTCTACTATCAGCCAAAGAAAATGCTCTGCTTTTAAGTTTTTTTGTTTTTTTTTTGAGGGCAGTGTCATTGGCCCTCACATGTGGGACTCGAACCGGGGCTTCTGGCTTCCCAAGCCAGCGCTTAACCACCGTGCCACTCGGCTGGCCCGAAAATGCTCTGCTTTTAAAAGGCTTATGTGATTAAATTAAGCCCACTTGGATACTGCTTATTTAAAAGTCAACTGATTAGTAACCCTAATTATTATACATCTGAAAAATTACATTATGTGACATAATGTAATCATGGGAGTAATACTAGAAGGAAAGGTCATGGGAAGCATCTGAGAATTATGCCTACCACCAGAAGATATATGAGTAGCCAATGAAGCCATGAAAATTTATGTTCAAAATCCTTAGTCACAAGAGAGATGCAAATTAAAACAACAATCAGGAACCAGTCCACACCTAATAGAAGGATAAAAACAAAACAAAACAAAAACCTGACAATACTAAATATTAGCAAAAGACTGTGGAGCAACTGGAACTCTCATACTTTTCTGGAAGGAATGTAAAATGTTTCAATCACTATAGAGAATATTTTGGCAATTTCTATAAAGTTAATGTATAGTTAACATATAACACAGAAAATCCACTGCTTGGCATTTACCCAAGAGAAATGAAAACTGTATTTACAAAAGTTTCACTGAAGTTGCATTCATCATTGTCAAAAACTGGAAATAACTGAAATGTATATCTACAGGTGAATGAATAAACAAATTGTGATATATTCATCAATGGAGTTCTCAGCAACAAAAAGGAATAAATTGTTGAGACATACAACAACATGGAATCTCAAAAATATCATGCTTAACCAAAGAAGACAGACCACAAAAGGGTATATAATGTATAACGACACTTATATGTCATTTTTGAATAGGTAAAACTAATATCTCATGAAGGACCTCAAGTCAGTGGTTACCCTAGGTGGGTGAAGATGAGACTAGTCAGAGACACAGGAAAATTTCCTGGGAAGACAGAAATATTCTGTGTCTTTTGGGGAATCATGATTATGTCAGACATTTTGGATTTTCCATGTATAATGGATAGTTTTTACTTTATGAAAAATATACTTAACAAATTTGATTTTTAAAGTACATTATATAGATTTCTAATAAAAACAAGTATGTTTTGCCCTCTTTATTTTTATTTTTTTTTGAGGGCATTGTCACTGGCCCTCGTATGTGGGACCCGAACCGGGCTGCTGGCTTCTCAAGCCAGTGCTTAACCACTGCGCCACTCGGCCGGCCCTGTTTTGTCTTCTTTAATTATTTAATACCATTCTGGAATATAGAGTTGATAAAATTCAGGAGAAAATACAAATAAACTATAAGTATTTGAAAGGGGAAAGTAAGTTGTCTTAGTTTGGGCTGCTGTAACAAATTACCAAAGACTGGGTGGCTTAAACAACAAACATTTACCTCTCACAGTTCTGGACACTGGGAAGTTCAAGATCAAGGCACCAGCAGATTCGCTTATTGGTGAGGGTCCTCTTCCTGGCTTGCCAATATTCTACCTTCTTGCTGTGTCCTTACATTTGGGGAAGGGAGAGGAGGAGAGAAATCTAGTATCTTTCTCTTATATGGACATAAATCCCATCATGGGGGCTCCACCCTCATGACATAATCTAAACCTATTAAGCAACATCTCCTAATGCCATTCCATTGGGAGTTAGGATTTCAACATGTGAGACTTGGTGGGGGAGGGAAATAAAGTGCAGTGAATAACACAACTGTACCACTATTTGCAGATAAAATCATATATTCTGGAAAGTCAAGGTAACATGATAAAACAATACTGGGATTATCGAGGAAACTTAGTAAGTGGCTCAATATAAAATAAATATATAACCTGCTAAAAATATAAACATCTGGTGCATTTTTAATAGCAGTACAACATATGTAAACAAAAATATGAAATTCGTATGATCAATCATTACAGGAAAGGTACAGATTTATAAAAATTTAACATTGAACTGAAAAAAAGACAAGTTTATCCTTTTTCCATGTTTCTGGAAAGACAGAACACTAAAAATATAATATTTCTTTATAAATTACTTAGTAGATTTAACTAAATTCTAAAAATTTCCCAAAAGAGAATAGCTAAGAAAAGTTTGTAAAGAGCAAAAAGGCAACTGACACTCCCACTTTAAAGTTATAATAATTAAATACATCTGATCATAGGAATAACAACAACAAAAAAATAAAAAATAGATTGAACAGAATAGGTAGCCCAGAAACAAACCTTAATATAAAATAGTTATGTGTATATGAGAAAGGTGATATGACACATCATGGTAGAAAAAAAGGATTATTCAATAAATGATGTTGGTGTAAGAAATAAAATATTAATTTAAGTTCTTATCCCGTGGCATATACCAAAATAAACTCCAGAATCAAATTTTAGAACTCCTTTAAACAAATATAAACGAAGGCTAATGTTTATTAACTAAAGCAATGGAATACAATGCAATTATAAAAAGCATCAAATTTGCCTTAGCAGGAAGCATCATGAAGGCAGAAACGCTCGCTGTCTGACTTATCGCTGATCCCTGTGTCTAGCAGGTGATCTAGCACATGGTGTGTGCTTTAATAAATCTTTATACATTTGTAAAATGTCTGAAAACAATTGTTTATTATTATTATTTTTTGTAAAGGCAGAACCACAATCATTTTTTTAAATGGCAAATAAGAAAAATATTTCTCATATATATGAAACATGAATAATATCCTTCTCTTATTAAGAGTTCAGGCCTCTTTTACATCAAGGGAGGGGGGAAATGGGAGGGACAAAAGGTGATTGATCATGGACCCCAGACATCTGGGCTCCAGGAGGGGTCCAAGGAAGATTGTGCTTAGTTTATTGACCCTGAGTCCAGTAATGAGGTTCCTGCGAATCTTTGATAAACAATACATACTTCCTTTACCTCCTTGGGAGAGGCACTTTCTGGTAGGGAGTTGTTTTTGTAAAAGTCAAGCCAAAAGTAGAATTCTTCTAATTATTAGCAGGTCTATATGCAAGAAGCTATTAACCTAAAGGCAATGGCAACAAAGCAAAGATGGTATCAGAGAGACCAAGCATTTCATTTTGTGTCAGAAGTTCATCTCATACAGTTTGGGGGAAGTTAATACGTATTTTTTAGGAAAGTAATTTTGCAGTTTGTAGTCACAGCCTTAAAAATACGTAGTACTTTTGACTGTATAATTATTTTCAGAGAATGCATCTTAAAGAAATTATCTGCTACAGATAAACTTTATAAGAAGAGTTTATCGTACTATTAAATATGGTATGAAAACTTGGGAAATCTGTGCCTAACAATGGGAAAATGGATTTAAAATTATGGTAAAGCCACACAATGGAATACTATGAAACCATTTAAATAATTTCTATAAGGATTTTAAAATACCATTGGGAAATAATTATTTTAAAAATTACTGAGGAGACAACCTGTTTTGTGATTGCCAAGGATATAAAATATGCATAGAAAAAAATAAACATAGCATACGATTAACTCTTACTGAAGGGGCAGACATTCTCTCATCCCTTTAAAAGGATTATGTCATTTACCCTCACATCAAAACTATGAAGCATTTTTTTTTATTTGTCCCATTGAACAGTTGAGGAAACACACACAGAGGAATTAAGCAACTCATCCAAAGTCTCTGAGCTAAAAGTGGGGTAGCAGGATTTGACAGAAGATAGCTCCCCTGTCCACATTTTAAATCACTGCACTATATGGCTTGTTTTTGTTAAAGTATAACAGAATATTTCCAGTAGTTTTATAGGTTTGGGGGCTCATTGGTCTCCCTTATACTTTTCCATTAACTTCCAAAGTTTGTACAATAAACATGACTCTTTATCATTCTAAATGACTTTAATAATGGCAACATATTTTTTAAAATCTCAAAGTCAACTTGATTTTATGTAGTCGCAATCATAGCCTATATTTGGAGATTATTTGCCCCTCCCAACCCCACCATTTCCAGTTCTCTCTGCCCAGATGTCCTGAAGAGCCACTAGTTGCCTTTCCAGCTTGTTCATGGGGTCATTGGTTCTATCCTTAGTACGGATTCCCATTCTTGACAGGCTCTTTTATACCTGCGCCTGCGGCGCCAAACAGCTCAAGGGTGTCGTTGCCAAGTTTTTAAAGGCCTTAGGGCTTCTTCCCGACCCTCTGGGTGTAGCCCCAGGAGGCCCTGCAGCCCCTAGCGGCCGCGGGTTCAAGCTTCAATCACTGTCTGAGGCCCGCACCCGTCTGGGAAGAAATCCCCCAGTGCGTGCAGGGCGGGAATTGGCCTCTGCCTACAGTGGGAGAGGCCGGAGGCCGCGGGGGGGTTAGGGTTCAGGTCCCGGAACCAGTCCTGGAGCGGTGCCCCTTGGGGGTCGAGCTCGTAGCCACAGACACCAGCCCGCCTGCCTGACCATCTTTGATCAGATTAAGACAGTGGCTGAAAACAATGATTCAAGCTGCCTGAGCATTGGCCCTTGAGAAGATGGAGTGTTAATTAAGAAAGTTGTCAGACAAAATTTACAGCTTGCGCCCTGGGGGGGAGTTCCTGTGGGGTGAGTGTGTTTTCAACACGTTATCTTCTTGAGAATACATGATCTTTTTGGTCTGCAGCGAGAGTGGAGGGAACTGTGTGTGCAGCCGTAGGAGCCAAAGTCCCCCTTTGAGGAGCTAGAGTTAGGGTCGGGCTGCGGTAGGTAGCGCGGCGACTGGTCCCGAGGAGTAACCAAGTTCTAAGGTCACTGGGGCAGTGACTCGGCTTGAGTCTGCCTCGCTCTTCTGAGACACGCGTATGCGCTCTTGCAGCCCGGCAGCCGGTTCCTCTGCCTGGAATGAGCCCTTCCTTTCCCCAGTCCGCTCAGGGGGAAGGTGGTGAAATCCCCAAATCTGCTTCCTTATGTGGTTAATAAAAGGTCTCATGCAGAGCCTGGGAGAAAAAAAATAAAAAAATTATAAGTGCAAGTGAGTGCTTTGCGTGTTTTGACGTTTAAAATCCAGACTCCGGTGAATCATTGAATCATATATTGCAAGTTTTAGTGTCTAACAAAGTTTGGGGGACGCATATTACTGGTGTTTATAAAAACCTCTGCGCCGCAGCCGCGCTGCCCAAGGTTGCTGCTCCCAGGCGGAAAGCTGGGCCGAGCGGGGGTGGGGAGGGTCTCCAGTCCGAGACTCTGCGCTCGGGGCTTCTGCCCAGTTTCCTGCCTCTGAGTCGCCGCGTCCGCCACAGACCAGAGCAGTTTGTGCAATTTAGAAACTCGATAGGAGGCAGCAGCTGATCTCCCACCACCCTAAAAATAATCCGCTCCGGCGCCTTGCGTACTTCGGCTAGGGGAGGAAATCTCAGCCTTCGGAGTAAGTGAGTGGGTCCGTGTCTTTTACATCAATATCATATGAAATTTTTAAGAAGCTGCCTATTTGGATCTAACATTTAGGAACCCCTAAGGCGCCCGGGCACTCTCGCAGCCTTTTGCCTTCACAGTGGCTATTTCTAGGATTAAGGGGACCGGGCCCCAGCCGGAGATGAGAGGGCGTGGGGATCAGGTTTCCAGCTTTCCTTAACAAAACTCTGCTGGCTCCTACTTGTTAAACCAACTGGAGCAAGTGCAAGGAGTTATTACTAATTTTTTTGTTTGTTTGTTTTAGACATTTCGTGTATTGTTCGTAAAGTCGCTTTCTATATGCTTAATTTTGTTACTCTGCTTTTTAGGGGTTCTGCTTTCTCGGTTTGAAGTGTGTACTTAACACATTGTAGGAAGCCGGTGTTTTGAAGGTAGCGCAAGTGCACCAGTGGGGGTTTGAAGCAGCTTCAAGGAATTGCCCAAGGTATTTATTTGTTGCTTTATTTGTTCAGTTTGGATTAAAAAAGAAATCCCATTGGAGTGTCGGTCTAAGGCATTTTATCTGCTGAGTAGTTCCAACGTTTGGTATGCGGTAGAACTTGATTGGGTGCGTTCAGATCAGGCACTGAATCAGTGGTCTTTTATGCTAGTGATTTTCCTATTTGGATCTGTCATAGTTAGATAGATAGATAGATAGATAGATAGATAGATAGATAGATAGATAGATAAGTAAATAGATAACTAGACAGACATCTTTCAGTTCGTATTTTATGAGCCATCGGCTAAAAAACTTAAATGATCATATTTGTTTCTGAAAGTGATCTGATCCTGAAAATGCCCTAAATAATGATAAAGTCCTAAGAAAATTGTTTAAAATGTCATGTTTCTTTATCATACCATAATTTGGTTAATCTCTGAATAACTAAAGAATGAGTTATTGTGTACGTAAGAAGGAAAGAATGAAAGAATGTCACTTTTAGTATGTTTTCTTTAGGTGTTTCCAGCATGTTAAATTCTCAGGGATTGCTACTGCATTAGAGCTGACACTTTCTGCTGGATGGACAGGAAAGAAGTACTGGTTTTCACTTACTTTACTTTATATTCACGAGCTAATTCCAAATTTTATAACTCCTGAGTGGAGTTCTTCATACAATTCATTTCAAAGAATAAGAATACTGAGAGTAATATTCTTGCCATGAAATCCTAAGTGTAGTCACCAAGGAGTATTTTCTTTTGATGTTTGTGTTTGCAGTTATTTCAGTCAAGTTCTCCAATACTATCAGCTGTCATAAGCACTTGAACATCTTTCCTTGGGTTTATGCTGGTGGGGAGAAAAATGTCATGTCTATCTAGTCTGTCTTCCCTCTCTTCCTTGATGCTGGGGCGTCTGTCAGTGCTTAGCTGAACTAGACAGATCCAGAAGGGGCGGGGCTGAAGGATGTCATGTGATGGAATTTAGCCAGCAAGAGCACAGTTATACCCTTCCCAATATTCCTAGCTTAATCTGGAGTCTGGGAGAGAAACAGTGAATGACAATTGGAGATTTAAGAATTAGTTAAAAATTCTGATTGAATAAAAACACCTCAGGTAAAATAAACACAATAATTTTCAACATATCCACTGTAAATTTACTCCTTCCCTCTTTTATCCATGTTGGGTTGTACTATCGGCTGGCTGTTAGAATGTGCCACCTGCTTATTGGATGTTGGAGAAGGAGGCTGAGTCAAGAGAAAAGGGATGAAAGAGCAGGCAGAGGAAAGAGCAAAAGGAGAGATGTGGTGAGAGACAGTGAACAGGCTGGGAACCAGGTTAGAAATTGTGGTAGGAGGAAGAAATCTTTCTAAAGTTTTTGTGTTCCCAATCTGAAGTGTGCACCTTAGTGAAATTAGGTTATTGTATATTTCTCTGTTTTAGATCATAACCTTTACATTATACCAAGAACTACTGGGATTAGTGTAGTCTCACCGATGCAGTCTAAGACTACAAGGACTGTTTCTGTCATGCACTATTGGATTCCTTGTGTCTAGTACATGATCAGCATCAATAAGTATTTTTACAGTTAATTAATTCATGGCCTAGTATCCCAGACATCAGGTACATGGATGAAAGTGTTCGTTGACTTTTTCAGGTTGTTATAGCTCTTTGATATTTTCTTTCCACAATCACACACATTTATCCAATTGGTAGGCTTCAGGATTGATTCAATACTAGGCAAGCAATGCCTATAGCTAATGAAGTGTATGTTTTGCAAGTTCAGATTATATTTTTAGCATCTGACTCAATGATAATGATTAAATATCAAGGTTTATAAGTGTGGCCAATTGGAATATTACAATTTTGGACAAATTTTGTCCAAAATTATAAATTACAAAATCAGCTAAAATAAATGAACCAGTTATACATGTCTTTCAATTTAGAGTGGGTTTAAAGCTTTCTTTTATCATCTCTACTAAGTAAAGGAAGTAGTCTTAAAAATTCCATTACTAGCTATTGTTTTTTGTGTCTGTTTTTTCCAGCTTTACCAGAAGTACATCTAACATATAATTATGAACTGATAACTTCCTTTTTAAACATCCCAAGTTCTTTTCAAATCTTTTATCCAGCTTAGAATCTTAATAGTTGGTAAGGATTTTCCAAGTATATAACCTTATCTTGAGTTTTTATTAAAAAATGACGTTTCTAAGATGAAAAAAGGTCTCAACTAGAGAACATTGATGATTTATTTTTAAAAAGAATTACCAGAAATGCTATCTGAGAGGAACTTTGGATAAGCTTTTATAGACTATAATAGATAGGCTTTCTAACTAGGTGTTCTATTTATATAATGCTTTGTAAAACTTTTGCTTGAAAATTTGTTTTTTCCAATTATTTACCTATTTTGGCCAATCTTTTCTGTGTAACATTTGTTTTCTTTCTAGGAAAAAATATTGTTCGTGACCATTGCTAAATCAATTATCAATGAAAAGAAAAAGAGAAAAGGTACTACTTTAGTTATTCAAATCTTTGCCAACTTTTAATAATCTAACTCAGAGTCTAGGGTGACATAAATATGGAAAAGAAACAAAGTCCAGTGAGGCTAAAATCTTAAGCTGCTGCTTATTTTAATAAGAATACATATTTTCTTTTCTTAAAAAAACAGAAAGCTGTGTGATACAGTGGGACAAACATAGTTTATAGTCAGACAGACGTGGATGTGAATTATTCTGCTGGTTGATAAGTTCCTGAATCAATCTAAATCTCAGTATCCTCCTCTGTGAATTGTGAATAATGCCACCAACATTGCATAGTTGTTCTGAAGGCGTAAGATAACACCTCTTTAAGGCTACTTTGATGAAGGAGAATTTAGTAATAAGGGGCTCTTCCTTTTTCCTCTTCATTTTAGAATAAACCATATAAGAAGAAATGAGCCTTTCATTCTGTGGTAACAACATTTCTGCATATGATATCTGCAATGGTGTCTTACAAAATCTCTGCTTTGTGGATGCTCTCAACCTTGTTCCTCATGTCTTCCTGTTGTTTATCACTTTTCCGATATTGTTTATTGGTAAGTAATCTATATTGCCTAATATTTATAAAATAGTCTTCTTTTTTTTTTTTGAGGGCAGTGTCACTGACCTTCATATGTGGGACCCGAACTGGGGCTGCTGTCTTCCCAAGCCAGCGCTTAACCACGGCGCCACTCGGCCGGCCCTAAAATAGTCTTCTTTTTATATTGGTTATATTAGTTCAGGTGTACAATATAGGGATTCAACATTTTTAAGAGTATACCTTAAAATGTGATCACCCTACTAATTCTAGTAATCATCTGTCACTGTGCAAACTTTCACAATATAATTGGCTATATTCCCTTGCCCCTTTTCACCCATTCCCCAGCTCTGTCCCTTTTGGTAACTATCTATCCCTTTGGTCTCTATTTCTGTGAGTCTTAAAACAGTCTTCTTATTGGCTTAAATTTGGTATAAAGTTGACTAATTTTTCCAACATGAAAACTAATATATAACTGTGAGAAAAGAACAAGCAAGTATTTTGTATTTTCTAATTATTTATATCTTTGGCATATGATATTCTGTAGGTAAAATAGAAATCACATGCTCTCTTAGATATGGACTTCAAGCATCAGCAGCAATTAAAAGGAGGGAAAGGAGAATTGCATGAGACAGATCTAAAGATTTGTTGAGCACTTGCTTTGTGCTAGGTAAAGAGAATGGAAAAGGGGTAAAACACAGTACTTGCTTGGAATATTCACTAGAATAGTCCAGTAAAACACATGTGTCAAAGTTTAGAGAGATGACTACAGTAGTCCCCCTTTATCCATGGTTTCACTTTCTGTGGTTTCAGTTACCCGCAGTCAACTGCAGTCAGAAAATCCTAAATGGAAAATTCCAGAAATAAACAATTCATAAGTTTTAAATTGTATGTTGTTTTAAATAGCATAATGAACTCTCGTACTGTCCTGCTTTGTCCCACTGCGGATGTGAATTGTCCCTTTGTCCTGTGTATGCACGATGGATATGCTACACACCCATAGTCATTTAGGAGTCACCTTGGTTATCAGGTTGACTGTCACGGTATCACAGTGCTTGTGTTCAAGTCGCCTTTATTTTACTTAGTAATGGTCCCAAAGTGCAAGAGTAGTGATGCTGGTAATTCAGATACGCTAAAGAGGAGTCATAAGGTGCTTCATTCAAGTGAACAGTGAATACAGCATAATAAGATATTTTGAGAGAGAGAGAAAAACAGAGAAAGACCACATTCACATAACTTTTATTACAGTGTATTGTTAAAATTGTTCTATTTTATTACGAGTTGTTGTTGTTAAACTCTTACTTTTCCTAATTTACATATTAAGCTTTGTCACAGGTATGTACACATGTATAGGAAAAAAAAACATAGTATATTTAGGGTTCTGTAATATCTGCAGTTCCAGACATCGACTGGGGGTCTTGGAACATATTCCTGAGGATAAGGGAGGACTACTGTATACCACACTGTAAGCCCAACTGCAGATATAGGAACAGGTTATCCTGGGAATTTACCTGCTAGAAAGGGTGTGGGAGATTGCATAGAGATTGATATATTGGGGACTTGAAGGATACAGAGCAGGAACCTTAAAGTAGGAGAGATGGGATGTGTTTCCGGTAGAAAGAAGACATGTGCAAATTATTTGGAAAAGAGTTAAAAATACAGTTTTCCCTATTATTTTACAGTTTGCATATATACCTATATAAAAATGACAGAGACTATTATAATAAACATTTATTTAACCTACCCCACTCATCTTACAGAATCTAACAGTCAGAATATGAGCGAAACCCTTTGTGTACCATTTCATGATCTTGTTACTCTTCCCATGTCCTACACTCCTATCCCTTCATGGTAACCACTATTTTAAATTTGGTGTTTAATATTCCTATGCATGATTTTGTTCATAAAAATAAATGAAAAAGTTGTCTGATTGTCTTAAGAATGCTAGCATAATTTAATGACCTGCTTTAAAGGAAGGTTTAAAATTAATTTGTATGCTTTTATTTATTCATTTAACAAATATTAATTGAGTGACTGGCATTCTAACAGTGATCACATAATTTTTGTTATGTAGCATAGAGTATCATGCCGGGGCCAACATACTCTTGACACATCGTTATTCATGTTAAACAAATGTAGACATTAAATATACCGGGACAACAGTGACCATTTGTAGAAACTCTAGTCATATATGTGATTTTATTTGTAGGACATTAAGAATGCCCTTTGTGGGGCCGGCTGAGTGGCTCAGTTGTTGGTTAAGAGTTAGCTTAAGAGCACGAGCTCTGAGCAAAAGGGCCGCTAATTCGATTCCCACATGGGCCAGTGACACTGCGCCAGAGCTGAGCTGTCACTGAGCTGCCAACAGGTGGCAGGATGGCTCAGCTGGTGAGAGAGCACGTGCTCCTAACAACAAGACTGCCTGTTTGATGGCGGGCATAGCCACAACTAAGACTGAACTTGACACCTTGAGCTGAGCTGCCACCCTAATGGCTCAGTGGATAGAGTGTACCCCTTGACAACAAGGCTGCTGGTTCGACAAAAAAAAAAAAAAAAAAAAAGCCCTTTGACCAAAAGTAGAACATCCATTTTTTAAATTGCAATTAATTACAATTAATAATTAGTTTTGAAATCCAATTAACTTCTTGAGAGCAGTGACAATGACATCCCTGTTTCCATCTGTAGCATCAAACACAAAGGTTGGGAAAAGGATATTTGAATCAAGTAGAATTGGAGTAAATATTGTCAAAGGAAAATGGAGAAAAATTCAGACTATTCATCTCTAGCATTGGCTTCTTGAGTTAATGAGAGTTCATAAATAAACCTCAAAGAATTATCAGGTATTAGGAAAATTATAATGTTGCAAAACAGACACAGGGCTTACCTGCAAAAGTTTGTAGCATAAATTCTAGTACAATATGTTAAATATAGGTAACTAATCTTTTAAGAATGAAGTTCATTTGGGGAACAACTAAGATATGAATCAATTTTCTTACCAAAGAATGCTTCAGGGATCCCTTTTATCCACATACAAATTCCTTTCTGCAATATTTCAGGCACAAACCCACCTTCATTCTTGAAGCATGTGGGACTTCTCTATATTCAAAAAAATGAGAAAAAAAGGGTGACAAAAGCAAACAAAGTGAAGTCCTTTTCTAGCACACCATATGTGAGTTGGCATTACTCTGTTTTTTGAGGAGAAACCATGAAAATTTTAGTAAAATGTAATCTTGAATTTTTTCTTTAGTGACGAGCTAAGGTTGAATCTTTAATATTCTTGATCCTGCTTTAAAGGTCATCAATGAACAAAATTTTAAAGTTCTTTAAGAAATCCTATCACTACCAATGTTGAATAGTGCTGGCCCAGTCATAGTTATCATTTTTGTTACATAATATGCATATGATTAAGAGTTGATTCAACTAATAAGTCCTTCATTTCATTACCAAATATGGGTGTGTTTTTTTTGTTACCAACCCCACAGATACCATATTTTGAAAGATTTTAGACACCAAATTGTTTTTATTAATATCATCATTAACGTTTTCCTTTTGAATGAATGGGAGACCTGTCAGTAACAGTTCTGATAACATGAAAGAATCATGTTGTCACCCAGAGTTGGCGCTATTTCTGAACAATGTGTTAATGTGTTAACCTAGGGAGTCTTGTAAAAATAAATTGAAATTGTTATTTTTTTCTTAACAATGAAAATAGACTAGGATTTCCACTGCTACTCTAGAAAGCACTAAAGTTTCATGAACTCCCCCAAAGTATAGCAGTGTAAATTATTTCCATTTATAATTGATCCCTTTGTTTATCTCTACTTTTTTCTCTCTCTTTTTTAGGGTGGGGGAGCCAAAGCTCAAAAGTACAAATTCATCACAACACATGGCTTCATTTTCCTGGACATAACCTGAGATGGATTCTTACATTTGCTCTCCTATTTGTGCATGTTTGTGAAATAGCAGAAGGCATAGTTTTAGATTCGTAAGTGACCCGACTTAGTTAATGTGATGACACTATACACACTAGTGAGTGTATTGATATGGGTAGTAGCTAAGAGCACACCAAGTCAGCCATAGCATTTTGGTCACAACTTAATAGAAACAGGTGCTGCCATCCGTTTTATATGATCATGCATGTTGTCTATATTTTTGTGTTGCTACGTAATTTCTCTGATAACAGAAGTTCAGCTATCTGTGACTTGTGCTCATTGATGTACTGTCCATTTCCTTGTCCCTTCATCTATGTAGCCCTGGCAGAAAGTTTTGTCCTTTAAACACTTTGATATTTACCTTATCTTTCAAAGTAGGTATGAATAGCAAGATTGTCTATATCAACATATAGCCCTAATAACTCTGTGTGTGTGTGTGTGTGTGTGTGTGTGTGTGTGTCCAGTTCTCAGATGTTTTATTTATTTTGTAAAGAAGCAAAAATAGATGAGGCAAGCATTAAAGAAATCTGAAAACCAGTAAGGATATAGCTACAAATTGAGGCAGAGCACAAAATTATTTTAAAATCATGGTTTGTTATAAAACCCTGACTTTTGAAGGAATTTTGCCATTCTTATAAAAGAAGTTTACATTAGGCAGGTAGAATATAATGAATTTTATTCATAAACTTGAAAATAATGTAGGGGAAATATTTTCATCACGTAACAGAATATAAACTCAGATAATAGGAAAATTTTGATTATGAAATTGTGGTAAATGGTACACCTTTCTTTGAAGAGTTGATATGAAAAGGCCTGTAAAGTTTTTAAAAAGAAAGCTCCAAAACTTATTTTCCTCTTATCTAATAAGAACTTCCCTTGACATCTGTTTATGTTTTACTGTTGCAATTAACAAGAAATGAAACTTCTAAGCTTTTGTCATGGAGCCAAGTATTTTGTAATGTTTTATGGGAGTTCTCTGCATATACATGCACATCTTAGTTTCTGATAAAATGAAAAATCAGAGACTCTAAGATATGTCATGTCTCCAAACATTTAGAGGCTTAATTAGCTATTATCTTATTGATAATTGTTTAAAACTCTTTGGCATGTTTGTTATATTGTGTTAGCATAGCCAATTCTAGTCATCATTTTTTATTCCCTTATTATATAGGCAGACTCTGTTTCTGTGTGTATGCGCAATGTGGAAGGTTGATCAGTCAAATGCTTCCTAAAAACTTGATATCATGTAGGCAAGGATGACTCCTCATTTCCAGCCTCATGGTTGATGTGTAGATTCAGTCAGAGACTTAGAATAGAGACTCCACTAATGATGATGAGGGCATATGCTAATTGTAGAACCTTGTTTTATTGTGGTAGTGATACAAGAGACCCATGCTAAAAACAAGCTGAAGTACACCCTCGATCGTGCACTGCCCCTTCCCTTTCTTTAGCAATAGACTTCTTCCCCTTACCTTTTTTTTTTGTTTTTTGAGGGCAGTGTCACTGGCCCTCATATGTGGGACTTTTTACCCTTATCTTTTTTATCCAAGTCTCAAAAGTCATCTTCCAGTTACTTCTGAACCCAGAAATTTAGTTTGATTTCTCACTGACTTGTCCCATTCTGGAAACTGTTTCTACGAGAATCCCAATGAATATTAATAACAACTTAATGGATAACTTTCCCTCCTTTACGCAGTTATAAAATTTGATGCTTCTGATCATTTCTTCCTTCTTTTTTTTTTTTAACAAACTCTTTATGAACTGTTTTTTACTTAAAATACCAGAAGTGCTCATTATGATTAGCAAAACAATGCAGAGACCTTCCTAATTGAATAACTGATTTTCTTTTATGGTAATACAAATAGTAAAGCTGTTAATTTTTCTCTTGAAACATCCTTATCTAATTTGCACAGCTATTTGTAATAAGTGTTCTCTTTTTTATTGCTACCTAAATAATTTTTGATTCTGGTTTAGATACTCTCCTGGGAATCATTTTCAGTTTTCTCTTTAGCTTGATAGCTATATTATTAGAGCATGTAATTTGTTAAATGAATACCTTTTGGAATTTATTAACGTTTTCATTATAATAAAATATTTGATTGTTTTACAACTATTTAATTAGTGTTAGAAAATAATATACATTCTTTGTAGGGGAAAAAATTTATTGAGGTTCTAATTGGATTACTAAAGTTCTGTGTATTGATTACTTTGATATCATTTAATCCATTAAATTCTAAAAGTATATATTAAAAGTCTTCACTATTATTATGTTTTCATTTAGGTTTTTATTTTTTATCATTTTCTCTTATATTATTCTTTTGTCTTCCATGATGTATGCTTTTTTGATTTTCTTCCTAACTTTCTGACTAAAGATTTTCTGCTCTAATGGGATATATATGCTTCTACCAGAACATTGAGATCTGTGAATCACACTCTAAACATAATAAAACTTAAGGGCAAGAATAGGGTTGGGAAACCACTCAAAACATATACAGCTTTGTAAGTAGAGCACTAACAATCTGATAGCAATCTTAAGAAAAATATAGGCATGGTTAAAAGACACCATATCCCCAGTAAAAAAATGCCCAGTAAATATAAAACGTTACAGTAGATTTTATATTTATTTAACTTCTTAAATTCACATTTATAATTATTTATTATAATCATTATTATAATTATTATTGAATATGTTTAAGGTTATACACTTTCTTCCAGCTGTAGTTGTAAAATGTGGTGACAACATTTTACAGGCTTTAATAGGTAGTATGCTCATTTTAAAAGTTGCTAAATATCAAGTGATTTTTTAATTCCTTGGTTCAATAATTAAGGAGTATTAGAAACATTTCCTAATTTCTGTATTTGTGAAATATTTATTTCCTACTTTTTCTCTTTGACCATTTTGAACTATTTCCGGGAGGTGGTAGGTGGTTTTTAAGCCAGCTTTCATGCTGTCATAGTACTTTCATATTTTCATTACCATGTCCATATTTATGATTCCAAATTTATCACTGATAATGTTAAAAATCACTACATACAGTACACTATTAGACAGCTTTCTTTGCATGGTTATTAGATACTTTCACAATCCACCCATTCCTACCAAATCTTATTAGCTTCCACTCCCCAATCAGATCTTAAAACCTTATTTGTTCATGCCACCACCCAGGCACTGTGGGGATTATTCTCTACATCTCCATCACCCTTATTACCTAACACTATTAAAGTCCTGTCTATTTTGACAATATTTTCCTTTTTTCTTCTTTTTAAAAATTTTTATTGGGGAACAGCCATGATCATTGGTTACACATGGCTTTCATGCTACAATGGCATAGTTGAGTCTTTTAGGGAGCGCACAGCTCACAGTGGCCCATGCGGGATTTGAACTGGCAACTTTGGTGTTATCAGCACCATGCTCTTAACCAGCTGAGCTAACTGGTTACCCCTTGACAATATTTTTCAAGTGTATCATTTCCTCCATGTGACTGCTGCCAAAGCCTAACTCAGACTTTCATCATCTCTTACCTGCCTATGTCAGCACTTTGCTAACTGCTTCTCTTCTTTCTATGTATCTCCCCTCACCTCAAACCCACATACCACCTGTCAACTCCATCATCCACATTACTTCCATATAAGTTTCTATATAACCCAAATCTGACCATGCTACTTACCAGTTAAAGCATTTCAATTTCCTGCAAGATTAGATTCCAGCTCTTTACTATGGCATACAAAGCCTTTCATGATGTGTCCTGTCTCAGGTTTCCTATTTAAGGAACGTTAAAACTACTTGGAATTTTGAACATGTTACACTGTTTCATGCTTCTAAGCATTTGCACATTCTGTTCCATCTTTTAAAAGTGCTCTTCTACCACTTTCCTGACTAGTGGATTCCTTTTCCTATTTCAGTTCCCCTTGTGAATCCAATTTCTGAAATGACTTTCCCAAATGTTCCCCTTTCCCTCGCTCTCAAACTAGTTACATTCTTCTCTATACCTTTTGTGTACTAATATAGTTAAATAATTTGAGAAAATACAAATGTTTCAATGTGTGACATTGTTAATGCAAATGGAGTTAAGAGTTGTCTACCGTGCAAATCTGTCCTGTCACATTTCTGATCCACCTGAAGCTCTCTGTTGCCCTGAGAATGAAGCCTCGTCTCCTTGTAATCATACTGAATTGTTTGCACTACCCTTAAACATGTCTGCAATGGTCCCCCTCTCTTCTTTCTGTGGGTAGCAGTTTCTCATCCTTAATGTCTCAGTTTAGAAGTCCATTCCTTCACAAAGCTTTCTGTGTCTCAAGCACTAGCCCTGTATGTGCTCCCTGTGTCCCTTCACCTGTGTTATAATTCCCCGTTTCCTATTGCTATCCTCAATAAACTCTAGGTTTTGTGATCACAGACACTGTATCTTGTCTTGTTCAATGTTGCATACCAGAATCTAATACAGTGTCTGGACCAGCAAACACTTATGTGCTCAATGAATGAATGAACATGGAGAAATCACTGAAAAGTTTAGAAAAGCTATATAAAAAACACCCCATATTTTTCACACACGTTAGAGTTCATATTCAGTTGATTGCTTTTACTTGCTGTAGGTGTTAAATTCTTTCAGCAGACCTGCCCTTCGGTATAGTAGTAGTTATATATTTGCTTTTGTTGTAAGCATTTTAAGGCTTTGTGTAGCTTTGTTTAGGCAGCCCTCCATGCAGGAAATATGCTTTCATCAGGATTATGTTTCCCAACATAGTCTTCTTTATGTGTTCTCTTAGCAACTACTACTGCATTATGTATTTTAAATATATTACCGCATTCCGTTTTTAAATATCTTATTGCTAAGAGGAGTTTTAATGAAAAAAAAAAGGGAAACAAAATGAGAGACTACCAGAATCATCAGCTGTAGACACTGATACTGTACCTCTCTGTAGACGGCGAGACTCACGGCATCTCTACCTCTTCATGCCGGCCGTGATGGGATTTGTGGCCTCTACAACATCAATAGTATATTATCATAATATCGAAACATCAAATTTTCCTAAATTACTCTTAGGTAAGTATGATCAAGTGTTTTTTTTTTTTTTTTCCCCCAAAGAGCTATTTGTTTTCCTTTTTCCTGATAGTAAATGCTATCAGCATGGGTTTGGGATTGGGAAGCATGAGGAAACCACAATGACCACAATGATTAATTTTGTAGCAGTCTCCCAATAAATGTGGAGATAAAGGTAAGGTGAGTTGCCTGAGGTTGTGAAAACCCCTTTGCCCCAGGACACCTGTTCTCCACCGGAATGCCCCTCATGATGTGTTGGTCTGTGGCAGGAAGAAAGTGGAGGGAATGAGCTGGCCTCCTGGCTTGCGGCAGCTACTCTTAAGAATCAGAGCTCTTGCGAGGAGCTTTCACACTGTACAGCCCCATGAAGTCATCTCATCTAGTTCCATGTATTTCTGCCTTTGGCTTGGAGTCCTGAGGCATTTTCTGAAGGTTCAAGCCTTTCATTTGTACAGTGGGAGTGTCACACCCTTATGATAATAGAATTGCTCCTGAGGCATAGGGGTGAGGAAGCTCCAGGCAGCCGAGTGTCTTTCAGGGCATCCTGAAAACTGTGCTGTCCTGAGAAGCAGTGTCCCAAATCACCGACCCTCACAGCTGCATCAGTCCTTATCTTTTTAGCCTTTCTTGCCTCCTATAGAAATCGGGGGCTGTCTAAAATGTTCCTAATTTAATTTTTACCTTAGGCTGAAATAATAGAACTCATCCCAATTAGTTATATTTAATACTCTGACCCATCCTAGCATTCTTTGGTGTACACTTGCATATAGAGAGCTGAGAAGAAGGTATAGAACATGAATCATTGATGGGCTACAGGGGCCTGTGAATCTCCTAAAACTGTAGACAGAGTTGTGTGTATTTATATGCATGAATGCTTACAATTTCTAAGGTCCATAGATTTCATTTGATTGATATGTGGTGAAAATGACATTGACTACTGATACAGAAATGATGAAAAGTAGTAACTAAACCACACATATATGATTTGTTTATTCAGACAACATTAAAATTTTAAATGGATAAGAGGAACATATTGATTATTGAATTTTATGTTGCATTGTGTTATTTGATTGGGCAAAGATAACCTATTAAAACAAGTGGACAGGGTTAAATGTTAATTTAAAAGGCTTGTCAAAATCTGAGTTATATTAATAGAACGCTGTTCAATACAAAATGCCACCCAGATATTATCACAGAAATCTTTTTATGAAGGTGCCAAAAAAAAAATCGAAATTTCCAACAGGCAACAGCAAGAAGTATATGTAACATTGGGAATTTGATGTGCTAGACATTAAGTTTCTGAAAAACTGATGATGCTATAAAAGTTATAAGATGTAATTGGAAAGGATAAGTGCATTTTAATGTTATTTATGATCAAAATCTGGCTGTAATTTTTATGTAGATAGAGGCAGAGGGCACAATTTGATCATATTTCTGGAAGGACTTCTAAAGACAGAAGACAGTCTAAACTTTCTCTTTATTTTAGGCAAGACATATTTGAACCTAGAAAAATCACACTTTTTTTTTTTTTTAGGGCAGTGTCACTGGCCCTCATATGTGGGACCTGAATCGGGGCCGCTGGCTTCCCAAGCCAGCGCTTAACCACCGCGCCACTCAGCCGGCCCTAAATCACACTTTTTTAATATCACAAAACTAGTAATTTTATCCCAACATTATATTATGACCATCACAAATGTACAGTTGAGAGAATTACGTGAATACTCATATACCTACCACCTAGGTTCTTCAATTTACATTGTATTCTATTAATTTTGTCAATATCTACATTATTTCATCCCTCTATTCATCCATCAAGCCATCTTATTTTTTGAAGAACTCTATTTTTTGTTTGTTTGTTTTTTAGCTGAGCCATCCTGCCACCTGTTGGCAGCTCTGTGTCAGCTCAGCTCGGGCCGGGCATTGAACTGCTGTTGTTCAGAGCTCAGCTTGCACTTTTGAGCGAGCTCTTAACCAACTGAGCCACTCGGCTGGCCCCCATCTTATTTTTTGATGCATTTTAAAGTAAGTTGCAGACATTGATAATTTCAGCATGCATACCATTAACTAGAGTTAAATACTTGTTTACAGTTCTTTCTGTGAGATAAAATTTAGATAATGAAGTACAGAAATCTGAATTTGCTAAATGCACACACCTGTATAGCCCTATCATGATAGAGAACATTGTCATCATCATCCATGAAAGTTTTCTTGTACCCCTTACCATCAGTCAACCTTATTTTCACATCCACAGAGACAACACTTAATCTGATTTTTCTTCTCACCATACATTGGATTTGTCTGATCTAGGGCTTCACATAAATTCCTTCTCTTAGCCTGATTTTTTGAGGCTCATTTACAATATAGTGTAAGTCGTATTGTGTTCTTACAGTTGTTGATGATTCCATTACATAAATACACCAGTTTCCAGGTTTTTAGCTATCATGAAAAAAGGCTGCCATAAACATTTATGTGCAAGTTTTTGTGGATATATGTTTTTATTTCTCTTGGGTAAATTCCTCGGAGTGGAATTTCTTGGTCATAGGGTAGGTAGGTAAATGTTTATATTTATAAAAAAACCACGGGATCTTTTCCCAAAAGCGTTTATTTGCAGCCACACTAACAATTTGTGGGGATTACAGTTATTCATATGCTCACCATCTCTTGATGATCTTGATTTTCTAATTTTCCTTGCTGGTGGGTATGTACTGTGTACTAATAACACATTGTGGTTTTAATTTGTGTTTTCTTAATAACTAGTGATATTGAGCACTTTTTGATGAGTTTATTGGCTATGTGTTATCTTTGTGAAGTGGCTATTCATATCTTTTATCTTTTACCCACTTCTTATTGGGATCTATTTTATTATTGAATTGTAGGAGTACTTTTACAAAGTCATCAGATACATGTTCTGAGAATATTTGCCTGCCAGTCATTTATTTAGCAGGGAAGTTTGATGAGCAGAACATTTTAATTTTGATGGATTTATTATTTGTTCATGTATAGTTATTGCTTTTTGTGTCTTAAGAAATGTTCGCCTTCCCTCAAAATATGTTTCCCTCATATCTTCTTGGTTTTTTTTTTAGAAGCTTTATAGTATAAGTTTTTATTTCCAGAACTATTATCCATTTTAAGTTAACTGTGTATATGGTATAAGGTTGGTGTTAAATGGATATCTATGTGTTTGCACACCATTTATAGAATAAACTTTCTATTTCTTATTGGATTGCTTTGGGATGTCTGTAAAAAATTAAATCAGGTGACTAGGTCTGATCTATTTCTTGGCTCTATATATTTTTTATTCCTTTAAGCTATTTGTGGATTTTTTATGCCATTACCATTGTGTCTTGACTTCTATAGCTTTGGAGGTCTTGAAATCAGGTATTATAATCAGATAACTTGTTTTCTTTGTTTTTCCCCCGAGCCTGCTTTGGATATTTGAGATCTCTTGCATTATCATGTACAGTTTAGAATTAGGTTGTCAGTTTCTACCAAAAACCAACCAACCAAACAAACAAACAAAAAAGAATCTGATGGGATTATGATTGAGATTGCACTGAATGTGTAGAACTATTTGGGGGAGAATTGACATCTTAAAAATGTTAAGTTTTGGGCCGGCCAAGTGGTGTGGTGGTTAAGAGCTGGCTTGGGACACAGGTGGCCACGGTTCAGATCCCACATATGAGGGCCAGTGACACTGCCCTCTAAAAAGAAACAAACAAACAAACAAACAAAAAACTGTTGAGTTTCACAGTCCATTCTTTATTTGTTTAGGTTTTCTTTAGTGATGTTTTTATAGTTTCAATGTAGATATCTTCCATGTCTTATTAAATTCATTACCAACTTTTTTTTGTTGTTTTACCGTTGCTATTATAAATGGAATTGTATTTTAAATTTAATTGTCCAATTTTTTTCTGCCATTGTATAAAATACAGTGGTTTTTGTATATTGACCCTGTATCTTGCCACCTTGGAAATTTACTTATTACTTCTAATTATTGCTTTGTCAGTTTTTTTCTAATTTCTATGTTAACAAATATATCATCTGAAAATAGATATAGTTATACTTACTTCTTTTCAAACTTCGTGCTTTCTTTTACTTTTTCTTGATATATTGAACTGGGTAGGGACTCCAGTCAAATGCGGAATAGACATGGTGAGATTGAAATCCTTGCCTAGTTTCTGATTTTAGGGGAAAAAATCTTTCATAATTAATTATAAAGTTAACTATAAGTTCCTCATATAAGACATTTATCAGGTGAATAAGTTTTCTTCTACCAAAGCTTTTCAGAGTTATTAAAATCATAAATAGATGTTGAATTATTAAAGATTTGTTCTGCATTTGTTGGGACAATTACATTTCTGTTAATGTGATTCTGTTCCTATACATAGATTTTTCAAATGATAAAGTAACCATGCATTTTGGACTAAACCACACGTGATCATGATATGTTATCTATGCTATACATTACTAGTTTATTTGTTAAGGTTTCTTATATCTATGTTTTAAGGTCTATTGGTCTGTTTTTTTTTTCTCACAATAGTTTTATCAGGTTGTTAGATATATAGATGAATTGGAAACTATTCTCTATTTCTCTATTTTCTGAAAGACATGATATGAGATTAATTTTATTTCTTCCTTTAATGTCTGATGAAAATCATCAGTGAAGTCATCTGGGTCTGTAGTTTTAACTAAGGGGGGATTTTAAATCATAAATTTATTTCTTTATTAGATGTAGCTTCTTCAGAGTACCTATTCTTATATCAGTTTTGGTAAGTTACATTTTTCAAGAAATTTTCCATTTCATCTAAGTTTTTATTTATTGTCATAAAGCTGTTTAAGATATTACCTGATTACACTTTTTAAGTGTGTAGGATAAGTAAGGATAACTCTTTTTAAATTTCTAATATTGGTTATATGTGTTCTTATTTTTAAAATCAGTGTATTATGGACTTGTCAATTTTGTTGATTTTTTCCCCAAAAAAATCAATCTTGTTGAGTTTGTTCATTTTCTCAATTATTTGTTTTCTATTTTATTGCTTTCTACTCTTATTTCTATTGTTTTTATCCTTTTATTTATTTTGTTCATTGTTCTTTCTCTAGCTTTTTAGGTGGAAACTTAGATCATTGATTTTGGACATGTCTTTTTTTTTCTAAAATTAGTATCTAAAGCCTTAAGTTTTCCTTTAACTATTGTTTTAGTTAAATTATTAAAATCATTAAAATTTTAATACTGTTACATTTTCATTATAATTTAATTAAAATATTTTCTTTTTTTTTTTTTTGAGGGCAGTGTCACTGGCCCTCACATGTGGGACCGAACCGGGGCCGCTGGCTTCCTAAGCCAGCACTTAACCACCGCGCCACTCGGCTGGCCCTAATTAAAATATTTTCTAATTTCCCTAGTGGTTTCTTCTTTAACATGTGGTTAATTGGAAATGTATTGTTTAATTTCCAAGTACTTGGAGACTTCTAGATATCTTATAGTATGGAAAGACCCAGAGATTACCTCCATTATACGTGTGCCTGGTGTTCACATCCTGTATAATCCTCTCCCCTTAAGTGGGAATGGGACCTGTGAGTTGCTTCTAACAAATAAGGGATGGCAAAGATGAGGATACCAAATCTGTTTAGACTGCAGCCCTAGTCCACACCTGGAATGCAGCCTGAATCTGTGGAAACCCTTGATCCTTGGAAACTATGAGATAATAAATGTGTGTTGCTTTAAAGTTCCTACAACTGTCACAATTTGCTAAGCAGCAATAGAAAATTAATACACTTATTCTTGATTTTTAATTTAATTTCACTATTATCAGAGAACATACTCTCTATAGTTTGCTTTTTTAAATTTATTGGTTCTTGTTTCCTGAGGATATAATCAGCACCAATATCACATGCATTTAACAATAATGTATAGTCTAAAGATTTTGAGGTGTATTTTTATAATATTAAATACCAGTCTTATAAATATCAAATACTGGATTGTCGGCAAAGTCATGACACATTTTTGCAACGAAAAACATAGAAAAATACATCATGACTTTTCTGACAACTCAATAGTTCAAGGTGGTTGATAGTGTTCAGATCTTCTAAGTCTTCTTTAGGCATGTGTGTATTTTTATTGTTGTGTCTTTCTGAAAAATTGACACATCGTTATTTAAAGTTTTAAAAATTTCTAATAATAGTCTTTGTCTTGAAGTCTACATTACCTGATACCATTATAGACATCCCAGGTTTCTAATGCTTACTGTTTTCATTATGTATCTTTTTCCATCCACTTATTTTCAATCTACTACTCTTTTTTTTTTTTTTAGGTAGAATCTCCTTAGGTAACTTGTAATTTGTTCTGTTTTTATTTTTTCTAAATCCATTCTGACAATCTCTGTATTTTAAGCTAAAAAAGATAAATATGATGAGTTTATATGCCAATTCAGTTCTTTTTCACGAAGGAAATTGTGATCATCCTTAAACTTTTTGGCTTTGCTAATAAGTATGTCCAAAAGGTATTTTCACAGATGTGAAAATATTCATTTTCTCATATTCGTTTGTACTGACCTTTATTCAAAGTTTGAAGTATACTGAATCCTTTATAACAGATTTCTAGGAAAGTCTCTACTTCCATCTCATATTTACTGCAAAATTCTGGCTGTGGTTATGAGATGGTGTAGATCCCTATCTTTCTGACCTAACTACTTGCTATCTGGGTTTGCCCTATAGGATCATTATTGTCTGTGCTCTGTGGATGCGCGTGGTATTTGAAAGGAGATAGGCCATTTACTACTTGAATGCTGATTCATAAAGCAGAGACCTTATTACATAACTACATGGATGCTATAATAATTCAAGGGTAACACTATTAGACATATCCCTGGAAGTTTCAACATAATTTATTAGATAGGTTACACAGATACCAACTTTGTGAATTTTTCAAGGAATATAATCAGGGCTTCTTAAAAAACAAGACTAGAAGAGAAAGCCAGTTTTAAAGCCTACAGACTTACAGATAAGTTCTAAAGTGCATTCACTGTCCTCACTTCCATGTCTCCTTATAGTTGCACATCTATTACCTATAATCAGAGTGGAAGCACTAACATTTTAAAGTCATTACTGGGGGGATAACTTCATGAATTATATAAATGCCTAGCCACTATGCTGTACATCTAAAACTAATATAAAATAATATTGAATGTCAACTATAATTGAAAAAAATAGTCAGGGATATAAAGTATAGCATAGGAAATATAGTTAATAATATTGTAATAACTGTACAATGTAAGATGGGTAATAGACTTATTGGGTGATCACTTTGTGAGGTATATACATGTCTAATCACTATATTGTTTTGTATACCTGAAACTAATATAATATTGTATGTCAACAGTAATTTAAAAATAAATTTTTAAAAAATAAAAATAAAGTATTATCATACTTTCAATTCAAAGCTCCAAAAGTATACTCATGTATAGATGTTGTTTTCTTAAATTATCTGTAAATAGAATATTTAAAATTGTCTTTGTTATTAAAAAAACATTTATATTGACATTTCAGTGATGTTTTAAAAATTATCAGGGAAAGATTACATCTTTTTCTTTTTACTTTTTCTTTTTCCAGCTCTATTCCTATATTGGGTAATGGCCTTTATTACAAAAACCATAAAGTTGGTCAAGTACTGGCAGTCTGGTTGGGGAGTATCAGACCTGCGTTTCTGCATTACAGGTATAATGGTCATCTTGAATGGACTCCTGATGGCTGTGGAGATCAACGTCATTCGGGTCAGAGTAGGTATCTGGTGATTTTTGTATAGTTACTAGAATTAAAGTCCCCAATATTAAAGATGACCGTCAGCTAAAAATCAGTAGTATTTAAGAGAATAAATAAATGTATGTCATCTGTGAGTATAACTATAAAGTTGAATTAATCATTAAGTTTCAGATCATTAATGTTTCCGAAATCTCAATATAACCCTGAGATCTATTTATTGATTCACAGTTATTGAGAGTACCTGTTATGTGCCAAACATTGTGCTTAGTTACTATTGTAGATAAAATTGTTTTCATTAGGAAGTTCCATTATCCATAATCGATCCAGTACAAATTTTGGTTAATCAAACTAGTAGTCTCAGAAATTTCCAACTGAAAAAAAGATAAGCTAATCTAGGTTGCTCATTTCATTGATGAAAAAACTTCTATGGAGTTAACTCTCGCTATAATATCTAAAGTAACATGGTTAAGACTCATATCAGGTCTGTGATTACAAATCTATTGTACTTTCTACCACTTAAAGATGTCAGTTATATTGTGTGACATATTAGTGACTGATTTTTCAGTATTCATTTTCCGTCAGAGCACTTTGAATTTGCTTGGAATGGCAAGATACATGTTGTAATAAATAGTAAGGAACAGTGAGTTGACATCAACCAAACCACAGCCTAACAGAGAGACTCAACAGTGGTGTTAATAACATATTTTAAAAATCTAAAGAATATAAAAATCTTCATTTAGTTGACTTTATTATAGGGTATCATGAAAAATTGATTTTTAGTAATAATTATCTTTTAAAGGGATAATTGATTTTTTAAAACCGGCCCCAAGTGGATTTAATGTAAAATTCTGGAATTCAACTAGTTAATCTCACAATAAAAGTGAAATATTTTAAAGAATATTTCAAAAAGGGATGGAAAAAAGTATGAAAATATAAATTTTAGCCGTCTGAAATGAAAATGTTGAAAAAGTTAAAATTTTATTTTTAACATGTGGAAAAAGAAGGGTTGTTATTCTGTGGAATTTTTCTTACCACAGAGATATGTATTCTTCATGAATCCTCAGAAAGTAAAACCTCCTGAAGACCTCCAGGATCTGGGTGTGAGATTTCTTCAACCATTTGTGAATTTACTGTCAAAAGCAACCTACTGGTGGATGAACACACTTATCATATCTGCTCATAAAAAGCCTATTGATCTGAAGGCAATTGGAAAGTTACCAATAGCAATGAGGGCAGTAACAAATTATGTTTGCCTGAAAGATGCATATGAAGAACAAAAGGTAATTTAGTATCTGGTTTTCATGTCAATAATTGTAGAGAATGGACCTTATCAAACATAAAGGCACTAACCTTAAATAATATTAATGGTTATGGAAGAACAGATTTCTTCATCTGTCTTTCCCAGTAGTTGAGTCATGTGAATTGGGCTGCTGAGAATAAACCAGAAATATGTCGTGTTAGTTGCCCAGATGATACGTGAGGAGAGACAGAGAGAGCCCTGTCTTTTCTCTGGGACCAAGTGGAAAGTAAGAGTTACATTCAATGATCATATATATCTAATCCTCGTTACTATATAATATTTATAATTCATGGAATTTTTGTTGTCTTTTTTCAAGTCTTTTGTCAATAATGTTATTTAAAGAGGAAGTAGATCATACCCATTAATGACTCACCTTTACAGAACTAAAATTCTAAAATGAATAATTAACTAAAATTTGGAATCTGAATTCCAAAGTGGCAAAAGTAAATTATATGAAGAGGCACCATCTGCCGACTCCATGTATTGTCCTATATGTATGCCAAAATTGGTTTCTCCTTGTACTTTCTTTGAGTATTTATAATTGCTTTAAAATTTTGAAATATGAGAGTCTTTGGGTATTTTCAATTTGTCATATTTTCATTCTGTATGCTATCCACATAGCTGTATTTTACATTGCAATCATCTACAAATATTATTGTAATTAAAAATATGAGTATTCACAACAATATTGGAAAAGAGTAGGGTATGGTGAATCAGTTGTAGAGATTTTGGCAGTTCTAAGTTAAGATCAACAAAACATTTATGGTAAATGATGAAAATGACTCCTGCTTTGTGTCAAAAATGTTTATTATGAAATTAATATTGCAGGAAATGGTTACTACAAATGAACCTGAGTCATCTCTCTGGTTTCACCTCTGGGAAAAGTATTGCCTAATGTTTTTTAAAACTTCTGTGCTAAATTAAAGGTTAACAATATAACCTAAGCATAACTTAAGTTTTTCAAGTGCTCTTTATAACACAGATCAACTTGAACTTGGTATGTTTATGTCTTTTATCAATAAACTTGAAAATGTAATCAAATTATTCATCTAACATAAAGTTGAACTCTATTGCATTGGGTTAGCTTCTTTGCCACAGTGAGAAGTTTATTCACCTCTCTCCAAGATGTAATTATGATGATTGTTCAGGCCTTAAAATCTTTTCAGCAAATGACTGTAGATGTGTGAAGCCATTAATTGGCTTAAACATATATGCCATTCTTCCTTTTGCATTTTGTAAGGAATAAGTTGGAAACACAAATCTAACATAACTTTAAAAAGTATCTACCATTCACAGAGATAGAAAATATTTGGAGGAGAAACAGAAGTTGGAAAGAAGATCTGTTTTGTTTAGCTTGCAATAATTTGATAGGTGAATCTCTTGTGATCTAGTAACTCCACAAATCTTAACTAGCCTATATAACCTTGATTTTTGTACTTTACTATCTTCATTTCCATACAATTTTATTTGGTATATTCATGACAGATTTACATTTTCCAAATCAAAAGGAATTAAAATTAATTTGGCCTTAAAAATTTTGGGTTATCCTTTGACAACTAAAAATAATATCAAAGTCTTTGAAAAACTGGCCTGGTCACTCTTCATTCTCTTTATTTCATTAAAATGCATTCAGTAGCTACTGTTTGCATAGAATCCAAGGATACAGAGTCATACATACTATCTTGAAAGGGACTCATGAAAAGTTATTTATAAACTTTTATTTATTTATTTATTTATTTATTTAATAAACTTTTAAAATATCAGAAATATCAAGAGGAATTTCCATAGTGGCTAAGATTAATTGCTGCTCTAGTCATTTTATTTTGGTTTATCTGGTTGTTTTTCTTTCAGAAAAAAGCAGCAGATCATCCAAATCGGACTCCATCTATATGGCTAGCAATGTACAGAGCTTTTGGGCGGCCAATTCTACTTAGTAGCACATTCCGTTATCTTGCCGACTTACTGGGTTTTGCTGGACCTCTCTGCATTTCTGGAATAGTTCAGCATGTCAATGAGACGCAGAATGGGACAAATAACCCAAGAGTAAGTTCGTGGTGCTTTTGAAAGGAAACATGTTACTGCCAGATTTTATTGTAATTGTTGCTTTTATTAATGCAGTTTTATGAGCAGTTCAAACAGCCTTATTTATAGATAATTGAGTGCTTTGTAAAAAAAGAAAACAGTAATTTTCCTTGTAGAGAAAATCCTGTGTTTGTGTATTCATTGAATGGATCTGGGCCAACAAAATTTTTCCTCAGATGCAGAGAGGAGCCTATAACAACTTAATAAGCATTTACAGTGTGCCAGGAACTATGCTCGGAAATTTCACGTTGGTTATTTTATTTGATCTTTATAGCAATCTTTAAAGAATTTTCATGCATAAGTACATGAGGGGTGGTGGCTGAGTCACTTTTTTTTTTTGAGGGCAGTGTCACTGGCCCTCATAAGTGGGACCCGAACCGGGGCCGCCGTCTTCCCAAGCCAGCGCTTAACCTCCGCACCACTCGGCCGGCCCTGAGTCACTTTTTTAGAGGCCTAGGACCAGTAATGTTAGCTGTGTGATTTGTAATATGTACATTTCCTTTTTCTTACGTAACAAAAGCTATCCGGATTTGTAATGATAAAGGCAAGCCATATTATGATAGTTTTATTAGCTATTATGTTATTATTTTGGGCACAATATATTTCCTGTTATAAATTTTTAATTTTGTATTTTTTCTTAAAATCTGCATCATGAACTTCCTTGTCTCTTTCTAAGATAGGAATTGATTTCCCTAATTTCACAGATAGAAACTCTAGTCTAGATGCATCAGTTTTCCTTTTCTGGTGTCTCAATCTGATTTACTATCATTTTTTCTTCACCTATTAAAATGTTATGCATTTTCTGTCTTTTTTTTTTTTTTTTTTTTTTTTTTTTAGCTGAGCCATCCTGCCACCTGTTGGCAGCTCAGCGGCAGCTCAGCGGCAGCTCAGCTCGGACTGGGCATCGAACTGCTGTTCCTCAGAGCTCAGCTCACACTCTTGAGCAAGCTCTTACCCAACTGAGCCACTCGGCTGGCCCTATGTTATGCATTTTCAAAGCCTGCATTATATACTGCCTTCTCAGTGAAGCCTTTTCTGACCTGGTTGAAGTTTGACTCCTTGGTACACCCCTAATACATTGTTTACCTCATGTTGACACTTATTATAAACACTATTTATCAATATAATGAAGCATATTTTTTGTAGATGTGCTTACCTCTGTAGGTTGTAAGCTCTTTAAACAGAATGAGGGTGAACAGTTCATATTTGTCCCCACAATACTTACTTAGTCCAATTCCTTGCATATATTAGTACTCAATTATTATTGAAGTAGAGCAGATATTTTCACTATCGAATATACACTTTTGTGATGTTTTGCCCCTAATGGCCTAATTACATATAGATATCTAAATTTCACGTATAATTCTTCTATCATCCCTCTCCCTTACACATATTAACCATGTGTTTTTTGAGAAGGAACAGAATTTACACATTTTTATGTATCCCCATGAAAGAGGAAGGGACCGGAAGTAGAATTTAATGAATCTGAACCATAAAAAAATGAATGCCCAATTTGACATGATGTACTTATTCTAGTGTCACCTTTCCCTTCTAACAAGCAAGTTACGATATGCTATTGTTACAAACAAAAAGCAATTACTTTTGTATATCCTTATGATGGCCAAATCATATTCCTGCTAACACAACTGTTTTCATAAGTTGTGTTTTGTCACTGGAAGTGAAATCAACAAACAAGTTACATAGTTTATTTCATTAATATAAATTAAGATACATGAAAATCAGAACAAGTCAGCTGTGTAGAATTATTTTAAATTAATAATGTTACAGAAATTGTATTTTTGTTCCATTGGTCTTGCTATCTGTTTCTACTTCTAAATTACAGTCTAGATTAACTTCTATCTTCATTTACTACTTCCATTTAACTAAGGTAGACAATATCTTTGCAGAAAATGTACTCAATTTTTTTTGTTTTAATTAAAATATACCTTTTATTTTTCTACAATCAGGTATCTCCAGCAGTCTTGATCAATTTGGGATATTATGCATTGATTTGTATTTGTTTTTGTGAACATTGTGAGGAAAAGCCAAAATTGCCTTTCTGTGGATCATTCTGCTGCTATATTATAAAGACATTGAATTTTTAGATTTGAAAATCATGTATCATTTAATAAATGCTAATTGTACAATAGGTAATTAAAAAGACTAGTTTTGATTGATGTCTTTTTTTTGGGGGGACAAGATTGCAGGAACCCTCTCATCAAAGGAATTTCTTGAAAATGCTTATGTTCTAGCAGTTCTTCTTTTCTTGGCCCTTATTCTGCAAAGGACATTTTTGCAGGCTTCCTACTATGTAACCATAGAGACTGGCATTAACCTCCGTGGAGCTCTGCTGGTACGTACAAGCTCTGAATGATCTCTATTTCTTTAAAATGGCATATGCCATGTAGACATAGGAAGGGTAATGAGTGGCTTCATTTTGTTTTTTCATTTCATTTTCATTTTGATGTTACAACTTCAACATTTCTAGGACCTACTTAATAAAAGAAACACAGAACTAATAAACCCATTGAATTAAAAATAACTTTTACAATACTATATTAAGAAACACTTTGAAATCTTACATTTACTTATCTCTATTTCTGTGTGTTTGAGAGCTGATGTTTAAGTTTGAATATATGTTTTGATTATATCTCTAGAAAAAGTAAGTTTGTGTTTAGCTGAGGACTAGAAGTAACTATGCTAAAATGAAAATAATGATTGATTTAAGATGGCATTACATGATTTTTTTCCCCTTTTGAAAAATGTTATTTTTTCAGTGAAAATAAATAAACAGTATTGATTATTAAATTTAGAGATTCAACTACATTTTTTTTTTGCAGGCCATGATATACAATAAAATCCTTAGGCTCTCTACATCGAATTTATCCATGGGTGAGATGACCCTTGGACAGATCAATAACTTGGTTGCCATTGAAACCAATCAACTCATGTGGTTTTTGTTCCTGTGTCCCAATCTATGGGCTATGCCTGTTCAGGTAGATCAATATACGTTACATTTTCATTTGCAGAGGAAATAAAACAAAAGGAATGTAAGATATTTCTCTCAGGAAAGGGTAAACTTTTTGAATGTGCTAATGTTATTATACCTTTTTTATCGAAAAGGAAGCTGAGATTCAGAAATGCTATGACGTAGGTGAAGAAAGTGGGGTTTGGAATTATATTGCTTGCGTTCCAATATCTGCTGTACTACCATGCTTGCATAAATGTTTAACCTCTCAAAACATCAGTTTCCTTAACTGTAAAATGGGAGTGATAAAAGCATCTGCCTCATACAGTTGTTGGCATTGTCAAGACTAAATTAGTTAATACATGTAAAGCATTTAGCACAGTGCCGAGCATTTCATGGGCACTCAGGAATTGTTATTTGTTATTATTGACCAAATTTATGCATGTCACAGAGCCAAGGCTTGACCTCTTTCATTTTGATAAACTCTCTTATAGCATTTCTAAACTAGAGCAATTACTTCAATCCATCCCATCATTTCCATAGCTGGTATGTTATAAAATATCAAACTTTATAAAGTGGTAGGAACACTGACAAGCTGTAGGACTGTTTAGCTATTTCCTATGGAAAAGACTGTTTTAGTAAAGACACTTTGTTTGTTTGTTTTGTTTTGTTTTCTCCTCATTGGGTAAAAATGGCAACAGAAAAGTATTCAGTTTTTTTGTTTGTTTGTTTTTTTGTGATGCTGAACATTTTTAATAATTTCCCATTTTGTATCCTGTAGACATAGCTTAAACTATAGATCTTACTCGATGCAGGCTGTCATCTATGTCCCTGTGTACCACATTTATTAAAGTACATAAAATAGTAAAGAAGATATGGTAGTTTTTAAATTTATTGTTTGCCTTTTTATTTTTTAATGGAAATCCAAATCAAATCATGGTGTATGTCATGCACAGTGCTTGACACGAAACAAGATTTAAAATATGCTTTGTCTCATCTTATCAAAATGTGTTTACATACAGCTCAACAAGGTAGCTTCTTACATGGTATAATTTAGTGCAGCAAAAATCCCAGGTTGTATCTGAATGACTGCATCGTGGGTAACCTTAAGGAAATTTTCATTTTGATTAAAATTTCCAAAGAACCGAATTGGTTAGGCAGTAAAGATGTGTCATTGCCTCTAGAAGGCCACAATAAACTTTGATCATTGGCATATATATAGGCATGCGGTCAAATGCTTTAACTGCATGGGTACAGTTTGTTAGTTAACATTTTGAGCTGTAATCTGAACTACTGGGAAAAATTTTTTTTAGAAAAAAAGAGAGGAAGAATAGAAAGTGACAAACTAGAGAGGATAGGCCTAAGTGAGTCAGCCCTGAGTTTGGGGAAATAAATTTAAGAAGGGCAGTGAGATAAGATGGGGCACTGACTTTAGCTTCTTCCGTTAGGCCTAGGCCCCTTTTCATTAAATGACTTGTGGGGTCATTGAGGAGGTGAGGAGCTCAGGTCATTCCTTTAGTCCATAAACAACCATCCTGTATTTACTTACATTATGATGCTGCCTTCTACTTTTGTTCCTCTCAGTCTTGAAAAGGTAGTACAATTTCAAGTGAATATGGATAGTGGGTGACAACATTTTCAGAAAAATTTGTCCTTTAAAAAATTTGAAGACAGTTTTAGAAGTTTAGAAGCATCATGGGACCACTATACAACTTCATGCAATAAATGGGTTTGACGCCAGTTGTACAGATCATCATACTAAAATTAAATTTCTACTACTTAACGTTCCCTAAACAAATCCAAGTAAAATCCACTGTCACAGTTGCATTAACTTTCAAATAAACCTAACAGAATAATTAAGAAGTACTGTATTTTCATTTAAAATATTTCCTGTCACACAGTGGTCCCCACACCCTCCTTCACTTTTTCTGTGTGTTTCCTTCCTAGATCATAATGGGAGTGATTCTGCTATATAATTTACTTGGATCAAGTGCATTGGTTGGTGCAGCTGTCATCGTGCTGCTTGCGCCAATTCAGTACTTCATTGCTACAAAGTTGGCAGAGGCTCAGAAGAGCACTCTCGTAAGTAACAACTTTTGGAAACTCTATTAGGAAAATCTAGTAATGCTGTTTTATTTTTAAAATATAGGAAATGAATACATACCACTTAGGATTATTTGGAAATCATGACATCTCATTTCAATTCTTAGGCAGTTAATATGTATTCTCTGTATTACAAAACAATTTTTAAAAGTGAACTTGCAATCTAAGACGTGATGATCTTAGACTCAAAATACCAGCATCCCAGTTTCTGATGTTTTTAAGTGTCATGAGGTGATAAGGCTTTGGATCTCCTTCTAGATCACTTGCCTAGAGAATAGACTCAAGTGTACTTTGAGGCCATTGGATGTCAATTATTGACATGGGAGACATAGATCAAGGAACAAATAAAGGGTCAGGTTTGATGCTTCTGAAATTCAGTTTCCATAGGGTTGAATCAAAGCATGTGATGATCTGTGGAGTTACCCTAAAATGTTTTAGTGGCAGCTGCCCTGGCTGAGCTTGTTTAAGGTCAACTCGGCAAGTAAGAATGTTCTCTTTCTGGCTTCAATTTGCCATGCAAATATTTTATTTGAGCAAGAATTGGCTTCTTTGAAAGAAATATTTGCAAATAATAAAATTGTTGACAGCATGTTTAGAAACAAAGCTTGATTAAATAAGAGCCAGGCTGTCTGTCAATCAGGCATAAAAGGTAAGGATGCTGCCACGGATGGAATCGTTTCCCAAGTTGGTGTTTCTTCTGTGACAAACAAGTTGCATGTCACACAAGTGGTTTTTATCATTTGGTTTTCTGCTGCTTCTGGTGAGGTCACTCTTTATTTTTGTGTGAGCTTTCAACCCTCTTTACTCCCGGACACGAATAGAGAAAGAAGTGAAAGGGGGCACAAAAGTGGAGACATGACTATGCCCAAACATCTTTCACTTAGCCTTTCATACTATATTCATTCACTCACTAACAGTCATTTGACAGGCATCTAAGACCCTGAAGAGACAAAAATATGAATTTAAAAAACACACTATTTGCTACTTTTGCTTCCCCCTGGCCGCCTGTTGCCACTCTACAGCTCCTTTGATAGTTCACAGATCATAAGGTGACTTATTAGTCGTTCTAAGGTAATATTTGGTAGAGAGGAAGCTGCAACAGTTGACTAAATTGAGCCTTTTGTATCTGCTACAATCTCTCTACAGTTAATCCAAGTTGTTAGTGATCAATATATCTAACTAAGGCCTTAGGTTAAGATTTTATGAAGAAGTGAATAACACTCTTGAAGTTAAAGATAATAGGCTTGGTTTCAATAACTGTATTATGAAGACACAATGTGAACACACACAACACTGTACCTTCAACATTTCCAGATAAAAACTAACTTTTCTTAAATTTGATGTTTCTTTTCTAAGTATGAGTGAGGGTGCTGAGAGGACAATACAAAGATTTAGATATTAGAAGAAAGCCATTAGAAGTCTCTGTATCTCTTCCCTAAATTTATGTATATGTTACTCGTAGATATTCAAGGAAATCATGTCAAACTTATGAAACTGCTTTTATTTATTTATTTATTATTTATTTATTTATTTATTTATTTTTTTCGAGGGCAGTGTCACTGGCCCTCATATGTGGGACCCAAACCAGGTCTGCTGGCTTCCCAAACCAGCGCTCAACCACCGCGCCACTCGGCCGGCCCTGAAACTGCTTTTATTTAAACCAAAGCAACAGAGATATAAAAGTTTTTAGGTGGAAAGAAATTTGAAGTCATCTCATTGAACTCTTCATTTTAAACTTGGAGAATGAAGAACAGAGAGTTATCTTAATGCCATTATTAGTGGCAGAACCAGGTGGAAATCAAGATCTCTTCCGTCCTTGTCCTTTACATGACCCTGCCACTCTGATTCACTTGGATACAACTTGCACTGTTTTTTATTCATTTATTTTATAGGATTATTCCACGGAAAGACTGAAGAAAACCAATGAAATATTGAAAGGCATCAAACTTCTAAAGTTGTATGCCTGGGAACACATCTTTTGCAAAAGTGTGGAAGAAACGAGAATGAAAGAACTATCCAGTCTCAAAACCTTTGCCCTTTATACATCACTCTCCAGTAAGTTGCTGTTGTTGTAAGGGCCACACCACGTGGTCTGCTTAATTGGGTTGTGATCATTGAGGCATTCTAGTAATTAGAGGAAGCCTATTTATTTTTTTATGTAAGTGCTGTCCAATAGCTACTGGTCACATGAGACCATTTGAATTAAAGAGTACGGTTAGCACAGACTTAAAGTCAAGGAATTTGATTCCTTACAAGTTGTGTGCCTTTGCCATGTTACTTTATATCTGAAACCCTGGGTTTCTTCATCTCTAAAATGGCAATGGTGTCATTTGACTGTATTTACTATTGATCTTCTTATTTCCAAAGATCCTTAAAACGTAACTGAAGTTGTCTTGCCTGTCTCTTTGAAGCATATGATAGTATATTTTCTTGAATATTATACTCAAAATGTCATTTTTTTTTAATTGAGGAGGAAAAACAATGTCAGCATTTCCAGGTGAAAGGAGTCAAACTACATTTACATAAAACCTTTTTTAATACATTTTTAAGAACTTTCAAATACAGAGTACTTTTATCCTCAACTCTAATTTTTAAAAAGGAATTGTGATAAAAATATTGCCTTTTTTAAAATCAAAGAGTGACACGGAGTATTCTCAAAAATAGTGAGTTTATGGTAGTACAATTCTTATGAACTTAGCCAAAGCACTCCCACTAGTACCTGATTTGGTTTGTGTGTCGGTTTTGCTTACCTCTGTTGTTCTCAAGCCTTTTAACAACTTAAAGTTTTGGAGGTTTATATATCGTTTCCTCTTGGATTCTAAACTACTTTAGTTTTTAGAGATTATAAACACTTCTATTGTAAAATGGATTAAGAGAAAATATTTGGTTTATATAGCTCATTTATTCTAGCCCTAATGCTTTAAAAATGGAATGGGAAGAAGATTTGTCTTCCAGCTGTGTACCACTGCCAATATGGTGTCAAAAATGCTAGAAGATGGAATGATTGATTATCCACTTACATATATAATAGTGCTCTAAGCTGATGGCTCTCATACTACATTCCTCTCTTCAGTCTACTGAAATTCTCATACGGATAAAAGATGCAGCCAGAAATAATAATCATGATGATGATACTACTACTATTACTACTACTAACAACAACAACAAAAACATATTGAGCTATTCAACCAGTTATTGCCATCCGTAGCTTTACAAATATCATCTCATTTAACCCTTGCAACACTCCCATGATTTAGATTGTGTTATTAACTCCATTTGAGAAATCTAAAAATTGAGTTGGAATGAGGTTAAATAACTTGAACTTCCCCCAAATGATCCAGCTACTAAATAGCAGAGGTGGGTTGTTAACCCAGTTGGTCTCCACACATGAGGTTTGGAATTGTTTTTGAAAGTCAGGTATAAAAGCAGAGAGGACAGAAGATGTCATACTAGAGGAGAAAAATAAGAAGTCGTGAAGGCAAAAATGCGTCATCAAGGCCTGCCGAGTGGCTCCTTGGTTAAGAGTTGGCTTGGGAGTGCGAACTCTGAGCAGCAGGGCCACTGGTTCAGATCCCACATGGGCCAGTGACGCTGTGCCCTCTAGAGCTAAAATGATGAACAACTGCTCGACCTGGAGCTGGGCTGCTGTGTTGGGTGTAGGCTGCAGTGGAGCTGCAATGGGCTGCCGTAAGCTACCGTGAGCGGCCGTCCAGTGGCTGGCGACCGATCTGCCTCAGCTAGGCAGAGCGCAATGATGACAATACCAACATGGGCCAGTGAAGCAACTTCCTCCACAACTAGACTGAAGAACAAAAGGACAGCAACTTGTCTGTTCTCGTTCCCCGATTCCCCAATGCTGTCCCCTCCCCCAGTTCCCTAGTTAAAAAAATAAATCTTAAAAAAAGGACCATCATGTATTTGTGATAGGCAGCAGAAATTCTTTCTTTTTTTTTTTTTCTTTTTTCCTTTTTATTGGGGAACAGTGTGTTTTTCCATGCCCATCAGCTCCAAGTCAAGTAGTTGTTTCAATCTAGTTGAGGGCGCATCTCAGTGGCACATGTGGGGATCAAACTGGCGACCTTGGTGTTATGAGCCTGCATTCTAACCAAAATTCTTGAGTCAGTGGTGGAAAGGACCAGTTAGACCACTTACACGTTTTATGATTTGGTTAAGTATAGTGTTCTTGGTGGTTAAAAGCTTGAACTAAGTCACGTCTGGACCTGCAAAAACACAGCTGATTCTGTGTACAGTGGTAGGATAGTTCTGGACAGTGGATCATGAGAGCTGCTGATGATTTTTGGGTAGACTGTCTCCTGAGTGTCATGGAAACTAGGATCTAGTTCTCACTTTGCCATCGCCTGGCCCTGTTACTAACACTTCATTTAATCTTTTGGTCCTCCTTCCCCAAAATTCTATGGTTTATGAAAAATATAATTATAAATAATCAAGTAGGTGTTTCATTTTTACTATGATTTCCAAATGCTAGTATTTTAGTCTAAAATATGAGTTTTCATTGTTTCAGTTATGCATATCATGCTTATCAAATGATAGTGTGATACATTCTTGGAGAGATATTTAAATTAGCAGAAGGTCCAGGATATGAAGTTATTTTATTAAGCAAAAGGTCTGTGAGTGAAAATTAATATTAGTGCTGGGGGAGGACTTGAGTTAATGTCAAATTCTTGTTTTTAAATCTGTGTAGTAACCCAATTTTCATATATTTATGTTAGTTTAGTAGACCAAACAAAATATAGATTGTAAATACTCTCAAGAATGCACATTTGTTAAATTCTAATAATTTGCATCATTAAAGGATTATTTTATCAGAATTTTGCTGTTTGTAACATTTCACAAAAAATGATTTTTCAATAAAGAAAAAACATTTTCTGATTAGCACTAAGTGAGGGAGCTCATACAACTGTGAACAAGGACATACCAACTGGAAAATGTTTGTGGACTCCAAACAAGATGTTATTTAATAAACTTGGTCCTTCCTGTCTTCAAGGGAAGTTTTAAAGTAATAATAGATGATTAATTCAAGTTACTTAAAATGTTTCACACTTCACTGAAACTAATGTATTTGATTTCTTTTCACAGTCTTCATGAATGCAGCAATTCCCATAGCAGCTGTTCTTGCTGTAAGAAACTTTTTCTTCCTTTAGATATGGAAATAAGTCAGTGTTTAGAAGTGATTTAGGAACCAGAATGTGTGAGTGATAATAAATATTACCCCACCTCTGCCAGTTTTCTTTTTCAGTTTCCATTGAAATAATTCTAATCCGGTGTTTCTCAGCCATGGCACTATGGACATTTTGGCTGAGATAATTCTTTGTTGAAGGTCCTGTCCTGGAGGTCAGGATGTTTAGCAGCATCCCTGCCTTCAACCTGTTAGATGACATTAGCATGGCCCATCCGTTATGAAAATCAAAAATACCCCTAGACATTGCCACATGTGCCCTGGGATCAAATTTAACAATTGAGAACTAACTGTTCTAATCTCCATGACGTGGTTCTGGACATTTCTTACAATAGGATAGTGCTAGGTCGACAACCAGAAAATGTTAAATAACTGCTTTGTATTTCAAACTTAAAACCCCAAGAGTTAGTATAATATTTAGAAATTTAAATAAGTCTGCACTGGCCAGCAATGTTGGCAATGTTAGTAATGGTCAACAATAGAGACCTGAAAACAATGCGATGTTCTCTTTTTCTCTTAGAAAATTTAGTATGGGTTGGAAAGAGCCTGGCGGGTTGTTAAGAACTCTGGATTCTCCTCACTGTTATTCCCCCCACTCAGTTATTCAACAGAAGTCAGTTTTCTAATCTTCAGATAGAATTTGTTTTCACCTTCACACAAGTTTACTGCTAGAATGGATGTAAACCATTAAGCACTCTACCAAAATAGCAAGTATTATTTTTCTTAGGGAGTAATTTGGATGAAGTACCTATTTGTATAGTTGCAATGGACATATTGGCAGAGCAGAATATGTTAGGTTTGTAAAAGTGAATGTAAGTGTTTGTGAAACTTTTTCCACCTTTCTCTAAAGAAACCCTTTCTTTGCACAGACATTTGTGACCCATGCTTATGCCAGCGGGAACAATCTAAAACCTGCTGAGGCCTTTGCTTCACTGTCCCTCTTTCATATCCTGGTCACTCCACTGTTCCTGCTCTCCACCGTGGTCAGATTTGCAGTCAAAGCCATTATAAGGTATGACCTGGAGTGTCTGGAATTCTTTGCTTAATTATAGAAATAATATATGCTCATGATAGTAAATTTGAAAAAGTATAAAAAAACATTCAAATCACTGTCCAGAAGATATGGTATATATACACAGTGGAATACTGTTCTGCCATAAGAAAAAAATGAAATAGTGCCGTTTACTACAACATGGATGTATTTTGAGATTATTATGCTAAGTGAAATAAGACAGACAGAAAAAGTTGAGAACCACATGATCTCACTGATATGTGGGATATAAAACTGAAAGCAAAAAAGGAACAAGACAAAAAATAAACAAAAACTTATAGACATAGACAATAGTTTAGTTGTTAGCAGAGGGTGGTGGGGAAGGGGTGGTAGATGAGGCTAAAAGAGTTCAAATGTATGGTGACGGAGGGAGAACTGACTCTGGGTGGTGAACACACAATGTGATATATAGATAATATATTACAGAATTGTACACCTGAAACCTATGTAACTTCACTAATCATTGTCACCCCAATAAACTTTAATTAAAAAAAAATCACTATCCAAAGATAACCACTGTTAAAATTTTGGTATGCTACTTTTCAGTATTTCATTTATTTCATATGAAAACAGTTATTCTAAAATAAAAATTTTGAATTTGTATATATTTTAACTCTATGTTTCACTTATTTTTATTATCCCTCCCCTCATTAAGATCATAATACATTACGTTTACTGGCTACGTGATATTCCATTGTTTCGAAGTATTGTAATTTATTTAATGACTACCTGTTTATTGGACATTTAGAATGTTTTTATTTTTTCCCTAACACAAATAATATGAATAACACTGAAATGAATATATTTGTTTAACTTTAAACTTTTCTCTGATTATTGTCTTAAGTCAGATTTCTAGAAGTGGGAATCCTAGTTCCAAAACATGTACATTTTTAAGGTCCTTGATGAATATGAGTATGTTGTTTTCCACTGGAGTGGTAGGTCAAAAGATACACACATTTTTCAGATTTTTAAAATGAATATTGTCATAATGTTTTCCAGTGAAGCTGGACCAGTTTATACTTCCACCAACAGTAGCATATCACATCATAATCTCACACTGCACTCCCCACCCTGCAAATTCTAGGCTCACAGACTCTGCAAATGGCAAGATTTGCTAAAACCAATTAGTGTTTTGTTCATTTTAAATATGCTCTACATTATTTCTAAGCAGTGTAGATTTTGTCTCAGATTCACAATTTCCCGCAGTGCACAACTATAAAAATAGATGTGATATGATAATGACCATTTTACCACCATTTTTACTTGTATTATATAATAAATATGTTAGCAAACTGTATTATTATTATTATTACATTGAAGTTTATTGCGGTGACAATTGTTCATAAAGTTACATAGGTTTCAGGTGTACAATTCTGTAATGTATCATGATATGATGCGATGTATAGAAAACCCTAGAGACTTTACCAAAAAGCTATTAGAAACAATTGATGAATACAGTAAAGTTGCCAGCTACAAAATCAATGTACAAAAGTCCATTGCATTCCTATATACTAACAATGAAACCTCAGAAAAAGAAGTAATAATAAAAAAATTCCTTTTGCAATTGTAACAAAAAGAATAAAATACCTAGGAATAAACTTAACCAAGGAGGTGAAATACCTGAACACTGAAAACTGTAAGACATTTTTAAAAGAAATTGAAGAAGACATACAAAAAATGGAAAGACATTCCATGTTCATGGATTGGAAGAATCAACATAGTTAAAATGGCAATATTACACAAAGCAGATTAAATACAGATTTAATGCAGTACCTATCAGAATCCCAATGGCACTTTTTAAAGAAATAGAACAACAAATCATCAGATTTGTAGGGAACCACAAAAGACCCTGAATAGCCAAAGCAATCCTACATAAAAAAAAACAAGGTTGGAGGTATCACACACTCCCTGACTTCAGCTTGTACTACAAAGAAACAATAATCAAAACAGTATGATATTGGCAGAAAAACAGACACACAAACCAATGGACTAGAATTGAGAACCCAGAAATAAACCCACATAAATATGGACAGATGATTTTCGACAAAGCAGCCAAAAACATACAATGGAGAAAAGATAGCCTCTTCAATAAATGTGCTGGGAGAATTGGAAAGCCACATGCAAAAGAATGAAACTAGATTTTTCTCTGTCACTGTGTACCAAAATTAATGCAAACTATATTATAATTACACTGTATATGCCATAGTCCACCATGTATGAGTCTATATTAAACAAGGCAGTCTTAAAATAGTATTTTGCCTTTTGCTATAAGATCTTATAAACTTTATAAAACATCAGCATGTTTCATAAACAGTCATCGTATTTATATCTGGCCTTAGAAAGAAATGCCAAGATGTTGCAATACTAATGGAAAATTGAAAAAATTGAGGTCTTAAATATACAAAGCACAGTGTTATCATTGATAGCAATGTAGAACATGTCTTGTAAGATCTTTTAAAATGAGATAATTTTCCCAATGTGTATGAATTACTAAGAAAACTAGTATTTAATATTCAAAATATCTTCTGTTCTAAGCAATAATTTATGTTGGCTTAAAAGTGGCTTAATACAAAATAACATTAAAGTATATAAACATTATCTTATGATAACACAAGTTCTGATTGGTTACAGTAGTATCATAACGTGATTTCAATCCTATTCTAGAAGATATGCCATGAATAACCAATTCTGGAGCTGTTAGAGTTTAAAGCTCAGGTCCTCTGGCCTCATATGCCCTTCTTTTCTTTCCTTATTGTCCTGCCTTCTGAGGCAGTTGCACAGATCACTGACTGATTTTTGTAGCACCACTTCCAAATTAGGCAGTGCTCTGGAAGGGAAGCTACTTCAAACAATAAACTTGATAAATGGCCAGAGTCTGCTATTTTGGTCCTTATTTTCATTTTCTCCATTTAATAGCTGTCTCTCTTCTGGTTGCATTTTTAATTGGAATTTGACTTTGTGCTACAGGTGGAGGTGGAGAGGAGTTGATAGCTTATACCAGATAACTCCTCTGAATCGGAAGGTTCCCAAGCACCAAAAGGACATTAAGAGTTGATATGAAAAACAAACAAACAAAAAAATCAAGGCGTGTCCCCAAGTTCCTAGTATACAGTCCTGCTGTAGTAATCCTAGTGAAGCTGAGGGTGGATCATATTCCCTGTACATCCCAGAGAAAAGGCATTTGCTAGTTTGATGAAGACCAGTGTGTTTGCAGAGCTCAGCTCCAGATTTCCCAAGCCGGAGGCCAAGTGCAATCAGCTTACAAGAACTTGCTGCTCTAAAATGAGCATCAGTGGTTGATTTGTGGGTCCTCCAGAGATAAGCTGTCAACAGAGGAGGCCAGTACTGTTCCCCACTGTGCGCTGGTTCTAGGAACCCAACTGAGCGTTTTCCCAGTGTTGACTCGGCTCAACATTTCCTCCGTGCCTGGGAACCCGTGACCAATCTTTGATGCCAGTTGGCCCCCAGCGAGTTGCGCAGCCTGTTGGTCATCGGAGACTTTCTTCAGCTTATTTTGAAACCTCCCCTTCAGGACTGTGGAAGTCATAATTGCTTCACTGCATCCTTAAATGCATTCAGAAATTTGGTGGGTTAGAATGGGGTGCAGCATATTCCCAAACTTATGCTATGCGTGCATGTAAGAGACTTGTACGTGTAAACATCTCTACCGTAGGTAATTCCCGTGCCATGTAAAAGTCTTTGCTATGAGAAGTTCGATGTTTTCTTTTACAAACATTTAGCTTGTTAAATGAAATTGTCTTCGTGGCGCTCAATGGATGGCACCCCATGTATACATAATAATTTGGAAGAAAGGGGCAGTTACAATTCAGGTTACCGCCTCACATCCCCAGTACCCAACACCATTTGAGTTTTCTGGACATTTTATGATAATGTGTTCCAGTCTACATTTGCAAAACAGAGTGAGAAATGAAGAAAAGTAAGAAAAGCCACTATTATCTAAAAAAAAAGCAGATCCCTGAAAACACACTGGTCTTTATCAAAGTGGCTAATGCATTTTCCTTGGGACATAAGGAAGAGTGTGTGCTATGCAAAAATATACAGGGATTATTAGACATGTTCAATTTTGCTTTTCTGGAGGAGAATGTAAGTTGATGTTGTATCCTTTATAAATAATTTGAATTCAGGCTTCTGGTATTTGATGTATAATGCAATATCTAGGTCCAAAGATATTATTTACCAAGGGAAAAATGTGTAAAATGGATGCCCTCCTTTGAGGGGAAATAACGTTGTGTCCTTTCTGTCATGTACCTCCCAAAGGAATGTATGCTTGGCTAGTCCACCATAGTTACCTTTGATCAAATAAATTGTTGCTGATATTTATCATACAGCAGGTATGCACTTTGACCTGCTCCTTGTTTACAAAAATTTCATAGTTCCTACAAGAAAAACTGCTAGCAACAACAAAAGGTTATTCCCAGTTAATGTAACACCTGTCCAGTGTACTCAAGCTGTGTCTATACCCCAAAGTGGAACTTGAAAAGGGAGAAAATAACAAGTATAATTAACCTTCAAATATGTTTGTGAACTATCTTAGCATATGAGAAATTGGTAAAATAATTACTTACAAAGGCAGTGGAGAAAAGATAGCAAATTGGTTGGTATCAAATATACCTGGTTTCAAATCCTGGCACTGCTATGGACTACTCATTGTTCAACCTCAAATGCGTTATTTAGTGTCTCTATAGCTCAACTTCCTCAGTTATCAAATGGACATAATAATAGCTCCTGAGTATGGCAATGGAGATAATTAGATGAGATAATATATGAAAAGTGCCCAGCACTTTTATTTTAGGTATTTAAATATTTTAGGTATTAAAAAAAAAATCTCCATTTTACTACCTCCATTCCATATACTTCAGAGAGATATATTCTGTGGGTCTCCATGCACTTTTGAACACTTTAGGTACATTTCGAGGCGTAAGGGATTGCAAAGATAAAACGTAGAGTGAAATCCGCAGGGAGTCCATAACCTAGTTGGAGAGACCAGGAGGGGAAATGGATGCCAATATAGTGCGCTGTGTTATTATAGAGCCCTACACAGAATGCCATGGCCCATATATGAGGATCATTGAAGCTTATCAAGATACAAGGCAGACAGTCTGGTCAGTGAAGGTTTAAAAGAGATGGTGGATTCTTCATAGAAGCTTAAAGAATTAGTAGGACTTGGCTATTTGAAGAAAAAGGGAAACCATGTTCTATGTGTGGAAGCAACAGATGCAAAGGGAAAGAGTGTAGGTGGGTGAGAGATCTTGGTACATTCAGGGGGCGAAGTACTTGAGTGTAGTCGAAGGAAGGCTCTGATGTGGAAACAGAGGATGAAGTGGGAGAATAAAATCTTGATCAGCCTGCATTTGATGCTAAGGATGCTGAAAGGAAAGGGATGCCATTTGTTATTTTAAAGAGAAAATTATTGTAGGAACAGATTTGGATTTCCACCTGGCAGCATGGTGGAAATTCCTTCACCCTTGGTCAGGGATTCATGCATTTTCCCTAATTGTTGTGCTTTTGATTTCTAAAAGGACCTCATATGTACTGGAAATGCTGTTTGTATTACCCATTTATTCATTCACCAGACATTTCTTGAGGAATTAATAAGTTATATTTTTGGCATTTGGCTAGAGTCTGAAGATGAAAATCTTTGCTCTTAAGAAGTTCACAATCTAGTGGCAGAGATAAACGTAACAAAACAATGACAAAAAATCAGTGCAGGGTACCTTCAGCCCACATAAACCCACATAAATATATTCAGAAGGATAGAGACAGGGTGGGGAAAGGAAGGAGGATGTTCAGAGAATGCTTAGTATTGGGGTCCTTCAATGTTCACTGTAATTGGAGATCCAAAGTGGGATGTTATAAAGAGGAAAGAAAGTTCTCCCCATACCCCACTTATGCTCAGAGACCATTGCTTCTTGATGTGCAAGAAGAATGGGGCTCATTAATTCCATAAAAACTTCAGTAAGATTTGTGTGTGTACTAGAAAAGTGAAACAAAGAATTAATTGAATCAACCAGCTTTACTTAAATGTTTGAATCATTGGTTTATTCCTTCTTTGATTTATTCAACATTCATTGAGTAATGTGTGCCAGGAGCTGCTAGACTCAGAGTTACGAAGGCAAATGAGACGGGCCCTATACTTCCCTTTATATGCAAAGACATAATGTGAGATTGTTTAAAAGGTATCCCTTTGATTGACAAATGTATGCTTTTTAAAAATCCAATCTCTTCGAAACATAAGAACAGAATGACAATTAAAAATCCATACTACTTTTCCTTTTTTTTTTTCCCCTGGGCATCAAACTGCTGTTGCTCAGAGCTCAGCTCACACTCTTAAGCGAGCTCTTAACCAACTGAGCCACTTGCCAGCCCTGCCTTGTACTACTACTTTTGTTTTTTTTTTGTTTTTTTTTGTTGAGGGCAGTGTCACTGGCCCTCATATGTGGGACCGAACCGGGGCTGCTGGCTTCCTAAGCCAGCGCTTAACCACCGCGCCACTCGGCCGGCCCTATATTACTACTTTTAAGGTGGTTCTCCCCAGAACAGAAGGAAGTTTTGTAATTCTGTCTGGTGGTGGATGTTAACTAGACTTGTGTAATCATTTTGCAATATATACAAATATTGAATCATTTTATCGTACAACTGAAACAAATATAATGTTTTATGTTAATTATACCACAGTAATAAAGAAGGAATAACTACCATTTTATTAAGAATAAAATGCCACTTCATAAGGCATTTCTAATACTGTCTTTTAAGTCTATGTGGTTATGCTTTGCTGACAAAGACTCAGAGAGAACACAAATTGAAGCTCTTCTTTTTCTTTTTTTGGATCTGAAATTCTTTTTAAATGTAATTTGGAAGCTAATAGATTGCCCCAGTGAATTTTGTCTACCTTTATGTTTTCAATGAAAAGAAGCAGTTTCTATGGCATGCATGGATAAAAGTCTTCAAGTTCATAGGCAGCAGACTGAATTAAAGTTACTTTTCATTTTAGCATCCTAGAATGCTAAAAGGAGCACTTTTTTCTTTTGCAACTTCACAGAATCTTCTTTATTATTTCATTTACAGGAGGATGTTTTTGAATTATATTGTTGTTTTCTTTGACTCTTTCTGTTTGCTTCTAATCCTATGCCAGTGGTTTGAAAAAGTTAGAATGGAGGGCATAAGAGGTCCAAGGAGTTTTGTGTCCAGCTTAAGGACACCATAGTAAAGAAATTTTCCAAACCACTCTTCTAGAGCAGGGCTCCTCAGATTGAAATACGCTTAGGAAGCATCTCTGGATCTTGTTAAAATGCCTGTTTTGATTCAGTGGGTCTTGGGTGGTCCTGAGTTTCTTTTTCTAGTAAGCTCCCAGGTGATGTTGCAGCTGGGCCTTGGCTAACACTTTCAGTATCAAGAGAGCCCTCTCCTTGCCAGGTTCACAAATTATGTGTAGTATATTCTATATTGTGCTTAAGCATGATAGCACAGTGGTCATGGACACCAGATCGCTATGTTAATATTAAGTGCTTTTAGGCAGGTTACTTCACATCTCTCTACTGTATTTCCCCTCATTTGTAAAATCAGACTAATAAGAGTACTTCCCTCATTGGTATTATTATTTTTAACCACCCGGTCTCAAGTTCCTCTTCAACTCTACTGTCTTTGACAAGGAATACAGTTGCAAAAAAAAAAAAAAAAAAAGAAGTACAAAAGAAATTTGTCTGAATTGAGGGTGACCAATTGGTTTTAGTTTTCCTGAGATTTTTCTAGTTTTAGCATGGAAAGCCCCAGGTTCCAGGAACCCATCATTCCTGGGTCATTTTAGATGAGCTGAATTCCTACTTGCTCTTGAGGCATGACTCTCAGAGAGAGCTTGCTCAGTATAATAATGAGGAGGGGAAAAAGTTGTTTATTTAGGTAGAATTTCATTGTTGTTGGTTTTATTTTTGACCCTTAGTGTATTTGTTTGCCTTTTTGCAGTGTTCAAAAGCTGAATGAGTTTCTCTTGAGTGATGAGATTGGTGAGGACAGCTGGAGAACTGGTGAAAGTTCTGTTCCATTTGAGTCCTGTAAGAAACATACTGGAGTGGTAAGTGTGTTTTCTTATTAAGGAAACTGTGAATAGGGAACAGTCCCAAGAATGGATGGTTTAAAATGGGTGCAATTAGAAAGAATTGTAAGCTTCACTTTTAATTTATATGAAGAAAGATTGTCACCTGCTTCTACAACAAACCTCACAAATACATCAATAAACAAGTATGTTAGGCTTACCTTTATAAATCATCAAAGAATTATCCCAAGAGATACAGCACATATTCAATTCAAGCAGAAATTGAGAGGTTGTATCCCAAGCTTTATATAAAAATAATATAAAATCAGCTTATAATTCCCATACCATATTCTTATAATACCTTTTAGCTATATTACACTTTTTAGTTCAAAAAGTGACTTCTGATGCATTATGCCTTTTGAATCACTTAATATGTTATATTAAATTACCTATATTTACTTTCCAGATGAATATATTGAGTTTGTATAATATGTGGCTTGAATAATATCAGAAGATTAGTAAGTGGCAGATCCAAAATTATAACTTGAGTTTTATAACCCTTGAACTAATTTATTCATCCATTACACAAATATTTACTCAGTATCTACATAAAAGTTAGATATACAGTCAATATTATTTTGTCATGTATTACATGTAATATGACATGGATTATGTATTTGCCTGTGTTTCCAGGCTTATTGGTTACCCTGTGCTTCATGCCAAGATTTAGGGATGTAGCTGTGATCCTTCTTGTCACAGAGTTTGCTTTCTTGAGGCACAAGTGAGATGATAAACAAGTAAAAATGCAATAATTTTGCTGTGGCAAGAAAATAAAAGAAGGTATTAGAGAGTAACTGAGATACTCAAAGAAGGGTGGTCCGTCATTCCCCAGGGGGCCCCTTCGAAGAGCCAGCATTTGAGCTGACACCTAAATGAAGAGTAGGTACCTGTTTTGCAAAGATCTGGGAAAAGAGCACTTCCGGTAGAGAACTAACAGATGCAAAGACCCCGAGATGGGAATTAATTTGGTGTTTTCAAGAAACAGAGGAGCTCTATGGCTGAAGCCTGGTGAAGAAGGGAAAGGACAAGTAAGAACAAAGGTTAAGGATCTTGTAGGTTATGGAAAGAGTTTGGATTTTATTGGCATGCCATAAAAAAACCATTGGATGGTTTCAGTATAGGGGCTGATATAATTTTGTTTATATTTTTAAAAGATTACTTTGGCTACTGGGTGGAGAGTAATTAATGGGGACAAGAGTAGAACAGAAGATCAGTAAAGAAGTCATTATAACAGATGTAAGAAATGATGGTTGTTAGAATTAGCAGTTGTAGTGGGCATTGTGAGGAAGTGATCAAAGTCGTATATATTATTTAGGTTGAGCTGATGAAGACTGCTAATAGATTAGATGAAGAGAATGAGGGAGAAAAAGAACTCAAGGATGCGTCTTAGGTTATTGGCTTGACTATTGGGTAGATGGTAGGAAAAAATAGCAAAGCTGAGAAATGGGTAGTTGGTGTTGAGGTGAAATCAAGAGTTATATTTTGCACATGATAATCTTGAGATATATATATTGACATCTAAGAAGAGAAATCAGCATTGGAGATGTAAATTTAAGAATCATTAGCCATTAGATAATATTTGAATCAATGGAACTAGACTTTTGAGAGGTGTGTCTGAAAAATTCTGAAGGAAGTCTTTAAAAATTAATATGTGTATTTCATAACAATAAAATAGATGTTATTTTAACATAGGTTAGTATTAGTTACTCATGTTACTATTAGAGAAAAATATGAATATATTTTCCATGTATGTAACCAAACAAAAATGCACATTCAATCTCCAGAATTGACTGAGGCTTGGAAAGCCTTTACCAGGAAGTCAACGCATATTAAATTTTTCTTTACATTATGTTTTACAATACTAAAAATAGTTAAGACTAGCAATTGGCTAGATTTACATTTGCCATTTTCTTCTGCTGCACAGGAGTTATTTTCTTTACTCTCTGTTGTTATTTTTCTTGAGCAGGTGTGATTTTGTCTGAGAAGGAACTACCTCCCAGGTTTCTATAGACTAGAGTAACTGCCTCAAAATGCTTATTTGCTATTGTGTGGATATGGACACAAAGACAAAAACACATTGAGGCTTCAGGAAAGTCAAGCATTTAATTAGAACCAGTTTTGTCACACTTTGATAAGAGTCTAGCAAAGAACTTACTAGATCATCTTTCAAACATGTGGGGATGAGCAGAGTGAGATGACTTTGAGAAAGGGGATGTAGGAGGTCAAGTTTGTAGAGTTAGGGAAATCAGAAGAATCTTTTGTATGAGATGAGAGATAGAAGAAAAATTGAACCGAGAAAAGATTTTTGGAAGGAGAAAAGAATCCTCTTCAAATGCATCCAATATCTTTAGGGTTATTGAAACCAGACTGGACTTCTGATGTCTTTCAGGTCATTCATCACTGCTGATGGGCCAAACCACAAATGACAAACTTTTAAAAATGGAGTGAAAAAAAGCTGTGTGTTTGAAAATAACGCTAATGGAAACTCCTTCTTGAGAGCATTTAAGATGCTATGTATTCTGTAAAAGCTTAGTTAAGTGGTTTTGGCTGTAGAATTTCCATGGAGGATTAGTGACATTTTAGAGCCAAAGTCTCTTCAAGTTACATCTGTGGAACTCCAACTCAAATCTCTGTCAACACTTCTCCTCCTCCCACCCTCTCCTTCGTTTTGTGAAGAATGTGAAGTCATTCCTTTTGGACCCCTGGGGGCAATAATACTGTAGAATTACTCTAGAAGACAATGAATATATGTCTAGGTAGAGACCTGTCTTGTGTGGAAAAATATACTTAGTTTAAAGGATAGTGACTTTCTATAGCATCTCTTGTAATGCACTTTCAGGGTCATCTGTGAAAACTAAAATAAAATTTCATGAACACTCTCCCTTTATTTTTTTAAGTTAAAATGCATTGAGTATTTTCTGTGGGACAGAACCACTGCTAATTCTTCTCAGTGGCTTTTTCATCTGTAGATTCATTAGCACGTAGACTAGAAATATATAATTTGATAGTTTGATGTTCTGTTGATATACCAATTAATGAAAATTGGAAGAGCAGTATCTTGTTGGGATTAAATTATTGATTATTTGAGGACATTCTTAATTCCCATAGTAGAACTCAATGGGTTTTTCAGAAAGCTAAACCTGTAATTCCAGCCTCCAGTCCCTTCCCACAAAGTTTCACAATTCCAGAATCCTTTGTTTTTATAGGTAATTTAGCAGTTTTAAAGTGTATTACAATTTAGGCTTCAGAATCTCTATAAGGTATTTAAGTAAGACATGTAATTATTTATGTTGAAATACTTGCTCACTCGTTTCCTGGGACAAATTTTGAGCTTATGAATTTTTCTATATTAGAAGCTTAGAGAGCTGAATTTTCTACCTTCTCTTTAGCCATTTGTCTCTATGTGAAATTAATTTCAAAATTGGAGAATAACAAATTTCTACTTTATGACCTAACTTAAGTTCATTTTAAGTATATGAAGACTGTCCAACCTCAGCTGACATCTTTATTATTCGTTAGTCCTTTGACTGGGAACAGTGCTATACCATTTGAGAAAGACTTGCTCATTTCCCAATGCTTGTGGGCCTCCTTATGACACAGTACACATGTTTGGGCAAAAGCAGTCCTAGACCTTTATACTTTGTCTCCCTCCTCCATGGGTCAGGTGACCTGTAGTCCAATCTGATTTATGTGTATGGGATTCAAAATCCTCGTGATTCATCAGGTAATAGAAAATGTACTGTTTATAAGCCCAATGGCCTAACAAGTAGATACAGGTTGAACCTGAGGCAGTCCGCTTGCCTTTTGACATGACATCCAGTTTTTTATTGCCTGCATATATTCACCCAGACAGCTGAAGAAAAAATATCCAAGACTTAGTTTGGGGCTTGGCATTTTAACTCCCATCATTTGAAATGATCACATCTTCCTATTTTCATATTTCTTAAAAGGCTTGTAAATTAGGTTTAAAATAATAGCTTAACACTCTTTTGTTATCATTTGCTTTTTTGTGGAGAGAAGCCATTGTAATAATTTAAATAGGGAATTCACTTTACTTGTGTTTTTTCTTGGAAGTCAGGTGGGGAAGTAGCAATGTGCATTCAGTAAAACCTCATTTTTTTTCATAAAGCATCAACTTGTTTCTTTTCCATTTGGAATACAGCAGCCGAAAACTATAAACAGGAAGCAGCCTGGAAGATATCACCTGGACAGCTATGAGCAATCAACTCGACGTCTCCGTTCTGTAGAGACAGAGGATATTGCAATAAAGGTTCTTTCCCTTCCTGGAATCTTCCATGAATAGAAGCATTTATGTTACTATTTTATGGTGAAGTTCAGCAAAAGCGTCCTAAACCATGTCTTCAAATTCTCTTTACAGTGATCATTAACCCTTATACCCTTAAAAAATATTCTAGTGCGCTTATAATTCTCAGTTCTCCCTCACCTCCCAACTACAGTTTTTGCTCTAGCCGTATGTTCTAATAGCTGGAGAATGAGCCTTTCTTTTGAATCTGCATTAGCAGGTAGTTTCCAACATGTTTCCTCTTGGACTCTTACGTTTATCTACCAAGTTAATTAATTTGTAGAGAGCCCCAATACTATCAATCTAATTTTTAAGGAAATAAATTCATAATTATCTTCAACGAGGAAAGGTTTAGACCAGTGTTGCATGCATTCATTCTGGTTCCCAATACTGCCTTTGATCTCATTTCAAACTCAGCCCTTGGTACTCAGGCATGGGTGCTTAGGTGGAACAGACCACCAGAAGAACACAGACTCAGCGCTGATAATAGTGAGAAGCCCCGGGCAGGGATAAGTGCCGGGCTGGTACTGGAAAAGATGCCTGCAGCAGTCAAAGTCCTTTGGACATCTGAGTCACCAGAGTCCGGGGAACTTCCTACTTTGGCTACTCCAGACTGTCAACTCCCTGCACTGCCCAGCCAGTTGCAGAGGGAGGCTCAGTGGGGTGTGCAGTAGAGCCCAGGGCTACATTTAGTTATCTCTCTCCCTATTGCTTGGCAAATACCTATCCCACAATGAGCGCTTATAATTGGAGCCAAGGTATTAGTGGATGGAGGAAACTAATGCTAGCCCTACCTTTGCCATTCATTTGGTGTGGGACTTTTGGGCAAATTACTTTGCTCTCCGAGCTGTGATTTTCCCCTCTTGAGGTGGGGATGTCATTTTAGTGTGGCTGTTTGGAGGATAAAATATGCACCTATGAATGTTAAAGGGCTGTAGTGATTCTTAACCTTGGCTGTACATTAGAATCACCTAGGAAGATTTAAATGTGTGCATGTATACATAAAAGTATTGTATATAGAATACCTGTACACCATTTAAAAAATTTGTTCTAGTAGTTTCCTAGGCAATTATAAAGTGCAAATAGGGTGTGAAATACTAGGCTATGAAAAAGTAAGTAATGAGATGCTTCTAGTTCTCAAATATTCCCATAATTTATTTATTTATCCTACTTTTGATGGGCTTTTGTTATTTTCCAGTTTGGGGCTGTTATGAACAGTTGCTGAGTCATAGGGTCTGTACATCCTCAACTTTCTGAGATGATGGCAAACTGTTTTCCAAAGTGGTTGTGCCAATTTACGTTTTAACCAAAATGATAAAGAATTCCAGTAGCTATAGTAACTACAGTAGCTCTTCAAATGTCCACATCTTCACCAGTGCTTCCAATATTTTGCCAAAGTTTGTGTTGTGTGTTAGAGGGAAGTATCTTCCTGTGGTTTTTATTTGTATTTTTTTCCATTTTCTAACAAGGCTGAGTACCTTTATATATATATATATATATATATATATATATATATATATATATATATATATGCTATTTGATTTTGGATTTCTTCTTTTATGAATTGCCAGGTTATTTGACCCTCTTGTTAAAAAAATTCTGGGTACTACTTCTTTGGCAGTTATATATATATTGCAAAAAATTTTCCCCCCACTCCGTAGCTTGGCTTTTACTTTCTTAATGGTATTGGAAATTCTTAATTTGGTGTAGCCTAGTTTATATAACTTTTCCTTTATGATTAATGCTTTGTGGTTTTTTTGTTGTTTGTTTTTTTGGTCTCATTTAAGAAAAGTTTTCCTACTGGAAATCATGAAGATATTCTATATTAGCCCCTAAAATCTTTGAAGCTACACCTTTCATTTTTAGTTCTTCAGTTGACCACCTTGAATTACTTTTTGTGTTTGATATGAAGTAAGGATGTCATTAGTAGGGATCTCAATAATCAATATTTTAGTTATCAACTTAGTGTAGTAAATTCATTAGTAGTAATTTTACTACATTTAGTAGTAAGTTAGTAAGGTCTGACTTAATTTTTTATGTGACATCTTGTTGTCTCAGCCTTGCATATTGATCAATGTCCCCATTGACTTTTAGTGCAGCCTCAGTCACACATCCGGGATCTTTGTATTTCTGCATTGATTGCTGGGCTTTATTTTTTCTCCGAGTTATTTGTCTGTCTAATATTCTCTACTGTTGTTATCATTATAACTTTCTAATAAACATGGACATGTTTTAGGACAAGGTCTTATACCTTGCTGTTTTCTGCTATTCTTGGTCTTTTGGGGGAAAGAGGCTGAGGTGCCTTGGGACTTCCATCCCTGAATTTGTACTCTTCCTTATACTCGGACTTAGCATTTCCTTACTCCTTCCTTTATTGAGCTTTTTCACAAACTATATTTTACTTAGCATTTTTCCTTATTCTTAGCAGGAAAAAAATGAACAATGGTTGGTGTAAGGCTCTGTCTTTAAGTTAAAAAAAAAGATATTATTTTAATTGTGAAATTCACATAGCATAAAATTATCCACTTTAAAGTGAACAATTCAGTGGTGTTTAGTCCATTCAGTGTAGCACAACCACCCCTTCTATTTTGCTGAAAAACATTTTTATCCTCCCAAAACGATACCCCATATCCATTAAGCAGCCATTCCCCATTTCCCCCTTTTTCCTGCCCCAGGCAACTACCAATCTGTTTTCTGTCTCCATGGATTTACCTGTTTGGATATTTCATAGCAATTGAATAATACAATAAGTGACTTTTTGTTTCTGTCCGGCCCCTGCTTTTTTTTTTTTTTTTTTTTTAGGGCAGTGTCACTGGCCCTCACATGTGGGATTCAAACCGGGGCCGCTGGCTTCCCAAGCCAGCACCCAACCACCTTGCCACTCGGCCGGCCAATATGACTTTGTTTGTTGTTGTTCTTTTTTTAGAGGGCAGTGTCACTGGCCCTCATATGTGGGATCTGAACCCTGGCCGCTGGCATCCCAAGCCAGCTCTCAACCGCAGCGCCACTTGGCTGGCCCCATCTGGCCCCAGCTTTTACATTGTAATTCATTCTTTGCCTTTATCTCTGATCTTTACTCCTATTCACCCCACCCCTTTCCATTTTGGTACCAGCTATAGAGTGCTTCATAGATGCACTTAAACATATGACTATTTCTGTAAAATATGTAATGTTATCAGGAGCATCAATGTGCTTTCAATTTACTGAAATATATATATATATATATTTTTAAAGATTTTATTGGGGAATTGGCGGAGGGGAACAGCGTTGGGGAATCGGGGAAGGGGAACAGACAAGTTGCTGTCTTTTCTTCAGTTTAGTTGCGGAGGATGTTGCTTCACTGTTGGTATCGTCATTGCGCTCTTCCCGGATGAGGCAGATCGGTCTCCGTCCTCTGGATGTCGCTCACCGCGGCTATTGGCAGCTCATGCTTGGCTGCCAGCCGCTCACGCTGGCTGCGGGCCACTCACTGTAGCCTATGGCAGCCCACTGCAGCAGGGGCTGCAGCCCACACCATCGCCGGGGCTCGCACAGCCCAGCTCCAGGTGGAGCTGTTGTTAGCTGTAGAGGGCAGTGTCACTGGCCCCCATGTGGGATCCGAACCGGGGCGGCTGGCATCCCAAAACCAGCGCTTAACCAATGCGCAACTCGGCCGGCCCTACTGAAATATATTATGATGGCTTGCTCCTTCTACCTGGTACTGCTGTATTCTGTAGCATGCATCACTGCATTTACTTATCCCCATAGCGATGAACACTGAGGTTTGCTTCCATCCTCCCTCTATCACAAACCATGCGAGGAGGATCATTTTTGTACTTATCATTTAATGAACCTTTGTGAAGATTTATATGTTAGCTACCTTCAACTTCACTGAAGTTTTGGGTACCTGTTTTCTAGTCCATCTTTCTATGGTATTTGGCGCCACCCGTGGATGTGATTTCAACTGCCAAGTGTACAGCCTATCTAGTGTCCCATCCACCATTGCTTTAATCACTTAATCCACCATCATTCCATTTCTACGCCCTCACCTGTGTTCATACTTGGCCACGAGCTAGAACTGCTGCTCTCGAAATCTTGAACTGTATGGTACCAGTCAGTCACTTACACCAGCTCCTGCCCTCCAGCTCTCTCAGGCCTTTACCTTCTCTGTTATTGTTTTTTTTTACTTCTTTGAAACCTCCAGTAACTTGACCCCCCTTCCTTTTCTCCCAGTCTTAGCACCTTTCTGTAAACAATCCGATTGCATGCCTTCTACACTCCTAGAACCAGACTGCTGAGTCCTATGGTGAAAATGACACAATGGTAAAAGTTGGCATAGCCGCTTGTTATTATCTCCAACCTCAGTTGACCCTCAGTAGTGCTTGGCAATCCTTTTGCATGTCTCTCATCAGCGTTATTTTCCATAACCTACAGTAGCTCTTCAAATGTCATCATTCTTTTTGTACCTCTTACTCTCTCTCCTTGGCCTCCTCTTTCTGCAAATAACCTTCACACCAATTCACTGAAAACATCAAGGCTGTCACGTAGGCTCTCAGTTCCATGCTGACTCTCTTCCAAACCCATCTATATTTGCACCTCTTTTAGCCTCCTTGTTTACTCTCAGAGAAAAAGGGACCCTCAGCTTCTGAGGCTGTGGAATTTCTTTGAGCATTAATGGTTATGTAGCTACAGTAGCTTAACCCCGTCCCAGACACCTCTATTCATTATTATTTCCCAGCATGTTTCATGGTTTTCTGATCCTGTCCTTATTCTTATTGTAATTCTTTACCCAGCAATGCCTTCATTGAAATTCAATATTTTTTCCAAAACTGGTTAAAAGGTCTCTTCTTCCTAAAAATTTTGCATTTTTACCCAGTTAATCATTTACCCATATAAATGATTTTCTTTCTGAACTACTGTTACACTTATTGTCTGTTCCCTCTGCTTATTACTTAGCCCACACTGTCTTGTAATGTACTCATGTCCATGGTTTATTTACTCATGGGATTGCGAGCCCCATGGGAGCAGGGAGGGTACATTATACCTTCTTAGAAGCCTACATCAATCCCAGCATAGTGCATCACATAGAGTGGGTGCTTGGCAAGTATTTGCAAAGCAATCCATAATTCAGCCCTTCCATGCCACCCCCTTTCCAGGACTAATTGCATACATATATATGTGATGGATTTTAAAAATGATACATATTTTATAAGCTAGAGAAAACATTTTATAAGCTATATACTTGGGAAAACACAATCTAGCCTTTTCAAGCGACTTTTAAAAAATCTTTAAGTTGTTCATTGTATCAAGAGCTTTTTAGGGATGTATATAGTTATAATTTAGAAATCACCACTCTATTATGCAAAATGCCTAAACAATAATATGCTTAGAAATTCCATCATTTGTGGTTTTGTAACAAAACTTGAATTTCCTTTAATTTTTCTGGCACCTTCCCTCCCTTCTGTCTCTGTTCACCACCACCACCACCCCTGCCTCCCGCCCCCAATCTTTGGGTTCTGTTATACCTCTTTAATTTCCTATTTTTTAACTAATAAAATCACCAATTCCACTTAAAGCCTTTTAAAACAAATAGATTGCTTTGGGTGATTCTAAGGTCTTGTGATCTTTGTTGGTTGTTGAGGTTTATACCACCTAGTAATGTGGCCTCATTTCTGTGTTTTATTTCCTTCTGTCTGTGTTCTTTAAGTTCAATGAATAGCAAGGAACCCATTCAGTTCAAAAAACTCATTTATTACAAAACCTTCCTCCTCGGCCACAGAGTCATTTGGGTGTAATAATTTATAGTTATTTCTATTCTTTACTTTGCGTCACCAGGATTCTGGGAATCGCCTAGCAGTGGGAAAATAATCAATGTAGGGGTTACATTGGAAAATATTTGGGATGATTGCTTTTTCAGAATGTTCACATGTAAATGGCCCGGCAATCCCAAATTTTCAGAGAAAATTGAAAATTTTAGCATTCTTCATAATATCATTAATTAAAAACCCTCCTTTCACTTCTATACTCTTTTGTTTTTCATTTAGACCTCTTAAATAGTTATAACTCTAAGTTACAATTTCACCAATGTGTGTTATACCATATATTGAAAGTCTCTCAGTGCTTTTAAAAGAAATTTCATTTTAATTGGAATTATTCTCTAACACAATATATTTGCATTATTTTATAATTCAATTTTTGTATTATTTTCTAGGTCACAAATGGGTACTTTTCATGGGGCAGTGGTTTAGCTACATTATCCAATATAGATATTCGAATTCCAACAGGTAAGAATTATTTGTTACTAATTTTTGTAACTTAATTATCACAACCATGGATTTCCAACGTGATGAAGACTCACAACAATAAAAAAAAAGGCTTTTACAAAACATAAACATCATTTCTAATTTCTTATTTGCACAGTGGAACTCAGGAGCCACTATATCACTGTGGTAATGACTGGAAATGATAAGACTTGCTTTTCACTGCTGAGTGTAGACCTTTGAACAAGTGATTTACTGCCCAGATTAACTGTGATCAGTTCAGTTGTTGCTTTGTCCCACTTAAATAATGAGGTAGTTGATTTCTCATTTTGTTTGAGAAAGGATTTAAAGAAAGAGTATATGAGAAAATTATTATTTTTTTTATCCCCAAGGAAGATTGATGAAATTTTCAAGATATTTAAGGCTGAAATACTCAATAATTTTTATTTAAAATGTCTCGATAATTGAATAGAAATATTTTTTTGACCTCATCTGATGGTCAGTAGCCTGGGATTTTTTTATTATACATGCAAATCTAATTAAGACATTGGAGAAGACATCATAGTAACAGACCAAATCACTTTCATCCCAATTACTAATTTTAGTTAAAACTGCCTTTTTTTCCCCCCCAAGTCTATTGAATAATAAAGTTAAAATTAATGTAAATGATTTAGGAAATTCTTTCTTACTTTGTTCATTAATGTCAGCTGGTCTCATAGTTTGAAAAATAGAAAGTCAAGACCTATATCTTTTTATTTTTCTTTCCTTTAAACACAACAAAACAAAACAAACTTACCTATCAGAGATAGGCTCTGCTTATTGCTGGAGACCCGTTTTGGTGAAACCAGTTTTGTGAAACATCAGCCTTTTCCAAATGTGTTTTGGTTTTATTTTAGTAAGAGAATTTCATCTTATTCTGTCACTGTCCTTTGTGCATTTCTCTAGGTCAGTTAACCATGATTGTGGGCCAAGTGGGATGTGGGAAGTCCTCCCTTCTCCTTGCCATCCTTGGTGAGATGCAGACACTGGAAGGAAAAGTTCACTGGAGCAAGTATGTATGATTTTAATTGGTTTGTATTGCTCTGTCACACATATGACGATCTTACACGGGAAGAAATTAGAGCAGTAGATTCCCATGTTAGGTGTCTCAGGACCCCCTTAGAAATAAGCACAGTATTTATTTATTTATTTATTTATTTATTTATTTGAAATCTTACATGCCATAAGTTAAGAATTACAAAGCAACTTTTTATAGAGATTTTTTTATAATAGTATAACTAGTAAGTTGCTGAGATAAAAGTAAAATTGAGATTACAAAGCTAGATTTTAAATGGAGAACACTGAAAGAAATAATTTAAAAATTCATCTTGGAATAAAAGAATTTATGGAAAATTTGCATTATGTATCAAGCTTAAATGCAAACAGAGCCTTAATGGTTCTCTGTTCAGAGAGGAAATATCAAACAGATTTTTCTAGAATCTTTATAATGGGCTGAGAAATCAGCCATTTCTCTTTATACCCAATTTAAATGAGACATTACCTAGAAGTGTCTTCTTAGAGATATGGATAGGTCAGACTGCTGTGTTGTGCAATCCTGAAGACATGGAAAAGGAGATTAGCATGGGGCTTCTTCTGGGTAACTGAATGGTAGACTTGGAGTCTCCAAAGCATATTGCAGAAATAAAGTGACTCAGAACTGTAATATTATCTACCTAGTAAACTGCTCATAAGCAGTTTTGGAAGAAATTGGTTATAGCTTATCTAAGGAAGTGGACTGTAGACCAGTTGTTCTCAACCAGGTGTAATTCGGGGGACATTAAGCAATGTCGGGAGACGTTTCTGATTGTCACAAAGGAGAATTAGGCTGCTACTGATCTAGTTGCTAGAGGCTAGGGATAATGCTAAATAACCTACGAGTTGTACAATGCACAGGACAGCCCCAGGCCTCCTCACAACAAGGAATCATCTGGCCCCAAATGTCAGTTGTGCCGAGGTTGGGAAACCTTGCTCTAGACCTACAGATGTTCTTTAATATCATTTTATACCTACCATTGTGAGTTCTATTGTGGCTTGGTCTGTGGTTCACATACACAGAATCTCTCAAGAATGAGTAAAGATTATGTAAGGTCCTTTGGAGAATAGATTCTATTTTAAACTCCTAAGAGAATAGAGTGCTTGGATGTGCAATTCAAACTGGAAACCATGGAACTGTAAATCCTATTTTTAGTATCATTGGTGAAAGAACGAGGCTGGGAAATGTGGAGTGTACATTTTATTCCTGTTGGGCAAAATTAACAGATAGTAGACATGAAACCATCCTGTGAATATCCAGCAGAGAGCTTGATAAATACCTGCTACCTCCAGTTTGCTTCATGACAAGTTCCTGTTGATCACTAAGATTAGGCACCAGTAAATGTCTGCCTTGCCACTGTCACCTTCCGTTTTAGATGACTTTAGATTTTGAGAAGAAAGCATTCCTGGATTAAATTATACAGTATGACATGTACAGCCATAATCAGTTCTATTGTTTCAGAATGATGCTATTCAACTCAATTATTAAAATTTAGAAAAATAAAATGAATAGGTCTTCAGGTGTTTTTTCCCCATATATAGATATAATTAAATTTAATTACTCAGACACCTCTTTTTACAAAAATCTTATCAGTCAGTAATCTATTTTACCCAAATGTTGCAGTTTGATTAATTGTGAATGTCTATCTTTCTAACTAGTTCCTTAAGGGCCAGGCTGTGTCTGAACCTTTCAAGTTTAGAGCACCAAAAGTATTTCTTCCTTTCATACCTAAGGGTAGCTAATTAGGATTTTAAATAGATTAAATTTAAGTTTTAAAGGTAGGGAGGCCTTGGAGATATTGAAACCTTATACAGACTAGCAAACTAAAGTGATGATCTAAATTTTTGCAGCTACTTGGAGCAGAGCTGGGGCTAGAACCCAGGTCATTGTATGAACTCAAATTTTATATGAAAGAGAATAAATAAGATGGGCACTGGACTTATAGGGAGATCACTTGATAGACTGTGTAGATGCCTGACCACAGCGTTATACACCTGAAGCTGAAGTTCAATAATTTGAATGTCAACTATAATTAAATACGCACGCGCCCACACACACACACACACACACACACACACAAACACACAATGTCAGACAATTAAGTTCATGAACTCATCCTAGAAAAAGTGCTACATGTTTCATTGCTGAATATCACTATGGTCAAATTTGAAGTACACCCCTTGGGAAGTTATACACCGATCCCAGCACCTAGTCCACCCTTGAAAGCAATTTTGGAACTCTTTTTCTGAAATGGCCATCAGAGCTGTCATCATATTATCCTTGATGTCCTGAAGGTTATCAAAATGTCTTCTTTTCAATATTTCCTTTATCTTCAGGTGAAGAAAGAAGTCATTGGGGGCCAGATCAGGTGACTAGGAAGGGTGTTCCAATATAGTTATTTGTTTACTGGCTAAAAACTCCCTCACAGACAGTGCCGTTTGAGCTGGTGCATTGTCGTGATGCAAGAGCCATGAATTGTTGGTGAAAAGTTCAGGTTGTCTAAGTTTTTCATGCAGCCTTTTCAGCACTTCCAAATAGTAAACTTGGTTAACTGTTTATCCAGTTGGTATAGATTCATAATAATCTCTCTGATACCAAAACATATTAGCAACATCATTGCAACAAGTTTGCAAACTTAATTGTCAGACCGTGTGTGTGTGTGTGTGTGTGTGTTTGTGTGTGTGTGTAGTTAATGAGTGTGGAGTACATCATAGGGAATATAGCCAATGGTATTATAATAGCAATATACGATGTCAAAGGGGTAGTAGATGGGGAGAGATTATCACTTTGTGAAGTGTGTAAATGTTTAGCCATTACATTGCTTTATACACCTGAGACTAATAAAAAAAAAAGGAGAACAAACAGTATATCTATCTTTTGAAAGCTTATGCATACTAAGTAATTATTTCCTACACAATGAAGACATAAAAAAAAAAGAATATATCTGATTTGTCTTTTGAATTAATATTAAAACCATTTGGGAAATAAAGCTATTAAAATATCCAATGTTTATTTAATCTCTTACCTGATATATGCAGACAGTCATTCTGTATTTACATTTCATAATTAATGAACATTGTTTGCCATACTTGCAGTGTAAATGAATTTGACCCTTCTTTTGAAGCAACCAGAAGGTATTATTTCTATTTTAATCTGCATTTAATAAGAATAACTTCCTTTCTCAGACTTTACTTAATACTCAGTCTCTTACTCCTAGTCATTTTGTTCATGCTGATGATGTATAAAGTTACATATTAAAATGGGCTAGTACATTTCCAATAGCAGTGGTTCCCAATACTTGCAGGCTGCTAAAGGAATGAATTTGCCAAACAAGATGGCCCATTGTGTCAACTGTTTTCCTCTCAGTGAGTCACCTATGTCTCAATTTTGGCTGAAACTCAATTTAGCAAACTGGGTTTGGGATTTCATAAAGTAAAAATATAAGAATTAATATGTATATTGTTGATAAGTTAAACAGTGATGGAATCACAGGTGAGATGGAGAGCCAAGTACTTCATGTGTTTAAACAAGAAAAAAAAACCTTTAGAAGACTTGGGGGAAGGGAAGCAGATGTCAGAAGCTGGGAACCACTGTTTTACTGCACATATGGTGATATAAGAGACTACTAGCATACTATATATTAATCATGTTTTCTAAACTCCCAGACATAATGTTTAGGATGGTCACCGTGTATTTCTAACTATTCTTTTTCTTAATCTTACTCTCTTTTAACCTTAATTCCTTAATTAGTATTTAAAGGCAATGAACTAACTAGAAGCATGAGTTTTAAGCTGACCCCCATCCTTACCCCAATCCCATCATTTTCATTATCTTTAGCTCACAAGCATTTTCCCAATTATTGCAAATTGAAGTCTCATATATAGACACCTGATAGAATTTGCAAGCCCAAAAATGGGGCGGGGGATTATCATTTTAGTAAAAAAACTATTTCAATATGTATTGAAATACATAGTTTTTAGTTTTGTACTTATTTCAATATTAAAATGGACTCCTCAAGATATTATTCTTTGTTTTGAAATATTTATATATTGTCTGTTACCTTAAAATATTTTGATTTGACTAAGCCACAAACACATATTATAATTATAGTATCAATTCACATCCTTTTTAAAGTTCTGCACAGAAAATTTATAGTTACATAAAGTAAAATATCTGTGGCTATGAGAGTGAATTATTATTAATCTTTTAATTATTTTAAAAATATACTCATTTTAGAAAAAAAAATTTCAACTGTTTATACCTGAAAACACTTCTGTAGTGTAGCAAAATCAAATTTTGCACATTGTGTGACATTTTGATTAAATTCTAATTCCTTTAATTTACGTGGTATATTTAACCATTAATTAATATGGTTGGGAGTTGTTAAAATGTTCTCTTTCAGAAGTTTTCCATTTCTGTGTTTGAGACATTTTATCACTTTTATTTTACTTAATTATACTAAAATACACATACAGCATAACACCCTTGCATAATTTTGGTGTTTTGTTTTTCTTTTCCATTTTACAGTAGAAGCAGGTATTCTGTCGCTTATGCAGCTCAAAAGCCTTGGCTATTAAATGCTACAGTAGAAGAAAATATTACCTTTGGAAGCCCTTTCAACAAGCAGAGGTAATTTTGAATGTATAAAATTTAGAACTAAAACGAGCAACTATTTCTAACCCTTTTGTTTGGTCTATGGTATCTGAAATCTTTACATTGGGAATTCTTTCTCTCCCTGCTTACCCTACTTCCATCCTCATTACCAAATCTTTAGATTCAACTCTTTTAAGATAGGCTTCATTAGAAGTTAAAGCCCATCTGTATGCTCATTGCAAACAATTTGTACACCAAAATTAAACAGCTGAAAATGAAGTTGGTGTGTATATGTGTGTGAAGTGGGGAGGGCTGCTGGTGGTGGTAGTGCTGAGATTACTGGTAAATAGAAGGAAAAACCCAGATAAGGAGCAGAAGGATGGTGAACTCTGGAAAGAAGGGGAAAGCTGGGATCTGGGGGGTCTAGTGACTGGGAGCGTCCAGAATATACCACCTTTCACCCATCTTTTAAATATCACTGGAATGAATATACAAAGGTTTTTCTTTAAGCCACCTTCATAACAATAGGTCTTAAGACCCTAAGCTGGGTCTTGAAAGTTGAGGAGAATTAGGTCACGGGAGAGACATGAGGAAGGAGACAAGAACAGGAAACAGACAGTGTGGGAGGAAGAACCTAAATGACATGGTGTCATTTGGGGCCTGGGAACAAACCAGGCAGAAAGGGATTGGGGGGATATTGACAGTGGGAAATTAGATTGTAAAGAAAGTTCTAGAGAAAGTAGTGGGCCTTAAAAACCGATTGGACATAACCTTGTGTATTCTAGAAAAGCATAGCATGTTTTAGAAAGAGAAATCATAAGGTAAATGTGATGTTCCAACTGGCAGTGTCATGACAGAGATATATGGGATGGATCTGAATGAGGAGCAAGGAGACATTTAGAAGTTTGTTGAAATAATTATCTAGGTATGCAGTGTTTGTTGCCTACCTTTTAGGGGAGACTGTAGAAATAGAAAAGAAGAGGTAGTTGACAGAAACAAATCATTCTAGAATAAGAATGAGTAATTAAGAGCAGGAAGAAGAAGGGGAAGCATCAAGAATGCCCTGAATATTTTTAAGGCTAGGTGACTGAGAAAATGAAACCATTGATATTTTCCCCAGCATGTTCAATCTCTATACTTCCCTATCCTACCAATCCACCAATGTCCAGTCCAGCCTTAGATCAGTTTGAGTACTGTCAGTCCTTATCACCTTCCACTTCTTCTCCCTTCAGCATACATGATAGTCTGCACAGACACCCACTTACATACAGCCTGGGGTTAGTCACTCATATATACCACGAACTCTTAAACTTTTGTGCAGTTTTTTTAAAGCTTCCTTTCCCTCATTTTCTTCCTGGCAAATTGTGACTCATCTTTCTGGATGCAGTTTACACATTGCTTCCTCTGCAGAAATGTTACTAACTTCTCAGAGTGGTCAGCCATATCTTCCTAAGTATTCCAGGAGCACTTTGTGCCTGCTTCTGCTACAGCACCTAACAAGGGACATTTTTATTGTATCTTTCTGTATCAGTCTCATGTGCCATTTACTAGCTTTGTGAGAGTAGGAACCAATACCTATTTATCTAGATATCCTAGGTATCTACAAACCTAACATAGAGACTAATATATACAATTGCTCAATAAATGTTTTCAATAAATGTTGTATTTCAGCTTTCAAGATATTGAACCCGGGGACTTGGTATATGGGCAGGATATTAATAGTGTTCTAAAACCTGAAAATCATTTCTCCTAAAGGTATAAAGCTGTCACAGATGCCTGTTCTCTTCAGCCAGATATTGACTTACTACCATTTGGAGACCAAACTGAAATTGGAGAGAGGGTGAGCTATGGCTAGTTTAACTAAATGATGAACAAAAATCTAGAAAAATCTTCTGGTTGCCTTTAACCTTTAATGAAGCATAATGAAATCTGAGAGTTTAGGATGTGTGTGTTGTCCTAGTGACAAGTTCCAGAAATAGGAAGAGAAGAGCTCTTTAATGCCACTCTCCCTTAAGTGTTTGTTGAGTAATCACCATATACTTAACATTGTCCTGGCCACTCGAGAGTTCTCAAGAAAAATGATCAGATTTATTTTCGCTTACTTGAAGTTTACTTTGAATTGATTTGGAAACAGAGATTGCTTCTGACAACTTCTTCCATCTTGTCAACGATTTATTCTTGTTAAAGTGTTCTTGTTTTCTTTGTGTAAACATGCTTTTCATCGGTGTTATACTGTTCTGCCTGGCTGAAAAATATTTATACCTGTATGTAATTTTTATAACAAAGTTGCCCAAAATTTAATCCCTTATGGGTGTCAAGTATTGGGCAAAAGGTTTTATATATTATCTACATTTCACAATAAATCTGATATATGGGTGTTATTGTTATCTGTGAGTTGAAGCTGAGAAAATGAAGGCTGATAGAGGGTAAGGGATTTGCCCAATCACAGCATTTGTGGTGCAGCTGGAATTAGTCTGGTTCTCTAGTCTGCATTCTTAATGACTATTCTTTTCTGCTGCATAGTATACGAATGTATAATGTTTAAGAGCATGACCTTAACTCCCTAGAATCTCAGTTTCTACATGTGTTAAATGAGAATAACAGTACCTAAATATTAGAATTGCTATGAGGATAAAAAGAAAAATGAGGAATGTAAAACCATTCACATAATTCTGACACATGCTAAGTGCTCAATAATACAGCAGGTCCTAGAATAACATTGATTCATGCAATGTCATTTTGTTATAATGCTGAGATGCCATAGGAACTTAACTTTTGTTTATATCAGTTATCCTGTGGTAAAATTGATTTTGTTATATGTTGTTTCGCTGAAGCTCAAAGAATGATGATGACAACGTTAAATGTGGACTTACTGTGCTCATTTTTAAATATATAATTCACATTTGATTATAAAAGTATATTGCTGCAGAGTTCTATTGAACAAAACTTGTAATAGCAAATTTAAGAGGTATATGTTAAGTACACTACAGACACAATTCACAAAAATGAAAAAAAATGTGGAATTGCTTTCAGCCTTCAGCACTCACCCAGTGTTTTGGTTATTAATGCTTCTGTACAACAGAGCTCTCTATCAGAGTGAAAGAAGGATTAATATTATTAGTCAAAAATTCCTTAATATAATTCAAGTATGGACCAGTAGATTTTCATTTTATCTTACCAATGTTATCACAGTTTCATTAGTAAATTAGCATTATTTTAAAGGTTTTTTTGGGGGGAAAATTTGTGTTCAAAGGTAATTTTCTTTTACCAACAGATCATTTTACTAATGGAAAGGGTAGATATTTATGCATGTTTCTTCCTTAGGGCATTAACCTGAGTGGGGGTCAGAGGCAAAGAATCTGTGTGGCACGAGCTCTCTATCAAAATACCAACATTGTCTTCTTGGTAAGAATATAGCCTTTACTTTTATTTCTACTTCATTTTTCCTTCTGGACCAGTGAATCTCTAAGGAGACAAGTCAAGTAACTCAAGGAAGGCTGGTTTAACTTGTGAAATCATAGAGAATATAGGGGAAACAAATCCTCACGGCATAAATCAGACCAACATGCAAGGTTGAGAGTTGGGGGATCCAGGTTGACATCCAAGAGAAGGAGATGCCCACATGGTTGTTGTGAGTTTCTTAACCACAAGGATCATTAATGGGGGAGTGCAGATGGTGCAGGACAAGATTAGGTCTCCTCATTTATACTTGCTGGCAAAAAAAAAAAAAAAGTTCTGGAAAATGCAATCCTGGTCGACAGAGGGGTCGTTAGGGATAGTATTCCATTCCAGTGGTGAGCAATTCAGGCTGTGGATAAGATTTGTCTATGAAGTGTCCTAAAAATCATAGAAATCTCGGTATCACCCTAGACATGTTGAATCATAATCTGTACGGTCAGAGTCTAGCGTCTGTGTCTTAACAAAGCTCCATCATTGGTAGGAAACTAGGGAGCCTCCCATGTCGCCATCTTGGTCCAGAATCTATGCCTGTTTTTATCATCTAAAATTCAGCTCCTCCAATTATTATTTCATTTTTTGTTTTATTTATTGTTAAAGGTTGTCAAGAAATGTTGGTTTTTGTACTTGAATATTCTATATATAAGAATTCAGGGCCGGCCAAGTGGCACGGTGGTTAAGCGCTGGCTTGGTACGCCAGTGGCCCAGTAACACTGCCCTCAAAAAAAAAAAAAAAAAGAATTCAAACAGCTTTAAATATTATTTACTTTTCAAAAAAATTTAAGGTGAAAGCGAAAATAAAATCTTTCATTTTAATTTAATTTTTCTGATAATTTAAAGTTATATGAAATCTGTTTTTTTATAAATTGGATTTGAGGGACAATTTTTCCTTTGTTATTTGTATTTCTACTTTCTAGAGGAATTAAGTCACATAAAGAGTATAGAGAATTTTCACCTCTCTGTTTTACTGGTTGCAGGATGATCCGTTCTCTGCCCTGGACATTCACTTGAGCGACCACTTAATGCAGGAAGGGATTTTGAAATTCCTCCAAGATGACAAGAGGACTCTCGTTCTTGTTACTCATAAATTACAGTACCTAACACATGCTGACTGGGTGAGAATTTAGAAGAAGATTTATTAATTTGTATGTTATAGCCACATAAATAAGATCACTAAGAAATGCGTTCTGAGTGAAAGGTAATTAATTTGGCCAAATAAGGGTGTTTGTCACAGTTCTGCTAATATGTGCTTTCCTTAGATCATAGCCATGAAAGATGGAAGTGTACTAAGAGAAGGGACTTTGAAGGACATTCAAACCAAAGATGTTGAGCTCTATGAACACTGGAAAACACTTATGAATCGGCAAGATCAAGAATTAGAAAAGGTAATTGCTCATTGTTTAGACGAGTTCAAAGTCCAGTTTAGAAGAGTCAGAAATATACTATATAATTACAAAAATAAAAAGTTGTAAAGAAGTATTTAAATTTAATAGTTGATAATAGTCCTTATTTAAAATCCAAAGTAATTATGTGTTTATATGTCATTAACAAATAGGCTACTTTGAAACTATAATGTTCCAATGATATCTTTTGGATGAAGTATTGTCAGATCTTTAGAGGATTTTCATTTGAGTTTGCATTATATTGCAGTTATATGCATGCTTAAAACTTAAACTACTTGCTGAAGCATGGTATAACCTTAGTCTTATTTTTCGTTTGTATATCTAATTTTTCTCATCTGCAATGTGAGAATATTTTCATTCAACACCTACAAATGCAGGAGGCTCATGGGTAAAACAAAATCCAATACAATTTTGAAAAAAGGAAGATCTGTGAGCTGTGGGTGAAGTTGTAAAACATGTATAGGATAGATAGAGTTAAGGGTGAAGGAAGGTGATCAAAAAGAAATACGGTAAAATTTTACATTTGTATACTTTTAAAGCTTGCAAAGGGTTTTTATTTTTTACATAATCTCATTTAATTCTCACGAAACCCCGGAAATCAGAGAGAGAGAGAGAGAGAGAGCACGCGAGCTAGCTGTTGGCTTGATTTTATACTAATACTACTAAGTATTACTATTAAGCAAGCCAGGAAGAAAGTGGATTAAATTTTATTTAGAAATTAAGTAATCACTAGAGGTAGCATAGTTTTATAATCAAAGATACATTACAGGGTTCTAAATCAGCTGAGTGGTGTGGACAGGGTGAATCCAGTTGTGAGGTGGAACTATGCCAGAGAATCCAAAATGAACCATAAAGCTGCCCAGGCTCCTCACCTGGGGATGAAGTGGGGAAGGGGCACTGCCACCTAGGGAAGGGCAGGCACCTGAATTTATCTGAAGCCAGGGAGAGTCCCTCTGTGGGGACAAGACTACTAGAACACCTTGGGGAAGTGCCTATAGCAACAACTTTTTGTTTAATTTATGTGGTAGGATTGGGTGTTTGCCTCGAGCACTGATTCTCAATTAAGGTCGATTTTGCCATCTAGGGAACATTTGGAAAGACCGAGAGACATTTTTGATTGTCATGACTGGCGGGTAGGTGATACTGGCTCCTAGTGAGTAGAAGACAGGGATGCTGTTAAACATCCTACAAAGCACAGGGCAGCCCGACCAACAAGGACTTACTTATCTGGCCCGAAGTAGCAATAGTCCCAAGGCTGAGAAAGGCCGGCCTAGAGTTAGAACAGATCAAGCAAGAAGAGAAGGAAGGTGAAAGAAACTAAAGGACCCACAGAACATTCTGTCACAGAGCTTTAGACAGAGCTGTTAGTTTAACGGCTAAGGGCTAAACAGAAAGGAATGTAAAAACAATAGTAATGAAAACTCTATGAAGGAGAAGGAGATAACCTTTCAGCTGATTTAAATATTATTAAAAATTCTACTTGGATGGTGTCAACCATTATCTTCATGTTATTAAGCAAAATAAACTAGCATCATTTGATGTTTCCTCTCCCAGGCCCCAGTCCTCAACTTGACCTGACCCATAACAGGCATTTGATAAATATATATTGGACAAATGAAACTCATTTCATATTTACTTAATGCAAATATCAACACACTTTAAAATATTTAACCTGTTATGAGCCTAATATGAGTGTTTATACATAAGAAAAGTTATTTTAAAGTTTTTGGCTTTAAATGTCTATGAGATGTTATATCTTTGACTCACACAGCATGGAGGTTGAACAAGAACCAAATCTTCAGTTTTTCATTGTGCAGATTCATTTTATTTCAGTATACTATTCCCAAAGGATCGGGTGTTCTTTAATTTTATGTTTTACCTCATCTCATGTACAAATGTTTTCATATCATTAGGCAAAATTAATAGCTGATGTGAAGTTGTTTCTAAAAAAAAATACTATTTTGGAGACATTTTCACTTTTACTCTTTTTTTCACAGAAATCTGGAAGCAATAGAGCCTTCTAGAATAGCAAGTCTCCTGAATCACACGTGTTATATGAGGCTAAATAAATAAACCCCAAATCAAAATCACTGCCTAGAGACTGATCACTTCAAAGGTTTATTGGTTTATTGGTGTAACAAACTGCGATTCTTTTTTTTTTTTTTATACCAGCATATACAGGAAACCCTCAAATTATCATAGATTCCAACAGCTTGTGGGCCTGTTGTTTGGAACTCAGAATGCATTTCCCCACAAAAAAAGGCTATGGTTAGTTTCCCAGAATGTCCTGCAGAAGCTGATTTAACTTAACAATGTAATACAATGCTACTCCAGTTTGGAAGGGGATATGGGGGGTGGGCGGGGTGTTGGAAACAGAGGAGTGGAGAAAACAAAATGCTTATCTTTTCTTGAGCACAGGACAAGTCTGGAGCAACGCTTAAACATTTGCAGTTTATTTCTGGCACCTTTCCTTTCTCTTTCTACATATTATCTATCTCCCTCTTAGGTCTTTTTCCTAAACTACTGGACACCTAAGTACCCTCATTTCCCATTTGCTTCAAAATTACCTCTGTTCCTTCAATTTCTGTTGAAGTCCCTCTCTGTTGTGCAGCTACCTTAGTGAGATGCCGAAGAAACTCATTCTGATTTAATAATGCATAACAGTGGATAACTGGTATAGTGCTTCAACGAGTTTAGAACTACATGTATTTTAAAGGAAGATATTTAATAATATAAGTAAATCTTTAGTCAGAGAAATTACAGGGAGAAAGTGATGTAAATTAAATAAGTGTCTGTAGTGGAACTCCACTTTATGGCTGGGAGAGGTTCCTACCCTGCTCCCATCTCCTCCCGTGTCAGCTCCATCATATCATTACTACTTTTTCGGGCGGGCTTCTTCTTGCTCTGCACCTCTTAGCGCTGAAGCACTTCCTACAAACCTCAGACGTTGCCCCACAACCATTCTTATAATGGGAGTTGTGGATCTCTAGAGGTAACCAAGAGCCCAAACTGGTAAAGGTAACTTAACGATTGGTGTGTGTGGGTTGGGTCACTGATAGGTGAGTCAAAGCCTCCCCGTGGCGGTGAGCTCCTTCAATGATAGCACAATTTTTGCTGTAGGATATGGAAGCTGACCAAACAACTTTAGAGAGGAAAACTCTCCGAAGAGCCATGTATTCCAGAGAGGCCAAAGCCCAAATGGAAGATGAAGATGAAGGTAGATCTTTTTCTTAAGTCTATCTGAAATGTTCAAATGGGACAACATGAAGGTTTTACCTTGGCAATTGTGTGAGTGTGCCTCTGAAGAATAACAAGCCACTTTGCAGGGGGAAAAGATCTAAATCGAAAACATAATACTGAAAAGGAAAAGAATAGGAGTGAAGGCAAGGTGTATGGACTCAAGCAATAGGTATCTGAGGAATTTCCCATAGTGTTTCTTAGTATATTTGTAGAATGTGTGAGAGAGTGGAAAGGAAAAGGCAGTAGTTTGTAAATGAATCTGGACTTTTGTTCGGATAACCTGGAAAGGGCTAGTATAATGACCACATCAAGTTATTAATAAATGTCAGTCCTTCAGGAATAAACAATAGATGGGGAATCTGAAGATAATACTATGTTGAAATATACTTGAATCATTCAGTAAGTCCTCATGGGGTTTCATGATAATATAGCAATGAAGAACAAGATAATTAAAAGCCATTTGTTATATTTCAATTTCCTGGGTCTAATAAGATATAAGAAAGGAAAAAAAATTGGGTCGGCCGAGTGGCGTGGTGGTGGTTAAGAGCTGGCTTGGGACGCCAGCGGCCCCGGTTCGGATCCCACATATGTGGGCCAGTGACACTGCCCTCTAAAAAAAAAAAAGAAAGAAAAAAAAAAAGGAAAAAAGATTTACTGGAAATTTGAGGAATGAGATGAGATAATTACATTGCCTTGGCATTAATTGCCAAGAAGTTTGTAAGATAAATCACACTTGAGTCCATAAAATAAATACACTACATTTCATTTTTCCTATACAGTTTTTGCTTAAGACTGCATTTCTACAAGCCATTTAAGAAACAGAAAATTATTTCAAGACAAAAAGACACTAAAATGTGCTGCCTTTATGTTTTAGATGAAAACTATTCAGTGTTTCAACGAATACTTATGGAGCGAATCAATGAATGGATAGGTTTTGCACTTCAATTTGTTACATTTTAAAATTTTCTTAAAGAATGTTTGGTGACATCAGCCTCTAGAATTCTAAACTGGTTATTTCTAATGCACACTGAAAGTGGAGTCATGCCCAACTACTCTACTCTCTTCAGTGTTCCGGTGGTGAGCATACCACTTGAGAAGTTGACTGCCGTGGGCTTGCTATGTTAATCCATTTTCTCAGGTATAAAATAAGATAAAAATACTTTCCTTACAGAGTAAAATGAAGTACAGTAAAACCTTGGATTGCGAGTAATGTGGTTTATGAATGTTCCGCAAGATGAGCAAACATTTTTAATACATTTTAACATGGTAAACGAGCAATGTCTTGCAATACGAGTAGTTTGTTTCCAGAACACATTATGCTCGCAAACCAAGGTATTACTGTACTCTATATGCAATTGCCCAGTATGGTACATATAATCTACTAGGTTGCTGCTCCGGGTCCTATCGGTATGTCTATTGAAGCCAGCAGGAAGAGAGGAATGAGAATATGCTATTGAGTATTGTTTCTACTGCTTATCGTTAGCCAGTTCAGTTCATCACATGGACAGATTAGGTACTGGGGAAGGGAAGGAATGCCGTCTTTAGCTGAGCAGGTGTAAACAAGTTGAAATTTCAATGAATATGGAATCAGGAAGTGGATATTGGGGAGACAGCAGCAGTCTTCAAGTGTCCACCACTTTGAACACATTCTTTCCAAAAGAGAGATTATATGAGACCTGTTCAATGACTGTATCCAGCTCAAACATTAAGATCCTTGGTCGTGTTCAGCCTTCGCATCGTGTCCATATTTAGATCTCTGTGGTTTGATAACCTATAAAGCAAAGAAAAGTTGTCTGTCCTTCCTGGCCATACCTGCTCACTATGCAATAGTGGAGTATATACGGGTAACTGCAATGAAAAGTGCCTTTGGAAAATGGAAGGATGGGAAATGCACAACAGTCACTGGACCACACAAATGATCAAATTTTGCTGGTCAGGAAATGCCAAAATGTCCTGTTCTTGTAATGAGTATGTTCTTAGGATAACCATCTTGGGGAGTTTCCAAATGGTTTAAACATCTGAGCAGCACTCCCTGCTCACTGTTCTCTGTGGCTCCAGGCTTTGCCCTCTGGAAGCTTTCTCCTTGCCCAGGCTGTCATGACCACATCTAAAATGGGCCATAGAGTGCATGGATTATGCCCTCTTAGGCTATGGGCAAATTCCAGAACCTATTTCTTACTGGGGCAGTTTTACAAATTCAGAAATTTAGAGTTCAAAGAATGACATATAAATATTTTCAGGCCAGGCATGTGGTTTTACTGGCAATACATTTCCTTCAGTAACCTAGAAAACTTCTAGTCTATAATTAGAGTCAACTTGACATGTAATAAATCAGCAAATTCTATCATCCAAACATAGATTTTATGATTATTTTTTCACTAACTCATTCATTCATTTATTCATTTCCATCTATTTTTTAATGAAGGTTTTCCCTGCTTCTAAATTTTCTAGGACTGATACTTATATGTCTATAAATTTGAGGGAGATTTGTATATGCTTTTTTTGTGGGATAATACAGATTGTATCTATGAGTTATCCACCTGAAGCTTAAACAAGCGTTTTGTATGCAGAGGAAGAAGAGGAGGAAGATGAGGATGACAACATGTCCACTGTAATGAGGCTAAGAACTAAAATGCCATGGAAAACCTGTTGGCGGTACCTCACTTCTGGAGGATTCTTTTTGCTTTTCCTGATGATTTTCTCAAAGCTTTTGAAGCATTCAGTCATCGTAGCTATAGACTATTGGCTGGCCACATGGACATCTGAGTACAGTATAAACAACACTGGGAAAGCTGACCAGGTACAGTGGGTGCTGTTTTTCAATCATCTAGGAAATGTTGAGATTAACAGTGATACCCTTTTATCTAGTGAGATAACTAATTACCCATATGTCACAGGACTTTTGCAGTGATTCAGTAATCTAATTAGAATAGGACCTGAAATAGAATAAACTTTCAAAATGGAATCTATTATTACCACTTTAATTTTTTTAAAGTTTATCATAAGAAACATTTAATGATAATATTTGGATTTGGATTCAAGGGACTTATTATACACACAGGGACTTTTGTTGTTGCTGTGATGGTATTTGATTTTATCTACCTATACCAGTGAATTAGCTATTCATTCTGAAATTATGGATAGAAAGAATGAACTCCACAATATAGAAAGCCAAGAATATTTCAAACCTGGTAACAGAGACTAAGCTTCATCTGCCCTTATGCAAACCTTGAAAGCAAGCGAAGGAAGCATATGGGGACGTGGTCTTACGATTATGGTAGGGTTTCTTCTCTAAGTCTCCAAAACCTATACTTCTTCAACTGCCTAAGCAGATGACAGATAATGAAGTTGACAATACTGTCTGACTTTGATATTTGGTGTTCTAGTAAGAAAAACTTCAAATGATCGTTTCATCTGTGTTTTCTGTGTTGGTTGCTTCTTAGACCTTCTATGTGGCTGGATTTAGCATACTTTGTGGAGCAGGTATTTTCCTCTGCCTTGTTACATCTCTCACTGTAGAATGGATGGGTCTCACAGCTGCCAAAAATCTGCACCACAACCTCCTCAATAAGATAATCCTTGGACCAATAAGGTAAAATATATATATATTTCTTATTCCCACTCAAAAAAATCATAAAACCATGCACTTTTAATTTGAAGCGAAATGTGAAATTTTAAAGAATGTATTCAGTCCTTGAGCAAATGAATAGAAACCTCATTTTCATGACTCCAAGATGTCCCATTAATAGTGCTCAGGTTACAGATGGTTTAGTGTTATCATACATTCTAATCTGTTTATTGCCTAGATTCTTTGATACTACACCCCTGGGACTGATTCTCAACCGCTTTTCAGCAGATACAAATATCATTGATCAGGTGAGTGCCAAAGTCACTTCCAAGTTCAAAAATAAATTTCTTAGTGTAAACTAAGTAATGTTTTGAGATAAACTATGATTCCTTTTAAAAATAGAGGATTTCTAAAACTTAAATGAAAGCCTATTTGCATTCATATTAATATTATATGCCTAAATGATTTCTAGAATAAAATCTTTAAGAAAAACCTTAATTCAAAATAATTTGTAGAAACGAATACTCAGGGAATTTGCATGAAGAGGAATAACAAAGGATAAATTAACATTTAAATTTAATAAAACGGAATGATTTTATTCAATGTTGTATTTCCATTCACAGTAAAGTTTTTAAAAGTTTAACATTGATCCGGAGTGTCTCCCAAAGTAAAGGATGGAGTACCAAGCTTTCATGTCCTTTACTTTTATTTGGTTGGCTCGAATGAGAGAAACTTTAGATGGTGTGATATTTTAGGAATATTCGAAGGATATTAGTCTTAGATCCTTAGGCCTCTAGAAGTTTGTCTGAAATTAAAGACCACAAACTCTGAAATTGGATCATTCTGAGAACAGACCCCTTAGGATGATACAGAAAAGAATCCATCAAATCCAGTCCTTGCCATTTTTTATTTCCCAGGGTGTCCTTAGGACCACCTAAATTACCCACAGTTTAGAAAAAGAGCGCTTAATGCATGCAGCTGACTAAAAAGTATGCTGAAAAGTTTTGATGTTTTCATGGCATTGGTGTTAGTTCACACTGCATCTAAACCACTTCATAAGGAATACATATTGAAAAAGGAGAGACAGAACAATCCTTATTTGGAAGATGATATGATTGCCACTTAGAGTTTTCAAAACCATTAGTATAATAAAGAACCAATTAGAAAGTTCAGCAGAGTATCTGCATAAGACATATGATATAGAAGTAATAACTCACTATACAGCTATTGAAAAATTAAAGTGAAAAATAAATTCCACTTGTAACAACAAAAACTGTAAAAATAGAAATAAACCTAATGTGAAGAGATCCAACAATCCTGGAAATCATAAAACTCCTGTATTTACAGAGAGAATTTCCCTATCGCATACCTCCAAAATACTATAAAATTGAAACACTCTGGTGACCACAGAAAATAAGTCAATCAAAAGAACAAAATGGAGAATCAAAAAAACACCAGCAAATATAGAGTTTTAATATACGATAAATGTGGTATCTTGAATCAGTAAGAAAAGGATTATTGTTTTCAATACTGGATGTTGGGATAACTAGCTATCTATAAAATACAAAGCAAATATATATGGAATAAAGATGGCCATATAAAAACATAAAACTATAAAGTAAATTATAAGAGATTGGTTCTGGAATTTTGGGGTTAGAAAAGTCTTTTTAAGTAAGATACAAAACTCAGAAACCATCATGGAAAAGGCCAACAGAAATGATCCATTTGTGCAAAAGCATCAAATTTAAAATATAACAGGTTAACTGGGAGAGAAACTGGCAACATATATAAAAAAATAAAAAATAAAAAAAATAAAGAAAGAGGATAAACATCTATATTATATCAAGAGAAACTAAAAATCAATAAGGAAGATAAACAATCCAATGAAAAACATGCACAAGACCTGAGCAAGCAATTACAGAAAATTAATTTAAATGTCTTACAGTAGAAGAATAGCTAAATATGTTTAATACTGTGCAGCCATTAAGAAGAAAAAGATTTGTATATAGTGGCAAAGGAAGATTTACAATCCGTCTTGTTCAGTAAAATAAAACAAGCACATGGACAAATAAAATTTATAGCATAGTGCCACTTACATAAAACCCTTAAGATAAATAGGTAGGTAAGTAGATAACTGATAAGTAGATTGGTAGATAGGTGGGTAAATATACTAACCAATGGGAAGTGACTGAAGTGGAAGGACTGAAGAACTGCTTACAATAAAAGTGTTTATATGCGGGCCGGTTGAGTGGCACATTGGTTAAGAGCTGGCTTCTGACACCAGCGGCCCTGGTTCGGATCCCACATATGAGGGCCAGTGACATTGCCCTCTACAGCTAACAACAGCTGAACCTGGAGCTGGACTGTTCTGAGTCGCAGGTGACAGTGTAGGCTGCAGCCCCTGCTGCAGTGGGCTGCCATCGGCTACACTGAGTGGCCGGCAGCCAGCGTGAGCAGCCTGCAGCCTGTGTGACTGCCAAGAGCCGCTATGAGTGGCCTTCCAGAGATCAGCGACTGATCTGCCTCACCCAAGAAGAGTACAATGACGATACCAACATGGGCTAGTGAAGCAACGTTCTCCACAACTAGACTAAAGAACAAAAGCACAGCAACTTTTCTGTTCCCCTTCCCCAGTTCCCCAATGCTGTTTCACACTCCCCAAAAAATAAAAATGTTTATGTGACTTTTGTAACTAACTATATAGCTTAACATTAATATGAAATGAATATTTTGTTGAATTGTAACCAATGTTTTATTTGAGTTAAAACATTTTCCTTTGAACTACCTTCTCAATAGCACATCCCTCCGACTTTGGAATCTCTCACCCGCTCCACACTGCTCTGCTTGTCTGCCATCGGCATGATCTCTTATGCCACCCCTGTGTTCCTGGTTGCTCTTGTGCCTCTTGGGGTTGCCTTTTATTTTATCCAGAAGTACTTCCGAGTGGCCTCTAAGTAAGTAGATTTATCTTTAAAAAACTCTATACTTGATTTACTGTGATCCAGATTTGCTATGGTATTTTTCAAGATAAGCATGGAATTTGGCAATGCAACCTATTTTTAACTTGATGAAACTTATCCTGATACTAAGTTTCATTTGGAGATCTATCTTAATTGTTTCTGTAATTGGCCGTCCGAGGCTTGCAAAGCCCTCCCTGGACATATATTAACCTGCGGATTGATCTATTGAGTTGTGAGTCCAGATTGGGCCAAATTTTTCATTCTGCTGTCCTTTCTCTGAACATGATATTGACAGAAAACTTACAAAATTAAATACAGTCTCAAAGGATAAGTGATTTAATATCATTATGTTCCACAAGTGGTGGTGGGGGGAGCATAAAATGCTTAAAATACATTCTGTAAAACAAACAAACAAAAAAACAGTAAAAATAAAAAAGGTTAAAAAGATAAATCAGAATGATTATAAAAGTAGATAGTCTTGTCTGAAAGGAGTGTTGTAACTTTAATAAGAGATTGGAAAATTTCAGATTGGAGCATTAAACATGCATTTTAAATTCTTCTATTAATATAGGATTTGTCATTTGCTGAGATGTTGAATAGTTAAATGAAACCAGTTTTTAAATTTCCAATTTAACTGAAGCCCTCCTGTAAATTGTTCATAAATGTTAAACCATTATAATAATCACTTTGTTTCAACAAACACTTATTAAGCATTTACTGTGTTACAAATAATTGTATATGTCATGTAGCAGATGAAGAAATCAGCATGACAAGAACCTGTTGGCAAGAAACAGTTTCTTGGGAAATTAAAAACATATATACAGTAACCATCATATTTGAATTAAGTGCAGAGACAGGAAGGCAGATGTTGAGTTTATTTAATAAACTAAAAATATTTAGTAGGACTTGAGCGCAGGGAACATGAAGAAAAATCAGGGAAGGTAACAAAACAAGAGGTTGGAAATTTCTGACTACATCATATGACATTTCTGAATTTAAAAAGTACAGTTTCCTTCTCAGGGCTATGAATTAGGGTCCTTCACATGTTAAGGATCTATATTGAATGTAGAGTGCTTTTTCATCCCCAGCCTTGTCTCCTTTTCTTATAGCAAATTCGGACCAAAATAGAGAGGGTAGCCATCACATTCATCCTTTTATTTTTTCTGGTGTTATTGTTGACGATACTTGTTAGAGGGGAAAAAAAGTTTAATTACTTCATTTCTGCTGGCTGTTTTTAAATCTATCCTTGCCTTCTCACCACTAAATTAAGCAGTCATATCTTACTTCTTTCAATCACATGCTTATTTGGGCCTGTTTTTGCCCCATAGCAATACAAATTGAGCACAAAGGGTAGGCAAATGGTTCTAGTCCATTATTTTGAATTGTGAATTCTGTTCATTGGAAGTGAGATGAACCTGTTAACACTGGTAGTAAGCGACTAAAATACAGAGGGGAATGACCTTTTTTTTTTTTTTTTTTGAGGTCAGTGTCACTGGCCCTCACACGTGGGACCCGAACCGGGGCCGCTGGCTTCCCAAGCCAGTGCTTAACCACCGCGCCACTCGGCCGGCCCATGAATGACCATTTTTGAAGAATTAACATTGATAATGGGTTATAAGCCATTCTTATTTGAAATCCTCTGAAAGCTAGCAAATTTTAAATCTCAGATAAAAAGACCCTTCTATAAATTGAGGCTCTGAAGGACTCACCCATTTTGGAAAGCTCAGGCAGAGCTTTTTCGTATAACAGACTATTTTGTAAACACCAAAGAGCATTCAAACAGGGGATGTGCTACAGGAAATGCCAGGGCGTTTTGAATATCTGAAATCAAAGGTCTAATGTGTGGTTAGCTCTGTCAGTAAGTGTGTTCCTACTTACAAGAAGACATGATCAAGCTGTACCCTCACCTTTTTGGTTTCACAAAATACAGCCATGTAAACAAAGGTGTCTCCTTCCTAATTCTTCCCCTTCATTAGGAATCTCGATGTAGTGACCACCTGTTGCTTGTGTCAAAGTTACAAATAGCCACTTAGTCTTGTTTAAAAATAGCAGACTATTCACATTCCTTCATATTCATTCTCCTCCCCTCTCTCTTCCCCTGGCCTCATCTGCAGTTTCTGCAGTGACCAAATCCATTTTAGAAATTTAAAAAAGACTTTGGAGATTATACAGGCAGCTCAGAGTGGCCTAAATTGATTGTTGAAGATTATGTAACAGTGAATCAGTTCAGTAGAAGTGAATGTCAGGGCTGCTACTCTAATTCCCTCCATCCCAAAGACCTATATAGAAAGGCAGAAAATAAGACTGGAAAGAAAGAAAGAAAAAGAAGTGTTTCAAAATGTGTGGTATAACTCTAAGCTTATCTTCTAGAAATACTGGCCTATGTGATTTTAAGAAAAGTTGTCAGGAATGTGCATCATCATGAAAAGGGAGAGATTCAGGCGTTGGTCCACCAAACATTCATTGAGCATTTTTAAGTAAAGAAAAAAACTGTATTAAAATTGTAATACAATAAATGATGCTAGCATTCATTTGATTAATGCCGTCTTTTGAATGAACATCATACTACACATTGCTATGTAATTCAATTCAATTTCAAAAAGTAATGCATAGATAACATCTCTTAAAATGTGTACATATTTTTTTGGCATCCCTGGTATATATCTCTTGGAGGACCTGTGAATAGAAGTTGCATGAAGGCAAGGATACAATCTCATTGTGGCCAAAGCCAAACTTATTATCTTTTTCTCCAAGTATCTTTTTTCTAGGTCCCCCACCCTGGTAAATAGCCCTGTCATGTTCCAAGTCTGCTAAGCAACAACCAAGCCATATTTGACTCTTCTCTCTTATTCTCCTTGCAAAACTAATTTATTGTAGCAGTTTAGAAAGCTATTTCAAGTAGACTGTCTCATAGTCCTGCCCTTATTTTAAATCTCACCAACATCACACTAATTCAGATCTTTAAAAACACCTCTTATATAGGCTATCCTAACTCATGCATTCTCTTTCATCCTTTACACTGTCTCACAAGCTATGTTGCTTAAGCACAGCCCTGATCATTTCATTTCTAGTCTTCAGTGATTTTTTTCCCCCACTAACCCAGGATCCTTTACAATTGAGTCCCACCTAATCTTTATACAGCCTTTCTCACTACAACACCCCCAAAGGATTCTGGGAACCAGCAAATGGAACTTGCCAGATACTTTAGTCTTCTGTGCTGGTTCTTGTTCCCTTAGCTGGAATGCACTACTTGTCTGTTTGGTGGAAGCCCTCCTTATGTTTAAGGGTTGGCCTAATCCACATGCTCAAAAAATATATATGAGTATATTACTCATCTCTTACACATGAATTATTGCTCATCTTTCAGTGTCGCCATAGCAGTTTACTTTAGCTGTTATACAAAACTGATATTTTTGTACAACACATTATATTCAGCCTGGACCTATATTCATTGTACCCATCTTTCTCTTCCTTTTTAAACTGTAAGCTGTTGAAGTTTTTGTTAATTGGGTGCGAGAGGAATATAGTTAGAATGACAAAGAATAACCTTAATTTAGAACGAACATGGTGGTCTTTGAGCCTGAAGGCATCTGAAGTTTAGTTTTGCACCCTGCTGTGTTCTAGGGACCTCCAGGAACTTGACGATAGTACCCAGCTCCCTCTGCTTTGCCACTTCTCAGAAACAGCCGAAGGACTCACTACCATTCGGGCATTTAGGTGAGTAAGCATGGTTTCATTTTGTCGATTAGGCAATTATGTTATCAACAAATATTTATCTATAAATAATGATAATCGCCACTATTTTTTTGGATACACACTGTGTCTGTGGCAGTGTTCTAAATTAGAAATAAGAAAATTAGGCCATAAATGAGCAGAGTTAGTTTAATCACCTGAAATTTTAACAAGAATAAAGAAAGAATGAAGCACCACGTTGGAAAGATACTATACTAGCTGTGTGATTTAGACCAAGCTTTTAAATTCCCCAGGCTCATTTTTCTCACCTGTGAAATGGCGACATCAATTGTGGTTCTTAGGGTCATTAAACTAATTAATATAATGCATGTAAAGCATTAACCATAAAGAAGCACCCAAAAAACCAAGTTAGAAAATGTAGTAATAATTAAAAAAATATTATTATGCCAGGGTTATTTTAGGATTTAATCAGTTTTCTTTAATGTTGGTTAACAGAATAATATCCCAAGGTTTTGATCAAGAGCGTTTACTTAACACTCAAAAAATTACCTGGCTCTGTTGTCCCTGTTTAAATAAATCAGAAAAGAAGATGGCATCACTGAATATTTCATTTAATTTAGAAAATTGACATCATAAAGTATTATATCTTTCTTCAACCCCAAATGCAAATGTGTGTTGATTTCAATCAGAGATTTTTCTAACCTAAGAAATATTAATATTATTGTATACATAATTGAGTCAAAAAATACAATATAAAGATACAACAATCCACAACATGTATCCCAGGATTTGTACATCAATCTACTTAGGTTTCATCATGTATTCTGCAATGGTATGTTTCCCATCAGAGTGTGCAATGACTTTTATTAGAGGTGGCAAAACTCTTTGTTGATATTGAATGTAGATATTAAGACAGAATTTATATTTAATAGTAGACAGCATAAGTACACCACATTAAAGATTACATTTTTGACCAAACAAGTGTTTTCTAGTGAATCTAGTTGAGTATTGAACACATAGGAGGTGCTACTCTAGCTGTGTCTACAAAAGGACTACAAAGACATGGCCTTTCATTTCGACTCCAGATCAATACCACAAAGAAAATGAATAGGATAACATAATAGGTGGGGGAGCAAGCAGTGACTGGATTCAGGCCAGGTGGTAGGTCTATCAGCAGGAAGTTGATGGGTTCAACATATAGCAGCCTCTGTTTTCTCCCTGAAGAACAAGGTGAGATTATTTTCCGACAGTGATGAGGATTAGAACCAGGTAATGCATCTTGGAGGAAATGTAGATGGTTTAGAATGAAAGAGGAACTTGACCAAGAGTCAAGGTTTAGATCTTTCATTTACTGTCTTCAGTGAACACATGAGCAGAATTTAGCCTATTTCTAATTTTACATCAGGAAAATTCTAGGTAGCTATAAGAACACCATATAGTACATGTTAACCTTCAAGGCTTGACTTATAAGTGAAAGACACAAAAGACAACTCAACTTTTAGGTAAAAGTATCTGTGTCCTGCTCAGTCAGATTTAGATCTTCCAGAGTTCATTTTTAAAGTAAATATTAAATACCACAACAATCAGCATTTTTAAACCAAAAGAAATTTTAAAATGTGGGGATGGTCCTGCAACCATGAATAAAATTCTGGAATCATTACATTTGGTACTTGTAGCGAAGAATCAAACACATTCTTTTCCATCCATTTCTTCCTTTCTTTCAGGCTACCCAGAGTCCCCAGAGTCTTGAGCTCTTTTGGAAAAGTTCGTATTTACTGATTAGGCTGCTTTTCCTCCTCTGCATTCAGGGTTCGTGGTGTACTCACATGCGGCAGTCAACTCCCTCAAGTACTTTACCATGAAAGTATCATAGTTAAATTAGACTGAGATTTCAGTGACCTTTCCTATTATTTTTTGCCTGACAGAATAAAGGTCTAAGAATGTTCAGAAGATGAGCTGGATGTGGATAAAAAGATACAGACTGAGTGTGTCAAAGTTTCCATTAGGAAAACAGAAGGTTTCTTGCCAAACAGAAACACACAGAAAGAATGTTCACTGCGTTTCCACCCCTCCCCTCTCATTGCTGTTTCAGATGGTTGCCAACTCCATTTACAAACTCTGTAAGAGTGTATCTGACACAATATCCTAAAACTAAAGGAAGAGTAAGAAGAGTCCCAGACAAAACACTTTGTCAGAATGAAGTGTTTGATGTTCATCTCAAATATAGTCCAATGGCTTTGGTCCAACTGGCACCACCTCCAGTCTCTCCACCACCACAGTTCCTCTAGGGAGAGGACCCTATCTCGAGCCGCTGAACATTTTGATTTTTCTCGTTTCTGTCTTTGCTCATGTTGTTCCTTCTACTTCCAATGCTTTGTCCTCCCTTGTTCATCTAGAAAATTCAGCTCATCCCTTAAAACCTCACCCGGAACATCCTCCAAGTCCTCTGTGAAACCTTGCTTAATTATTCTTTTCTCACCTCCCTCCACCCCATTCCCTGCCATTGTAATCATCTGGTCAGTATATCATCCCCTTCCTTTATGTGTATGTAGCATTTTGTGCACAGGACTGTTATAGCTAGCTTCTCTGTTGTACCGTCCTTATTTGTTAATACCTTGTTTATCTCCTTCGCTAACAGTGGGCTTCTCAAGGGCAGCAGTCATGCTTTGTTCATATATATATTCTAATGTCTCACTTAGAACTGGTGCTTGCTACATGTTTCTGAATGACTGGGTGAAAATCTGCCTAACTTTGCAAGTACAGAAAGGATGGCCCTTACATTGATGTATCTCTTTACAGTTCTTATCCACTATCTCAGTAAATGCTATGACCCTTTGAGCCATCCTACCTTTTAAGCATTCACTTTATCTCTAAAAGGGTCATCACAAGGGTAGGCACGCTCCTAGGACTGCTCAGTCCTGTCCAAGTATGTTGTCGTTCAGCACAGGTTCTTCTGTGCCATGCGTTCGGGTCAAGGCTACATAACTCAAAGTGAGGTAATTATTTGGCTCTGATTGCTGAATCCTTTGATTATGTTAGATCAGATGTTAATGTCTGACTCAATTATCTGATTTATCTGGTTTGGCATATTGGAGTGATCAGATCGATTGGACAGATATCAAGTATCTGCTTTATATTGGCTTGTAGGGATGGTTTCATGGGCCAAGTGAACACCCCACCCAGACTTCTTCATTCTTTCACATAGAGATGGTTGATTATAAAGTTTTACAAATTGATTTGAACATTTGGGGGAACTTGAGAAAGTCTTTATCAAGCAGGAATCCCTGTTGGGCTGCCACGTGAAATTTGGCCATTCCTTGCAAACATGACAAATAGACAGGTGCGTGTGAGACCAGCCATGGCTGCAGAGTCAGTAACCACATTTTGATTTGGCATCTCCTACAACCTTCAAACAGGTATTTTGATTACAGTATCCAGCTTTCCATTGTTTCTGATATTCAGGGAGAATAACTAAAAAGTGAAAAGAGACTATATTTGTGATTTAGGAAAGATTGATCACCATGTAGTCTGAGTTACTACGAGAGTGGCTCATGTCTTCAAATGGATAAGATTTTTAGTAGAAGTTTCCTTTATAACACTAGTTACACAGAATTTGATCAGATTATGTTATTCACCAAGAATTGCCTTAATTTGGTCAGGCATTAATATCTAAACTGTCAGTGTCTTACAACCCTGAAAGTACCATAGACTAAGAGTTCCTTTCACACAGTGCCCATCCTTACAAATAGTTTAGAACTTTGAGGCATAAGATATAATATTTAACTTGCGTAATTCTTTTAAGGACATCAGCCATCTCAAAGGACCCTCATCTTCTATTTCATGTCACCCCAGTTTCCTTTTTTGCTTCCCAGGAATATCAGCCAAAAAGAAAAAAATTAAAGTATTATTTGCTACAAATGCATAGTTTCCTGTCTTCTTTGGTTCTCATCAAGCACCTCCACCCAACTCTAACCGTGCCATTTGGAAAAGTAAACTAAATGCAATAAAATGTAGGTAGGGTGTTTTGCTTTTTTTACAACTTATTCTGGTTTGTGTAAGGCCCTTGCAACATAGGTCATACCTTGTTTCTATGGCTGCAATAATCATGTGGAAATTTATGAAATGATCTTTAATAGTACTTTGTCATCAGAAAGATTCCTTTGCATAGCAGAGGTTTCAGAAATGAAGGAAATGCTGGACCACACCATCTCTACTGAGAGTACCTCAGAGCAGTAGCAGCTGGCATTTATTTTGAAGTAGGAGTCATTTAGTAGTCATTTCATCCCATCAGTTTGTCATTCTGTTGAGTAAATAGTGTAGTAGTAAGTGTGACTGTTTTTAATTATTTCTCCCGTTGTGTGGCTAACATTGTAATATTTTTGTTTTCTGAAGGCATGAAACCAGATTTAAACAACGTATGCTGGAATTGACAGACACAAACAACATTGCCTACTTATTTCTCTCAGCTGCCAACAGATGGCTAGAGGTCAGAACGGTACGTTCATTTCATGATTTCAAAATGTAATCCAAATGGAGAAGTGGCCTGATGCAAAGAGGGAGACAGTTGTAAAAATTAGTTTCCCACTAAGGTTCAACACTAACTTCATATTTTCTGGACTTTAAAAATAACTCAGGTTTGTTTATGTTACAGATGAAATTTGTCATAATGTTTTAGCTAATGGCAAGACAGATAGCCCAAAAAGCAAAATTTCATTTTGTGTTCACTAGTCTCTAGATTACATAAGTTAATGGAATAGCAAATATTTGTGTAACTTTATGTTTTTTTGAAAAGAACAAATTTGACAAGAGAACAGATGTACTCGTTTCCTCCACTGAGCTTGACAGCCCTGGAAGGGATGGTGATTTTTCTATGTTTTAAGCTGATAGATGATCACGTTAACACAAAATGTAAAAAACTGTGATTCATCATCTACCGCCTTCTGCCCTGAATGAAGTAGGAGAATGAGCATAAGCGCTTGGTCTAGCAAGTTAATTAAATTATATGAGTTTCAGTTCCTTATCTATAAAACAGGAGTAAGACTATGTACCTCATGTGGATATTAGGATTAAAATAATAATATAAGTCTCCTAGCAAATGCACTCAAAAAATGTCTTTTAAATGGATGGATGGATGGGTGAATAAGTGAATGAAAACAGTACCTGCCCTGGTGAATGGTTTATAAGTCAATCAACTAGATTATGAAGTAGGAGATAAATGAGACACAAGTTCCAGAAGGGAAGAGCATATACAGCTGACCCTTGAACAACACAGGCTTGAACTGTGAGGGTCAATTTATATGCAGATTTTTAAAAAATAAATACTATAAGTGCATTTCTTCTTTCTTGTAATTTTCTTAACATTTTTCCCTAATTTATTTATTGTAAGAATACAGTATATAATACGTATAACATACAAATTATGTGCTAGTTGTCTGTTTATGTTATCAATAAGGCTTCCTCCAGTCTATAGGAGGCTACTGGTGGTTAAGCTTTGTGGGGGAGTCAGAAGTTTTATGTAGATTTTCAACTGTGCAGAGTGTTGACACCCCTAACCCCTGAGATGTTGAAGGGTCCACTGTAGCTAGCAGACTGGTCTGTATGATCTGCAGTATGAATAAGCTAATTTGGTGGTAAGGATGAATTGTCTGTAATGTTTGTTTTTTAAAATAATTCTCTGTTTGTAAAAGGGGAAAGGAGTTTTATCTGTACTATCATAATAATCTCACTTACACTGATTAAGTATCCTTACCATATGTAGGCTGTCTTTCAAAACTCAACAAACCACAGAGGGCACATGAAGGAGCCCAAGTTAGAATCTGAATTGTTGATGGATGGATAGAGATTGATATTGAATCTTGGCCCCTCCCAGGAGATTTAGTTGTCACGATTTCTCACTAGTTTACAGAGATTATCTACCTCTATATTAGTTATTTTGTAGAAACTATTCAGAATATAACACAATTATATTTCACAAATTTTGGATAGAAGCATTGGTTGTTAAGAAATTCCTTCCAGGTAGCTGTAGGGGCTGGGCAAAATGTCTTCTGAATTCCCTATAGATAACATAAAGGCTAATGAAGTGTTGCTTAAGATTTATTACAAAACCCAAACATTATTCCTGATACTAGCCAGGCCCTGATACTAGCCAAATCCTCGTTTAAGCTTCTGTTTGTTTGTTTGTTTGTTTAAACCTGTTTTCTCTAAGGAGAAAAAGTCATATCTGAATAATAGAATTAATGATGAAATAGGTTAATGAAAGAGTATCCCAAAATCACAAGGGAAAAATGTCAGTAGTTATTTTTGTATACGATTTTCCAAAACTTGAAAAAAATCCAGTATGTTTTTTAGGGGACAAGTGTGTTTGCTTTGGACTTGAGGTGAGTGTCTCATTTGACTCCTGTTTTTGCTCTTTAGCACTTCCTACTGTCAGGTTAATGGACAAGTATTTAACAAGAATCTTCAAGTGAACCATATGTTCTGTTCTCCTAGCCAGAATGCAAGATATTACAACCTCAGGCTGCCAAGAAAGGGAAGGTCAGGAAAAATTAGAAAGGAGCAGCTGCCAGATTCAGAATGAGTTAGTTTAGTTTGACTCACAACCCATGATTTTAACCCCCACATGAAAGGCAGACAGATCTACCCGAATATTAAAAGAATTCTAGTGCTACTTGGAGAAACCTAAAGAAAATACTGATATTTTCAACAAGAAGCACACAATCTGCCATTTATTCTGTTACCTATGATACCTTTGTTTTATGTCTTTTCTTTGTTTTCTTTGTATTATAATCTTTCCAAGATTTGCTATCTTGTCTTATTACCAGAACTCTCCCTTAAACCAATACAAAAAAAAAAAGAAGAAATCCTTTGCTTGTATTTCTGATGACTAAAGGTAAATTTTGGTAAGAAACTTGTTAATTTATTGCCAAGTTTTAGGCATATCTTCTAAGAGAAGTCAAGCTCCAAAGTCATTTGTGTAGGATTTGTCTCCATCAATTTTATTTGTGTGACAGTAAGTTTATGTATGTATGTGTGCGTGCGGGCACACACACACAAACCTCTAGACAAATACAGGGATACAACTTAAAGATAGTTAGATTCACTCTCTTTCTGTACATTGAGAGTTTTCATTAGAACAAGAATAGTTGAAATATTAGAATATTAAAATATTTATTTTAATATTTATATATAAATGCCATACCCGAAGAACATATGCCACAGTAGGAGTATTGAATAAATTAAGTAGATGACTCCTTTTAGGAAATAACCTTTCTCCTAACTGTACACATATAAATGAGCCCATTACTAACTGTGCTTCTGTGGAAGTGTTCACATCACTGGAGACACAATTTCAGTTTGAAATAAATGAATCTTGTATCAGGAATATGAATGTTGAGATACAGGACCTCGGAGACGAGGGTGTGAACGGCTTTCTGAATCCAACTGCTGGACATATTCGGTCTTGTAAGTTATTTGAAAAAAAAAAGTAATGAAAACTTTTATTTGGGCCAGTGCATCTGCATTGATCTTGTCCACAGTATTAACACAACCCCCTTTGCCATATTACTCAGTAAATTAACAAAACTATCTGCTTATAGAAAATATTCTTGTGTTTCCATAGCAGAGAGAACAACCAAAATGGTACAAGGAGGGTTGAAGCATTGGGCATAAATCAGAAGAGGCAAGTAGGATTTTCTGACCCAGATGTAGGAACTTGACCAATTCTAATTCATGGACTCACATCACTTTATTGGAGAGAAAGAAGAGAAAACGCATCCTAGCTTTCTGTGGCTATCTTTCTCTTCCCTTTCTCTTCGTCCCCAACTCTTAACTTTCCAAAGCAATGCTATTGAATACTATGGGTAGAAAACCTCAAGGAGAAGGAAAAGGAGGGAAAGCAGAGTAGAAACACCTTGTGGTGAATTTGGGAAGGTCCCTGACCACCATCTGAATTTTGTTTGTTACCTAATTTATTTATTTTTTGCTACATGGCTTTCACTTATTTCCTGGTCCTGTTCAGTAAGAGTTAAGACAGTCACAAGTTATTCCCTTGCTCTGGGTAAAGTTTTCCCTATGGAAGATTTAGCCCTGCCCACCATATTCATTTTGAATTGGGAAAAAAATATAAAGGTCAAAACACACTCAAATAAAAAACGGACAAGCGTCTAAAAAAGTAAAATAATTTGGCTGGTGGAAAAGTAGCTAGACTTGTGACCACCCAGGTTGCTTGGGCAACAGAAGGGATTGTTTTTCTTCTGGGTGCCAAGTGGAGTGGGCCACAGTTGTGTGCAGTGTGTCACTGCGTTCTAACCTTTCAGTGCTGCTTACGTTGTTTTGTTCATTACAGAATTTTCTCTTCATCCCTCTGCACTAAACAGTTCCAGTTCTTTGGCATCCACGTTTCCATTTGCAAAGATTGTGTAACTCTATCTAAAGGCTGTCTTTCCAAGGCTTTGTCTTACTGTGTGGTGAGAGGATAAAAGAAAACTCACATCAGGAAGCCAAAAAAAAAAAAAAAAGGTCTCCAGAATCAACAGGCTAAAGTGAAAATAGTCTTCTGGGTGAGCTTGCACGAGAGTATATTTTGTGAAACGGCACAGAGCTTTTTTCTGTGTTCCTAACTCCATGACAAACAGGTGTGCCCTGATCTTGGAATTTGGAGGTCCTAGTATATTCTCCCAGACACTCAGTGGTATCAGAGACTTCTGAGGGCTACGGGAAGAAAGAGGTTGTGTTGCTATTAACTATTTACAAGTCTGTTTTATAGAAAATTAAAAGTTTCAGTATAATCTCATAGACAGATAGATGTCATGGAATCACTAGAAATCTGACAAGAGGCCTTGCTTTTGACATGGGAATCAAAAGCTTCCCTTCTAGAGCAGAGTATTGAATCCACAAGCTTGATGGAAGTTTTAGTTTATCACTATACCAATGAAAATTCCCTTGGTTGGGCCCTCATTGAGTGGGTAATTCACATATTTAATAGCTTCTATTTTCTAAATTGAATCTCATTGCATTGTGCTCTTTTGACCATAGGTGTTTTTTCATTGAATTGATTGGTTAAGGCCTTAACAGTCGAATAAATGCTGCTAGTGAGCCCTAAGTATTTGCTCTCCTGTGTGTGCATTATTCCGGCCATCTGCTTCTCCTTTATTAGTTTATTCCCTTTAAGCCATTTTGCTGTTCATATTATTTGCAGAGAAAAGCAACAAAGATGTAACTATATGGTCACCATGTAATTCATTAGACTTATTACGTTTAGTGATAAAGGAAGTGAAACATGGGGAGCTAACATAACCTCTTACATTATCAATTTCACACTCCTGTACTATTTGAAGAGAAGTGATTGGAATTTAGTGATTTTGCTATGAAATTTCGTAATAAACATTGTGTTCAAAGGATCTTCCTCGCTTATGCAGATCAAGGTAAAATTCTGATCAAATGCCTCTAAAATTTTTCCATTGCCTTAGAAAAAACATTTTTGAGTAGTGGTAATAACCTAGGAATGAACTAAAAAGTACCTTAATTGGTATAACTAAAAGACAACATGAATAACAGTTACTAAAAAAGGGTAAAGAATATTTTTATGAAAAATAAAATAACTGTTACAGATACTAAACTGCAGACTTACTGCCTTTTAAGCTTTCATATCTATATGAATTTAATAGATTGCAGATTTTGAAAATGGGTTTTTCCTCCAAAAAATTTTGCTATAAATGTATTTCAGAAAGCAATGCCTTATTGTTGAAGTGTCAAAAACATTATCTCTATACCTTATATATAATTTTAGTATATTTTATTGACTGGACTAATAATTAAAACAACAATGTCTGATGATCAGATGGGAAACTTTACAAGTAGTTTTGAAAACATTAGCCATGTGAAAAAGATCCAGAAAGTATACATTGACTCTAAATTTCGATCAACCTTCTCCCTTTCCTCCCTACATCTGTTTTCACTTCTCTTACTGGCTCTGTTGCCAGGATTAGGCTACCTACCTGACCAGAATTACCATTTTAATTCAAAAAAAAAGTTAAAATTATCACCTGATTGAATCTAACATTTACTCCTATGTAATGGATGAACCCAGGACATAAAGTCCATGGTAAACTAAATTTAACAGGGAGAGAAAGAGATTGAGTGCCTAATGTTTTGCATTTCCTTAATAATGTGTATATTAGGGCTACAGTATAATTTTCATTTATTTAGATTAAAGGATTAGTTTGTTGTTTCAGTACCTCAATGTGTTCTTTTTCTGTTCTAGTCCTATTTAAATCTGTTCTTTTTAACCCAGAACATGGCATTTTATGAATTTTTTCCTCCACAATTGAAATCGTAAAATTTAGAATTGAATGATGAAGCTCATAACTTAAAGTAAGAGTTCTTCTCACTTTAATTTAACAAAGAACCCATAACACTTATAGCAAAGTTTTCTAGGAGACAATCATATTACAGTTCAAAGTGGGGCATTAAAAGATGATACAACTTTGTATGGGACTTCCTACCTTATCAACATTTTGATAATGTTTTTATCAACAAAAACATTCTGATAATGTTTTTACATGTTCAACTCTTAAAGTCTGGAAAAGGGATCGGTGGAGAATTAAATGATTCAGAAGACCCCTAACGAAATTCAGAAGTCTTGATTTAGAAGATATTTGCCTCATATAACTATTCAATGATTCTTCGATGAAGGGATGAATTTATCCAGTCATTCATTCCAAAAAGAATTCCTGAACTTTTGCAATGTACTCAGCATTGTTCCTGTTGCTGGAGAAAATAGTGGTAAACATTCAGACAGACTCTGTCGTCATGGAACTTAAATTCTAATGAGTAGATAGACAATGAATGTGTAGAAAAATAGGCAGATAGCATCATTTTAGATAGCTGAAAAGTGTGGAGGAAAACAAAACAAGACATTGGGATAGAGAACAGCTTCAGGGCTGGGTGTGGGTCCAGGAAAGAAAGGCTTCTCCAAACGGTGACATTGGAGTTGAGACTTAAATAATGAGAAGGAACCTGGCGTCAGAGACCTGTGGTACAAACATTTCAGGCAGAGTCATTGGCAGAAACAAAGGTGGTGTGTTCCTGGTGTTAAAATACAAAATTCAGCCGAGTAAATTTGAAGATCTAATGGATGCAATTCAGGCATCAAGCAGTGTCCCTTCTTGCTGCAGGAGTTGTACAGAATGGAAGGCTTTTGTAGGAAGAAGGGCAGGGTAAGGAAGCTATTAATGAGAGAAAAAAAAGGATTCTTTATGAGCCTGGGTCATCTTTCCTTGGAGGGAAAGGGAACAGGGAATGGGAAGGGTTTTTATGCAGATTGCCTCTTCTTTTGGGGAGGGGGTGAGGGAAGGGGATGGAGAGGGCCCACGTGACAGATTACCTTACTGGTGCTTGACCAGAAAGTTTCAGACTGGTTAATTAAGATTTTGTTTCTGGGAGAGATTCAAAGTGCAGTTAGATCAGATAGTAAATCTAGGTTTGATATCTGGCATCATGGGCTTTTAACACTGAGAATAGGAAGACCAGCATGGTTGAAGCCGAGTGAAGGAACAAGGTCAGAGTAGGTAGGGTCTAGAATCCAGACTTTACATCATATAAGACTTTGTAATTCATCAGAGTGTGAATTTATTGTAAGTGAAATAGGAAGGCATTGATAATTCTAAACAGGGAAGTTTTATGAACTGACTTATACTTTTAAAAGAATGGATGAATGATGAATGAATGAATGAATGATTAATGAATAAATGAATGAATAGATGGTGGATGGATGGATGGATGGACAGAAGGATGGATGAATGAGCCTCCTCTTCCCGATGAGGTCAGCTGGGAGGAAGTGGAAAACAGAAATTAATAAAAGAAGTGCCTTACTTCAAACCCTTAATGTATACATTGCCCATAGAAATTTCTCAGAAGCCAAATGGCGTATTTCCTTATATCAAGGCAGAAGTACTTTGCTGGAAGTATCCTCTTGTACTAACTTACTTTCTGGGACTTATTACAGGAACTCTTTATGAGTCTTTTTAGGAAAGAGAATATAGAAATAACAAATTTATAACATAACTTTGAAAGTGCTAACTTTACACAAGAGGGCCAGAAGGAAAAATTCATATTGCTGTAAATATTTTAGAAGAATTTTGGGAGCATGTTGGAATTTATAACATATAAAAGAACAGCCCAAACTGGTTAAATTCTGATCCATGTGGTTGTTGCTTCAAATAAAGGGGAAAAGGTGGAAGAACTGTCTGATTGGGATGTGACAAGTTGTTAATAAATCGTTATATCAGACGAAGCAATCAAAGGAATATTTATTACTTCTGTGAAATGTATTACTTTAAGGGATTAACTTTGCATGAGTTCTTTGTTTATTCTTTGTAAAGATTATTGGAATTATTATGGAATTAAATTTTAGTGCCTGTTTTAACCTTTGATATTTTATGATGCACACAAACTTGTAAGCTTGCTTCAGACATTTGGAAATCATCCAGGGGAGAGAAGACATCCTGACAAATGAAGATGGGGAAATCTAACTGGTAATCTGTTTTGTTCCTTTTAAAATCTCTGTGAATTAGGTATGATTTCTATTTTCCAGAGAAGAAACTGAGTCTCATAGGGTTTGAATTACTTGTCTATATCCACTAGGTGGTAATTGGAAAAGCCAGTATTTGAACCCATATCTCTGATTCCAAGGCTGGGATCATTGATTGCTCCCCAAAGTTTGATCTTCGGAGCTATTTTATTTATTTATTTATTTTTAATTAGTTTCAGATGTACAACGCAGTGCAATAGTTATACATTTTACCCCTCAAAGTGACAACCCCCCACCCCCAATTCGCCGCCCCACTCCCCCCCATATCATATATATCTATTACTCTTCCTCTGACTCTTCCACAGTATAATCCACATCCCGTGACTATCTATATATATTCAATTACAGTAGGTATACAACCTCCGCTTTAGTTATACAGTGCAGTGATCAAACCTCTACTCCATCCATGAAATGGTCTCCCTAACAAGACCTATGACCATCTGACATTCCACAGAATATTTACAACATTATTAATTATATTCCCCAAACTGTTTTTCCTATCCCAGTGGCAATATTGTAGTTGCCTATTTTTGCTGTCTAATCCCTTCCCCTTCTCCCTCATCCCCATCCCCCTCCCAATTAGCAACCCTGATTTTTCCTCTATATCTATGAGACAGTTTCTGTTTACTTTGCTCATTCATACAGTTCTTCAGATTCCACATGTGAGTGAGATCATATGGTATTTGTCTTTCTCTGACTGACTTATTTCACTTAACATAATAGTCTCTAGGTCCATCCATATCATTGCAAATGGTACAATTTCATTCTTCTTTATAGCGGCGTAATACTCCATTGTATAAATATACCACAGTTTCTTAATCCAGTCATCTACTGATGAGCATTTTGGTTGTTTCCAAGTCTTAGCTATTGTAAATAGTGCTGCTATGAACATAGGGATGCATAACTTTTTTTGAATAAGTGTCTTGGTTTTTTCAGGATAAATACCTAGGAGTGGAATTGCTGGGTCAAACAGTAGCTCTATTTCCAGTTCTTTGAGATACTGACATACTGACTTCCATAGTGGCTGCACCAATCTGCAATCCCACCAACAGTGCAGCAGGGTCCCCTTTTCCCCACAGCCCCGCCAGCACTTGTTTGTTGATTTATTGATGATAGCCATTCTGACTGGAGTGAGGTGGTATCTCATGGTGGTTTTTATTTGCATTTCCCTAATGACCAGTGAGGTTGAACTTTTTTTCATATGCCTGTTGGCCATCTGTATGTCCTCTTTAGAGAAATGTCTCTTCATATCTTCTGCCCATTTTTTAATTGGGTTGTTTGTTTTTATGGTGTTGAGTTTCATGAGTGTTTTATAAATTTTGGATATTAACCCCTTATCAGATATATCGTTGGCAAATATATTCTCCCATTCAGTAGGCTTCCTTTTTGTTTTATTAATGGTTTCCTTTGTTGTGAAAAAACTTTTAAGTCTGATATAATCCCATATGTTCATTTTTTCTTTTACTTCCCTTGCCCATAGGGATGTATCAGTAAAAATATTGCTCCGGGTAATGTCTGCAAATGTACTCCCTATATTTTCTTTTAGGATTTTTATGGTTTCAGGTCTTACATTTAAGTCTTTAATCCATTTTGAATTTGTTCTTGTATAAGGCATAAGGAGGTGGTCCAGTTTCATTTTTTTGCATGTGTCAGTCCAATTTTCCCAGCACCATTTATTGAATAGACTATCTTTACTCCAGTGTAAATTCCTGCTTCCCTTGTCATAGATTAACTGTCCATAAATGCCTGGATTTATTTCTGGGCTCTCTGTTCTGTTCCACTGATCGATGTGCCTGTTTTTATGCCAATACCAAACTGTCTTGATTACTGTAACCTTGTAGTAGGTTTTGATGTCTGGTAGCGTGATCCCCCCGACTTTGTTCTTATTTCTCAGAATTGCCGAGGCTATTCTGGGTCTTTTATGATTCCATATAAATTTTAGGATTATATTTTTCTATTTCTGTGAAAAATGCCCTTGGTAGTTTGATAGGAATTGCATTGAATCTATATATTGCTTTAGGCAGTATGGACATTTTAACTATATTAATTCTTCCTATCCATGAGCATGGTAGGTGTTTCCATTTATTTGTATCTTCTATGATTTCTTTCTTCAGTGTCTTATAATTTTCTGAGTACAGATCTTTCACTTCTTTGGTTAAATTTATTCCTAGGTATTTTATAGTTCTTGACGCAATTGTAAATGGGACAATTTTCTTAATTTCTCTTTCCATTAGTTTATTATTGGTATATGCAAATGCCACTGATTTCCGAACATTGATTTTATATCCTGCTACTTTACTGAATTCGTCTATCAGTTCCAGTAGTTTTTTGATGGAGTCCTTGGGGCTCTCTATATACAGTATCATGTCATCTGCATATAATGACAATTTTACTTCTTCCTTGCCAATTTGGATGCCTTTTATTTCTTTTTGTTGTCTGATTGCTGTGGCTAGAACTTCCAGCACTATGTTGAATAAAAGAGGAGAAAGTGGACAGCCTTGTCTTGTTCCTGATCTTAAGGGGAATGGTTTTAGCTTTTCCCCATTGAGTATGATGTTAGCTGTAGGTTTATCATATATGGCTTTTATTATGTTGAGATATGATCCTTGTATTCCCACTTTGTTAAGGGTTTTTAATATAAATGGCTGTTGGATTTTGTCAAATGCTTTTTCTACATCTATTGAAATGACCATGTGATCTTTATCCTTCATTTTTTTGATGTGGTGTATCACATTAATTGATTTACGGATGTTGAACCAGCCTTGCGCACTAGGGATGAAACCCACTTGATCATGATGTATGATCTTCTTAATATATTGCTGAATTCTGTTTGCTAATATTTTATTGAGAATTTTTGCATATATATTCATCAGGGAGATTGGCCTGTAGTTTTCCTTTTTTGTGCTGTCTTTATCTGGTTTTGGAATCAGGGTGATAGTGGCTTCATAAAAAGAGTTTGGGAGCCTTCCCTCCTTCTGGATTTTTTGGAATAGTTTGAGAAGAATAGGTGATAGTTCTTTTTTGAATGTTTGATAAAATTCACTTGTGAAGCCGTCTGGTCCAGGGCTTTTGTTTTTTGGGAGCTTGTCAATTACTGATTCAATTTCCTTGGTAGTAATCAGAGTATTTAGATTTTCTGTTTCTTCTTGCATTAGCTTTGGAAGGTTGTATGCTTCTAGAAAATTATCCATTTCTTCCAGATTGTCAAATTTGTTGGCATATAGTTGCTCATAGTAATTTCTTAGAATTTTTTGTATTTCTGTGATGTCTGTAGTCATTTCCCCTCTTTCATTCCTGATTTTGCTAATTTGAGTCCTCTCTCTTTTTTTTTGATGAGCCTGGCTAGAGGTTTGTCAATTTTGTTTATCTTCTCAAGAAACCAGCTCTTGGTGTAATTGATCTTTTGAATTGTTTTTCTGTTCTCTATATTGTTTATTTCTGCTCTGGTCTTTATTATCTCCTTTCTTGTACTCCCCTTGGGCCTCTTTTGCTCTTCTTTTTCCAGTTCCCTTAGGTGTAAGGATAATCTTTTGATTTGAGATTTTTCTTCCTTCTTTAGGTAGGCCTGCACTGCTATAAACTTCCCTCTTAGGACTGCTTTCGCAGCACTTCGAAGCTATTTTAAAGAGGTAGAAATGAGCATGTGTGAGCTGATTTGAGAAACTTCATTCTTTGACTTCGGCATGTTAAACAGTCCATGATGTCATTAAAATCTTACCACCTACTTATAGTTCAGTTTTCTTTGAGAGATCAGAGATATATCTAGCTAAAAAAGGCCATTACCAATGAGGTCAGGCTGGACATAATCCTAGAAAATGCTTATGCCTGAAATTCTGCCTGCCTCTGGGACGTGTGATACATCAGCATGATAAGACTTAAGATTTCTTTTTTGAATGATAAGTCATAAGAACATCTAAGAAATCTGGGATATGGGGAAGGAAGAGGATGTTAGAAAAAGGATAGATGTGGCCTGTCTCTCATTTGAGTTTACAGCAGGCCTTAATGAATTTTTAAAACTTTGCAAAAGAGTTTATCAATGAGTCATAGACAATTCAGATACCCTAAGATATGTCCACGCTTCTAATTTATTAGCAAATATAACTCTTATTCTTATTTACATGGAATCTGGAGATTTAATGTCCCAGACACTAAGCCCAGATCATTGACTAAAAGTTCAGATAAAAATTGCAACAAGTTAACCAGAGGCAAGTTTCTGCAAGGGCCTTAGCACACAAGGGAGCTAATCACAACCCTGACATAAACATACATGAAATTTAAGGTAGAAAATCAAGTCCAGGGCCGGCCGAGTGGCACGTTGGTTAGGAGCTGGCTTGGGACACCGGTTCTGTAGCAGGGCCTACATATGAGGGCCAGTGACACTGCACTCTACAGCTAAGATCGTGAACAACAGCTCCACCTGGAGCTGGGCTGCTGTGAGTAGCTGGCAACGGTGTAGGATGCAGCCTCTGCTGCAGTGGGCTGCCATAGGCTATAGTGAGTAGCCAGCAGCCAGCGTGAGCTGCAAAGAGCTGCGGTGAGCGACCATCCAGAGGCCTGCGACTGATCTGCCTCACCTGAGAAGAGCGCAATGATGATACCAACATGGGCCAGTGAAGCAACGTCCTCCACAACTAGACTGAAGAACAAAAGGACAGCAACTTGTCTGTTCCCCTTCCCCGATTCCCCAGTGCTGTTCCCCTCGTCCAATGCACCAATAAAAATCTTACAAAAAAAAGAAAAAGAAAAAAAAGAAAATCAAGTCCAAAAATAATTGCTTGAATTGCTTGTCTGGAATGCAAGGAAGTAGAAAAGGGAGGGGAAAAAAAAAAAAGAAAGGAAACCCCTATCTGTGATATCCTAGTTGTGCCACAAATCACAGCTTAATTTCTGGCAAGGTATTTAACTTCTGTGATCCCATATCTGCATGGATATATAATGAAAACATTGCATCTCTCCCATTTCAGCCCAAGTTATTTTTTAAACAGAAGATAAAACAAATATGTTTATTATCATGGGAGATACTTAGGGATAAAAGTCATCCAAGGAGGTGGCTTAGAATTTGCACTGAACTAACATCTTAACCTGAACAAACAAACAAAAAATGAAGGGTTATGGGAAGGTGACCAGGGAAAAGTAAGATCAAAATGAGTAAGGTTTATTATGTAATGTTAAGTCAGTACCTTCTTCATTCACAAAAATTTAAGGATGCGTTTCAAGCATCCTTCTCTTCCTGGTTCAGAGAGGGAGATACACTTACGAATGAAGATTTATTTTATAAATAAATTACCCTTATAAAAGGGCAGTTTCTCTGTTTTTCCAGCTTTTCCTATGTCTGCTGTTTCTAAGAATTATCTGCTTAAAGTAATCCTTATGCCAAAGAGGCATGCTTTGGGATGGCATATTCTGTTCTCTTCCACCTTTATTAGCTGCAGCCTGAATATTTTGAGTTGCAAGTTTTCATCACTTAGGTAGCCTTCCTCTCAACAGGACACACAAGGAACGATGTGTATTCTCTTAGAAATCGCCTAAGTTGATTGGGATCTTTGGTTTAAGAACTTGGGAAAAATATTTTAACATTTTTTTCTTGCTCCATTTTAGGATTATCTGGGAGCTTGCATTGTGCTTACTGCATCTATTGCATCCATTAGTGGGTCTTCCAGTTCCGGATTGGTGGGCTTAGGTCTTCTGTATGCACTTACGGTAGGTATGGATGAAAATCCCTCTTTTTGTGCCATGTTGGATGTGCTTTCTGTAGTTATTATAAACTCTTATTCATGGATGTTATAGGATAAGGTTGAAATTCATAACAAGATGACATCTTGCAAATAATATTAATCGATTTGGGCCCAAACCACTGTTTTAGGACAGCATGGACTCATTTCTGATATTGTGAACTAATTTTTAGAAATCACTCAAACCCTATGGTCAGAGCACCCCCAAAGCTCCGTGAGGCCTTTGTCCTGAGTTTCTCACAACCTATTTGGGAACACTAAAATGAAGGTGAATATAAATGAGATAAGTGCTAACAGAGGTACATACCACTATCCATTGTGTAGGCAAATCAGGACTTCACAAAGCAGACATTTGAGAACCCTTGAAGACGAGCAGACACCTTCCTTGCCCACTTTATCCCATGGCATCCTCTCTGGTCTCTGATATCCTGCAGCACTTATGAATTGTACCACAGGATGTACACAAACTACCCAAGTCATTCTGTCTCCAAATATCCAGTGATTGTAAAAATGTATACTTCGTTTTAAATGTAATTCTTTTTTTTTCTTTTTTTCTTTCTTTTTTACCTGACGCAGATAACCAATTATTTGAATTGGGTTGTGAGGAACTTGGCTGACGTGGAGGTCCAGATGGGAGCAGTGAAGAAAGTGAACAGTTTCTTGACAATGGAGTCTGAGAACTATGAAGGCACCATGGGTATTGCTCAGAATATTATTTTGTTTCACTTAAATATGCATTTTATTCAAATATTAGTTGTGCGTCAGACACATTGTCATTTTTACTTTTTTTTTTTTCCCCCACTTCAACATCCAGAGAATCCCTTCTTATCTTTACTTTGTTTGATTAGGTACACCTGAGATGATTAAACTTTTTAGGCCTGAAAAGTCTTGTATACAGAGTCCAAAAAGATACTATTTAGTCATTTAAAAGGAATTATAAAAATATTTGGACTTTATTACATTAATTACCAGCCCAAACTAGGAACAATTGCATTTTCTTTCTCAAGACCTTATTAACTTAGATGTCAAGAAACTTGGATCTTAAAATACTGACTCAGATTCTCAACTTTGCTGGAATTAAATTTGCCAGGAAATTCAATACTGAGGACAGAATAATGTTTCTTTAATGCAAATCTCTTCCTTAAAATGCATTCCTTTTCCTAAATCCTCCCAATAGCTATTCAGGTCTTCAAAGACAATCCATATAATTCAACTAAGACCACTAAACCCCTTATTAGTTAACCTTTGCCCAACCTCATCTCTCATCATCCACTCATACTTCTTTTACTCTGGCCATGCCAACAGGCTGTACTTCCTTTTTATTTTTGTTCTTCTCTGTATATATACTTGAAACAAATTTCCCCATCCTTTATCCTTTAGGATTTGTCTCAGGCACCATCTCCTCTTGAAGCCCTTTTGGATAGGTTACCACCTTCTGCACTCCCAGAACATTTTGGGCTGGCCTCCTTCATGTGGCTCTCTGTGTAGTACCGTGGGTAGATGCTGACTTCCTTTTATGCTTCCCCCAGGACACCCTGAGCCATGTCTTTCATCTCCATATTCCCAACACCTTGCACAACACCCCTCACATTTTAAGTACTCAAATGTTTGATGCCCAACTGACTGAGCCAATGAATCAATTCACAAATGAACTCTCTTGAATAGAATGGAGTGATGGAATGCTGAAGAGACATAATGCTGTTGAATGCTCAAAAAAAAACAAAAACAAAAAAACCCACTATTTTAAAAGTTGTTAATCAAGAGGCCTTTACTCTAGATGTAATTTTAATTTTGAAAGAAACACAGAATTTCAATCAGTATTACTTTCAATTTAGAAAATAATTGGTATGTTTGTGTGTATAAATGTATATAAGTATATGTGGGTTCTCCACCACCCTCTGTGTTTCCCTACTCTACCCCCACCCCCCCAGATCCTTCTCAAGTTCCAGAACATTGGCCACAGGAAGGGGAGATCAAGATTCATGATCTGTGTGTCAGATATGAAAATAATCTGAAGCCTGTTCTTAAACACGTCAAAGCTTACATCAAACCTGGGCAAAAGGTATGGAAGTCACTGCTATTTCATTTATTTCATACAAATCTTCTGATGAAACCACTCTATTACCACCTAAGCTCTTCAGACATCCCAGCCAAGTATATTTTCACAGGACTCATATAATATTCCCTACCTGTTACAGGTCAAATTATCTACATAAAAGAAAAAAGAGAGAGATAGAATCAGAATAAAATACGTGTCCTCTAAGTCATGGTGGCAGTCATTAGCCTCCCATGAAAATCAGGGAAGTCAACAATAGCCTTGCTTTTCAAAATTTCTGGCTCTGGATCATACCCTACTAGACATCCCCTTGAGCACTTCTGCATTTGTACTAACTCTTGTCCTCAAATGATTTATTTTAGCTATTTTAAAATCTACTCTTTTTTTTTTGTGAGCAATGTCACTGGCCCTCACATGTGGGACCTGAACCGGAGCTGCTGGCTTCCCAAGCCAGCGCTTAACCTCCACGCCACTCGGCCAGCCCTTATTTTAGCTATTTTAAAAAGAGCAAGTGTGCAGAAAAAAATAAACCCTTTCTACTTTTTCTTATAAAATCATCACTTTTAAGATAAAATGAAGTAGTTATTAAGTCAACAATATACTAAATATAAAAGTTAAGCTACAAAGGAAAAACAACACAATCATAGAAATAAAAAGAGTTAGAATGGAATCACTGAAGATTTGGTAAGGACCCCTATCTTAATAATGATCTTAATAATGATCATTCATAGAGGAGATCTGAAAAGAGAATGATGATATTAGTGTAAATATTTAAATAGAATTTTGGTTTCACTGTGGTATCTTGTCTAAGTTAAAAGTACTTTTGCTCATTTTCTATCATTTGTCTGAGTCCTCTCTGAGTGACAGTTATGTTTTCAGGTGGGCATATGTGGTCGTACTGGCAGTGGGAAGTCGTCATTATCTCTGGCTTTTTTCAGAATGGTTGATATATTTGATGGTAAGTAACTAACTAAATTTTTGACCATGTGAAGCTTTCCCTTTAAAAAAAGCAACATCAATGCACCTAGTCCTGCAGAAATAAAAAGCAAATATTTATTAAGACTTCATGTTCTACAGCCCATGGGTTCAGACAAGTATCCCATATAAACAGCCCAGAAGTAAAGAAGAAAAAAAACATAGAACTGGGGGAAATAAAATAATTAGCCCAAAGCTCAGTTCTAGAGATCGTTGTTAAAGAATTCTAGTAAACTGGTAAGATGAAAATAAGGCCACCTGTTTTTAATAGCAGTAGATGGTGGTGGTTTCAAGAGGAAAGAAGAGAGAGGAAGGCCATCTTATTTCCCACAGACTAAAAATGTATCTCTTTCTAGCAAAGGAAAAAAAATACAAGAAGATAAATCATTTGCATTTTTAATTTTGGTGCATGATTCTAACCATCATCTTCTTAATAACATTGTTTAATGATGTTGAAAATTTTATGAGGAGTCAACCTTTGCTATAAAGCGCCAAGCATATGTTGATAATATGCACAAATATTCATTGGCAAAATTATTCATAACAATACATAGGAATAATTTAATCTCTGCTTTAAAAATGTCATATTATTTAGTCTATCAAGTGGCCTATAAATAGGCCAGCACGTAAGCAATCTTGAATAAAAGAGCATCCAGCAAATGCACTTGACCATTAGCTCAAAGAAGTGCTTACTGTTATCTGTAATGATGATGATAGTACTTGAGAGTTGATATTATTTAATTTAATCTACACAACTCTATGAGATAAGAGGTCAGTTTACGAACACAACGTTGAACTGTGGTAATTGCACTTTCTTTGGGGTATAGATTCAGGAACAGGATAGTTACCTGCCGCTGGGTTATCAGCTTGCTCTTTCCATGGCTAGTAATAATATACAGATGCTTTAAGAATTTTCAGTAGGGATTTGCATTATAAGTCAATTACATGATCCAAAGATAATTGATAGACATTTCTCTTTTAAAAACTATGGTTATGACTGAACACATTAGATTAGCCTGATCCTCATGAATCCAGAAACATCATTTCATGTTCCATATGCACTATCAATGACTTATTCTGTTTTTAATAGTATTAGGCTATTAAGATTTTAATAGATAATATTGGGTTGTCGGAAAAGTCATGACGTATTTTTCTATGTTTTTCATTGCAAAAATGCCTCATGACTTTTCCGACAACCCAATATATTATTCCCAAAAGAAGGTTTAAGCTCATCCATTTTCCTGTTCCTGAATCTAAGCCAGCTATAAGAAAGGACTCCAGTTCCCATTCTTCATCTGACACACTCATCTCATAGGGCCATATTGTTTTTGCACAAAGTGATAGGATGAAATAAATCTATCAAGTTGAGGCAAGGACATCATGATTGCACAAGCCTCTACAAGTCTATGTCCACTAGGAAGAAATTCATTAAAATTCGGCATCTATGTCAAAGAATTTACTTTCTTATTTGTAATGCACTATACTCTTCAATCAATACAAGAGGGAATAAGACCGAAAAAAATCCCTGTCTTCAAGGAGCTTATATTCTAGTTGGGAGAGAGAGACAATACAAAGATCAGTAAATGAATATAGAATGTCCTATGAAGGAAAATAAAGCAGGGAACCAGGATAAAGGTATATTGGGAGGAGGACAACCCACTAAGGGAAAAAAAAAAGTACTTTGAGTTTGTATGAACCACATAAACTGAATAAAATTGGAAAATCCCTTTAGGCAAAAATACTTAAGAAAGAGAAAATATCACTGAAATGTATATTTTTCTTAGAAACATGTCATGACTTTTTGATTCTTAAATGCAAAGCCTCATTTTCTGTATGTAAACTCTGAACTAGGAAAGTATTTTCAATTAGTAAACAAATATTATTTGACCTGTGATTTCGCTACATGCTTGTCATTTTTGTTTCTCTTTAACAGGAAAGATTGTCATTGATGGGATAGACATTTCAAAACTACCACTGCACACACTACGTTCTAGGCTTTCAATCATTCTCCAAGATCCAATACTATTCAGTGGTTCTATTAGGTAAGTGACGTATTCAACAGAAACCCAAGTGCCATTTGATTCATAGGACGGTTTTGCTAAGAATTACTTTAGAGGTAGGTGTGAAATGACATTATTGGGATAATAAGATCAAATGTTCTACCTAACAATTTGGATTGGGGAACCCTTGAGTTGCTAAATTAACCACAGAAGACAATCCTTTATGTCCCCAGGAACTCTTTCTGTTTGATTTTACAAAGGTTACTTTTCCTCTGTACTTGGGGTCAGTGATTCTTGGCAGATGTTTCTTAGGTGTTCCACCCTACAGATAACCTACCCATCTCTTGTATGTCTGGCCTGGCCTTAGCAGATATTGAGTCTGGTTAGTACCTTCATTCCCCCATTCCTAACAACTTTTCTTTCAGCTAAAATTGCTTTTAAGAAGCTGCTACAGCTTTCTTTATGTACGGTTTGTGGTTACCCATGGAGGGGAAAAAATGATGGAGGTATCTATTCTCTGCTAGGTGCTTTAAATATATTGTCTCATTAAATCCTCAGAGTAGTACTCTCGTCTAGGTATTATTATACTCATTTTACAGACGAGGATTTTGAACCTTAGAGAAGCTGAAACTTGCCCAAGTTCATTTATTTAGTAAATGACAGAGCTGTGATTCCAAACAAAACTTGTTTGACTCCAAAGTCCATTGTGGCATCATCCACCAGATCATATCTCTCATTTCATCCATCTTTTGTTCTCTTTTGTTCCTTTCCTCCATCCACTTAATTACAAAGAAGTATTTTCCACCTTCTTTTGCTAATCACTTCTTGTCTTAAAGAGAAAATGTGTGTAAGATTGCACAATATTCAACTGTAATGTTAATTAAAAGCTGTGGATAATATCAAGTTATTAACAATACCATAATAAATTTATATCCTTAAATATAATAAATATACTACTACTCTTGTGCTTTTTGCAGCACAGCTCACCTAAACTAGCTTTATATGTTCCTGTATAGACTTATATGTTTAATATTAGTTCTGTAGGAATATTTTGCTAGACACTATTCAAGTTATATTAAACATAATATTAAAGTGGATGAATCCAAATAATGAATTTTATTGTATCTTAGCATGCATATAAACTTATTAATTACATCATCAAAAACCATTTTTCATAACATTAAAGTCATTCATTCATTTAGCAAACATAAGTCGAATGCCTTCCCTATCCTAAGCACTGTTTTGGGTACTGAAGATACAATAGTAATCGCAACAAATGGGATTTGCATTTTAGTGAAAGAACAACAATAGACAAACATACCTAAAACTTTCTTTATTTTTTTTATCAACTAATTAACTGACTTGTTTTCCCCTATAGATTTAATTTGGATCCAGAATGCAAATGCACAGATGACAGACTCTGGGAAGCTCTAGAAATTGCTCAGTTGAAGAATATGGTCAAATCCCTACCAGGAGGTCTAGGTAAATTTTCTAAACTATACGTTTATTTTTTACATATGTAATTAATTCTACATATCTCTAGCTACATTTTATGCTAGAATTATATAAGTCTAGTGTTAAACCCCCTTATATTTATAATAATCTTCTGAAGGTCATTAGGACAATTCACAATTCAATGATTTTACATGGGGTGCAAGAGGATGAAGCTTGTAACATTCTGTTCCATGTGTACACTCCAAAATATTCCAGTTAATACATTTATTGCCTTTTCACCATTGGTGGGCACAGGTCACTTTAATATTTCCTTGTGGTCATTCTGCTCACATGATCTACATGATGATCACTTACCTTCAGTACATGGATAAAAGGACTGAAAAGACTGTGAGGTTCAAAGAGTCCTCAGTGCCATCTAGGAGCAGGCATTTTCTTCACATTGGCCACCATTTTCTTTGCTGCCCAGAGGGCATATTCCTTTTATTTATATAACATAATTTTTAAAGGCATTATTTTCTATCACCTTGCTGCAGTATCAATTTTGGTCACTTGTGTAAGGAATGAAACATGGACTCCTAACAATCTCTGATGTATATTTGGCCCCAGAGGTAGTACCATTTCTGTCAAATAACTGATGACAGAACAAAAGGACCACGTGGATAATGAAAGAACAACATGATTAATGGAATAACAAAGAATTCATGATACAGTCTTTAATATATAAAAATGAACATCTATAGTTTTGGACTTGTGCTTCCTTCAAATTTGAACTTATTTTAGAAAGCAATCAAAATGATAAAAGTTGGTTGATATTCTAATGTTAACAAAATATGTGATTACCAAATTGATTGCGTTTTGGCATTTTTTTTTTAAAGCAACCTACAAAATAAAACCATGTTTATTTGTTAGTTTATTTGGGAAGGAGGACCTAGTCAAAAACAATACCTTTTATGATTTTAAGGCCCAAGGAGAAGGTGTTTTATAAACAAAAATTGAGATAGCATGTCTCTAAGAATATTTTCATTGACCTAACCAGTGTTAGACTGTGGGAGTAATTCCAGGGGTTGGGATGAACTTTCCCATAATAGTTTTGATGTCTTATATGGAAAGCCCAGCAAGGCCCCTGGAGAAATTGATAATGCTTATAGACCCTTCTCCCTTGATATTTAGAGACCATTTCCCTTGCCATTAATAGTCAGAAAGATAGGCCATTACATCTTTAGAGTCCTCTTCACTAACAGGAGAGCTGCATGCACCTGGTTTGAATCATGTGCATGGGGTTATGGTACAGTGTACGCAATAGGGGATTGTATTTACACTATATAATTGAATGCTGTTTATGCTCATTGCCTTCATGAAGAAGAGTACATCAATCGCTTGATAAAGATCTGGTTCAGGCTCACTCTGGTGAAGAACATTCATCATCTCCAGCATCCTCCTTATTTTTTATGTAAATTAAAATTTAGAGAATAAATGCATAGCCCCCATGCATGAGAAATTATAAGAATTTGATGAATGGGAATATAATCAATAGAAATTACCCCTACTCACACACAACCCTACTAAAATGTATTTGAATTCTAATAAAAGAGACATTTTGGAAACAGAATTTATCTTAAACTCACAAACTCACAATTTTATGAAATGTGGATAGAAACCAGAAAAACGAAAAATAATGAGGATATAATATTCATTTATCCAAGCAACAATGTTTTATTTAGCTACTATGTCAGATACCATGGTAAGTGTTGAGGACACATTGATGAACAAAAGCAAACCCAGTCCTTATCCACTTGGAGCTTATATGGTATAATGGAAAATGATGGTATAATGGAAAAAGAAATGGGTATTGGAGTTGAGATATTGTTTCTTGCCAAGGTCTGTTTTAATTTATCTGTGTGATCTTGGGTAATCCATTTTATCTCTCTAGGCCTTAGATAATTATATTAAATAATCTCCTTAAATAATTACATTACATAATTAAATGAACTCCAGGGCCTTCCAGTCTTCAAAATGTTTAACAGTATTTTATGTTCTACTCTACGGAGGTCACCTACCATCTACTGTCAAAAATAAGATGGCCCAAGGCCATAGTTATTTTTCCAAAGTAAAATTCCTCTTCACTTTTCACATAGGAAACCTTTGCATCCATACAGAGTCACATCCAGCATGCTCTTTAAAACACAATGTGTTTTTCACGACTTTGCCCAAGGGAAATGTTAGCAGTGTTTCATTAGTGAAATTCTTGCTTCTTCCTGTGGTTCAGATGCAGTTGTCACTGAAGGTGGTGAGAATTTTAGTGTTGGACAAAGGCAGCTGTTTTGCCTGGCGAGGGCCTTTGTCCGCAAGAGCAGCATCCTCATCATGGATGAGGCGACAGCTTCCATTGACATGGCCACGGTGAGTGCACTAAGTTTTTTAAATTGATGAGTCGGAGAAATGCACGTGAAAACTACCGTTTATTTTTTCCTGATTGGGTTCTGAATCCTCAGTGTTATTATTTTTAGTGTCATCTCATTCATCTGCTTGCTCGACTGATGATAGCACATTAAGAATTATAATGTAATGAGATGGGCTACCAGTTTTAAAGGTGTTCCTATTGCCAATACACATAAAATAGATTTGCCATCACTTTTTGTTAAATTCTCAAAATAGTAAACTTCCAGGGCTCAGTTGGTGAGAATACGAAACTGTATTCAAGTATTCAAATATTATCATGGAAATTCTAAAATGAAGTATGCAAGTCTTTATTTAATATAATTTATTGATAACCGAAACCAATCATTATTTTTTAAAACAGTTCGAAGAAGGGTTCACTAGAATTAATAATGGTCTTTTCAATATGTCTATGGTAATATACCAGAAATTTTGCCTTTTGAAAGAAATTATTTAAAAACATGAAATACATCCAAGAAGGATCTTTCTAGAAGGCTATGATTGAGAGGAGAAAAGTCACATTAAACGACAAACTGTATGAGCCAGCAATTAATATTTGTTCTAATGTTAGCTTGATATTAAAAGTTTGGGGCTGGCTGAGTGGCATGGTGGTTAAGCGCTGGCTTGGGAAGCCAGCGGCCCCGGTTCGGTCCCACATATGAGGGCCAGTGACACTGCCCTCAAAAAAAAAAAAAAAAAAGTTTGGCATCAGAAAGGACAAAAATAAAAAATATCTGCAACCTTATGTTATTTTCTTGATGTACCCTTTGATTGGGTAAAACTACCCATGAAAGTGAAACAGTTTCAAAATTCAGAGCAATTATATATGGAGATGCTAATTCGACATCATTTCTTTCTGTTAAGACTGATTGATTAAAGTACCTGTACAAAGTTACAGCATATCATTCTCAAAGTTAACATAATTTAAAGCAATAAAATAGTTTCTAATCAAGCCATTTCACTAAATAAGCATGACTACAAAATTTTAGTATTATATTAATTACTAAGGCTTTACACTCTTGGGGGCTAACCCAGCATGAGCTTGCGGCTGGGGCCTGCTCTGTATTGTACCTTCTGCAGAAGACTTAGTGGGAGTTCTCAGAAGGGCTTGGGCATACTGGAGCATTGTTCTTGAGGACAAAAAAGAAAATTCAGACTTTATTTATTTTTTGACAGGAAAACATTTTGCAGAAAGTGGTGATGACAGCTTTTGCAGACCGCACCGTTGTTACAATAGCTGTAAGTATAAGGGAGATAGAGTTAATTTATCTTTAGTTTTGGTTTCCAAGGTTCAATAATCTTTATTTTTAAATAATTAAAATATGCTTATGCTGAATTACATATTTCTCTGCTAATGTTTCTATATATGTGCAAAAAAGAAGAAAAAAAACCCAACCTGCTGTGCTCTGAAAGCCTTTACATTGTTTTCCTCCAGACTACCTACTCTATCCATATCCCCTAAGTTACAGCGAAGGACATTGTACATGTAAGGGTACAGCAGGTCACGGTCTGTGCTTTTTCACCAGATACAAGATGGTAGCTCCTGTGGGATAATTCTCTTTTCAATAACCTGATGGTCTGATGAACAGTTTCTGAAGCAAAATTCTTAAATTTGACTGCCAATTCTGCTACTATTTACACTTAATTTCTATGTTTCTATTCACTTAAGTGTTTTAAAAAAGAAAATACCTGTCAGCTGAGGCAAATATTTTCCCTGAGCACCAATCAAATTGAAAATTGTTTAAATCTTTGTAATTCATCTTATAGCTTACTTACAATAGGCCATGATTTTCTCTCTTTCTCTTCACAGATGGATGGATTGTTGCTCACACTTAGGCTCCTTGTTTAACAAAAACTGTTTTGCACCTGGACGTTTTCCCTCTTGCTGATTCTCTTCTTTTCCTTCCATTTTTCTTTTCTCTCCAGCACCGTGTCTCTTCCATTTTGGATGCAGGCCTTGTCTTAGTCTTTTCTGAGGGCATTTTAGTGGAGTGTGATACTGTTCCAAACTTGCTTGCTCACAAGAATGGCCTCTTTTCCACTTTGGTGATGACCCACAAGTAGACCATCATGAACTGCTCTGCCGAGAATCCCATTCTCTGGTAGCTATTTTAGCAGCATCCGCTCACTAAGACAAAGCTAATACAAGGATTCCAGGGGAGGGAGGTGGGGAGGGAACTAACTACAGGTATTATCACGCAAATCAGCTCAACCAGGAGCTTCAGTTCTGTTTGTTTTGAATGAGGCACAGGCTTATGTTTTCAAATGTATGCATGTAAGAGAGAGTATTTATGGAAACCGAGAAGCAGATTTAACTCTGTCCTAAGGACCAGTTTCACTATTGCTTGGGGAGGTTTTGTAAGAGTCCTTAAAAATACCATGCATGTTCACCACCTGCCCTGAAGAATGCATTAATTTAAATAATTACTTAAGTTTAACTGTTGAGTAGTGGGAGTTATGTATGGAGTGCTTGCTTAGGCTTCTATTTTATTGAATGATACATGGGAAAAAGCCCCTTGAAATGTGGCTTTTTCATGGCAGCAGGAAATGATGCCCCGTCAGGGCCCACTTTCTGTAAACTGGGCATAAGGAAAGGAAAACCTATGGGTGAGAATTGCCTAATTTGAAAAAACGGTTCTATAATATTTTCAATAATTTTCTCACTGAAGAGATAGGGAGATAATTAGGGAGAGGAAGAACTTCCTGTTCCCCTTAAGTGGGCAAGTAAAAGGGGGGAAAATAAACGCTTGCTTACTCAAAAGACACATTTTCTCTATTCTGCATGAAGCATGGAGAATATTGTTGGGTGGTCCCATTTAGTCTACATCTGGAAGATCACTTGAGCATAATTTGTATTTTTCACCAAAAAATTATGTCTGCTTCATTTCTATTCTCCTACATTCACTGAATACTTTTCTATATGCTTATATATCTTTCACCTAGTCTTCAAGACTACTAGTATGGGTGGAGGTGGCCACCAAGATACCTAGAATTTTCCTCTCTAGATACACAGAAAACTGTGGGAGAGAACAAATTACTGTGAGACCAACTCCTCTTAACAAACACAGGAGAGAGTGGATCACCAACTTGTGGTCGAACCCTTGTAAAATGATATTCAGCTCTATTAAGAATAACTATTTTTCCTTTCCTGCTAAAATTTGTTCTGTTAACTTTGTTAACTGCCAAGTGAAAATCATGGACCAACTTAAGATAGCTCTTTCTGTCTTCTAAAAAGAAGCTTTCATCTACCATACAGTGCATGGCATTTATTTATGAAAGTTATTTATTCTTCACTCTTAATTGGATTAATTAATTTCTCTGGAGCATTTTGGAAATTTTACCAATGGTATTGCAATTGACACCATATTTTGTCAAGCAGAAAATAATTTGGATTAATAGAATAAACACCAGCTATATTTATTTCCATTGGCCAACTTTTTACAATGTTTTCATTTTTAAAAATAAACATTATTTTAAAATATCAAGGCAATGTTTATAATATTCTATTTATGGATTTAGAAGCCAAATTCTTTTTTTAACATGTATGATATGCTTATTGAAGAACTAATTATTTTTTGGAAGGAAAATGCACAGCAGATGTTAAACAGCACATTAAGTCTCTTTTTTTCCTAAATGTGTGAGTTTGCAAGTGACTCTTGTCCATTCTCAAAGATAGACATTAACTTCCAACTTGTGATAATTTTAAAATATGTATCATTAGTTACCAATATTCAGTGAATGATAGGTTTTTCTATGAATGTTGAAAATAGCGGTGCATGTTCTAAGCTGTCATCTTTATCACACTCCTATGTGTGTTTCTTTTCCCTTCTAGTTGTGAGTGCTAGCTATGACTGCTTGTTTTTCTGAAAGCATAAATATTGAGACTATCTCATCTAGATGATCTGGGGCAGAAGATAGGACTTTGCCCCCCGAGTTGGCCTTAGGCTGGACTTTGGGGTGTTAGGAGAAGGCACCCCAAAGCTGTGTATCAGCTAAACAAATGGTATTTTTCTAGGTTTAGTATATTCCTATCAGCATGCTAATGTTTTGACCTGCATGGTCAAGGTCCAATATGGTAGTGCTGGCCACATGTGGCTCTTGTGCTCTTAAAATACAGGTAGTCCAAATTGAGAGATGCTGCAAGTGTGAAATAGTCAATGGATTTCAAAGACTTAGTGACAACAGAGGAATATAAAAGACCTTGTTAGAAATTTCTATATTGGTTGCATGTTGAAATAACATTCTGGATATATTAGGTTAAAATATATTATTCAAATGGATTTCACCTATTTGTGCTTTTTAAATATGGCTCCTAAGAAATTTAAAATTATATATTTCTCACAATTATAGCTTATGACATATTTCTATTGGATAACACTTAGCAAGAGTAGTGAAAAGTCCCACTGCACAGATTTGTTACATGGATTATCTCATTTCATCCTCACCAGCATTCACTATTATTACACCATTTTACAGATGTGAAACTTGAGGCATACAAAAGTCAAGTTCGTTGCGTGAGATCACACAACCAACAGGTGGTGAAAGCAACGTATGAGCTGAGTGGAACTTTACAGCCTGTGCTCTTAACCATAACACTAACAATGGCAGGTGAACAATCCTCTAAAGTACCAGACACTCATTACAAAACACTTTGGTGGCAGGGTGGAAATACCTCACACTTTGAAGTTCATTTAATAAGCCTAGTTTTGATGCTGTCTTCTAGTTGTTATCTATGCGATCACCTGATTTTGCTTTTTTTTTAATGAACCACAATGGTCTGCCCTCTAAAGTGGAAAGAGATGACATTTGAAGAATGTTCTGATAATTAACAAATATGTGTGTGGAGCACTTAATGTGTAGTATATGCTCAATAAGTGGTGGCTATTATTATTAATTACTAACACCAAAGCTTCTCTCCAAAGGGTGTGTTGTGGAGAGAGAGAACGAGTGAGTGGTAGTGGATCTCTAAAAACTAAGAGACTGGATGTCTCACCCCCTGAATAATCCATGCTAACACTGCATGTCAGAATGGACCTCCCCATGTTGACTTCCCAGAACTGACCACCTTACAGGGTTCTTCAAAGCACATGTTAGCCCACAGAATTAGCTGACTCTACACAAGAGATCATTTTAGTCTAGACTAAGCTTTGGGTTAAACTGGTTCAGGACGGCTCTTCTTATTTAATTATTTGACAAAAATATCTATTAGCCTACCTACACTTCTCTGAAAATCATGAAACTAGTATGTTAGCTACAGTCAGTTTAACGCAGCCCATATAAGACCCAACCATATTGGCTGGTATTTTTTAAATGTAGATAAATGATTCACTAAATAAGAAAGAAAAGAGAGAGACTGTACTTTTTGCACCTCCTGGCACCCCAAGGTAAATAAATGTCCCTGAGTAATTGTTGAAATGTGCATATCCATTGCCTTGGCTTGTACCTTGTAAGTTGTAACAAATACATGTATTCTTTTCACTCACAGCATCGGGTACACACTATTCTGACGGCAGACCTAGTTATTGTGATGAAACGAGGAAATATTTTAGAATATGACACTCCAGAAAGCCTCCTGGCTCAAGAAGATGGTGTATTTGCTTCTTTTGTTCGTGCAGACATGTGAAGGGATGTCTTAAAACAATACACGTATTTAAAATAATGGAGTCATAACCTACTCAATGGATCATCAGCTTGACCTTCATAAAGTGCCATCTTAAACTTTTACCCATTTTTATAAAGCTTGTTTGTTACATTGTAGTACTTTGTAATTAGTAACAATGTCACTTTACCAGTGAATAATGTATTTCATGTGTCGACATTTCTTCTTCTTACTTTGTTTTGTTTCCCAAAATGTTATTGCCTAATATATTCATTACTAATGTTTTTCTAATGATTAAACTACTCTACCTTTAAGAATAACATGTTGTATTAAAATATGTAAGCTACTTTAAGTATTAAATCAACAGGTATGATTTCTCATAATTTTAAGTCTGGTAAATATCTCTCAGGCTTAGAAGTTACAATGAGCATTCAGTATTATTATACTCTTATTTGTAAGAATATATTTTCCTTTTTGTTGGTGTCTCCAGATGTCACTGGAGAGAATGGAAGGACACGTTTTCTCATCAGTTAGAAAATGAAACACTCAAATTCATTATCTACTGTGTGAGAATGTTTTCTGTATTCATTAACATTAATAATACTGATGTTTCCTTTAGCAGTCTCTTTTTTTCATCTAAATTATTTCCTGTCCCAAGAAGTTACCACTTTTATAGTAGCTCTGTAAAGCCAAAGCCTTAACTAGGAAGATCATGAAAAGAGTTTGAATATTTGAAAAATGATACTCAAGTTTTCATTTTAGCCTGTCTGGTAAGAGGAGAATTATTAAGATAGTAGGCATAATGTGCCTTTTTCACACCGAAGTTCAAAGAGTAATTAGGTCCAATCCTTCAGTGGCAGGCCAGCTAAAGATTTCTATGGTTTAATTCATTATAGATGTAGTTAGGATCCTGAGCCCTAAAATTCCATATTATTTAAGATTCAGGAATATAGGCAACTGGTCTTATTTGCACGGAACATATATATGTGCCTTTTTCTAGGTGGAAAACTGTACTTCTTTTAAAAATGTATGCCTGGTAGTGTCACACATGTATCCATTTTCTCCTGCTCTAATTTAATGGCCATGTAAAAAGTGTACCAAAAATGTTATTCTAATTGTAATGTGCGTGTTAAAAGTATATCAAAAATTGATGGGATATTAGTGTCATGCTTTCTTACATGTAAATTGATAAATTCAAAAGTATTCAAAGTTACCTTCACTGTCATGATAGCAGCCAAAACTTTCTACTACAATTCTGTGCCCATATAGAATAAATATCATTGCTTTTCATATGATGATCTACATGCATTATAAAATTTTGAAGAATTATGATTGATGGAAAAAGAATTTATGCTCCCTTCCAATAATTCTTGTGTTCAGTTTATTGTATTATATATTCACTCTTGGAAAATCTGTATTACTTACTTATCCAAAATATATGACTGGGGCCTTCACCTGAATATAGAGTCCTGATATTTACTTAAAATAAGTTCCACAAGGATGGAGAAAAATGTTTTATGTTATTTAGCTTAAATTTTCACCCATTGTTGTATATGTAAAAGTTCATTGGGAAGTTAATCTCCTTATTGTTTCTTGAAAGCTAAACAGAACAGAATCAATAAATACTAATTTGATCTTGAAAATATTTTCTAAAAATTCCACCAATCCCCTCAAAAAGTATTTCGGACATCGAAATGTTTTGCAAGGCTGAATTTGCACGATGCTTATTATCAAGTTATACCTCATTCTCAGAGTGAAATGGGGATTTACCTACAGAAATAATTCTTTACAATATTTGTAAATGATACCGCTATACAGGCAATGTCAGTAGAAGCATATCCAGTTACACAAACCTGAGAATCACATTCACCACTCTTCATTCTTTCACCCAAGTGCTCACTGATTCTGTCATAACTTTTAGTCACTTAAGTTGAAGAAGTGTATAATTGGAGTGCGAGCTGAGCTCTGAGCAACAGCAGTTCAATGCCCAGCCTGAGCTGAGCTGCCCACAGGTGGCAGGATGGGTCAGCTAAAAAAAAAAAAAAAAAAAAAAGGGAAGTGTGTAATTGTTTATAAAGTCGGGGATGATTTTTTAAAAATTTTTTAATCATTTAGTATGATATATAGATATATATATAGATATTTGATCTAATGAATATAGAAATGACTCATCTTGAAACAATTTTTTGCTAAGAAGGTATAGATCTATAAAAGACCAGCCTTAGCAAATCAAGTTTTACAGTCACAAATTTTATATTTAATTAACCAAATCAGTTTTACAAATTTTAATTCCTTAATATTTGTTAAAAGCAATAAATGCATAAAGCCTCATATGAAAATAACAAGGTTACTGACATTGCTGAGAAAGAAAACAATACTTCCCTTAAAGGACTGTGCACCCTCTACATTTCTGCTACTACTGATGGTCCATTTAAAAGACAACTTAGCTCTAGAAATAGCTGTCAGAAGACCCTTCAATGTAAGTAATACTTGAGTTTTGGGACCATGTCTCATTTGTCTTTGCACCCTTGGCCTGTAATACAAATACCAGGCCCTAATACATACATTTGATTGATCTATTGATTAGTTTCACCACTAGCCATGTACCTAGAACTATGGGTTATTCTCTTCACTTTCTATGTTATGTTTATTTTACTGTGAAAATGTATTGGTTTGGTATTATATAGTAAGTTACTCTTTTGTTTGCTTGATTATAGAAAGTGATTATATTTTCACTTATAATAACATTGGGTATCAACCAGGACTTATCAATATGTGTAAACCCACCCCAGTTGCTGAGACAATACCTACCTGCTTTGCCAATTTTGTTTCACATTTGCCACAGTCGTGCACTTCATGAGTTTTATATATAGGTTCCAGAGAAGTTTCCATTAAGTGGAACAGCTCTATCAATAAATTTTATTAACCTCTAAATAGCTGGATGTCTGGACTTTTCTGCAAGGTTTATTGATCAGTTCGTATGGTTGTCTTCCAATCTATCTTTTACCACTGACTTTGTAGGACATTTTTCAGAGTTCTGTCATTTATAGTGCTGTGATAGTCCTGTTATTGGCCCATGAGCTTAAAGTTCAATGCAGTCTTCTAGTCTTAGCCTGGAAGTAAAAGAAACAGTAGCCAAGGGAATGTACCCTATCACTTTAGTTGAATTTTTTCTTTTAGTGAATATACATCATTTACAACAGATTTTCTCAAGCATTCTCAAGAGTCACTGGGTTCAAACTTTCCAATGAGAAGGCTTTATCTGTGTCTCTGGCAAATGCTCAGAGGAGATTCACAGGCAGCCAGGTTTAGAAATCCCAGATCTACCTAAGTCACCATCTTGGATTCTCTTTATTATGCATAACATGGAACCATAAAGTACTGAAGGTGATATTCTATGCTCCCCACCTTTCCCTGATGTTACCTTCTTCTAAATTGTTAAAACAAGCCCCTCAGAGTCATTGAATAAACTGCCTGATTTCCAACATCAAGGAAATGCAGTTAAATGAACTGAATCTTCACTGAGAAGATATAAACAAGGACTCTGAATGCTATTTTGTTTCTTGGTTTCATCAGAAATATGTGATCCAAGGGGAAATGTTTTCACAAAGATGCAAAGCTTTTCCCCACATCTGAATTAGCTATTGAATCATTTGCACATTATTCTGCTGAATTTGAATTCATGTTTGCAAATGTTCATAGTACATAAATGTGACCAGCTTGGGTAGGTTTCATTATTGATGTTTCACAATATAGAAAGAAGGTAAATTTTGTGTGATCATTCCCCTTTCCACCTTCACATTTTCTTCTGCAGGTGTTGTCATCATCACTGGCATATGAAGGTTGATGTAGTCATTCTACACATCTACTACTGAGGGTTTAAATTATTTCCTTTATATGGGCAGTAGCAAATTCCCCTTAGCTAGTCACACTGTGGTCACCAATGCCCTGTTTCTAAATTGACAAAGATCAAGGGATCCATAGTTGGCTAAGTTAATTGGATCTAAGAAGAATTGCTCTCTGTGGCCTCAGCGTTACGATCACAGACCTCTCTCTAATTATACATGACATATTAATGGCAAAGAGCTTTGTTTTCAGACCATTATTTTTATCACTTAATCTGCCCACTGCATAAAAAAGTAACTTGCTCATATACAGCAGCAGTGCAACACTGCTTGATGATGTTTTGTTCCAATTTTACTCTTAGAAAGGGCTACCATCTGTGCTGTTTATACACAAGATCAGTTATTATTAAGTGAAAGACTATTGACCTGTGGATTTAGACCAGCTCTTCCATATCTAGGTATTTTGTTTTTTGACTCATAGTAGTTGGGGCTTTATTCCAACACTAGCTAAGCGAAGAGCAATTTGTAAAAAATTCTTAAGTCTCTTTCTGTTTGATAACCAAAATGTTCATCAATCTTTTGAATGTAGACATAAACAGATTCCTCAGCTGAAATCATGAAAGTGTACTGCTAACCCTCTTTCACAGGTCCCTATCCTCCAATCCCTCAGTGAGTGTGTGCCCCCAACACACACACACACACACACACACACACACACACACACACGTCTATGCACACATTCACATTTTATCTTATCTTGCTGCCTTAAAGAAAAGTATAACATTATGAATCTTTACATCACATATTAATATAATGTATAGATAAGTCAAATACAGGTGCTTAGAATGGATGACATAAAGAGAAAGATTCTTGCAATCACAATAATCTGTAAGTGTACCTTCTAGACCTAATGTCACCTTAGAAGAAATTTCAGTTCTATTGGGTTGTCGGAAAAGTCATGACGTATTTTTGCAACGGAAAACAGAGAAAAAAATACGTCATGACTTTTCCGACAACCCAAACAGATAGATCATAAAATGTATTTCCAGTGATATGAGGTTCAATCCACTTTTTCTGTCAGTTTTTCAGATAACAATGATAACACATTGCTGGGTCACAGGGAGTAGGCTCTGTTGAAGTTCAATAAATGGATGATGGTGGTTGCCATGAAAGGTAGTGAACTGAGCATCTATGAAAGGTGACTGTTTCCCTACTAAGGGATACTGCATGAAAATAACCTTTGGTTATTTCATCTTGATTGATAATTTTTGATTATGTGCAATGTGTTCATCTTTGAGCAATAAAGTGCGATACAAGGAGTTTGTCAGGGTACTACAAAGCTTTAAGTATATTAAAAATAGTATAAAAACTGAAATAATTATCTGTATTGCTTATTTTACAAGTAAGGGAATTGAGGTTAGGGTTTAAATGAATTACCCACAAATCATTGATTTAAAGTCTGTCTGACTCCGGAGATGGCACTTTAAATAGCAGGGTTGGGAATGGAGAGACGGGGATGATATTGAAAGGATATATCTGTACTGGAATCTAGAAAAAGCAGAATTATCAGGTCGAAGGAAAAGTCAGAATTGGAATGGGTCTAGAACCCTGTCCAGGGACAATCTGCTCCCTCAGTTCCTCTCTGTCTCAAGCTTCTCAGCTTCTTTCTGCCCTCTGTCCACTTCTTTCTCATGCAGCTTCTATGAATCACTCCTATCTCAGATGAAATCTTCTTGCACCTGGACCCACAACTGTCTCCACTTCTAAGATTGTCTCATTTCAAAGCATCAAGCAAGAAATCTCTTTTGTCCAACTCATCTTTTTATCTCATGTGTGACTGGGCAACTTTGCATTACTTCACTTTTAGTCAAAGATCAACCTCTGGCCTAAAAAGCTGTGGCCGGATAGATAGTATGTGCCAATTGGAAGTAATATCTTATGCTGAGGAAAACTTAGCACAGTCCAGGGAGTTACATGAAAGCAAGACTACAAACCGAAATCACAACTAGTAGTTCCAGAAAAAGGGTGATGAGACTGGGCTGGTTACTGGTTATTTTTCCTTAGCGGGGAGTGGGGGAGGCAGGAAACATAGGGGGGGTACACCATTCTTCAATCACATGAGCACTAATTTGGGCTAGTTGACTAAATTCCTTGGACATTCTTCACATGTTCCCACACCCTACCTTTGCTCCAGAGAGAGGGAAAGCCCAAAGAAGGATGTAATTTTCTTTTAAATAACAAGTAATTTAATCTTGTTTAAAAGAAAATTACATAAGTAATAAGTAATTATCCCCAAACCTTGACTTTTAAGCCCAAGTTTTATTTCCCTGTGGGAATGACTGCATAACACAGAGCCTGTGAGACACTTTCTCACAACCACCCATTTAAAACAAGAAGTAACATCCACCTAGAATCGCACTATCCCACCCATTTTAGGATCCCTAACACATACAACAATTACAAGCACACATTAGATAATGGCAGTGATTTCTCCCAGGGACCTGTCACTCTCAGAGTTACAAATGCCAAGCAGCTGTCCAGGCACTGAATTTGCAGTGTTCTTAGCAAAAAGTAGTGATTTGGGGTGACAAGATTGCACTAAAATAGGAGCTTCTCCTTTGTTCCCATTTGACTGAAATTCTAGGATATATTAAATACAATAAAATATTATATTGAAAACACAAGGCATCTAGGCTTCTGGCCAAAAATGTAGGGGAAAATTAGCAAGCCTAATATTTCATAGGAAGTTCTTAGCTTAAATAATATTTTAATAAAGTTTAGTTCCATGTGCCAATAAAGCATAGAGTTCATATAGTGATTTATGACTTAAATATATATCTCTAATGTCTTGCACCATCTTGTATCAAACAACATGAGAGAAACAAAATCACTGGGGAACAGAAGAAAGAAGCAACGTGAAATCAATTCAGATATCAGTAGAATGCATATTGCAGAAACCAACTCACTAAAAAATTGATGAAAGGATAATTATAGCTGACATATATTCAGCAGATATGATGTGAGTCTTAGAATTATAATCCCATGTAATCTTGACAAAGTCCTATAAGATAAGCATTATTATCCCCATTTTATCATTTAGGTTCAGATAGGTTAACTCAAGTTTTAATGGAACTGAGATGCAAAATCAGGCGATCTGCTTTGAGACCTTGTAGCCATGTGTTATACTAGACTAACAATAAATTAGTAAGCCAATTAACTTCTTTTGGGAATCAATGATTTAATGATATATAATATGTAATAAAGAATAATTATGTGAGTCCAAGAAGGCTGATAAGAAAAAATTCATTTGCAATATGGTATTGTAGGAGAGCTCTAAGAATACCCTGGACTGCCAGAAAGATGGACAGTGGGTCCTAGAGCAAATTAAGCCTGAAACATCACTGGAAGCAAAAATGACAAAACTGAAGCTGTCCTGCCTCGGGCACATCATGAGAAGGCAGGGTTCTTTGGAAAATACAATAGTTCTGGGAAAAATAGAAGGAAGCAGGAAAAGAGGAAGACCAAATATGAGATGGATTGACTCCATAAAAGAAGCCATAGGTGTGAGTCTACAGAAGCTGAGCGGGGCTGTTGAGGACAGGACACTGTGGACATCACTCATTCATAGGGTCACCAGGAGTTGGAGGCTACTCAGCATCACATAACACACACATGTGAGTCTATGTAGAAAATACAAATAAGGGAACTGGACCAGGAATTAGAGCTGAGTTATATATACTCTTGGTTCTGTCACATATTGGATGTAAGGCCTTGGATTTATTTAGTCTGAGTTTCCATCTATCACATATTGGATGTAAGGCCTTGGATTTATTTAGTCTGAGTTTCCATTTCCTCATTTACAAAAATGAAAATGAAAAGATATTATAATAATAATCCTGCTGGCCTAATTGAATTTTGTGAATCTCCAGTTAAATGATGGTGAAGGGATTTTGGGATTTAAATAAAATGTACCTTCTGATATGTAATATTAGTATTGGGAACCCACTACATATATCACATCTTAATAATATATAGGATTTTCTTGGAGTCACAAAATAAACTTTTTTTTCTCTTAAAAATTTTTCATATGATTCCAACTTTACAATGGTGAGATGATATATTTAGGCTGAGTTATTATATAAAATAGTTTCAGAATATTGATATCCCAGGGATTCTGTAAAGGACAAATGCAAAATCAGTTTGTTTGGGTACAACCTAGATCTGCTGGGGAGGAAAAATAAACAATAAGATTAACTCACATTCAAAATTAAAACCACATGAGAAAATGAACACCATGATGGGAATCAAGAGACATGACAAATAAGAATATTAGCAGAAGAACTAGAAATAATAAAACAATCTAGAAGAGATTTAAAAATATGTATGTTTGTCAGCAAACACGTGAAAATGTGCTCATCATCATTCTTCATCAGGAATGCAAATAAACAAAAAAAACTACCTACCCATTAAAATGACTAAAACTAAAAAGACTGACAATAACAAGTGTTGGTGAAATCGGAACTCTTATACATTGCAATATAACTGGCGCCACCAGTATGGAAAACTGGCAGTGTCTACTAATGTTAACTGTGCTTATACTAGGACTCAACAATTCCACATATGTATCCAAGAGAAACGAGTACTTATATTCAGAGATGTACAGAAATGTTCATAGCAGCTGAATTTATAATAGAAAACAAACAAACAAACCAAAAAAAAAAAACCAGTCCAAATGCCTAACAATAGGAGGATGGATTAATAAATGGTGGCTTATTCACACAATGAAATACTATTACTGATATATAAAACAACGTGGCTGAATCTTACAAATACTACATTGACCGAAAGAAGGCAGACACTAAAGAGTACCTATTGTGCGATCCCATGTGTACAAAGCTCATCAGCAAGCAAACAAACTGATGATGAAGTAAGTCATTATAGAGTTAGCTCTTATAAGGAGTGTTTACAGTCTGGAAAGGGACAGGAAGAAATCTTCTATGGTGATAGACATGTTTTAAGTCTTGATCTGAAATTTGTATGGTAGTTTTACTATTGCACACACAGATTTTTAAAAGGTGGGGGAAAGAGTGAATTAATTTAAAATCACCTAACAGAACTTCTGGAAAAGAAAAAACGTTACCAAAATTAAAATTAAAAATTCAATAGACAGATTAAACAGCAATTAAGCTTAGATGATAAAAGAATTATTTCCATTGGAAACAGATCTAGAAGTACCTAGAGGGCAGTGCAGAACAAGCTGATAGAAAATTTGAAGAACTACTACAAATCAGGAGGATAAAATTAGAAGGTCTGAAATAGGGGTTCCCAGAAGGAAAATAGAGAATGAAGAGGATTCCAAGGGCCAAAAGCTATTCCTAAAAAATTTCAGACTCAGATAATTTCAAAATATTGCATTTCCAAAGAGTAAGCTAATCACTATTATATTTTATTTAAATTGTTCAAATCCCCCATAGAGAAACAATATGCAGCAATTCTATTTACAAAGACTCATAATACTTATCCAAAACCAGGCAGAGGTAATGCAGAAATAATAAAATAGACCAATCTCACATATAAATATTTATGCAACTATCCTAAATAAATATGAGAAAAAAACAATCCAGTATTGTATTAAAATAAACAATTTACCATTACCAAAAGCAGTTCATCTCAGGAATGTAAAAATAGTTCAACATTTTTCAAATCTTGTAACTTAATTCACCATATCAAATTGGCCAAGGAAGAAGAAGAAAAGAGATCACTTTAGTATCTGCTAAAAAGGCATTTTATGTAATTCACTATCTATCATTGATTTAAAAAAACATAGAAAAGTAGAAAATGTACACTACCTTAAAGTGATAACTATGTAAGTTATATATTCTGGAAGCATTTTATCAAAATCACTAAGAAGAAAGCATGCCTGTTACCACCATTATTATTTAGTATTGATCTGAAAATACTAACAAATACAGGTCAAGAAAAAATTAAGACAATAATTTAAATACTATAATAGTTAAGGAAGTTGCAGAAACATTATAATTATTTTTTTAAATATTAACTTTTAAGTGTCACTGGCCTATGCTAAATTCTTTAGATATTCACTTTATTTAATCTTTACAACTCTAAGAGGTAGATCCTAGGTGTCTCCATTTTACAGACAAGGAAATTGAGGCTCAGAGTGATTAAGGATGTTGTTCAAAGACACCAACCAAGTAAATGGCAGGACTGGTAATTAGTCCCTCACTTTTCTACCTCTAATACTCTGAACTTGGACAAAAAGTTATAGTATATTTCATGCATCTACCATGATACCTCAATTTTTTTTAAAAAAGGATCGACTCAAATGCAAAATAAAATTCTGTAGGTGTACAGAAAGATCATTTATTACCCCATTTATTCTAACAATAAATGACATAATTTGACATTTTAAATTAGCAACAAATATCAAATATTTAATTCTAGTACGAACTTGTTTAGAAAAATGACCTGGTGAAAGCTTTTCTGGCACAGATAATTTTTTTTTTTTTTTTTTGAGGGCAGTGTCATTGGCCCTCACATGTGGGACCCGAACTAGGGCCGCTGGCCTCCCAAGCCAGTGCTCAACCACCACCCCACTCGGCCGGCCCTCTGGCACAGATAATTTTTACCTAAAGGAAAAATCAGGTCATTTAAAACCCTCTCCCCACCCCATCCCCCCCACCCCCCCAAAAAAAAAGAATCCTGGCAAATGATCATGTATGTGGCCAGTGAGTCTAAATATCACTTTAAAACTTCCAGCTTCAATTATCCCTTCTGCAGCTGGCATTTTTTTGAAAGGTGGCAATAAGGAGTCACCCTACAGAGAGTTCTGGAAAATGTCAGGTTTCTCTTTCCGAGCACCGCATGAGTCACTGATTTTTCAAAACAGTGACGTGGAAGTTTAGGGTGTTGCTGGGAATTGCTTTCCCTGAGAGCTTCAGAAATACCTGTGAAGAGTTCCTATAGCAAGGCAGATCCTAGGCTCATGAGAGCTTGCCTTCTTTGGCACAAGACTATCAAGGCATCATTTCAAGGCCTGGGAAAATGAACAGAGACAGCTGTTATTCCTCACCTCCTCTTAGAAAAGACCCTACCAGTTTTATTTAGTACTAGCATTTTGTACCCTACCAGCAGAAAATAATTACCCCGGCTACTCTCTACTTGATTGAAGGAACCACTTTTCTCTTGGAGACACTATTACAGTAAAACAGACATGTTGATTTCCTGGATCCGTATTTTATTACCAGCATCTTGGCTGGCTCCTTTTCAGTCCCCAGTGTCTTGATTAAATCAAGAGCTGAGGAGATGCCAGTACAAGTACTTGTTAGCATTCTGAAGGTTGATGAGGTTTCAAGAGTAATACTCATGTCTATAAAGTCATATTATGTTTTCTTAATCTTAGAGTAGGAAAGATAGTTAAATAATATAGGCATCTGTGAGTCTATATCTTCCCCACTTCCCACCTGCACATCTAGCTCTAAGATCTTTTTGACCATCACCAAGCCAAAACTAGCCCCAATGTGTGAATAAGCACTGGCATATATTAAGTACTTATCACAGCCCAGCCCCTATCATAAGCACTTTATATGGATTGTGTCATCTTGTCCTCATAACAATTCTATGAGGTTCTTATGCCTAAGTGGGCTAAAGAATCTCCAGGAGAATTTTTTTTTCAATTACAGTTGACATTCACTATTATTTTGTATTAGTTTCAGGTATACAGCATAGTGGTTAGACATTTATATAACTTACAAAGTGATCCTCCCGATTAAGCTAGTGCCCACCTGGCACCATACATGTGCTTTATTTATTTATTTATTTATTTATTTATTTATTTATTTATTTATTTATTTATTTTTTGAGGGCAGTGTCACTGGCCCTCATATGTGGGACCCGAACCGGGGCCGCTGGCTTCCCAAGCCAATGCTTAACCACCGTGCCACTCGGCCGGCTCACATGTGCTTTATTTTTATTAGAAGTTTTTATACTTTATTATTAAATATATTTTAAATTGGGGGCCAAAGATTTTAGATTTTACTGTATCCTTCTTCAACAAAAGTCTGGAAGCACATAAAATAATAGTACCAGGTTTTTATCATGTAGCTGAATCATAGATTAACAATAATCCCTTTGAGATATTTTCCAGGGAGAAAAGGATTGGATTTGGGGTCTCATGTTTTGAATTTGTCATAACTTTCCACCTACATAGTATTTGAGTTTAGATTAGTCATTTAGCTATTCTCTAGTCTACTCAAGTGCAAAATGAGGAAAATATCCTAACACATAGCTGCCCCAAGGATTAGGTCCATGTTTTTAACAGTGTATACAGACTCACAATCTTCTTTCACTGGGTAAATGGAGAGATGGACAGATCAGTGAATACATTTCCCACTTTCCCTATCTTGTCTCCTGCTTTTCCTCTTCTCCATCAGATATATTGATCTTTTAGTGAATCTTTAAACACACCAAGCTCATTCCTGCCTCAAAGCCTTTATACTTGTTTTTGACCTGCCTGAAGCACTCTTTCCTCAGTTGGTTACTTCGCTGATTCTTTTTTCAAAGTTCACCTTCTTAAAGAGGCCTTTTCTTGGCCGGCCGAGTGGCATGGTGGTTAAGCGCTGGCTTGGGAAGCCAGTGGCCCCAGTTTAGGTCCCACATATGAAGGCCAATGACACTACCCTCAAAAAAAAAAAAAAAAAAAAAAGGGGGGGTCCTTTTCTGAATTCTGTGCAAAATTGCTAATTCTTGGCCTCCGTTCCTTTCAGTCTTATCCTGCTTTACTCTCTTTATAATTCTGGACATCACTGACAATTATATATTAGCCGTCTACTTGTTTGCTAACAGCTTCCTCCCCAAGAATTCCTTGGAGCAGGGACTTTGTGCTGTTCATCTACATGTGTACTAAAAGGTAGTGGTTGTTATTAATGCCCCTTCCTGACTTGCTGATTTACACCTGTAAACAGGCATAAGTCTGAAGAATTCAGCTTGCAAGCTGGATGGAGGTCTTTTTCATGAATGGTTCTGAGGGATGGCCTTCAGAAAATTGGGTGAATAATTCAAAGGAGAGTGAAGCTTTTATGCACATAAATAGACACATATCTCAAAAAGAAATGTTCTCTGAACTCACTGGAACAGATAAGTACAAAGAATTATATTGTCATTCCCGTTTCATGATAACTCCAAAAGAAGTGAGTTTATAACATGCTGTTTTCATTCCTAGTTTATGTAACCGTTTTATTAAGCTGATTCCAAAGCAATATGTTCCAATATGTGGTTTATGTGAGGACACGAATAAAGCAGCACACCAAGCAAACAGACCGACCTTTATTTGGGCTGCTAACATGAATCGGTCTCCATCATCATTGTGAAGACTGTCCAAATTCTTACATCTCATATGGCTCAGGAAATCCAAGAGTTCAAAATTCACAAGTCAAATCCAAGGGAAGGTCATCATATGCAAGGATTTCACTGTTTATCTCAAGAGTTCTTTCAAGGACTGCACTGATTTGTATGTGATAATCAGAGCAGCAGACAACTGGGAAAAGCATCAGCCTAATACTTTCTCCACTTGTGTGAAGGCACTTGACACTCTTGGTTTCTTCAGAGAATGAGAATTGTAGAAACTTCTTTATTTGCAAATAAAATGCTCATCATAGGGTTTAAAAGGAACTTAACAGGTTTTTACTTACAAGTGAATAGATATGCTTTTATTGCTGTCCAGTTGCATAACTTTCTCCGGATGTAACAGGAACAGATTCTAAAAGAATTCCTAGTAGTCAAGAAAATCATAAGATTTTAAAAGCTAGCTCTGTTGTAAACTTATTACTCGTCTACACTGGGAGTAGTACGCAAATAAGTCTCCACTCCTGAAAGAAGTTAGGAGAATTATAGAACAATTAAGAAAACATACGTATTTTAGTGGATGACTGTAAAATAGTAATTAAATAAGTAAACCAATAAAACAAACTTAAAGTAGAAAATATGTTTTTGAAAGATTAATTGATTTCCTTCACAAATTTATCAGAGGTAAATTTAAATGCTCACCATTTGGACCATAATATAAGAAGAGATAAAAAAGGAGAAGAACTAGAGAGCAATCAATAATAAATATTTATTGAGCAGGTACTGTTTGTCAAGAAGGACCTTTGGGGGAATATAGATATGTCTTCATTATGCTTAAAATCAAGTAAAGAGAAACATAGCCAGTAAATGTCAAGTAAGTTTAAGTGTTGCTGACCTGGAGTAGTTAAGGGGGGTGCTGAGGAAAGAAAGAGTGGATAGCTTCAAGGGAGGAGAAAGATAGGGTAAAGAGAGAAGGGAGAGGTGATGAGGAAGGAAGGAGTGGATAGCTTCAACGGAAGAGAACAATAGGGTAAAGATGAGAAAGGTAATTTTTGCAGACAGGTGTGGCTGTAGACTTCAAAATGATATCCCAACTTCAGATTATCTGTGTGGGTTATGAGAAATGGTTGCAGAAACATGGAGGGAGGAGAGATGAGATTTAGAATAAATGCAAGAAAGCGAGAAACACCATGTTTCAAGTACCATTCCTTCTTTATTTGACAACTATGTATGGAATACCTATTTCTCAGAGCTAGGAACAACTCCAGACACTGGATATGTGGTGAAAACAACAAACAACGTGTGCTCATGCAACTTCCACCTGATACAGAAAAACTAGTTAAAGGAAAAAGACCCAAAGGGTTAGTTAAAAAAAAAAAATATCGGGAAGGGGACAGAAAGAGAAAAGAAAAAGAAAATTTATAATTTTTATAGTACACATTCATACCTTTTTTCTAAATGGCTATTTGTTTTTAGGCATTCTGTTGTCAAAAGTTTACTTATTAACATCTTAAAATTTGACCTTTATTATGTATATTACTAGTGTCCCTTTTGAATTCATCAACTTAAATTATTGACTAATAAAAGGTACAGTACAGCTTGTCATTTTAAAACAAGTCAAAACTACTTAAAAATCACATACTTGCAAGAATATACATCATTAGAAAAAATATTGAATCCTAAATATGCATTATAGCAAAATAACAGAATTTTCATAGGATTTGGATATGCATTTATTGGTTGCAAATCTCATAATTCTCCTCAGCAGTTCATCTCTTCTCATTTCAATTTTCCTACAATTTCTATCACTACAATAAATATCACAATCACCTCTGACATTTCCCTGTCCCAGTATTGACTCTTGTAACATTCCTACTGTATATTTGTATATTCCTATTTGTATATGACCCACTGACATTATTAGCCTCACCTTATTATTAGGGGTTCAGCAGATCTATCTACGAAGGGAAAAAAATTATTCTTCATTTGCTTCTCTATTTGATACAATAGTTTCCAGTGTCCCCTTCTGCCTGCCAATCACATAATTTTGGAACCTGAAGGCAGGGGCTCTACTTAGCAACACTATCATAGCCTTCGCTTCCTGATCAATCTTCCTAAAGCAGACACTTGTGTTTTCTCTAATCAAAATCTTCCTATGGCTTACCACTCCCTATGGAAGGACTCCTTTTTTGGCGTTTAAGGCTGTCTGCATTATTTTTTTTTCAAGGTCCCAACATGCTTTTCAACCTGATATTTTCCATTCATTGATTCAAAAGGATTTTTTTTGAGCACCTCTGTAACTGGAGCTGTATAGACGCTTGGGATACAAAGAATAAGCAAATTACAGCCCTGCTCTTTAGCAGCCCTCAGTTTCATGGGTTATATATGTGTGTGGAGGAGCAGAGACATGTGAAAACCCAATATATGTTGAGAGCGGTGGAGACACAAGTGTCTATAGAGGATTGGGCTCAAGTGTCCAGTCTTGCTGACCTTCCTTCATCGATGCTGATTAAATTATTATAGTTTGTTACTAAAACATGGCTCACTCTTATCAATACTGCATAATTTTGTACATGATGTTCCCTTTCTGTGAAATGTCTTTTCTCTGCTTTTCAACATATCCCAAATGTATCTACATACATCTGGTCCTTCAAAAGAGATGAGATGCAGAATAATTAATGAAGCTTTTCTTAGTCTCCTAGTCTCAGTATATCTCAGTTATATTCCCCGGCACTTTAGTTGTATGTCCTTTTTCATTGTAATCCACATCCATGCTTGTATTAGAGTTTATTGTTGAGGTCTGGTCTCTCTTACTACAATTGTCTGCCTCTCAAGAACAGAAAGTATGATACATAGGAACCTAAAATAAACCTTCACAAAATAAATGTTACCTGAGCCAAAATATACATTGCAAATTTAGTTGTAAAATAGAACAATGAGGGGATTAACTATACAAATTGATCCCTACACAGTTGTAGTAAAACTGCCACATAATTTACTGTAAAAATTAATGACAGTAAAGAGGAGAGCTACCACCATCAGGCTAGCATCCCTGGCTTGAAGGGGTTAAGCAGATCTATCTACAAAGGGGAAAAAAATTATTCTTCATTTGCTTTCATTAAAGACTAATTTTAGGTCTTTTGATAATTAAATGAACATATTGTTTATGCTTCATATACTTTCTACCCCGAGTCTTGGAAAACACATGAAATTTCCAAGAATTAAAGTTTCCATTAAGACAAGTGCCAAACCAGGAGGCTTGACCTATGAGAGAAAACCATTTGTCTTTGCTGGCTCCTTTTCAGAAAGATATAGAAAGATATTTACTTTATAACCTTTCTCATGTGCAATTAATTGCTGTTTTATTATTCAAATCATCTAGACAACAAGGAGAAGCTGCAACGGTTCAGAAAGCAACCAAGTACTGAAGACTGTGCATTTGAGTTCTAAAGTGTTGACAGCTGTCTCTGTTTGGGGTAAAAGTTCTCATTGGAAGAGGCTTCGAGTGTTTTTTTTCTTTCGTGTGTGTGTGTGTGTGTGTGTGTGTGTGTGTGTGTGTGTGCGTGTGTGTGTGTTTAATTCCTTGAGAATTAGCTTTGGCTGGTGAAGAAATAGTTTGCTATGAAGGGTTTCAGAACAACGTCACCTGTAGTATCCTTGCTAGACGAAATTTAATGTAAATAAATGTGTGTGCACACAGCTTGAAAGCCTTCAAAGACTCTTTTTCTTATCTCTATATCTGATTTTATTCTATGTTAAGTAGCCCAGTTATTCACCCAGGTTACAAAAAAAAAAAAATTCTTTACGTCAGTGAATTTAGGCTCATAAAGTTCTCTCCCCTGAGCAGGGAGCCTTTTAAAGACGAGCTTGTCATTCTGGAGGCAGGGGGTCACAGCTACTGGAAAAAGAGCTGGCTCCACAGGTCCCGCCCCTCCCTGTCGCCCCTCCCTCTGGCCCGCTCTCTACCTCCCCGGGACGCGTCCCCCCACCTCTTGTCCCACCCCAACCTTGGCAATTTCGGCGCCCTGAGAGGTCTGGCGCGCATCAAAGCTCAAACGGGTAGGCTGATTTGTAGAGCGTCGTCCCCAAGCTCCTCTCCCCCAACCCCTCCTCCGCCCACTGCAGAGGCCTAGGGAGTAGAGCAGAGCAGGGAGAGGGGAAAAGTTCAGTTTCAACTGCACCTTTTATTATTTTTAACTCTTCTCTCCAGGACAAGTGGCCCCCGGATCTGTCCCTCCGGCATTCGCGATCCCGGCTCCCACGGGCGGGGATGGGAGACCCAGAGACCTGCCTGCGGTCCGCCGGCTGGTGCCAGGAGGCGCAGCTGCCGCACCCACTGCCCGGAGTCTGTAAGTTTCAACGCTCCTCCGCGGGCGCGGAGGGAAGGCTGTCCGCGTCCTCGCGTAGGATTTAAAATGCAAAACACAGCAGAGTTCGACGGACTTGTCGGGGGCGCCCTCTTTTAACTCATCTGCAGCCCGCAGGCTATTTTCCGGGCTTTCCCGGCAGCTTGTAGGTTTGATCCCTACGTAGAAAAGAAGTTTTCCATTTATAATATGAGTTCCAATGGGAAACATTTTAAAATGCAACTCATACTTCTTTCAAAGTTAGAATATTTACTCATATTTTTCACGTTACATAGCACATCGCTTATTTTGTCAAATTACACTAAACGTTATTTATACTGGGCAAGAGGCCACGGCCTTTTCTTTGCCTACTTCTAAAAATAGCGAAGGAAGCATTTTCCCTCTTTTTATATTGCTGTTATCACCTAAATACTTTAGTACGTAGATCGCGATACCCAGATGGCCTTAATTTTCGTCATAGACGCCGGGTGTTTGTATCCGTGCACTAATCTACAGACGCGGTTAATTTAGGAGAATTCTCACCGAGTCCGCTGTTTTCCAAAAGCCTCCTGGTTTTGCTTAACTAAGGCTATGATCATTATGTGTTCAAAATGATAAGGACAACTGAAACAGTTCTAATTCAGACCAAAAAAAAAATTTCTCTGGGATCCCAGAACTCAGGCACACATCAAATCCGTATTTAGAGTAATAAAATCCTACCTTTCGCTTTGCATATTACCTCGATGTATAAGCATAACCCCTGAACGCAACGACTGAAGAAGGGAGGAAATGTGGGGCTGAGGGGGAGGTGGAATGTTTAATCCTCGTCTCCCTTGTGCAGGAGGACAGGTCTCCAGAGAAGGAGTGGCAGGTGAGAGACAGGTGGATAGGCTGGCTATGGTGACAGGACGATGTTGGCCAGAAAGAGCATCATCCCAGAGGAGTATGTGCTGGCGCGCATCGCGGCGGAGAATCTGCGCAAACCGCGCATCCGAGACCGCCTCCCTAAAGCCCGCTTCATCGCCAAGAGCGGGGCCTGCAACCTGGCGCACAAGAACATCCGTGAGCAAGGCCGGTTCCTTCAGGACATCTTCACTACCTTGGTGGACCTGAAGTGGCGCCACACGCTGGTCATCTTCACCATGTCGTTCCTCTGTAGCTGGCTGCTCTTCGCCATCATGTGGTGGCTGGTGGCCTTTGCCCATGGGGACATCTATGCTTACATGGAGAAGAGTGGTGTGGAGTCCACTGTGTGTGTGACTAATGTCAGGTAAGAATGCAGTGGGATGAAGCAGGGGTTGAATACAATTTCGAAAAAAAAAATTAAATTCCTTTCTTAATCTCTTGTTGAAGGTCAAATACAGGGTTGGGTTTTGCACCTTCAGAAGCAAAATGCAGAAGAACTAATCTAACACATTAAAAAAATATTTTTGATGCAGCTTTATGGACGAAGTGTCTATGAAAATGTGAAGCTTCAATCCCTTGGGCCAGCCTTGGAAATAGTATACCAGTTATTAAAAAAAAAAATTAAAAAAAAAAATGGCTGTGGCTCAAAGAGTTCCAGAGAGTGACTTACTGTGGAGGGGAGGGGAGGCAAAAAAAAAAAAAACCCAAACCACACATTTAGTTTTTCAGTATGAAAAAGCTGCTGTGCATAGTTCCAGTGTCCACAAGTAATTATCTCTGGTCAGCAAAAAATACTGTGCAACTGCTAGTAACATTTTTTCATGACTTCTCTTACCCGTGACATTTTCAGAAATAATGGGAAAACACTGGTGGAGAGCTGTCCTTGATTAAAAATCCACTAAAAACAAAATAAATAAATACAAGCCCCTTTTTATCAAATCATCATAAGTAGCTGATTACTTGCATTGCATTCTGTCATGGAAAGTTATTCTAAGATTCAGAACTAGAAAAAAAATTAATTTTTAATGGAAATTGGCCCAAATTGTTAATGGAAAACATTATGCAGAAGTGACTTAATGTTGTGGTTTTCTTCAAAAGTATTAGTAGGATATAAAGCTTTTTAGAGACAGTTTTTAGATTGCCTAACTTTTGCTTCTTCCTCTTATAAATATTTCAAAGATACGTACATTTATTTGATCTCAGTGATTCTTCTCATATTTTCACATGACCAAAGAGCATTTAGTTGGGGTGATGTATCTCTTAATTTTTTTTTTGTCATAAGATGGAAAGACATCATTTAGATCAATTGCAAAAAATGTTTACTCTGAAGCGAAACAACAGTAATAATACTAGAAACTTTCCCAGGACATTTTCTAAGTGATATTCCAAATTCACATAATGCATCCATCAAGCAAAGCAATTTGAACAAGTACCATTCTCCCATTTACTGACCCTAAAATCTTATGAAACTAGTATATCACTGCAAGAAACAGAAACCCAGACTGTGAATTTGTCTATACCTCTATTCCCTAAGTATATGCAATGCCAGTATACCAAAGATAGATATCACATGCCAGATTTCAGCTTGGATTCTGAAGACAGAAGACTATATTGAATTGATCCATTGCCTTTACCATGAAATAGATATTTTCTTGTCTAAAACTTGTCACAAACTTCTATCTCAAAGAAAGTAAAGGTGAAAAATATAGATCCCCAGGGCAGGTATTTTAGGTCAAATAACATTATCTGTTTGTCTCTATGAAATTTATTGACACTAATATTGGTGAATTGTCTTCCTATTAAGATACATTTTTAATAAACATAAAAGAGATAGAAGAGACAAAAATGATAAACCTTGAAAACAAATGCCAGATTTTATTTATAAGACAAATATATTGACTTTTCTGTGGAAAAAAGAAATCAATAAGCAATTCATTAAAGATATGTCATCAAAAGTTATATCCATTCAATGACTTTTTAAGAGACAACTCTACAGAGCGTGCTGGTTATTAAAAGCCATTTTACTGCTCTTTCTCATTTTCAACAAAATGTGTTCTGAAGCATGGTCATTCCCCTGATGCATTCCTACTGGTGTGAAGATTAAACTCAGTATGAGAAATGGTGTCACAAATACAATGAGACAAAGTTGATTTTATCAGCATAACAATTTTAGCATTTTATTTTTTCTGTATATTCTTTTTTTAATATTTTTTTTATTTTTTAATTAGTTGACATACAATATTATATTAGTTTCAGCTGTACAACATAGTGATTAGACATTTATATAACTTATGAAGTAATCACCCTGATAAATCTAGTATTCACCTGACACCACACATAGTTATCACAATATAATTGACTATATTCCCTATGCTTTACATCCCCATGACTATTTTGTAACTACCAATTTGTACTTCTTAATCCCTTCACCTTTTTCACCATTCTTCCGAACTCCCCAAACATTGGGCAGCCCTCAAAATGTTCTCTGTATCTATGAGTCTTTGTTTTATTTGTGTATTTTGTTCTTTAGATTCCACATATAAGTGAAATCATATGGTATTTCTCTTTCTCTGTCTGACTTATTTCAGTTAGCGTATTACCCTCTACATCTGTCCATGTTGTTGGAGATGGCAAGATTTCATTCTTTTTTATGGCTGAGTAATATTCAATTATATATATGCACCACTTCTTTATCCATTCATCTATTGATAGACACCCAGGTTGCTTCCATATCTTGGCTATGGTAAATAACGCTGCAATGAATATATGGATGCATATGTCTTTTCAAATTAGTTTTCTGGGTTTCTTCAGACAGGGTAATCTTGGTTGTAGGTGCTTTCATCACTTTGAATATTTTGTTCCAATCCTGTAAAATTTCTGTTGCGAAAACAGCTGACAGTCTCATGGGGGCTCCCCTGTAGGTAACTAACTGCTTTTCTACTTCTTCAAACAGGTTTTCAATTCCTTGCTCCCTCTCTCCTCCTTTTGGTACCCCTGTGATGCAAATGTTGGTATGTTTGATTTTATCCCAGAGGCCCCTTAAACTCTTCATTTTGGAGGGGATTCTTTTTTCCTATTTGCTATCCTGATTGAGTGTTTTCTGGTACTTTATCTTCCAAATAACTGTTTCAATACTCTGCTTCATCTAATCTATGGTTGATTCCCTCTAATGTATTCTTCATTTCCATTATTGTAGTCTTTATTTCTGATTGGTTCTTTTTTTATTTTTCTATCCCATTTTTATGTTTCCTATCTCTTTGTTGAAGTTCTCCCTGAGATCACTGAGCATCCTTACAACCAGTGTTTGGAACTCTGTGTCTGGTAGATTACTTGTCTCCATTTTGTTTAGTTCTTTTTTCTGGAGCTTGTTCTGTTCTTTTATTTGGGACGTGTTTCTTTGTCTCCCCATTTTGGCGGCCTCCCTGTGTTCGTTTCTATGTATTAGGTAGAACTGCTATGTCTCTCAGTGGCCTTTTGTAGTAAATGTCCCAGTGGCACAGTCTCCCTGCTCACCTGAGCTGGGGGCTCTAGGTGGGTCCCTTGTGTGGGTTGTTTGTGCCCTCCTGTTGTAGTTGAGCCTTGATTGCCTTTGGCACATCAGTGGAAGGGATTGACTCTCAGGCTGATTTGTTGTGAGGATTGGCTCTAACTACTACAGAGTTGCTGCTGTGCAGAGGCTGACCCTAAGGAGCAGGATTTGCTTTAGCAGGGCTCTGGTTCCTTCTGAGTCTACCCTTTGGGTGTGTTTTTTGTGGAGGTGGTCATGTGATACTCTGGTGTGGTATGAAGCTGGCTACCAGGTGTGTTAGTTCTGGGGCCTCTAGGAAGGGGCTCTGTTGCAGACCAGGGTCAGCTGCATTGGGTGCCCTGCCAGGGCCACTTGGTATGAGCTTCAAAGTGAGTGATCTGCAGATGGTTATCACTTGTGCTGGGCTTGGAGGTGCCTGGGAGATGCTAAGCTGTGAACTAAGGCCAGCTGTCACCAGTGCCAGTCTGAGGGCTGCTTAGCAAGAGGTACAGGGTACACTGAAGCCAGATACTTCTTGTTTGGGTTTTGTGAATCCTTGAGAGATTTTAGGAAAGCCCAAAGCATGAGCCAAGACAGGCCTTTTGTATGGAAAAACCACTGGAAGCTGCTTGGGTGTGCCTGAAAGTTGGGTGGGGGTGGTGCCTTAGGGAATTACCAGGGCAGGGCCAATGGTGTTAGCTAGGTTGATGAATAGTCAGATATGGCAGCTGCCTGCATGTGCAGGCTGGCTGGAAGTGGGGGTGAAGACTCAACAAAGGAACTATGGCCTCTGCCAGCACTTCTTTCTGGGTGAAAATTGCCCCTCCAGCCCTTATCCTGAAGCTAGGCAACTCAGTTCCTCCCTGTATGTCTCTAGCACCTTTTGAGTTGCTGTCCCAGAGCCAGAGCTCAGAGTGAGTGAGTCTATCAGCAAGTAAGACCATGTATGGGCCCTTTAAGAGAAGCTCCTGGGACTACAACTACACCCCATCTCACTCAGCCACAAATTTCACTGGTTTTCACTGCCAGAAATTATAGGACTTTTCTCCCCAGCATTGGAAGCATTGGAACCCTGGGCAGGGGAGCCTGGTGTGGGGCTGAGACACCTTGCTCCTCAGGGTGGGGGGTCCTCCACAGCCATGATATTTCTCTTGATTTTTGACTACCACACGTGGGTGTGGGAACCACCTGTTCTGTATCTCTGCCCCTCTTACCAGTCTGGTAATGTCTTCTGCATATTCTTAGTTGTAGAACTTTGGTTCAGCTAGACTTCCGGTGACTCTCAGTGATGGTTGTTTTGTAATTTAGCTGTAATTTTGATGTGGGAAGAGGTGAGCACAATGTTTACCTACTCTGCCATCTTCCAATATATTCTTTTTAAGGTGTTTGTGTGTTTCCGTTCCTCTTCTACCTTTTGGACTTTTTGCTTCTCTGTTGGTTAGGAACCCAGACCTGTCCTGGGTCCTCTTCTTTGCAGCATTCCTTTGAATGATTTCTCACCTGTCATTCCTACCCCCAGCAGAGTTCCCATGGATATTCTACCTTTATCTGAACAAGGGAAACCAAGCTCCAATTTTAGCATTTGAAATTGCACTTTTTATTTTAAAAAATTATTTGACATCTTTAAGGTTAAAATCTTACTGGTTTTATTTTAATGTTTGGTACTATTTATGCTTTCATCTCAACATTTAGTTTAATCATAACAAACCACACATAATAATTTTTTTCTCACCGAAAATACATCAAGAGAAAAATCTCTATTCTCTCCCAAAGGGGTTTTAAAGGATGACTAATAATATTTCTAATTCTTTGTATTTCCTTCCCTTTCATAAGTTCAATGTCCCACCATATCATCAAAATTGGAAATAACTTATTGTGATGCATACTCACTGGTATATCCAAATAATATTTTACCATTCTCATTTTAGGGTGGCTCACTTTCCCTTTCATGTGGATGACTCTCTAACATGAGCCAGAAAATAAACCAACCTATTTCCTCTGTTATTCAGCCTCGTTTCCTCTGTAGTAGAACAAATGAGCAGATAGACACTTTCATCTCTTGAGGTTTTTTTAGTATGACAGGTGCCCCTAAAAGGCTGGGCCTTGCACCATATAATGTTTAGTATTAAATTCTTTCATAAAATAAATGATATACATAATATGGCCCATGAATAGTCTCTTAAGCAATTAAAACCAAATAGTTGGGGATAGTCATCATTAGACTGTTCCCTGAAGTGTATATATATCATTAGAAATCAATGTTGTGTCCATGCTACTCTTCTGGGGCCCATTATTATTCTTTGCAATGTTTTTTTTTTTTTGGATCAAATGACGTATCTTGTGCGTAGTTATTGCAAAAAGCAATTATTGTGGTTTTCCACGAATCTTTTTAGCAACATAAGGGGTGAAAAATGCAATTTTCACATTCCACTTAAAAACTAATCAAAAGAATCATCTTGTATGCTTGCTCATTCCTCATGATTCCCCACCAAAGTGCAGTGTGTACTCAGTATTCAAACATTTACACATTTTGCTCATTCATTGTGTGTGGCCATAATAGATAATATTTTAACCAATGGCTTATCTTAAAGTTTTAAATTGGGGTTGGGGGCAAACACAGGATTGATGCCATTGCCATTAAGAAGCCACACCAGTAGTAGATATGTAATTAAGTGAATAAATTAATGATAAGAAAAACCAGTTGTGCCTCTCAACCAGGGGGATAAATTAGAGTCACCTGAGGGCTTTTCAAAAGTCTTGCCTAGATCCACCTTGAACCTACCAAATCAGTGTTTACTCATTGAGATATTACTCATTGAGAAATGCACAATTTAGAAAAGCTTCCCAAGAAAATCCTGACAGTTATTGACCCTTTACTATTGCCCCTTTCAGAGCATTAGGCCAGAATTGAGATAATTCAGCTCTGATTGATTACATGATCTCCCCACAGTAATTTACTCATCTCTCATCTCTGCCTCAAAATCTTCCTTGAATAGCTTCAGCATTCTCTAGATCACTTACAAATAAAAATGAAACAATCAATAAATAGCATTTTTCTTTCCAAGTGGAAAAACAGTTTTTTTTAAAAAATTAAAAATACTAGTATTTTTGAATGATGTGTTTTGTATCATTTCTTAGTACTGTGCTTTCTCTAAGGTACACATTAAGTGTTACCTAATAAATATGAGTTAAAGGTATGAATAATAATAAGCTTATTCATTACTCGGTACCTCCAATATTACTCAAATCACTTAAATAGGGGCATGCAATAAATAATAAACATCCACCTGATAGAAAATTTCACAAAATAACTATGCTTCTGTGAAAATAAATTATTTCACAAAATAAAATATGCCTATAAGCATAAATATGTATATTTATTATTTTAAAGCTTTCACACAAGCAGGCCCATTATTTCATGACCTAGGAAACATTAATGTCATTGTATCCCGGAAGTCTAGGGGTAGATACATGTTGAGGAGACAGAATTCGCCATGTGACAATTTAAACTGGCTAGTCTTTCCAAAGGCATGTAATGGACTTTAGAGGAAGAAAATGACCAATTCAGCTTAGACATTTTATCCAAGAAAAATAATGTTTTTGGCATCAAAAAAAATTTTGCTTGGCATGCTATTGCATTATTCAAAATTTGACCTTCTGGCCATTTTTGACCATCAATTTGACCATTGTTTTCTGATATTATTCCTTACAGGTCTTTCACCTCTGCTTTTCTCTTCTCCATTGAGGTTCAAGTGACAATTGGATTTGGAGGGAGAATGATGACAGAGGAGTGCCCTCTGGCCATCACAGTTTTAATTCTCCAGAACATCGTGGGTTTGATCATCAATGCAGTCATGTTGGGCTGCATTTTCATGAAAACAGCTCAGGCTCACAGAAGGGCAGAGACGTTGATCTTCAGCCGCCATGCGGTGATTGCCGTCCGAAATGGCAAGCTGTGCTTCATGTTCCGAGTGGGGGACCTGAGGAAAAGCATGATCATCAGTGCCTCAGTGCGCATCCAGGTGGTCAAGAAAACAACTACACCTGAAGGGGAGGTGGTGCCTATTCACCAGCTGGACATTCCTGTTGATAACCCAATCGAGAGTAACAACATTTTCCTGGTGGCCCCTTTGATTGTCTGCCATGTGATTGACAAGCGCAGCCCCTTGTATGATATCTCAGCCACTGACCTCGCCAACCAGGACCTGGAGGTCATAGTGATTCTGGAAGGAGTGGTCGAAACTACTGGCATTACCACACAAGCAAGAACGTCCTACGTCGCAGAGGAGATCCAGTGGGGCCATCGATTTGTGTCTATCGTAACTGAGGAGGAAGGAGTGTATTCTGTGGATTACTCCAAGTTTGGAAACACTGTTAAAGTGGCTGCGCCGAGATGCAGTGCCCGAGAGCTGGACGAGAAGCCTTCCATCCTTATTCAGACCCTCCAGAAGAGTGAACTGTCCCATCAAAATTCCCTGAGGAAGCGCAATTCCATGAGAAGAAATAATTCCATGCGGAGGAACAACTCTATCCGAAGGAACAACTCATCCCTCATTGTGCCCAAGGTGCAATTTATGACTCCAGAAGGAAGTCAAAATACATCGGAATCGTGACAGCAAGACAGCTCAAGGAAGTCTTCTATCAAGATTGATGCTTTATGCAAGGCGCTATCCGACTGTACCAGAGCTGGAACGTAATCATTTGTCCCTTCTACATCTTAATGTACTAAGTGATATTCATATTCAAACAACAGCACTCTCTGTATCAATAAAACAGTAACACACAAGATGGAGGACTCATGGCTCGCAATTGTTTCAGACATGCAATATTTGCAGTGATGGGCTTAAGTTATATTCAGGAAATAGTATGCTCTCATTTCTCTCAATTTCAAATGTAAGAGTTACATTAAGAGTAATAGGCCTTGAATACAAAAGTTAGCCAAGGAATGATTCTGTTTGAAATCCTTGGTGGATGAAACCATAGACATCTGTTTCTATTGTTCACTCTGGAAACACAAATCGTATTGGGGTAGGTGGAGAAACAAAATTGTGTTGTTCACATATTTTCTATATCAGCCAGTATGTTGTCTTTTCCTTTTTCATGATGCTGCACCTGGTAAAAAGCCTGAGACAAAATATGCTTAGCACTACCTGCTTCTAAGAGGATTCTGGTCATTCACTTGCTCCTTCACAATGACTTCAGAGGTTTCCTGCTCCGCCTCATAGCAGCCTATTGGCAGAACTGGGCAAAGAGCTTCGGGGGAAAGTGAAGAATATCCCTGTCTCATTTTAGAGCTCGATTCCTAATATCAATGACATCAATTTCCTTCAACTTCTCACTTCTTAAAAGCCCCCACAGGAAAATACTGAATTGAATATTTTATTAAAATATTTTCTTTGTATTCACTGTGGTTTTGTGATTCCTCTTTCACAAAATTATCTCGTGTTAAATTTCAACAACAACAACAACAACAAAAACATTTTTAGAGGCATATGAAAGAGATATCATACAGTGATAACACCTCTGATACCTCTCTCTTGGGTTTCTCTCTGCGATTTGTTATTCCAAGAGAATTACATTGTTTCGTTTTGATCTCATTTCATTCCAAGTTTTAAAATATTCTCTTAGCTTTGCTCTCTCTGCCTGATGTGTCATGGAAATCCTGTAGCCTTGTTTTCTTTGAATTTCCCATTTCCCTCCTTAAAACTACATTTCCTTCTCAGGAATATCTGAAGTCAGTCCTGGCATATATAGATTTAGCATCATCTCAATGGCTAAAGTGTGATTTTTCTAACCAAGTTGGATTTAATCATCCTTAGATCCTGTATCTTCAAGGGAAGGATAAAAGCACAGAGAGAAGTACTAGGCTAACCTAACTATGAGTTTATTCTTACACTGCACATGGCTAAATATCAGAAAGTTGAGCTCTTGTGTATTGTTTTAGAAACATTTTTTATTTCGCATGTCTCTAATTCATTTATGAACATTGAAGTAGGAGGGTAATCATGCACATATTCAAATTCTATCTTAAACAAAAGCCTCATGATTCTAACCAGATGAATGGAAATTGTTTATCAGGTTACTGAGCTCGTCATCTCTGAAGAACTCTATCCACTCCTTGGAACTCCAGACTCATATATCACACAGATACTTGAGGCTCCACTTGGATTCCTAACATGCATTTAAAATTTCTTGTGTCTAAAATCAAATGCTTCATTTCCAATAACAAAACCTGCTGCTTCTCATCTGTCTTTCTTCCAATCACTCAGGCCAAATCCTAGGAGTCATACATGATACGTCTCTTTCATACCTCACATGCCACCCATAAGCAAAATCTGTTAGGTCTGCCTTCAAGATATATCCAAAGTATGACCTATTATCTCTGCCTCTACCATCTCTTCCATAGTCCAAACTGGGTTCTCATCACCCAGTATATATGGATGCAGCTATGTTGATTGCTAGGATGTTGAAATATTTCTGTATTGATTGCTAAAGAAAAGTCTGTCTTAATAAGACTTATCCCAACAGTGACTACAGAGATGGATATCAGACCCCCATTGATCTGGCACAGATGCTGGTGCCCAACTGCCATGCCAGGGCAGCTGTGCAAGCAATAAGAAGGTAGCTGCCACACCAGCAATAAGAGCATGTACAATGCTTGCTTGCTGCTCAGTGGCAGCCCTGTGTTTTTAGAGGTGACATAGGCTGTGGGGCAGGTGAGATATTGGGACAGTCAGTGAGGTTGAGATGCAGGATTTCTGAGTCTGAGTCTGGGGCTAGAGTCTGGGGCAGAATGCCCGCATCCAGGGGCAAATCTAGCTAGATACATGGGCAGCGCCCCCAACCACCTTCCAGATGCAGCCAAATGCTGGGTGCTAAGCACCGAATGCCTAATGGGAAAGTCAGTGGAAAAGTTTGATGGGAGCCCCTCGGTCAAGACAAGGCTCAGACAGGGACACCATTTAGCTAGTGACAGCCACAACAACAACAAAAAAGAGCACAATCATTGTTTCTAGAAGTCTACAAATATTTTAGAATATTACTATGATATGAGAACCTATTGTGAGGCACGCTGCGGGAGGTCAGGCTAGAAAAGACCATAACCTCCCCGAGCAAAAGGGGGGTATGGCGTTTTATAGGAGGGGGTAAATGAGGCAATGTCTCATTTAAAGGGTTTGGGGCATGACCAAGCCCTCCTGTTTCACATCCTGACCCACAGGCCAACACCATCCAGGTCTCGCTGATCACAGGTCTGTAGGAGACAAACACAAGCCAGCAGGTATAAAGTACAAAGAAAGACAAGATGGCTTTTAGGATAAGATGGTTTCTACATTCCAGTTGGCTTCTCCAGGCCTAAGAAAAACACAAGCTGGCAGGTATAAGATACAAAAGGAGACAAGATGACTTTTTAGATAAGGTTTCTGCTCCTGGCCTAAATATGGCCTAACACCTATTTTTTCTTAAATATAATTAACTTGCTAAGCAGATTTAGGAACTATATAGTTTAGTTTTAGAAAATAAGACTCTAATATGTGTGTGTATAATTTTGACATATATTGAATTTAAATATTACTTTATATTAAATATTTAGATTCTCCGCTTCCATCCTGGTCTTCGCACATCCCTACAATATTCTTTAAATCATATTACATCGCACCTCTGTTTAACTACATCCTATGGATTTCCAGTTTTCTAAAAATGAGAATATCTTTTCCAGGGCCCACAAGCCACTCCATTTCATCACTACCACTCTTCCTCTCAATCCTTCCCACTTTATACCTACCACACTGGCCTTGCTGGTCTTTGAAACAGAGACATACATACTTTCATATCGTGGGTTTGCTTCTTCCTAGAGCATTTTACCCAGAAACCTCACGGGTCTCTCCTGTCATTATTCAGGTCTCTGCTCCAGTGCTATCTCATGAGACAGCATAGTACACTGGTTAAGAAAATAGACTCTGTAGCCAGACTCATTTGGTTTAAATTTCCATTTTAACATTTCACATCTGTGAGGTCTTGACAAAATTAATTTCTTTGTGTCTCATTTTCCCCATATATAAAATCATGATTATAGTACCTACTTCATGAGTTGTAAGGATTAAATGAGTTAATGTGTATAGAGGGCTTTAAAAAAATTTAATTCATCTGCCCTGTGCAACAGTTTGAAATGAAGGACTGCCTTGAAATTAATTAGATTCTTAGTAAATAACTAATTCAATGCATTACATTTGTTTCTAGGACAGAGACAAAAGATCTTTGCCATATGAATCTGATCTCTTCAAACCTCTGCAGCAGAGCCCTTCTATCTGCCTACTCCCAGTTACTTTTCCTGATTCTTTGACCCTTCCCATTTGCTTGTAGTCAAATAACATAATGCATAAAATACCACAATATGTAAAGGGAAACATTTTACATGCAGAAGATATTTCTGTTTTCACATGTCTATCATTTATTCATCCAGTAATATATATTGAACATCTACCATGTTTGACACGTACCATCTGGCAAAAATAACTAGGTATGTTTCTTTAAAGAGAAGCAGACATTTATAGGCAAAGTAGGTGCTGATTTTGCTCTCACGTAATTTGAAATGAAAAGTATCAGGAGAGAAAATCTTTGCCAGAGTTGCAGAAGAGATGCTTCCATCTCAAACTCAAAATCAAGACTTATCCCTAGTTATTTGAGCCAGCCTAGGAAGACAGCAGAACACCAGAACTGTTGCACTTAAATCTTTGCTGAGAGCTCAGTAGGAATATAAAACACTTTTCATCCTCAGAACTTTCATTTTTTTCCCACTTTACTTTATCCCAAACACCACAGGTTCATCCTACAATTCCTCATCATTTGCCATGTGGCTCAAGACATTCTCTGAGTAAAAATCCTATTGCCCCTGCCCACAGACATTTCTAAATACCCCTGGCCAAGTGTTGTGATACAGAAGTGTCTCAGAATCACAGTGAATGACAAAGAAATGTCCTCAGTTCCCAAAGAAGATCTAACTCCCAGAGAAGTTGTTAGCCAATTAGCGAATATGGAGCATTTTCCCCTCTCTGTTGGTTGGAAGCATTTCTTGTTGTTTAAAGATTTGGCATTGATGGAACAAGCAGTTTCCTCTTTGATAATAAATTCATTATAGATAAAGAAGAAAGAATGAAATGATATCTATATCTCTTGGGGTTCCCACCCCCAACTTCTGTCAATTTTAGCATATCAAAGGTAGAGGCAGAACTGAAATTAGTGTCTCCAAGGACCAGTGCATTAAAATAACCATAACAAATCCTACAAGCTGTTTAAGAGGAAACCCAAGGGCCATGCTCTTCCCATGATCTTTATGCACAATTCTCATCAATGGTGGTGGGAATTTCCTCACAGATCTAGGAAGGAAGTAACTCTCATTATGCCCTCTTAATAATTTACTGCACAGATTCAAGTTTAAGTTCATGAAAATCTTAGCCAGCCTTTAACTGCAGATCAAAATATCACATCGGAAGTCAATTTCATTTTAGATAATTTATACCTTCATTAGTACTCTTTTTCAATTGTCACCGTTCTCATAAAGATTTTCTTGGCTGTACTGTATGATACCCCTTGACCAACTCTAATTTCCTCTGGGGTAATTTAAATGAACCCATTACTCTGCACAGTGTTTATTTTAATCACTTGAGAAAACATAAAAATATTAAGGCTGTTTTTCACATACTACTGGATAACTTCAGTTTGTGTTTCATAAATATAGAATAAGTGGATGATAAAATAGTGACATGGAAAATTCAATTTAAAATATACTTTTCACTTAAACTGTACATATTAACAGATTTTTCAGAAGGCTTCAATTATTCACCATTGATGGTTGAACAAAGTCCACACTCTTTAAGCATGATAGTCAAGGCTCTTTGTGGTTTGATTTCAGTACACCTTTCCAGCCTATGTGAATTCAAAATAAAATTATTCTGTGCATGATTTCCTTTTGCAATCACAATTAAAGTTAATTGTATTTCTTTGAGGGGGAAATATGACATTTTTCTCTAACATTTTATTAGAGGAAATTTCAAACATATACAGAAGTGGATGGAATAATATAATGAACTCCATGTATTCATTATCCACCTTAGTAATGATCAACTTGTGACCAATCTTTTTTCCTGTTTTACCTCCATATACGTCCCTATCTCCATCTCTGATTGTTTTGAAGAAATCCCAGGCATCATATACTTTCATCTGTAAATATTTTACTGCATATCTAAAAGGCATAGAATCTTTTTTTAAAAAAAAGATCACACTCAAAACAAAACCAACAACAGCCTCTTAATGTCATCAGTATGCTCCCCAAATTATTATTGATGCAGCCAGGGTAATACTTATACTTAGTGGTAATTAGAAATACTGATAGAAAAGTTTATATATATTAGATAAAACTATAAAGCAGCAACAAAGAGATTAGAATACAGACAGAGTACAGAATGCCCAGAGTACCAAGAAGCTATAAGGTGTAAAGACTAGTTACTGAATCCAGTTAAATTCGAGAATATACAAATAATAATAATAATAATAATAATAATAATAATAGTAGGAGTAATAAAAACAAAAACATAAAACAGAGAGTGGAAAATGGCAGGCATAAAATGATTTATATCAACATAAAAGAGACACCTCTGAAAATGGATGCTAATGAGATTATAACAAATTATACTTGAATGTATTTTTGGTATTTTTTAACTTTTATTTTGGTAGTGTAGTCAAATCCTATTTACTCACTTCTACTTTTAAGAATCAAGTTTACATTATGGTTTCTTCAGACCTATTAGATGCCCATATGCATAGAACCACTTATTTTACTCTAAAAACAAAAATGAAAAATATTTTTATCATTGATTTTTCCTAAAATGATGTGATTTGCATTATCTATCTTTTACAACTATTAACTGGTACCATTGAACATTATAAATATATTCCTATAGCAATAATTAGCTACAGAAACAAAGACATCCCTTAAACCCTAAAACCAACAGAAGCATGAAATAATCTGTGAAAGCTTTGCATTATTTCTTGGGGTATTTCTTGCTTTTTAATTCAGTATATCAACCTGGATATATCTACAATTGTTTGGGAACAGTAATTAGATTTAAAAATGAACATGAGTCATTGCTAACAAAAATTGTAGTTAATGAAGAAATTATGAAACATTTAAAATAACAAGGCAGAAGCTGGCAAGTGCCAAAGAGGTGTGCAAACAAAAGAATCTGGAAAAATTTGAGGGTGGGAATAATATTCAGATATCAATACCAAAGAATGGGAGTGCTTTGAGATGGGTCTTGAATCATGGGCACTATTTCATTAGACAGAGATGATGACAAGGAAGATCATCAATGCAGAATACATGGCATTGATTCATCAATTCACTCAGCATATATTTATTAAGCAAGGAATGACACTTTATTAAATGTTAAGAACACAGCTGTGATCAAGATAGATAAGGTGCCTGGCCTTGTGGAGTTTATAATATTGTGAAGGAGGACAAGCAACAAAAAGGTAACCAAAAGAAAATTTTTTAAACCACAAGACAGCCTCAACTAGAGGTGAAAAGTGATGGAGGAAATAAACAGGGTGATGCGATTTAGTGAGGTGTGGGCAATCCTTTAGGTGAGATGATATAGGAAAGGCTCTCTGAAAACGTGTAACTTCAGTTGAGGCATGCAGGATAAGAAGTTGCCAGGGGAAAGGCAATGAGACGTGCAAAAGCCTGAAACAGAGCTTGGGAAGGCATAGCACAAAGTCCATGTGCCTGAATGGGAGAGCTTTTGAAAATCAGGGCACAAAAGACCTCCACTTTTACTGTGGAGGCAACTGGGAGACATTTAAAGGGCTTAAGCAGGGGTTGTCACCATTTAATTTACACATATAATTTTTTAAAGCTTATTCAGGTTACTGTGAACAAAGTGGAAAAGAAAGGGGCTTGCTAGAGAACAGCAAGAAGAGATAAGATGAAGTCTTATGGAAGAAATAATGAAAAGGAGAGAGATAAATTTAGAAAATAGATTAGGGTCATATTATAGAAGGCTTTGAGTGTTGGGGTGAGGAGTATGAATTTAATTTAGAAGGAAAAAGGAAGTCTTCAAGCTTTTCAAGCCAATGATCATGGTTTCATTTTATGAAAACTATTTCATTAACAACATATTGGATGATTCAGAGAAAAGAGAGGCATGAAGATTAAATTGGAGAAAATTGTAGTAGCCTAAGCAACAAGCTATGAGGGTTTGGACTGGGGTTAGATTCAGAAGAGTATAAAGAGACAGATGCACAGGACATTGTGGGAGAGGAAGTGTATGAAGGTCAGTAACTTATTTTTTGAGGAAAAGGCAAGGAATAACAAAGGATCAAAGAAGAGAAACTATGATTATGTTGGGTTTCTTCATCATTCAAAAGATTCAGGATGAGGAGCAGAGGTGTGTGTGTGTGTGTGTGTGTGTGTGTGTGTGTGTGTGTGTGTTCATGTATGTGTCTGGGAGGCATCTGCATAGACAATTCAGCTAAGACCACAGAAATGAATAGTCTTGCCAGGGAAGAGAAGAGAGAGAATGCTAAGTAGAGCCAGGAAAAAAAAATGCTAAATGTTAGAGAGAAGAAAAAACAAAACTCTTTTAAAAGGTTAGAGAAATATGAGAGGCAAGAGAAAAACCTGGGACATGTATCACAGATGCCCTTAAATAGAAAAACTCCCTAAAGGATAGGAATGATCAATAGTATTGAAGTAACAGAGATCAATAGGAAAATAAATCTCTTGGGGTCATTATGATCATTTCAAATCATATTTTAAGATGATTCAAAATCCTAGTTTGACTCAGAAATAAATGACTCAAGAGCTGTTCTAGGCACATTTCATCAAAGGTCACATACAGGTATTAGCAAACTGCTGTCGAACATTTGGGAATCTTCATGTTACATCTGTTGATTGCATATTAGTGGACAAAGATAGCTCTTGGGCCTATCAGATGTTGACACATTTTCTCACAGTTTAGAGTCTACAACCACTTTCACAAGGCATCCTCCAGTTTCCAGAGCCTCAGACTTCTCGTTGGCTGTCGTCAGGTGTTACCCATTTAATGAAGAGTCTAAACTTGGTGGAGAGATATATACATGAAACAGATTAATTTTTCTCCAAGCACTGTCCTATACGTCCTATGTCAAATTTTCCTTTCTGGTTGAGTTAAAAAAATCTCTTAATGAGGGTCGGCTGAGGGGTGCATTGGTTAGGAGCTAGTTTTGGGATGCCAGGGGCCCCGGTTCGGATCCCACATATGAGGGCCAGTGACACTGTCCTCTGCAGCTAACAGCTCCACCTGGAGCTGGGCTGCGAGCCCTGGCGATGGTGTAGGCTGCAGCCCCTGCTGTATTGGCTGCCATAGGCTACAGTGAGCGGCCGGCAGCCAGCGTGAGCTGCCGGTAGCCCCGGTGAGTGACCATCCAGAGGCCGGCAATCGATCTGCCTCATCCAGGAAGAGTGCAATGACGATACCAACATGGGCCAGTGAAGCAACGTCCTCTGCAACTAAACTGAAGAACAAAAGGACAGCAACTTGTCTGTTGCCCTTCCCCGATTCCCCAACGCTGTTCCCCTCCTCAATTCCCCAATAAAATCTTAAAAAAAAAAAACTCTTAATGAATCTCAGGCAACTTCTAAGAGCATGCACTCTTAACAGCAAGGCTGCCAGTTCAACTCCTGCATGGGATGGTGTCTACACCCACCCGCAGCTAAGATTGAGCACAGCACCTTGTGCTTAAAGGCCACGAGCCGCCAACGGGTGGCCAGATGGCGACTGGCTCCCTCCACAACGAAGATTGAAGAACAACAACTTGGCTGGTCTCCTTCCCTAACTCCCCAACACCGTTCCCTTCCCCCAGCCCCAAATTAAAAAAAAAAAAAAAAGAATTCCAATCACATATCAGATAAAACCTTCTCCTCTCCTCTTACTGGAAAGTCTTATGTCCCATGGAATTTGAAATGAATGGGTGGACGTGGACTGCTGTTTTCATCCTCCTCGCCTTCCCTCACCTTGGAGGAATGGTCTATCATTGGGACATCTCCTTTTTCTTCCTTTTCGATACCTTCGATATTGGAGAGATAAGAGGAAATAAGAGAGATGGTAGAAAACACCTTATGTAACTGCTGCCCAGCATGATTCCATGTGCTGCTAGTGGCCTCAACCAATATCATGGTCTCCACAAACGTGATGTGTGTGTATTTTTCTTGGGTGATTTTAACTTGACCATACATAGTTGAGTGTCCTCCTCAGTGAGGGGCTTCCCATACTCCATTCATCCTTTGCAGTGACCATGCCTTCTCTGTCTCTGTAGCAGTTATCTATTGCTGTGTAGGAAATTACCAGAAACTTAATTGCTGGGAGCCAACAGTCTCTCAGTGTCTGACAAGGTCACATTATCCTGCTCAGCACTGGATATTAGGGGTGCTGCCTTATGGTTGGTCATATAATATCTTCTGCCTCTATGAACCCATGTGCCTTTCTTCCTATAGGAGACAATACACTCACTGCATTTGTGACAAGTTCCTGTGGTACCGTGATGATAGCTGGTTTTGTGTCAATGACGGGGCAAGATTTCCTAAAAAGGAAACTCCTTAAAACAGGCTACAGCCCGAGGGGACTCCTGAACTGAGATATTGGGGACTCAAGCCCCTTGGAAACTGAGGCACAGACCTCTGGTCACATAAGCCAAAGAGCCTGCCTGTGAGAAGCTGATGCACTTGCCTAAGGGCCCTGCTGTGAGTAGTCTCCTTGAAGATTAAAAGTCTTCAGGCCATGAGAGTTCCGGTAAGAGGCAGCTCGCTGACCATGGGTATGTTAATCAACAGCCTTGTTTGAATTCTTTGCCTAGTGCATTGTTGTAGCAACAGATACTGAAGCTTTGACTGAGAAACAGATGCTACCCTCTATTGTAAATATGTAGCCCTCCCTAGGACAAAAGATATTTAAGACTCCCTTTAGCTACTAAGTATTGTATTTATATAGGAATAGATTGTATTTATTTATTTTTTTTAAAGATTTTATTGGGGAATTGGCAGAGGGGAACAGCGTTGGGGAATCGGGGAAGGGGAACAGACAAGTTGCTGTCTTTTTGTTCTTCAGTTTAGTTGCGGAGGATGTTGCTTCACTGTTGGTATCGTCATTGCGCTCTTCCCGGATGAGGCAGATCGGTCGCTGGCCTCTGGATGTTGCTCACCGCGGCTATTGGCAGCTCACTCTTGGCTGCCAGCCGCTCACGCTGGCTGCGGGCCACTCACTGTAGCCTATGGCAGCCCACTGCAGCAGGGGCTGCAGCCCACACCATCACCGGGGCTCGTAGCCCAGCTCCAGGTGGAGCTGTTGTTAGCTGTAGAGGGCAGTGTCACTGGCCCTCATGTGGGATCCGAACCGGGTCCACTGGCATCCCAAAACCAGCGCTTAACCAATGCGCCACTTGGCCGGCCCAGGAATAGATTTTAGATGCTTTTACCCTAAACACAGTCACTCCTAGTCTATTAGTAATAGTTCAAGTATACGCCCTGTGAGTCCAGCTGCTGGAATTTGGGATAATGGCTAGATAGTCATGGTAACCACTCTTTAGTTCACACTCAGAAGACCTGTAAAAATGAGTTTCGTAAACACCCATCTAGAGAATAAGATGACAGTCCTTATATTTTGCGGCACCTCTAAACTGTATGAATGATTCTTTTGGAGCCTTGTCTCATAGAGAAGGGGAAGAAAAGCCACAGAATTCCCCACAAAGCCAATTACACCTGAATTTAACTATTAACCTTCTTCTCACAGTCTTCTTATATAAGCACAAAAAGTGCAGGAAGGTTTGAAGCTGTAACTAATGGTGGGAGGGAGGCTCTGTCATCTCTTATAAATGGTAAGAACAAGGTGGGTGAAGAGGCTATGGGGTTCCCACCATTCAGTAGGACATGGACGTATAAAGCACTCCTTGACCCCAGGGTGGAGACCCAGTAGCCAATTCTGGAAAAAGAGAAAGTCCCTCAAAGCATCCTCTTACACATGCGAGACTGAGAAAAGCTTTAGGGGCATTTTCTAAAGCCTTCCCCACACCACCAACTTATGATCAAGGACCCTTGTAGCTGATCCAAGTGCTGGTTTCACTTCTTGTACCTCCTACCTATTCCCTCTTTAACTCATTTTTTTTTAAGTGTTTGCTTTGCCCATTGTCCTAGTGAGATTTAGGCTTTGCACTCTCAGTCATCCTTCCCTCTGTATCCTGAGTTGGCTCATTCCCTGAACACAAGGTAATCTCATCAACTTCCAATGCCTTAATTATTTGATGACCCTGGAATCTGAACTTGGATCACATCTTCATGTTTAGATTCTTATATTTAAATGCCTGTTAGCAGGGCAGACATAGGAGAGCTGAGGCTCTTTAGAAATGCTGAGTTATTTCTCAACTTCCAGAGAAGAATCAAGAATTACAGGGTCTTAGAATGTTAGGATCAGAAGAAAACTCTGAGGATATGTAAGGCAACTCTCTTCTTTTTATGAACATCCTAAAGGTCAAGTTATTTAGGATAGGGTCAAACCAATAAACCTGGTTCCCAGTATGCTGCCTTTTCCACTGTACAATATAGTTATCTGGATAAAAAAAAAAATAGGCAGAATTGTTGAAATCACACCATATTTATCACTATTACATGTACCACATTATTTAAATCACAGCATATATATAAAACGTGATTTTTAACTGTGAATTGCTGGATATTTTTAAAACTTGCCTGAAAGGCTGTCCTAATTTTGCATGTTATAAATGAATTGTGCTTTTTTGCTTTGAGTATTAAAATCTGATCATTTAATCAATGCTCATAAAAAGTACTTGCTTCTCCTGTTACAATGTTTACTGACGCATGTTGGATGTGAGAGGGCAATTGAGTCTTCCAGAACCTGGGAAAAGAGACTTTTCTATTGTATCTGCCAAAAGACAAACTCCATTTTAGTTAATAAGAAGTTTGCATTAATTCAACATTTGGATAAGGTCCAAAGTCAGTTGCAGTAAATCTCAATAACTACTGCTCTTTTAAAGCTAGAGCCAAGGAGTTTGTTTATTTTAAACGCTTGCTCCATGGGTAACTCCCCTGGGAAACTGACCTTGTTTTCATCTGAGGCCCAAGGGAAACTTCTTACACTGTGGAATCTTATTCTAGAACGTGTCTGGAAAGACAAAAGTCACAACTTCTATTCAGCTAGCATTATAATATTCACTTCACTAACAATTTTTGTGAAGATTTTTTATTGGGGAATTGGGGAAAGGGAGCAACCAAGTTGTTGTCTTTTACTCTCAGTTGTGGAGGGGGCAACTAGCTCAGCTCCAAGTCCAGTCATCATCTGGCCACCGGTCTGCAGCTCGTGGCTGCTCAGCTCAAGGTGACATGTTCAATCTTAATTGCGGGTGGGTATAGCCCAACATCCCATGAAGCAGTCGAACAGAAAACTTTGTTGTTGTTAGGAGCATGCACTCTCACCAGCTGAGCCATCCTGCCACCTGTGGGCAGCTCAGCAGCCGCTCAGCTCAGGCACAGCTCACTGGCCAATCGAACCAGAGGCCCTGTTGCTCAGAGCTCAAGCTCTTAACCAACTGAGTCATTCAGCGGGCCCCTAACAATTTTTTTAGTAAAAGTAGAGAGACTGAGAAAATGTCACCTTTCCTCCCCTCCCCCCCACCATCCGGAAACAGAGTCGATAGCTGCTCAATGCTACCTTCATTACTGCATTCCTTTTTACCTTCAGTGCCCCAGAGGTGATAGAGATAAAATCCCCACAAAGTGAAAGGAAACTCAGTGATTCTATGGCCCCTGAGTAGATGTGAAGCAATGCAAGAGCTAAAGCTACTGCAAACAACATGGACAGCTGGGATGGGCAGAAAGCAGGTTTGGGCTGATTTTATGTAAATGTGGAAACTGTTGTCACTCTAGAACCCTCCACTTCTTTATCTCCCTCCTTAACACACAAACAGCCAAGCAGGCCTTTGCAATGCATGCCTTTGGTTAGGAACCAGGCCTCTCTCTCTCTCTCTCTTTTTTTTTTTTTTTAAATTATTTTTAGTTACAGATGTATAAAACAATGCAATAGTCATCCTTTTCACCCCTTACAAAGTGACTCCCTCTTTCCCTCTTCCTACCCCCTGACCCCTGATATCATACATATTTATTACATTTCCAGTGACTCCATCCCTCCCTATACTCCATATCCCATGACTATATATGTATTAAATTATAATTGACATCTAATATTATTCCGCAGCAGCTTCAGACGTACAGTGCAGTGGTCAGGCCTCTACACCGTCCATGGAGTGGTCTCCCTAACAGGCCCCTCTTACATATCTTGTACTTCTAATTTGTATATACCTCTTGGGTGATAACGCCTTATATTTTCTCAGTCATTAACACATTCTCTATGTTAGTTAATTTTTGGACTTTTGTCTTAGACACCTAGCTGAGGAAAGAAAACTGCAATAAAGGAGCTTGTAGCTAGAAGGGAAACACCATAGGAACCATTTTGGAGCATCTGGCTTCACTTCCTCAAAAGGCTTAGTAGGAGGGTTATAAAAACATGGATGCAAGCTGTACCCTCATCATCTCAAGGAATCCTTGTGTCTGGGGAGTAGGGGAAGGAATGAAAAAGACAAGATGATAGACGGAAAAGAGAGAAGGTGAATAAGAAAGCGGAGAAAACAAAATTAACTAAGTCATTGTCTTACCTAGGGCCATTGAATTTGCATATTGTAAATAGTTACTCCATGTCCAGACCCAGCCTTCCACTGCTAGTCTGCGAATACTGTCTTGTTCTCCATCTGGGGTTCTACAAAAATCATTTTGACCGGGACACTTACCAAAGATACATTAAGACTGCAACAGCTTGTCTGGAAACATGATGAGAACAGAGTCCATAGTGAGAATCTCAAGATGACTCAGTGTGGGTGTTAAGTGAGGCAGCTCAGGCTAGAGAACTGCAACCTGTGCAAGACAGGATCTGTCAGGGATGCCAGGCCAGCCCTGCTGCTTCTGGGGGTGTCAGTTACAGGGCAGAGAAGTAAAAAACAGGACACTGGAGAATGAGAGGCTACCTCATAATGCTCTAGGCACAAATTCATAGACTAACCTTCCTAATCACTCTTCAGGCATCCCAGACACAACTTTAAACAAACAAGCAAATAAACGAACACCCAGATCTAAATAGGTAAAGGACCTTCTAGTGCTCCATTCTCTTGGAAAACTTCCTTGTCTTTTTTTTTTTTAAATTGGGGAATTGGGGGAGGGGAACAGCGCTGGGGAATCGGGGATGGGGAACAGACAAGTTGCTATGTTTTTGTTCTTCAGTCTAGTTGCCGAGGACGTTGCTTCACTGGCCCATGTTGGTATCATCATTGCGCTCTTCCCGGATGAGGCAGATTGGTCGCCAGCCTCTGGTTGACCGCTCACAGCGGCTCTTGGCAGCTCACTTGGCCACTCACTGTAGCTTCTGGCAGCCCTCTGCAGCAGGGGCTGCAGCCTACACCGTCGCCAGGGCTCGCACAGCCCAGTTCCGGTGGAGCTGTTGTTCACCATCTTAGCTATAGAAGGCAGTGTCACTAGCCCTCATATGTGAGATCCGAACCAGGGCCGCTGGCATCCCCAAACCAGCTCTTAACCACTGCATCACTCGGCCGGCCCTTCCTTGTCTTTTTAAAGACATTCTGGCTGGAGTAATAATGGGGGAAGAGAACAAGTATAAGTCCTATCCTCTCATTATCAAAAAGGAAAAGGAGGTGGTTTACCCAGCCAAAAAGTGCAGCATCTCCCCAACTACATTGGGGTAGACTTAAAGGGAGGTGGTGTTTTCTTGGTAGAACATATTTTCAAAAGTAAGTGTTGTCCTTTTTCAAGGTCTACATTCATAACATTGAGTCTTATGTTATGGCATTAATAAAAACAGTATGTTATTAAAAGTAGCTCCTTTAGTGAGATACGCAAATTCTTTCAAGGTCTAGGCAAATCACTAAATGCACTATGATTTGCCAACTGGTAGCTGAGAGACCAAGTAAGTTTGGAAAGGACTTAACCAGGAATCTATCACTTAAGCCATGATTATATCTACTTATAAAGTAACAGTAGAAGATAACAGACTGTCTTTCATAAACTTTGAAAAATAAAAGCTCAATAGGAAGGCTCCCAGAGAAAGTAGGATGATATAATCCAAGTGCTGAACAACAACAAAACATGTCATCCAAGAAGAGTGTATCTAGAAAAAATTGTACTTCGAAAGTAAATAAATTAAGGTTTTCCCAGAAAAACAAAAGGTGAAGGAATTCCTTACTACTAGACTCGTTCTGTAAGAAATGCTAAAGGGAGTCCTTCAAGTTGAAACAAAAAGATGGTAGACAGCAACATGAAGCCAAATGTAAACATAAAGTTCTCTGTAAAAGTAAATACATGGACAAATATAGGAACGTGTATTTTGGTAATTTTGGTGCATACAATTTAAATGACAAAAACATAAATTAACTATAAATATAAAAAATTAACTAACTTAATAGGTATCTGATACATAGGTGTAATTTGTTACATCAATAACATAAAGTCAGGGGATAGAGCTGTAGAGGAGTAGAGTTTTTGTATGCAATTTGTTATCAGTTTAACACTTTAATATATTTTAACATATAATTTCAATGGTAACCACAAAGCAAATACCTACAGAATAAACAAATAAAAAAAGAAAATAAGAAGGGAATCAAGGCATGTCATTAAAAAAAAAATAACAAAAACATAGGAAGACAGTAAGAAAAGAAGGGACAAAAAAAAGCTATAAGAAATACCTACAACAAAACAGTAATAGTAAGTCCTTCTCTATCAATAATTAAATATAAATTACTTTAAATATAAAATAAATATATTTTATTATGTTATAATGTAATACATTTAAATATAAATCAGAAGACAGATTGTCTGAATGGATTAAAATAAACAGGATCCAGGATGCTGTCTAGAAACTCACTTTAGACCTAAAGATCCACATAGACTAAAAGTAAAAGAGTGGGAAAAAATATTGCATACAAATGATAAGCAAAACAGAGAAGGGGTGGCCATACTAATATCAGACAAAATAGACTTCATGTAAAACTCTTACAAGAGACAAAGAAGGACATTATATAACAATTAAATGATTAATTTACCCAAGATATAATAGCTATAAATTTTTTTTTTTTTTGAGGTCAGTGTCACTGGCCCTCATATGTGGGACCCGAACCGGGGCCGCTGGCTTCCCAAGCCAGCACTTAACCACCGTGCCACTCGGCCGGCCCAATAACTATAAATATTTATGCACCAAACCTCAGAGCTCCTAAGTATATGAAGCAAACAAACATGATAGAATTAAAGGAAAAATAACACAATAATTGTAAAAAACTTAAAAGCACCATTTTCAGTAATGCATAGAACAAGCAGACAAAAGATCAATAAGAAAATAGAGAACTTTAACAACACCGAAGACCAATCAGTCTATATATACATGGCTCTACCCAACATCAGCAGAATATACATTCTTATCAAGTGCACATGGAACATTCTCCAGGACAGACATGTGAGGCGCCACAAAACACCTCTCAGCAAATTCAAGGTTGAAATCATACAAGTGTCTTTTCTGCAAACAGTGGAATGAAACTATAAACCCAATAGTAGAAGAAGGAAAACTAGAATTTCTACATATTTGCAGAAATTAAACAAATTAAACAACATACTCGTTTTTTTTGTTTTTTTTGTTTTTTTTTAGCTGAGCCTTCCTGCCACCTGTTGGCAGCTCAGCGGCAGCTCAGCTTGGGCATTGAACTGCTGTTGCTCAGAGCTCAGGTCACACTCTTGAGCGAGCTCTTAACCAACTGAGCCACTTGGTGGGCCCTAACAATACACTCTTGAATAACTGCTAGATAAAAAAAAAAAAAAAAGCCACAGGGAAATTAGAAATAAATTGGAGACAAATGAAAATAAAAACAGAATATACCAAAACTTATTCAGCAAAAGCAGTTCCAAGTGAGAATTTTAGAGCTATTAATTTTTACATTGAAAAACAAGATCTAAAATCAACAACCTAACTTTATACCTCAAGAAACTAGAGAAAGAATATTCTAAACCCAAAGCTAGCCAAAGGAAGGAAATAATAAAATTACAGCAGATATAAATGAAATAGAGAACAGAAAAAAATAATAGGAAAAGAAATCAATGAAACTAATCAAACTTTTTTTGAAAAGAACTACAAAATTGATGTGCGTAGGTTATATGTGCATAGGTTATATACAAATACTGTGCAATTTTATATAAGGGACTTGAGCATCCACAAATTTTGGTATCCAAAGGGAATCCTGGAACCAATCCCCCAAGGATACCGAGGAATGACTATACTCATTAGGTTCAAGGAAATGATGCGGTTAAATTTTTCAGCAGTGAATTAGAAATGGATAGATATAATAGCAAATATTTGAACTCACTGGGTAACACAACAATAGGGTATACCATCAGGTGAGGAAGAATGAGGAGAAAATTACTGAACAGAAAGAGATACCAGAAGAAAAAAAATCCATAAATCCATAATGGTGCATGAAGAGACAAATGGATAGAAAACCTAAAACAGAAGGTAGAAAACACAGAGGGTAGAGTAAGAGTCTAACAAGTAATAACATTTGTGTATTTGGAATCCCAGATAGAAAGGAAAGAAAAAAATGGTGAAAAGCAATATTTGAAAAGATACTGGCTGAGAGTACCTCAAAACTAATAAAACCACAGATTCTAGAATCCCTCACAAATTCAACCAGAGAAGTACTTAATGAACTTTCTAAGGAAAAGCAAACATACTTTTTGAAATATTATCTGTAGCGTTGAAATAATACCACTTCATAGGATTATTTAAAAATCATATGTGGTAACATTATGGCCACGATATAGAAATTGTGATCTCACGTGTTATTTTAATGATAATTCTAAGTTCTTTTATTTACTAAGAGCTAAAAATCCTGTAAAAACCTTTTTACAACAATCAGTCTTGAAAACGTTAGGTTAAAAAGACCCTCTATAATTAATACATTTAACTCATATAACAGATACTTGTCACAATATATGAGTTATAATTTATTAATTATTTTCCCACTTAGCCTTTATAGTTTTTAAGTGTAATATTTATCAATCTTGAGAAGTTGGAACAATTTGGCATTACTGGAGCCAACTGAGTTTTTTTCTGGCATCAAGGAAGAAGTGTAGAAGAAAATCAGCAAACCAAATCTATAACTGGAATTCAATCGTCCTTAAGTGACTGTGATATATGATCGATAATTGTTTATATGCTTGTGAAGATAAAGGTCATGAAATTTCCAGGGTTTATGTGACTTCCAAATAAGTTTTTTTAAAAAAATATCTGTATCCTATTTTTAAAACTGCTATTAGATAATTACTAAATGTTTATAATTCCAGGGAGCTGGGAAAGCAGAAAACTTGAAACTAGCTCATAAACATTTTAATGACCCAATAAGAGTTATTTTCACCTACCGATATTGATCAAACTCCAGAAGAGGAGATGGATTCAGCCAAGTTTGCTATCCTCACATGACCTCTCTTGGCTGTTTATCTTTTTTGCCCTCTGCTGAAGTTCAAATCTAGATTTCCATGCTAAAATAGCATAATTTACTAAGTGAATTAAAGGAACTGGCTTCTAAAGCCAAATGATCAAGGAAGCACCAAAAACATTTTGTTTTTTGGGATGTTCACTTCTAAATTATTTATTTATTTATTTATTTATTTATTTATTTATTTTTAAGATTTTATTGGGAAATTGGGGGAGGGGAACAGTGTTGGGGAATCAGGGAAGGGGAATAGACAAGTAGCTGTCTTTTTGTTCTTCAGTCTAGTTGCAGAGGACATTGCTTCACTGGCTCATGTTGGTATCATCATTGGGCTCTTCCCCGATGAGGCAGATCGGTCGCCGGCCTCTGGATGGTCGCTCATCGCGGCTATTGGCCGCTCATGCTGGCTGCCGGCCACTCACTGTAGCCTATGGCAGCCCACTGCAGCAGGGGCTGCAGCCTACTCCGTCACCGGGGCTCGCACAGCCCAGCTCCAGGTGGAGCTGTTGTTAGCTGTAGAGGGCAGTGTAACTGGCCCTCATATGTGGGATCCGAACCCGGGCCGCTGGCATCCCCAAACCTGCTCTTAATCAATGCGCCACTCGGCCGGCCCCTAAATTATTAAATATATGTATTTAGGTCACGGATTCTTCTGCCACTGGAAAACAGCCTATCCATAGTTCCACTGTCATAGCAGCCTCCATTCAGTACAGTGGGAGATGATTTTCTTTTCACATCAGATTTCATGAGTAATATTTTTAGTTGGGGCCAAGTTTTCTATGATGAAACACAATAACCTTGAAAGTATACAACTATAACTATAAAAAATTAACAATAAATTTTGAACCAAAGTTCAAATACATTTTTAATTAATTTGTTTACTAAACATGTATTCAGTGATCAACTATAGAGAGACAGCACCAAAGGTAAAAGATGAAAAGATAGAGAGCTAACTTGAAGAAGGTTATAATTCAGAAGTGGGCATTCATATAATCCACAATTATGGAATTGTTCAATAGCTACTGAGATGCACAATGTTTGCATATTATGGAACATAGGTACAGGAACTTCTAAGTGTTCTTGAGGAAATCAGCAAAGGTGTCGGAGAGGTATGCCAGAGTTGGGAGAGAGGAAAGAAACAAAAGACAATGGGCCGGCATTCTAGTCTGTTGGAAAAGCTTGTGCAAGTGAATTACGACATGAAAAATCATGGTGGATCCTAGAAATTACAATATTTGATGTTGGAAAACCATAAAAAACTGACAAGAGGGAAGAAGGAAATGAGATTAAGTAGGCAGGGTCTCGATCATGAAGGAGTTGAAATTTCACCCAATAGGCCAGTAGTTTTCAAAAGAAACACTGATTTTCAAACACCCCCACAGGGTCCCAGTGGAGACCAAGGAGACAGGGTTCCAAGTCAGTTCTCTTCAAGTAAACCAATTTCATTTTATCCATTTTATATACTGAGGATTTAGGCAACATTTTATTGAAAATCACTGTTATAGGCAATGGGAGTTACCAAGGAATGTTATCCAGGTTTTCTCAAGAATTAAATTAATATATTGATATATTTCACAAAATCAGTTTGAAATTGTTTCAATGTATTCCTATTTTGAAAAGACAAGGCAAAATAAAAGTAAACAGAGACAGGAATCCAGAAGATCACTGAGGGCACCATCTGAATTCTAATAAATAGTACAGCAGCCCTTGAATGTTTTATTATAATGTTGATAAGATGCCTTAAGAATTTAACTTTTGTTTATATCAATTAGCCTGCATTAAAATTGATTTTATTATACATCATCTCTGCTTAAACTTGCAGAACCTATTGACAATGTTAAGTGAGGACTTACTCTATTTGACTGTTGGATCATCTATAAGTGTTTGGCAGCATAATTTGTATGGCATGTGTAATCCTTTTCCTCTTAAAATTGCCATGTCTTGTTTGACAGTTACAGATATAAATGATTGCTTGGTTTTAATGAATACATTTACATCTCATAATTCTTCTTAAATATACTTCAACATATTGGAAGAATAAAGAAGTTACTGGTAGCAGAACTCCTTGCCTTTAGAAGTATGAATCAATAATTTTGAATTCCAAAGACTGCATAAAACTTATTGGCATTATTTCTAATGAAACTGAATTCTTGTTTAAACAACAACAAAAAACCATTATGTGGGGTTAGCATTAATCATTTAACAGAGTTAATAGGGAGAGATAGTAATGGCTCATCCCAGCTTTCTATACCATAAACTCTCTATTTGTTAAAACTTAATTGGTATAGGGCCAGCTGAATGGCGCAGTGGTTAAGCGCTGGCCTGGGAAGCCAGCAGCCCCGGTTCAGTCCCACACCTGCGGGTCAGTGACACTGCCCTCAAAAAAAAAAAAAAAAAAACTTAATTGGTATGAAAATGACTCTTGAAACCATCTAAACTAATTAATTTTTTTTCTAAAATATTCTTTGTTTTACAATATGGTTCCCAGAACGGTTCACACTTGGTTATTTTGAGAAGTCGTAATATTTATAAAAATCTGCATATAAACCTCAAAATTCATTCTGCTGCTATTGATGAAAATGTGGAAACAAGAACAACAGCACCACATGGCAGGCTGTCTAGACAAGAATGCTCAGGGCCATGACTGAGATGATTTATTATTTGCTGAGGGCCAACAGAACGCTTAGCATGAGGCAAGACATCCAGAGAATAGGATCCCAGCCATTGGATTCACAATTTAAGCCAGACATAAAAACACCCACACCATAAATCACAACAGCTAAGAAAATGGTGTGAATTTCCCAGGCATAACTTTTGGTGTTGATTTACTTTCTTAGCAATAAAAATTAAGAGATACCAGAAATAATCATCATAAAGATTGTCAATGCATGTTATTAATCCAGTCCAGAATTAGCCGCTGACTGAATTTTAAAGCAGATTTTTGACATTTAGCAATCATGGGAATGCATATTTTTATCAGCAGCATTTATAAAAAACTTTATTGCATGATGTAATGAAAAGCAAGTTATGCCTGGTGTCCTATTTTTCTTGCCTTCATGATCACTGGTCTTGTTTGATGAATAGGGATAGTAAGTCAGTAAAGATGAATTTCCCCTGCTTTTTTTTTCTCTTAGGGTAAATTGTTATATGTAATCATATGGACATAAATGTCATCCTGGCTCAAGAAACCAAAAAAAACAAGAACCTCAAATATTTTTCATGTTGTCACTTTTCCAAAGAATGCTAAGTCTTGATAAATAGTCTGCTTTTAGGAACTTACACTAGGGTACAACACACAAATGTTCTGTCTTTCCCTGCTGTAGAAATTAGGTGGTGTGTAGCCTTTGACTAATATATGCATTCTCAGCTGTGAAATAGGGGTAATGCACAGAGTTGTCCTGAGAATGAAATTAGCTAACATATGTAAATTCAAACAACAGGGACTTTGGTAAACACTCAATAACTGTGAGCAAATATTATTGTTATCTAGCACCACATTTATTTAGACAATATAATAATTATCAAGTTTCCACACTGTCCAAATTTATCATACTACTAGAAAAATGTAATGAAAAATAGCTTTAATAGATGACATATTTTAGAATTATCTACAATGGAACTCCAAGGAAAGGGAAGTATTTGTTTCATTTATGTATTTAGAAAAATGAAGCATGAGAATTAGGGGGAATGAGAGGCATTTCTGTCATTTAGGAGCCATTTAATAAAAAGGGCATAGCTGTTGAGAAGAAGTGAATGCAGGTTTTCTGGGTCTAGAAGTTTATACAATTTGAGATCCTCTTTAAGGTAATATGTATATTTGATACAAAATTAAGTACTGTGATTTTGATGGGATCCATGGACATGAACATCACAGCAACATAAATTTCATTAGCTCCATGGTGGATATGCCCCTGCTGAGAAGGTAAACTTTAGAGCCCTCTGATATATCAAAGGGTAGACATGAGAAATAGGACTAGGGTTAATTCCTTGAAAGTGACTTGTGGGGACGGCCGAGTGGCGCGGTGGTTAGGCGCTGGCTCAGGTCCCACATATGAGGGCCAGTGACACTGCCCTCAAAAGAAAGATAGTGAGTTGTGGAAACCAATTAACATGAAAACTCTTTTACCCAGGTAACTGTAGGAACCAAAAAGACCCATCTGTATGTCGAGAGGGTGTAGCGTGGCTACACGCACACACAGAACAAGTCTGATTAGGATCATACTCTATAAAAGGTGTTTTTACCTGGTTCTGTCCACCAACAGGGCCAGTACCAAGACGAGGATCAAAGTAGGGTGTAGACAGTCCAGATACACAGAATAATCCCTGCCCAGGCTGTTAACACTGGAGTTTGTGTGGATTACAAAGGGATTTGTTTGGAGTATACTTTTTTCATACAAAAAAAAGAAAAAAAACTTATTGGGAATTCACTATGTTCCAGGCACTGGGGATAGAACAGTAACAGAAGAGATTAAACAAACAAACAAAACAAATAGGGCAAACAAAAAACTTTATGATGCTTACTGTCTTCTCAGAGAAAATAAATAACACAAATAAGTAAAATGTATAGCATATTCAAAGGTGGCATGTGCTATGGAAAAGTAGGGAAAGAGGATAGGAAGGGCTGAGGGACTGAAGGGGTGCAATTTTCAAGATCCAGGCTAGGCATCCCTGCGAACATGATATTGGAATAAATGTCCTGAAGGAGGAAAGACTTAAGATGGCAAGCCAAGTGGATATCTGACCAACAGGCATTCCAGGAAGAGAGAATGTCAATTTCAAATTGCTTAGCACAGTGCCTGGCATACAGAAGGCATTCCACAATAGGGATCTGGTGAAAAAGAAAAGTGGGTTGGGATAATCAAGATGAGTTTTAAGGGGTGATGTGGGTAGGAGAGCCATTTGTTCCCCCTGTGGCAATGGAGACCCTGAACAAAGGACAGAAGAGTAAATGTTTCCATCATGGAGGTTATATGGTTTTACAGCACCAGGTGCCACCATAGCCACTCAAGTCCGCTGTAGCGTTTACTTGGGACGATCCCAGAGCCCTTGGTCATGTTCTGCACACTCAGTATGGCTTTGACTTTGTCCTCTTCAGTACCAAACTCGGCCTCAACAGTGAACTCCTTTACCTCCCCCACTCCCAGCAGTTCTGAGAGCCCATGAGCTCTGATATGGTTCCTGCCAGTCACTTAGTTTCAACTCAATTACTTCACAAGGCTAGTCCTACAAGGTCCACAAGAATGGCGCTGCCATTTTATAATGCCAATTAGCATAAACCTGTGTACACTACCAGTCTATATCCTACCAAGATAACTATAGCACTTATTTTTTTCATAATATCAAGTAAAAGTCACAAAGTAGATTCTATAGTCAACTAAGTGCATTGAATCAGGAAGAGAACATTGTTTGTAATTACTTACACATTCACCTTCTGTATTCACAAGGAAGAGAACACAATTCAGAGAAAAGTCCAACAGGTTACTTCACGCACATTACAATAGCATACTAAACTTCTTCTTACATTTGTTGAGTTACAGTTAATTTTCATTGGCTCACATAAACACTCAAGCCTGTAAAATTTAGTAGTGTGAACAGAGCCAGGCTAAAAGTGGACTGGAAAGAATTTGCTTATATATACAACTATAATAATTTGAGAGGCTGTAATGAGCTATGGGTTAGCCTATCATTTATTCGTGCATCACACTGTGATGCTTTTCTGAAGCCATCCTAGAGACATCCATTCTTATGCTTCCCTGGCACAGATCTGAGCAGTATGTAATTTATGGAGTACTTACTATGTGCCAGGTCCTAAAGGAAGGGTGCCACGTACCTCATTTACAATCACCAGTACCCTGGGGGTGAAGGTAATATTATCCCTACTTTACACTTATGAAAATTTAAGCTCAGATAAGGCAAGTAACTTGTTCAAGGTCACACAGCTTTTAAGTACCCAAACAAGGATTAAACCACACAGCTATGGGAGGCTAGAGCTTAAGATTTTAACTATATGTTCCACATTCCCAACTGCTAATCCTGACAGAAGAGCAGGATCAGGCAGGAGGCTGAAGGTAATAAGCAACTTCCCAAGATGCCTTGCAGGGACAGGCAATTTTATTTGTCTCCTCCATTCCCGCTCCATTGTGGAAACCAGATTTTATTTGGGGTGGGAATGTACCTAGTTCAATCATTTTTCATCTTGCCTTGCAGCTAGAACTGGCCACATGACACATGGCCCATAATACGTAGATTAAGTTCCTCTAGGAAGTTCTGGGAAAGGTTGTGTTTCCAAACCTTCCCAGAAGGAAATAAGGGACAAGCTTGACCAGAACCTTCCCTCCTCCTTTCTTCCTGCCCCGAATGTGGACAAAAGGCTGGTAGAACTTGGAGCTGCCGTCTTAAAACCATTAAGGGAAAATCTGAGAAAACAAAAACTGGAAAAACCCCATCTTCATCTTGGCGATGAAGCTGAACTACTGAATCACCATCATATCACCTACTCTTAAAGATATATTTTCTTTCTATAACAAAATGTCTATTTATTTACACTATGTTGGCTGGATGCTGTTACTTGTAGACACACTGGCAGCTGACACAGGCCATTAGAGCACAACTTTATCCCAGGGTCATTGCTTCTCTATCTGATCCACTTTTCTATCCCCAGCACTTAGCATCAACCAAAGATTTAAATGTTGCACAATTATAGACTCAAGGTTGAGCTAGGTACTTTGAGGTCAGCTGTTTCCTTACTCCATTTAACTGGAATGTTTTCCTTTCTATCATTTGTTCACTCTCTTTTGTTTTCTGCGTATATGTCGATTTCCTCCACTAAATTTTATATTCCTTCCAGGACACAGAAGTGTTCTGCATATACTAGGAATTGATAAATTCTTGTAAAATAAAATACAATAAACCAAAGGGTAATTTGAACACTGAGAGACATTTTTGGGAGCTTTTGCTATCTCTTTAGTGTTCAACACTAGCTTTCAGGCTGAAGGTCTATTTTTCTTAAGTAATAAAAGTACATGTACAAGCTCTATCAAATTGTAGTCAATATCATCCAGTGGCTGACTAATATTAAAAACCATGTAATGATCCCTAGTCTATTGCTATCTTCCCTCAATTCTCATATAAATAAGTAAATCAAGGAATATGTTTGAACTGGTTTTATGTGTGTTCCAATGAAAGAAGGATCATTCTCTGATGTAATATTTTCAAGATAACAAGGGGAGACAACTAATAAATTCAGTCTAGTGAAAAGAGACATTCCTAAAGTTACTGGAGCTGTCATTCTGAACTCATCCATCTACATCTGTCCTTGTGACATCAATAGAGACATGAAATCCCCTGAAATATTGAAATGATCATCAGGGGTATGTTGTATTATAACTTACAGCCATGATACTCAAAACATGGTCCCCAGATCAGCATCATCAGTAGCATCTGGGAACCTGTAAGAAACTAAAATCCTCAGACCCCAGAAATTTGTGCTTGAACAAACCCTTTGGGTGATTATGATAGTGCTAGCATTTGAGAACCATTACTTTTTACTAGATTAAAACAATGATAGGAGGGAATAATTGAAGTGTCTGGGAAGAATCTGGGGAGACAGAGAGAAGAAGTGAGAAGGGAGAAGGTAAGTATGATAGCAGATTGCTATTATGGGATGCTATTTAATAATTGCCCCCCATACCACCTTAACAGAATTTTCTGTAGAATCTATAAAAGATATGACAAGGTTATTGTGAATGGCTTTCTTGAGAAATTGATGCAATTGGTGTGTGAGTGTGTGTGTGTGTGTGTGTGTGTGTGTGTGTGTTTGTGTAGAAACTTGTAAAGGAGCTGAGCTCTGGGTACAAGTTGACAGAGGGGAACGATAAATTGCACTATCAAATAGAAGGGGCAGGGAAGGTCCCACAGGCATCTGAATCACACATGGAATTCCCCTAAAGAAGTTCTCCTGATGACATTTGACACAGAATCTTGGTTTGTTGTAAATACTTATCTTTTCCTGTCGATCTTCCACCCTGACACCACCACATAAGTGCACACTCCCCCCTCCACACATTAACACACAGATGCTCCTAGATGTAGGGAAATATCCATATTGCTTCAGAATTTCTTTAATGGGACACTTTTATCAATTTCACTTCTTGTTATCGGGTCTTGATGTCATAGCCTGATGTTGTTTTTTTCTCCCTGCTCACCCATCAGATTCCAGGTTCTTCTTGGAAATGGATTTCCTGTTATCTTTGGGGAAACTTTGGAGGGAAATATCCTTTAAAAACAGTTACTGAAATTGTTCTTCAAAATTGTTGTCATTGATTTGTAATTTTAACTTCCCAACTTACGTGTAATTTCTACTCTCGCATTGATTTGTAATTGTCTTCATCGAACTTGTGAGCTCCTTTATTTAAGAGACTTGATGTTATTCATCTTTGTACTCCCAATGACTAGCAACAGTACCTGACACACAGTAAATGCTCAATAAATGTCTGATGAATAAATTAATGGTATTCCTAACAGATATGAACGATTTCAGGGCCTCAGCTTCTCCCCCTCTACTCCTGCCCTGGAGCCTTCCCTTTGTTCTCTGATCCACTCCCTGCCCCCTCCACACCCTTGTACTCTGACTCCTTGCTGGGTATGACTAATGCATAACTGTGACAGGAGACTGGGCGGGGGGTGGGGGGTGGGGTGGGGGTGGTGGACACATTGAATTGGTTGTGTCCCTTGACCTAAGGTCACTGATCCTCTTAAGGTGGCTTTCTCCATGATCTTCATCCCCATTCTAGTAACTTCTTTCCCTCATTACTTTAGGATAAAGAATGGTAATAGTTATGCTGACCCTAGCCAGGTTGACTGTGCCAGCTTTTGTGGTTCCTCTACACCCTGTCCACACCCATGTAAGTAGACCCATTATTAAACTATCCTCAAATTATTCTAATCTGAATATGCCATCTGTTTACTGTTGGAACACTGACTCATATGACTGCCAAATATAAAAATATTAGAAAACCTTATATACCTTTAAATATTCACCAACAACTGGGTTTCTCTCCATACATGTAATTGTTACATAAATATGCTACTTTAAATATGTGGTGAGTATGTCATTTTACATTGGGGAAGTTTGTAAAACTTATGCCTGTTAGTCTCCTGTAGAGGCAGTGCAGAGGGGCCTGAGCCAATCTGTATCTATCTGTAAAATGCTCCAGTAGAGCCAGCATTCCTGCAAATAACAGCATCCAAACAAAGGATTTCAGAGAATGCGCAAATATACATATAAAACACATTCCACTTGGTTTTTACAGGTATAATATAAGTTTTCTTGTGAGTATAATATCCTTCACATTGATTGGTTAGGATATTTACATTCTAAACCGTTCTTTTCAGCAACAAAACCACTTGTGGAACTTTAGAAAATATATTTTGTAATATATATGTTTTAAAAAGCCCATCAGAGGTTCCGATTGGAACTTTGGGTACAGCCCCTGTACATATTACAGTGATATAGGGTTAGTATTAAATATTTTTACCTGTTTAATTTTTGTAGATGTAGTACCACAGTATGATTTTTTTTTTTTTTTTTTGAGGGCAGTGTCACTGGCCCTCATATGTGAGACCCAAACCGGGCCACTGGCTTCCCAAGCCAGCCAGCACTTAACCACTGCGCCACTCGGCCGGCCCCCACAGTATGAATTTTAAATGGTCCACATTCTTGTCTTCTCATCCAAGAGAAATGGTGAAGGTATCAGAGGCCCTCGCTTATATTGCTCCGCTGCTGCCATGAGCTGGTTGCTAATTTCTCTGCACCTTGCCGTTCTCATCAAATGAAAGAATAGAAATAAATGATCTCCAGTGCCTTTTCCAAATCTGTGTGTTTTTTTACCCTGGTGTCATTAGAAAAAAAAAGGAGGCGATACATTTCTTTTCAAATCTCTGTCTTCATAAGTACACACTAACTGAATATAACCCCAAATGATTTGAAGCCCTATGTACATTATTTAACAGGTAAGAAAAATTCAATCACACCTCTCTACCAATTCTATAAATTCAAGCCTATAACTTGTTCTTCATTCACTGTTATCACCATTAGTTATCACTAATTTAACGTCTGTGAGCCTTAATTGGCCTATGACACCCAGACACATTCCTTACAATCTCACAATCAAAGTGCATCAGCAAGTCACTCCACACTGCCTCCCTTCTTTTGTGATTTAAACCTGCAGAAGACCTTTCTCAGTTCCTTCAATCTCAGTCCTCATGAACAACTTTACATTTCTTATTTGGAACTTTTATGTTAAAGTTATATTTTAAAACATACCCAAGATTAGTCCTTTTTATTGTGACTACTGCTTGCTCCTTCAAGCTCCCCTGGCTAGAATTATCTCCTCAATGTCACCTTCAATAATTATATGACCTCAGTCACTCTTCCCTCACTTGTACTTATTCATGCAACAAACATGTCTTGAGCACCTATTCAGCGGTAGTACTCTGCCCATTACCTACAAGTGCTTTATGTCCTTTCACGCATGGATATTACATCTTGACAATTTCATCACCATTCATTGCTCAATTGGATAACTATCTTCTTGTGCTTGCTTGCATCGGAACAAACGTAGGCCCGTGAAGAAACGCAATTGCTTGCTGTAGTACAGTCATGACACCAGCTGTCAGAGGCACACTGTTTGCTCCTTGCAGGTATTCCAGGCTTTCAAAACTCTCCTGGCACAAGCCCAGGCACTAGTGGGTGCTGTGCTATGCAGTGAGATCCTCTTGGTATGATGAAGGACTCGTTCCCCTGCTACGGAGAGTGCCGCCGTAGACAGCCTCCTTCAAATAGTGCCTCAACTGAAGAGTCCAAGTAAAGTTCCCTTGGAGGATGGCCTATATGCAAAGGCTGTTTGCATTAAACTAGAAAGCCCTGTCTCTCTCATCTCAGCTCAGGGGGGCTGTGAAGCATCCTGTAGAGCTTCCCATAGGGTTGACTGAGGCTTCTATTGAAACTACTTTGAAGCCTGATTCTTTCCTTCACCCAGTCCTGCTTCCTTACTTCTCTCCACAAGCATTGATTCTAAGAGCATTCTGTGAAATCCTCCTGCATGCTGATCTCTGTATGAGAGTTTGTCGTACTTAACGGATTAGGAAAGGTTCCCACCATTAGAAGAGTAGGAATATAGAGGGAAAGCTCACCCATAGCAGACCACATCTCAGTTTTCCACCTTCATTTTAGCTTTTTGGAAAAAAAAGGGAATGGGATGCAGAGACCGTATGTTAAGTAACTGAGCAAACTGGTTCAGCAAAGTGCCTGTACTTTTCTAGTCATAGTCCATTCTGTAAGGCCTACCTTTAGTGAGTAAGAATAACTGTTAATTGAGTAACTATTAAGTTCTAGGCATTTTATTCACATTATTTCATTCTGTCTTTACAGTTATTCCAAAAAAGGCTAACATGCTCAAAGAGTTCAGGTAATTTTCCAAATATCACACCATTAATAAGTTTGTTAGAAACAATAGGACTTGGAATCCTGCAAAGGATAAAGAGATGTGAAGTTTTCAGCTCTTAAAAAAAGAGGCAAAAATTTTCTTCTATTTCTCCTTTCTGCATGACTCTAAAACATTACCGCTTTCTGACTGTGTTAGTATTGGTATATTTCAAGTAATTTTGTGAAATACAAGGTTTTGGCAATTAAGAAAAAAATAAAAGAAGGCATCAAATTATACTTTTCCCCAGATCAACATAACATTTCTCAGGCTCATGTTGTCCAAGACCACCCCTCAAATAAGCTATTTCAACTCCTGCGAGGGCCTGATTAATTCACAGCCCAGAGAAGTGTGTGCAGTCCCAGAAAACTGTGTCCAGAGACTGTGGAATTGCGTTTTTGTTAGCTGATCTGAAATTTTCTGAGCCTTTTACAAGACTTGAAACTTTCAAAGTGAATTTATACATGTTTATAACAGCCAGAAAAATCAAAGCAAAAGGGACCAAAGAGACCTCTGGAGTGAAGGTTTCTTTCTCATGTGGACAGTTTAATAGCTTCATGTGAAAGAACACCATGCTATTAAAGATAGAATGTTTGGAGGGCCTGTTTCACCCATAAAGCAGTGAATTTCCTGCGAGTATTGTACTATGTTGCCATTGGCTCATCACCATTGTAAAGCTGCTTTTGGAATCATGCAAAACTGCCTCTCTGTGATTACTCTTGAGCAAAGATTACATTCAGCAAATTTTAAAAAGGGACAATAGGTCATGGGCTCTTGAAAAAATATACCATTTCCCTAGACAAGTCTCTATCCTAGTGCTGTTTATGTCTGAAATAACTCCGGGACGTTTTGTCATTTTTTTTTTTTTTTAAACTTCCTGCCAGGCTCTTTGTCAGAGAAAATTAAATACCTGTCCTGCAATCTTTATATCCTGCAATCTTTATATCCTGACACTAACTAAAGTGTCAGAAAATGTTTCAAAAATCATGAAATACTAATACTAGGAATTTTTATATTCTCACACATTTCTTTCTAATGGTAATACTGAGTTTGTAAATGGCCTCGATTAAAATGGCTATAAATGATGACTAGTGATAGTGACCATTTATTAAACATATATTTACCCTCACTATGGGCTGGTTAATAATTTATACAATTGGTACATGCATTTTATCTCAACTGCCCAAAAAGGAGGTTTATAGAGGTTAAGTAAAAAGCAATAGAACTAAAATTTAGTCCATGCCTGACTCACTCCATGCTCTGATTTTAACCATTGAACTGTACAGTCTCTCCAGAATAAAGCTAGAAAACAAGTGGTGATCTCTTTCCTCTCTCCCTTCTCCATAAATATTATTTACAATCCTCTTAAAAGGAAAGAGAAGATATTTTGTCATCCAATAACTTTGAGAAAAGAGTAATGAACTTGATTCAATCTAGCAAAATTCTTGCACACATCAGGCTATTGTTTGTTGCCTTGTGATCTTATTTGATAGATGATAGATAGATAGATAGATAGATAGATAGATAGATAGATAGTAGATAAATAGGTAAATAAGTATACACAAAAATATACATTACAATTATATATATAATATAAATTATATACACATATATGAAAAAGTACACAAAAAATTCTACTATAACAAAGAACATTCCATAAGCATTTATGAAGAAGACACAAAAATATTTTCAGTGGAGGGATTTGTATTTATTAAAGGAAATCTGCCATGGACATTCATGTTCTGTCAAAAGTTGAAAAGTATATATTTTTATTTCATTTTACGAATGAGGACATTGAGGATAACGTTAAGTATCTGGCACAAGACCACATGGGTATTAAAGTTAATTGTCTAAACTAAAGCACCCCCTCAGATTTTCAAGTTGTCAACTTTCTTATCATAATAACCTTACCATTTCCGGCTGATTTCCAACAGCTGTTTTTGTTATTGTCCTGAATGTTGTTTTCATTTCCTGCTCTCCATTTACATAGAGATATTTTCAGAATAATTCTGTCTTTCAGCCAAGATCAATTTGTCCTACTTTAATTCTCACCAAATGATACCACATAGGGTTGAACCTATTGCAATGGTTGCCAAACTTGGCTGACATTGAAATTACCTAGGAATCTGAAAAGAAACATTCATGTTGCATTCCCCTGCCCCTCCGCCAGACATTCTGATTTAATTGGTATAGGTTGTGATGGGAGAATCCAGGGGTTTTAAAGCTCCCATGTGATTCTAAATGTGGCAAAGTTTGACAAACTTGTTCTGTACATTTTTTCATCTTCTCTTAGGCTGAATCTCCAAAACTCCCAGCTCATGTCATTACACTATATTACTCACCACTCTCTCTTTATCCCAGTCATCTATGGACCTCGAGGGTCCCCTTCTCCTTCCTTGAAGATATTAGCAATGGTCACTCCAAAACAACTACTGCCATAATTCTTGTGGTTTCCATATCCAGGTAGATGATCTTTCCAATATCTTGTCCTTTCAGATTCTTGCCTCCTTCTTTGAATTGTGGTTGTCCCTAATTTAACTGCCTGTCACCTCTGGCAAAATCATACCCTACCTATGTTTTACCAATCATTTCAGCATTCCCCATGCTCAATTTCAAGTTCACCTCTCTCTAACTACCACATCCTATCTTTAAAGATAATCTATTTTTGTCTCTGAATCTAACAATTACTCAAGTTTATTTGGACCTACCTTTGCACCTCCAATTATTCTACCACCTCTTCACTGTCCTTTACCCACCTCATATTTTCACCTCCTCCTTATCCAGCTTAGTTTTTAGAATTCATCAGTATCATTGTTCCTTTATACACACTCTTACCCCTTTCTTCCTCCATAGTAGTCCTCTAGCAAAACTCCAAACCTGGCTAAATACCACTCTCTATTTGGTTTTCATATGTACCAAAGGAGAACAGAGTTGGGGAAAAGAAGAGCAGCTTACAACCATGCTGACTACGCTCACTTTAAAATGATGATGGTTAACCTCAAGTATCCTTTAGCGCTGCCAGGCAATTCTACTCATTTCCCAAATTCACTCACTCACCCATTTTCCCAACTCCTCACTCTGAGCCAGTGACCGAGATTCTTATTCTGCTGAAAAATATGTATGAAATGGCAAGATAACACTTACGTGAGTCCACCACAAAACCTGCCACATCATCTTTTTTGTGTTCATACACTTGATCTTCCCACCTGCTCCGTGGATGAAACTTCTGGGCTATTATGATCACCTCTTCTACTTACATACGAAATTCTACCTGTCTCACTTAAGCACCTCATTCAATAATGCTCCTCTTTTTTTTTAAAGAGATTGTTTCCATGAACACACAAACACACTGCTAGTAGTCTTACTTAAAAAAAAAAAATCCTCCCTTGACCCCATATCTCCTTCTGGCAACTGCTTCATTTCTGATTGACTTTCCCGAAAAACTTCTCACAAGAGTTCCCTATTGTCACTCTCTCCATTTGCTCTGAATATCCCATTATTTCTCTGATATCCCATTTTTCTCTTGAACCCATTTTAATTGGGCTATTGTCCTTATACTAAAACAGCTTTTTACATGAACCCTAATGACCTCCACATTTCCAAGTCTGAAGATCAAGTCTTAATCTTCCTCTTCAGCAACATTGAAGACAATGCATCACTACTCTCCTCAATCGTCATTGGGCTTCTAGAATACCACGTTCTTTTGGTTTCCTTTCTACCTTTCCAGTGGCATCCTTTCAGTCTCTTTATTGATTCTTCTTCACCATCTTACACATGACAGTTGGAATCCCTGGATTTGTACACATTGTTTTTTTATCTTTCTGCACTTCCTCCCAAGTCATCCCAGCCTCATGGCTTTTAATCTCTATGCCGAAATGATTTCCAGTGATTTGTCTTCAGCCCAGTTTTCTTCCATGAACTCATCTCAGATACCTTGCTGCCTACGCAACATGACCACTTGGATGCTAATAGTCATCTCAAAATCCATGTGTTCAAAAACGAACTCTTGGCAGCTGTGGGTGTCCGTCCATGAGTCCCACCTTGCTGCACCTGGACTCATGAGGGGACATGTCAGAAGAAGCTGATGAACAGAAGGAAGAAGAGGCAAAGATGTAAGTCAAGTGTCTTGAAACAGAATAGCAGCCATGTTTGTGAGATATGAGTTAACTGTCAGCTGCTACTCTAGGAATTGCTTCTGATGTCTTCACCTACTAAAAGTAGGGTTTCTTTTTTCTTTTTAAAAGAAATCTCTATTCCTGACTTGTTAAACTAAAAATAAAAGCTATGAAAAGGTACAAATAATAAATAAATAAATAACTCACTCTTGATTCTTTCTTACACAACTTGCTATTCCCCTAGTGGACCCTATCTTACAAAATTGCATCTTATTTCTTTCAGTTGCTTGGAATAAAAACCTTAGAGTCATTCTTGGCTGTCTTCTTTTCTCACATATCACATCCAATCCATCGGCAAATCCTGTTGGCTACTCTTTAAATAGTTATCTTACTGCTTATTACTTCCACCATCAACCTGGTCTGAGCCTATTATATCAGATGTCAACCAATTTTTGAGTAAAAGGCCAAACAGTAAATATTTTAGGCTTTGGGAGCCAATGGTCTCATTATTTAACTCTGCCATTTTAGTGCAAAAGCAACCATGGATAATATGCAAAGGAATGAGCATGGCTGTGTTCTAATAAAAGTGTATTTATACAAAAAGGATTGGGCCAAATTTGGTTTGTGAACCATAGTTTGTCAACATCTGCCTTATATGGTACTTGTTTCTTTCCTAAACTTGCTCTCTAGAATGTAAACTTCTTGTCAGCAAAGAATTCTCTGTTTAGTAGTAAATGGTCAATTAACATTTAAATAAATACTGAAAACTGCATAATTGTATTTCTTTTTCTTGTTGCATCTTTTTCTGTGATATTCTGCCATGAGTTGATCAGTACCAATGACAATATTTTTATCATTCAAGAGGTAATTCTGCATCTTTGGGTAGAAATTTCAGCAGTTTCTGCCATGGAAGTATATTGGTGAAAAAAAGAAAAAAAAAAAACTCCAAAGACAGATAGTGGTCATTGGTAGATTTTCTTTATAAAAATAAAGCATCAATTATTTGCATGTTTTGTGGTTAGGAACATCATTATTCTTTGGCATCTTTCAATTGCATTTTCTTAAAAAACAAAAATTGAATTGACTCTGAATCAAATTGAAAATAACCTAATCTATGTTTAAAGTTTTAAAATAAAGTAAAATTAAAATTACAGTAAAACCTTGGATTGTGAGTAACTTGGTTTGAGAGTATTCCGCAAGACGAGCAAACATTTCTAACACATTTTGACATGGTAAATGAGCAATGTTTTGCAATATGAATAGTTTGTTTCCAGAACAAATTATGCTCGCAAACCAAGGTATTACTGTATTTGCAATGGCAATCCATTTTTCTGAGGGAAGTTGTTTACCCTCTAAATAAGGATAACGGTCATTATTTCAGTTTCAAAAATCATAGACGATGCACATACACTCAGGCTCTCAAAGATACATCATGCCTGGGAATCTACATGAATCCTTCATATATAAATGTTTCCAGTGGAAGATTGCTCCAAATTCCAGCAGAACTCCACTGCCATGAAACTCTGAAGTTATTAGCTCAAAATAGAGGGTTAGCATATGATTCCCATATGTTTGGTTCCAAAGAGGTGTTCAAATTAAAGCATCAATATCTATAATTTACTCAAGTTTAATGTTTCACTAACATAAAATTTTTCAATTTTACAGCCTGTGCTGAAACTAAAACAAAATGTTTTCTTCCTGAAGTTATTTGATCTCGTCTTCTATGTGTTTCTAAATTATGTCTTAAAAGCATCCTCCTGGTGTTCTGATAAGAGTTGTTATGAGAAGATGTCAAGATTTTTTATTGAGGATTATTTTTATTCCTCATTGTCATAGAAAATGCAGGAAATTTTCAAAGACTATAATGAGTTCCCAAAATAATAAAATGCTACTGCCGTCAACACCTCCCAAGCATGCACAGCCACCATTAGTTAGATATTTCTGATTTGTTATTAGATTATTATTCTGATAAGAGCATAAAATAAGTATTAAGAAAAGTCCTTCTTATTAATAGGCAGTATTTGCTCCAAAATTGTTGATCAAAAGCCACATAAATAAATACATAGAATTATTCAAACTCATTGAATTTATTTCTCATCTCAAGCATTGTTCCCCGCAAACAGTTTTGGAAAATAAGGCTGCTCTTCTTGTACTTAATCTGAATATAAAAATTCTTTGTATATCAAGGCCTTGAATTATCACCTTTTCTAAAAACAAAAGTGCACTCAGTTTACAATACAGATCTAAAGGAAAATAAATGCATTTCTTTCAGATGTTTGTGAAACCAAACACAGACACTGTCATCCCAGGAGCAGAATTTATGGGAAAACAAGAGAAAAGATGGTTCTGGGATAGTTCAAATCCCAAAGGAAGAGAAAGACACATCTCACTTAGCAAGAATTCCCACCAGAAAGAAGAACACATGCATTTGAGACAACGAAAAACTGAATGGAACCCAAAAACAATAGACAGATAAGGAGGTTCAGATGAGTGAAAACTATTTTTTGTTATTTTTGATTACAGTGTTACAACTAGATCTTAGGGCATTTTCCCCATGATAAATTTTTAAACCTTATTCAAATATGAAAGTTGTTCAAGGTATTTACTTTAATGTTTTAATAAACATTGGCTTCATAGGGGCCCCAATGTGCAAGAAAGTCTCAGGATTAAAATAATTGCTTGAGATTTATTGATGAGAAAAAATTCATGTCAGTGTTCTAAGTAAACATAGCAGATGAGTAAAGTAAGAGCTGTGAGAGCTAACGTCTCTTCATAAAATACCCTTTGTAGGTAAAAGGCACTACCAGTTGAACACCTTTCTTCTTGTACACTTGGATTAGGGTGAAGCCTTGCGGCTAGTTATTTTACAACATGGGAGGAGTGTTAGTAAGACTTCAAGGAAAGAACATACTGAATGCAATAAAATGTTTTGTTGGTACATCTCAAATAATACTAAGGCTTAGTGCAATTCTATGCAAAATCCCAAACAGATATTTTTAACTTGGCAAATAATTCTAAACTTCTGTTAAGATCAAATGGGCAAGAAAAACAATGAATTTTTATAAAGAATAAAATAGTAATATGAGGATTTTATCTTACCAGATGTTAAAATTTCTTATAAAGCTGTAATAATTAAAACTGCAGACCTAGAACAAGAAAGAATAGGTCAATGGAATTTTATAGCCCAAAAATACATAGTTATAGAAGAAATTGGTGTACACATGTGTGATCAGTAAGAAAATATGTAATCAGAAGAAAATTCACAATAAGTAAGAAAATGTATAATAAATAGGATAAAATATAATTTAATAAATGATTTTGGGAAATTGATCAATTATTTGAGAGAAAAAACAAGTACTTTCAATTGCATTATAAAGTTAAATATTAAAAATTTAAAGCAGAAAAATCAAAGTGAGGAGAAAATGTAAATAAATATTTTTGATGCTTTATATGGAAAAAACTCAGAAAAAAATTTATTAAATTCAATTATTTGCAAGTACTATCAAGAAATGCCATCAAAATTAAAAGGCAAACATTAAAATGGAAAAATATTTACAACACATATGGATTCACATAATAACCTTAATATATAATGAGTTCGAACACCACACACCAATACAATTGGTGAAGAATCACAAATAAGCAGTTCACAAAAAGATGAATCTAAATATATATTAAACATTAAGAAATTGATAATTTCCCTCATAAGCAAACAGTGTAATTAAAAATAATATAAAAACCTGGCTTATAAAATTAAAATATATTTTATTATTATTATGTTTAATGGTAATAACCAGAGCTACAAAAAGGCTGTTGGAATTATAAATTGGTAAATATTTTCTGGAAGAAAGATATACAGGTTTTATCAAAATATTTTTAAAAATAAAATCAAAACTGAAACAACTTAAATGTTCAGCAACAGGTAAATGATTAAGTAAAGAATGGTTAGCAAGACTATGCGTTTGAATAATATAACAGAAAATTCATGGTGGGTTATTAAAAAAACTATCAAAACAATATATAATATTATCCCAGCTTATTCACACATACATTTTCACAGAAAAGAAAAAAGCTACAACAAAATAGACAAATATATTACTTGCAATTTTTAAAAACATTTTCAGATTTGCTTCGTTATTTTGGTATTGCCCAGAATAGCCAAAAGGAGTATGTATTATTTTGTTAGAAATTATTATTTAAAGTAACACATGTTTGCAGCTACCAGGCTTATATCTGGACTTCAGGAGAATTATATGAGATAGTCCCTGTCTTTAAGAAGCTTATAGTTTCACCATACAAGCTAATACATAAAAGAAAATTTAAAAATGCATGACAAGTTATGTTCAAATGTCAAAATAGGGAATAATTTGTATTTTTGTAATTCAGAGGCTTTGTGGAGTATAGCAGTCAAGGAAGGGTGCCAGGGCTTGGTCCTGAAGGAAGATAGAATTTGTCTAATGAGAAAAGTGATAAAAACTTGAGAAGAAACAGTCAGGACTGGACATGACATGTCCAAGAGGCGGTGATGACATATGCCTGACAATATACTTCATATTCTCTATCCTTTTAAAGTTGGTTATTTTAAAGTTGGAAGGTATCTGGGAAACCAATAAATATACTCCTGACATAACAAAAAGAAGATTTGGAAACTTTCATTTTCTAACAGAGATTCTGTAATGGCCCGTTTCTTTGAGAAAGAGGCAAATCTCATCTTACAAACTGACAAATAAGTTATTCAAATGTACAAGCATCCTAAAATTTTTTTCACAATTATGAACGGCAACAAGTCTGGCAACGTGAGTGCATCTAAATTCCTTAGAGACGGATGGAACTATCCACGACTAAAAAAATGGCTGTGGTGAGCAGGACTCGTATATGTGCCATGCAGGAAACACAGAACTTTCCCATGACCTAGAGAGACTCTGTAAAATGACCACAGATGGTTTATACCAAAAAAGCTGGAAAAAGTATATGAAGTCCTGTGAAAAGTCTTAGTTTTAAAAAAAAAAAGAAAGTAAGAGGAAACAAATAAATAAAAGGTCACCAGCAACCTCCAAATTAGAGGAGGTCTCTCTGAATCAGCCTGAGATTTTTAACATATGGGCTTTGTAGATCACAAAGGTCTGGATTGAAGATGAGAACCAAAGAAAGTTCCAAATCCCTGAGTTTTATTACCCCATTGTTACGCACTAGGGAGATTTATGGGAGCCTCTCCCATAAATGTTTTGAGTGTACTAAAGAAATGACTTGTTCTCACTGAACCTTTTTATAAAGGAGCAATGCAGTGTGCCAGGAAGAGCACTGAGTGAATGGCTGGTGACCAGAAAGCCAGTTATCCTGATAATTATCTTAGGGAAATGGCATCTCACACTTAACCTCACGAAGTTTTCACTTTCATTATCTGCAACATGAAGACAGTGAAAGCCGAACAGCACAACGAGTCCTAAGCAGGTCAAGAAGACTGACTGTTCAGTAGCGCCATTCTGAATGTTCAAATATAGGAGATTCCAGCTGAATTCATCACTTAAGTCCAAATAGTGTGGAGTACCCTATAGATCACCAGGGTATTTGGTGAAAGCCTATAGGTCTCTGGGATCATAGATTCTACACCCTAGGAGCTAGAAACCTTCTGGCATGCCTCCTTCATTTATAACGATGCCTGACATTAATTGAAAGCAATCTAACGTATGGCTTGAGGAAAACAGTACTTCATTTATAAATGTATAAGGTAAATCATAACTTGAAGTAATGATATCTCTACGAGACATATAATGTTTCACAGATGAAGACATTTGAGGTGTAAGAGAAACCAAGTCACTTCTCAGAGATCAGACAGCTAAGTGGCGGTTGAATGGAGGGCCGCCCATTCCAGGGCCATGCGCTTAGGCAGTTTGCTCTACCTCCTCCAATAGGAAGCATCTGAGACCCCGCTGGGGTTAACAATGGTGAATTACTTCAAAATAAGTGCTTGGAAAGATCTATCTAATATCATTAAATTAATTAATTAATTAATTAATTAATTAATACACTGAGTTGCCCATCAGAAAGACAGTATGGAAACTGAGACACACCAAATAACAATTTACTAGGAAAACCCACATTTTAATATTATTTTGAAATTTCACTGAGATGTTTTAAATGATTAAAGATGCAATTTCAACATATCAATGTTTGTTACTTTTATGCTAAATGTTGGTGTGGGAGCATCAATACAATGTTTCCCCTCACCGTTCGTTAATGAAAAAATAATGAATAATAGTTTCATGCAGAAGAAGATTTTAAGAGGCAGTGATTAAGGGAGCATACTCAAGAGTAGGCTGGCCTGAGATAAATTCTGGTCCCAAGACTTCCTGGCTATATGACACGTTGTCTTAGTCCTGCTGTGTCCTGAATGTCTAGTAAAGGGTCTGACACCTAATGAACTGGTAGCACATGTTTATTGAATTTTTAGCACTTAACTCATTTTTTCAGAAAATGGAGACTCTCTCTCTCTCTCTCTCTCTCTCTCTCACACACACACACACACACACACACACACACACACACGATCAAGACTTTTTTAAAGGATAGTGCAGCATACCATTTCTAATCTTATTTCTCTTTCTTGATCATTTTTGGGAATAGCTGCTTCTCCTAGGACAGCAAGATTTGTAGAAAAACATTATTTTATTTTAACCATAGGTTCAATAGGCACAAATAAGAAATTCATACAGAAATACCTCCAAGATAATTGTGGGTTTGGTTTCAGACCAGAGTAATAAAGTGAATATTGTAATAAAGTGATTCGTAATCCTTTTGCTGGTGGAGGGTGTTGCCTTCAATTTGTAAAAAAAATGCAACACTTGTGAAACACAACAAAAATGAGGTATGCTGGTATTTTGAAGTCTAAAATACCCAGTTTGTCTCTTTTGATCACATTGAATGAAATATATCTCACCACTTTGTGCTCCATTAACCTGTCAGACTAGAATGTCTTTGGGTGGCATTTATTTTTCTGAAAGAAGCAAAAAAAGTTAAAGAACTATTTGTTTGGTATCTCAGACAAGCTAAGAAACACAAAGTCCTTTCGCCAAAGCTCTGATGTCTGCTCCTCTGAGCACTGGCAGCATTCAATAAAAATTAAAAATCATACAAATAATTAAGAATGTATTTCAAAGCATCCATACCCACCAAAATAATAATTAATATAATGCCCCGAGGAATATGGAAGACAGGAAACGGGGAACAAAGTGGAAAGTTCTGTTTAGCAAAACATGCATTACCTTTAAAACTTTTGATTGTGTAGTTTAAATTTGTATTTTCTTTTGATCAAAAGTACAATTATAATTAGGCTATTCCATTCCCCTTAAACAACACAGGTTTATAGCCTTTGGTTGATATCCAAGCTTTACTACTAGTAAGCTGGGCAATTCAGCACAGATAATTTGACCTTCCTCAAACTTACTTTCCTCATGTTTAACTGAGACAGTTGGGATAGATAATTCCTAAAGACATTTTTAGATCTAACGCACTATGAATTATCTGGTTAATAACAAAAATGATATCTAGAAGATGAGCAGTATTATAAAGATTCATTTCATGTTTTAATCTGTTTCTTTAATAATAATGTTCAAAATTTATTGAACCAAATGCTTTTCTAATGTTTCATATATATATAAACACTTCCAATCCTTCTAACATCCCTGAGTGAGATAAGCACTCTTATGCTGATTTTATAAATGAGAAAACAAAAGCACAGTGATCACAAATCTAGTGGTCACGCAGTGTAGCTGGGATTCAAACACAGGCCATCTGGCTCATACCCCATATGTTGAAGCACTCTGCAATTCTGCTAGTGCGAATTTCCAAAACATTAGTCCTATTCCAGAGGGGGCAAGAACCCACCCCTGCCCATCTCAGCAGTGGGTAATGATTCCAGTAGTGCAGAATGTCATGTCTTCTTAGAAATGCTTTTTCTGGTAGAGAAAAGCATTTTGAAGTTTCAAGTTGACTTTTTCCCTCAGAGAAGTATATACATATCTTTAGCACCTCCCACTTTTAAAATATTTTCTCTAGTTTTTAAATCACATAGTCTGATTTCTGGGGTTTAAAAGTATTGCTGCCACGGTGAGCGACATCCAGAGGCCGGCGACCGATCTGCCTCATCTGGGAAGAGCGCAATGACGATACCAACATGGGCCAGTGAAGCAACATCCTCCGCAACTAGACTGAAGAACAAAAGGACAGCAACTTGTCTGTTCCCCTTCTCTGATTCCCCAACGCTGTTCCCCTCCCCCAATTCCCCAATAAAATCTTAAAAAAAAAAAAAGTATTGCTGATATATCAATATTTTGTTCTTTGTGTCAAGACCTGTACAAATGCCTCTGCATGGTTACCTCAATCCTATAGACGCCATTAGCAGATTTACTTAAAAATATGAGTATTGGTTCCTTAAAATGTAATTACTATTGTTCTGACCAAGGCTATCATAAAATATGGAATAAATGGAGAAAAATTGTGCAAACAGTAACTTAGGTGCGCCTGTAAGTGTGGTGTGAACGTGTGTTTGTGTGTTTGTATGTGTGTATGAGTGTCTAAATTTGAATTACTGAAGATAGTAGAAGTATGGCCTATTATCAACAGTTACTGAAAAAAAATAAATCGGTAAGGTTTTGGATATCTAAGTATGTTGACAAATGTATATGTACTTACTAAGGCAAATTCATAAGGTCTAATTCAGATTAAGTCAAAACGTGGTAAATTCATTCTGTGACAGAAAACATGGGCTTCTGCCATTCTAACCCACAGGACCAGGGTAATGTGAAGGAACAAGAATGGTGGTACTTCTCTGGGGGATAAACTCCACGTGGAAATTAGAGAGCTGCTTAATCTCTCTTTACCACCTCCACTGTGGTCAATGATTCTGCACCTGATGCTCCGAGGCCATGAATCATTAAAAGAAGAGGAACTTCAGCTGGTGATGTGGGGGGTCATGTGCCTCCATCCTACACTTCCTGAATCGGGGAAAATATATTTCTACTGGAGAAAACTTGTAAAAAACATACAATCAACCAAATAAGTTATGAGACATGAACCATGGTCATATTGTTCATAACTGCACAAGTAACAATTAAAGAAATTAAGATAAAAAAGAAAACCCTAACAACACTAAATCCAAATAATCTGCATCTCTTGATATTTTAGTAGCACATCTATCATCTTAATGAATATGTACAATATGTAACCAATGTATGTACTTAATAACTACTAACAAATGTTTTAAAATAATATACAATAGAGCCGGCCGAGTGGCATGATGGTTGGGCGCTGACTTGGGAAGCCAGCGGACCCGGTTCGGGTCCCACATATGAGGGTCAGTGACGCTGCCCACAATAAACAAACAAACAAACAAATAAATAAATAAATAAATAAATACCTTACTGAAAACCTATCTACAAAAAATAAATAAATAAATAAAAATAAATAAAATAATATACAATAATAAACAATATTTATTATAACATTTTTTCTCTCTAGTATTATTTTCTTCTGCCTAAAATTTCATAAAGTGTAAGGGAAAATATTAGGGAGCTCAAAACCAAATACTGTATAATTCCATTTATATAATGTACAAAAAAGGCAAAATTAATCTGCACTATTAGAGGTCAGGATATGCTTTAGAAGTCTAAGTACAGGATCCCTCTAGGCTGAAATCAAAGTGTCAGGCAGACCTGTGATTTCATCTGACACTTGGGGTCTTAGAACTCAGTGTCTCATGGTTGTAGGGCTAAGATGCCCATTTTTTTGCTGGCTGTTAAGCAGGGTTGTCTTAGTTCCTAGCAGGTTCTAGGCCTTTCCACAACATGGAAGCTTACTTCATCAAAACAAGCAAGAGAACCTCTCCAGTTTGCTCTTATAAAGTCTTACACAAGATAACCTAACCACAGGAGTGACAATCCCGATGTAGTCACAGGTCCTACCCATACTCAAAGGAGTGTATCTTACTTAGTCAGCTGAGCTACCGTAACAAAATATTATAGACTAGGTGGCTTAAACAACAGAAATTTATTTTCTCACAGTTTTGGAGGCTGGGAAATCCAAGATCAAGATAGAGGCTGATTTGGTTCCTGGTGAGGACTCTCTTCCTGGCTTGCAGGTGGTTGTTTCTGCTATGTTCTCATTTACCTTTCTTCTCTCTCTCTCTTCCTCTTCTTATAAGGCCACAAATCCCATCATGAAGGCCCCACCCTTATGACCTCATCTCATCCTGATTACTCTCAAAGGCCCCGTCTCCATATACCATCATATTAGGGGTTAGAACTTCAACATATGGATTTTGTGGGGGCACATTCAGCTCATAAAGAAGAGACTATACAGGGTGTATGCACCAGCGAGTGGAAATCTTGGGAGCTGTCAGCGAGTTCTGCCTACCATGTGATTTAGACATGTGCAGTTTATTTTATGCCAACAGGAAAAGTCAATGTGAAAAAAAAGAGGAGATTATATAAGGGAAAGAATTTTAGGTTATCATCAGACTTTTTGAAGTAATTTTTATGCTAGAAAAAAAATGCCATTTAAGATGCTGAAAGAATATATGAGCTATGGGTTTTATATACAATAAAATTCATTTTCAAATATAAAGGGCAGAGGAAAGTTTTAACCAATTTGCAAGAACTCAGCGAATATTGTTCCTATTTACTTCCTTACGACTCTCCTGTAGAATGTACTTTAGATAACCAAATGAGTAGAGAATTGTCAGTTGAGAACTGATGTCGGTTGTAGAATTGACACTAAGTGAGGAATAAAGAAAGAGAGTATTGTATATAATGACTTTATATTTAAACAAAGTAGTTTAAGTTAAAAAGAATTGGATATAATGTGTAGAACATATTAAAAAAATATGTTATCAGTTCTCAATAACTTTTTTTTTTTTTTTTTGAGGGCAGTGTCACTGGCCCTCATATGTGGGACCCAAACCAGGGCCACTGGCTTCCCAAGCCAGCGCTTAACCACCGCGCCACTCGGCCGACCCTCTCAATAACTTTTAATAAAGGCAGTTTTAGTATGGGTGAAGGGTACAAACTTCCAATTATAAAATAAATATGTTCTGGGGATGTAATGTACAGCATTATGACTACAGTTAATTATACGGTATTGTATATTTGGAAGTTCTCATCCCACCAAAAAATATTGCAGTTATATGTGGTAATGGATGTTAACTAGACTTGTTGTGGTCATTTCACAATACATACATATACTGAATAATTATGTTGTACTCCTGAAACAATTATAATGTTATGTCAATGAAATCTTAATAAATTTTAATAAATAAATATTTTGTATCCATTAGTATATAAGCTGTTATAACAAAAGGACCCCAAAAGGTAATGGCTTAAGAAAGAATAGGGTACTTCTTTTTCATGGCAACAGTGGAGGTAAGCAGCCCAGATCTATTACGTTAGCTCTGCCATCCCCAAACATTTGGTTTCTGTTTCTAGGTCCAAGGACATTGCTAGTTTTCCTTAACTTGTAGCCTGGAGGAAAGGAGGAAGAGACCAAAGGAGGCCATACACATTCCTTCTATGAGCGTGATCTAGAATACAATTTCTCAACCTTGACACTGTTGACATTTTGGGCCAGATCATTCTTTTCTGTGGAGGGCTGTTTTGTGCATTGTATGATATTGAGCAGCATCCCTGGCCTCTACCCACTAGATTCCAGTAGCAACCCACAGCTGTGACAATCAGAAATTCCTTGGGGTGATGGGCAAAATCACTCCCAGTTAAGAGTCACACACCTAGAGAAAAAGCATGTGTTCCTTCTGGTGTTATCCTCTTGCCTAAAACTTAGTTGTATGGCTGTAACAAGCTGGGCAGCCATATACCTATCTAATACTTGGTGCATTTTGAGATAATGGATGTTTGGGGGCAACTAATAGTCCTTACATCCATTTCAGGCATCTGGACTGCCAAATTACTGAAGCCCCACCTTGAATCTGGGATCTCTCCCCTGAATTCACAATGGGGCTGGCTGTGGAGGAAAGGGAAGAAGGAATTTCTGGGGTCCTTAGCTATAGCTCAAAAAAATAAAAAATATATATTTATTTATTTATTTGGTAGATGTCCTCCAGGATGTTAGTCCATCAATTGAATCCCTTCCTTCTATAAAATGCATGGTTTAAAAGAGAGGAAAGGAAAAAAGAGAAAGCTTGTTACAGGTCTGAGGGAATTTAGGAAGAGAGGAAAATCCCAGTTTCCCACCTCTAGCCCAGATATTGGAGTATAGAATGAGACCAGTTATACAAGAGTTTTTTAAAAAATCAAATTACAACAAAGCTGGCCTCGCTTCTACTGAACCTCCAGGATTGCCGAAAAAAGAAAAACAAAAGCAAAACACACACACACACACACACACACACGCACGCACGCGCACACACACACACACACACACAAGCCCCTCTCTACACTTGAATTTAATATATTGATATAATCTTTTAAACTATTTTGTATGGATATATATGTATGCATATATGTGTGTTTTTACATAGATGTATATGTGCACATATGTATGTATATGCTCACATGAATATGTGTGTATACACTCATACATAGATTTCCTCTCTTTTCCACTCCTGGGATCTTCTGGCTATGCGGTCCTGACAAGACAATTACAAGATTCAATTGTACATAATTCCTCGTGGAAGATGGATATTCAGGTTTTTTTCCCACTAAGTCCAATTATTCCTTCATATGAAGTGACAATCAGGTTTTGCATTCCTTAGTGATAATATAGTCTCAGATCCCAATCTCCTGTGAAGACATTTGGGGCAGGGGGTCAGGAGAAGCATTTGTATACCTCCTTGAAACACTATTTTTCAAGCTTTAGGCTGTATCAATTTAGGAAGAAAAAATGTCTAACTCTTTGAAGACACAGTTTAACCAACACATACAATTTATATTACTAAATAAAATGCTTAACGTATCAATCTGAAGGTACTATATTTTAGTTCCTTCACTAGATTTCAGAGCTTCTCTAAGAATAATGGGTAGGCGATCTCATATGATCTCACTTACATGTGAAACCTAAAAAACAAAATAAATGAACAAGCAAAACAGAAATAAACTCCTAGAGAACAAATTGGTGGTTGCCAGATGGGAGAGGGTTAGGAGGGCTGGGTGAAAAAGGTGTAAGGATTAAGAAATACAAATTGGGGGTTACAAAATAGTCATGGGGATGCAAGTACAGCGCAGGGAATATAGTCAATAATATTGTAATAACTGTATATGCATAGTTCCAGGTGGGTACTAGATTTACCAGGGCTTCACTTTGTAAGTTATATAAATGTCTGATCACTATGCTTTACACCTGAAACTAATATAATATTGAATGTCAGTTGTAATTTAAAAATAACAATTTGTTTTTAAAAGAAAAAGAAAATACAAATCAATAATAAAAACTAATGGGTAGGTGTCAATCATCCTATAAAAGAAGCATCAGGATATTTTGAATGAAAGGGAAATTCTTCCATACAGGCAAATTCCTGTGTCATCATGAGAAGATAAAACAGAATCAGAACTCCTCAACTGGAAAGTTTTCCAACTTCACCACTTTGAGATCCCAAAGCTACTGAGCACTCAACATTTCAGAATAAGGCAACCCAAGTCTTCCATGGAACAAATACAATTTGGTCAGATAGATTTGCCAAAGTGCCATGTGGCTTTTGAGTTCCTAATACCTCAAATGTCCCCAAGCAAAATTTTAAAACACAAGTTATTCCTTCAAAATGCCAAGATTCTGTGGAACATTATCCTCTCTTTCAAAAATGAAGTTTAAAGTTATTCAAAAATAAAGTATCAATCAGTCAGTGCTGAAACTGTAGGAGGGATTGTGGCTATCGCTTCCTTTAGAAACCTGTGCTATTCCAGAACGTAGGGGCTGTGAAGCCAGGGTCGGAGCTCAAAGAAATGCGTGATAGAGCTTGAAGCTCTTTAGGGGAGATAGATGTTAAGACATAGGCTTTTAGAAACTTTATAATCATATTAAACTATGCTCTTAAGTCCGTCTGTCCCTCTAACAGGACAGAACATTTCAAAGCACTGACTTGTCAATGGCCTGATTTAGCCTTCATTACGTTATTCCAATTAGTAGCATTGCTTCTCATTCAGGAAAGGATAGAAGCTTAATTTCTTTAGTCCTGTCTGCTTCCACTTCTCTCTCCTCCCATTTCATAAATTCTGTCCAGTTCTGAGGGTGCACTGAGTAGGGAGGTGCCCATGGAAGTGTTTTAAAATGCTGTGATAGGCATAAAAACTAAAACTTCTTTCTCCCCTTAGATTCCCATTAGGAAAATTCCGAACCAAAGGAAGAATGATTATAGAGTGAACTTCTGGGAACAACACATGTGGGAGCTAAAACTTAGCCTCTTTGTAATTTAAGCTAGAATCAGCCTGCTCTTATCCTAGGGGTAAGGCTGAGAAAGAGAAAGGGAAGTCTGCTTTGTTGAGTATTGTATGCATAGCAGCACTTCATAGGATTCATCGTGAATCCACATATGGGCGTTATTATCTCCATTTTATGTATGATGATAAAGAACATGTGCACATCCTTATATCTAGCTGGTATTTGAAAGTACATATTGGGTAGCTGAAGAAGCCCTTAAAATTACCCTTCTCTGCTTCAGCTAATGTCAGATCAACTAATCACTCCCAGCTATTGAAAATGGTCTGGATAATCCTCACTAACTAAAAATACAATGTACCCCAAACTCCACCCACATTTCAAGCTGTTTTTACACATCTCTTGAATTTTGAGTGTGAATATTTTGTTTAAAAATAGCCTCACTGGGCCGGCCGAGTGGTGCGGTGATTACACCAGCGGCCCCGGTTCGGGTCCCACATATGAGGGCCAGTGACACTGCCCTCAAAAAAAAAAAAAAAAATAGCCTCATCAAGGCAGGTTTAAAGAAATACGTCCAAGTAACCTTTTGGTTTACCACAATTATAGGTTTGGTTTCCTATTTAATCTTTACAAGGTTTTCATAGATATTTTTAAGTAATAATAATGAAAAAAAACAAGTTACTCAAAAACTTTGCTCTCCAAGCTGAAACATGTACTTATGAACCTAGGAGAGTTGAACAAGTAAATTATTCTTGGAGGAACTATCTGGGAATGAAAGTACGCCATATTAAGGCAAACTGATTAAAGATGAGGATTAAGTAGAATAGAGACAAGGGTCATATAAGGTCCCACTTCACCTTTGGATTACCTCACCCCCTCCTCCTTAATGGACTTATGACTAGGATGTGACAAGGGTTGCTTATGACAGGTGATTCCTGAAGTCACATGTATGCAACCTGTACCAAAAACGCAAAGGAAACCCCTCCAGACCCTTCTCTCTCCCTCTCCTCCACTCTCACTCTCTCTCTGTTTTACATACACTTTTTATGAATACAATCCAGGATAATATTTTATTATATTAAAGGCATTTATTACTTAAGGGCATTCCAGCTCCCACATAAGATTGCCTCAGTGCACATTTTCCACACTTTTTTGCACCAGGAAACTATGATTGTAGCATGCTAACTTGTCATAGAAAACACGATGGGAATTTTTAGCCATCACTTTTAACTTAGAGCCATTTATTAATTTCTAGAATAGCATTAAGCAGGTGAATGATGATAAGGAAGAGGAGGGAGAAAAGAGAGGGGAGGAGGGAGAGGATCAGGAGGGAGAAAAGGATGAATGAGTTATCACTGCCATCTGGTGGCATGATGCAAACATAAGGAGATACACAGCTCAAACTACAATCTTTGGGGAAATGCATTGTTTTATAAAATGTTAAGAAAATGTTTAATTCCCTTATTACTAGATGTTTTATGTTATTTATTTGACCCACATCAGTTTGAATTTCAGCTGTTCAAATTCACATTTGTTTTCTCTCAAAATCCAGGAATATAAAGGTGTTCCCAGTTTTCATGCCTAAGGACCGCAGAAAAGGTTTAATGATCATTGCATCCATTTCACCTTCCCATTGGACTTTGCTTCCAAAACTCTTGATCCAGAACTAAAAGTTGACAATATGCTGTTAAGGGGGTGTGGCTTTCAAATGGGGACTCCACATCACCTGTTCACATGTATCAGATTCTTGTGGTATGTTTCCTAGGAAATTGTCAATATGATAAAATCAGATAACATTCAGGATACTGTTGCCTTAACAGTGTAGACTTGTAAAGTGACTCTAGGAGATTCCACTGATCTAGAAAAACGCACATGTTCCTTCCGGTGTTATCTTCTTGCCTAGAACTTAGTTGCATGGTTGTAACAAGCAAGGTAACCAACCACCTATCTAATACTTGGTGAACTTTGAGAGAACAAATGTTTGGGGCCAACCAGTAGTCCTTGCATCCATTTCAGGCATCTGGACTACCAAATTACTGAAGCACCACCTTGTATCTGAGATATCTTATATCAAAACGTCTTATCATACCATGATAAGAATATAAAACAAATTCTGCATTTGTGTTCAAGGCAAATTGTAGAAATCTGGCCATAAAATAACCAGGATAAGACAAAGGGCACATTGCAACAGGGAGATAGATGAGCACGGAGAGTTATATAATTTTGCCACAGCTCTGCACACACAGGCAAGAGCTGACAGTTCCAAGACCCAAGAATAGCTCCACATGTGATCTCTGGCTGACTGGGAAAGAGAATATACCTGGCATGACCAGGGAAGTGCACTCCCAGAAAAGTGATGAGCAAGGAAATCATTTTCCCTGCAAGAATTAGGTCAGAGAACCTTAGACTGAGGAGATTTGAGGATTCAGAGATCAACAGTCACCATTGTGCTGTTTTTAAAAAGACAGGGGGTGATAACATCATACACCATTGATCTCATTTATCCAAAAAATCGTATTCTTTGACCATACACTGTTTGCCAAGCCCTGTGCTAGACACAGGGAATGCAATACTGAGCAAAACAGGTGTGGTTTCTGAAGATAGAGTATCTCTTCCTTCTCTATCAGGAAGTCTGCTGTCCAGGGATATTTACTGAGGGGCCATGCAAAGGACTTGCACAGGCTCACCTCTCCTGGCTTCTTTTGCCAGTAATCCTTCCCCTCAAGTCCCTGTGAACCGCATTTTAAAGCTGACAGATTCCATAAGAGATTAGTACACAGGAACAAAGGAGATGAGACAAGGCCCTCCAGAGGCCAGAACCCTTTACTAGAATTTATGATATATGACAATGAAAAAAAAACTAAATCCTCAAAAATTTAGTTCTTTAAACAGGACAAAATCACTAAATAAAACTACCCCCATCCACTTTACCATTACTGCTCTAGTCACTTTAGTTCAGAGATAGACAAGTTGAGGTTGGCATGGTCTGTTTCTATTTTGTCTAGGGTAGAAGATAATTTACATTACGAAATCTTTGCACAATCTTTGCACTTATCAGAAATGGAAATGCTGTCTCAAATGATATTCACATTTTACACTTATACTAGGGTTGCCAACTTAACTTGCCCACCAAAGATAAACCAATTACCCCTCTCATCAGTAATATGAGTCTGCCTAGTTCGCATTGTCATCACCAACACACTGTAGCTTTAATTTAACTTTCTTTTTCTATGAGGGCATCTGGCATTTTAAAAGGAATATCAATAAGAGTTTAGAATCATAACATATTGTCTTTGTCTCTTTCCTTGAAACTGTGTCCATCAAAGTTATTCAGTTTTAGTCTGGGCCGTCGCCTGAGAGAAGACTTCGTGAAATCTCCTTGCTCAGTGGATAAAGCAAACAAGTTAGAGGCAGGTGAAGTGGGCTGACCCAGCAGAGAGACACGCAGTAACTGCACACCTGGGATCTTGTGCCCTGGCTGGTGGCCAGTGCTCTTCCTACTCCTACATTCACATTTTGTTTTATACCATCACTGCCAAAGACAGAGGCTGAGTGCTAACATATACAATGTTTTGTTTGAATTCTAACCTTAAATTTACTTTATGCTCTGATTTTCTAATTATTTTATTATAGAAGGCTGAACTATAAGGAAGACAAAAGATATATTTATTAAAGGTATTTCCCTCGGAGTGAAATCAAAAGTGGGTGATTTTGTGGGTGTTTTTTTTTTTGAAGTGAACTTTAAATCCTGTTTTCCTCATTTCACAACTCACCATAACTCCATATCTCTATCAGGATTCACTGTGTCCTACATTTTGTTACATCGTTGAACAAGCAATACTCAACAACCAAAGATCAATCATTTCTAACGTTCTCTGTTTCACCTCATGATGGAAAGTCAGATATGTCTCTGTATGAAATAAAGATGAGAAAATGATTTTAAATAGTCAGACTATTGACACAATCTACTTTCAGGAATATCAATAAAATGGACAGTCTGTTGTAAAGCAAGGTCACAGGTATATCTGTGTGACAATGGTTTTTCAGTGTCCCATCGCAGGTTCTGTTTATCAGAGAGAAGATTTTAAAACTAAATGAAAGGTTTCACAATTGACAAAAGACTTTACCTTAAACAATCTAATTTATTCTCACAACTCTATGACCTGTCATCCATTTTATAGTTGAGAAACTAGTATTTCAAAAATGTCCACCAAATGGCAATGGCAAAATCATGTAACAAAACCTGAACAATTAAAAAGCAATTCAAGGGCCGGCCAAGTGGCTTAGTTGGTTAAGAGCTTGCTCAAGAGTGCGAGCTCTGAGCAACAGGGTTGCCGGTTGGATTCCCGGCCCGAGCTGAACAGCTGTTGAGCTGACAACAGGTGGCAGGATGGCTCAGCTAAAACAAAACAAAACAGAACACAAAACAAAAATAAAAAAGCAATTCAAGCTAAAATACATTTTCATTCTGTAAAAGAGAGTACCAAGAACAAATTGTCATTTAATTTAAGCTCCCAACTTATAGTTTTTGGCTTTTCATCACCTCTTCCTACAAACATTTCCATTTTTTTCTACCCCATGAATTCAAGCCAGGTCTTCCTCATTACTAATTTGTTTGCTAAACACTGCAAAATTTTTGTAAATCTTATCTTTAGTATTCAGCCATTTCTTCTGCAGATGAAATAACCATGTTCATTGTCTTCCTCAAGGTGGCTAATATGGATGGATTTTTTTCAATTATCTATGGACTGATGACACTAATTTTCAGAATCAATCCATTCTACCCTGTCCACAAATGAAGCTACTATGTTATAATCAGGCATCACTCATTCCCATGAAACAGATGCTACAATACACTGACTTTCCATTATTACAATTGTGTATTGTCTAAATAGATGATCATAAAAGTCATCTTTTCAGAACAATTTTGATCTTCAAATGCTTCTAGTATTTGGACTCAGTTATGAACTTTAAACTGGGGGAGATAATGATGAAGATGAAAATTCCTATATAAAAATGGTAATACCCAGACAGAGATTTAAAGATCCTTTGTATCCAGAGCTGATGACCAAGGGGGTTCTGAGGTTCCCAGGACATATCTGGAAGCAGAATCCCCTCAGTAACTATCACAACAAATATGCTAACAAAGATCTTAATGAAAGCAGGAATGTCTTTAGTGTTGCTTTATGCCTTTGTTCACTCAGGTTGTGGCCTCCTCTTTGTGCCCGTAGTTACCTCAGACAAACCTTCACCAATAATGCCTCTGATCAGCTGAGCACTTAATAGACATTAGGTGACATGAACTCTAAATTGTACAAACTGAGAACTTGACAGCTAGCCTACAAAAGTGAAAACAAAGAGTGCGAAGGACGTTCACTATGTTGACAGAGCAAACAATCCCTTGTAGAAACTGAGAAGCCATCCCTCACGCACAAGAACATGAATAAACCTTTTGAACACCACACCCCGCACTTTCGAGTTTCTTTGGTTTGGGTTTTGTCATTGAGATGGGAGAAAGGGGTAGAAATTGATGTTTAACTACAGAGGGTGCCTAAAAAGTATATACACATTTTAAAAAAGAAAAAAAAACTGTACTAATTGTAATACTCAATATATGCCGATAACAAAAGATGAATACAAGTCATGTTTGACCCCTGCAATTACAAGAGGTGCTCAAAGTGGTTGCCATCAGTGTCCAGACACTTGTGATTATGGCGAACTACTGCTTGAGCATAGATAACATCGCTTAAAATATGTATATATATTTTTTGGCACCCCCGGTATATCACCTAGGTATTCCTTTGCATATACAAGGAACAGAAAACACAATTCTCCTTTGTGTCAGAAGTTGAGTATTCTCTGGGCATTCCATGAAGAAAAGTCCTCTTTTAGCCCTAACCAAAATGTTGCCAGTGTTAGCTGCCTGTATCTGACTCCTAGAAAATAGGTCAATCCTAAGGGCTCTAAAAAGTACTAACCACAGGCTTCTTGCACCTTTTAACTGTTTAATAGCTTTTTCCCTGGTGCTGCCCAATCAACGCTCCCTTTTATGGCTGCATATTGGCCTTGCAGAAGCTATTAAAAAAAAAAAAATCAACAACCTGAGGAATCTGGACTAAGATCCCAAATGAATTCCTCAATAAAAGCTGCTTTAAACCTCCAAATCATTGTTCTTATATTTATTCCATAGTTTCTATAAATAACTACAATTTATTGAATGCATAGTATATGCTAGTGGTTTACATATATCAGCTCTAATGTTCAAAATGTTCCAATTTATAGGCGATTAAAATGAGGTTTAGAAAGATCAAGCAATTTACCTAAAACCATAAAATTAGCAAGTGTTAGAGTTCTGGTTGAACCAGGTCTGTTTCAGTCCAAAACTCAACTTCTTAGCAACTTTGACCTATAATGGGATGATAAGAAACACATTAACATTAAGCGGATTAAGTAATAAAACATAAATTATCAGAAAAATACAAATTGTCAGCATTACTGTTACATTTTTCAGTTCTCTTATCTTCTATTCATGATTTATTCGATGGGAAGAATAGAAAGAAGTGAATGATGTCAGATGGAATGAAATACAGAAAATGTAGAAAATTCTACTTCAGTTTTGTGTACAGCATTTCTAGAAAACTTCCAGTAGGTGGCAGTGTTTAAGAGTATTACTGATAGCCACAGCTTGAATTCAGGAGATTGGGTGTCAAACAAGAATCTTGAAACTGGCCTACATTTGCATTTCCAGGCACTTTATTCATTGTCCTTGGAAAGTTCAGGTGCTAAATAAAGCATTACCATTTCCAGATAATTGTTTAATTTAAAGTTCATCCTTCAACTTTCAGATATAGAATATTGGCTGTAATAATTACAGTAACTTTGGTTAATCTTATTTTGGGAATTCTGTGTAAGGTCCTTGAAATTGTTCTGGACGCCAAGTCCATTTTGGACATTTTGTGGGCTATGCTTACAAAGAGGTATTTAAATGGCTATTGTTTTTGCATTGTGTCTCAAATTTCTAAGCAATGTGTGACATACAGGGTCAAGCTCTGTTGACATTGCACAGGATTTATTAAGAATGCTTATGCTTTGCCTAGAAACAGAGGAGGCTGTCACATTTCTATAATAGTTAATGCCTTTTACCAGTTGCTCCGCATGCATTGATTCTTTACAAACTGCAACAACTCATTCCTCAATCCAGTCAAACAAATCGTTCGTTTGCCTTTCTGTGAACATTCCTGCTATTCCCACATTCAATCTCTCTATTAAATAATTTCTTGTGTCATTTTTTTCTCAATCCATGTTATACCTTGCTTCAGAATGTTCTTCAAAAACATTCTCTAGGCACCATATCATCACTAATTCTTTGTATTTTCTCAGATCTTATGAAACTAATTTTTCATAATTTATATTCTCAGATATGTTTATCCTGCAATTTTTCAATTCAATATTTATTCAATACACATTAAAAACTATTCTGAGATTTTTATATATCCAAAGAGTCAATTCTGTTTCTCATATTAAATATCTCTAGAATTTTCATTTCTTTAAGAATTGGGATTTCTTCCAAAGAGAGGAATTTGTCCTCAAAGCACTTAAAATCAAATGTACATAATATTCAATGCTCCTTTTTCTTTGATTGCTATTTTTCATGTGTGAAAACGTGTTACTGCAACATAACATACATACAGAAGAATATGCAAACCACAGGCATACAGTTGATAAATTCTCATGAAGTAAATATACCCATGTAGCCAAGGCTCAGATCTAGAGACTGAAGATTATCCGAACTTGGAGCCCTATCTTCCAGTCACAATGCCCATCACCACTATAACTTCCAACACCATAAATTCACATCTAATTAAAAAATGTATAAATCATCTGCATACTAGTAATAGATTAAAGCAGAAAAGCATGTAGGATAAACATAACTAACTAGTGATTGTACTTCATTTGCATTTATTTATGTAATTTCTCACAACAACCATATGAGTTGCGTCCTTTCATTTTCCTAATTTTCAGATAAGGGAAACTGAATATTAGAGTAAAGACAACATTTTCTTAAGGGTGCACAGACAGTGAATGGCAAAATTGAGATTCAAAATGTGATTTCTCCTATTTTAGAGACCCAGTGCTCAATCACTATGCTCTACATAAGGTGCGGGGGGAGGGGGGAAGGGGGCATTTAAAAATCAATAAAATTATCATTTATTCTTGGAGTGCTTTAGAAGAGGAAATAAATTAAATTGATAATAAGGTATGTGTCATAAATATGGGCAAACAAGGAGGAAAGAAAGATTTTACCAAAGAAGACAAAGTGTTGGTTCATTAAGATAAAGTCCCATATATTCTCTCTATTTATATATGGTAACTTTTAAAATTAAACACTTTTCATAGGTCTTGTTAGGGAGACCATTTCATGGATGGAGTAGAGGTTTGATCACTGCACTGTATACCTGAAGCAGAGGTTGTATACCTACTGTAATTGAATATTTATAGATAGTCACGGGATGTGGATTATACTGTGGAAGAGAGTCAGAGGAAGAGTAATAGATATATATGATATGGGGGGGAGTGGGATGGCGAATTGGGGGTGGGGGGTTGTCACTTTGAAGGGTAAAATGTATAACTATTACACTGTGTTGTACACCTGAAACTAATTATAAATAAATAAATAAATAAATAATAAATAAATAAATAAAATAAAATTAAACGCTTTTATTATGTGATTTTATTTATGTCAATTTCATTGCAGGACAAATAGAATCATAATAAACTTGAAGTACTGTGACATAAGAATTGATTAATTTAAGAAATGACTATTTCTCTCAGATACCATATTTGTATCTCATATACATTCTCCTTTCTCCTCTGTAGGTGTACCATGTCAGGAAGAAAAATCCAATCTGCCATTAGAAATGGTTCTGAAACTTTTTTTTCCCAAACTAACAACAAAACAAAGGGACTTTTTACAAAATAACATTGAAAGAAATTAAGTTGGTCTAGGCAGGAAGGAAATAAATTTCTGGCCTAATTCATGTATTGGAGTTTTCCTGCAAGGTTACCTATTTACTTTTAAGTACATGCTACCAGCTTAGTTTAGATAGCCCACACATAACTAGATGTGACATAGTTATGTAAAAAACTCCAGACAGCTGGGAGGACTTGTGACTTGGTAAAAATGACAAAGGGATTTTGTGGGGCAGTATAGCTCCACCTCCTAAACACCGTTAGATTCAAAGATTTACATGAATTTGTGCAGTGGCTACTAGGTATAAAAATAATATAGTCTGTCCACACTGGAAGCCATAATCACTCAATATGAAGCCGTCAAAAAGTTAATTGCTGGAGACTTCTGGTGGCTGAAGTGGTTTTCACCCATTGGGGGTTGCCCAATGTTTAGGAACTTCTGTAATAAATGTTTGAAAGTACCTTTAACTCTTCCAGAATTATCTGTATTTTAGAAGCTTATAACTAAATACATATTCATGTTTTGAGTATGGTGTGTGTGTGTGAGAAAGACAGGGACAGAGAGACTGTCAGAGAGAGACCCTTTTGGAAACAGCTGGTAAAATATCTGGACTCTCTCCCTTGGAAAAATGCACATGTGCATATATAGATAACTTTATATAAAAATTAAGAGTTTTTATGGGTCTACAGAAGGCTTACATCAATGGATGGGATTTTAGGCAGTGAAGAAAGGTAAACTAAAACTTTTTAGGAAATGCAGAATGTTAGGAACAGAAAACATCCCTAGCTTAAACATAGACAAACAGCCTGAGTTCCTGAACAAAGTTAAGGAAGATGCTGTGCCTAAAACCCGGGACTTCCTGCTCTGACAATTCAAAATCACCTGTCGCTCTGTAGCTTACAGTCTGCCATTCTGTCTCAGTGTCTTTGCTTGGATTTACCCCCTCATCGTCTCCTCTCTCTTCTTTTCCTCTCTCAAGGTTGAGCTGAGGTTTCTTCAACTCAGTCTTAGGAGTGAATATAGCCTCCATTTTTCTGGAAGCTTTCCCTGACTGCCCAAACCCTCTATGCTTTCAGGTGAGGCCAGCTCCCCCAAATATCTCCTGCTCGCTAGCACATCATTTCAAGATCTCTAGATTCTAAACCATTTGAGCCCAGGAACTATGAATTATTTAACCTTGTATCCTCAGGTCTTAACACAGTGCCTGGAGCTCAAAATCTTTTTGAATAAATGAATAATTGCTTCAAGTTCAGATGTCCCTAAACTCTTTTTCAGAAGAACTTGAAACAATATCACTGCCTTTGTACAGGCTTGTTTAAAAGAAGCATGTACCCATGAATAAATTATCCCATCTTCTCTCTCACTTTCAGCAAAGCATACTCCGAAAGAAAATGGGACAGCTCCTTCTGAGTGAGTTCCCAAGAGGTCAGTTTTTGAGAAATGAATTTTTATAGTAAATATTTCCCATCTCCATTCATTACATTTTTCATTATTATTGTATAAATAGATATACATAAGTATGGTATAAAATTTAAAAAGCTACCAAAAGATATACAGCAAAAAGTAAATTTTCTTCCCACCCCATATACTTAATTCCCTCCCCAAAGCAACCACATAGCCTAGACATGTAAACATATTTTTCATTACATTTCAAGACATACATTCAAGAGCAAGAATTTGCTTGTTGCTAAAATATTCTCAATCTTTGACAGTTGCTGAAAGGAAAAGCATGCTGTGGGGGCACGTCCTAATGGACAGGCTGAGTGTGAGGTGCCTGTAAGAGTACCAGAAAAATCTGTCTGGCAGATGGTTAAAAATAGAGGACTAAGTTTCCGAGAGAGGTCTGGGCAGGAGATGGAGATCAAGGTAAGAAATGGCTGATGCCATTGGAATGATGTTAATGGCCCAAGCACCACACAAAGAAGGAGGTGAGATTCTGGCATCACACTGATTCACAAGAAGCACGAATACTAAGGACAGATGCAACAAGAAGAGCTAATACCAAACCCAAGAAGGATCAATTAAAGATTGTCTTAGTTTGGGCAGCTATAACAGAATACCATAGGCTGGGTGGCTTGTAAGAGCAGAAATATATTTCTCACAGTTCTGGAGGCTGGGAAGTCCAAGATCAGGTTGCCCACAGATCTAGTGTCTGATGAGAGTTCATAGATGGCTGCCGTCCTCTCTCTGTGTCCTACATGGCAGAAAGGGTAATGGAGCTCTTTGGGGTGTCTTGTATAAAGACACAAACCCCACTCATGAGGGGCTCCATGCTCAGGCTAATCACCTCTCAAAGCCCCCAGTTCCAAACATCAGACTGGGATTAGATTTCAACATATGAATTTTGGAGGCAAACAAATATTTAGTTTAAAACAGGGATGAATTAAAAATGGGCAATTTTGAAACATCCAAGAACAAATTTTGCACTCTGGACACTTTAAATTATACTGACAGGCACTAGGAAGGTTAGCATTATAGGATACTGTAGGATTCAAGGAAGTGTTACAGCACAATGACAGATGCAAATTTAATTTGTCAAATATTTATTGAATGGTTACTGAGTGCCAGGAATGTGGGAATGTAACAACGAACAATACAGATTCTTGTTCTGTCCTTTTACGGGTTTCTATCTTGGTGCAGTTGTAACTTGAAGAGAATGCCCTAAGGTGACCTTTCCCCACTCTGGTGGAACATTCTGAGTAGGAACGTCAGTCTCAGCTTGCTCTGATACGTAAATCATCCACTTGAGCTTATGAGTATTTGGAAAGCCCTGCAAGTATCTGTTGCTCAAAACCTGTACCTAGAAAGAGAGGTTAGCAATGCAAAAGAAAGGAAGTTTGCTAAAACACATCAAAGAAGAGAAAGACCAAGATGCAAGAGGAAGGAGAGGAGGAGGAGGAGAAAAGAAACAAAAGTAGCAGCAGCAAGAGGGCCTGAGGCTTCCATGTTTTCACATCATCTTCATTCATTCATGTATTTCGAAAAAATATTGTAAAAATAAGTCATTAAATTATTTCCTACAGCTATAAATTATTTTAGGCACTGAGAATACAAAGATGAAAGATGGGCCTCTAGAAGTTTCACAAATAACAAACTCTGTCTGTTGGAGTAAATGTAGCATCACCTTTCCAGGAAGCCCCTTTCACATGCAGAGCACACCAGTGCTTAGGCCACAAGGGTAGATGCCAAGGAGCGAAGGAAGTGGTAAGAGAGACAACTTCCCCATGTTGGGATAAAGAAAAGATTTTAGGAATCTTAGACCACAAATTATTAGCTCTCTCTTGGTTACAGTTATAGGGCATATCTTGCACATTCTTTATCTAATTGAGCTTCACCAACAATCTGATGCCACTCATGCCCATTTTACAGATTATATTGTCTATGCACTTTGACATAGATAATAATGGGAAAGCGTGGATTCATATCCAGACAGTCTAACTGAGAATGTACATTGGGATCATTACTCTTATTGCCACCTATATTTGTATGGTGCTTTGATCAAAGGATTTGGCATTGAACTTTATGTGCCTGTTTTTCAGGAGTGGAGTAAAGGAGGCAAGAAAGGGAGTCAAAGGTGAGTTTTTAGATTCTTTAGAGGTTTAGAACAGTTTTCCACAAAATGTGTGCTTTAGAAACCTGTATCAGAGTTACTCAGATATTTATGAAATATGCAGACTCTTGAACTCGAACCCCTTACTCACTGAAATGGAAGTTTTTTATGCTATATTTGAAAAATAATGGTTTTCAGCATGACACTTAGAATATAGCTTTTAAACCCCACTACTAATTTCAAAATGATAAATGTGGTGCAGTTTTAAAGAAAAATTCAAAATCTTTCAAAATGCTTCTAAATATGTGATGCCATGAATATCAGCCTGAATCTTAACCATCTGAAGCACCTATTTTATTCTGATAACAAATTGAGAGAGTTTTTCTTCAAGTCTTGCTTATTAAAAGAGGACCTGGGACCACAAAATGATATTGGATTTGCAAATGTATACAACTATAAAATTAAACAAAATAGGAGAAACAACAGTTTTTAGACACTGGAAAATAGGCATGACAAGACCATGATCCCTGACAAACAGGAAAAAAGATGAGTCTTACAGTTGACCTGACTTTCTTCCTGTAAGTATTTTTGGACCACAAATAAGTAGAAAGCATCCAAGCAATGCACTGAAGTCTCACTGAGTTGAAGAGACAGGAATTGGCATTCAGTAAAGTTGAGGCAGCTGAAACATAAAGCACACATAAGATATGATGTCAGCAAAAAACAACTTCCAGAGAAATGTAAACTGAATGATTCCCTGAACCCAAAAGAGATTTCGTGATATTCAAATTCTGATCAGCCATTGTGTGGAAGTCCTGTTGAAGACCCAGGGTCTCAGTATATACCCCAGACGTGTAACCCCTTAATGTGTGTAAACCAACCATAGTATAAAACTGCTCTAACAGAGCTTTAAGACAAACTTCAACAGAATCAAGCTGATCCACAAATAACAAATACCTTCCAAACAAACTTCAACACTCTTAATAGAATATAGCAGAATGTCTAGCATTAAAAAAATGAAAATTGGCTAGATACGGGAAGCAGCAAGGAATTATGACCTATAACCAGGAAAAAAACAACAGTCAATTAAAACAAAAAGATAAATGGCAAAGATGGTTAAACTTTAGACACACACACACTCACACACATGCACACACATGCACACCCACTCAAAGATGTAAAGGAAAATATGAATATAAACAAGAGAGCTATTGAAACTATAAAAATAACAGAATACAATTTCTGAAGATGAAAATATCACTTTTAAATTTAAAAATATACTGTATGGACTTGAAAGCAGATAAGAAACTACAGAGGAAAATTTCAGTGAAATAGAAGACATAACTATAAAACTATACAAACTGAAGCATACAGAGAACAAAAAAGCTGACATGCAGGACTATATCAAACAGACTAATATGGACAATTTCAAGCCCTCCTGAGTTTAAGTCTTAGCATCACCACTTAGTAGCTTTGTAGCCTTAGCAATGGATTTGACCTCTCTGTGCCTCAAATTCCCAACTTTCAAATAGGGAGAGTCATAATACCTGGATTAAAGTGTTCTCATGAGAATGAAATATTCTAATATATGTTAATGTAGGTAAAGCACCTGTAGGTTAATGTAGGTAAAGCACCTGTAGGGAAATGTAGGTTAATGAAGGTAGCACCTGGCACACACAGTAATCACTCAGTGAATTCAAACAATTTTTATTAAATTCCAAACTAGTAAGAGGAAAAAAGCTGATCATGGAAAATTACTCCCAGCTGGCAATCTAAGATTTTTAATATATAAAACTAGAAAATATAGTTACTAAAATTAAAACGATTATTATGAATAATAAATAATTTACTTCTGAAAATGAATAGAATTTATACTAACAAAATTTCAGCTATACCTTTTACTTAGGATGTGGAGACAGGAAGGAAGCACATTAAACTGTTAACAGTGATTACCTCTAAGGAGAAGAATCGGGAGATGGGGAAACTGAGGGCTTTCGCTTTCTACTTTGTACATTTTTAAAACATATCTTCAAGCCTTTCTAAAATTATAGACTATTTGTAGAATAAAATTAAGAGAATTAAAATGAGACTATCTGGCAGTATGGTATCACTTAATTAGTCAGAACTTGGCAGATATTTTATTCTGCCTCTGGCTTTATTAATATTCTGTTGTCTCATTAGATCTTCACCCTTTTTCATTAAATACTATTAAATAATTGGCTCAGGTCAATAGCATCAGTACAATATTGACTATATTGCCAAAATTACATAGGTCCATTCAAAGCCCCCAGTAGAGCATCCAGCACATAGCAGTTCTCAATAAATATTAATTCTCTTACATCCCATTCCCAAATAGCATCCATGTTTTCATTTAATGAGCAACATCAAGATCTTGTGTTGTAGGCATTGCTTTTGGTGCACCTGTTTTTCTGTAATTTTTCTCTTTTAGTTCTGTTTTCTTTGTGGATTTTTTCCCTATAGGCTAAAATCAGAGAAAACAAAATGAGACGCTAAAAATGAGGCTATTTTTATATTTCAGTGCAGATCAGAAAAGTATCCCTTAACATATTTTCGCTTAGGAAGCACCAATAAGCATTTGAAATGAAGGGTAAACACAGCTGCAGGAAAATCACTTTCAGAAACCCATGAAGCTAACTGATTTCAAGCACTGGTGATGGATAAGTGGTTGAAACAAATTCCTTTGTGGTGCACAAGAACACTGCAGAGAGCTGTATATTCACCTGTTTTAAATAATGAGCAAGATTTATAAGTTAGATAATAACTAACTTAGATAAATACAATAAATAGCCCATAGCCCAAATACCTGAGGCATATGTTCTCTGCAACATTTTCTACCCTAAAAGTGAAAGGAATTCCTTGAGTTCAGTGACACTGCCTAGAAACCTAGGTAGCGCTTGATATATTTTTAAATATTTTATTTATTGTCTAGTTAGAAAAATGATCTGTGCACATTGCACCAATTGTTCAATATAAACATATTTAAAAAAAACACTCAGATGCATATAGAAACTGGTGAAGTCTAAATGAGGTCTGTAGTTTAATTTTTAGTAATGAACCAATATCAGTTGACTTTAATAATGTACGATGGTTAAGTAAGGTGTTATTATTAGAAGAAGCTGAATGGTGGGTGCCATAGGAGTTTTCCAAACAACTTTTGCAATTTCTTGTGGGTCAAATTATTTCAAGATAAAGAGCTTTTAAAAAGTTACTTACATTTTTTTAATATTTTGGTGTTGAAACAAATAATGACACTGATTTTAAAAGGGGTAAAAGAATATATCAGTGAGGACCCTTTCTGGGGTCAGTGATTACCTTACCTGAAAAAGTAAAGAGAAGAGTCTCAACATCCATCACCTGGCTTCTCTTATGCCTTCCGTCTTCCAGTTCTCATTTCTTTTGGTTATTTCCAGTTTCAGATGGTTCTTCTCTTGAGAAGATACAACGCATCTAAAGGGAGGGAGAGAAGTAAGCAGGACACAAAGCTCCTCGGCTGTTTTTGTAAGTAAGATTATAGTTGCCAAGTAGAAAAAAATAACAAAATAAATGTGATTCTAGTAGATGAGCAGGTATTGGAAAGTTAAAAAAACAGGGCCAGCAGAGTGGTGCAGTGGTTAAGTGCTGGCTTGGGAAGCCAGTGGCCCTGGTTTGGGTCCCACATATGAGGGCCAGTGACACTGCCCTCAAAAAAAACCCAAAAAAACAAACAAACAAAAAGCAAATGTTCTATTAATATTCAAAAGGTATGAGGTATAGCTTTTTACCAATAATGAGTTATGTAAATTTAGAATAAAACAGTTTTCATCTGATAAATTGGTAAAAATAAAATCTTAAGTAAAACAGGTATGGCTGGGGAGCATAAAAGTTTACATCCCTTCTGGAAAACAATTTGCTCATATTCTTTGGCCCAGCAATTTCACTTGCAGAGATCCTAAGGAAGAATAAAAAATATCAGTGATGACTGTGTACAAAGATATTTATGCAATGTTATTTATCAAAGTAAAAAGTCTAATGTCTCAAAATATAGGAATAGCTAACTAAATCATGTCATTTCCGAATGACTGAATATTTATAACCTGACTTCTTATAATATTTAAAGTAACATTTTTTAAAAGGAAACGAATATGTATAAATCTATATTTTAAGAATGATTCTCTAATTTTAGAAGTTTGTTTACTAGCTGTGTGATCTTAGACAGAGTATTAGCCCTGTGTGCCTCAGTTTCCTCATCTGTAAAATGATGATAATAAGTGTCTTATAGACTTGAAATGATACTTAGGTAAGTTAATACAAGCAAAATAAGTATTAGATATCATTAATTCATATAATTGCATGTATCACATGCTGTTGATGTATTCATTATATGTCTGGCACCTGTTACTTTTTACAATAAATGAAAGCTCTTTTTTTTATGTAAAACAAATTCCTAGATATGTATTGCTTTACAGGGCTCTAAGAAGACTTTAGGCAAGTGAACCCCAAGGTTTTCCAGTTAAAAATCTCAATGATAGCATTTCTTCTTACCTTACAAATTGATGCACTTTAAAGGGCTACATAATCATCCATATTTTAAATGAGATAAGGAAAAAGGGGAAAGAGCAGCTGAGCCTCACTCAGGATTACAAATCAAAAAGTCAGGAACAATAAGTAGTTGACCTAAGGACCTGGCCTGAGCACGAGAGGGAAGGAACAAGGGACTGTTTATTTTATTGTAAGCATTTCTATTCTGTTTGATTCTTCCTCTTTTATTTGATAAAAATCAAAATTTTTGAAATATGTAGGGCCAGGACACAGAAAAACTGCTTATCCCCTTCAGGATTTCTAAAAGAAGAAAAGAAATATTTGTAACTGTAGAACAAAAGCCCTTGGCATCAGAAAGAGTGAGAAATCATGGTTCTAGGAGTGAGAGATGTTGATGGTTATTGGGGGACTTCACACAATGAAGACCTTTGCAATGCCCTGCGGCATCTCTGTTCTCAGAAGCAGTCCCAGGCCATCTCAAGGACACCCCAACACCCTGCACCCAGTTGAAAGTCATAGGAAAGTTCTGCTTTTTGACAGGGGCTGCTGGAGCTGGCCTGACGGAAAGTTAATCTTCAGGCAAAAACTGTGAACTCTAATCTAGTGTCTAACTCTCTGTGTGAATATTTTCTTCTCAATGTCACCTTAGCAGGAGTGAACCCTCACCTGAAGTGCCCTTCAAAAATCTTTGAGGCGAGTAGTGTCCTGTTCTCCTGGCATTCAGAGTTGCTGATGAAGAACTCACTATGATCAATCCGACTAGTAACTGATTGGGGCGAGGGGTAGAAATGAGGGTAGAAGTACAAAGTAGAGCCTTGTCTTAGTTTTTCTCATCCCCTCGCTTCCTGTTTTACCCAAAGACACACAATAATAAGAATGGCAATAAGGCGGAAAATTGGAGATATATTTAGAAGTCTACAAAAGATGTAGATTAACTGTTTTGGAAAGTAGATGAGAAAGAGGTCGAGGGTGGCTTCTAGATTTTTTAATGGAGTGACTTGCTAGTCTTGCTTCAAACTTGATTCAAGGTTAATGAAATAATACTTTTCAGATTATCCAGTAAGTTCTTCCTCTCCCTGATCATCATGTTTCAATTTGTAACAGGACTGTATTTTCAGGTCATTCGGGGTCCACTCTATAATACTGGAAGTCCGAGGTTTATCAATTCCTCTAGATATACATCCTTTTTTTTTAGTGGCTCGTCTCTTTGAATTTTTATGGTACTTTAACCAAATCTCTATTACCACGTATCCCATTGTATTATAATTGAAAGAGCTTGTCTACATGTCTATCTCCTTTGAATTGGGTGCCTCTCAAAAGGCACAGTGTAATTGTCATCTTTGTACCTTCAATGCTTGGCACTGAGATGAAATTAGAGCAGCAATTACAGAATGAATGGCCATTTACAAACAAACAAAAAAAGAAAAAAGCCACTAACTGAAAACTCCCTTTCACATACAGGGAGTTTGTGAGATTGCTATACATTAAAGCATTTTCATTAAAACGCACACACACACACACACACACACACACACGAAGTTGAATCTTCTGGATGCCTCTAACTGCTTCGTTATTTGCTATTTGAGGTACCAGGCACTGAGCCGTGTGTTGAAGACAGAGATGAATGACAAATCGCACCTTTGGAGTTGCAAATCAGGGACTGTGCTCAGGCACTAACAGAGAAACTGCTCCTTCTTGGTGGCTCCATTATCTGCCGGTGAGACCACACAGATTTGCAGAGAACTTCAGAGGGCAGGCACTAGCCTCACTGCTTTTGTCAGGCAACGAGTAGGCAATGAATGCATATTTGCTGAAGTTGGTGGGGGGAAAAAATCCACCAGTCATTGCTGCATCACATGAACTTTATAAGCAAGATGATGGAAAGAGAAAATTCAGTTTTATTTACAAAAACATTCAGAAGAAACAGGACTATTCCAGGGGAACATACCACCACCATCTTACTAGAAACAGTGTCCACTGAATTTGACCTGACCACTGCAGTGTACACCTGAAGCTGATGCTGAATAATAATGAATGTCAACTATAATGTAACATGTACATATGTAGTCACAGGATGTGGAGTACAGCATAAGGAATAGAGTGGGGGGAATTGTAACAGCTATTTGCAATGTCAGAGGGGTACTAGATCCGGGAGGGGGTATCACTTTGTGAGGGATATAAATGTCTATTACATTGTTTTGTACACCTGAAACTAATTTAAAAAAAAAAGTTGACCTGAAAAGCAAAATTGAATTTATTTTTTTTTCTATTTGGACTAAATCTAGCTGGACAAGAATGTAAAAGAAGAGGCGAGGATGGTCAGGTTTTAGAAATACCGCAGCCTCCGTGTTGAAGAGCCTGAGAACTGGAAGGCTGGCTGAGAGCGGAGGCCGCCGAAGCCGCCAGAAGGTGACCCGCTCCTTTGGGAGGGAGGAGGGCATGCACACACTTGAGCCCTTGTCCTTGAAGGGGATTGAGCGAGCCGAGGGGAGGGGCAGGCGGTTCTCAGGTTTCCAATCACAATAGAGAAAGCTAAGAGGCTGCGGCGGAGGCGGGCCTCAATGCTCCCCCTTCCTTGCAGATCCTGCGCCGGAGGAGACGCAGGCAGCTGACATTGTTTTCTTCGCGCGGCTCTTACTACGGTCTGGAGAGCCTTCTCAGTTCTGGTAGGTTTCAGCTCAATATCCTGAATCCTGGCTCACAGGCAAACCGGGTGGGATGCTCAGGGGAGTCCTTGTGTAGCAAGACCGGGGAAAGGACCGAGAAGGGCATCTGTTCTCTGGGTCCTTGATCCCAGAGCATCCAAACACGAGCCTTGACTCGACCCTTGGGTTTGGGGCGGCAGGTCGTGTCCCCGGCCAGGGAGCGAGGCGGAGCCAAGGGGCTGCAGCTGAGGGGCTTTGTCCTTCGCTCCGCAGGGCTCGCCTGCAGCCTGCGCCCTGAGGGGAAGAGACTTGTTGCATTTGCAGCTAAAACCTGCTTCTCGTGTCCTTGATGGGCTTATGGAGGCAACATCATCCCCAGCGCCTGCTGGCGGGAGCCGGCACGTAGTCCCCTGAGGAACTAGTGGAGGGAGAAGGAACCAGGTCACCTGCGAAGGCTGGCTGACCTTGAACCTACGGTATTGGAAACTAGGTACCACGGGAATGGAGAAATGCCCTTGCTTTTGGGGGGATGAGGGTAAACGATAACCTGCAGGCTTGACCCTGCTCCGAGCTATCTGGCTGCGTAGAGGCAACCTTGACTAGACCTATAGGTGTATTCATTTCTGGCCTTTTTTCTCCATGCTTCAGGTGCTTTGTTTATTTTGTCAGCTTTGGGTGTTGAGAGGAAGGAAAGCCTAGACTTTTTCCCTAGAGACTGTCTCCGAGGAGATCTGTGGTTGCGGCCTCCCCTGTTATCTGCGGCTCTCTGCTGAGGAAGCCAAAAGAAAGAGGTGGTCTGTGGGCGGCCAACATTGCACACTGCGGTTAAGGATTGGAGCGAGGGGGCAGCGGAGAGCTGGCACTTGAGTGGAGGAATTAGGTGGCAAAAGGTGGCTTTTTAAAAAGTTAGAGTTGAGAGATATTTTGTAAAGGAATCTTTGTTCCTGAACTTAAGACACTGGTTTATTTCGAAAGATTTATATCCGCAGTGGGTAGGGGGATGGAATTGTAAAGGACCAAAAATCATAGGTTGTTTGTACTGTTAATCATGCTTTTTCCTTACAGTCACCACTCTGACCTTGGCACAGTCCTGCATACAATAGGAAACATCTTCTCGTTTCTTATAACTCCTAATAAGGAAAGATTACATAAAAACACTTTTCTCCAGAAAGATATGAAAGAAAACCTGTACTGGTTTCTAAATATAGTTTCTGAAATTCTGAAAATTAATTGAAAAGGTCTACCTGAACAATTGATCTGTTTTTATATAACACCCATTTCTGGATTTTTGTTTTCCACTGTTTACTTGGGTTCCCTGTATACCTAAAGGATCTTAACTAATGAAAATAAGCTCAATGGAGAAAAATTATGCAATTGTATCTCTCTGTTCAACAAGAAGAGATGAGGCATTCTTCTGATTCTGCTCAAAATGCAGGACATGCATGCATTTCATTGTAAGGTCATCTATTTGTGGCGACAGTTGCATGCTGTTCTATATTTCTTTAGCAACCACAAGAAACTGCAAATGTGCTCTCAAAAGGCAAACAATTTCTCAATTCAGTCCCTAAAGATTGGGGAAAATGTTTTTTTGGGGAAAAAATAGCTTGAGAACAATATAACTGTTATACAGATGTCTCCAAATGTAAGCACTTTATTTTAGCTCAGACTTACTAACTCTTAACATATACAGTTATTAAACTAGGTTTTGTTACTTAATTTATTGCAGATCAGAAACAAAGAAACAAGACTGCAAAGCAGGGGTACAGTTTGAAACAAGTACAGTGGCCACCAAGGTGACAGTCTAGGGTTAAAACAAGTAAAAGTCAAACATAAACAATAGACAGTATAATGAGTTACACTTATAAAGAACACTTCATTCTGAAGAAAGGGCTTATAATCTGTACCCTCTCTGTTTAAAAAGGCAGGGTGGTGTGATAAATTTTGCCATTTGTCTTAGTTCTATCTAAAAAGCTCACCTGATTAATAGCAAGATAAATTTTGTGCAACCGTATAGAATGTTTTCCAACAGGTCTCAATTTAATTGTATTTGTTTTACTTTTGAATTTCTTTTTTGGCTTTTTGTTTGTTTGTTTCTGTAATGGTTGGAAAGAAACTAATTCAAAGGCTGATCCTCTCTTACTGTGACTCCCTAAAAGGAAAATGTATTATTTATCTACCCACCTTTCAATATGCTTCCAGGGTGCACTAAAAGGAATTCTGGGTAATTATTTTTTGCACATTTTTCACAAACATTTTTATCACTGTATTTATTTAAGCACTCACTGTCCAGTAATTGCCACATACTAGATAAAACTTCAGTAGAAGAAAGCAGAAGAACCAGTCAGTACCTGTCTTTCAAGAGTGATAATAACCACTAGTAACAAATTATATTCATAACCTGCCATTAATTTTTTAAGGCCAAGCTTAAATATGGTTTAATAGTGAGCCCTAAGTTACTTTAAATAGTTGCATATATAAATTCTTTATAGGAGGAATAGAAACAAATCAGTTAATTTAAATATAATGTCTTACATTTTTCTAAAGCTATTTTCCCCCAAAATCATGTCTTTTAGCCAGTGAATGAATAGCCACAATACAAAATTGTTACAACTTGTTACATACTAATAGGGAATCAATCATAGGCTGAAGAGAAGACCCTAAATTCTAATAGGCTTCCTGGAGGTTTTGTCTTGATTAAATTCTCCACTAAATGAATCACATGATTCTTTAAAATATATCCTGTGTTCTAGAATACTATTTGGCTCATGTTAAACTATTTTAATTCAAAAGTGCAACATTTTCAGGATTGCTCCCAGTCAGGTTTCATGTGTGGATCTATGGATAATATTTTGATTCTTTTCTTGCAGGGCACAATGGCAACTCTTAAAGAAAAACTGATTGCACCAGTTGCAGAAGAAAAGACAGCAATCCCAAACAATAAGATCACTGTAGTGGGTGTTGGACAAGTTGGTATGGCGTGTGCCATCAGCATTCTGGGAAAGGTACATTTCATGAACACCATCAATGATAGAAAATTTCAGCATGTGCAGCATCTCTTTAAACACTTCAGGATTTTATTGTATCTTTAAAAGATTTTTGTTTTCCCTTAACTATTTGAAGTACATTGTAGATCTGATACCACACTCTTAAACACCTGAGCATGTATTTTTCTGGCAGAATAATAGTCTCCTTATCTGACCCCATAGAGTTAGGACACTCAGGGAACTTGTTGATATAATACTATTATCTGATATACAGTGCCCAGATTTAAAATTCTCCAACAATCAAAATCATGCTTTTTATAGTTGTTTCACCCCAATCCAAGATCATATATTTTATATGTTTGTCATGGCTCTTTATTCTGTTACTCAGCCTTTCTTTGTCTCTCATGTCATTGACATTTTTGAAGAGTTCATGTCAGTTTTGGGAGGGGTATGACTAGATGATACATGTAATGTCCTTCCCATTGCATTGTATCAGGAGCCACGTGATGCTCAACTAGTCTCATTACTGGTGTTGGCCCAAAATCCTCTGCAGTGATAACTGCAGGATTTCTCCACTGCAAAGATCCCTTTGCCCTCTACAATTAATAAATAATCTGCACAGTGGCTTTTTTTTTTTTTTTTTTTGAGGGCAGTGTCACTGGCCCTCATATGTGGGACCCGAACCAGGGCCGCTGGCTTCCCAAGCCAGCACTTAACCACCGCGCCACTCGGCTGGCCCTGCACAGTGGCTTTTTGAGGTCAAGGAAATATCCTATTATTCCCCTCAAACTTGCACCCACTAGATTTATTTTGAAATAATCTCAAATTTACAGAACATTTACAAGAATAGTAAAAAAACGTAAACCTTTCGTATCTACGTTACCCAGATTTATCAATTCTTGACATTTTATGAATTTCTCTCCCCATCTCTCCACACACACACACGGATCATATTAGTTCTATATATATGCAGAGGGTGCCAAAAAATGTATACACATTTTAAGAAAGGAAAGAACTATTAAAATTGTAATACCCAATATATACCAATAACAAAAGATGAATACAAGTCACGTTTGACTTCTGCAATTACAAGAGGTGCTCCAAGTGGTTACCATCAGCATCCAAACACTCCTGATTACAGTGAACTACTGCTTGAGAAACGTTGACCAAAGTGTCCACTTGTATACATATTTTTGGCACCCCGGCATATATAATGGATTTTTTTTCTGAACCATTTCAGAATAAACTCAGATATTATGCCCTTTCCTTCTAAGTCCATCAGAGTAAAAATTCCCTCCATTCCTTCCCCCCCAAAGAAATGCTGCCTTGTCTTCAATAGAGCTGTCTCTACTGAAACACTATCTCTTTGTATTTATGTGAAGGCTGCCTGAATAATGCCTATCCAAGCAGGCTTTTGAAAAGTTTAAATTCTAAAGGAACAAATTCTGAATCTTTACTGAGAAAAAGTTATCAAAGAAATCAACTAAAATGTAGTATGCAACAAAGAAAGTTTTGATTTTCTGCAATTGATTAGGTGCCTGTGATTTAGAATAACTGCTTCCCAAATTATAGGAAATTTAAATAACCTCAATTTAATGCTCACTGTGTGCCAGTAAAAGTGAAAAGTATTCCAGCTTACATTCCTTTTATAAAATACTTATTGAGTGTACAACATGTTCAAAGTGTTTTAACTGAAATGTTAAACAATAAACTCAAGAAATGGTAACTATTAATATCCTGTTTTCAGATGAGGTGGCTGAAACTTCAAAGAGATGAAGTAGCCTGCCCGCTGTCACTCAGCTGGTAGTGACAGTTGTATTTTGAACACAGGACTCTGAGTTCTTAAACATAGTGACTCTGCAACTTCTTTTAATTCTATGCTAGTATTTGGGCAGTTAAAAATGTAAAGGTAATAATGATATACTACTAGCCAAGGATTTTTCATCCTTCCTGTTCATCTCAAAATTTGGATAAAAAAAGTTTTTCAGGAACCTATATCTGAGCTATATGATTCTCTGAGTACCTCTATGATTGTTTGACTTGTAAATTTAAAATCCTCCTTAGTAAATAATTTAATTGAGACTGTATCTGCAGTTATATAATACTTAGGCCCAATTCAAGTGCTTGAGAGAACAGACCCTGCTGCTAACACAGCAGGAATCTTCCAATTTAGATGCTGTGATGGAATGACTGCCCTGTTCAAAGACCATTTTACTAATTAAAAAAAAAAGGTCTAAATCTTACTTTAATGGTAAGGATTAAAGTGTTTCAAAATTGTTATTAAGATTTGGTAAGGATTATAAGCCCCACTAGTTGACCAGAGAAGGGAAAATAACACTACTCAGTGTATGTTTTGCCTCATTTCTCCACAAAAGTTCTAGGAGGGTATTGTCATCTATATATGACTGTTGGAAAAACAGACTCAGAAAGATTAAGTGACTTAATTAAGATCACACAGATAGTAAGTGCCAGATCTGGCCTTTTGAGTCCATCACCGGTGTGCTTTACAGAGGACACACATTGCTTTGGCCCAGAAAATGAGCAAAGCGAGGGTATCAGAGACAGACAGGTTGAGGAGGCCCGCACTTTAGCTAGGCCCATGCAGGCAACTAAGGCTCCCTAACGCAATGTCCCACCATTACGAAGACTCAGTTATATTTTGTTTCTACTCTTGCCCATGCCTCTCAACCTCATGGCCAACATAATGACCATTGTGAGCTTTTCTAAAAACCGTAGCTTGTGTACTTAAAACTTTTCAGTAATGTCACAGGGCACATGTGCTACACACACACACAATCCTGGGAGGCATCAAGGACCTCTCCCTGCTTGTGTCAGAACAAAGCAGTGGCGTGCACAACTTGGGGGCGCCACGCACGGTGTCAGTATCACCTTCCAGTGCAATGTAGTGGCACGGTGTTCAACCTCATCTCCTACTCTCTGCCCTCTTTCCTCAAAACACCCAGCTCCTTTCTGGTAAAACCCTTTCACTTGATTTTCCCTTTACCTGGAATGTCTACCCTAGACCATCCCAGAGTTGACTGCTTCCTATCATTCACATCGCTTCCTTGCAGGCAGGCGTTCCCCCATACAAAGCAAACTCCCTCCCCAGTAACTTCAGCGTCACCCTGCCTTTGGTGTTTATAGCACTCCCATCATCAGAATCATCTTAAATTGTTGGCTTAGTTCCTGTTCCTTTCCTGGTACATTCCACGGAAGCAGGAGGACTTTGCCAAATTTGTTCATTACTGTATGCCTGATTAGTAAAATAATGCCTGGCATATTCAGTAATGAGTATGTATTAAATAAGTGAATATTCCTGCTGTTACTAATAAACTACACTTACATTGGTTGAATTTTGATTAGAGCCTTTTCTTTTTCATGGCTTCTACTGCCAAATATGTCTTCTGCCCCACTACAGTCACAAGCTCTGCATTTCACTGCCAGGTCCTTTCATGTCATCAGGGTCATGGAGAGCTTCCATGAAAGGTTATTCTATCCTGAGCCCCCACGTCCAGCTGTTTTGGGTTTAAGTGTCTCTTCTTAATTCAGTCAACTGTAGCCACATTCTTGTGGCACAAACATAGCATAAGACTGTTAGAAGGAGCAATGTAATTATAGACATAGTGCAAAGTAGTGTTTGGCTTCAAAGTGAGACTTAATTAAAATTTGGGGTTTGTACAAGAATAGACAGGTTAATGGAATAGGCTGAAAGCCCAGAAACTGGCCCAAGTAGCAGTTAATAAAAGTCATTTCAGAGAAGAAAACAAATTTTTGGAAAAATGGTGCTTGTCCAGTTAGCTAATTATTTGGAAAATGTTATACTTTTTCCCTACACAAGATTTCACCCAGACTAAACACTTGAATATAAAAAGGCAATTATCAGCTATTAAGGCATTGATGGCAGTAATGTATTAGCTAAGAGGAACAAGAGGCAGATTATGGCTGGCTCGGTCTGGTCCACACAATACTTAAGATTAAAAGACATTTGTGTGGTACATGAAACAAGGTTTCAACAGTGATGTTCTTGGCCTCTACCTGACCTGGTTCCTTAACAAGTTATTGCTTTTGCAATTAATCTAAGCCTTGCAGTTTCAAACATTTAAAAATATATCTACAGCTTAAATGAAATATATGGTAAATCCATAGGCTATACAGTATGTGACTGCAGAAGGTTTAAGCCAAAGAGCAGCAGCGGTACTTAGTCACACATCTTCTAGTTGCCTGCCTCCACACTTGGAGGATATTCAGGGGTACAGATGCAGCTAAATTCAGCACTGCAATTATTTTTTTGAAAGGTTTGGATCTCTTCCTTCCTTGCCAGCTGAGTATGCACTTCTCAGGCAGTTCTCTACACCCACTGAAACAAAAGACAGGATCTAAGATCCTGTGACATCCTTTTCCACTTAGCCCTGAATTATTTTGCCCTGTTGACTTCAACAGCACACATGTGATGTTACTAAAATAAGAGTGATGTTCCCACTGCTCGTGCCTTGACAGAATGTTATGGCTGTTACTAAGTTATATTGTACAGCCGGTCTCCAGATAACGTCATTTTTTTCAACAGACATCGAGATGATGCTCTAGGAACTTAGCTCTTGTTTATATCAATTAGCCTATGGGTAAATGGGCTTTGTTAATACATCCTTTTGCTGCCATTTCAAGCACCTGTCAACGATATTAAGTGGGCACTTACTGTATTAATTTAGGACTTAAAAAACACAAATGAGGGTTTTGTGTGATCTTGTCAGAAGCTGAGGAGGAACAAAGAACATTTTAAAAATGTAAAAATGTGTGTTTGAAGTACATTAGATGAAAATTAATACCAGTGTTTGACATACATGGAAATGAGAAAATATTTACTAAAGTAACCCTTAACTCATAAAACGGTCATTTCAGAAGTTTGCAAGTAAATTAGTTGCTTGGAACTAAGAACACATTCAAACATAAGGAGGCTTGAGTCGCAGAAAAACCCTCACAGATGACTTCGCGAGGTTAGCCAGTCACTGGGGTTCCAGGGACGGTGGTCATATGCATGCTCTGGCCCCTGCAGGAAGCGAGACCTTTGCTGCCAAGCTAAAGTAGGTCACGTTTTTTATTGGCCATCTCACCTCTCACTGGTTTTTCTCCCTTTTCTGGTCAGCACCTTCCTGATACCTCCAGTTCCACCCTAGGTTTCTCTATCCTTCAAAGTGCTTCCTGCTCCCCGATTGCCTACCTTTGTCTAATCAACAAACTTCACCTGTATAGCTGATCACACTATCCTTAGAAAATGTATTTGCATTTTTAAGTGGGCTTCAGTATTGACGTGTCATATTAAACTAATTATTTTACTAGCAGCCCTAAAAACAGTAGAGGCAAAGACTAGTGATGTTTCAATGAGAGGGATAATACTTTTTAAAGATGCTGCAAATATGGGTTTCCATAAGATAACCAAATATCAAAGCTGAAAGGTTGTTTAGACACATCTAGATTGACACCCTCCACCCTCATTTTTAGAAGATCAAGGACTTACTGAAGAATAAACATCATTACTGAAAGGGAAAATCCAGGGTTTTCATTTTGTCTTCCACCATTCATGTAGAGATATAGAGAACATATAAACATAAAATATGTTACATATAGAACATGTGAAATTATGACACTAGATCAAGACTTAATAGTTTATTTATTTATTTATTTATTTTTAAAATACATTATTGGGAATCGGGAGGGAACAGCGTTGGGGAATCAGGGAAGGGGAATAGACAAGTTGCTGTCCTTTTGTTCTTCAGTCCAGTTGTGGAGGACATCACTTCACTGGCCCATATTGGTATTGTGATCATTGCGCTCTTCCCAGGTGAGGCAGATCAGTCGCCGGCCATTGGACAGTCACTCATGGAGGCTCACGGCAGCTCACCCTGGCTGCTGGCCACTCACGGCCGCCCACTGCAGACCCACTGCAGCCTACATCATTGCTGGTGATTCACCACAGCCCAGCTCCAGGTTGAGCTGTTGTTCACCATCTTAGCTCTAGAGGGCGCAACATCACTGGCCTATGTGGGATCCGAACTAGCAGCCCTGCTGCTCAGAGCTCTCGCTCCCAAGCCAGTTCTTAACCAATGAGCCACTTGGTCGGCTCTTAATAGTATACCTATTGAGTTAGGGTTTTATTTTGGATGGGTGGTACAGGATGACAATTGGAATAGAAAACGAGAACTCAGAGACTCAGTAAGTTCAGATTGATCACATCTGAAGACTACTAGTTCTGGACCCCTCTGTCCATTGGACTCTCCTTTTCCCCCACCAAGATATTCGAGTTGGTGAGAGCCAACCTGAGGATTCCAACCTTTAACCAGGGCTTTGAATCCTACTCTAAAGTGAACTCAAACTTTTTAGGTTTAAACCAGATCTGCCCTCAGAAATCCTCCAAAATGGGGGTGACCTCAGGGTGGACACAACTGCCCAAGATTGTTTCTGGGTCTGGGTGAGTCTGTCTTCACCATCATCCCCCATTAATGTAAAAACTGGTGCATCCTGAGGCCACTGTTGATCTAAGTTGGTTTCATCAGGAATCTTTAAGTCTACATATTCTTGAAGCAATTTGTATCATGCTAATGGAATCCCAGTTGAGTACCAAGAGGTGAAAGTCTGAAAAGTCAGGGTCTTAAATGTTAATAGTTCATGATTCCAGGTATTTTATCATGAAATTATTTAAAGAGCATGCCTAACTCCATGGTGAAATTCTTGAAGAATTTAGACACTTGATACTTAGCCATTTAAAGGGCCTCTAGGTGGTACTCTGAGCTGAGGAGTCCCAGAATGGTGTCGGGGACTAACACCTGTTTTCCTGTTTAGTCTCTGGCTGATGAGCTTGCTCTCGTGGATGTTCTGGAAGATAAACTCAAAGGAGAAATGATGGATCTGCAGCATGGGAGCTTGTTTCTTCAGACACCTAAAATTGTGGCAGATAAAGGTAGTTTCATGCCCAACATAATCTATCTAATAATAAATTGACATCTTCACTCTGATGTAAAATCAGTCTTTCATCTCAGTGAATCTAGTGTTTGTAGTTTCTTCTTCCCTTCTGGATCCAAGTCATCCTGGAGGACAAACACAAGTGTCACCTCTGTCAACCCTCCCCCACTTGACTTCCACACATTTGGTACATAACATTTCAGGAAATTGTATTGTAATGTTTGTGTGTATCTAAGAACAGGAAGGTTTTAGACCAAAAACAAATATTTGCACAAAGTAGTGTAAAGGCCTTGAAGAACTAAACAGTTTATATTTTAGCCATCTTTGTTTTGAGTTAGCACATTTAGGCAGTGATGTTTCCTCCACACCATGGCATTATCCTGGGCCTCCAAAATAATATCTAACAATACTACTATAAATAATAGCTGTATTCATTGAATTGTTAGCATTCTGGGTACTGTGAAACTTTTTATATGGCTCATGTTACTTCATCTTCACAGCAATCCTATGAGAGGTAGGTCCTATTATCTCCATTTTATGGGATAGGAAACTGATAAAGTATTAATGAATGTCAAAAGTCACATAGCAGCACAGCTTAATTATATGAGTCATCCACAGCTATTGAGTCGAATGATCGCATCATATCATAATGTCTATATATTTTGGGAAAAGACACACTTCCTTGAGGAAACACTAAAATATTCTCTAGAGAAACTCACTGTTAAAAGTGAATAAGCTTCCTTAAAATATTGAGTATTAGAAATTAATTTCTAGCCAAGAACAAACACTTCAGTTCCTTCCTTCCCCTTCATAGATGGAATTTACGTTACACAAACCTAAACTTACCATTAAATTGCTTTTTTTATGGGAGGGCTGCCTGTTGAAATTTAGACTCACTGTCTATGCTTTGTATTATTACTGGCAATCCAGTAGTCTCCAGAGTCAATAGCATTATGAAAGTGTTAGCCAGAAATAGAATTTAGGGCTTTTATTTCCTGGGTCCATTCTCTGAGCCAATTTTATGGTTGCCATATTTCCCCATATAGGAAGAAGAAGCCATAGGAGCATTGCACTTCCAAACCTTACAATATAGAAAATGTAATTCTCATATGAATTTTAGAAGCTTATGTATGTTTAGGTTTCTAGAGGATATCATATATGATAGGTTTTGATGAAGGGTTATATTTAAAATACCTTTTCCCCTTCTCCTTCCAGATTACTCTGTGACCGCCCACTCTAAGATTGTGGTGGTAACTGCTGGAGTTCGCCAGCAGGAGGGAGAGAGTCGTCTCAATCTGGTACAGAGGAATGTTAATGTCTTCAAGTTCATTATCCCTCAGATCATCAAGTACAGTCCTGACTGCATCATAATTGTGGTTTCTAACCCAGGTAGCATTATAATGCCTTAAGGTTCAGTTCTGTTATGTTCAAATGGTTAGGTCTTTTATTTTATTTTGTTTTCTGGACTTAAAAAAATGGTTTTGATATTCACTAGCAGAAGCAATTCACAGGTCGTCTGTTAATTGGCCACAGAAGAGTGATGTTTGCAAAACAAATGGCACTGTCCCAGACCAAATGTTTAAAAATTTGAGAAAAGTTTTATATAAAAACAATTTCATCTGTTTGTTTTGTCTAGATGTGTTGTAGAGTCTAAAAGCTTTTAAAATTTTGATAAAGATTATGCTGGGATGTATAATCAAACATTTGAATATGGCTTCAATGTGTAAGAAATATTTTAGCATATTTGACCTTCTGTTTTCCAGAAAATGCATTCTAATGTCCTTATCTCTAAAACTCTTGAAAACTGAATCCAATTGAACTTGCAAAGAGTTTAAGAAAGCCATTAATCAGTCCAGGTTTAAAGATAGAAATAGACTATATTGATGGACAAATACATGTGAACACCAAATGTGACTTAAAACTTCTGTTTAAAAAGAATTGCATTTTTTTAGCCTAAAGAGTCAAAATTCACTCTCTATTTCACACTTCTTTTGTCTATAATTTGCTACCAAACTTATTGTTTATTGGTGTGCATAATATATATATTGATAAAATGGTAAAACTGATTATCTCTGACACTTCACATTGAGAAAGATTGTCAATAAGAGTTAGGGGAATCCTTATAATTTATGAAATATTGAGAGTTGGTAGCCAGCAAGGACAGAGATTATTTTAGTATTCTTATTCTCTGCAATCCTGGATTGTGACTTACAAAACAGTTTAATCTTGCATCTAAAACTTCTCATAAGTATATAGTAATAAATACTGGAGGTGCCCAAATACTGTACACACATTTTTAAGAGATGTTAACACTCTGGTCAACGTTGCTCAAGCAGTAGTTTGCCGTAATCAGAAGAGGACACTGATGGTAACCACTTTGAGCACCTATTGTAATTGTAGAAATCAAACATGATTTGTATTCATCTTTTGTTATTAATGTATATTGAGTATTACAATTTTAATACAGTTTTTTCCTTTCTTAAAAATGTGTATACACCTCTGTAGATGCAGAACAGGAATGATAAGTAGCTGCATATATGAAGTTACTGCATCCTGTGCCTAAGGCAGACATTAATATAACTGGTTATACGACTTTCTAGGTATAGTTTCAAAGTCTTAACTCTCCAGGGAGTCGCTCCCACTGAATCCAAATTGCCAAGGTAGAGTTTATAACATCTAGTTCAAGTGACCTTAAAGTGTCTTAGCCAGTGTGTCTATATGAGTGTGGAGGTGGGCACTGCAAGACTAACCCCTTGCCTTCCTCATGTGCATATATTCCTACTTTTACAGCTTAGATTGTAAGTACTGTGATTCTATCTAGACCAGCAAGCTTTGCTTCTGTGCAGTCTCAGGGCCTCATCACGCCAGAATAAAGGCTGTGGTGTACAGGTCCTTTCATTAAACAGTAGCAAATGTTACTACAATACCTTATATTATCACAATTGTTTACTGAATAGTATCTGTGCCCAATAAAATTTATAGCAGCATGCCTTGGTAATTTAGTAACCAATGGCTTTTAGTTTATGATGACAGTCATTAACAACCGTGTTAGAATTGGGAATGTTAGAATTGGATGGAAGAAACTAAAGTAACTATCTCATTCAACCTTTCTCCTCTCCCTTTCCCCATACAGAAAATTTATTAATCTGCAAGGTTCTTATGTATTCTTGTTTCAAGCAATAAGTTCAAAATCACAGTATTGCATGTTCATGTTTTACAATTTCTGTTAATATAAAGTTTAAAGGTTTTTTTCTTGTCTCTATAACCCCCATTATCTCTAACTATGGAAAGTTCAAGTATTTCCATCTTTCTGGCCACATCTCATTTGAGCAATGAGGAAGTGGGGGAGGAAGAAGCCAGGGTACCCACTAATTGACCTAACAGTTGAAATCAGCTTTGATTTACTTACATATTATTTCTAAAAATTTCAGTGGATATTCTCACATATGTTACCTGGAAACTAAGTGGATTACCCAAGCACCGTGTGATTGGAAGTGGATGTAATCTGGATTCTGCTAGATTTCGTTACCTTATGGCTGAAAAACTTGGCATTCATCCCAGCAGCTGCCATGGATGGATTTTGGGAGAACATGGCGACTCAAGTGGTAAAAAAAAAAGAGAGAGAGAGAGAATATTTACCATGTTTTTTATGGTATTGTTCTTGCCATTCTGAATTTTTTGTTTGTTTTTCAATTTTATTTTTATATATTTTCACATACAGAACATTACAAATAAATACTTTGTGGGGGTTAACTTTGATACTGATTCTTCACCAATTTTTTTACCTGCTAAGTCTAGTGTCAATTAATGACTCTTGGTTAAATATTACTATGATAAATGTCAAATAGTGTATTCTACTCTATCATTTCTTCTATATTTATTTGAATCCTACTGTAAGAGAGAGCTTTCTGTTCTCCATTTATTATTATTTATTTATATCAATGTAGACTCCTATTTTTTACTTTATTCCAAGTAGGTTCTGTCACCATTATTGTAATGCCCAAATTGTCCCAGATTTGTCAACTAACAGGCTCTTCAAGCTGGCCCCTGTGACTTTTTGACATGTCTTACCATTTTTTGAGTCCTTCTTTGCTTCCTGGAACAATAAAGTACACCAGGTTCATCTTATACTTTACCTTTAGCGACACTAGAATCATCTGTTTCTCCAGTAAGCCCCTGTTTCCTTGTAGCATTTAGGAGAATAGCATTTAGAAACCAAGATCTGAGATAGGCATGCTCCTGCTCCTGGTATGTCTTTGCTTCTAGGCCCTTTCAGTGGACAGAGCCATGATAACCATCATGTTTGTTGAAGAAGGAATAAACTGGGTAACAAAAGCTTTTAAATAACCAATACCTACTATTCAATTATGTAAAATAAATCTTGCTTCAAATGAAACCTGGTTTTTAATAAACCATTAATTATACCGATCAATCATTTAAGTAGTAAGAGACCATATGGTAAATCAACTATTTCCTTTAGGAATTTAAATAGAATTGTTGGACATAAATTAATAATCGTAAAAAGACCAACATTAAAATTATATTGCACTTCTATTTTTTTATAATGTTTTGATTTGAAACAGTTAAAAATCATTTATTCTAAATGTTTCATTTTAAGTTGATATTTCTCTTCATTTAAATTAATACTTCTGTTCCAATTTTATATAGAAACATTTATGAACAATTATGATTATATATAATAATTCTAAACCTATTAAACATAGAATTCTGTACATTGAATGCATTTATGATGTGAAACTAATAATCTAAAACTTTAATATTAATGATAACGATAATCTGTGTTTTAATGAATTTATTTCCACCCAATTGCAAGGAGCTATTTTCTCTCTAAAAGGTTAAGATGTAAATTTTCCTTTGAATCTAGTGGGAGTTTTTTTTGTTTTGCTTTTGCTTTTATTTATTTATTTATTTTATTTATTTTATTTATTTTTTTTAAGGGCAGTGTCACTGGCCCTCATATGTGGGACCGAACCGGGGCCGCTGGCTTCCGAAGCCAGCGCTTAACTACCGCACCACTCCGCTGGCCCTGTTTTTGTTTTTAAGCTGAGCCATCCTGCCACCTGTTGGCAGCTCAGTGCAGCTCAGCAGGGGCTGGGCATCGAACTGCTTGTTCCTCAGAGTTCAGCTCGCACCCTTGAGCGAGCTTTTAACCAACTGAGCCACTCGGCTGGCCCTTATGGGAGTTTGTAAGTAAATTTGGTAAAGAGCTTATCTTGGTATGTTAAGAATTTGGTCCTACGATTATTGCTTTTGTGCTTTTTTAATATAATGATGCTGATTTTTTTTCTGACACAATGTACCACTTTTTTCCAGTTTTTCATATCCAAGTATTTGCCTGAATTTATTTCCTATGCAAAGTATCTAGTACAATATCTGGTCAATAGAAGTTCAAAAAAATGCTAGTTGTTGCAAATGTACAGTTACTAGAACCACAGATCTGGAAGTGATATTGCATATCCTCTAGTTGAAGACTTGCCTTTTAATGAGGAAAAAAATTGAGGTAAAGCAAGCACAGGGGCTTGTTGGAGAGTCTTTAGCTAGACATAGCTGCAACTAGAATCATATTTTTTGACTCCTGTCCAATGTTCTAGTCACTCATTGCTGTGTCATTTTTTCCAAAACTTCTTTATTCCCCCTAGTTCCGACTGATCTATAGTATACTCGTATACATGAAATGAAAGACAATTAAACCATGCTCACTATGGCATGATTATGTAGATCCCACAGCTTTCAAAGACCGTAAAAATGCCCTAGTTATCGCCACAGTTAGCCTGAATTTGCAAAAGTTGTGCACTAAAAGGAGGTCTTGCTGGGCCATGGGCAGCTTTGCCCTTCCTAGCTGGTTCTAGCCTCAGTGACGTCACTGGTGCCTTTGCTCGTATTTCCTCAGACTGCGGCGCTCCAAAGGCCCATCAGGAACACATTTATTTCTCAAGGCCCGGTTTACAAAAAACAGGCATATATTTTGTAGCCCTTTCAGATACTCTTTTTTCATCCTACATTAAGTAGACCCTTATTTATGTTTTATTATACTTTCCCCATACTTCTGTGAGAGCTTATCCCATTGCTTTAGTTTCCTTTACTTGTTTCTCCCAGTAGATTCTGAGCTTGTCTGCAGCACAGAGCATGTCTTATGTTTCTCTTTGTATGCTTAAATCTTCCATATGTGCTTTTTGCTGGGCAGGAGGTGTAAGGGGGTTGTTGTGGTGCATCAAAGCCGCCAAATAATACAGGCAGTGGTAGACAACACCTTTGTCTGCTCTGACGCTGAAGGCATTGGTGGAAAGAATATTTGATCCAGTTAAGAGCAGGAAAATTCATTGTGCTTACATGAAGTTTCCTGCAAGAAATAAATTGAACAATTGATGAGAGGATTTTACCTTAACATCTCTCTAGGTGTATGTGTTATTATAAAAGGGTACGATGCTGTGTTGCTAAAAAAAAAAAAAAAGAAGAAGAAAGAAATTGAACTTGAGGCATGAGAAAAGATACTTTGATTATATTTGGGTCTTTTGGGTCTTAGCCAAGGATTTTTCTTTTTTTTTTTTTTTTTAACCTCCAGAAAGGGGTTTATGTTAGAAAAATAAGCAGGAAGAAAATTGAGAATTCCTCCAACCAAAAGTTTAGCAAAGTTCTGAACTAGAATCCCTTGAGACTTCACAAACCTATAGAAATGCAAGAATTTCATATTTTCTATAAATATGACACAGTTATGCTGTTTTGCACCAAAATGGTTGAAAGTTGAAAGACCAGATGTGTGGCTATTTGAAGGCCAATGTCAGCCTTTTGGGGGAAGTATACTGGAGTCAGTTGTCATTGGAGCAGTGCCAGGGGTAACTTGCATCAGAGGTGAAATCTGCACTAAGAGAAGAAAATATTTTTTTTTTTTAACAAACAGTGTCAGAAATACATACATTTTTGTTTTGTGCTGTTCTTTACAGTGGCTGTGTGGAGTGGAGTGAATGTGGCAGGTGTTTCGCTCCAGGATTTGAATCCAGAAATGGGCACGGACAATGATAGTGAAAACTGGAAGGAAGTGCATAAGATGGTGGTTGAATGGTAAGTGGGAAGGGGCTTAAGACAATTAATTTCATTTTTACTTAGATAAAATTACAGTTTCCATGGCTGCTTGCTCAGATAAACTGTTACTCTAGAAATGTGCAGCTTCTGAAACAGAGAAGAATATCTTATACTGGTCAAACTTGCTACGTCAGTCCTGCTAGGGAAGCAAATATTTTTCTAGAAAAATTCTGTTATAAAAGTAAGAAGCAAAACAGAATTAACAAATGAGAAGGGCTTCCAAAATAAGTCCTATTGACAGATAAAGCTGACTTATTTAGAAAAATAAACGAAGACACGGTTAGTCTCATAATTGCCTGAAATAAATACTTGCTGACTGATTGTTGAAAATGTTTAAGCTAAGCTGTTTTATCTTTCCATACTCAACTGAAGATGCCCCACTTTCCCTCCATTTTTTTTTCTTTCATTCTTTTTCTTTTTCCTTTTAACTGTCTGTTTTGTTATTAAACCCCTCTCTGTGACCTTCATCCTTATCATAAAACAATGGATAAGAGACAGAATATGAGCATGGGTTTAAATCATGGCACTGACACTGACTGTATAGTCTTGGGGAAGCCATTTAACCTTTACGTTGTATCTCAGTTTTCTCCTCTATAAAGTCATACGGTAATAGAATTATTGTAAAAATTGAGTAAAAGTGCGTGCACACACACCTATGCACACCCTTATTATTGATCAGTATCCAGTAAATGTTAGCTGTCATTTGCAGAGAATTGTAATAAGACTGCTATCTCAAGTATGGAATAATTTTATGTAGTTCAATTTTAATGATTTCTTTTCAGGAATTTGACCTGTATAATGAGAAAAACAATCTTTAAAAAGTTGAAAGGGCCCTTAGAATTTTATTAACATAAACTTTTTATTTTACAAATCAGTAAACTAGGGCTCAACCAGTAATGTAACTTATCAAAGGTCTTCTACTCTGTGATACATTGCATTAAATCCCAATATCCTAATACTCAGTTACTCCTGCAACCTGTCAAGTACCAGTACCTTTGTGCATTTTGAGGTGTATAAATTGTGCCCAGGCAAGGTATTGTCATCACTTTGCTCTTAAGTTAGTTGGTCATAGTATTTTAGCTGACCATAGTAAGTAAGTGGGAGATCAAAATCAAGGTACTTTGAATGTGAAAATTCTTTTACTTTCATTGTTTCCTGATTTCATTAATATCTTTGGAAATATTCATGTTCATGAATAAGATTTGTTGGAAAATGTAAATTTTTACCACTGTGACTATATTTACTTATATTATACAATAGCTATTTACATTTATCAAAACATTTACATTGCACCTACTGCATTTAATAAACTTATGAAATAGATTCTATTGTTAACCTCATTTTACAGAAGAGGACACTGAAACAGGGAAGGTTAAATAATTTACTCAAGATTATACAAATAATGAGACAGAGTAAGAGTCAAACCCAAAGAGTCTGCTTTTAGTAACTATTGAGTTTGATTTCAATGATCTCTTTTATGATATATATTTTTTTCTTAGCGCCTATGAAATCATCAAGCTAAAAGGATACACCAACTGGGCTATTGGTCTAAGTGTGGCTGACCTCATTGAATCCATATTCAAAAATCTATCCAGGGTTCATCCAGTGTCAACTATGGTGAAGGTATGAAACTTAAAAAATAGAAAATGATTTCTAGTGTTGTATTCTACAAATAGATTCATTTAAAGACAGACAAAACATGGTCTCAGTCCATAGATACCTCTGTGTCTTAAAGGTTTATGGAGACTTTTCTCCTTTTTCAGCCAAGTCCAGAAAAACAAGAGTACAAACTTGTAGAGGCTAAGACATCCAATAATTTTTTATAATTCGCCTTTGTATGACATGGCAAATTAAATATTAACTCTGAATCTTTTTCTCAAAATAGATGATCATTTAAATAAATATAATAGTTTCAATTCAAGCTGGTGTATTAAACTGTAGATTGCCTTTGATGTAGCACTTGGTACCTTAGCAAATTTAGTTTATTTCAAAAGTCATGAAGCAGTTAAGTAGAAATTTATTTATTTTTTTTTTGAGAGCAGTGTCGCTGGCCCTCATATGTGGGATCCGAACCAGGGCTGCTGGCTTCCCAAACCAGCACTTAACCACCGCACCACTTGGCCAGCCCAGACATTGATTTTTTTAAGTAAAACTAAAATTGTATTAAAACATTATATAGGATAACTGATTCATTTTCCACAAGTCAGTGGCGGAGGTGATCAAGTAATGGGGAAAGGATACAATAGATTTAAAAAGGTGTTCAAAAGAGATAAATACAGAAGCATCTGGGGGTAAAACATAGTGTCAGCTTTTTTTTAAACACTATAATAAAAATGTAAAGAGCAAGTATAGCAGAAAGAGCAAGTCTGGGTAACTGCTGAGTCTTGGATTGCATATATAAGAATTTGTTTATTCTCTCTACTTTGGTGCATGTACAAAAATTTTGGAAATTAAGGTTTTAAAAATATAGTAATTTGTTTAATCTAATTAAATAATTTTATTAATTATGTAGTTAAATTGACCCTGTGAATAAATTACTTTATACAAACTATTAAAGTGTTTTGGGAGTTGTACTATTTTTGTCAGCAACTCTTGGGTGTTATAAAAATCTTATCTTTCTGTAGCCTCCAACCACTATTCTGTACATTGTAGGCTGACTACCTACCACCTGAAATTCTCTTCTTAACTAAAGGATTTTAAGAAACAAAATTTCATAAAAAGCAACCCATTAAGAAACACATTTGAATGCAATTTAATTTGAAGATATATATATCAAATTCAGTTAAAGTATATCAAAGAGAAAGAGGTGTCAGTAAGTTCAATAAAGTAGTTATTACTTACACATTTCTAGTTTTCTCATAGTGTATATTTGTCTATTCTATGTATGAAACCTAATTCAGAACACAAATATTAGGAAAATATTGGCCTGTAGATGATGCAAATTAAAGAGTCAATTTGTGCTCGTCAAATTTTCTACATTTCCTTCTCTTCAAACGTAGGACCTGTGATCATCCTTACCTGTGATCTCATTTTTTTTTTGAGGGCAGTGTCACTGGCCCTCACATGTGGGACCGAACCGGGGCCGTGGGCTTCCCAAACCAGCGCTTAACCGCCGCACCACTCAGCCTGCCCTAAAGGGACTAGTTTTTTGTTTGTTTGTTTGTTTGTTTTTTTAGCTGAGCCATCCTGCCACCTGTTGGCAGCTCAATGGCAACTCAGCTCGGGCTGGCATCGAACCGCCGTTGCTCAGAGCTCAGCTCGCACTCTTGAGCGAGCTCTTAACCAACTGAGCCATTCAGCCAGCCCTATGTGATTTCGTTTTTTAATTGAAATGCTTTTTTTGTCTGGCAGGGGATGTATGGCATTGAGAATGAAGTCTTCCTAAGCCTTCCATGTGTCCTGAATGCTCGGGGATTAACTAGTGTTATCAACCAGAAACTGAAAGATGACGAGGTTGCTCAACTGAAGAAAAGTGCAGATACCCTGTGGAACATCCAGAAGGACCTCAAAGACCTGTGACTTCAGGCTCCTCGGCTGTAGAAATTTAAAACCTACAATGTGATTAACCATGACCTTTAGTGTCCATTCAAGTACATGGATGACAGTTAGCTTTTATCTTCCTAAGTATGTGAATCTGGGCTCACAGAATCAAAGCCCATGCTTGGTTTAATGCTTGCAATCTGAGTCACTGAACAAATAAAACTATTGTAGTGTTCTTGTTTCTGGAATTCCTCCTTTAATGGTTTCTGAAAGATTTCAATCAGCTTTTTCAAATAATGGATTCCCCACATCATAAATTGCCCTAAATTCTATTATCTGCATTTCATCGTATGTACTCCTCCCACCAAACAGCACAAAAATTCTGTCACAACATATGCTATGATTTTGCTATTGTCCTGAGAAAATGATTACGATTTTTAAGGGACTTTTTTTTTAGAGCAGTTTTAGGTTCACGGCAAAATTGAGAGGAAGGTACAGACTTCCCACATACCCCTTGCCCCTACACATGGATAACCTCTACCATTATCAACATCACTCACCAGAGTGGGACATTTAAAATCCATGAACCCACATTGGCACGTCATTATCTCCCAAAGCCCATAGTTTACGTTAGGGTTCACTCTGGTGTACATTCTGTGGGTTTGGACAAATGTATACGGACATATACCCATCATTGTGGTTACCATTTTATTTTATGAAAGGAAGAACCTCTGAAACAGCTTTCTAAAACTGGAATTACTTTGTTAAAGTTAGTGCTATTTGCTAGTAAAGAAAAAAACTTCGGGCTGAATTATCCAGATCCAGGCTTCTGGGAGCTATGGTAATATGGGGCTTAAGAGGGGGACTTAAGGGACACTTCCTTTAAGGAAGAGTTTACGGGCTGGCCGAGTCGTGCGGTGGTTAAGAGCTGGTTTGGGACGCCAGCGGCCCCGATTCAGATCCCACATATGAGGGCCAGTGACACTCCCTCAAAAAAAAAAAGTTTACATACATTATTTAGGGGTCAGTAGGTGGTGTTAAAAACATGGCATTTGTTATCACAGAAACATGGATTTCATTGCTAGTTCAATCATTAACTCTAATTTAGGGCAAGTTACCTACTTAACAAGTCCTACACCTCAATTTTATCACCTCAGAAATAGTGATGATAATGGTACCTCTTCAATATGTAAATTAAATGAGAAATGTAAAACTCATACCACAATGCTTGGTCATAACAGTACCTGACACTTAAGTAGTGCTTACTGTTCCCAGGGCATTATATATATTAACTCATTTAGGATTCTGTGTTGGGGACGGCATGACACATTGTAGAATGTTTAGCAACATCCCTGCCGTTTACCCACTTGATGCCAGTAACACATCCCTCGAAGCAGTTGTGTCAACCAAAAATGTCTGCAGACATGCCAAATGTCTCCTGGGAAGAATATCACCCTTGGTTGAGAACCACTGCTCCAAAGTAAATATTTAAATCACCATTCTACAGATGGGGAGACTGAAACAAGCATGCAGAGGTCACTCAGCCACTAAGCAACAGAGTTGGGATTCAACCCAGGCATGTAGTTTCTTAATCTGTTCTTAAGCAATGTACTACATTGCCGTAATAGTTATTGCTACATTTTTGTATCAGAGTTCATAAAATAATACTGAAATCATTCCTTCATTTAATGCTCCCCACATATTATGAAGATATTCCCGTATTACTGAAAGGGAGATTGAGACACAGGTATTAAGTACATTTTTCAGGTCACATTTCCAACATGACTCAATCTTTTCATATGATGATTATATTTAGATGTAATTATATTTAGATCTTTAGTTCATTGCTTCAATTTCTATCTAAATGCTGATTTACAATAAACCCCTGGTTTCCAAACTTGAATTTCATGGACCAGTTTAAATTTCTTTAAACTTTGTCAGGGGTGATGGGGAATGAGTACTTGTGAGGAGGAAACTAGGGAGCCTCTACATAAATTTACCAACTTTTAATTTTGTCAAATAAGGACATGGACAAAAAAAAAATGACCACATATTCTCATCATCATACAGAAGAATAGATATTATAAGGCCAAAAGTACTGGAAGACCATAATCTTCCAGTACAAATTTATCATCTGTTATGGACCATGAGCCTCGAAAGGCAAAACCCTAGGGATGGGAGAGCCAAGAGCTTGAAGAAGCCTGGGCTTTTGGTTTTCATGGAAAGACTATACTAGCTATAGACTACTTCCAAAGTGCTTTTACATTAGGAGGAAATAAACTTCTATCACTGTATCTGTCTCAACTAGCCAAATCTAATTCTTAGTGATACATCCTGCAAGGCTTTTTTGGGAACAAACCAATCACAATGAAAGCACCGGTTAGCAAATAACTTTTATCTGTATGAGGAGATAGGAGTGAATGATAATTCACAAAATGAGGTGCTGTAAAATCAAGAAAAAACTTAGTCCTCACATATACAGCCTTGGAATGCTTTAGTTATTTTCTTATTCTCTGGGGAAAGTATGAAATTCCTAGGATTCCATTCCCTAGGAATAGAGTAGACGCCCAGTGACACCTGACTAGTTCATACATTACATAGGACAATATCCAATATGCAAAATTCACGTACTGTTTGGGACTGACATAGTTTATCCATAAAAGAAATTTTATCTCATATGATTTTATCATTGGAAGTGACCTTAGCCCAAGCTATTATACAGAAGAGAAATTGAGAACCAAATAATAATCTGATCCACCCAGATGCAACCAAGCTAGTTTGTGGATCTATTTTTTAGTATACCTTCAACCTGGCTAAAACAAAACCAAACCAAAAGGAGGGAGGATTTATTGGTGCACCTGACTGAAAAGCCTAGATGTGGAACAGACATTAAGCAAGATGACATCCAGGAACTAAAAAAGCCACCAGCATTATCAAGTTTTTTTCCAACTCTAACTTTTCTCTCCTTTGTATATTTATTTGATTTTCAGGTTCTGTGTGGTGGCAAATTGTCTATAGAAACTCCAGGCTTACATCCTGTCATGTTCAGGTCTAGTAGAAAACTATATCTACTACTTTTCTGGAAACTCCAGAAAAATATCTCATTGCATCTTTTTTTTAAAGATTTTATTGGGGAATTGAGGGAGGGGAACAACGTTGGGGAATCAGGGAAGGGGAACAGACAAGTTGCTATCCTTTTATTCTTCATTCTAGTTGCTGAGGACGTTGCTTCACTCGCCCATGTTGGTATTGTCATTGCGCTCTTCCTGGATGAGGCAGATGGGTCGCCGGCCTCTGGCTGGTCGCTCACCACGGCTATTGGCAGCTCACGCCGCTGGCTGCCAGCCGCTCACGCTGGCTGCCGGCCACTCACTGTAGCCTATGGCAGCCCACTGCAGCAGGGGCTGCAGCCTACACCATTGCCAGCTACTCACAGCAGCCCAGCTCCAGGTGGAGCTGTTGTTCACCATCTTAGCTGTGGAGTGCAGTGTCACTGGCCCTCATATGTAGGATCCAAACCGGGGCGCGGCTGGCATCCCAAAACCAGCTCTTAACCAATGCGCCACTCGGCCGGCCCATCTCATTGCATCTTATTGGCTCTCACTGAGTCGAACTCACATCCTTGAACCTGTCTCCATGGCCTGGGAGGTGCAATGCTCTCACTGACTAATGACTTGGTTTTTCTGTAGCCAAAGCCCATGAACTGAGAATGGTGGAGGGGATGGATCAGAAGAAATTTAAGGTATTATGACAAGATACTGGGGGAAAAACAAATGCTAAGTAATAAAAATAATAAATATCATAAAGTCCTGACACAGTCTCCTTTTGACTACCCCATTTTACTGCCTGGTATTACTGTCCTCCAAACGCTATATATTACATGCTTTCAGTTATATCTGTATTCTGCCTCAGTGAAGTTCCTTAAGTCAAATGCAGGTATTTTGAAGGAAAACCACTACATTTTCCCTTCTGATATCTGACTCAACTTGATTCCTGTTATTTTTGGAGTTCCAATATAGAAACACTCTTCATTGCTTTAGAAAACTGGGACAGCCAAGAAAACCAGAAATCCTGTAGCCAATTTGGAGCAAACAAGTCTATGTGAACAAAAGTAAGCAGAGAATTAACAGGAGAAGCCGTAACACATAAAATTAGCAAATAGACAAATTGAGCGTCTGGTACAAATAACTTTTCTAGTTGCTGTGGTGGAAAGACAAAAGACATAGTCCATGTCTTCATGGAAATAAAACAAAGTTGCAGTCATGTGACATTTATGTTTATTATAGTCACAGAGAATGACACTGTGTCCACTTTGCAGAGTCATGGCTTTTCTTCAAGTCCATGTAATCAGAATATCAGATCCTTTGCTTAAAATGTAGTGAATATGGATATAAATGAGATGACATGTAGGGAATAACTTTAGAAATTGTAAATCCTACACATGTACATTATTATTATGAAACAACTGTACAGTGGTAAAATCCCAAGTGACATGACAGTTCTGAGAAGTATGTCTTTGTGGACTGAGAGATACTTTATAAAAATGACTTAAAAAATAAGCTTTACATAAATTGAAAGATTATGAGTAACCAACATCATGGCTTGAAAAAATGTATATGTGCCCCAAACCCTAAATGAGGACAATTTCTAAATGAATCAAATATTTAAATGCAGAAAGAAAAAAAAATGTAAGTTCTAAAAGAAAATATGGTACATTCCTTTATTACCTGGAACTTGGGAGGATCTTTCTGGAAGTTCCCAAATCTAGAGTCATTTTAGAAAAAGACTGGTTCAATTCAACCAGAAAAAAAAAGAATTGCCTCTTGGAAAAACGACATAAGCAAAGTCAAAGACAACAAACTTGGGGGAAAATATCAACTCCTATCACAGCCAAAGGGTGAATCTTCCTAATATATATATATATACCTCTAAGAAACTGATTTTTAAAGTGCCATAGAAAAATAATCAAAGAGATATGAATAGACAGTTTACAAAAAAGAAAGCAAGTTACTATGAAACATGTGAAAAAATCTTCTTCTTTCATAAGAAGTACAAGTTAAAAGTATACTTATATACCACTCTTCACCTAATAGGAAAAATCAAAATGTTCGATAACACATGTAGTGGCATGTCTGTGGGGAAATGGAATTCATATATTGCTACAAGAAGCTTGAATTGATATAACTCTTATGGAGGGCAACAGAAATATCTATCAAAATTGAAAGCATATGCTCTTAATTCAGAAATTACAGTTTTGGGAATTAATCCTACACAAGAACAACATAATGTGTTTTGGCTTAGCCAGGCAGCATTGTTCATAACAGCAACAGGTACTAAACAATTGAAATGTCTGTGAATAGAAAACCATTTAAGCATACCTACTCACTCAATGGAATACTATTCCATTGTGTACCAGAATGAGCATACTCTCCACAGATCAACACAGAAAGATGTATTAGTAAGTGAAAGAATTGCCTGCAGAAAAATAGAGGGGAAAAAACATATTTTATATTTGATTGTATATACATCCAGAAACTGTAAGGCTATGTAAAAGCCTATGAACCTTTAGAGTTAATAGGTGATGGCTGGGGAAGAAGAGTGTTGTGAAACCTTGGCATATGAAAGGGAGCATGATAGGTACAGTTTTTATACTTCATGGTTTTGAAGTAGATGAACATGTTGTTCATTCAAGTTTTTAAAGAAAAAAAAATGATTTTAATGTAAAACATAATAGCAACAACATTAAAATCTTCAGAAATTCTGATAAATTAATGTTGTATTGTTTCACTTTTTTTCAGCCTCTTACACTGTGGCAAAGTAACAGAAAAAGCTATATTCTTTTATGAAGTGTTCTGAATGTTCTAGTAATAATTCTGAATGTTCTAGTAATAATTTTTTGTTTTGGTGGGGGTTTTATTTTGGTAATTTTCTTGCCAGGATCATAAAATAAAGCAACCAGGCCACTAAGCCATTAGGTCGTAAGAGCTACTTGCTATTGTTTATACAAGTCAGTTTCCAAAGTTTTCTCAAATTCTAGTACTTTCCTTTGTGAAGCTTTGAGATTTTAGTAAATGTTACACTATATAAAATATTTCATTATATAACATGCAATAAACATGATTATGAGAAATAAATTCTGTGTCTTTTTTCAAATCTATGCAACAGGCTGTTTCTGAATAGACACTGTGTTTCACAGTCTAGCACTGAGATGTGTGTTTCCTTATTTCTAGATTATTCCTTGAAACCCATAGAAGCTAATGATCGAAGAAACACCATTCTCTTTAAATATCCTGTATGACTTTATCTGTGCTCAGAAAATAGAGAATGGACTGTACAACATAACAACCAACAATTTTAACAGGGTGATATGGAGAGAAAAATTCGTACATCCCTAGAAGATAGATTTAATTTAATTTATTGTAAAACAATCAAGAAATTATATTACTAGGATTCGAGAAGAACAGACATATAGGTGATGAAATTATTCTGAGATGAATCTGGTTTGGGGTAAAAACAACTTTTTAAGAAATACATTGTAGAAAACCCTGAGGTGTAGAAAGGTTAAGTAATACAGGGAATTTTTCTCCCAAGAGGAAAAAAATTAATCAGAAAGTGATAACATTTCACTTCCCAGGTTATCTCTTGTTTGTTCTACTTACATGGTATTTGGTTACCCACATTACAAAACACTCAAGGTTGCCAGGCAAGTCCTCTTAGCAATGAGAAAATAGATGGCTGCCTGCAATTTGTGACTCCCACATGATACCAGGCAGCTGGTGCTTTCAAGTCATAAAGACTTAAATAGTCATTGCTAATCAGCTACATAATTCTAAGAACAATGCATAGGATATTTTTAACAGTAGATAAAATTAGTGCACACACACACACACACACCCGTCTTTGCAAAGAGACATCATAAGTTTACTTAAAATTTTAAGATTTATAACATTCTGTTTCTATCCCTAAGATAGATAGATAGATAGATAGATAGATAGATAGATAGATAGTGTCAAAAAAGTGTATACACATGACTTCTATTCATCTTTTGTTATCCATATATATATTGAATATTACAATTTTAATACAGTTTTTTCCTTTCTTAAAATGTATATACATTTGGTTGGCAACCTCTCTCTGAATGTGTGTGTGTGTGTGTGTGTGTGTGTGTATGCACTAATTTTGTCTACTGATGAATATTGTTCATCTGTAAAAGAAAGGAAATTCTGCCATTTGCAACAACGTGGATGGACCTTGAATACATTATGCTACGTAAAATAAGTCAGACTATAGAAAAACAAATACTCTCTTCCGATCTCACTTGGATGTGGAATCTAAAAAAAAAAAAAAAATGAGCTCATAGATACAGAGAACAGATAGATTGGTGCTTGTCAGAGGTAGGACGTGGGAGGAAGTAGGTGAAATGGTAGAGGAGTCAAACTATACAAATTTCCAGCTATAAAATTAATAAGTCCTAGGATGTAATGTACAGCATGGTAACCATAGTTAATAATACTGTATTGTACATTTGAAACTGGTTAAGAGAGTAGATCTTAGAAATTCTCATCACAAGAAAAAATCTTGTTACTGTGTGGTGATAGAGGTTAATTAGGCTTATTATGGTGATCATTTCACAATATATAGAAATATTGAATCATATGTTGTATACCTGAAACTAATATAATGTTGTTTGTCAATTATATCTCAAATAAAATAAATTTTAGAAAAAGCTGCAGTTACAGTATCCTGTAAGATCTTGTAAGTCAGATTTAGGATCTGTGAAGTGGCAACAGTGGATCCTGGAAATTATTACAAGAGATGATTGTAACTTAGACTAGGGTGGTGGTGGACAAGTAGTGAAAGGCAAGAATTCTGGAGATATTTATGAGGGGTAAGAGAAAAAGTGATTAGGCCACAGTGATTAGGAGTAGAGATTCTAAACCCAGACTGGCTAAAGGCAGACTGGCTGTTGAGACAAAAGTGTCATGGCTCAGAGACACTTGTTAGCTGTGTGACTTTGAACTAATCCATTAACTTTAGCATCGGCTTTCACATCTGTGAAATGAGTATGTTATTGGTACTTTCCTCCCAGAGTTGTTGTGAGAACTAAATACTTAATAGACATAAAGCACTTAACACATAGCCTGGTACAAGCTCTAGATCTGTTTGATGTTATCAGCTTGGATACAGGGAACATAGATGGAGAAGAGGAGTCAAGAGGACTCTCAGAAATGGTATCTACTGTATTCAAATAAGGCTGAAATTGATTTAGAGTGAATCGTTTAAGAGCATAAACTTGTTAAGCTCTAAACAATCGATAAGAAATTATTGTGTTTTTTCCCCAATGGGAGAAAATTTTTTCCAGCTCAGACCCCAATTAGGAAATCACACCCCTTCAAAAAGTTATTAAAAATCAAAAAAAGAACACCATTTTTTTTCAAGGAATGCTGAATATCAAAGAGCAAAAACACAGTAGCTTCCCAGATATCACAGAGCACTAATATTAAACAAAACAAAACAAAACAAAACAAAAACCACTGTTCTGGCCGGCCGAGTGGCGCATTGGTTAAGCGCTGGTTTTGGGATGCCAGTGGCCCCGGTTCGGATCCCACATGAGGGCCAGTGACACTGCCCTCTACAGCTAACAACAGCTCCACCTGGAGCTGGGCTGTGTGAGCCCCGGTGATGGTGTGGGCTGCAGCCCCTGCTGCAGTGGGCTGCCATAGGCTACAGTGGGTGGCCCGCAGCCAGCGTGAGCGGCTGGCAGCCAGGCGTGAGCTGCCAATAGCCGCGGTGAGCGACATCCAGAGGCCAGCGACCGATCTGCCTCATCCGGGAAGAGCGCAATGATGATATCAACAGTGAAGCAACATCCTCCGCAACTAAACTGAAAAACAAAAAGACAGCAACTTGTCTGTTCCCCTTCCCCGATTCCCCAACGCTGTTCCCCTCCGCCAATTCCCCAATAAAATCTTTAAAAAAAAAAAACAAAAAAAAAAAAAAAAAAAACCACTGTTCTTTGAGCAACAAGGAATTAGCAGCAAACTTCTTAGGAAGCTATTAAGACACACTCATTCATCCATTCTTTCAGCAAATATTCCTGGAGTACCTATAACATGTCAGGCAAGTTGCTAGGTGCAGGGATACAACAATGATCAAGACAGACAGGGTTCTTATGTGCCTAAAGATGAGTGTGGAAGGTTGACGTTAAACAAAACCCAAGGAATTATTTAAACTAAAACTCTAGATGCAGGGCTATTCCAGTCAAACTGGCAGAGAAGGTAAATGCTGTGCTCTCATGACTACATCAAAATTACAACTAAACTATAGAACAACAATCACTGAGAATCACCTGAAATCTGCTGAACCAAAGATATATAGAAGAAGCCACCTTGAGACTGGTAGGAAGGGCGAAGATACAGAACAGGCTGGTTCCATGCCAGCGTGGGACCATTAAAAACTGGGAGGGAGTGTCAGCCAAGTGGCGCGATGGTTAAGCGCTGGCTTGGGAAGCCAGCGGCCCAGGTTCAGGTCCCACATATGAGGGCCAGTGACACTGCCCTCAAAAAAAAACAAAAACTGTGAGGGATACCTTGGGTATGGAGGCACCTTCTGAGGAGCAAAGGAGCCCAGTCCATCAGGCTCCCAGCCTAGGGTTCCACTGCTGGGGGTGAAGTCCCCATAACTTCTGGCTGTGAAAACAGCAGAGATTGTGGCCGAGTGAGATGAGAGTGGCTACAGTCCCAGGAGCTCCTCTTGAAGGGCCCACTCGCAGATTTACTCTCTCATGGGCTCACTCACTCTGAGCTCTAGCGCTGGGGTAGCAGCTCCAAAGGCACCAGGCACATATTGGGAGGAACTGATTTGTCTGGCTGCAGGGAGAGGGCTGGAAGGGCAGCTTTTTCCTAGAGCTGCCTTCTCTTCCCTGTGTGCAGACACAGGTGGACACCATATCACATTAATGATAAGGGCTTTAAAATACCTATGAATAAATTAAGGAAGGAAAATAAAATAAAAAATCTTATGCAAATAAAATTATAAAATTACTAATTATAATAAAATGATTTTGTAAGTTATAAAATTTATTAATGACAAAGAACTTGAATACAGAACTATTCTATATTCCTTGGTGGGAAGACAATCTCATAAAGATATTTGTTTTTTCCCCAATATAAAAATTTACTTCCATTCATTCCAAGCAGCATCTGAATGAATTGATGTTTTGATTTTGATTTTGGTTGAGTGAGAGGTGCGAGGGGAAGGGGATAGGTTTGGTGGTGGTGGATTTATCCAAGTGCAATGAAATTACATGACTTATTTAAAGTACTGTTGCAATGTGGTCATAGTTTCCCATTAAAATGATAACTAGAGACTAGTTAGGATGAATTGGAAGGCAAAGACAGTTAATAGCTTATAGATGAGCATGACTTGAGCCATAGTGGGCAACATAGTGGGCAACATAGTGGGCTCATAGTGACTTGAGCAGAGGCAACAGAGAGAAATAGACTTCTTTGAGCTATATTGAAAATAAACAATTGATGGGACTCAGGGCTTAAACTTTACATATTTACAGACATAGAATAAATAATTTGGAAGTATTAGTAAAAACCCTGGCATAAGATAGTGATTCTCAGTAGAGAGTGTCATGAAACAGATTGCTTCAATAAAACCTGGACATCTCAAATAAAAGAGAGATCCAGAAATAATGAGAAAAAAAGACTTTCCTGTCAGACACAAATAGCTAAGGGTTTTAAGCAGCTCGTTGCAAAGGAGAAACCAGAAGTTAATAATAGAACTATCATTTGTATTTTCCTGCATAGATTGTGTTTAATTTAAAGTTGTAAAAATTGTTCATATTATTCATGGCATAATGTGAATTCAGTTATTCTTACCTAAGCTTGTTATTTTCATAAAATCCTGGATAACTAAATCCTCTAAAGTTTGCTATGCATTAAATATCTCCACTGGGTGACTGATACCTGAATTGCACTAAGCGTTTGATATCCAGGGTAAGGTAACTGGATGAGAGTATTTCTCATAGAATCTTGTTTTAAGAAGTCCAATTTCTGTGTTATACACTGACTCTAGACAGTAAATTATTTATACCAGGGGAGGAATCAATCCCTTTTTATCTGACTTCTTAGGCAGGTTTAAGAAGGTCAAGTCTCCATGAGAATGTTTTTCAAAAATATTATTTTGGCAAATAACTACCATCACTAACAAGAGTAAAAGTCTAATCATAACAATCTTCTGAAGCCTTTAAAACAAATCAGAAGAGAAAGAAACAGAGATTTAAAACAGACAATAACTTTCTCTTCCTGTTATTCTATAAACTGCTCTGCTCCTCCCTGAAGTAAACAAAATTTTTTATTTTAAATGATGTATTTTTGTAGAGGTGAATTTCCAATATTTTATACAATTAAGATAAAATTCTTAATTTCACAATGTGCTCACAGACTGATACATGTGTCTCAGCATGTCCTCAAAGTTCCTGTAGTGTGATGAATTATGCCAGTTATTGAACCAATAGTAGTTCATTGCAATCTTAAATAGCCATTTTTTAAAGTAATAGAATCCATCCAATTTCAAACACAGATTATTTTCTCTTATGGAAGTAATTGGGTATCTTACATTTTCTACTTAAGATCTATATGGTTTGAGACAAAATAAACTTCCAAACAACTTACAAGTTCTTTTTCAATTTTTTTCCACAAGTAATCTTGTGAAACCTGTATGTTCTATTCCCGAATCAGGGCCTAATTTTAACCGGTTGCAAAATGGAGGGAATAAATGCTTTCAGAACAAATGGTATCTTTGAATTTCCAACCAGAAGTGAATTTGGTCTAGAATTTAAGGGCTCAACATCAGGTTTTAGTTATATACCTCTAACCTACAGGGTCTCCATGTATCGGCAAATCTCCCCTTGAAGGAAAGAACTGCCAGGCAAATTGCCAAAGAGATAATAAATTGCTTTTAATTTTAACTCTTGTTTGGTTATTTTAGAAGATACTGTATGCTTTATATCCTGATTGTTCATTTCCTGAACTTACTTGACTGGTATCTGCTTGTACTGCAGTTAGTTTATCTTTTCTGATAGGTTCACCCTCAGGAATATATGCTGCTCATTACATGAGAACTATTACTTAGTTAATTATGATATAACATGATGTATATTCAGGAAGAAAACATTTTTCATGATTATGGGTGCAAGATGGTTACCCAGTTTTTCTTTTGCAGGTGGCTGTCCAGTTTTACCAATACCATTTATTGAAGACACTGTCCTTTCTCCATTCCATATTCTTGGTTTCTCTCTCATAAATTAATTGACCATATATGTGTGGACTTATTTCCAGGCTCTCTATTCTATTCTATTTATCTATGTGTCTGTTAAAACATGCCAATGTCATTTTTTTTTTATTACTATAGCTTTGTAGTATAGCGTGCATTCTGGAGGCATGATACTTCTAGTTTTGTCCTTTTTTCAAGATAACTTTGATTATTTGGGGAGTTTTGTGGTCAAGGCTCCATACAAATTTAGGATTGTTTGTTGTATTCCTATGAACATGTCATTGGAATTTTGACAGGGATTGCATTTAATCTTTAAATTGCTTTGGGTAGTATGGGCATTTTAACAGTATTAATTCTTCCAATCCTAGAGCATATAATGTCTTTCCATTTATTTGTGTCTTCTTCAGTTTATTTCATTGATGTCTTATAATTTTAACCCTTCTTTGGTTATTTTAGAAGATAAATGTGAATTTATCTTCTGTGAATTTTCAGTTCACAGACCCTGTATATAATTCACCACCTTCAACTTTCTTTAATTACTTGTTCAATACTGGCTTTCCCTGCTGAGATGTACAGGTGAGAGCATAGACATGAAATATATAGGGGTTCTACCTTGGAAAACAAAAGCACTCTTTTTAATTTTAAGAGGAAAAGAATGCTAAGTATCTCATTTCCATTGCTCCTTTTACAATATTGAGAAGAAAATAGGAGCTTATTTATATAATGGATAGTTTCACATTCTAGAATTTGTGACTGATATGCAGGCTTCATAACCTCAGACTCCAAGCTTCCTCCCTTGCCCTTCTCAAGATTCCATTAAATTGTTTCAGAGCATAAAAGAGATCACATTACTCCCCTGCTTAAAACCACCCAATGGCTTCCTGTTACAACCTGGACAAAATGCAAGCTCTCAAGCAGCTCCGCTATGATCTGTTCCCTGCATCTCTCTCTGAGTTCCTCTCCTTCAGACTTCCTCTCATTCATTATACTCTGGGCTCCAGACACATCTTTCTGCCCCTCTAAGAGTTAAAGACAGTGCTATATCTTCTCTCAGATCTTCAAGTATTGCCTTTTTCTTATTATTTGTGTCTCAATTCAAATATCACTTCCTCAAAGCAGTCTTTCTTGCCCTCCCCAGATAAACCACCCATTTCTATGGAATGGCACTCCACCATTTTGCAGTTTTTCTTCTTCAGAAACTTAGCAGCACCTGAAATAATATAATTTGTGTATTTGTTTCCGTGATTAATGTCTATCTGTTCTCACGAAGGCAGGGATGTCTACTGTTTACTGAAAAGATCTCCAGCGCCTAGAACAGCAGCACATCGTAGGTGCTCATAAATACATTTAACAATATTTCTGGTTATGCAGGTGCAGGCTAATCAAGTCTTTGAAATCCTAGATTCCAAGATGATTGCAAAATGTCAAAACAAATGTGTGGTTTTTTTCTAAATCTATCTAGTGACCTCTGCTGGAATATTTACCAAGGAAACCAAACACAAACCTTCCATGTTTCCTAATTGTCCTCTCCCTTCTTTTTATTGAATGATAAAATGTTAGTGTGAGTGTGAAATTAGGGATCAGAAACATTTGAGACACCTTCTCCCTTCTTGGAGAAACCCCACTTCCCTCTCTAGATGACTGTTCTCTTTCTGCTCTCAATTCATCAATTTGTGCTTGTTAATATAAATCTTGGAGGACAGTTGTCAGGATTTTCAGAGCATTAAGGAAGCAGAGAACTTTCTCTGAATCCCCTCCAGACCTTATTGCATAAATGACTGCTTTTTTCTCACATGTTTCTGAAAGAGGGGGATTCATCCAGATAACATGGATAGATAAAGATATATCTGATGGCTATATTTCATATGGTTCAATTTATTTCATCGTTGTTGATTCAGGGAGCAATTTTTAAAAAGGCATTCACCACTAAAAAACAAAGACTTGGCAAAGTGTGTGTTCTCATGTTGGGACAACAGGATCAAAGGAGTCCTATAAGTCTACTTTGAGGGTTTTTAGGGGATGACGTGTTGTTGAGAGTGCTGGTACTTGAGGGAAAACCCTGAGAGAGCCAAGGACTAGGAATTTCAAAAAAATCAAACTAATGAGAGTGGGAATGAGTGAAATAATCATGAGGGAATCTGATTAAGCTTTCAAAAACTGATTTACTTATTCTGTGTATAGTATGAATATGTGCATACAGGTTTATTGCAGAAAATTTGTAGAACATTAGTAAAGAAAAAGGACCACATAAATATTAACCATAATCACTATCACTTAAAGAAAATCATTGTAAGAATTTTGTTCATATTTGTTTCAGTCTTTTATTTATATATATTTCACAAATAGACATGTATGTATACTTTTCACGCAAAATTGAATTATCATACTATTTATTTTTCTTTTTTATGTGCTACTTATTTTTATTTAGTATGTCATGAAATATTTTCATTGATGTAAGGTCATTTCCCCCCAAAATGCAATTAATTATTTGAGCAGATAATAAATATATGCATGTGGCATAATTTAAAAAAAAACATAAAGAAAAATAAATAAGCTTCCCTTTTATTCATTTCCTCTTCAATTGTAACCATTGCTTCTAGGGAAAGCTTTTTAATAGACTACTATACATGTCTTATAGATAAGACCAAAGTTACTAAAGTAGACGGTATAGTGCCAGGCACTATATTGAGTATCTTATATAAATGACTTATCCCCATTTTAGTAAGAAGACCAAAACTTAGGTAAGTGGCAGATTGTACCCCCAGGCACATGGTACCTGGCACATACTGCAAATGAATGAAACCTTACAGTGTAATTTGGATATTGAGAATTGGCTGTCCTGGGGCTTATTCAGCCTTGGAAGAAGCAATCACAGGGTAGCTGAGTCTACACACTACAAGCCTGATGCTCTGTCATCACCCTGTCATCCCATTCTCACTTCTTGTTAACATGCCCTTTTGTTTGGTTTTACTGGAATTTGTATTTGCAGGACTCCCAGGGTTTATGTCAACATGAGCAAATCATTTTGTGAAGGAAAAAGTTATTTTCATAATTTGGGCTTCTATCTTGACTATTTTAGTAGTTGATTTTCTTGATTAGCCATATAACATTTTTTTCTGACCATATGAATTAATAATAAACTACTTAAATTTACTTTTATGGACAAAGATAAGAATCAAATATGTCAAGAATCATGGAAGACATTTAATCTACTTGAGTCACATTGATTTATTAATATCAGATAATGAAATATAGTTTTATCTATTTTAAGTAATTAAAATAGGCTTGGGCCTGCTGAGTGGCACGGTGGTTAAGTGCTGGCCTGGGAAGCCGGCGGCCGCGGTTCAGGTCCCACATATGAGGGCCAGTGACACTACCCTCAAAAAAAAAAAAAAAAAAAAGGCTTAAATCAGGCCAACTATACAGAAAATGGCTAAAGACCTAAGAAAAGGTTACTAATAAGTAGCAAATAGTAACAGTAATAATAAATAATAAAAATAGTAATAGTACTAACAAGTAACAAATTATTTTTTGAGAATTCTGCTTGTAATTCTAATATGAAGGATATTTTGTGTGAATTTCAATCCTACTGCTATAGGGAATGACAGTGTAAAAATATTAATTATAGGCTAAATCTGTAAAGTAAGACGTTTTAAAATTAAGCATGCTTGTGAATGTCAGTGCTTCATTTAGGAAAAATGTAGAATGTATCTGTGTGTATGTGTAAATAAATTAGCACATACATACTTATATACATACAAACACATGAAAAAGTAAATAAATGGCGGGCAGTAAAATAAAAAGTAAATACATTTACTGGCAAGGTGATCCTGGTCATATTTCAGAATCTAATATGTTTTGCAATTTTCCCCCATATTTAAATAGTTTTACATCTATTAAATTATTCTTTATCAGTTTGATAATACTTGAGGTAAATGTACACATAGGGCTAAAATTAATTTCTACTATCTCATCAAAATGATAATCTGATAATCATTGATGGGTCAAAACTATATTCTGATTATGTTATGTTTAAAGACACATTGGTATTTATACTGTTTCACAGGGAAATTTTAAAGGAAAATAATTAAGAAAAGGGAAACCAAGCTCTGTGCTTATCTTCAAAATTCAATTTGTGGATGTAGAACAAAATAACTAGGAATAATTTCTTTAGTGCTCTAGAAATGAGAATCAAAACAAAGAACAATACTTGGGCCATCTAAAAGAACTGAGCGAATAGAAACACGCCCCACTGAATTCTACATGTAATCTGAAATGGTCTGCAAACTTTATAAGGGGAATTGCTAATCTTGGATGACTTTGGGAGTGATGAAATAATCATGGGTGACGGTGTGAGTCTAGGAATTCGGTCCAAAGGACAAGGGCTAAAGGTCTGGGCTTGTATTATGATCAGCCTATGAAGATGCTTGCCTAAACCCCAGACCCAAGGGTTTTACCTGTGATTTCTCTGGATTTTCTGGGTGGATTCTGACTGGAAATACTGTCCTCAGTGGACCTGCCCAGAAAGACTGTAAAGAAGGGCTGCGACTTCCTCCTTCAACTGGGAGTTCTCTGAGAAGCTCATGGGATTTCATTCCGCTGGTTTAGTCCTATGAGAAGCTACCAAAGCCTGGGATCTACCAGCTTTGAACCTCCTCATCTCTCAAGCCCACTGCTCCTGGGATTACAGTCAATTGAACGGGGGATTCAGAAAAGTTTCAGAGGACTGAAGAAGAATGCTCCGAGGCCGGTCCCTCTCTGTGACATCCCTGAGTGGGCTTCCTCAGTGGGAAGTGGAAGAACTTCCCGTGCAGAATTTACTGCTATTTGAAGTCGCTTGGGAAGTGACCAATAAAGGTTTGTACTGGCCTTGAAGGTGGCTACTGGCCAGATTGCTGAAGAATGTAGATGAGGAGAAAGAAGTAGTGAGAATGAAATGTCAGTAAGGAAAGAATTCAAACTGAATATAAGTTTAGGTGACATTTAACCTTGTGTATTTCAACAGGCAATGAAAACTTAGACTTGTGTATGTGTTGAAGGGAGAGAAAGTTGCAAATATTAGCCTTTGCCAGAAAATGTGCATTTAAATTAAAATTTGAAATTTAGTGACAGATTTATGACAAAACAAAAATAAAAAGTTAATGTTTACTTTTTTGGTTTTATGATTTTTTTCCAGCTAAAAGCATAATTTTGTACTTTATTTTAGGAAGAATTGTACCTTATCAGGACCAATTAGAAACTTTAGCTCCATATTACTACTAGCAATTATATGAAATAATAATGTTTCTAATAATTCAAGATTATCTTGGAATTCATTTTAACTTAGAAGCAGCTGAGGAGCCATGATATTGAGCTCTTATTAAAAAGAATAAAAGTAATTTTCTTCAATAACATATACATAATTATAAAATAAGAAAGGAAATCAAATTACAATTATTTCCCAATAATGTATAATCTCATGTGTGCTGGATTGAAGTACTGCAACTAAATGATTTCAATAATAAAGGTATCTGTAAAATTATAAAAAATAAATTCCTTATGGGTTGATATTCTCTAGTTTAAGTGTCAAGACTATTGAGGGACTATTAGTAAGAAAACGTAAGTTTTGAAGGTTGAATTGTGCAGGGTCATGATGAACCAGGCCAAGGGATTCATGGATAAAAGGCAGTGTAGCTTGTGGAATTTAAAGGATCTGAAATGATAACATGAATGTGATATATTACTTCTTCCCTTTGGCTAATCAGAGCTACCATAACCTCAAAAGTAGAGGAATTATACTGGCACCTGTTCAGATTTTCACCTGATGCTAAATATTCAAAATTCTAACTTGTATGCATTCATAAAATTCATAACATCATGATATCAAAATTAAAAATCAGTGCTGCCTGAGGACCGGCCAAGTGGCTCAATTGGTTAAGAGCTCACTCAAGAGTGCGAGCTCTGAGCAACAGCGTCGCTGGTTGGATTCCTGGCCCAAGCTGAGCTGCCACTGTGCTGCCAACAGGTGGCAGGATGGCTCAGCTAAAAAAAAAGAAAAAAAAACAAAAAAGAAAACACAAAATCAATGCTGCCTATGCAGAAATGCACAGAATACACGTAAGAGAAGTAAGCACAAACTTCCTCTACCGTTTAGTGCAGAGGAAGCAAAGAGGACAGAAACCTTCTTATGTAGAAGTGAAGTACTTTATAAATAGCTGTGCCTAACAATCTTTTTCCAGGTTTTTAATTGTGCCCAAAGTTCCTGGGCCATCTCTAGTACACATAAATCCCAGACTGCACCTTTAAGGTTTTCTCTACAGAGTGGGCAGGAACTCAAGGATATAGCTTGTTGGTGGAAAAACATGGGGGAGCTCTAGCACCAGGAAACAGTTCAGAAGGTGTCTGTGTGGGTTCCAGCACCTGAGCAGAGCCCCTCTCCTTCCTTCTTTTCTCTTCATTTAGCAAACATTAATCCAACATTGTCTCCTGGAGCCGGGCACACACTGGTGACAACTGATTCTTATCCATGGATCTGATATCCTGATAACGTGTGTGCTGATATCAAGGCTTAGAATGGTGCCTGGAGTATAGGAAATGCTCACAGGATTTTTTTGTTTTGAATGAAGGAATGAATACATCTATTTTCAACCTTTATGCTGCCTTTGATATTTAGCTTTCTTTCATTTCCCATGCAAGAGGAAGGGGACTCTCTTGTCAAGAGGGGACCCACAATGTGCTTTAGCCAACATGATATCATCTCCAACATGTCTTTATTTTAATATTTATTTCAGTCTGAAGTTTAGAGATGTTTATATAAATGGACAATTATTGTGTTCATCCTGACATCTTGTATCCACCGACACCATAGTTTCTTCTTACTTTGAACTTTTACTCTCCTGCAGTTCATAGCAGTGATATTAGGCATCTTAGAGATCATGAACCCAACTTCTCCATTTCATAAATGAAATGGATGCCTATAGACATTAAATGATCAAGTAAATGGCAGGGTTGGGACTAGCATTTAGTTCTCCTCTGAGTCTACTTATCTTTTTTGTTACTGCACAAGAATAAAAATTAAAGCATATGTTGCCTAAGGAAAAATACTATAGATGAAAGAGCATGAGACTTGTAGTCAAAGATCATAGATTTCTGAGACTTTGTAAAAATGTCTCTTAAACTACCTGAACATCACTTTCTTCATGAATAAAATGAATGTAATATGCTTCAGCCATCTTACAATGGTTTGTGGCAAACAGGAAATGTATTTATATCCAGGAAAACAAAAGATTTCTTAGGAAGGATAAAAATCCTTCACTGCCAGAATTTTTTTGCCAATGAACAATGAAAATGTGTAAAATATAAAAATAAGAGAGTCATAGTTAAATTATTGGATGCTAATTCTCAGACCTGAAAATAATCTTTTATACTTATTCATATTACCCTTTAAATGTATTGCTTTTACTAATTTATTATTATTGTCCACTTATTATTCAGTAAAGATTCAAGTATTTATTAGGTGTCAGACACTGGGAGAGGGGAGAGAGCAGGGCATAGAGTTTAACAATACAGAACGGATTCCCAGTCTTCCAGAATTTACAAACTTGCAGAAAGATAGACATTGAATATGCAATTACAGTCAAATGTGAGAAGTATAAGAATAAGAGAACAATATGCTCTAAAACTATATATAGTGTGTAGGGGAGTTGGGTTCCATCTAGTTTAGGGTTTGGGACAAACCTCTTACTATAATCATTTCTTCTGCACAGACTTACCCAAATCATTGTAGACTACAGAGCAATTATTATGTTGATGATATTTAGGATCATTAAAAAGGGTTTAATGAATACTGTCACAAATAATGAATGCTAATTCAATACATGCGAACACTTCTGAAATTTAGTCACTAACTAGTTGCTTGTCTTTTAAAATAAACTAAAAAACAACTTGTTTTAGCCCTATGCCAGCATATTGCCAGACATAATACTTCCACCTGCTCCCTCCTTACACTAGATGCTATCACTGTAGATGGTAGGAATGGCACATGGAGAAACTCAGGAAACTACAGTCAAAATGATATGGTAGAAGCTGATTATGATTGGCAGTCCACTGTTCTGAGGCAGATGTTCTAAAGGTGTTATTAGGTTTACTTGATAAAAGTGAACTTCAAAGCGTTTGTATACCTTGTAAAATTGTATCTGAAAATACGTGCTCATATGTGTAAGTGCTTTTCCAGAGAAGAGAATGGAATGCTTACATCAGATTCCCAAAAGCCTCCATAATTAGTGTGAGAACCACTGCTCTAAATTCTCTAAACCCCTGCATTCCTTTTTGTTAACCTAGAAGTGCCTAGAACCAAACTTTAAAAGTTATTTCCTCTAAATATTGTTTTCCAAAAGCTTTTCTCTAGAGCAGAATAGAAGGGATCCCACCTTCCCCAACACCTAAGCAAGTTTATCTTTTTGTGATACTGCTCACTTTCTTCTTCTGTCCCTCCCACCGCTTTTAAAGATCCATCAATCCGTCCCTCCACACAGTTACTTAGTCTTGCAGTCTATACCCTGTGGGCTCCGGAGTCAAACTTCCTGGACTGGAATTCCAGCTCCATCATTATCTATGTGATGTTGGATCCATCTTATAGCTTCCCTGTGCCTCAGTTTCCCCATCTACAAATAAGGTAACAATAGCATTTATCTGTAATGGTACTGTGAAAACTAAAAGAAATACCAATTGTAAATTACTTATAACAGTGCCTAACATTTAATAAATACTCTTTTGGTATTATTATTATTATTATTATTTCTTCATAAAATGTATTTATAAAATGAGGGAGTTGGGTCCTCCAACTAATGGCTTTGACTTTGAGTGATTCCCTGGGTCAGTTTTAAATACAAAAGCAAAAAAGTGGGGAAAAAGATATAGTACATATAGGGTTGCTACAATCCTGGGGACACAGTTACCGGGGGTTGAGGTTTCTTTGCCTGATATAGACAGAAGTACAGTGGCCTTGTCAATGGCACCCTAAGCCACACCACAAGAAACACAAACACACATAGCTTCAAGAGAAACACTAGTCTCCTATTTCCTTTTGATCCTGAGCCCTTCCTGCACAAAATACAGTGCTGCCACTGTGGTGTATCAGGGTGGGGTGTGCACATAGTCATACTCTAAGTGTCTTGCATCCTACTGCTCAAGACTGCAGTTGCTTTGATTTGAATGACAGGCCCAGCAAAGCACTGGGCACACAAACACTTGTTGACCATTTTCACCAGTAGCATTTACTGTCTTTCCCACCAGCCCTGCTATGTCAGAGAAGGGTGTTCTAATTGCATAATGACCGCCCCTGCTTCTGCAACTGTGTCTTGAGATAGGAGGGCCAGGTTATTAGCTCTGCGTACTAAAGTTATAGGACTTTCAAATTCTGTGACTTGTAAGCATTTAAAAATAGTGAAGATACCCCCCATATTGTATGTATATATAAAATGCCTTATTTTGGCTCCTATCCATATTTCATACTGCTTGAGATTCTTGGTTTTAGCAATATCAGCAGTGTTTCTAGATGAAACATGTATGCCATGGGAGCTCATCCTTTCTTTCTTATGAAAGGTTTGATACTTTGCCCTTGCACTAAAGATAGCTCTCATGTTGTTTCGGAAAAAACATAAATCAATAAAATACAAAGTACATGTTTGAAAGTAAAGGGTAAGTTCAAATTCAGTGGCTTACACTGTGTTAAAACAATAATTCATTAAAAAATATGTGTTGGTGACTCTCTGGTTTATACTCCAAATTTGAAAATGAGAATGATCCTATGTCTAAGCCATCACACTCACCTATAATTAGCATCCAAGAAAGGAATTTGTAGAGTAAAAATAGAGGGAAACTCGTTGCCATATAAATATGGGAAGGACAGAGGAAGGATAAAATCATGCTGGAGCATATGAAATGCAGTAAGTGGACCTCCCCACGGAAAGACTGTACAGGGAGAGGTCTGGAGGAAAAGATTTATTTACAATCAGGCCTCCACCAATATAGGAAGGATTTTTATTTTTAAATTTTATGTTTTTATTCCTGATAGACTGAAAGATCATAGCCATAGTATCCTTGAATACTCTAAGGCTATTTGGGGACTATACATATTAAAATTGAAAGCCTCAAGTGGGTAAAAGAGGTAGAAAATGAATTAACTATGTTTATTTTTACATTTCAATTTCCAAATCTAATCATTCATATTTTTCAAATAAAGAACTTCTCTTCTCCCTTAAGCAAATAAAAATGTTGGCATTTACCCAAGTGGATTATAATTTGAAACACATAATCTAATAAACAAGGATGTTATAAAATCTCTGGGCAAGATATATAGTTGCAAATAAAAGAGTTTTCAAGAATAGAAATGTAAATAAGGCATTTAATAAATGTGAGCCATCAGAACCTGATAATATATTACCCATGATAAGATGAAGATGAAGGAAACAAGTTTATGGAAGAGGAAAAATTTTTTGAAGGTTTTGCATTTTTATGGATAATGGTTTTGAATATATATATGGCCAAAAAATGTATACACATTTTAAGAAAGGGAAAAAACTGTATTAAAATACTCAATATATACTGGTAACAAAAAATTAGTGCAAATTATGTTTGACTTCTGCAATTACAAGAGGTGCTCAAAATAGTTACCATCAATGTCCAGACACTTCTGATTATGGTAAACTATGCTTGAGCAACATTGGCCATGTTGGCACCCCCAGTGAATATATATATTCACTTTAAAGAAAAATTCTTTTTAGTTGCCCTTGCAAATGATTTCTCTAAATTTGTTTTTCCTTAACAAATAGTTAATATGGTTCATAAAATTTTCTGGAATTTGGGGAAATATTTAGTTGTAGTCGATGTTGGCATCAATTTATGTATATTCAGGTTCATTATTGAATGGTTAAGTGAATCAGTCTGGAAACCTCTGCTTGTAGGATTTGCAGATCCTCTCTCTGTGTTCCATGCTATGCTCATCACCTGTCATCTCAGCTGTGATGAAATAGGGTTTTTTTATTGTCATACTCTGCTCAAGTGACAGTTCTATGGACAGTCAAAAAGCCTTTTCTTAACAATGAAGTTCTTAAGGACAATAACTATGTAAGCTGATATGAAAATTGCTTGCATGCAATATTTACATTTTGGGAGTTACATTAACTTTTCTCATTTATAAATTAATGAATTCTGTTGGTATCATACAGTAGTATCAACATTTGCCTTTTGTATCTTATTTCTCAAAAGACAGTTTATCAAAAAGTATATTTTTAGTTGTTCAGGCTTAAATAAAAATTTGCTGAGTGCAATTTTACCTTTTGGCCATAGATTGTGACTATTAGATTTATTATTTATAGTTTGAGTTACTGAAATAAGTAATTTAAGAAATGCAGTAGCTATCAAATCCTATATCCTGATGAATTGAAATACTTTATGAAAAACTGTGAAAAATAAGAAGCTTTCTTCTTATTATACCAGTGACAAAACTGCTCTTGGAAATAGAGTTGAAGATTGGTGCCAGGATCTGTATTAACTTCGAGAGTTCACACAGAATATCTTGAGTCATCCCCTTGCCTATAGCTCATGGACAAAGTATTGCTAAAGAAATTGATTCAGAGAGAGATCCAACATGGTGAAGTAGATAAACACTGAGCCTGCTTCCTTCCATGAACACATTAAAATTACAACTAAACTATAGAATAATAAACTTGGAGAACCAGCTGAAATCTGGCTGAACAGAAGTTTTATAACTAAGGATATAAAGAAGAAGCCATGTTGAGACTGGCAGGAAAGGTGGAAACGTGAAATAGGCTGGCCCCAAACCTCCATGTGGTGGTTGAGAAGCAGGAGGGATATTTCAGCCATGGAGGTTCCCCCCAGAGGATCAAAAGACCCCAGCCCCACACTGGCCTCCCCAGCCCAGAGCACTGGTGCCTGGAAAAGGAGCCACCACATCTGGCTATGAAAAACAGTGGGGATTCCAGCTTTCTGGGTGGAGTGGAAGGCTGCAGGAAAACCAGACATCCTCTTAAATGGCCTGCACACAGAGTCTCCTTCTCGCAGGTGCTTACCTTGGGCTCCAGTGGAGGGACAGTAACTCAGCAGGGAGGGGGACACCAGAGACATATGGGGGGAAGACTGAGGTGTGGCTTCAGAGTGAGGGCTGGAAGACAGTCGCCACCTTCCCTGTGTGGGGTTTTTCTCCATGCAGCCAGTAGGCAGCTGCCATCTTTAATGTGCTGAGTCTGCCCCCACAGGCCAAATCTGAATCTGATTGGCTTAGTGAGCTCTGTTGCTCTGCCCTGTTGACAACCTGAGACCTTGCCCCACTCAACTTGCCCAACACCAGAGGCACTTTCTCCTAAAGCAGCCAACCCCACATGCATTTCACTTGTTCTTGAAAAACTATCTGAGTTCACAGGATTCAGATGGGTGGCAGCTGGCCATGGTATACAGTGAGACTTTTGCTGAGTAGCTCCAGGCTCAGCACTGGCACCAAACTAGAGTCTACATTAACCAGTTGACTACAATTCTTCCCACTCTAGTGACTCCCTGAGACCCTGCCTCATCCAACTCTTGTACTGCATGAAGCTTTATCAGGGGCTGAACCTTAAGGGAGCCAGCAGATGGCAGCAGGCCTTGGGGTGTCCTGCTTTTAGTGAAACTATCCAGGTCTGGTACTGATGAGAGCCATCCTATGTATTATCTACCTAATACATATCTATCAACTATTACTTTTAATGAATGGATTAAATGCTCCAATCAAAACATGGGGCGGGGGGCTGAATGGATAAGAAAATAAAACACTTACATCTGCTGTCTTCAAGAGAGAATCACTTCAGATTGAAGACATACAAAGACAGAAAGTAAAGGGATGGAAAAAGGTATTTCATGAAAATGAAACAAACAAATAAAAAGCTAGGGTAACAATACTTAAATCAGACAAAATAGACACTAAAACAAATGCTATAAAAAGAGACAAAGAAGGACCCAGTAATCCTACTTCAGGGTATTTATCTGAAGAAACCTAAATGCAATTTCCAGGGAACATGTGTATCCATATGTTCACTGCAGTATTATATACAATAGCCAAGAGTAGAGGCAGCCTGGGTGTCTGTTGATGGATGAATGGATAAAAAGGAGGTGGTACATACATACAATGAAATATTGCTTGCCCATGGAAGGAAATGGCTTCTTGCCATCTTCAGAAGCATGGATGGACCTGGACGGTACAGTGCTGAGTGGAGTGTAAGACAGAAAAAGACAGATACAATGTGATTTTGCTGGTATGTGGAATCTAAAGATCAAAATAAACAAACAAAACAGAAAACACCTCATAGACACAGAGAACATACTGATGGTTGCTAAATGGAAGGAGAGTTGGGGATCGGTGAAAAAGCGGAAAGGATTAAGAAGTACAAACTGGCTATTACACAGTAAAAATGGGGATGTAGGATACAGCATTAGGAATATAGTCAATAGCATAGTAATAACTATGTATGGGGTGATAGATGGGAGGGGTTTGGGAGAAGGTGGAAAAGGGAAAGGGATTAAGAAATACAAACTGGTAGTTACAAAATAGTCATGGGGATGTAAAGTAAAGCACAGGAGATATAGTCAATAATATGATAATAACTATGTACAGTGCCAGTCAGGGGATCACTTCTTAAATTGCATAAATGTCTAACCACTATGCTGTACATCTGAAATTAATACAAAATAGTATTGAATGTCAACTGTAATTGAAAAAAATTTCAAGGGGGGAAAAGGTGAAGGGGAATGAGATGTCCAAATTTCAAGGTATAAAATAAATAAGTCATGGGAATGTAATGTACATCATAGGGAATATAATCAATAATATTATGATAGCATGGTACAGGGTCAGATGGTTGCTGGGCTTATGGTGATCACTTCTTTAGATATATGAATATTGAATAATGATGCTGTATACCTGAAATTAATATAATATTGTATGCTAGCTATATTTTAATAAAAACCTTAAAATAAATTTAGAAAGAAAGAAGTTGATTCAGACTGTTCTTATATTCTCATATGAGATGATTGTTTAGAACCAGCACAGAAATAATCTGCCTAAGTTTACTGAAGGTCTTCTTCCCCTTGGTTCTCTCTATTCTTCCTACCTGGTTACTGCACCTCAAGCATCCTTTTGAATGCTTATTACACTCCGTGTGCACTCTGTGTTCCCAGCTTAGGGCTTTGGATCTATCATCTCTTTCTTCTTGTCAAAAGCTACCTTGTTTGGTAACTTAGAAGGGAAGTGGCTCTTTAGCTTTGGAGACTTGCTCATAATTTCAGCAGTGGCAGTTACTTGGACATACCTTAGCTCCTTCTAGGATGGCTATAGGAGAAGGGGTGAAAGGTGAGTACTGCTACAGGGGGCATGTGTCATGACAATAGCTGTTTGTTCCGACTTGGACACGTCAATATGTATAGAGCTTTAAACCAAGTACTGCTTCATTCCCATTGTTTCTTCAGATTTTCTCGAAATGTACTTCTCTGCTGTTGACAATCTGTGGTCTCTGACCTGCATCAGATGGGGCTTTAAAATACACATGACTTGAACTAATAGTGACTATTTGTTAGTGTCTTTTTTTTTTTTTTTAGATTTTTATTGGGGAATTGGGGAAGGGGAACAGACAAGTTGCTGTCTTCCTGTTCTTAAGTCTAGTTGCAGAGAATGTTGCTTCACTGGCCTATGTTGGTATCGTCATTGCGCTCTTCCTGGATGAGGCAGATCGGTCACCGGCCTCTGGATGGTCGCTCACCGTGGCTATTGGCAGCTCATGCTGGCTGCCAGCCTCTCATGCTGGCTGCCAGCCACTCACTGTAGCCTATGGCAGCCCACTGCAGCAGGGGCTGCAGCCTACACCATTGCCGGGGCTCGCACAGCCCAGCTCCAGGTGGAGCTGTTGTTAGCTATAGAGGGCAGTGTCACTGGCCCTCATATGTGGGATCCGAACCGGGGCTGCTGGCCTCCCAAACCAGCTCTTAACCAATGCGCCACTCAGCTGGCCCTGTTAGTGTCTTTTAAAAACTTCCTTTTAGGAAGTTAAATAAATCCTTGTCCTTAATAGATTCTAAGTACTTACTTAAAAATGAGAGCTCACTTCCATGCCTTTCTTTATCCTTTAACTTGAATTCCTAACCTGATAATGATAATGAAACCTTTTCTTTTCAACAGTTGGTGGCATCTATACTGTGATTCAGACAAAGGCCAGAACAACAGCAGATGAATGGGGAGATAATTATTTTCTGATTGGCCCATATTTTGAGCAAAACATGAAGACTCAGGTGGAACAGTGTGAACCTGTAAATGATATTATTAAAAGAGCAGTGGACACAATGAATAAACATGGCTGCCAGGTAAAGGATACTGATGGACATTTCATTTGACAAGTCTCAGTAAACTGTTATTGGAAAACAACCCAATTTACATGAACTCATAAGAGAAGACCATTCATACACTTAGGGAAAAGGAGCAGGTTTGTGAGAAAGATGATGAACTGGATTTTAAACAGGCACATTTTTGAGACACCTTGTGAAAACCATAGGAAAATATCGAGTTGTATAATAGTTTTGGAGCTCAGAAGAAGGTATAGAGTAGATTTATTTCTGGGAATGTCATTTGTGTCTAAACCGTAATTGACATAATGAGTGTTGATAGTAGTAGTATTCAGTGTTCTTATAGACTAAGAGCAAAAGTTTTGAATCAAACCTGGGGGATGTTAATGTATTAGACCACTTACATTAAAAGAAGTCAAAGACTGCAAAAGTAGAAAGACAGTTAGTGATGAAGAACCAAGGATGTCCAAATCCTAATCCTCGGAACCTGTGAACATGTTACCTTATACAGCAAAAGGACTTTGTAGATGTGATTATGTTAAAATGGGGAGATTATCCTGGATTAGCTGGGCAGGCCCAATATAATCACAAGGGTCCTTATGAGAGGGAGGCAATAGAATTAGAATCAGAGAAGAGATGTGACAATAGAAGCAGAGGTTGGTGTGATGAGTTTTGAAGATGTCCAAAGGGGCCACAAGCCAAGGAATGTAGGTGGCCTCTAGAAACTAGAAAAGGCCAGATAACAGATTCTTTTCTAGAGAATATAGATGGAATGCAACTCTTTCAACATGTTGATTTTAAACCATAAACCCATTTCTGTCTACTTACCCCCAAACCTGTAAGATTATCAATTTGTGTTGTTTTAAGCCACTAGGTTTATAGTAATTTGTTGCTGTCAACACAGGAATATTGAGGTCAAGACAAGGGAAAAGAGAGTTTCAAGTATGAAGGAAGAATTAAGTCAACAAAGGATTTAGCAATACTATGGTCACTCATGGTAAACTTGTTGAATAGAGCCTCAAAGGAGAAGGGGAGGTTAAATAAGATTGCAGTAGGTTAAGGAATGAGTGAATGGTGAGAAAAAGGGTAAAATGTGTGGCTATGTGATTTTTCCATGGAGAGGAAAGATAAATAGTTTCAGAAAGACATGGTTTTGAGAATTAGTGTTTTATTAAATGTGAGTGAGACACGAGTATATTTATATGTCAAAAAGAAATATCTAGAAGACAGAGAGAAGTTGAAAGTTCAGAGAAACGGATGATTGAAGAGAGTAAGGTCACAGAGAATGGAAGAGGGAACAAGATCCAAAGCACGATTGAAACGATCTTTCTTCCACCCTTTCACTTAGGAAATAAAAGATGAATGCAAGTAGAGATAAGTTGATGAAGAATTCAGGATGGTCTCACTCAAGGTTTTTGATGATCTCACTGAAGTAGGAGTTAAAGGTCATCTTATGAGAGGAGGCAAGTTTTAAAATAAGAGAATTTGAAAGAAGTTCTGAAAATATGTTTAAGGAATAAATAAAGAATTTCTGGGCATCTTTGATGTATAGTCATGACGTTTTAGTGACACAGATATACATGACTGTGACTTCCTCTAGCAGCAATCAGCAGCCTGAGTGAAAGTGCAGAAAGTTGAATAGATGGAGATTCAGTATTGTTTAATTTTAGCATTTGTGCAATGGGGCAAATTGGCACAAGTGTTGGAGGTAACTGTGTGAATGACTAAGTTAATGGTTGAACTGATGGACACTCGATTTAAAGAATGTAATAGACTTTGAGCTGCTAGATTAAAGAGATAATGTATCTTGGGCAATATATTTAATTAAAATCTCTGGCATCCACCACATTGAGAAATACTTCAAGTCACTATTTTTTTAAGAGAAATCATATACATTTTTCTATAGAAACATTATTTTTCTCCTTAGCAGGAAATATTGTAAGTCCTGTTGCATAAAGAAAAATAAGTGACACAGTAGAAATTACATCCAACTACAAGTTGTTAAAGATACAAAGCAGTTCATCTTATGACTATGATTAAAAAATACAGACATTAATTAAATCCTAAAACCATGAGCTAAAAGTCACAGGAAAGAGTGAGTACATGATCTATAGATACTTTCTTTTTAAAATGACCAGATTTACCGAAGAGCAAAACTTGGAGATTCTAGATAAATAGATGCAAGCCCATTCCATCTTTAGGCTCAAATATCTGGTACTTTGTGTTATCACTATGATTTCCCATACAGTTTGTATAATCTGCCATTGAGTTCTGAGTAAAGCTTGTATCTTCTAAGCACAAGTTCATTTTCTTCCCTTGCATTACCTAGCATTATAACATGGCTCTGTGTTCTTCATATGGCAGGTACATTTTGGAAGATGGCTGATAGAAGGGAGTCCTTATGTGGTGCTCTTTGACATTGGATATTCGGCTTGGAATCTGGAGAGGTGGAAAGGTGACCTTTGGGAAGCATGCAGTGTTGGCATCCCTTATCATGACCGAGAAGCCAATGATATGTTGATATTTGGATCTTTAACTGCCTGGTTCTTAAAAGAGGTACAGTTTACTGTATATAAGAGAGGGGTAGCATCATTGCACTCCATGCCCAGCATTCTCAGCAATGATTCTATTGTTTTTAAATTAAGTGAATTTTGAATTGATGCCATTATTGATTGTCCTAATACTTTTCAAAGCAATCTGAGAAAATTTTTAGCATTCCTCAAACTAAATGCCAGCCTTTGGAACAGGGTTATAATAATGCTCATTAATATTTAACCTCATGTCATGTTTAAACAGAATGTCTACAAAACATCCAATTATATGGCCTTCTACACAGATGATACTCAATATATATGCAAGAAAAAAATAATGTACATCATGTATTATGTATATGAATTCTAGAATCAAGGAAGTAGGAAATAGCTTGAAATATTTGGCTTTGTTTATGCATGAGTACTTGTGCAACTGCAGTGACTTTTAGAAATTTTAATCATTTGCTAAGGGCTGAGGTGATCCCAGCAGTTGCTAAAGAGCTCATATTAGTGAAATATCCTATAGATGGAAAAAAAACCAAGAGTGTTAGAAACCTGCCATTGTTAAATGAGCCAAGCCTGCACTCCCTTAAGTCCTCAAAGCGTGACAGTAAGATTTCTTTGCGTTCTTTGCATCAACTCAAGGTAATAATGCCTAACCTAAAAATGGAGCATCCCTAGCAAAGTAGGGTGTGGCCTAAGGACAGATCACAGAACTTTTGTTGGGAGTGTGCTTCCCTTGACCAGTCTTTCTTACTGATGAAGTCATATTTCAATAGCCATAAAGGTTTGCATTGAAATGAAGGTGAAGATGAAGGGGCAGTCCTATTGCTTTGTGTTGGTGACAGAATAGAAGAAGAGGGAGGGTGCTGGCAGATCTTGTCTAATGACCAATATGCACTCTTGCTTTAGCCTCAGTTGGTGGAACCAATTATTGCTCTGTGAACTATTTCCCTGAGCCACTGCTCTCAGAGCTGAATTCAACCTCCAAGCTGTGTGTGTGTGTGTGTGTGTGTGTGTGTGTGTGTGTGTGTGTGTGTGTGCTGTCATCCTTTCTGTTAAATGGAACAGAGGTGAGAGAAACAAACAAGAACCCCAACTTCCTTTAAAATAAAGCAGTTCCAGAAATAGTGTGACTTTGGTACAAAGGATAAATAAAGACACTGAAAAAAAACCCAGGCTTCTACGCAAGCCCTGTTTCTGCTATCACCTCTACTGCCCTTGATCTGTGCAACTATTAGTAGCTGTGAGAAACTTTTTGAAGAGTAGATACTTTAAAGAACAAAGGTTTAGCTAGCCTAAATCAGGGGTTCTCAAAGAACATTTCCGTGGACCACCAATAGCAGAATCACCTGAAACCTGTAAGAAATGCAAATTCTTGCCCTCAGCCCAGACTATTGAATTAGATTACCTAGGAATAGAACCCAGATGTCAGTGCTTAAGAAGCCTTCCTGGTGATTGTGATGTAAGCTAAGTGTGAGGATCACTAGGCTTTATGAACGCGCCACTGAATCTTATAAAACACTTATATTTGCTAAATCTGCAGGTTTCATATTTAGATCCCTTTAAATTGTGCTAAATTTACAGGCACGATAACTTGCCTTATGTTGTGGGCCATGAGCAAAATCAAGCTTCACCAACAACTTTTCTAAATGTCTGTTTTCTGATATAGGTGACAGACCATATGGAAGGCAAACACGTCATTGTCCATTTCCATGAATGGCAGGCCGGAACTGGACTGATCCTTTCTCGTGCCCGGAAACTTCCCATCGCTACAATATTTACCACCCATGCCACACTGCTTGGGAGGTATCTTTGCGCAGCAAACATTGATTTCTACAACCATCTTGATAAGGTAAATAACCCTACCTCCTTCCCCCTCACCACTTTCTTTCCGATCCTTGAAGCTGAAGGATGAGATGTATCGATCTTTATGTTTCATCTCTCAGCCAGATGGCAGAAATGCCCTTTTAACTAATCAATATTCATGACAAAGCGTTCTTTGGGTGACAGAGCTTGTATATTTTAACTGATCAGAACACAGTAGAGTGCAGCAGTGAGAGGCAATATCTGTCTGTTATGGAGCAATAGATCTAAGATCCGAAAGGGCATGATGGGCGTAAGATACTGTGAACACAAAATTGGGCTCCTGTTGTCCCTGAAGCTTGGGAAATGCTGTGAGGACTCTGGATCCACCCACAGCACTGAGTGGCAGGTAGAGAACCGGGATTGTAGGCATGCAACTTGCACTATGAGCGTTACTTCCTCTCCTCCAAATGAACAAATAGTCTGATTTCTCCTGTAACTCTGCAATGCATAGGTGGAGTTTTGTAGGGGTCAAATAAGACAGAAGTTATTAAAAACAGTGATCTGGGGGCAGCTGGTTAGCTCAGTTGGTTAAGAGCGCAGTGCTCATAATTCCACAACTAGATTGAAACAACTACGTGACTTGGAGCTGATGGGTCCTGGAAAAACACAATATTCCCCAATTTTAAAAAAAGGGTTCTGTTTCACTATCAGGAAAATTAGGAGGTTGGACAATTGATTTCTAAAGACTTCTCCAGTTTAAAAAAAAATGCTAAGATTCTATGAAATAGAGTATATGTGTGTGTGATACATAAACAATACTTAGTGGTAGTGGAGAATTATACAACTATCTGAAAGACACTCTGAGTGCAGGAAAGTTTTTTCTGACTAACTTTAACATTTGCAATGCAGTGAATGGTTCGAATGAGAGTTTTCTTATAAAAAGGTCAGCCTAACCTAAAGGTCAAATTGTAAACATAAAATGTACATTTAAAATAATGTTCTGAAGGTCAGGAGTTCAGTGAAATCTCTTAATAGCGAATGGTCGTGGTAGACTAATAGGAGCAAACCAGTGATCTGTGACAAGCTCAACAACCATTTTTCCTGGAAAAGAGCAGGCTTGGATTTTTGTGTAAGAGAAAATAGGCATATCAAATATTTCACTTCAAAATACTTAAGAGCATTATATAGTAATTAATTAAAAACAACTAATGATATATATCAGACATTATTTGTTTTTAAAGAACAAATGCATTGTAGTATATAGTTAGTTATATATTACAACTTTATTCCTTTGATAAAAGGTCAGTATTTATATCACACTGTCTTGAAATAGGATTATATATCTCTGCAGCTTAAAGCCTCTCACTGGTTGAAGTATGTAAGTTTAGTCAGACCCCAGCCCACTGTTTTAGTAAAATGTCCTTCTCAGCAGAGTGACTAGTAAACAACAAGTAGTCAAGAACTAGATTTGAAGTTAAAGTCATAATCATTTCTCACAGAAAACCCCCTACTATCATTTTCCACAGCAGATCCTCTCCCCACGCTCACACTGGGTTTAGAATTTGAGTGGTACATAGAAACACCAAATTATATACATGAAAAAATTTTAAAAGTCCAACATAAGAAATGACTCCTAGTTTAGTTTTGGTTGCAAGACCCAAGATTTGTTTCAGTATGTTCTGACTCAAGCAAATAAACATGGGGTGGGGAGAATTAGAATACAAATAAAAGTATTCAACTTCTATGAAAGTAGAAATATTGTAACTACATTACTCACATAATTATTGCTAACTAAAAACATTTTTGTTATTAGCCAATTCACATGGATTCAGCATATGAATTTTCTGAGACTCTCCAAGAAGACTTTTCCAAATTTATTTTTATTGGTCTATTAATTGGTCAATTTTCCCTCTGCTAAAAGAACTAGATAACTAATGCTTTTTTTCTTTTTTAAGTTTTCTTATGTTTTGGTCTCTCTTTTCTTCATAGCAACAGAATTTCCTTGATGGAAATGTAAGGACAGTGCTGTTTGGGATTTGAAAATGCTGAAGAAAGCCACCCATAGACAATTATGTGGTAGAGTTTAACAGTTTCCTCTGACCATGTTTCGAGCCGGTGATCTTTAATTATAAGGTTACCCTCCTCTGATGCTGGACATGTGTAAACAGATGCTGTAAAGCCCACGTGCAGCCATTCATACCAGAGGCATAAAAGATAAGGGACCCGCATGGGACCATGAAACATGCATAAGCGCCTGTCTTCATGGAGACTTGTATCTCTGCCACTTGTTTTACTCGGAAAATGTATCTTCCCATCTCTACATGTCTAAATGTTAAATACCTTCCCATAGATGCAATCTTATTATTCTCAACACCAACAATAAATAACAATAGCTAAAGTTATTGAGCACTGTCCATTTCAATTGCTCTTCGCAAAAGTTTAATGAGGTAGGAAACATTTCATCTTTCCAGAGTTATTTTTCTTAAACATAGGCCATGTCTTCACCATACCTCTAAACAATCCCATTCAGTACTTTCCATTGTATACAGGACAAAGGCTAAATTCCTCGCCTTGACTTCAGGGAATTTTGGGATCTGGCCCTATTATATCCTACCAGGATGTGGCCCTATTATGTCTCCTACATTCTATACCCAATGGCACAGTCATGTCAGACATCTTGCTATTTTCTGCACATGCCATATGACTTTGCATACTTGTTCTTTAAGGCAGCTAATTCTTCAGCCTAAAATAACCTTCCACAAATTAAAAATTTGTATCCCAGTCCAAATGGCATTTTATTCAACAGTCAACTTGGAGATATAAAGGTGAATCATGGTTCTTGTCCTTGAAAATCTTACAGTCTAGAGGTGATACTGACAATATGAACACTTACATGGTATGAGATATTTTTCCCTAAACTCAGCCAGAGTGAATCAGTCTTACTCTGATTCTATACCGTACTCGGGCACTTATTTATTTCTAACTGATTTTTACTCATTTTCTCATTAGTTTACAAGCACTTTGAAGAAAGAAGTTAATTATTCAACAAATGTTGGTTGAATGAGAGATTTAGTTGAATAAATGAGACCAACCACATGGAGATTTTTTAAAAACTGCTGATCCAAGGTTGCCATATAGAGTCCTGATTCATACATTTTCAGAGATGTTTGCAAATATTACAGTCAAGAAAGAATATTCTAGGAATTTTCTTATTCAAATCTTTAGAATCATCTAATGAGTCTTTTTTTTATTTCCCTTTATATGATGCAGTAATTATTGGGACTGACTTGTTGATTGAGTTAGAGTCAAAATGATATAAAAGTAGGTGAGAACACAAGCTTGGAGTCAAACTGATTTGGGATCAATTTAGGGCTCTGCTAAAATATGACCTTGGTCAAGTTTCTTAACCTTTAAAAGTTTCAATTTTCCTGCCATAAAATGAAGACAAAATATGTGCCTCAGTGGTTTATGAGAATTAAAAAAATGATTTTGTGCTTAGAATAGTGCCTGATGCATAGTGTTGAAAAGTTTTTAATAATCTTTACTACGAAAGGAGCATTGCTGATACAATGCCAGAAACTATATAGTTTTCTGTTAGACACTGCTGCTTTCATGTACAGCTATGTTAGCGATAACCTTCAATAGCTAAGCAAAAAATGGCAAAAGCCCACAATTGTTACCAATTATTTGAATAATTGTTAGGAGTTTGGCTTATTATGGTTCTTTAAAAGTTAAGATACACAGAATAATGGATAATTGCATAATCTAAAACACAATCTAATTACAATAACTGTACACTCCTGAAATTATGTGGTGGTAGGACTTCTATAACCATGGAAAAGCATTTGCCTCTTCTCTTTGTCAGGTTCTCTTTCAGTGAATTAAAGATGATAATTATGTTTGGTTTTGGTATCAAGTTTAATGTCAACTTTATTTCATTGTTTATGGGGAAAATATGATATGGACCTTGGGGGAAGAAAGTAGCTCAATATTTATAAAATGTGGGATAAGTAAAAGTATAATTAAATACCAAGAAATCAAGAATTCTATGTGATTATACCAAAGTGAAAATATAATTTCCCTTTGAGGCTAAGTAGTAGTTTAAAAGCAGAAATGAAGTAAACAACACCTTTTAAAGCATAAGTAGCTATGCATTTAGTAGTGGGTTTAGTAAAAATTATCATTACTTTTTTTGTGGCCATAAAATTTTACACAACCTTGAGGGAAAACACTATGAGAAATATGTGATTTTGTTTTGCTTCTGTAGAAGGATCAGTGTAAGCAAATGTACATGTGCTTGTTTTTATGTGTGTGTGTGTGTTTTCCCAACAGTTTGACATAGACAAAGAGGCTGGGGAAAGGCAGATTTATCATCGGTATTGCATGGAGCGAGCAGCAGTCCACTGTGCTCATGTGTTCACCACAGTTTCTGAAATAACAGCAATAGAGGCAAAACATATGCTCAGGAGAAAGCCTGGTAAGTATTACCCCTGCATTCGTCATGAATCTTTCAGTTCCAAATGTCATTAGAGTATGAGAATTTTGTTTAAAACAAAAAAAGCATAAAGCAATAGAGGGAAAATTGCTTTCGCTATTACCACTTGAATCTTCACCCATACTTTCATTCTCAATGTCAGTAGCTTTGCAGTAAAATCAATACTAAGCTATATCTGGAACATAGTAGTGTCCAGTCTGGGCTTGTTGAATAAATAAATGAGCTATGCTTCAAATACCCTGCGTCTGAACTATGTTATCATAATGACTTGGTGTGTTTAACCAACTGAGTTACTTTTCTATTTTAAGAACATGAAAGTTCAGAAAAATATCAAAAATCTGTGCAAGACTAGCCCAGTCCTACATCTTATAACATTGCCTCATTGGTCCTATATAGTCGAAATTTGTTGCCCTACCTTCTCCCAACACCTTTTTGCAAGTTTTCCTGAAAACTATTCCAAGGCCTATCCAGAGGTTACTGGGCTAAGAGACATGTTCATAAATCGTGACCCTATCACCTGGCCACAGGTGATTGGTTCACAGGTAGAAACCTGGTGGAAGCCCGGCCAATTAGAATGCTCCCATAGGAAGGGGTTGACAGAGAGGAATCTCTTTGAAGGCACTGCTGTGTAATAAAAATGTCAGGTCTCCGTTTTTTATTATGTTGCATGGGGTACAAAAAGGTGAAACTAAAGTGAAGTGCAATGAGAAGCAGACACAGACTGTTAGAAAGGACTCTTGAGACTCTCCACAGTGATTTAGACTAGGGTTGAAACTAATTCCTGAGGCCCAGAAGTTAAATTTTTGCCATGAGACAGTCCAGAATCCAATGATTAAATCCTCATTATTGTACTTAAGCCAGTGTTAGTAGTTTTGTTACTTGCAGCCAAACGGTCCTAATTAATATAGCCTCCTTGCTTACCTCCTCCGGTCTTGTGTCTAGTTGTCTTTTTTTCAGATATCAGTTGAATGTCTAGAGGAGGTATTTCAAGGTATTAGATAATTTTTTAAAATAAAGAATCCAAGTAATTTGCACAGTGGCAGCATAAAGTTCTTATGCTGTTCTTTTTCCTTTCTAAGGATTCTCTTGGGATCCCCTGGATTCCCACTCTCATGCCTCTTATAGAAGTTTACTCCATCAATATGCTCATTTGTTTCTTGGGTCTTCCTTGTTTCCTGTCTGCAGTATTCTTTTCTCTGCTTACAAAAACGATGGTTTTTTTTTTTAATTCTAAAATAAAAATTTCCCTGAGGCCACTGCTCTGCAAATATGTACATAATCTTATCCTTCCTCCTGCTGTCAAATATTACAGAAGGATCCATAGTTGCTCATAGCCCCTTTGACTCTGACTTCCAAACTTCAACGCTTAGCCTGAAATTGATTTTCCCAAAATCACCAAAGTCAGGATTCCCTAATTTTTGTTTATGTTCCTTGACATTAGCATTTAAAAGTAGGAGATACCTCTATCTTTCCTTTTTGTGACACTGCACATTCTGAGTTTTCTGCAACATGATTCTTTTCTAGTGCCTCTAGTAATTTTTCTACTTTCTTCTTCAAAAGTAGGCATTCTGTAATACTATTTCCTTATTTTTTTTTCCTTAGGGAAACAGTTGTAGGATAGTGGTGAAAAATGTGGGCTTTGAGCCAAACTGCCTGAATTCAGTATCACAAATGATTTTGTGTTGGGTCTATGTAACATTGTGCAAGTTACTTAAGCCCTCAGTGCCTTACCTGCATAGTGGGGATGATAACACTATCTTTCATTGGGAATTGTAATGATTAAATGAGTTAATACATGAGAAGAACTCAGGTCAGTGTCTGATCAGGGATCCAAGAGAGAGAGAGAAAAAAAAAAAGAAATACAAAATAAGAAGTTAGTGTGTTAGGCTTTTGCAATAATTCTATGAGCTCTATGCATGTCTAAGAGAAGGGGTTTGCAATCCAAATTTTTGTCTGCTCCAAAAACCAAACGATTAATTTTAGACTACAGTAGTTCTACTTTCCACAAGGTAGTCCTTCTTCAGTTTCTACCATGGTGTGTATATATATATAAATTATGTCAGAAAAGTCATGACATAATTTTTCTATGTTTTTTGTTGCAGAAAAGCATGATATATATATATATATATATATATATATATATATATATATATATATATATATATAAACTGAGTTACTTTATTACCTAGAAGAAAAAGAGGGATTCCATGGTGCCAGGTTAACTATACATCATCAAGACTATCACATATCTTTTTCCCCTCTTATTTCAAAGGTATCCACATTGTAAAGGATTTTTTCCTCCCCAAATTCTGAATTTATTTTAAAGAAATTCCTACTGTGTGGTCTTGGTGGGTGGCAGTACTCTGCCTTCCACCACCACAGCCAAAGAAGGACAAAATGTGATTGTTTCCTGTTTCCGAGCAGGTGGGAAGAAAATGAGGGGTTTCAGAATCAGCCAGTCACGTGTTTCTGCCCAGGGCTTTGAATGATGGGGAAAAACTGCAATGAGGCCAAGGCAATGGGAGAATATTCATTATCATCAGTATCAGGGTGAAGCCTAACAGAGACATAGGAATGTGTCTGTTTTCACACATTTCATCAACAATGAATTTTTAATTTTTTTAGTCTTTGCCAATTAGATAGGTAAAAATTGCTATGGCATATTCATTTATCTTTGAATACAGACTTTTAACATTTTTTACCTGTTTGTCATTTGTATTTAATCTTCTGTTATTTAGCTATGCATGTTTCTTTTCTATCAGGATGTCTACCTTTTTTAAAGAAAAATTGATTCTTAAGAATTGCACACACACAAACACACACACACACACACACACACACATACATGACTTAAATGTCATGCTGCTTTTTTTTCAATTTGTCATTTACCCTTTAATATGGTTATTACCCTTTAATATGGTTATTAGTAATTATGCAATTATTGACTTTTGAGTTCATGTTAGCCCTAATATAAATTTTAACCATCTTTTAGTCAACATTTTTTCTTGTGTTGGCATTGTCTCAGAAAAATGGATGATATCGACATGATCTTCGACTTGGGAACATTAGCAAGAAATTAGTAACTAATGTTGCTTCCAGGGAGGAGAAAAACTTGGAGAACAGAAGTGGAAGAGAAGCTTTTCAATATATTTATATATATTTTGATTTTTTTTTCCAGCTGAGCCATCCTGCCACCTGTTGGCAGCTCAGCAGCAGCTCAGCTCAGACTGGGCATCGAACTGCTGTTGCTCAGAGCTCTGCTCGCACTCTTGAGTGAGCTCTTTACCAACTGAGCCACTCGGCTGGCCCTTATATATATTTTGAATTTTTGAAATTTAAATGATGTGAGTATATTACTGATATAAACTGATTACACTTACATAACTAATTAATTAATTAATTGAAATGAAAATAAAATTCAGACAAGCCCACCTATAGAGTGGAACTGCTCACAAACTGAAGACACCCTTATTAATAGAGTAAACATTGAAAGGATCTTTTAAAACATGATCTGTAATGAGACAAAGCTACAGTTTTAATTATGTCACTATGTAGAATTGCCTATATAATTCCATATCTATCTTTGAGGCATAAAAACAATTTTTAAGCCTTATATGTTAAGCCACCTAGGCTGTGGTATGCTGGGACCAGCTCATAAAAGCTCACAAGAGTCAATAATTAAATTTTAGGAAGTTTGTGAGCTAGCTGCTAATAACTGACATTAAAAATTAAATTATATAAGCCTACAGTTAAATATTATACCACAACAAAATTAATAAATACTCAAAAGACATCACTTCCTAAATTTTTAACTACATTTTATTATGATCTATACTCCGGTTTTGTTGTTTTTTTTGTTTTTTATGTCTATTGCATTTGTACAGTAGAAATACTATATAATGGTATTGTTGAGCATCTCTCTCCAACTCTGTATTCACATTAGTAGCATGAAATCAGTCATGGTGGCAGTAGTTACACCACAGAAATAGGCAAATGATACAAATAAAGCCTCTCTCTCAATCTCTCCCTCTCTCCCTCTCTCCCTCTCCCCTATTATTAAACTTTACTAACATGCCATTGCATGTGGGGCTATATGTGTAAGATTATTCTATACTGTAAACATGAATATTAGAAGACCTCATTGATTTAACTCTTTAGGCTGATAAACTGAAAATTCATTCCAAGACACAGATCTTTTATTTTTAATGGTTTGTGAAACAATGAGAAAATTCCAGAAGAATTAAAGTCATAATAAAGTGGCATTTATATACATTTTTGCCCTCTGTATCTTTCTGGACAATGCAGATCTCTGACATAGGGGATAAGGACTTAGACCCCAGAGCCAGGCTACCTTGGTTTTATTATAAATCTTATCCGTTACTTTGTAGTTACTTGACTTTGGGCAGGTAACCTCTCTGCAAGCCAGTTTCTTCATTTGTAAAATAGGCACAGTGAAAAGAACTTACTCTATATGGTTTATGAAAATGAAATTAATATTTATCAAATAAAATCAAGTCTGGCACAATGTAATCCCTATATAAATGTTATAGAAAGATGAATACATTATAAGAGAAAATTGTCTACTATCCTGGTCACACTGTACAGTTCATCCAGGAATTAGTCACACGAAGGCTTTCACTTGGAAACCTTGGAAACCTAAAATCTGCTGCTGTGGCAAGACGCGTAAAAGAGTAATAGCATATGCCCAATCACTTAGTAAAAAACTCATGACAAACAGCAATGGTTGTTTTTTTTTTCCATCATAAGAAGTGATCAAGAATCCTTGGTTGAGTTTGTGGAACCTTTTAAGGGAATAGCCTTAGAAGTGTAAAATATCCTTCAAAATGATGGTATACTTATAATTCTAGCTCAAATCTCCATTGCGAAAATCTCCATTGCCATTTTCTAAATTTTTGGACATAGCTTTTTTGTATTACTTTTGTTTTTACTGCTGCTCAATGCAATAACCCACGTATTCAACTCAGTAGGTAGTTCTTTTCTTGTCCTGTGAGTAGCCTCTATCTTTCTTATCCCAGACCAATAATCTGGAAAACCAAAAATGTCTTCCTGCCTGAACAACAAAATCTTCTGGGCATTAGAAATAAAGGGCTGCCTTTCCAATTTTCCAAATGGGCAGAACATTTCCCGCACACTTGGTCAAAACAAAATCATGAGGTAAGTTTAAGGACTACCTGATTAAGGACACAACACATGAAGACAGACTGTATGGATGCTACTCATACTCACACTTGTGTTCTCCACGGATTCCTTGACAACTCTGTGGCTCAGTTTCTGCCTCTGAAAATGCAGATAAGATCTTCTCCTTCATTGGTCATTGCAAGGATTAAATGAGTTACATTGTAAAGCATTTAGAGCAGTGCCTAGTTCACAGTCAGCAATCAATAAAACTACAATAATCATTATTATTTAATTAGAATATTTCATTGTATCAGTCCCTCAACATTATTTCCATAAAGTACTCCCTATTCCTTATTTCAACAATTTATTGTGGAGTTTTATGAATTTTCAATTTTATGATACTTAGAAACTAGACATGTTAGTAGACATCTAACTTTATAGATTTAAATACATTGTTTTTTACAATGGTACCCTCTCTCAAAAAAGGATTTTCATGATGATTTTGTTTTTTACTTCTCCAGATGTAGTTACTCCAAATGGCTTGAATGTTAAAAAATTTTCAGCAGTACATGAATTTCAAAATCTACATGCAATGTACAAGGCCAGAATACAAGATTTTGTTCGAGGTCATTTCTATGGGTATGCTTTTCTTTATTTAAAAAACAAAATAGCATGTGATTTTAGGTTATCTCTGTTATAGAGAAAACAGGATTGTTATAGTAAATGTTTATCTTTCCCAGCTCCATTTGTACTTGAACAGAATTCATGTGTACATTTTGTTGCTGTTGCTTTATTTCATTTGAAACTGTTTTGTTTTCTTTTAGTCATCTGGACTTTGATCTTGAAAAGACTTTGTTCCTTTTCATTGCTGGGAGGTATGAGTTTTCAAACAAAGGAGCTGACATCTTCCTGGAATCCTTATCCAGGTTAAATTTCCTGCTGAGGGTAAGAGAACTCTAGAATGCAGTATAATGCTTTTATAGGAGGATTTCTTTTCCGTGGAAAGTATAGAATTTTCTGGCTTCTAAATAGTTTCTAAGCGTATATATGATTATGTAGATTTTTAATGACAATCTTATTCTAAAAATGGCTTTGATCTTTCAATTTACATATTGCTACATCATTCACTTGGGTATTTGTCTATGTCATCAGGTATTTTTTTTAAGAAAGCCGCAAGCTTATCACATTATATGCCATGTTTTAAGATGACATTCTAACATCTCTTTCCATCCACATATGAGTTTGTAACCACTTGAAAGGTACATATAGAAAAATCAGGCAAATGGAGACAAAGTTGTACCATTTTTAAAACCAATAAAGACTATAATTGAAGATATAGCTTGGGTATATGGCAACAATAGGCTTCCTGATACTGAACCTTATTAGACCATATAATCACAGGCAGCTCTGGCCTCACCATTCTCCCCCAACTGAAGCAGACCATCAAGAGAACAAGTGCCCCAGGCTGACAGCCAAGCAGTTGTCCTCTGTAGAATGAGGCAGGACAGGTACAAACTCAGTTCCTCCCCCAACTCACTGGCCACACCTGCCCTACACTGAGAGTCTTGAACTGTAAAACTAGATGACTCACCACATGAAAACATGAAGGAAAGGAAAGGAGGTTCCCATTTCCAATGATGTGTGATCATTTTTTGCTCAAGAAGGTGGGACTTAATATAGGTTCCTAACTAATAAAGCAAACACACACACACACACACACACACACACACACACACACAAACAAAACCTGTGCCAATAAGAGCAACTATAGAAAATGGTACCACGTCAAGCTGTTGGTTAAAATTATTGGCTTACATTATAGAACTATCACATAAATATATAGAATACATGACAATAAAATACTCACAGGAGACCAGTGTAAGATTTCAATCTTATTGCAATACTGAGACAATCTAAACTTTCCTGAGCTCTGTACTACTCTCCAATTAAATTTTTATTTCTTGGACATAGATTTATTCTTATCTTAGAGCAGCATTGTAGCAAGTATACTAGAAAGTTTATATAAACCACATTAAAGAAATGCATTAATAAAAACCCAAGTCTGCAAAATAGGACTGAAGACCTGAAAGATTATTCCAGAATAAGCTGGAATAATCGTATAACATGAAAAACTATGTTATTAAATCTTTACTTTAAATAACATAGATTCCTTTACAGTGGAAAAGTTTATATTTTCTGGAATTTTGTATCATTGAAGTCATAAGATTTTACTTTTTTTTTCCCCTGGGTGCCCTCATACAGTATATTCATTTTGAGATTTATCATGGTATTTATATGAGTAGTTCTTTTTATATTGCTGAGAAGTATGACGTTCTCTGGATATACCACTATTTGTTTATTCATTCATCTGTTTATAGATATTTGTGTTGTTTCCAGGTTTGAGTTGTTGCAAATAAAACTTCTACTTATATTTTAATGCAAAAAGATAAATAAATAAAGTTTTGTCTCCAAGGTATGCAGGCTCTCCTCAGAGGCCTTGCCCCATGGTTAGTGGGCTTGGCTTTGGTAGGAATGGCACAGAGTCTGGAGCCCTTCAAAAAAAAATGCTATGTTATTTAAACCTTATTTCATTACATGTCATAGTATGTACTACTCAACAAGATTTATAGATGGACTCACAACTATATCAAACATGTAGCATGGTTAGGAACATTATTCAGTATATCCATACATTTATTAAATACTCATTTTATTTTTAGATGTGCCAAGAAAGCCAATTGCTATTGTCCTAGACATCAAGATGACTATAATCCTTGGAGAAATAGAAAGAAGGCATTCTCTTTCCATTTGGCACATATACTCTTTAATGATACATTGGCTGCCCCTGAAGTGAGTTTCCTATTCCATGGCTTCCGTAGATGTTTGAATAGATCCTGAGACCCTGGAGTGCAGAGGCCACAGATTAGATGGAAAAGTGCCCCACACTCAGGAGATGGTCACATACAGAGTATGGAGCATCCATCTGTGCACAGTTTTAAATGTATTTGTGCTTCCTTTCCCATAGCTGTTTCATATGTCATTTTCTTCTGAGAGATGCTGGGCCAATGGTATTTGTGGGAAAAGGGAAAAAAAAAAAAAAAGGAAACATAGATTTTAGAGTCAGAAAACACGAGTTTGAATCCCAGCTTTGCTAATAATCTGTTAGAACATGTCAGACTCTTGTATTGAGCCTCTCATGCCTCTCTTTCGACATTAGTAAAACAAGGAGAGTGTTATCTATTGTGTATGGTTATTATGAGAATTGGGTTAAATTATGCATTTAAAGTACCCAGCACAGTGCCTGCCACACCAAAAGTGCTGAACATATTCTGGTTTCTTTACTTTAGGCTTAAAAAAATAAAATTCAATACCATGAGAATCAAGACACTTAACAGAAAAATGTAAATAATTGTTCATGCAAATCAATGTATCTGAATTAGGAAAAAAAATAGAATAAACCAAAACTAAATTCTCATTAATGTTCCAATCTGAAATTTTAAAGAACAAATTTTGGCCTTGTGATATTTGCTTACATTTATGTTACTTATTTTTACCCACAGAGAAGCAGAGTGATATCAATATCAATGCTATGTATTTTAGATAATTAATGCTATGAATATATTTCATGTTTGAATTTTCAAATTGTTAATTGATAAACCTCTATTGAAATCCCAATTTAAATTAAAATTCCTGCAAAAGCCTCAGGAAGGTGATTATAATTTCTCTGTGAATCATAAAAGTACTGTTTTTATTTAAAGATATTTTAAAAACTATCTTTTCAAAGTTTAAGGTCCATCTGTCACGCGTTTTATTTTGTTGTTGGTCATTGACTCTGTTGTGCTTTCTGATCCCTCATTAGATGAATAAAAGTGACGTCACGGTGGTGGTGTTTTTCATTATGCCTGCCAAGACAAATAATTTCAATGTGGAAACACTGAAGGGCCAGGCAGTACGCAAACAGCTGTGGTAATCTCACGTCTTGTGGATATTCTCAAGCAATGAGTGTAGAGGGATATTTTTTTTATTTTATTTATTTTATTTAGTTTTTTGAGTACAATGTCACTGGCCCTCATACGTGGGACCCAAAGCGAGGCCGCTGGCATCCCAAGCCAGCGCTTAACCACCGCGCCACTCGGCCGGCCCAGGATTTTTTTTTTTTTTTTATGTGCATGATTTGTGATATAGCTCCTTGAACTATTTTTTTTCCTTAAAATTATTATAGCACAACTACTACTTGGTTCTCTTCTTATTGGGTTACTATGTTAGATTATGTAATGCCTATAAAACTGTATTACTATAAAAACTTCAGAATGCGCTGCCATGGAAGGAAAAAAGTCTCTGTAGAAATCTTAAAAGATGGGTTGAATTAAAAAAAATATATTGTGGAAATATAAAGACATAAGGCAAAGAGTTTAGCATAATGACCTCCTACATGCCCATAACCCAGATCCAACAATTATCAATACATCCCCAAATCTTGTTACTCCTATACCCATCCCCACCCTCACCCATTCCCCCCCCACACACACACTGTGAATATCATCAAGCAAAAAATGTTAAGCTCTGTGGGCTGGTCAGGGCATTCTGCTGCCTCAGCTCTGGAGGTTTTAACTCAAGCTAAGTTGACAAATAGGAGCATAATTAAAGAGGCTATACAAAAGAGGCCTGTAATTTCAACAATGCACTGACAAAACAATAGCATTGTCATGACAAAGATTTAAAATTGTGACATTGTTTAAATGATGAATCTTTCTATTTACCCAGGGACACCGCACATTCAATGAAGGAAAAGTTTGGAAAGAAACTCTATGATGCATTGCTAAAGTAGGTGCTTCGAATACTAACATGTCGAACATTTGAGGTGTCACTATTCAAACTTAGCAATTTAGATGCTCCAATGTATTCATTTTGTTCCAAGTATAAGGGAATTAATAACCTTTAAAGATGTGTTATATCATGTGAGCAAGTGTTCTTTTATCCTTCGGCTGACAAATACTTACAAACAGGTTGTACCATGAGAAAATATTTATATATGAGGCTAGGTTCTAATTCAATGGGAATCTCATTAAGTGATAATATGCCAGTCTGAAGCTGAGGGAGGAGGGTTCATGAGAGTTTGAAGTAAAAATATATATTGACTTAATATATGTATTAAATACCTATTTACTTATATATTACATTAACATTAATTAATGAAAACATGCATTTATTTAATAAATAATAAAATAAAATATAATAAATGTATAAGTATAATGAAATCTAAATAATAAAATAAAATTAAAATGTATTATACAATAATAATAACATATACAAAATATATGAATTTGGCTATGATCTGAAGAGAAAGCTGTATTGTTTCCTGACCCTTGGTGGCAGGTGGGCATCAATTCTTTTCATTAATAAAAATACCAACTTATAGATGGAAAAGTTATAGGTACTTTATAGCATAGTACTGAGGAGTAGGCAAAATATAATGATAGCATCCCTCTGATGATCAACGTTAGTGCTTTAAAAATGAATTTTAATTTTCCTTTACGCTATCACATGTGTTCTTTTATCAAGCTTCTTGACACTTTAGGAATTTGTTGGTGAACTTCATCAGGAAACAATGTTTGCTTTACATTTATTTTTAAAGTGCTTAGAACAATGACACATAGGAAGCACAGAATTAATGCCAGTTGTTTTTATTTTTATTGCTACTAATCTTGTTTTTCCCACAGGGGAGAAATTCCTGACATGAATAATATTTTGGATCGAGATGATCTCACAGTTATGAAAAGAGCCATCTTTTCAACTCAGGTAATAAAGAAAAAAGTGCCTACCACTTCCCATAACTGTTAAAATCAATTTAGGTCAATATTTTCATTCATCGGAATGAGCTAATTTGGGAAGTTTTTAAACCCATAAACTAGAAAGTCATTCTTTTTTTTTTTGAGGGCAGTGTCACTGGCCTTCATAGGTGGGACCCGAACCAGGACTGCTGGCTTTCCAAGCCAGTGCTTAACCACCGCGCCACTCGGCCAGCCCTAGAAAGTCATTCTTATGTTTTCACCTAAAGGACAACTTTGTATATTCTCTTTTATGAATGGTTTTCAGGGCTCCTTTCACAAATTTCCTGGAATTTGTCTTTTAATCCAATTAAGAAATTCATTTGATACTTACCTGGCTGGGAAGCTACCATGATCACAAAGGTGGTTTTCCCAGAGCAAGGCTTACCCATTGCACTCTGGGTGTGCTGACCCTTGTGATTTTCCTAAATGTAGAAAACCAGACTGCATAATTTGTGCTAGTGATGGACTGCATTTGCACCCTCCCCTGGCCCATGCATGTACACACACACACACACACACACACACACACACACACACACAAATTCATTTGGAACCAAAATATCCAATTGAAAAATTGTTGTACATATTGCAATGACAACAAAAACCTAAATTTTTCAAAAAGCATAGAACTTCGAGTTACAATAGTGAAAAGGTGAATGTTTCTCAGCCAAATGGAATTATTGCAAAGAAGAAAAGATAAGTGTTGTGCTAGGTATCCACCCAAATCTTGTCATAATAGTGATATATCAGGTACCAGAAGACAGACCCCCTAGAAGGATCCAGAAGAATAGCTCATTTTAAGTCAAGATTTCAGGATACCCTTATTTCAAGTAAGTCCCAGAAGCAGGCAAGAAGTCTTGGCTACAAGTGAAAAACAAAAGTGTCATGTATTCGCAATATCCAAAGGAAGTCTTTCAACCCATTATCCTGTTTGGAAACACAAACAAAGCTTAGTCATCATCATTAGTGTCATCTCAAAGACTTCAGGCAAAAAGGTTGGATGACAGGTCACCAATGACCTATTGCTGAAATTAGTCACATATTAATTCTTTTGACAATTGACATTTTCTTCCGCTTTCAGCGACAGTCTTTGCCTCCAGTGACCACTCACAACATGATTGATGATTCCACTGATCCCATCCTCAGCACCATTAGACGGATTGGACTTTTCAACAGCCGCACTGACAGAGTCAAGGTAGAACTAATTGTTTGTGTAGGTAACTTCAAAAATCACATAGAATATATTTATTGAGAATTTATTAGAAGCCTCCCTTATTTGTTTTAATATCTATTAAAGATATTTTAAGTATCTCTAAAGAAAATTAATTGTGTTGCCTGTCTTGGGTAATTAGAGTATAATGACCATTTTGATATCATATTTGAAACTTGAAGAATATTTATGACTTGGAGTCATAATTCTAGTATTTATTAATCTGTATAATCTGACAGTAAGCATAAGGAGATTACATAATTTTTAAGGATTTAAATATAGTCTAAGAAATCATTTAATTAACAAATCTCTGTAATTAACATGAATGGTCTTTGTTCCTTTCTGATAAAGTTCAACTTGAATATGAGATAATATGATAATATGAGAAGCTTCCAGTTTTAGAAAATGTGGCTAATGATGTTTTCATGTAATATTCTATTGACTAACTCATTCTTTTGTCTCTTGAGTTTCTATAGTGACTAGGCACACTGCTAGCTGCATGAATAAGAATGGTTTCTGCCACTGTGGTGCTTAATCTCTATAATGTTTACTGAGGGCCTATTATGTTCCATGGTATTAGGTGTGGGTAGCAATGGTGAACATGTCCAAAGGTAATTGCTTGTTCCTACTCAATTTCATTCATCAGGATTCAAGACCAAGTGTCCCAAGCTTTTACCAATCTTTTAAAAGGTCCCACTTTCCCTTCTTTCTTTCACCTTTAGCAGATGACCTAATTGAGAATTCAAGGGTTTATAAACTCCTTCAGTTGTAAACTCCCTCCATACTGGCCTCAAATATAGATGTTGAGCTATTATTGCTTCCTTTGCTTCAGATCCTAAGGGTTGTTCTTGGATCTCTTTCCCTTCCCCTTTTCTTAGGAAGCTTGCCCTGTTTACTCTTTCTGATACTGTAGGCTTACCAGCTCTTTCTTTCCCTTGCTGTCTACAAATATTCTTTAAATTTCTCCACATTAAAAACAGACAATCTTTGCCGTAACCCTGTGTCCTGATATTTTTAAATGTTTCTGTCTTTCCTAATCTTCTCTGCAAAATTTCTTGGGAAAAAAAGAATAGTCTCTTTTTAAATTCATTTCTTATCTTGCACTCATTTCTTGACATAGGCATGAGTAGATATAATGAAGAGAGACAAATTAAGGACCTACTGCAACTGTGCAGGTGACAGATGATGGCGTCCCTTACAAAGGTCATGCCAGATGTGCTGGAGAGAACCAAACAATGGGAGAGATGATTGCATGTAGAAAAGGTCATACTTAGTGACCAATGGGTACTGGGAGTGAGAAAGAGAAAGAAAGGAAGCATTATAGCCTCCTGGCTTCAGTATATAACCAATGCTTTCTAAAAACTAAGTAAGGCTTTAACAAGTTGGTTTGAGGGTGATGTTATGAAGTCAGTTTTTAAAAGAACAAGTTTGAGTTACATGTGAGATATTCAAGTTGAGATGTTTAACAATCAGACAACTTTGGTCTGGGGTTTACAAGGATATTTGTGAAGGGAGCTAATCAGTGCATGGGCAGTAGTAAAGACCAGGGAATGATGACCCTGCCATGCTGAAGACCAGGATGAATGAATGGAGAAAAGTGTTGACCCAAAGAAACCTCAGATTTAAGAGGGGATTGTAAGATGACAAGTCAGGGAAAGAAAGGAAGAGCAGATAAATAGAAGAGGAAAATATTGCAGAAATCAAGGCAACAGAAAATTCTTTTTTTCAATTATGGTTGACATTCAATATTATTTTATAATAATTTCAGATGTGTAGCATTGTGGTTAGACATTTATGTAATTTACAAAGTGATCCCCCTCATTAGTCTAGTACCCACCTGGCACTCACATAGTTATTACAATCTTATTGACTGTAATTCTGATTCTGTGCTTTGCATCCCCAGGACTGTTTTGTAACTAACAATTTGTACTTTTTTTTTTTTTTTTTTAGCTGAGCCATCCTGCCACCTGTTAACAGGCAGCTTAGCAGCAGCTCAGCTTGGGTTGGGCATCGAACTGCTGTTGCTCAGAGCTCAGCTCACACTCCTGAGTGAGCTCTTTACCAACTGAGCCACTCGGCCGGCCCAATTTGTACTTCTTAATTCCTTACCCTTTTCCACCCATCCTCGCAACCCCTTCCCATCTGGCTACCATCAATTTGTTCTCTGTGTTTGTTCATTTATTTTGTTTTTTAGATTCCACATATAAGTGAAACCATGTCTTTCTCTGTTTGACTTATTTCACTTAGCATAATACCCTCTAGGTCCATCCATGTTGTCACAAATGGGAAGATTTCATTTTTTATGGCCAAATAATATTTCTCTGTGTATATGTACCATATCTTCTTTATCTAATCATCTATGGATGGGCACTTAGGTTGCTTCTATATCTTGGCTATTATAAATAATGCTGCAGTGAACATAGGGGTGCATATATCTTTTTTTGAATTAGTGTTTTGGATTTCAGAAGAAATTTTCTAATGGGAGGAGAAGCTCATAATACAACATTAAATAATATAAGCTGTTTATAAAATGCTCCAAGCAGTGTTAACCCTTTCATTTCAAACATATTTTAAACACACACACACACACACACACACACACACACACACGTGCCTATGTTGCCTTGTGCCATAGAATTATGGATGGTTTTTATTTCCTTATTTGTGTTTCTGCATTTCCAAAATTTTCAACACCTAGCACACCTCCTATAATAGTCTGACTACAAAGTTTTCCCTGGAAATGCAGGAATGTCTCTGCCAAGGATGCACTTTCCTGTATGTTTTTCAGAATAATTGGCTCCCCAGAGGTTCATCACAGAGCGTATTAACATTTTCTTGGCCTCATTCTCATATAGTTTACCCTAGATGGGTCCATCTCATCTTTTGTTGTTGTGTTTTTTTTTTTTCTCTTGGAAAGGAACTAGTGAGGGCAAGAAAACCTCTTTATTTTCCGGTAGGTTTCGTTTTTCTTAGAACAGTTTATGTCATACCATATCTAAATCTGTGATCTTTCTCTGATGACCTGTCTGTGCCTGGCACATGTTATATACAATAAATACAGGTGGAAGTGGGGTTATGGGAGGGTTAATAGGTCATGAGGCTAGCTATGGTTCATACTTCCCTTGCTCTTGGCAAGATTGCAGCTGGAGGGTCTCTTGAAATTGAAAGCTTTGAACAAAGTTTGCTTTGCCAATCTATGTGTTGTTGTTTTTTAAGTGTGAAAACAGTGAAGCAATTGCCCAGAATATATTGAACACATTGAATATATTAAACACTTTCATACCCCTGTCTTTGCTAATGTTATTCTCTTTCTGAAATATAGTCATTCTAAGTATTCCTTTGGGATCCAACCTAAAAGTCATCTCTTCTTTGTATTTTTCTTTAATACACATTCATCTATTCCAGACAGAACAATTGTTTCCTTATCTGGATTCCCAAGACACTTTATATCTACTGCAATTACAGGAATTATCACATTGAATTTTATATATATATATAAATTTATGTGGCCATTTTTTCGGGGGGGCTGTGAGTCTTTGAGACACCAATCATGAGCTGTAGATATTTTCTCAGTTTTTGTCCTCTGAGAAGCAGACACCGAGACAGGATTAGATATGTAAAGGCTGATTGGTAGAAGTGCCTGTGAAGGGTAAAGAGGCTGAGAGCAGGAACCGGCTGGGAGGCGCCCTCAGGTGCTGTGAAGAGAGCAGGAAGGTAAGCTGTGGTGAGAGGAGCCACAGAAGCAGCCTGCTGCTGAGAGTCTCAGCCTTTTTTACTTTGTTCTTTTTTCTTTCGTTTTACAGAAAGGAAAGTCAAATATAATTAACAAAATACCTAGATTTCATAAAACTGAACAGATACATGAAAAATATACAGACATCGCAGCACTATGTAGTGACTCAAAAAAGGAGAAAAGCAGTGGACCAAGACCTAACCATGGCTCATGGGAGAAAACACCCATATGCGTGCTCATGTGCCCACAAAAACAAACCAACCAACTAATAAAAACAATGGGGAAATAGTTTTAAACCGCTAACAGAGATTCAGTTTTATTTTACAGTGTTTCCTTTCTTAATACAAAACATGCCCTGTGTGTATGTGTGTGTGTGTGTGTGTGTGTGTGTGTGTGTGTGTTTTCCTGTTGACTTATTTTTAATATATTCATGTTACTATATACCATGTTTTTTTGTGTTTAACAGCCTTTTCTTTATGTTTTACCTTCACTGGTACCTCCCACCTACCAAAACAGTTTCAGTTTGGCAGGCAGATGACTGCCTTATTCTATAAGCAGCTGGATACAGTGGTTTTCATAAGGATTACTGTTAACAGGGACAGGGATTGCCCAAGCAAGAGTTGCCCATTAAAACAATCACCATTGAGCTGGCTTGGGAAGCCACAGGCCCCGGTTCGGTCCCATCTATGAGGGCCAGTGACACCACTGCCCTCAAAAAAAAAAAAAAAAAAAAAAAAGGAAAAAGAATCACCATTGAATAGACATGGGTTGGCACGAGTATCCACCCCTGCCTGTCCTACAGGCCAGGAGCAGCTGCTGCAGTACATCGAGACCAGAGGCAGTTGGGGCTGTCAATCAAGATCCCGGATCCAGGATCTCTTGGAGGAAATCTGAGCACCAAATTCAGGACTACCACATCTCTAAAGGCAATATACAAGTCCTTCAAGACTGTACTAGTGTCTGACTTTAAGTCTGTGCCACTTATGCACTTTGTAAATTCACTTAATCTGCCTGCACCTCAGTCTTCTCATCTGTAAAATGATGATAAAATAGACCCACACTCACAGAATTGTTGTGAGGATTAAAAATTTAACAGATGCTATATTTAGTACAGTATTGGCACATGGTTAATGCATCATAAATGTTAGCTTTTATTGATACTTGGCCCAGTACATAGCACATGATGGGTACCTAGTAATTTTTAGAAGAGAGGTATGGAACAGGGTTTGGTGAGAATAGAAGATGGAAAAATTGTCTTTGCCCACAAGATTTGATAAAATGTTTTATAAAAGATATGACCTGTTAACTAGAACTTGATGAGCAGCTAGCTCATCATGCACATAACAGCAGGGAGGGCTCACCAGGTAGATGTAGAAGGAGATGAAAAGGCACAGAGACACAACAGCACATGACTTATGTATAGGGAATGGAGAAGGAAGTTTGTCTCAGATAAATTTTGTGTATGCAGTTAAACTCATAAATACTTTGAGATATTCATTTAATATCATAAAGCAAACACACATACTCACACAACAGAAACAATAACTTCTTCCTAATGATGTACACTTAATTCACTGAGATAAACTTTGGTTAATTCAGAATTAGGTGTTTTGTTTTGTTAATAGTATCCTTCCTTTAAAAGCTTGACACTAACTCAGGGCCTGTGCTAATATCAGTACCTATTTGATTGCCTGTGTATTTATAGAACCCTATAGAGTGATTCTTAACTCTCAAAGGGGGTTGTATATGAATGTGACCATTTGATTCAAGCCCTGCAGATCATTTTGATCTTGAATTTATCTTCTATGCTGCCTCAGCAGTGTGTTACAGTGAGAAAAGCTAGACTGCAGGTTTCAGTTCTAGACCTGTACTGCCACTCTGAAAATAACTTAACTTCCTGGTACCTTTCTTCCCTCCTAGGATAAATACAGTCAAATAAGTTTTTTGTTTTTGTTTTTTCCCTACTGATCCAGGGCGTGCTATGAGCAAGGTGCTCTGCTGGGGACTTTTGTATACAGGATCTCATATAATCCTCCCTATAACCTTGGACTGACCTCTAATACCCTTTCCTCCATCCTGGGCTTCTGCAATTGGCCTTTTTAGGGCGCAGAGCAGCTGTTTTCTTATTTTAGTTGTGCAATCATTCCGTTTGGCTGGGAACAAAACAAATGAGCCATGGTGTATCCGTGTCCCAAAATGAGCTTTGGAGAGTACAAATTTTCCTAAACATGGAAATACCAAAGTAGGCACAATGCTTTTCAAACCCCACTTTCCTGATATTTGCTAAGAGAGTATAATGGGCTGTCGATTTGAAGGTTACACAGACAGCCAGTATCTGTGTCTTTTGTCTGTTTTCCAAGTGCAGTTCTTTGCATCTAATAGGAGCTCAAATCATGCTTTGTGGACAATATCATACCCGTTTTCACTTTGCCAATTTGTGATTCTTGTGATTGAATAAACCATTTTTATGGTACTGGTTTTGGACATTTTACCATTGTATTTCTTTTTAATTTTAACGTATCTCTTATTTATGAATCTACTGAAATACAGCTAATGACTGTAAAGTCTCAGTTTCCTTATTTCTAAAATTAGGACAAGGAGAATGTCTGTTCTACCCATCTCACAATGTTGCTAAGATTAAATGAGGTAATATATGTGAAAATTATTTATAACATATAAAGTATTATATAACTGTTGTTATCATTATTGTGCTATATCCAAATTAGAGTTTTTCTTTAAAGTAATGTCTTTGGAAGAATATAAGCTTATTCCATGAATTAAAAAATAGGCAATGTGCTTGTTAAAAAAAAAAAAGTTTCTTTTTCCTCTTTGTCTTCCTCTCCCTCTATCTTTTTCCTTTTCCTTCCCGAAAATTAAGAACAAAAACTATTAGGTGGGGCAACAGAAAGTAGATGTCTACACTTGTAGGGGACGCATGCTGCAATAGTCCAGGGAAAGGGGCCGGAGGAAGGTCCTTGCAGAGGGCAGCGGCCCTTGCAGCAGGAGTCAGAACGCAAGTGGAGTGAGGCAGGTCGAGGGAGTGGCAGTGCAGACAGGTTAGTTAAACAGAGGGCGACTGTCTTAGTACATTTGGGCTCCTATGGCAAAATATCATACACCAGATGGCTTATAAATAATGGACATTTGTTTCTCATAATTCTGTAAGCTGGGAAGTCCAAGGTCAAGTTGCCAGCTTGCCTGCCTTCTGGTGAGGGCCGTGATTCATGGGTGGCACTTTCTTGCTGCGTTCTCTCATGGTGGAAGGCACTAGGGATCGCGCCCTCTTTTATAAGGCACTAGTATATATATATATATATATATATATATATATATATATATATATATAACTTTTATGTTATAGTACACCATATATTATATTATACTTTAATATAATTTAATTGTATGATATATATTATGTAAACATATAATACTAATTTTAATTATATAATTTCATATCATCTTAAATATATATTGTAAACTGTAACTCTATAACTATGTATAATCCCAACACTTTTATTTATTTTTAATAACTACTTAGATACGGAGGGAGGCTGACAGATAACAATAGTTCAGTGAGATGTTTAATAAGCAGAAGAAATAGGAGAATTTATTCATACAGGTGACAATTAAGTGGCTCTTCTGTTCACAACTTTCCCGGTATAGTCACGCTCTCATGTCTCTGCCTTTGCAGTACATTCCAGGCATTGCAGTCCCAGAACTGGCTCAAACCAGTGCATGAGAGCCACCTGCTACATTTCCAGAGATTTCATGGGCCAGTTTTGAACACTATCATTTGTTTAAAATTAAATAATATAAATTTAAAAATAAATAAGTTATATTAAAAAGAAAGGTAATGCTCAAAACTCTTCACGTCCTAATTGTTTACTACATTTTATTTGTGCCTATGCTCTTGAGGCTATTTATGACTATTGTACCCACATGGTGTAAATACTCTATAATGATGTGCTACTGCTCTTCCCATCTCCAGTTCAGTAATAGCTCATTGGTAGCTTGAAATTGGCCATCATGGAGTATTTACACAGCGAAAGTGGGTGAGCACTACACATCATGTCTTGATTGTGTATTGATTGTTTAGATTTAAGAAAGTGGTGGAGAAATGTTAATAATGCAGATTAAACTTAAAAGTGAGTTGTGTCCATAATCATTACATTGTGAGTGACATAAAAATATGAGGAAATATTTTTCCAGTATCAAAAATATCTAACTCAACAAAGAAGTCACTCACGTCACTGATGAACCTGTGAAGTTCTGACGTACATCTCTGCATGTCATTTCCTTTTGCTCACTGACAAAGAAATCAACCAACACTTATGTAAGAACTATATTCACTCATCCATTGAAACCACAAGTTAGTAATGAATACAAGATTTTCTCAAAAATCAGCAACAGAATTATGTGATAATTAATTATATAGAATATTATATGCTTTTAATAGACTTTACTTTTTTAGAGTAGTTTTAGGTTCACAGCAAAATTGAGCAGAAAGTACAGAGAGTTCTCATAGACCGTCTGCCCCCAAAACACACAACTGGGGTCCCCCACTATAAATATCCTGCTCCCCAGTGATACATTTGTTACAATTGATGAACTATAATACATTGATACATCATCACTAAAGATCCACAATCTACATTAGGGTTCACTCCTGGTGTTGTACAGTCTATACATGTATAGACTGTATAATAATATGTATCCACCATTATACTATTATGTAGAATAGTTCACTGCCCTAAAAATTCTCTGTGCTCTGTCTATTCATTTCTCCCTTCCCCCAATCCCTAGTAACCACCAATCTTTTTATACTCTCCATAGTTTTGCATTTTTCAGAATGTCATATGGTTCGAATTATACAGTACGCATATGTCACCTCTTCAGACTGGTTTCTTTCACTTAGTAACATACATTTTAAAGTTTGTCCATGTCTTTTCATGGCTTGATAGTTCATGTCTTTTTAGTACTGAATAAAATCCATTGTCTGGATGGACCACAGTTTATTTATCCATTGACCTACTGAAAGACATCTTGGTTGCTTCCAAGTTTTTAACAATTATGACTAAAACTGATATAAACATTTGTGTGCAGGTTTTTGTTTTTGTTTTTGTTTTTTGTTGAGGGCAGTGTCAACTGGCCCTCATATGTGGGACCGAACCGGGGCCGCTGGCTTCCCAAGCCAGCGCTTAACCACCGTGCCACTCGGCCAGCCCAGTGTGCAGGTTTTTGTATGTACATTTTTTACTACTTGGAAATTGTATGCTATAATTGCATCCTTTATATCAGTAAAATGTATATTAAACTTATATACAAATATATATTTATGCTTTGGTTTTATTGTTCTTGAACATTTACCAGCACACCACTGCTGAAAGCCATGGTAAATGCTTTGGTTTTTTACTCTAAGTGCAATGGGGGGCTACTAGTGGATTTTAAGCAGGGGCACAGCTGGCATTTCTAAAGGTTCACTCTGGTTGTGTTGAGTAGAGACAGACCTTCATTGAATAGAAGCAGACAGAGAACCAAATAAAGCCTTATCGCTAATAAAGGCTGGGTTAGAGGATGTAGTTTAACACAAGAACAAAAACGGATACACAGACTCTCTGTCCTCCAATCTAGGCAATGAAGCCTGAAAGTTAGTCCAGAGAGTAGAGACTTATGCAGAGTGAAGGGAGGAGAATAAAAAAACACCCCGGCTTTTTTCTTTGTTATCTCTATCTCCCTTTCTTTTCCCCCCCCCTGAATCTAGAACACAAGGATTCTACAATATTGAAATAACCAAATGGTAGGAGATTTTTGGCTTTAATTTTTTTCTCTCTCTCTTTCTCTTTTTTTTTCTCATTAGAATTTTTCTTTTTTAGGTGATTTTGCACCCAGAGTTCCTATCCTCCACCAGCCCCTTGTTACCCATGGATTATGAAGAGTTCGTCCGAGGCTGTCATCTTGGAGTATTCCCATCATACTATGAACCGTGGGGTTATACTCCAGGTATGTGACATGTTTAGACTGTGGAATGTTTGGAATTTTATAAGTATTTTATTTTATGCATATGCGTGTGATATTCAAAGTTTATGTGTGTAATTTACTATTGAATAGAGAAACACAAAACCAAAATATGGGTGACTGAGGGAATGTGGGAAGTCATTTATGTTGGGTAAACAGAATGTAACTTAACGTAACTTATGGTAGACTTTCCCCCAAAATGTCATTTTACAGGAAAAAGGTAAACATAACCTGAAATGATAGAGAAGATATATCTAGTGTTTTAAGGTAAAGACCAGAAAAGGTGTTATAAAAGATATAGACAGAGAAAGGAGTTTGAGAAATACTCTATAGCGAATGAGGCATTCTGTTTTAAATTAACTGAAGGAAGTTGGGCACTTCTCACCTAACCTTTAATTACAGAAATAATTAAACCTCCGGTGGTATAAGTTTGGTGTTAGCATATAAGATAAATCTAATTTTTTTAAGAATAATCATTTTATGTAAGACTAACTCTAACTCACTCCAGAAAGTATTCATTAAACTCTGTGTTTTGTGTGTTGAGAAAACCCAATGATTATAAGCACTTTATTAAATTCACTGAATGAACATATACATATACTAAGATTACATGGGTACCTGGCATTTCACTAAACATGTGTTAATGAATATTTAATAAAAATAAGGATCTGTTAAGTTCCACAGAATTGCAGGCAAAATTATTGGGTTGTCGGAAAAGTCATGACACATTTTTGTAAAGAAAACAGAAAAAACACGTCATGACTTTTCCGACAACCCAATATATATACATACATATGGAGGAGTTCTACAGTTTTATCAGATTCTCAAATGGATCAATAATCCTATCCCACTTCCTCTTCTCCAACCCCTGCCCTAAATCAGGAAACCATTTGCAGAGCAGGAGAAAAGGCCACTGTTTCAACGGTACTACTTTGTGGATAATGGGAAAATCTCTTTTTTTCCCATTCAACCCCACTAGCCAACCAAAAGTTATTCCATAATCAAATATAAATTTCTTGCTAAAAATGCAGCCATCCTTGAGAGTGGTAATGTTTCATATGACATATCCAATATTTTCTGAAAAACACGTTTTGACTGAAAGGTGAGAGAGGACTAACTGGAGGAGACCATGGGGTTCAGTGAGCACCTGAGAAAGTGGAAGGGATTTGTGCCAAGGAAGATTTCTATGATAGGGGGAGCTGTCACTTCCAAAATATTGTCCTATTCCATAGACTTGCTCAATACTTAGAGACATAAGCTTAGAATGGAGCACAAAACCAGCTGGAATGAGACAGGCAGTATAGCGTAGCAGTAACCAGTGAGAGCTCTGCATCTGAGCACCTGGCTTTAAACCCCAGTTCTCCCCCAACCCCTGGCTTTGTGAAGTTGGGCAAGCTATTTAAGTTATCTGTGCCTCAATTTCTTCACCCATAAATGGACATGATGATAGCTTCACTTCACAGGGTTGTTGAGAAGATTAAACGGACTAGTACATGTAAAGAGCTTAGTACTGTGCCTGGCACAAAGTAAACGTTGCTATTACTAGAAAGATGGGAGCAATTTTCTCCTGTGAGTGCATCAGAGGATACAGGAGCTGGTCTGAAGCCAATTCTTTGTCTATCTCCCCCTGCAGCTGAATGCACTGTGATGGGCATCCCCAGTGTGACAACCAACCTCTCCGGCTTTGGCTGTTTCATGCAGGAGCATGTGGCTGATCCTACTGCATATGGTGAGGTTTTCCATCATTAATCCAACCCAGGGAAAAGTGACCTTTACCCAAACAAAGCATAGGGTCTGTAGAGACTAACTCTAAAGCTCTCCTGATTTAACTAAGGTAGACACTTCTTGTCTACTAAAAAGTAAATTTAGGGGCCCGCCGAGTGGCGCAGTGGTTAAGCGCTGGCTTCGGAAGCCGGTGGCCCCAGTTCGGGTCCCACATATGAGGGCCAGTGACACTGCCCTCAAAAATAAATAAATAAAAGCTTAAAACAAAAACAAAAAACAAAAGTAAATTTAGTTATGTGGTCCTTAGAAAAGATAAGAATGCTATTAATATTAAATATATTGTCCAAAAGACAAAGTGCAAAAGGAGTGCTAAACTTAGGTAAATCTTCCTGCTACCTTTTTTCCCCCCCTGAACTGGTTTGGCCCTCTACTACCTAGACGTGGCATTATAATACCCATGGCCTTCGAGTACGTGTATTGGTCAACATAATTATTTTGAAAGCCTGTGCCAATCTAGTAAATTTCACTTAAGTTGTTTAAGATGGCAGGAGAATATGCATATAAACCATCTCTGCATTGCAGCAAGAAAAGTTTGAATGGGTCGGACCCTCTGCCCACATGTTGCCAATTCCCTCTTCTTTTACTGTTGCATTGTGACTGTTCTCTTTTCTCAGGCTAGAGCTGTGGTTCTCAGCCATGGCTGCCTGCTGGGAACACTGGGGAGCCAAAAAAAATAACAAAAAGACAAAACACACTCATGCCCAGGTTTCACCCCAGAGATTCTGGTTAGTGAGCAGCCCCAGGGAAAATCACTGGTCTAGAATATTTCTGTACCAGATTTTTTTTTAAAGCAAGATCTATTTTGTTGGCTGTGTGTTGGTGACAGTTGTAAACCATTAGAAGGGGATCACAGGACTATAGCCTTGGAAGGGAAAGGATAATGCAGAGACAGTAAGGGAGGTAGGGAATAAATGCTGCATGTGCTCTACCGTAGAACCTAAGGACTAGGAGGAAAAAAATGCCCTAATTTTAGCCCTACTTTTTACCTGTGCTTTGGCTTTTGTGCTCTTCAGGTATTTACATTGTTGACAGGCGGTTCCGCTCTCCAGATGATTCTTGCAATCAGCTGACTCAGTTTCTGTATGGATTTTGTAAACAGTCACGTCGCCAAAGAATTATCCAGAGAAACCGAACTGAAAGGCTCTCAGATCTTCTGGATTGGAGATACTTAGGCAGAGTAAGCAAGTTTGTAATCAACTCAAAGGACCACTTTAAAAACCCTACTGGTCTACAAAAGTATTGCCTCAAGTTATAATCTGTAAGGGCAACTCAGCATTGTAACTGTTAAAATCTCAGTGATGTTTTCACATACTTTTTTACTTTCAATGAATTGGCAAAGTCCTAAACCCAATTAGTCACATTCAGTCTAAGCCCACAACAGCAAGTCTATCTAGCACTAATCTCATCAGTTATTCTATTGTTATTACTTAACCGAATACATTACAGGCATGCAGAAATGTTTCATAAGGATGAGAAAAAACATCAAGAGAAAAGTCTCTACTTTGTTTCACTGCAAGAGATAATGTGATTTTATACCTCAACTAGAGTGAGTGTGTAGTAGAAATAATGTTGTTTCTCAAAATAACAAGTGCAAAAGTAAATACCTTCTTTCATGTAGTAGGTTTATAAATACCAGATGCTTATATATCTTAGCCCTGGGAGATTTAATAAAAATAAACTGACTTTGCCTTCACATAATGTATCTGCTTAGATACTGCTAAACTCCCCAGACAAATGACAGATGTTGCCATTTGCTGAGTATTGACACACACGAATCTCAGTGCTCATTACAACCCTGTGTGATTAATTTTACTCTCTTCACTGTATAACAAAAGCAGAATGAGAAGGCCCTCAGCAGTTAGATTTCTTACCTCAGGTCTGAAGCAGGATTTAAATCCAGTCTGTGTGATTATTCAGGTCCCATCTTTTTTCCCACGCCATACTGTTTCTTTGTAGAATGAAACCAGTGTTTTCAGTCACTTTAGCACTCAATTCAGAGTTCAGAAAGGCCAGTATGGCTTTTCCCTCCATTGTTTTTTAGTATTTCTTTACCTAGTCAATGAAAAATAATGAAGCTCTAAAATTGTTGTTTCTTTCTGATTCTCAAACTTAGGGTGAATAGAATCTACCACTTTCTAAAAAGTGTATTTCATAACTAGGAGACTATTTTATATAATAACTTGGTTATTGAAGTATAGAAATCTTTTTTAACCCGTGAAATGGTCTTTTATCATAGTATTACCAGCATGCCAGGCACCTGACATTAAGCAGAGCCTTTCCAGATAAATTCCATATGGAACCCACATCACCACCAACGGTAAATATTTTATATATTGTGTATTTGTTTTGAAAGCTAAATTTATTTATGATAAGCCTTAACAATACCTTTTAATTTGGAAGTAGCTAAGTGCACAAACTATTACATTTTTTCATAGTATCACATCAATGCAAAGAATAGAGGAACTGACAGATCAGACCAACACAGAGCCCTTAATTCAGAGCTGTCAGCCTCCTGCATAAGATGAGCAGACAGTCAGCTAATTCATGTTGCTGGGAAGCATGTCCATATGAAAACTCTCTCTGCCGTAGAGCTTGAAATTGCTCTATTAGACTTCCATTCTTCTGAGAGTTGTTCAAAAATAAAGTGGCCCACTTAGACAGAAAGTTAATTTACTCCCCAAGGAAGTGTTTAAATACAGGGTGTCTACTTGGCAAAAGGAATACAGAATGAAATCAAGCACCACAGGAGGATATAATTTCCCAGTCAGGGGCCTCTTTTCTCATAAACAATTTTGCCTAATAACGCAACGTAACGTTTCTTCCGTATCAGTTGTCCTGGGCAACAGACCTAGAAAGTTCACCCGTTAAAATATGCCCATCAAGAAGGTCAAAGAGCTTTGTAAATCCCTCAATCTACAAATTCCACTCCCATGTTCATCATTCTAACAGAGTTAATTGCTTAGTTTATTTAGAGGTGGACGCTCCACTTTATAATTCAGCTGTATTCATCCATTTATTTATTTATTCAACTATCAAGTAGTAAGCATCTACTCTGAGCCAGGTCCTAAGTGCAGGACTCAGCTCTTTTTCTGTGTTACTTTCAGGTAGAGTATCTGCACCTTGAAATGATAGTACAAGTATGACATAATAATAATCTATAAATATAGTTGAAATGCAGAGTGACAAGTACTGAAACAATTTTATAATTTGTCTCCCCAGTCAAGCATGCACCCTCCTAGAAGGCAGGGATCATGTTTTTCATGTGTCCTCAGTGCCATTATCGTGCCTGCCCCATATCTGGTGCTTAGGATGTGTTTATCAAATGGGTTATCTCAGTGAATCTTAGGTAGAAGGGCAATTTAATTGAAACCTAGTGGTACTTGCTCATTAACTGAAACAAAAGCAGCTGGTGAAATTTCAGGATCAGCTAAGTGGCCTAGCTTCCAGGATTCTTTTCCAGGGGTGGCTGTCCCTGGCGTGCCCAAGCTGCCCACATCCTGACATTTCATTGAGCCAATCTAAAGGATGATATAGGGACTGACATTATCTATCCCAGGGTAACAAAGCAGTTGAGATTAGATGAAAGGTTCTGGAGTGATCACTACCCTGGTACAAATCTTTGCTGTACCACTTAATGTGCTATAAGACCTCAGGCAAGTCATTAAGTCTGTCTAATCCTCAATTTTCTTCTGTCAATGAGAAAAACAAATCTATTGGAGTGTTGTTACAAAGAGTTAATATGATATATACATTTAGAACCTGGCACATGTCAATGCTTAATAAAGCTAAAGCTATTTATTTAATGAATCTCTCTTGAACTTGTTGGTACCAGAATCAAAATGGATGAAAATTAGAACAAACCACAGAAAATATCCCACTACGTCTTATATTAAAGGCACATGTAAAGTGTTTACATCATTGGAAAATCAGGACGTCATTATAACATTTATGTCTTATTTTTGTCTTTGGCAGACAGAAGGATTTAAATATCCCAGGCCTTCCTCAGTACCACCCTCTCCTTCAGGGTCTCAGGTCACCAGTCCTCAGAGCAGTGATGTGGAAGATGATGAGGATGAGAGATACGATGAGGAAGAGGAAGCAGAAAGGGATCGGATAAATATTAAGTCACCATTTTCTTTGGGTCCTGTTCCTCATGGGAAGAAAAAGCTGCATGGTGAATACAAGAACTGAATTCCACACTTGATGAACAGAGCTAATTTAGTAAGAACATAGTAAGAATGATTATTTAAGGAAATGAAAATGACACAAATTACATTTTCTTCTTCTAAGTATCACAATGGGATTGATTCTCTGCCTAAAAAGTGGAGACTAAGTGAATAGCAATTTTATAATTTATAATAAAATCCAATTTATTTTCCTCAACTCTTTTTCCCCCAGTAAATTTAGGCTTGAAGAAGTGTTAATTAAAGGAGGAAGACTGGAAGTGTTTTTAAAATGGTTAATTTAAGCAATAAGAATTTTTATTCACTAGTGTTCATTTTTAAATTATCATCACCATAATCCTTTGCTTAGTATTTATATAGCTTCTATACCTACCAAACAGATCTCCCATTTTCACCCCGAAATATCCTATTCTTAGCTGTGAATGTTCACTACCTATGTATTTTAAATAACTCAGTATTAAGTGATTATTTTCATTTATGAGTCAGAAACATGAATTTATATCCAGCTTTGCAGGCAATCAAAATCCATAGAAAATAACAGATCTTGATGCATATTAGCATATTTACAAAGTCACTTCTCAAATTAATGACAGGAAGGTATTTCTATCTGTACTGTACCATCTGACCATAGTAATTTTATTGTTTAAAAGGAAAGACTTTTTGAAAACTTGGTCAATCTTCCACAGATGATAAACTGTTAAATCCAAAATGAATAAATATATTAATATTTAAAGATCTAACTTTCATTAATAATGCCTTCTTTAAAATTCTTTTAGACATTTAAATAAGATAACATGTATAAAGTATCTGCTATGTAATAGTGCCTTATGAAGGACAACATTTAAAACTATCTTTTTAAAAAAATAGCAAAAGGAAAATTTAGAGACTACTTTATAACAAGAACAGTGCATTCATTATGTGCATGGAGATATTGACTAAATCATTGTAATGAAGCGTATTTATGTTTTAAATGTAATTAAATATAAATTGGCACAAACGCCCCCAAAATTTACATTCACTCTTGGATTCTTTTTCCCCACAACTGAGTATTGGTACATTTAGATCACAGTGAACACCTTGGTGGGCATCTCAGTTGGCAAAGTCAGTAGAGGTCCTAAAAAAGTTTTGGCCTCAGCGTGGATTGTTGATTGCACCAAGGGAAGAGAAACAATATCCATGTGTCAGACGGTTCAAGACCAGGGGAAAACTGTAATCCAGCTTTTCCATTGCTCCATGGTTAGGAAAAAGTAGAAGAATGGCGGATACGAGCAAGAAATCAGGCCAAAATGCAAAATGGTCACAAGCTCACCTGATTTAGTGATTTAGGAGAAGGGAAATACATTACCTAAAACCCAACCCTTGAAAAAGACCCTGTGATGCCAGTTAATCCAGTGTCTGCAGAGCAGTTTTGAAAGCTCTGTACTGAAGATCAGAAAAAATATGAGATGGATTTGTGTTATAATACACTCTTCTGCTGAAGTACCAAAAAGATCTCATGATCTAAAGGGATTTCACTGTGACAATAACCATGGAAAAGTATCCTTGATAAAGTGACATACAATGTATTCAAACGATACTCTTGATTGATAATTGGGAGGGTCACTGGTATTGAAAGCATGGGCTATGCAATAAAATTCCTTCTTAATATAAAACTTTAAAATTCAAGTGCTTTTTTTTTAAATGAAAGAATGGTTTTCTGATTAGAAATGAATACAAATGACAGTACATATGAAAATTAACTGACTTGCAAACACCTAGTTTTGAGTGGCATGTGTAGGATTCAGAGTCCTCTATACAGATAGCTGGTATACTTGACTCCATCCCCTTGTCCCAGGCATTAATTTGTCCTTTCCTCAAGACTGACAAAGCCTGGTGAAGAGCAACAAATAGGATTGTTAGATGACTCTGTGTCTATCACAGCACGTTATACACAGTAGTTGTATAAATGAATGGTCTTATTGGGAGAAATAGAGGTACAAAAAGACGACGCTTCTAAAGAATGTATATATTCATAAGTTGGAGGACAAGAACTATAGAAAATAGTTTGTGTGTGCTTGACCAGATGACAGCAAGACATTTTTTTTTTCTTCTTTTTTGAGGGCAGTGTCACTGGCTCTCATATGTGGGACCCGAACCAGGGCCACTGGCTTCCGAAGCCAGAGCTTAACCACCGCGCCACTCAGCTGGCCCAACAGCAAGACTTTTTTTATGCATTGTACCACACTTCTTTCCATGGTAAGAGCTAGGGTTACAGAGCTGGTTTTACACATATAGATCAGAATATAAAATACTACAAGTGCTATACTAATAGTTTTCTTAGGGAACAAGGGAGATTCAGAAGAGGGACTGGTCACATGTACACTGGGGAGGTTCAAAGAGGCTTCATAAGATGAGCCTAACTCTCTATGAAGTAATGTGGGAGATACAATTGCCCACCTCACATGGTGGTTGTAAGGATCAAATCAAATTACAAATGAACCCTTCCTCACAGAACTTGTTATCCAGAAGGACACCAACAGGTTACATTCCCAACTCCCCTTTCCCCTGGACCCTACATAAAATAATGTAACTCAAGGTTGACAGGATATAGGCTTTTATTTCTCATAACCAGGTAAAGAGGTAATGAGAATTGGAAGCTGATTTTAACGTCAAAGCCTCTCTGCCTTCTCTCCTCTCTCATGATCACAGTGGTGGTGTGAGAGGACAGGGGGCATCCACTGAGGAAACCCAGGGAAACAAAGAGTAATTGTGAACCCATGCTGGAGGCAGTGTATATAAATAATGCACAGATAGCCACAGGGGGATTAGGATATAGAAGCAAAGAGTGGAAGAGCAACAGGAAGTGTGCTAAAAATGGCTGCAAGTCTCATGTGGAGGTGGGGTATTCTAGTACATGGATATGCATTGGATGCACGTATTTCCCAATGTTAAAATCCAAGCCATACAAATGTTGATCACTGATCACGTGTTCATTTCAGTTTTGAAAAAGGTAGACATAAAAAGAATTGCAAAGACACCTAAGAGATAGAAAGTTACAGCAAATGGCATCGGGGCCTTTATGCAATGACTGTATTAATCAACATATCTGTATAGCATTGGAAGAATTCAAGTACTTATAATACTTGGAGCTGATTCTAATTTTAACAGCTATTGGTCATTTAGACAGCTTTCAAAAATTGTGTTTTAGTGTGAAATAGTTGGGATTGTTGTAGTTCACTGTGGGAAGAATTACTTCATAAGATAGATTTTAAAAGTGTTCTAGGAATAGACATAATATTTAAATAGCCAATATGTACAAGTCTATGTCAGATGAGTAAATAATTCTCAATAAACTAGACATATGCACTGTTTAGAAAATCCACTTTAAAGTCAAATCATACTTAATCACAGGTGTCTTTTATAATAACACATAGATTTTTTTAATGCTAGAATATTTTTGGCAGAAATTAATGTTAACATTAACTTGAATATAGTTTCATTATTCAATTATGAAACAAGATGCAGGCAAATCTTATGAGCAGGGTTTTGATTACTTAACACAGTAAAACTGTAATTCCAAGTTATAGAGACATGCATATAACAATATTCTTTAGCTTCTGAATAAATACTGATGACAGTAAGAATTAACAATACTTTCTACTTATGACACTTATCAATAACAACTTTCAATTAATTAGGTCAAAAATAATCCACATGATGGTCACATTGTAATAACAAATAAATATATTATTATGCTTACTGTAGGTATATATGTGTATGTGAATGAGTGTGTGTGTGTGTGTGTGTGTGTGTGTGTGTGTTTCAGATAGTATTAAACCCAAGTTGACTTTAAAAGGAGTAAATTAGGTCTATTACCATGCACTTACATTATCAGGGTGACTTTATGTAATGTTTTCATGTCAAATAAAAGCCTAGAGTTCTAGTCAATCAGAGTAAGCAGTCTTTGAATAACTTGTTTAACCATGGAAAATGGGTTACCTCTAAAAAACTGGTTTGTTCTTTTCGTATAATGTACACAGAAACAGAATACACTGTCTCCATCTGCTTATTTCCCAGTAACGTTTGGATCCATGTTTCTAAACTGTATTCAGAAAAGGGCAAAAGGGGGAATGCCCAGCTGTGGAAACTTCCACTGGCTCCAGCCTCACTAAGGGTCCCCTCTCTCAGCAATGGCACCGAAGTGCTCTAATCATAGGGCTTCTTTCCAGTCATCCCTTCCCACTTGCAGTCAGCACAGCTTACCTCTCCTGCATGAACTGCTAAGACAATCACACTCTATACTTTCCCATCCTGCCATGCTTCCTCCCTCACTCTCCTTGGAGGTTGGAAAAGGGGAGCAAGGAGGGGGAAATTCACTGCTGAATGACAAGACAATGCAAGTGGGTAACAGAATGAAAACAAAAACCAACCACTAATAATGATTAGATCAAGATGGGTGTTTGTTGTAACAAAAAGAAAGAACACTCTTAGTCTTCAGCCTTGTAATCATAAATGCTCTACAATATTTGAGAGTAAGACACAAGGTGCCTAAACAGGACCCTGAAGCAATAATAATAATAATAATAATAATAACAATAATAATAATAAAATTTAAAACAGCAGTGATGTTCTCAGTTAATAACCCTACATTACTTTTGCTTCTGGAAGAATAAAACTAACTGTGCATGTTCCTAAGATTATAATGAAATGAAAAGGATCCATGGGTTTTATTCACATGGTTTGTATCTTCAACAATAACAGAACTATAATTGAGGGCAATTTGATATATTTTCACCAGTTTATCAGACTGTCTTCCAGGAACCTGGTTTGGTCAAAGTTTTCTTCTCCAGCTGTAAGAAAAAAATATATACATAAAATAAATATACTTCCTGTGTTTTAAAAGAAAATAAGATGAAGAGAACCTCAGGAAATAAACATTTAGCCATCTAAGTTATGCTAGCTCATATACTCTGCTACTGAAAATCCAAAAAAGAAAAAAAATGGGTTTTGATTGATTTGGTTTTAAAATTTTTCCTCTCAGCTTGAGACACGTCAGGTAACTCACATTTCACATCTGACTCTCCTCCATAATGAATAAAACTATAACGTGGTATGAATGGTAGAAATCTGAAAAGGCCACAAGTCTTGCTCTAAGTATACCTCATTTCTAAAACACCCACCATTAGGACCACTGGCTTGCATCGAGGTTCTTTATAATTCCTGTTAAAATGCATTCTACTCAAGAAAGATGGCATAGAAACCCATTTTGCATGTATTCTCTTATGACATGCGCTAGAGACCTGGGGAGGAAGAGACAGAAAGAAGGGACTCTTGTTAGCTGGATGGGACTGCAAAACTTTAGAGCATGAGGTATCACTTCAGGCACTGGGATAGCTAAGGAGTCAGATGACTACAGGTTCCTGGAACTTTAAAACTTTAAAAATGGATAGAAGAGCCAGACTACAATGGAATAGGGAGAGGGAATTGCCAGAGGCAAAATGCCTCTCTTCATTTTCTATAAAATCATCTCCCGCTAAAACCACATTCCTTCAGTTACAATATAATTTGAGTGCCTGAATTACATTTTAACCTGAATTGCCAGCACATTTTGAAATACTGGAGATAATGGGCTGCTCTTTAAAGAGAAGGAAAAATAAATTAAAAAAACTCAACAAGAAAGACATCCCTGTATATAGTCCACTGCAATAAAAACCCACCATATAAAATAAGAGCCTTCTAAATAATATCTAGGGACTTTGAAATAAATTTATTGAAGATGACATTTGGGAATCCAAAATGTAGACTAATAAAATTTTGTTTCATCATCAGAGACAAACCTCTCTGGAAATTTCAATAATTTAAAAAAATATATTTATTTTCCAAGAAAGACTTGAAATGAGGATGTATAATTACATATTTCTCCCTAAAGTTTCTAATGAAGATCCCTCGCCTCCTCTTTAAAATTAGCTCTCCCTTTCCATTCTGGCTCACTTTCCTTTCTGGTTCTGCACATCTTCCCAGCAATCAAATCTAAAACTTCACTATCAACCCATCTCCACTAGCGCTCGCCTCATAGTAAGTGTGCCAAATGCTGAATTTAGATTGCTTTGGATGCAGCATCTTCTACCCATTATTTAACTGTTTTTCATTTTACTGCAAGAATTCTGAGAGCCATGTCAGCTAGTACCTGCTTTCTCTTTACTCTGCAGTTACTTCCTTGCCCCAAATTCTCTGTAAATGAGGTTTCACAAGGGCCACGGCAGCAGCAAATCATCACTGGGCAGTTGCTGACCAGGTTCTTGTGAACCCTGTTCAGTGACCCCTCCTAGCCAACACAACCTTCCTCTCCCCTGGGTTTCTGTACTCTTACTAACCATTCTGCTACACTTGATGCTTCTGATCACACCTTTTGCGAAACTTTCCATTGGCTTCTGAATATGCTGTTATTCTGGGTCTCCTTTTACGTTCCTGCCTACTGCTTTTGAGGTCCCTTCCCTTGACCTCTGGGCTTTCTCCAAGGCAAATCCTTTACTATCTGCCCTTCTCCCAGGACATTTAAAGCCTAGGAGGGATTTGCCTTGTCATGGTTTCAACCTTAATGGGTTCTGGATTTCCAGTTGTTCCCAAACCTAACTGATCATCAGAATAATTTAGGGGAACTTCTCAAGGATACAGATTCTGAGGCCTCACTCGAGTAGTACAGAATCAGAGTCTCTGGGGCTGAGGCCCAGAAATCTGCATTGCCAGTAAATATGCTAGTTAACTCTGACAGAACCAGTTAGTAGAGAACCACTGGGTAATAGAGAACCACTGACATGTATACCTTGATTCACTGGAATGTCTCTGTCATCTCAAATGGAACCTTCATTACATCCACAGAAATCTTCATTCCTTATCAGTATCACCGTTTTAAACTCGTACACACAACACTTCAAAACATGTGCTTGACTCTGGGTTCTCTTTTATACCTTTAGTGAATAAAGTTATTTCATGTTACCTATTCTTCCAGAATACCTCAGAATGGAGTCTGTCCATCCATTCCCACTGACTGGCTGTACCTCATCATCTCACTCCTACATTACCTCAAGTTCCTTACTGGTTCCTCTCTCCAGCCTTTCCTCTTCAACACCATCCATTTGAGAAGTGGATGGCATCATCGAAAGAACTGTAGAGTCACGCAGACCTGAGTTAAAATCCTTTCATAATCATGTGACCTTAGGAAAGTAAATGCACCTCTTGAAGATTCAGTTTTCTGAGCTGTAAAGATTAGCTCTAATCTAGAAAGATTAATATCTGACAGATAGCAGATGTTCCCATATTGTAGCTACTGTTAATGGCTCTTATCGTGGTCTTATATGCCATAACCAGACTCATCTTCCTTCACCAGGTCATCTCTTGGCTGAAAATCCAGAAGGCATCTTAGTGATTCTTAGATAAAGAATAAGTTACCTTCTATGGTTCCAGTATGTACCTGCTACATGATAGTGCCTCTATTTCCTCATCTGTAAAGTGTGGATACTATTAGTGTTTTCTTCCCTGGGTTCCTGTGAGGATTAAATGTATTAATCCACATGAAGTGCTTAGAATAGTGCCTCACGCAGTGCATTCTAGTAAGCCTTCAGTAATTATTAGCTAGCGGTAGTAGAGATAGGAGTAAGAGCCATTGTAGTTCTGTCACGACCACTACTCTTACATTCTGCTCTTCCACTGACTGCTCGCCCTACCTTTTCACTGCAAAGGTCGAATATTCCCATTCTTGCTTTTGCTTAATGTGCCTGCCACAGAGTCTGGCACCTAGCAGCAGGCATAAATGCATATTTGCTGAATTAAGGATCATAATCCTCTCTCCTCACTCAAGCCAGCCCCAGCCTTGCTCTAAACTCAGAAGACCCCTTTGTCCCACTCTCTTGCATTTGCATAGGTATTTTTTCATAACAAAGCCGTAAGTCTGAAGCCAGAAAGTGCTATCTGCTTTCTTCCCCTTCTGCACATGCCCAATCAGATACGAGGCACAGAGCACATAGGCTTTCTTCACTAGCACAACTGTCAAAGCAGTGGGCCAGCAGCCTGTGCTTTGGTCACCCGATCACTCACTGTATTTTTTATGCATTTAAACATTTAAATTATGTCATAAGCATGGCATCATTACAGTTACTGAGAGGGAAAAGTCTAAGTCTATTTATTATGCTTTGTTGACCTCTATTACTAATCGTAATAACCTTATACATCTTTGGCTCTTAGAAATCCTACATCTGGATATCATTATTCCATTTTACCAATTGATCCTAAGGCTTGGGGTCACCCAGCTGGTAAAGCAGCTGAGCCAGAATCTGAACCTAGCCAAAGCCCTGGCTAACCTGCTACCAAGATGCTTTAATTCAATGAGAAGTGTTAATGTTACATGAACAGGGTGTCTATTTGAAGATTACACCTAATACTAGTAGAGAATAAGCTGTCTAGTATAGTGAAAATTATGCAAGCTTAGAATCAGAACCAGCTCACTTCTATTAGGGCAAACCATATGAAAGTACTGTGTTGGTAAATAAAAAATGGCCAATTTTCAGCAATTTCATTTGGGTCAACCTTTAACAGTGAGCAATTGGATTTATAATTATTTAAACCTCTTTTGGCCTATAGTTTTTTTCAACTACAAAATGATGAAATTGGGCTTTGTGTTGTTTTAGTCCTAGAGTTCAAAGAGAAATAAAAGTTACAGTAGACTATGGATTATGGAATTCACAAGAAATTCCCCAGTCTCACCAAAGAAATGTTTTTATGTTATTGGGACTCATTTTAATGAGAAATATTACTGGTCTTTTAAATAATAGTTTATGTGAATTTCTGGGGGTAACTGTTCATTATTTTTAAAAATCTGAATAAAGGCAACTTTGTTGTCCTCCACACAGAATTCCAAAAGTAAGCAAAGCTCTCCGTCCTCCAGTTGAAAGAGGTTGCTATATGTGTACCTTCTTGTGGTTTCCGCAAGGAAGCCAACAACAGAGCTGCTGCTGCCTCTGGAAGAGTTAGTAGTCGAGGATTTGGGCTTCGTTTTTCTGGAGAAAACAGAAACGTATACAGATTCTATTAGTATTTAAATATTCATATAGGAAAATTCTATTCCATTATGCTCTGACACTAGAAAAATCTCTATGAAATTGCTTATTGATCCCTCAGCAAAGGGCCTCTCCACAGAAGATGGATTTTTATAAGTCGAACTATTTCACACTTCCTTTGGACATTTACTTACAATTGGTTATGTTGTATATTACAGGGTATGGAAGACAATTTGAACGATATACTACACAGAATTTCATGGTAGCAAGGAGGATTAAGATAAAGAGCCAGTGAGAAATTTCTCCCTTTAGAGCTTACTATGGGATGTCTGGGCAAAACGGTTTAGATGTGATTTTGCTTGGAGCCTGGACTGCTTCTTCTCTCATTCCTTCCAAAACAGTCTGAGATACTAATCTACATTCTCGGCCACATGGAAGACAATTATTTGACTGAAGGAGTATCTGTTAAATATTCAAAATTATTTCAAATCTAAGTTAACAGAAGACAAAATATCCTGAGTCCACACAAACCATCATTTTTACTTTGGGAGCAACTGAAATGGGAAAACATACCTTGTCCTTATAAAGTAAATAAGCTTAATTACACTGCAAGCTTGAAAGTGAACAAAAATTTGTTAAGCACCTACTATGTGCTTAAAACAGAGTTTGGTATTTTTCAAAATAAGTATACCTGTTATTTTTTAGCATTTCAATCTTTACATTTTATCAGAATTAATTGTATAGTTATTATTTTTTAATCCAGTGGCACAGAAAGGTTTACCATGAAAAGGAACAGTCCCTGGCCCCATTCTTTATAGCCTCCATTTATTAAATATTTCTGGTTTTGAATCTTTTGATAGCTCTTTCTGTTAATATAATAGGGGCATACATTTGAAGTTTCTAGGTCCATCACTATTTTAATAATAACAACAACAACAACCATCACCAGTGTTTAAGAGGAAACTGTATGAAGTTCCTGTTATAAACGGGAGGTACATATTGGGGTCCGTTGCACAGTCCTCCCTACCCTCCCTAATCCCTAAGAGCTGAACCCCAGGCCTTGGAGAGCTCCCCGGGTATCTCTGCACACCAGGTGGCCAGTGGGCCATCTGAGCCGCTGAGACCAGGTCAAGCTTGGGGACTCGCAGCCCCGGCTTCCGCCGCCCCGGCCACTATTAGGAGGGTTAGGAGGGGTGTAGCGAGCCCCCATTTCCCGCGTTCTGCCAACATGGGCTCGCCAGGAGCTGGCTCTCTGGGCGGCCCCTGCGCCAAGTCCTTCGTGGTGGTCGGGGGGACGCTTTGGTTCGGCGCCGGGCGGAGCGCACCCTACACGCCGGGTCCTGCTGTAAGTCGCCAGACGGGTCCCCCCGCCCCCTCGGTCACTCACCCGGCGGCGGCCTGTCGGAAAGGTCCTTCCTTCGACTCTGGTCCGAGATGAAGCGGCGCCCCTCTGCAAAGGAGAGACATTGGGCTCAGCGCCCGCCGGGCCCGAGACGATCCGGGTTAAGCCAGAGCCTCTCCGCGCCTCCCCGCCTCGGAGCGGGATACGGGGACACGGCGGTGATCGCGGCGGAGTCAGGGGCCGCGCTGAGCTGCCAGGCTTCGGGCCCGCGGCGCGCAGCCCTGGGCTGAGCCGGGCGCTGGCGAGGAGACCGGGAGGAAGGCCCCGCGCGCCCCCGCCAGTGCGGTGTTTCCCAAGCAAGCCCAGGGGTGTCCTCTGTGGCCAGAGCCAGCAACCCTCCAGTTGAGGTTGGAGGGTTTCTAATCAGACAACCAGAGTCCTCCGGTTCCACCGCCACCCCCACCTCACCACCACCATCCCCCACCCGTAACCCTCCCTCTCTTTTCCTTGACGAATAGATGGGGATGCCCTTGACTTCGATTATTTAACAAACTCGATATTATTCTCTCTCCACAGCTCTCCATCTAGCTCATGGATTCATGAGCCCCCAAGGATCTTCCTTTATTGCTGTAGGAAGAACAAAGTATTTGGAACGTACGTGCACCCTTCAGGTAGAGCATAGCTTGAGGAGTCCAGTTCCTTCTCTCAAAGAGTCCCTACAACCCGGGAGAAGAGAAAAAAACAGTTAATAAGACATTGCAGCCCAGTCCTCTATTAGGAAAAGAAAAAGAAAGAAAGAAAGAAAGAAAGAAAGAAAGAAAGAAAGAAAGAAAGAAAGAAAGAAAGAAAGAAAGAAAGAAAGAAAGAAAGAGAGAAAGAAATGAAAAAGAAGGAAAGAAAGGAGGGAGGGAGGGGAGGGGAAGAAAGGAAAGAAAGAACATTCAGGAGCCTCAATTTTTGAATTTGCTTACCTGTGGTGCACTGCTGGAATTTCCCATGAGAGAAAACACCAGGAAAAGAGCCAAGGTTGTTGCCGCCAGACTTCTGAGTCCCTAAAAGTACAGATCAAAGAATGGATAGCTCCTGGCAGAATCAAGGGAAACTCATTTCGGTGCCTATAGAATCTTCTACTTCCTCCCGTGACACCTGGGCAATTACAAACCCCTTACTTTTTGCTCTTTTAATACTCAGTATGGGATGGGGAAGAGGAGGGGAGGGTTCCCCAGCCTACCTTTTAGTTAATCAACAAAAAAGTTCTCTTCAAAAAAAAAATTTAGAAATATATTGTTTTCATTACTTAAACCAAATGAAGAATTGTGTGAATAAGTGAATTTTTTAGTAAAATCAAATGATTCTAATATTTTCAGACATATTGTTTAAATATCTTTTAGCCTCTAAAATGCTTATTAAATGTAAAATAGGTAGAAAGCTATAAAGCCTTTAAAAAAGTAGTTAAAGTCTTAAGTAAAAACCTTTACTTGCCTTCATGTTCTGCCCCTTTCCAGAACCTGCAATAACTATAACTTCGCCTGTGAGTTTTCCAATCATGTTCTGATGGTGGGGCTTTTAAAATCTTAGTGTCCGGGACCCCTCCCGATCTTCAACAGAGTTTGGGAGTCCACAGGGACCTCTTGTCAGTTTTCAAGATTAATAAGACCTGATGACTCCTCCAGGAAGATTCAATTGCAGGAAGCAGAGAAATGATTGATGAGTGGACATCATTTGTTTAGATACTGACCACATCAGCCAGGAGAATATTCCAAAAATGTCAGCATTATTGCCTTTGCTTCCCAAGCATCATCATCATCATCATCATCATCATCATCATCTAAAGAAAATGATTAATAACTACTGGCAGAACCAAAAGTAAATGAATAAAGTAAGAAAATGTGTTTGGGTAACTAGCTATCAAGCTATCACTGATGACTAAAGATGAATCATTGGGCAGCAATGAATGAAAATGTTAGGGAATATCAATGGAATTTTTTTTTTCCTCAATGGAATTTGACATCTGTTATTCACTTAGTTACGAATTCAATTATTTAACGAACATTTACTGAATGCCTACCATGCATTAGACATTCCTCCTTTTAGTTCAAAGGACACAGCCATGCATTAGAAAGACAGTCTCTTCTTTGATCATCTTCTAGTCAGGGGAGAAACACTTTAAACTAGTAAACAGGTAAATAAGGTAATTACACTCACTTTCCTAGCCTCCCCATCATTTAAGGTATGGGCACATGACTCGGACTTCACCAATCAAATGTATCCACTCCGATGGGAAATCTGGAACTATGATGGAGGCTAGTGGGGATCAGGAGAAACATTTCTGGTGCAGCAGGGGTTGTAGTGAGCTTGAGTTTGTGGGGGGCAGTACTGCCTACAGTGCTAATGGCAGATTCCAGGGTGGTGTTACCACCTGCAGTGTCTTTTTAATGAAGCCCTCTTGCTTAAATCAGTCCAGTTTGTTGGTTTCTTGATGACAACTAAGACACTATTTGCAGGACATGTGTACTGATCAGTAGAGAAGGAGAAATGATGCAGAAAAGAACTGAAAAGGAATTTATGGAAGACAAGAGGGATAGGACCCAAAATATGTCAATATTCAGTGGAAACAATTATATACACACGCAGGTACTCAAGTAACTGAGTAACCACCATATGCTAAGGAGAGATGGACCCCTTCTTGTCAGTGCAATGCTCCTCAGGTATATTGTGCATATATATCACCTCGGAATCTTGCTGAAATGCATATTCTGATTCAGTCCAGCTAGGGTGGGGCCTGATATTCTGGATTTCTAATGAACTACCGGGTGATACTGATGGATGCTACTCTATTGATTGTTGGGCATTTTAAGTAGTAAAGATTTGGAGGATATAAGGGGTCAAAACTAAAACCTAGAGTCAATGTGGCTGGGAGAATGGCGAGCAATAGAAATATCCGGATGTACGGGGAGAGAACAGATGAATTTGGTTGCAGGAAGTTTGAGGGGCTGATACTAACTATATCTACCTTCAAATCCTTGTAGAAGAGAGACTGTGATCTGGGCAATTGATATTTAGATTTGGACAGTCATGTGTAGACAAGAAAACTGAGGTTTGGTTAGTGAATGAGAATGAAATATAGATAATATTTTGTAGGTAGAAGCTTGAGAAATATTTACTTCCTTTAAAGAATAAATAAGAAAGAGCCAGAATCATTGGTGTTTTCTACTCTTAGGAGACAGGGGAGATAAAAACTAACGACTACAAGGTTAACACCAAAACTGGATAAACTCTTAACAAGTCTTTAAACATTAGATTTTAGGATTTAATTTCAAGGGACTGTAGTAACATCCAGAAAGGGCAATAAAAGAAATAAAATTATGCATTTGTTTGTGATTTAAACAAATTATTATGAGGTTACCTATCAAACAAGTACAATGGCTTTTTTCTTCTCTCTATACCAAGCACACATACAGTTTTTAGAAGGAGGAACAGGAAAATGAAGTGCCAATAAAAACCTGTTTTGAATTTACAACTTTAAGGAAAAGTCAATGAATGTGGTTTGTTTATAACAGTGTAGCTAATGAATTCACAAGCAGATGTTTGACGTCAAAGCTGCCATTTTCAGTATAATATGAACAAGTGAAGAGAATGGTTTTGGCATATTATCAATACTGTAGTCTTATCAAAAGTAACATGCCAGAATGTGTTTGTTCTAAAAGGGCAATGACTCCCCATAAAATGTTTTTGTTAAATCACAAAATTTTAAATAGTTTTACAAATCCAAACCTAGAGATGGGCAAAGAAAAGTTTTTGATAATAAACAGCTGGTGGATAAAACCGTGGAACTTTATTCTGTGCTGACATTATGACCAGGGAGTGGGCATTGGACAAATTGGATTCTAAACCTTTTTTAAAGGCATATTCAATGGAGGCCATTTTGCCTGTATCGCTGATGTTATCTGAATTTTAGTTGAATGAATTCTCACAAGGTCAGTGATTCCTGTGTTCACATGGAAAACAGCTCGTATCTTGGGTAAGGTTACATGGACAATATGGCTATTATGATACTAAAATATCCCAATTTCTTCTTTGATGATAGAAAAGAGAGGGTTTTGAAATAGTGTGAATAAAGTCATTGGGTTCAGTCTCCTACTTTGGCTTTATTCTCTGCCAGGGCCAGTCTGCCCCCTGGGCTAGTTGTCTCTCAAACAAGTGGAAGAAGTCATTTCCCCAAAGGGCTATCAGTTTTAGGAGGGGCTTTAGAGGCACTGAGGCCTGCTATCCAAAATAAAACTCCCCATTCATTGGACAATGTCTTTACTGTCTTCGTTTTACTTAAGGCTTTGAACCTCAAGAATCTCTTTTCCATAACCAAATAAAGACAAAACAAGTGGAAAGTTCTGTGAGAGGACAAAGAAGAATCAGCTGTTTTGGTTTAGTGAGTCAAGAAAGATATGATGGAGGTGACCTTTTAATTAGGTCTTGAGGTAGTAAAGAAAAGTAAGATCATGGAAAAGTGTCAGTTGATGAAGGATTTGGGCCATGCTACTTCTGTGTCCAACCTCCTACATGGATACAGGTAGGAGAAAGGCAGCAGTTGGAACCTTTTAGCCCTCAGGACAAAGTTAGAAAGGTATGCTAGATATTTAATAACATATTCAAGACTTCCAGTTTACTATAGTCAAGACTTGCAGTTTAATAGGATTCAACAAATACTTATTGGGTACCTTAAGTGGTCAGCTTGGCAAGTTTTTTTTTTTTTGGCTTTCCCAAAATTTCTGAGCAAAACTGATGTGTTAAGTGGTTTTATTTAAGTCACAAATAAGTGTTATATATTACTTCCATCTTGAGACAAAAAATAAAAATAAAAATTAAGCATTGCTCCACTAATTTCTGAATTCACTGCCTACTTTTTTGGTTTACCTGAAGTCCACTTCTACTTATAATTACATTTATACAATTTGGAAATGAAAGATGTGATGACCGAAAAAAAAAAATTATATATAAGGCTAGTTTTTAAAAAACAAGATGGGTTATTGTACAATAATTTCATAAAGATACATTTGACCATTGTTATGGACTTATGTATATCCTTCCAAAATTATGTTGATGTCTTAAGACCCAATATGATGGTTCTTAGAGATGGGGCCTTTAGAGATGGGAAGTAATTAGGTTTAGACGAGGGCATGAAGATGGGGCTCTCTCCATGATGGGATTAGTATCCTTGTAAGAAGAGGAGGAGAGACGACCAGAGCTTGCTCTCCCTCTCTACCATGTGAGGACCCAGTGAGAAGGTAGCCATCCACAAAAAGTGTCCTCACTAGGAACCTAAATCTGCCAGCACCTTGATTTCAGACTTTCCAGCATCCAGAACTACAAGAAATGCCTGTTGTTTAAGCCACACAGACCATGGAATTTTGTTATAGCAGCCCGAGCTCACTAAGACAACCACCAATTAATAGAAAAGTACCCTTTTATTGAGAGGTAAGACAAGTGTATTTACAATATTCAATTGTTAGATCATATAATCTGACTATGAAGCTTTTTAAAGCAGCAGTATTTCAGGAATTACAGTTTATAAGGGGAAAAGAAAAACATTCCAAATAGGTTTCTGTTACAGAAAATACATTTGAACAATGCCAGAAACACTTAAGGCTAAGTAGAATTAGACCTTTTCCTTCACCTTTATAGCAATGATCACCATACTTTTTTTTTTTTTTTTTGTCACAAAGACAGAGGGCTAATAATTTTGGAAAGGAAGAAATAAGATGTTTTAGAAAAACTGAAAGAAACATAGTTCTTTCAGTTGGAGGATTAGTATGTTTAAAAATAGAGCCTCATCAATGGTTCCAAATAAGAAATATACAATGCTGCCATGCAGTTCCAAACTCACATTAGAGATTAACCATGGACTCGTTTAAAACCAAAAACTGCTCCAGCCTCTTAATCTTACTCAAGACTGGAAGATTAGCAAATTCTTTACACACTTCTGTCTGATAATGCTTACTGAAATAAGATTATTGAAAAAGAGATCTCTGTTACAGTGCAAAAGACATTTTGATAGAAAATAATGTCTACAAAGGAGTTAAATAATACAGATATTCCTTACAATAACAGATACCGTTCTTGCTCTAAAAAGGTAGAATTATCTAGCCATTGTAAATAATATGGGTCAATCAAAAATATATATAACTGAGTCCTACAGGGCAACTTGTATAAGTCAATCCCCAAAATATGTCTATATTTGACACTCTCTAAGTGAGGATATTACTTTTTGAAGAACATTAGACACAACACTAGGTCTGTTATTATCCCATGAACTATTGAGGTAGGAATCTCATTTTGTCAGTCATCTATTTTTCACAGATTTTTGTCATAAATTAAAGGCCAGTACCAAAGGAGATAGTAATCTACAAGACTGAACCATTAGACTATATACCAAGACTTTCCTTCTTTAAATGAGCAAGTTTGGGAGTCCTCTGTGCAAGAGATTTAACCAAAAATAATAGGTTGTAATATATTTTGTAGACATATCTGTAAATATAAATCACAAATTTCAATTATGATTTTATGCATAAAAAAGTTTTGCAACTCTTAAAAAAAAGTTAGTAGGGAAATCATTAGCGGTAAAACAAATAATACTATGGCTGTTGACTTGTGTTCCTATATCTACCACAAAAGCTGCCACCCTAGAAAACTAATGAAGAAACAACCACTGCTTCTTACTGCCTCTCGAGCAGCAATGGGAGAAAAAGACAACACATTTTCTTTAGTGTCATGTTTTTAAGAAACTATAACCAGTTTAATTACAAAGAAATAACCTCAGCATGTGAACTCAGATATTTTCTCAATGAACTCAAGATGAAGAGTGATATGAAGCATACATCATGCATATGGATTTTTATGTTATGAAAAAGCTGAAAGGGAAAACTCAGCTTACATGGATAGCCTTTAAAGACAGTTATAAGTTTATTAACCATTTAACATGTTACCTCTTAAACATTACCAAGAGTTAGTTATTTTAGTTTGTGAAAACACAATAAACGACTGCTAAAATTTAAAAAAAACAAAAAAAAAACACAGAATAAAAACTACATCACAATGTGGAAAATCCATTTGGTTTGCATCATTTAGCATCTGAAATAAAAGACTGCAATGAAACAAGCTTTGTAACAGACTACTTCAGGGTCAATAACGCTGTTTGTTAAACGATTGCATATAATGAGTGATACAGACACAGTCTTAGGTCACACTCCCAAGAAGAGTATTTCCAGAGTGTGTTGACCACAGAAGTACTTAGTCAGCTATAATTTAGGAACTGAAAGCTAGTAAAGAATGACCTTTGCATGTTCCAACAGAGAATATCTATCTAGTTCAGATTTTCACCTGGCTTTAAAATACTGAGTTCAGAAGAGTCACAAAAGTTTTATTTTATCCATGTTTACAAAAAAAAAAAAAAAAAAGAAAAAATTGATTCATACATCAAACCTGGGTTTTCCTTGGTTTTAATACATTAAATGACATAATCCAATCTAACTCATGCATCACTTTCAGGGACACAGTGCAACAGGAAATACTTTTGCCATTGCAGTGGACATTCCTAAAAAGCAAATGCCTGTGGGTGCTCCTGCACCTTCAAAATAAAAAGAAAAGAAACAGGCACCATAGTTCTCTAAGAATGGCTGTGTTTCGCACATTGTGGAAAAATAATAAAAATCGCCTTCAAGAGTTTCATTATGCCTTGTAACAGATGTCACCTCCTTCAGTTTCTTGCTGACCTCTTCGATCACTTGACTAGAAGCCTGTTTTCATTGCTTCTTTGTTAACTGCTGTTGGTACTTTGTGGTATACATTTTAAACTTCTGTAAAGAACATTACAAGCTATTTCATGTAATTTAATTTTGTGCTGAATATTCTTCCACGGATTTTATAAATAATACAATATTTTAAATGAGTCTTCAATTCACTTGTTGTTATACCATATTGTTGCTTTCTCCAACTTTATCTACAAACTGCAAGACAGAAAAGAGATAATTAAAAGGAAGCATACAGCATTATAAAACATTATATAAGCATTTTATATGTTGATAAAAAAACCCAGCTTTATAAGAATATTCATGGAAATTTAAGATATGACTGACAATGATTAATTCAGTACTACTCACCACCATCTTCTGACACGTAAATATGTATAAAAAAATTTTTTTCTAAAAGTTGTTTTTGCATGACATGTTATACATATGACTTTAAGGGTGCAACATGAGAAATGCAACACAATGAATAAAAAAATTGGATAAAATGAAGTTAACACTGATAGCTTAACAAAAAAATAAAAAGCTAAAATGTCGGCCATTCATGCATTAATGAACCCAATAAGATATTTCAACTGACCATTACTGTGGATCTCTTCTGGGCCTATGTAGTCTTTGAACAAACAGATTTAACTCCATTAAGTTCAACAATTAACAACAGCTGTTGACTAAAAAATACTTTACATGTGTTTCTGGACTATAGATTGAAAGTGGCAATGACATTAAAAATAGATGTAATGATGCAAACATAAATTTATAATTATTGAATATAAGTTTTAACACATATTCATGTAAGTGGTTATTTACTTTGGTTACTCCACCCCAAATATAAAGCAATTGGGCTTTCTTCAGTATTCCACATGGATGATGCAAACAAATATCGAAACAAAATTATTAGTGGAGATATTAAGTTATGTAACCAAAGTGGTTACAATATTATCAAAATCTAGCAATCATCTAACCCTTTTATTTCACTAGTCACACTTTTACTTAAGCAGTTATAATGAAGTAATAATAACAGGAAACATAATTTATAGTATTGGGTGTCCATTTATTCAAATATTGAAGAATCCTTAAATTAAGGACATGAATAATGATTACAATTCTATGACAAGAAGTTTCAGTAAATTCCAAGGATAAACAACATTGATTACTGTATGAGTTTGAAGATTAATGCAAATGAAATCAGGATATACCCCTATAAGCCTAGGTTCCAACATTTTATGGCAACAAATAGGTGACTGGCACACTGAAATGGAGAGTTGTTCTGAAAGTACTCATGGATTCATTAGAATTTTAAGGTAAATTTCGGTGGAGAGAAAGTACAACATTTTCTCCCTAAAGGTAATTTCAAATATCTATGTTATCATAGGCTTTTTGGTTCTAACTGCAATTGACATGAGGATGGAAATGATATTAAGCTTATAATGGTACCTTTAGCTCTTTGAGAATTCAATAAATGCTATGGGCCATCTCTCTGGAAACATCTCTAAAACTGTCAACAACTTTAGGAAGCTGATGGCCCATCCACCCTGGAGAAACAGATTTGACAAGACTGTTCAAAATCATAGACACATCTGGGAACAGAACTTTATCTGACTCCAAGCATAATACTGCTTTATTTCATTGTCTTAATACATCCCATTTGGTGAAACAGTCTTAGAAAGAAAATATTCATAATAAATAATGATGTTGTTTTATATCATTGCTTCTAAAATTAGAGATCATGTAAAAGTTAATTGAAAAGTACCTTGAACTCTCAAAGAGAAAGGAAGCATAGCATATCAATCTGAGTTACATTAAAAAACAGGGAAAAATATTAAAAATGAACACAGTGAAATGAAATTTCAGGTTTTATAGGGTTAGCAATGATTATTTTCTCTGGTATTCAGGGTAACCATGATCTATGAGATACAACCATGTATATCATGACAAAAAACATCAATGAATCATATATCAATCACTTCAATTTCTAGAAGTAAAGAGCACCAAAGAGTATTTTGATAGTTTAAAAATTGTATTTCTAAGTACGGGATTACTTACTGATCTAATTCCAGGTAAATTCAAGAGGGATCCCAGGATTGGCACTCTTCTAATGAAGCCAATGACCACAGGAAAGAAGCCCCTAGGAGACAGAAATAAAGGTCTTAGAGCTTACACATTCTCTATTACCGAAATCAATCACTAACCAAGTAAAAAGAGTCCTGTTAAAATTTTGAATGTTTTAGAGACTTCAAACTTCAGTTAACCTTTCTCACTTCTCCCAGGACTTGATTCCTTCCTTAATTATGGTTCCTATAATATTTTGCATATACATATATAATGGCATTACTACTATCTGATATCTTTATCTATTTCCCATATTAGAAACAAGAGATGCTCTAAAGAAAATTTGGCACTTAATTCATTTTTATGTCTCCTGTGGGTAATATGGGGCCTAGTGATAGAAGACAAAGGATATACATTTGTTGACCAATAATTAACCAAACTTACTTACAGGTATTTTTCTCACATTGCACACTGTTTATTCACTTGGTAACTGGCATATGTAAAATACTATCTGATCAAAATCTCCCCTGGTGTATTTGGTACAATATTTTCCAATATGTACATGCACTAAAGGAAATGTTATCAAAAAGCAGTAACTATGCAGTATCAGTCTCTACATATTAAAATGCTGGATCTATCTATGTATCTATCATTGTTTAGTTGATGAAAATAGCAAACATTAGGACAGTATCTTAAAAAGGCCAATAACATTCTATTAAATTGAAAATACTTTAAGATAATTTATACCATTACATGGGCCATCATCCACATCTGATAAACATTTTTATAGTTGATTAAATTACCTAAAACTATAATAAAAGATTCAGTATAGACAAAAATCCATTTAAGAAAATTAGTCTTCTTACTCATACTGATACAAATATCTGGGTTTTTATAATTATATGACATACCGATTTACTGAAAAAGATTAAATGATTGCCTTACCTGAACAAGAGAAAGAATCCATAAATTTCAAAGATCATGCCTATCAAAGGCCAACCAATAAGGACTACAAATACGCCGCCCAGGAAAAATCCCGTAGCTTTCATTTTATGTTTTTGGAAAAAGAATCTGAATGTTCTTTCTAAACCAATTACAAAAGCCAAGCCAGCCACAAATAAAACCTAAAAGAGAAAGAAAATGCAACATAGAAAAAGTAGTTAACACACTGCATTTGAAAAGTAAGGTGAAAGTTAAATATAAAAGAAAAAAGGCGCACATCTGGCTTTTAATGTGGGCAACTGGCCAGAGAAAATGCACAAGGAGAGGCAGAACCAAGGAGCGGGCTAAGCATGCGAAAGTTGGAATATTGTATTCTAGTCTTCTGAATACTTATCTTGATTAAATGGAGAAAAAGAGAAGCAAGATTAGATGTTTCCAATGGGCAGCTACACCTGCAGTGGTTTTCCCAGGTTTAGCAAGATGGAGATGGCTCAGCTGAGCAGATGAGTGACAAGGAAAAAGAGGGAAGGGGCTGCCCATCAATGTCACCAGGACGTACTCCTGGTTCTGCAAAGTTCCCCAGGAGCTCCGATGGATAGGAGCAATAACGACAGGGCCAAGGTGATAGCAGAAGAGACCATGCAAAGCCAGGTAGAGGATTCTAGTTTTAGTAATTCCAGAACATCTGGTGGCAGCAGAAATAAAAATACAGACATGTGTCCTCAAATACACATATATTTTGTATATTTTCAGAAAGTGGACAAGAAATGGTCATCTATTGAAAGCTTTCTTTTCCCCATGTTTTACTCCCAAATACTTGCCTAACTTCATTAATCTTCTTTAGTGAAATTATTTCACATAAACATTTAGTAAGCCTGATGGTTAAGTTTCATATTCTGAGATACCAATGCTGTTTATATTGTTTATTACATCAATTTTGAACAATTTTGTTATCTTCTATATCTACCAATTTCCAATTAAAAGTCCAACGGTAACACACATTTCAAAAGATATTTAAGGGGCCAGCCCAGTGGCTCAGTTGGTTAAGAGCTCGCTCAAGAGTGCGAGCTGAGCTCTGAGCAACAGCAGTTCGATGCCTAGCCCGAGGTGAGCTGCTGCTAAGCTGCCAACAGGTGGCAGGATGGCTCAGCTAAAGATATTTAATCATTATTCAGTGATTTTATTGCCCTCTTAGAAGAGTTATTATTTATTTCTAGAACTAGTGGACAACCTCCACACATGGACATTAGAGTACCCAAAAACAATATACACGCCTTTCTTAGCAAGTCTACTATTGATATAAAGATATATTTTAAAAGGTTTAAACTTTTTTTTAATCTATTAACTTGATGCTATTGAACCAAATGTGAAATCTCAGATGCTTAAAATCAAAACATATTAATAAATTTGCCATGACCGGGGGGCTTTCAAGTCATCTCCTTTGAACTCCTATTTAGAGGTGGCCTTGATTTAATCTATTGCAAAACACATATCAAACACTTAACAGAGAAGTTGTGGAATTAGAAAACCTCATTAAGTGTTTACCTTTCATTTAAACAAAAAGCTGACAGGTTTCATTCCTGATGGAAAGAGATGATGTAATAGGAATCCTTACATAAAAAAGAGTGAATTATCTCCCCCAAATTTAATAGCAGGCAAGAATTTATTTATAGTTAAAATTTTCTTATGAAGTTAAAATACATATATTGAAAAACTCACATTTCCAATAGCCAGTAGTGCTTTGTCAAAAAAGAGAATCATTCCAAAGAACAGGAAAAATACTCCAAATCCTGTTAATCCCATTCCAATTTCTGCAATACAAATCACACGGTTGAAGGTAAAGAAAAATTAAAGTTACATGAAAATCCCTGTAAACTAAGTAAGACAATTTTTCAGTTTTTCTTTTGGCTGATATAGAGAGACAGATCCCCAACATTGCAGGTTAACTTTGTAATGACATTCACTAAGATCTGTAACAAATTAAATTAACATCAACAAATTACCTCGAAATTTAAAACATAAATGGAAAGTTAAAATCCACATATGAGAGCATTTCTTACAAACACAGCCAGAATAAAGAAAGCTAAATCAGGATTCTAAACCTGTGGTCATATATTTTTTTCTCTCCCAAGAACATCTCTGGCATCAGACATAAATAATGGGATTACTTTTACTCTTTATCTCCTTTCATATTCTATGACTATTATTTATATGTGCCATACCTGCAATTCCTTCTTTCCCTCTTAAAACTAATCCTTTTTTCACCCATTAGAAATGCTATAGTAAGTCAGCACAATGTACTTCATTTATACACTGCTTCTCACAATGGCAACAGGAAATATTTTGAGAATCAGGTCTGTCTTCTCAAAAGTTAAGTTTCAAAAGGTTGGGCATCACTTTTAACTTCTTGGTGGATTATTATGGATTTATCATCTACAAATTTATCTATAAACTATGAATCCATACACATATTTAGTCTGAGTCCTGAATTCACCTCTCCAAAGTTGCAAAGAACACTGTTATTACCTAATATTAATATTCTGGGGGTTTTTTTTTGTTGTTGTTGTTTTTTGAGGGCAGTGTCACTGGCCCTCATATGTGGGACACGAACCAGGGCCGCTGGCTTCCTAAACCAGCGCTTAACCACCGCGCCATTTGGCCAGCCCAATATTCTGGGTTCTTTTTCATTCAAAACCAAAGAATTGTTAACTCCTAGATGCCAGCCACTGTTTTAGGTACCGAGTATGTACAAAGTGGTGGACAAAGTGTAAGCTTTATAGTCTGTGTTCACCATGCATATAAAACTAATAATTATATTGCCTTTGCATTCTCTAGGACTTATCTTTTTAGTTAGCAGTGCCTCAACTTTCTAAAGTTACAGTTGTTTTCTGTTAATGCTTTTACAAAGCGCAATCCACTAAGTCACCTTCCTGATCCTTTTAGTTTTGTTTTTAGGAAACAGCCACCAATCCTTATTTTTACCGAAAAGCACTACCTGCATAAAATAATGAATCACAGCAGAAACCATCATATTTTTGGAAACACAGTTTTAAATACACTATTAGTGATTTCTGATATTGGCTTGCCTCCAGAAAGCTAAAATTCAGGTCACAGCTACTTAAAAAAAAAAGAAAAAATTAAGCCATGTAAAATGTGTTGATGAGTTGAAAATTTACATTATATACCTTTTCCTACATTATCCACCTTCTTGACTTACAGTAACTGCTGCTTTCCATTCCAGCTACCTTTTTCCTCCCAAAGTTAGTCTAAAAGAATTCAGGTACCTGTGTAAATACACGGGTATGTGTATTCCACAGACATAAATTCCTATGCAGATTTGAGGCTGTACTTTCATGCTTACATGCCTAATAGAATTTACCAAAATAACTGTTTAGATGTCAGACATAATTTCCAAGAGGAAAATATGAACATAAAAACAGGTAAAATTCCATGAAATAACTATTTAGTAGTTAGGATCTAATCATTGGGTGCTGAGTTATTTGGATATGACTACCTTCTATCTTTTCACAAATTATCCTAATGATTATATAAAAATTTTGAGATGTTTGTTCAGGTAGGAAATTACATGGAAATATTGGGTTATCGGAAAAGTCATGACGTATTTTTTTTCTATGTTTTTTGTTGCAAAAATGCGTCATGACTCTTCCGACAACCCAATATATCTACTATGTATTGAGAATTTACCATGAATAGCCATTATGAGGTACTGCATATACCTTATACAACTTAATCTTCCCAATACTACTGCAAGGTAGGTATCATTACATTATTTTACTTACTTATTTATTTATTTATTTATTTATTTATTTATTTATTTATTTATTTTTTGAGGGCAGTGTCACTGGCCCTCATATGTGGGACCGAACCGGGGCCACTGGCTTCCCAAGCCAGCACTTAACCACCACGCCACTGGGCCGGCCCTTATTACATTATTTTAGAGATGCAGGAAATTGAGGTTTAGAGAATTGACTTAATTTGCCTAAGGTCACACTTCTGCTTAAGCATTTGAACTCAGGTCTATTTCATTCCAAAGCCTGTGTTCTTAAGCATTATGCCATACTGCTTCCCACAGGATTTTTTTCAGGTTTAATATTTGGTTAAATGAGACTCAAGGTAATTGGAATACACTGAACTGGGGGAAGAATCTTTGGGTGATTCAGGCTTAATATGATTAGTTTGTTATCTAACAACTAAGTAGATGTTTGTAGAACTATTAGAAATTGACTGCAGTGAAAAAGGACAATGTTTGAATATGGTTTTACATTTAATGAATGTTTATACAGGTATGTTGGAATTTCTTTAACAAAATTGTGAGGTAAAAAGTAGCACCAGCCCCATGTTTCACATGGGCCACCAGACTCACAGAGATTAGTAACTTACCCTTGACCACATAGAATCAGCAAATGTGTGTGAGAAGACAGGGGATAGGTGGTGGTGGTGGGGAGTCAGGCTAGAATTCAAATCCAGGCTACAAGACTCCACAGTCTGAACAATTATAACGTGGAAACCCAAACGTCCCTACCACTTGATCCAGTGTAGTCCTGCAGATCTTTGTAACATCTGTCAAAACTGGCACTAGCATGATGTTGCCAAGTATGCCCTGATCTCAATGGGTCAAAAGTCTCAAACTGGCCTCATTGTACTTTTTTCTCATCTCCAGAATTCTGTTGCTCCCTATGCCTAAGCATTCATGAAACTGCTGGTTATTAAGCCCTACATAGAGCTGCCCTCTTACCACCAGAATCATATCCAGTGAAATAAATTTATTATCCTCCTATGTACTATCAAACCAAATTTCCTCTTGCCCGTGTGTGTATGTGTGTTTAAAGAGCAAGCTGATAAAAGCAAGCTAATAAAATGAAATAGTCTAAAATAAAAAGCTTTACTGTAGAAATTTTATAAGGAAATAAATGCTAATCCAATAGCCATCACTGTTAGCATTTTAAATAAGCATTGTCTTATTTTAAATTAGCATTGTCTTTCTTACTATACCCTTTAAAGAATGTCAGAATAAGGAACTCAATTATCCATTTAATTGAACTCAACTGAATATCATGGGAGAGTTTCAGGCTATGTGACATAATGAAGTAAAAATTGAGAGGCAGCTAGGGAACTGCCCCACTCAATAAATCTTGTGGGGTTTTGGGGGCGGGGGGAGAGTACTATTATAGAACCCCTTAAAACATGAATTATTGGGGCCGGCCAAGTGGCGTGTTGGTTAAGAGTTGGCTTGGGACATCAGCTCTGAGCATCAGGACCCCGGTTCGGATCCCACATAAGGGCCAGTGATGCTGCGCCCTCTACAGCTAAGAAGGTGAACAACAGCTCAACCGGGAGCTGGGCTGCAGTGAGTCGCCGGCGACTGTATAGGCTGCAGTGGGGCTGGCCGGCAGCTGACGTGCGCTTTCATGAGCTGCCGTGTGCCACTATGAGCAGCCATCCAATGGCCCGTGAGCGACTGCCTCACCAGGGAAGAGGGCAAAGAGGGCAATGATAATACCAACATAGGCCAGTGAAGCGAAGTCCTCAACTAGACTGAAGAACCAAAAGACAGTAACTTGTCTGTTCCCCTGATTCCCCAATGCTGTTCCCCTCCTCCAAGCCCCCAATAAAATCTTTAAAAAAACAAAACAAAACAAAACAAAAAACCCATGAATTATTTACTCTACTCTGATCAGTCCTTGGTTCCTTGGTCACCCACTCCCAGAATCAGAATCCCAGAAAAATCTTGGCAAATCACTTGAACGATGGCCAATTCCTGCAGTTAAACACACACACAAACACCATTTGAAATCCAAAGAGCTTTTGGTTCACTAATCATTTTGTGTTTCACTCCACTGTCCTACTTAAAACATTTGGCAGAAGAGCAGCAAAGAGCACAATCTCATCTTCATCAATTTAATGAAGTGAGGAAAATGCTTCCCCTTCCGTCCATATTCCAACCCAACTCCCTTGTTCTGGTTTTTGGAAGGATGTAAATCAGGCACTTGTTCCTATGATGTCTTCAACAGAAGAGAATGTCTATGCACAGGGTAAATAATTCACATTCTTGTCTAGGTAATAATCATAGATTCAGATAGAAAGGAGGAGTAACAACACTTTACAGTTAAGGAAACTATGTAGAGTTTAAGTACTTCCTCTAGCAAATAAATTCTAGCAATTTATATATACAATTCTGCTAATTTCCTTGGGTAATCTAGTTTTAGTTTTGAGTTTCAATCAAGAGAAACAAAGCACTGTGTTTCATAAGGAAGATTCTGAATATCCTACATAATTTCTTAAAAAAATGCGTAATTCTATAGGATAAATTATGTACTGTTGAAACTTTTTATTATGGAGGAATTTCATCATTCTAAGATTGATCTCAAATAAAGTTTATGTCAACTGTTTTATATAGGATACAATAAAAAGAAAAAAGGTTTTTAAGCCAGCAGAGCTATGATCATGTCTTATTTCTCTCACTATCCTTATGACTATACCCGGAATTTCTTTTGAGGCTCCTTTAATTTATAAAAGAAATATACTATTGTCTGCCTTACAAGGCTCTTACAAGAATTAAGTGTAATGATTTACATGAAAGCACATGATGAACTGAAAGATGCCTTTATACAATTGCTAGTTTTTATTACAACAGTTAAAAAAAAAAAAGATTATACTGAGGGTCACTCTGATCAGAACAGGTTGCAGCCAAAAGAACAAACTGGGCACCTTCCTCCACCAGGGCGGGTAGCCGCAAGGTGCAGACCCAGTCCAACTTCAGGAAGGAAGAGAGACTGACTGGGGTGGCAGTTGTGTGTAGGACCTCAGAAACTCTGTGAAGTTCAAGTCTGCCATGACTTGAATATAAACCTTAATGCTCCACTTTAAAATAGGACATTATAAATGAAGTTCTATTTTCATTTCAATAGATTGTTTAACATCTTGAAAAATCTAAGTAAGTAAAGTAGAACAAGAAACGAAAGGTGTGGCTGACAACGCAAACTGAGACAAAACGTCTATCAAGACCATTAAAAAGATAGGTACCATTGGGTTGGGCAGATATGTAAATAAAAATCATTCCCTGATAAAAAGGCAGTAGGAAAAAGGAAATGTTACACTGAAAGAAAAGGAAACAGACAGCAATGCCAACCTGAAGAGGTAAGATAGGCCTAGAGAACTCGATGCCACAACGATCAAACAAGCCACAAAGCACAATGTACGATATGAACAAAAGAAATCCTTTAATGAACACAAAGTGACTTTTCCTAGTGTAGAAGCACTAGCTGGTAGCAAGGGGGAAGTCATTTCAAGGGATTTCTGGAAGGCTGCTCCCATGGGTGCAAAAGGCGATTATTAAAAACATTGAAGTGTGAGCGTATTTTCAAAAAGAGCCTACAAGAGATGACATTTAAAAGACCGCCTCCCAAACAGCCAGCCAGTAACTTGTAGAGGACCCCCCAGTCTGTCTTGTTCAGGAACATCCTCAAGAGCGGGCGGCGGACATCGCACAAACTTTCTCCGCAGGAACAAAGCGCCCATCTCTGGGGGGGATGAGAGCGCGCGCGACCCAGGCGCGAGCCAGACCCTCGGCGAAAGCGCCCCTTCTCCAGCTCGGGCGTCTCTGCAGACCCCACTGACCCTCCTCTCAGGCCAAGTCCAGCCCCTGCCCCTTCAAGGCAGCCCTTCAGGTCCCCGCAGCCCTAACTCCGTTTTGCAGGCCGCCGTCCCCAACGCGGAGCTTCATTCATTGACTTGAGCGAAGGGGAGGGCGGGAGGGGAGACCCAGCCCCAGCAAAGGGTGTGTGCGGGGCTCCAGCGTGGGGGGACCCCGGGGCAGGTGCTTACTCTGGGTGTCCGTTAAGGAGATCATGACTGCAGTGGTCAGGGCAGCGACGACAGCACCTCGAGGAGCCCAGGGTGTGAAGCAAAGTAGGGAGTAATCAAGCCGGGACACAGCCCAGGCAAGAGCCGCCACGTCTTCCGGAAACACGCAGCCACCCCCACCCCAGCTTCAAGGTCGCTTCTCATTGGCTACACCAGCTCCCAAGATTCTCCAATAACCTGTGGTCTTGTTCAGTGACGGGAGGCTGGCCACACCCCTTGACCAATGAGAGAAGGATATTACTTGCAATTGGTTGAACGGACCGACCCGGAAGGGTGGATGCTCCTGGAGAGAAAGGAAAGGCTAGTGGCGGGAAGGTTTTATCGGAGAGCGGCTGAAAGTGGTGAGTAGTGGCTCTGAGTTCGGGACCCTTCGGGGTCGGAGACTGGGTAAACCAGGGAGGCCGGTGGGGGTTCTTTAACCCCTTGGAATAACAGGGGTAACTCCTGTTACCGCTTTGAAAGGGCTCATCTTTCCTTTCTCTGCCTGACGGCGAGGCCGGTCAATACTTGGGCAGGGGGGAAACGGGGGCGCTAATCGTCGCCCAGCTCTAATGGAACGCGGCCCTTTAGGGGCTTGTTCATTTGCCATCCAGTTTCTTTTTATCTCCAGCCTTTTCCGTGCAGGATGCTTGATTACTAAAGCCTGTTTGTTGGCAGGCACCGTTTTTTGGAAACCACCCGGGACGCGTAAGCGTAAGGGGGTGTTATTTCTAAATTGCTGTTGCCTCTAAACGCAGGGTGCGGGCAGAGGACAGATTGTGCCTGATTTCACCCCGTGTCATGTCCTCCAGCAACGATGATTGGGTGTGACACTATAGAATATTTCCAGTGGGTGCTGTCAAAAATTCAGAAGCTGCAGAAGAGAAACCAGTGCACCACGGGAGTAGGAATTTGTGACAGTTGATTGTTCCCACCACCAAAAAGACTGTTCGCGAACGGGGAGCATTCAAGCCAAAACGTATTGAGGCTCAGGGTATGTTGTTAAAGCAGCTTGTATCGTGAGAAGGCAGGGCCTGGTTGTCTGAACGGTGATTGGTTATAATATTAACATTTTCTTACAAATAGGGAATTGGTTAATGGTTACTTCATAGCAACCTTGGGAGATGGTTTGTTTCGCTTGTGATTTCCATCAGGCATAAATGAGAAACTAGCCAGGTTAAGATGGTTTTTACAAAATAAGCTACATTAAGCTTTGCTTGAATCACTGAGTTGGTTTTGCCTGCTGAGGGAGTTTTCAAGGCTCGTCTCCATTTGGTTTTGATTTTAACAGTGCCTCGCTATACTTCAGCCTGACAGATCTGCTATCGCTCATTAATTTCTGAACTTATACTGAGATTGAGCTATCTTAATATTAAGTCACATCATTTGGGACAAGAGTTTTATGAGTGTGTTTTTTTAAACAATCAAAGGAATCATTTAAAATAATGCTGAAAAGTGGTTGTAGATTATATTCTTTCACAAAGGTAGAGATAACTTCTGCTTTCAATCTCAGCAAACCTGAGCCTGCACTATCTGCAATGCATTTTGCTAGGCTACCCTGCGGGAGAACCCTGCAGTTTAGAGAAGGAGAATTATATTTCCACGAAGTGGTGAAGAGATGTTTTATGAAGATAAAAAATTAGAAGTCCTTGATATACTTCCCTACTTAAATATCATTTAATGGAATGGCTATTCCAAACTTCTTAGCAAGGCAAAGAAGACCCTACCTATTTTTCCAGCCTAGTGGTGGCTTCAGAATTCTACATTAGGAAGGGCATAAGGTTATCTGGGTAAGGGTAGGGTGATACTGATTCTAAGTTAGTTTTAGAAAACATTGACTGTCCATACCACAGTTGGAGGTGTTCATGGCAATCTAAAGTTCCTACCCACAAGCCTGATCTCCTTGTACTTGCTCATATGTACTCTTAAGTCTTAGTCATTCATAGGTATTTAGAGTTCCTTCACTCAAACCATGTTTTTTCCCCATATCTGACCTTTTCGGTTTCATGCCTTCTGAAATTTAACCCCCCCATAGAGTACCAATGCCTTTTTTTAAGATTGAACTTAAATTGTAGCAATTTAAAGCGTAAAATGTTAAATGATTAATTTGAATATTTACATTGATGGATTTTGCTTAATCTGGGACATTTGAATTTGTACAGATAGGTTCTATCCCAATTTTACAAGTAGGGGAAGAGACTGAGGGGGAACAGGGTTTGTAATTTTGTAAAAAAAATCACATAATAATCTCATGCTATAACTGTTTTTAACCTCAAATCTTTGCTGTTTTTTGTCATATCATTTTGTATCTGGTAGATGTTTGTTAAGTGTTATTGACATTGTACTTGTTATATGTTTATGTGACTTGGACACTTCTCCAAAATTTAGAGAATTTTCCATAAAAATTAGTATGGTAATAACCATATAGTCCTTATTTAAAGGATCACTGTAATATATAACTTACTTTCTAACATTTTTCATGCTTGGTCGGGACAAATTATCATTGATTGAGCATAATCAGTAGTACTGTTTTAAAAAAATTATTGCTATGATTTTTCTTTCATTTTTAGAAAGAAATTTGGAACTCCAATTTTAGAATGGCATCTGTTTCAGGTTAGTGAAATTATTGCATTTTCTTGTTTCTTCTGTTCTGTTTCTGATTGACTGTTCTTTGAAAAAAACTATATTTGCTTTTCTCTGTACATTCCCCTTTTCTGTGAACCTGAAACTGCTCTAAATAAGTCTTAATACAAATAAAAATAAATTTAAAAACTGCTTATTTAAAAATAATGATTGTAGAAATGCTGTTTTTCAGATTTTATTAAAATTATGGTAAATACACATTACAAAGTTTATCATTTTAACTATTTTTAAGTGTACAATTCAGTGGCATTAAGTGCCTTCACATTGTGCATCCATCACTAATATCCATCTGCAGAAATTTTTCTGAAACTCTGTATCCATTAAAAAAATAACTCCCAGTTACTTGCTTTCCTGCAACCCCTGGTAACACTATTCTGCTTTCTGTGAATTTGACTATTCTAGGTACTTCATTTAAGTGGAATCATGCAATATTTGTTCTTTTGTGTTTATATTATTTCACTTACCATAATGTCTTTGAGGTTCATCCATGTTGTAGCATGTATCTTTGTAAGGCTGAATAATATTCCATTGTATGTCTATACCACTTTTTGTTTATCTATTTGTCAGTGGACATTTGGGTTGTTGTAACTTTTGGCTATTGTGAATAATGCTGCTATGAACATCAGTGTACAAATATCTATTTGAGTCACTGCTTTCAATTCTTTTGGATATATACACTAGAAATGGAATTGCTGGATTAGAAGGTATTTCTATGTTTAATTGTTTGAGTAACTGTCATACTGGTTTCCATTGTGGCTGCACCATTTGATATTCCCACCAGCAGTGCATAAGGATTCCAAGAACAATATGTTTTTTGATAGAATTCAGAAACTTAAAAATTATAAAGTAGAAAATATAAATCGCTTCTGATCTTACTGCTCAGATTAATACTGTAACATTTTCAAACAAAAATTTTACATTTTGTACATATTGTTTTGTAATGTGTTTTTTAAAAACATAATGTAAACATAGAATATAAATATTGTTAAATAAATTCTACATTGTAAATATTCTAATACCTGTGCTGTATTTTGTTTTGAAGTGACATTAACTGAATAATGTCACTTAATCTTTTAGTGTTGAACTTTTTCCATTTTTAAAAATATAAAAAATGCTGCCTTGAACATCTTTGAATCGAAAGCTTTGTGAGCTTCTTTGATTATTTCCTTAAGATGTGCTCCTATCAGTGAAGTTATTTGAAATGTTTTTAAGGTATAAAAGAAAAACATCCATTCTATTTTTCCCAGGAAGATACTCTTGGTATTTTTAATGTATTTCCATCCATTCTTTGTTTCTATAAACAGATTGTACTGTGCTTCTTAGCAAGATCTTGCTATCCATTCAGTTAAGAGATAGATGACAAAGGTGAGGAACTTAAAGTATGGTTATTTGTCAGTCTTTTGTAGGATTTAGTGAATATGGCCTTTGCTACATACTAGCTTTAAAAGTAGTGTGACAGAATTAGGTTATTTTCAAACTTTAAGTAAATGGTTTTCTTACATATGGGATCCTCTTACCCTCTGCCCCATAACTTTACAATTTATTTAAATATAAATATGAAAAAAATCACATAGGTTTTGGTTTTGTCTTATGACTCATTCTCACAGTTTGAGGATTAATAATAAACGGTAACAATTTAAGTTATTAAATGCTAAGTCAAGCAGTTTTTACTTTGAGATTAAAATTAAGGTTTAAGAGAAGATACTGAACCTCAGCTTAGTTTAGTATGGTCCTTTCTGGATTGTATATGTTATTCTACCTAATAAGATGTCAAGTTTTATCAGTGAGATGGAACTTAAAAATACAATGAAATGGATACATTTTGTTTAAGAAGAGATGCTTACTTTGAATAATTACTTTCATAATATTGTACCCCTTTCAAATAAATCTACCTCTTCTACCCACTTATTGAACTATATTTGAAATGCCTCTTTGAAATTGCCTTCAGATAGTTTGTTGTTTTGGGTCTGATGGCTTCTATAGTGACAAATCACTTTCCTTTCAGTGTTAACTTTCCATGCATCAGTCGTAAGCTTAGGAACACAAGTGCAATCCCCATTCAATTCAGTGTGCTCTTGAGATACAGTTGCTGTAATAAGCCCTGTGACTTGTAGTCCCTCTTCATTACAGTTTGCTGAAATCATTCACTTGACTTTTCAATCTCCTCTCCTATAGTAAAAGTCTTACGTGGTACATGCCAGCATTAGAGATTATATAATTTTAAACAAAACCATTGAAGTACTCTGATTTATTACAATTAACTATACTTTCTTATATTCTTAGTCTGATTTTTGTCTGTGGTACAATGATACTGACTTTGTAGTGTGGGTTGACTTTAACATCTCTATCAGGTAGGGTTTGATCAAAGAAGCAGAGGCACTGTGAGTGACATAAGGGATTTACTATAGGGATTAGCCCTTATGTTATTATGGAAAGTGGTTAAACTCGATGTATGTTGTCTGTGTGTCCAGTACTGGGCCTGAAGTCGGCAGAGCCAGCATTCGTAAGAGAAGGTGGATGTGGGGCGGGAATAGAAAAAAAAAACCTGCTACCCATTTAGATCAGGGATTGGCAAACTTTTGAGATGGAAGAGCTGCCGCTTGCAAGCCACATATGGCTCTTTGGGTATGTACATGTGGCTCTGAAATAAAATTGAAAATGAAAGTAAAACTATCATAGTTTCACATATAAAATTTTTAAAGGATATTTTCACATAATGGTGATTATGTAAAAATATATTTATGGCTCTCGAATCATTTTTAAATTGTTGTGAGGGACAGGATTGGCTCTTCCGTCTCAAAAGTTTGCCGACCCCTGGTTTAGATGAACTTCTGTATCAGTCCCATTGCCTCAAAGCCACCAATTTGGATGATGCAGGAGACGTATCCCAGAGCTGCTGGACTTCCACATGGAGTTGCATGCAGCTGGCTGAGAGTTCAGAGCTGGACTAGGAGAGCCGACAGGGTCTCGAGTTGCTGCAGGGCCTGCTGTTTCCCCACAGATATCTAGCAGCAGCTGTTGTGGGCCCAGCTGCTGCCCAGGCCAACGAGGTCACCACCCCTGACCCTCCACTGGATTTTCTTAAATCCAGAAAATAGGGCCGCTGCTTCACTTCCACCTTCCAAATCTCTGGCAGAGTTCTCTGTGCCCTGACTTAGAACTATGCGGGGAAGGAATTCTGGGAAATGGAGTTCCAGCTTAGCTAAGTTATCGTAGTACATAGCCACTGGTCTCTACCCACTGCTTGTATGGCACCCATAGCCCATAGATTTCTCTTTTAATTTAATCATATTTAACTTTCAAATAAAGGAAATAGCAAAATCATGCTTCTGCCTAACATGACACAGTTATTTCTTGTACAACCAAATACACACTGATCCTCTCCCCGAAAGAGGGCAGAAATTCTCTTTATTCACCTTTCAAGGATGCTTTGTCCTCTTTTTGCTGAATCACATCCTCCTTGATAATCCTCTAACCTAAATCCTGAGCTGCTATTAAGAAGGGACCAAAAAAAAAAAAAAACAAAAAAAAAACCCAGTGAGGACAAAAAATTCAACCTTGGCTTATATCCAAATACCAAAAATAAAAAAGAAATGCTTATAGGTATTACAGTTCTTGTTTCTCACATGAGCATGTGATCGTAGCTATAATTTTAAAACTTCTACTGTCCATTCTGTATCCCTTTGCTCTCAGCAAGCACCTCACCTGGTCATGGGCCCTTGCCTGGCGGGGATTTGCCTTAGCAGTTTGCTGTATTTGGTATTTGTAGTTTTCCATGAACTTGAATCGCAGGACATTGGAATACCAAAAGACACCCTAGAGGCCAAGAGTAGTCAACTTCCAGTTAAATGAAGCCATTGTTTTTTCCTCTAATAGAAGCATTTCTTTCTTGTTAACTACCACTTTTCCCTGAAAATAAGACTGGGTCTTTTATTAATTTTTGCTCCAACAATCTACATTTATTCATTTATTCATGTACAAAAATCTACATTTATTCAAACAGTCATGTCTGGCTGACAATCTTTACTGGGGCTTATTTTGGGGGCAGGGCTTATAGGACGAGCATCCTGAAAAATCATGCTAGGGCTTATTTTCCAGTTAGGTTATTTTCGGGGTAACACGGTAAGACCCCAAGACCAGCAGAGTCCCAAGTTTCAGGGATGGAAAGCAAACATTTCACTAGTGGATCACTATGGGTAATAGTAAGAGGAGCCACTCCCATTTTTCCCTCTGATCCGCAGGCCCATGAATGCTGCCTATGGAAGATATAGCACTATTCACTGTTTTGTTGGGTAAAGACAGTAATACTGGCTTCCATGTGATCTTTCCCATTGTAATAGTCCTTATTTATGGGCCAGGGGACCAATGTGCAGATTCAGCCAGTTGCTAAATATATCTGTTCTCATTATGCGCTATGGAACTGGGGAAATAACCACATACTGAGTTGGAGGACCTCCTGAGCTCGGTGTGAGATGGACCTGAACCAAAACTGCATTGAACACCTGACTTGTATGAGCCCAGTCCATACTCTTGACTGGTGGATCACCCTGGCATTTTAGTTCTCCAGGAATTAATTATCAGTTCAGAGTTAATGCCTGGTAATTTCTGAGAAGTTATTTTCCTTTCTCCAATACACAATTACCCTGATAATTTTATCTGGAGGAGACTAGTGGAAAGATTTATTGTTAATACATACACTTGTAGATGTCTAAGTAGAGTTCTGCCTCAACCTTCACTTAATTCAAGGGCCTATAAATTGGCTCATTTCTGGGAATAGGTTGATGGACTGTAACTATGTTGTGATGACTCAAAATATAACACAGAATCAGAGCTTTGATTATGTACAAATCAAGTCTTCTGTTGGGTTGTTGGAAAAGTCATGACGTATTTTTTCTGTTTTTCGTTGCAAAAATGTGTCATGACTTTTCCGACAACCCAATATTTCCATCTCGGGGACATCATGATCAACTAGCCAATGCCAAAGATCTCTGGGTCTGACTTTTGCTCTGTGGCCCATTACGGCAACCACACTGATTTCTTCTTTGGCCATGACTTTGTCACCATTTAGCCTCTGTACCTTAGAATGCATTATTCTCATTGATCCTGGTAGTCTAGTTCAAAGGTAGTACCTCCTATTGTCATTCCTTGCTTACGGACAAAAGCTACTCCAGATCTCAGTGATGCCGGGGCTCCCCTCATGAATGTATTTCTCCGTCTTGGTGAAGGGAGCATCCTCCACATCGCCTGGGGGACAGCAGGAGTGGACGATCCATCATCCGAACGTCCTCTCTAGCACTCCCATCTCCCCAAGCCTCGGGATCCCCTCCCTTAGAATATGCTCAGAAAGTTCTAGCTCTTCAGCTTCATTGGAATGTACTCCTGTGTCATTCCATGCACTGTTCTGATATTCATCTTTGGGGCCCGATTTATGGCAATCAACTAAACAGATTATTAGAGTCAGTTTTGACACTTTTAGCAGAGTAAATTCACAAGTTCTTATTAAGTCCATACCAATAAATTTAGCTTCATTCAATATTATATTTCATCCACTCTGCTGTGGTACTCTTAGGATCTATTTCCATATACTGTATTTTGCTGTGTGTGGTGAGTGCCATGTTTAATGGGCACCCATATTTTTAGCCCAAACTTTCAGGGGAAAAAAATCTTTTGTTTTATTTTTTTTAATTCAAATTTTTATTTGTTTACATTTAGGTACTTATTTTGTGTATTATAAAGGAATTTTAGCATTTATTTATTTATTTTTTTTTTTGAGGGCAGTGTCACTGGCCCTCATATGTGGGACACGAACCGGGGCCGCTGGCTTTCCAAGCCAGCGCTTAACCACCGCACCACACGGCCGGCCCCTAGCTTTCCAAGCCAACGCTTAACCACCGCACCACACGGCCGGCCCCTAGCATTTATTTTTAACATATTATGGTACAAGAAACTTTATGTAACAAATAATTACAAAACACGAGATTACAAGGTACAAGAAATTTTATTTACAGATAACAAATTTACAATATTTTCACATCATAGAAGGCCAAGAACTCTTTGTCATTGCAAGTTTGTTGTAAGTTCAACAAAATGGATTACTCTATTATTTTGCATATGGATATTGTCATTGATTTCTAGAATTACACTTTAAACTCACAAACATAAATAAAAGAATTAAAAACGTTTATATAGATTTAAAATTAGTACACCCATGTATAATGCACATCCTTATTTTTCCCTGCCTGCATTATTTGGAAAATTTGGGAAAAAAGTGCACATTATACACAGTAAACTATGGTACCTCAGGAAAGACCACTACAGGTATTTCAGGCAGGAGGAGGCTGGGAGGAAGGGGAGGAAGGGTAGAAGACACTTGGCAGAATTTAGTGGCTCAAGGTCCCTGCTTCATTGGAATCTGCCCAGATATTTCCATCCCAGTCGTCCCAGTCCTGTCCGTCCCCCCCACTCCCCCGCGCCTTCCTAATCAATGTTTTAACTTTAATAGGAGTCCCTGCAATGCTGGGAATTCAATTTGCATTATATTTCAGCCACTTGCAGGATTTAGACTTAGGGTTTGTATTCAGCAATCATGGCCTTGTAGCTACAGGAGGTAAAATTTCTTTTAGGACAATCATAGAAACTTTGAGGTCTTTTTATACAAATTCTGCATTGCTCTCCCTAAGTTTTCCAGCATGCTTTGACACAACCAATCAACCTCATTATTTTCACCAAAATTTTAGGTGACAGGAAACACCTGGTCTCCCACAGACTCGCCTGGTCTAGATACTTAATTACTGGTGCCTATAGATTATAATTTAAATAACTATCTCCTGCATGCCATGAAATAGCACTGATCCTTTTATCATTGCAGACGAGGATCATTAATATCTTTAAATCAAATCAGATCAGAGACCCAATTCCTGGTGGCCCTGAAGCAATTCAGAGAACCCACCCTTAAGTTTCGGTTCTTGTGGAACAGCACTGGGTGTTGGTTAGGGTTCAATCAGATAAAAGGGATTTATTATAGGAATTAGTCCCTACATAATCGTGGGAGCTAGTTAAGCAGTCTGTTGCTGGTCCTGAAGTCAGTAATGCCAGCATTAGGGATGGAAAGATGGATGTGAAGTGTGGGTGGGCAAGGATGAGCTGAAACCCACAAGAACAAAGTAGAACCCGTCTATTTCTCACTGGGACTCATATTGATATGTCACTGCCTACAAGGCTCTGACTTCCAGAATGCTGGTACCCTGCAGAAGAGCTGGTGTACTTGGCACAAAAAGTTGCACATGGATTTGGCCAAGGATTCAGAGAAGCTATCGGCCAAGCAGTTGCTGCAAAGACATTGAGCAGGAGCTGGAGGGACTGGCTTCTGCCCCAACCTAACAAAGTGAGCAAGGAGATCCATGATGACATAAGTGAGCTGCAAAGCATCTGACCTCACGCCAACTATCTGAGTATAAATCTTCCTGCTGTTCCATTTCCATCTCATGCAGATCTCATGCAGAATTCGCTTGTCGCCAACCCTCACCCAGACTCTTGCAGGGAAGGAAATTCTGGCGGTTGTTACAATACAAAGTCACCATAACACCCTATTTTAAATTGTAATCTTATATAAGATTTTATCTCATGAAAAGACATTAAAAGTTAAAAGTGGACATTGAATAATGCAGGCAGATGTTTTGGAAAGCACCAAGGATGTCTTTAAAATTTTCTAGCTTCCGTCAATGTGGTGTCAAAAGGAATCTCATGTTGACCTTGTCTGATGAGAATCATACATTCAGGCTTCTTTATAAATTAGTTATGATAGAATTGTAATGTTAATTCCAATAGCGCACTAATTTCTCTTTTGCATCATCTTTATAATCACTGAATCCTTATCGTGCCACCATGTGAGCCCAAATGTGAATGTTTCTGTGAAATAATAGTTAAGAAGTTAGGAGAGTACTTTCAAATAGCTTCCTTTTGCTACAAAATCTGGTTACTTAAATGATTTAGGAGATTGTTGGACCACTGCCTTACAACATAATTAAAATGATTATCATTTATTTAAATATTTAAAGGTACTGTGTCCAGAACCTTCAGTGTGTTATCTCATTTAATTCTTTACAACAGTGCTATGAAAACTAGGTATTATCCCCATTTTACAGATGGGGAAATGGAGGCTCAGTTATGTACCATGCCTGAGGTCACTTAGCAGGTAAGAGGAAGACCTGAGATTTAAGTCAGGTCTGTGTGACTCCAAAACAAATGTTCTTAACCACTCTGTTAAACTCCTGTAAACTTGTAATTTAGATGATGATGGATATCTGAAAATCAACGGGGAAATCTATAATTAGTTGTTGTGTCTTTTTTTCTCCCCTAATAGCTCTAACCGAGGAACTGGATTCTGTAACTAATGAGCTACATGCAGTAGACATTCAAATTCAAGAACTTCTGGAAAGGCAACAAGAGCTCACTCAGAAAAAAAAATCCCTAACAAACAGAATAAAGCAGTGTTTAGAGAATTCTAATGCTGGAGAAAGCAATGAGTGTGACTCTTCACCTGCCTCTTGGAATAAAGAAGGTTTACTCTTTTTTTTTTTTTTCTTCTTTGCTAGTTTTCTTCTTGTTTCTTTAAATTGGCATCAAATCATTGTGCCTGGATCAGTCTTCCCAGTAGGCGTAGAGGTGAAACTGGCCATTCCTTAAGTGGCCTGGGAAACTTTTAGGCAGACCATTCTTGCCCATCAATGTTCTGTAGCCCTTTTGAATTAAGCTTTTATTGTTCAGACTTTTATTTTTTCTAAATATGGTTCTAACTACATTAATCAATGCTTAGAAAATTAATATATTTATTTTAACTAAATTTTCTAAATTTTCACTAGGCCAAGTTAAACAATTAAGAATATATTCAAACTTCTTGTCAGAGTCTAGGTCATTTCCTTCCTCTAGTGAGCAAACCTTTTGTGATTCAAGATCTTGCCAAGTATCATGTGTATTATTAATTATAATGGAATACTGTAACTCTAGAAGGAATTGCAATATTTTTGTTGGCCTTGTTTTCCAGTGATTCACTTCTACAAAAAGATATTTACACCAAAAATTCCAGCTAATTGTTAACTTTGTTTATGATATTTGAGTTTTTTTTATGATAGCTTGAGTTTCTTGGTCAACATTCAGACTGTTTTTCAAATATCTGATCAAGCACCTTCTCAACTGGCAAATGCTTTCATTTTTTTCTGATGTACTATTTCTAATGATATATCATTAAATTTGTTTTTGCCTAGCTTAGTGAGTTAAACTAACCTCAGAATTATGATGAGAGTTAAATTGTCCATTGCATTGAAAGCCTTATATATATTCATCTGATTTTTGTCTATTATAAAAGCAGCCATTCACATTTGTGTTGTGTCTCGTTTATAATCCTAAATAGTTCTAATATAGTTCACTTAATTTTCTCCTTCTAGATTTTCCATGGTCTGCTCAAGTTAAAGATGTTCTGCAAAATGTTTTCAAACTGGAGATGTTCAGACTACTTCAGCTTGAAACTATTAACGTAACAATGTCCGGAAAGGATGTTTTTCTTGTTATGCCTACAGGAGGTGGGAAGAGCTTGTGCTACCAGTTACCAGCATTGTGTTCAGATGGTATGTGTTCATACAGATACATTTTAAAGGGCCGGCTGAGTGGCTCAGTTGGTTAAGAGCTTGCTCAAGAGTATGAGCTGAGCTCTGAGCAACAGCAGTTCGATGCCCAGCCTGAGCTAATCTGCCGCTGAGCTGCCAACAAGTGGCAGGATGGCTCAGCTAAAAACAAAAAACAAAAAAGATACATTTTAAGTTGAGGAAATGTCATTTCTCTTAATGTATTTTTAAATCTTCCAAAAAATAATTTCCAACCATACTTATGTAAAAATCAGTTGGATTTTAAAAGTTTATCTTCACATCAAGACATTGAAAGTGTTCAATAAAGAGGGATGTTAAAGACTGAGTGAGAGTAGTTAATTTTTTTATCTGGTTCCTGATACATAATTAAAAAACATGTAGGAGAAAAAGTACTGGAAAAAGGAATCAGTAGACCTGGATTCTAGTCCCAGATGTTGATCGAGTGTCTGCATGTAGGCTCTGCAGATACAGTGGTGAGCAGATGGGCGTGGTGGGAGTTTTCAGAGCTCAGAGTGTAGAGCAGCCCTTTCTCAAACTTCAAGTGCCTAAAAATCACCTGGTGATCTGATTAACATGCAGATTCTGATTTATGTGAGACTCAAGTTCTTGCATTTCTAACTGGCTGGAGAGCTGATGCTGCCCTTGGGGGATTCAAGGGGAGCAGAGGTCAGCAAACTTTTCCTTAAAGAGCAAGTCAGTAAACATTATAGGCTTTATTGTCAGTATGGTCGCTGTGGCAACTACTGAACTCCACCATTGTATAGTGAAGCAGCCATAGACAATATGTAAGCGAATGGATGTGGCTGTGTTCCATTAAAACTTTATTTACAAAACCAAGCAGCCAGCCCTTAGTTTGTTGACCCCTAGTCCCGAAAATACAGAATTACAAGCAGTTGCAATAGACTTTTGTGATAAAGATTTTAATAGGGAATTAAGTCAGCGCAAAGATCTGGTCTAGGGGTTGTCAGGGAAGGCTATCAATCCTAAGAAGTGGCATTTGAGCCTAAAGCTAAAGGATAAGTCGGCAAAAAAAAAAGGAACAGTGAAGGAAGGAAGAGTGTTCATGTGTTCCTGCAGGGGGTAGGATTTGCGAGGGCCCAAAAGTCAGAGAGAACACGCATGGTATGATGGGTATATTCAGTAACCTGGAAGAATTTCAGTGTGCCAGGCAGTGAGGGGCAGACATGCAGAGAGTCTGGAAAGATATTTTAAAAATTTACCCTTAAATTAATGGGAAGCCATCGAAGAGATTTATATAGGTGAGAGATTTGTCAGATTTGTGGTTCAGAAGGATCATTTCAGCAGATGGAGAAATTCCAGAAGTACTTAGAAGATAGATTCCCTAGGACTTGGCATTCATTGGCCTGGGGCATAGGAAAAGGGATAGTCCAGAATGATGCCTTGATTTTTGGCTGAGACAAATGGTGAAATTGTTTACTGAAATAGGGTACATTGGAGAAAGAACTTCTTTGGGAATGGCGAGAGAGGAAAGAAGTTGAATTAATGTGGGACATGTTGAATTTATCATGCCTACAAGACAGCCAGGTGGAATTATCCTGTCAACAGGAGGATGTTTGAATGTGAAGCTTGGCTCTGAGAGATCTGAGTTAGCTGAGTTGGAGGCTGTTAATGTGAAGATGGCTTTTGAAGCCGTGGGATTGATTTGTATCATCCAGAGCAGCATGAGAAGAGAAGCCTGGAACTGAAATCAGAAATCCAAGAGTTTAGGGATAAACAGAGAAAGAAGGCTTTGCAGAGAAGGCTGAGAAGGAGTGCCAAACTGTAGGTGAATAATCAGAGAGTATGGTGTTGTTAGAAACCTAGCGAAGGGAGTATTTCAAGGAGGGATAACTGTTGGCAAAAGGTCAAATAAAATAAGGGCTTTAAAGTTTCATTGTGTTTAGTGATGAGGGACTCATCTATGACCTTGGCTAGAACAATGTCAGTGAAATGGTTGGGTGGAAACCAAATAGCAATGGTTTAGAAGTGAGTAGGAGTTGAAGAAGTGAAACTAATGAATGGGACACTCTTTGGAAAGAATTGCTACATATAACTGGAAAAAGAGAGAGGGTCCTAAATTAGGTGTCCAGCGTTTTTTCAAAGTTGGGAGAGACTTGACCCTGTTTAAAAGTAATGAGAAGGTGCCAATAATGAGGGACAAGGTGAAAATATGGGAGACAGAATAATTGAGAGGGTAAAATCTATGATAAAGTCTTAATCTGAGTATGTTTTTAAACAAGTCTGCCTTCTGCTTGAGGTTTTTATAAGGAACAAACTATAGAAACATAAGGTCTTAGGTTTTAAATAATATAGAATACCTCTTATAGCAGTCAACAATTTCAGTTAGAAGAGCAACAGGATATATTACCAGAACTGCATTTAGTCAATAGACTTCACTGATTTCTACTCAGAATAAATTAATCTGGTATAATAAGTGGGAGAAGACTCATGTAATTATCATTTTTAATAATACAGGTTGTTTTGGGTTTTTTTGGAAAGTTTGGAATAACTTTTCCCTGACATAACTGGGTAGTATTTGACTTGATTTATATTATTTTACTGAGATTACCAATACGTTAATAATGATGGTGAATTCAAAATTCAAAATGGTAATATCTGTGTTTTTATAGGACTTGATTAAGGGAAGAGATTTCTGTTTAATCTTACATTTGCTTATGTGGTTTATGATCATTTTATTCATATCTTCCTCCTTCATCAATGAAGGTAAGAAATAGATAGTATATTGCTAAAGTTGCATTGAAAATTAGTCTGAGTTGATGGGTGGTGCCCACAAATTACGGTAAAAAAGGTGAATAGTCAAATCTTGTTCTGGTGTTGGTATAACATTTAAAGTGGATTTTTTTTCCCTTTTAGGTTTTACACTTGTGATTTGTCCATTGATCTCTCTTATGGAAGACCAATTAATGGTTTTAAAACAATTAGAAATTGCAGCTACCATGTTAAATGCTTCTAGTTCTAAGGTATGCTTCTATGGCTTATTTTTTTTTTTATCTATTTTTTAAAAATTTTTCACTAAAATAGACTTAGCCACAATTGAGTTGCTTATAAAATTATAAACCGATAAGTATTTATGTCAGGAATTGTAAACTGCTGTTCAGGGACCAGTTCCAGCCCACTGCCTAGTTTGTGTGCTTTGTGAGTTAAGATTGGTTTTCAGGGCCAGCCGAGTGGCGTGTTGGTTAAGTGCTTGCTTGGGAAGCCAGCAGCCCCAGTTTGGGTCCCACATATGAGGGCCAGTGACACTGCCCTCAAAAAAATAAATAAATAAATAAATAAATAAATAAATAAATAAATAAAGATTGGTTTTTATATTTTTAAATGGTTAAAAAAAAGGACACCTGAATAATAATAACACATAATAATAAAAAAATAACTTAAAAAAAATCAAAAGAAAAATAATATTTTGTGAAGTGTGAAAATTATGTAAGATTCACATTTCAGTATCCATAAATAAAGTTTTATTGGAACACAGCCATGCTCGTTCATTTACGTGTAGTCTACAACTTTTCAGAGTTAAGTAGTTGTGATAGTCGAGACCATATGGCCCATATGACCTACTATTTACCATCTGGCACTTAACAGCAAATGTTTGCTGACTTGTTTTATATTATCCACTATAGAATAGTAGGCAAGAATTTCTAATTGTGCAGTATAATTAAATGCAAAACAATTAATTATTAACAAGATACTCTACCCTGGTGGAAATTCTTCTGGTTGGGAATGGACTTTTTCCCTCATTTGCAGAATTGAGCATTTCCCAGCTTTTTTTTTTTTTAAAGCATTTTATTGAAATTTTCAAAAGTATAAAAAAGTAGAGAATATTATAAAAACTGCTGTGTATGTATTAACTGCTTTTAACAGTTATCAACACATGGCCAATCTTTCTTCATTTATCCACCCCCAATTTTCCCTACCTCCTCACACTTGTTTTATTTATTTGAAGCAAATCCCAGACATACGATCATTCCAGTTGTAACTTCTTCAGTATGTATCTCTTTTTTAAAAGATAACTATAATGCCATCATCACACCTAAAATGTTTAATATCAATTCTTTAAAGTCATCAAATAAAAGTATTCAGATTTTTCTGTCTCATCAAATCTTACATGTTTTTTTTTTTTTAAATTATGGCCTTGGTAAGATTCATGCATTGTATTGTATTTGGTTGATATATCCATAGGTTTCCCCTTATTTCTTTTTTGTTCCTTGTGCAAATTATTTGTTGGAGAAACCAGGTGTTTTGTTTTGTAGTTTCCTACATTCTGGATTTTCCTGATTGTATCCTTGTAATGTAGCGTAACTTGTTTCTTTTAGTTAGATCTAAAAGTTTGATTGGATTTAGGATTGCCTCCCCCTGCCCCCCTCCCCCTGGGGAGTGTACATCCCATGGCATCACTAGGGAGTTACATGATACCTGTTTTTTGTGTGTGTGTGATGTTAAGCTTGATCAATGTATTCCAGTGATATCTGTCTGCTCTGTAATTATCAATTTCTCTGTCAGCTTTTCCTCTAATACTTTTAACAGCCACTGATGATTATTGCTTGAGCTATTATTAGGGGGCTACTAAATGGTGATACCTAATTCTATCCCTCTTTCATATATTAGCTAGACTTTTTCTATAAAGAAGAACTTTTTCTTTATTAACTCTCTTTACAGATTGAAAATTCTTCCCCTTTCTTTACCAATTTTCAGAAAGTGTTGGTTTCCAGCATTCTCTAGAAGTGGTTAATAAGGTCTTTTTTTTTTTCTTTTTTTATTCAAGTAGCATTATAAACATGAATTTTAAACATATTTGATATATTTTAATTCACAGTTATTCTTTTTTATGTTGAAATAGTCCCATCTTTGGGCAATGAGTGTATTTAAATTGGCTCCTGAGTCTTTTTTTTTTTCTTCACCCCATTAGCTTTTGACTTCTTGCTTTCTTTTATAATTAGATACTGAAGGCTCATTTTGTGTATTTTTTCCAAGACCTGGAACCAGCCATCTCACCAAGAAGTCCTGGCTACTTCAGTTTTTCCCATATGTTTTTGCTTTATTTAAATTCTTGTGTCGTTATAACTGCTCTCATTCAACAGAATGAACCTATGGAGAACTTTGCCTTCTAATGCTGTACTTCCTTAAAGCCAAAAAAAAAAAAGCACAAATATACATATCTCAAGTATTTAGAAAGGTGCAAATAAGTACAAGTTCATACCATATCACTATTGCTTGAAAAGTTAGGGAGAGAAAGGATAAGTCCAGTTTTCTTATTTTCCCTTGTAGTTCATAGGATGAGAATAGAACTTTTTTTTGAACCTTGCTTCTCTACTGCCCATTTCTGAGGATATAGCCTTACATTTGCTCCCCTAAGATTTCTAGGACATTGTAATGTTTAGTATACTTTGGCTATTTCTTAACTAAGTAGGAATATCTCAATGAGTTAAACTGCTTTGCTGGGATGATGAAAGCAGCTTTGACTTTCTCTTTCTATCACATTTACCATTGTTCCTTTTTTTGTATTAAAAAAAATCGGAAAAAGGAAACATCAAATTTAAGTCTTAAGAAAATCAGAAATTGCCTGAAAACACAATGGAGCAAATCATCTAAAAAGGAAGAGTGCTGCATCATGGTGATCACATTTATTGGAAGGGTTGGAGAAAAATAAAAATGCCACTTAAGAATTTGTGACTTTATCTGCAAATCAACTCATTTCAGGAGTGGAAGAATCCTTGGTCATTTCTTAGTATCAAAATTTGTGCAGGTTTTTTTTTTTTTTTTTTTTTTTAATATCTTCTACATTTAAAGAGGCAATCCCACAAAATCTCCTGTTTTCCACACAGGATAAATTCCTTGCTTCAACCAGCTCTCACTGGATGGGCAACTAGTACAACACCTTCTCCTGAGACAAAGGACACTGGAATATTCCATTTTGTTGATTTATATGAGGTCGAACAATTAAGTTCATGAACTTGTTGCAACAATGTTGCTAACCTTTTCTTGATATCAGAGGGATTATTCATTATAAATTTGTACCAACTGGACAAACAGTAAACCAAGTTTACTATTTGAAAGTGCTGAAAAGTCTATGAAAAGGTTAGATGAAAATGACCTGAACTTTTTGCCAACAATTCATGGCTCTTGTATCACAACAATGCACCAACTCACACAGCACTGTCTGTGAGTGAGTTTTTAGCCAGTAAACAATGTATTGGAACACCCTCCCTACTTACCTGATCTGGCCCCCAATGACTTCTTTATTTACCCAAAGATAAAGGAAATATTGAAAGGAAGACATTTTGATGACAGTGAGGACATTAGGGGTAATATTATGACAGCTCTGATGGCCATTCCAGAAAGAGTTCCAAAATTGCTTTGAAGGGTGGACTAGGCGCTGGTGTCGGTACATAGCTTCCCAAGAGGTGACGGTGACTGTAGTGATATTCAGCAATGAGGTATGGAGCGCTTTTTCTAGGAAGAACTCAGAAACTTAATTGTCTGACCTCATATACCTCTTCATATGTTTCTTCATCAATATCTAAGTAGTCACAGTTTCTTCCACATCTCCTAGTATCATATTTAATTGTTGATCATAAGCATGTAATCTACCTCAAAGCTCTCATTTCTACATAAAATGAGCCAGGGTCTCTTCTATAGGGTTGGTAGTTTATTGCTGGTCCACATCGTCTGACATGTTTCAAACTCTCACACCATTGTTTATGCTTTTTTTGTCCTAATTAGGTGAGAAGGAAAAATATGACACTTACTGTGAGAAATATTGTATAAAATAGTAACAGAGCATTAAAAACCTAATAGCTATTAGCTCTTAAGATTTACTTTTGTTATATATAAAACATAAATATTTCATATTATAAAATCTTCAATAACTAAAATACCTTATAAAACCTAAATGAAGAGATTATGAGTAGATTTGATAGCATCATTAAAGTAGCTAATCAAAACTGAATTGTCACAGACATATGTAATGATTACAAATATAATGTTAATATTAATAAAACACTCTTTTATTACCATGCCTATTGAGTTTAGGTCACACTTTGGCATTTATTGCAAACAGTTTAGAATTGTGCCTTCATAGAATAAATGCTTATTGTTATGTCTTGACATTCATTTCTTGTTCTCTATTTGTCAAATGAAATTATTCTTTTATTAGCAGTTTGGGTGTAGGTCAATAATTAAAATCCTATACATAGCTGCTATGCAGTTTAGTCCTGGGACTGGTTTCAGTTTTAATGAACTAAACACTTGCTGTCACAATAGTCCAAGGCTATTGCTTTTGAGTAATGACCCTGTTCGTGTACCACTAACTACTCCAGCCTGCTGTCATTATGTCTGTTTTTCTTTTTAATAGAGTCACGTGAAATGGGTTCATGATGAAATGGTAAATAAAAACTCCAAACTGAAACTAATTTATGTGACTCCAGAGAAAATCGCAAAAAGCAAAATGTTTATGTCAAGACTAGAGAAAGCATACCAGGCAAGGAGACTTACCCGAATCGCCGTGGATGAAGTTCACTGCTGCAGCCACTGGGGTCATGATTTCAGACCTGGTATGTATGTCGTCTCCAGAAAACTTGATGCTAGGGGCGATTTCCTTACTCAGCTTTACATGATGAGGAGATCCCCATTTCCATTACAGTTATTCTGTCAGGTAGCTATTACTCATTTTTGTCATTTTAATATAAGGGGAGCCCAGAGGCAGAATCTTTAATCTCTTTACTCACTCCACATAGTGTTTAATTGCCTTTATCCATTGAAACGTATGTTTATTAGCAAATATTATGCTCTCCACTTTTAGCCTTAAGATTTACTGACCTCAGTTCTCTCGTACACGTGTTGAGGAATTTGTATCTCCTTCCAAGTTGTCTTTAGTCCTCATTCTGAGTGTCATTAGCATCCACTTCCAGACCTGTGCCCAACTAAGTCCTCAGTGGTAAAGGTCTACGGGACATTTTATTCTCTTCTTTACTCTTCCCACCTAATCCTACAGTCATGGCCTGAAGCCGATTACTCAGACTTGTTCTATGCAACAACAAAAAAAATCTTAAGTCCCATTTTATGATTTCAACCTGTTTTTCAAATGAACCTGCCTTCACACTCATGTGGACCCCCTGGGTTCCTCCTTAAACCCTCATCGTAGGTGTCCATAGCTCCAGTTTGTACATGACAGTCACTCTTTTTCCCTTCTAGACCCTGTGGTGTTGCCACTTCTGTTATATTTCTCCTGGATTACCAGCCTGCTTCCGGCAGGCTGGTCCATCCAGGCTTCTGCTTTCTTCATTCCTGCTATTTGCCTGCTAAGCATTGTCGGAAATGAGTTACATGACTGCCTTAGTATCCACCTCAGTTCAGCTCTCATCATGCCCAGTTGTCCTTCTACTTGTCCCTCTTTCATCTCCTGTGTACATTTCTCCCAACAAACTTATGTCTCTTCTTTCATGTCTGATTTTATGTATTTGGGTTATTTGGTTTTTTTGTTTTGTTTTTTTCTGGTGAGTCTGGCTTAAAAGTTTTTGTATTTTGTCTATCTTTTCAAAAACCCAGCTGTTAGTTTCATTGATCTTTTATATTGTTATTAGTCTCTTTCATTTATTTCAACTATAATCTTTGTTATTTCCTTCCTTCTACAAATTTGGGCCTACTTTGTTTTTCCTTTTCTAGTTCCTTGAGGTATAAAGTTAGAGGTATAAAATTATGTATTTGACACCTTCATTTTTTTTTTTTTTTTTTTTTGAGGGCAGTGTCGCTGGCCCTCACATGTGGGACCCGAACCAGGGCCGCTGGCTTCCTAAGCCAGCGCTTAACCACCGCACCACTGGGCCAGCCCAACATCTTCATTCTTTCTTTTTTTGTTTTAGCTGAGCCATCCTGCCACCTGTTGGCAGCTCAACGGCAACTCAGCTCAGGCTGGCATCGAACCGCTGTTGCTCAGAGCTCAGCTCACACTCTTGAGCAAGCTCTTAACCAACTGAGCCACTTGGCCGGCCCCCTGACATCTTCATTCTTAATGTAGGTGTTTGTTGCTGTGAACTTCCCCTTCACAACTGCTTTTGTGAATTCCTGTAAGTTTTGGTATGCCGTATTTCTATTTTCATTTGTCTCAAGACATTTAATTTTTTTTTCTTTTTTTTCATGTGCATCTAATTTAGTCTGACTACAGCTAAATCCTTTGCCCCACTTCCCCCCCACCACACACACACACAAAAACCCTGCTTTTTTTCTTTTATGTCTGCAACTAGGAATCACTATTTGCCCTGTTGCTCTGCTATTGGGTTGTCAGAAAACTCATGATGCATTTTTTCTGTTTCTCATTGCAAAAGTCCATCATGACTTTTCTGACAACCCAATAGATGCCCTGACCAAGAACTTTTGGTTTGCTTCTAAATTTTTCCCTATCCTAGAAAATCATTCAAACACTCACACATTTGCTGAAGCCAGTGTTAGCAGTTACTTCTCAGTCAGGTCCAGTCCGCAGACAGAAACCATACCAGTTATTTGAACACAGAGAATTTGATACAAAGAAATAACTAGGTAAAATTTGGTTATAAATAGCTAACTGAAAAAATGAAAAGCCCTGTGGTATCATCGAGGTAAAAACTGAAGAAGCAACTACCATTGCTAGGGCTGGGGGAACAGGAAGAAAAGTTTGGAACTAACAAGGTTTGGAAACCTAGAAGTGGGGCCTCGTGGCACTGAAACTAAGCCCCTGGTGCTGGTGTCTCTCAGTGGGGGCAGCGGTGGGTGGGCCCATGATGAAGCTGGTGCTCCAGAGGTTGGGACAAGTGGCACCTGTATCCAGCTGCTGCTAAGGAGAGATGGCTGCTGCAGGGAGGAAAAAGCCTTGCTGGGGTGACATTGTCGAGAGCACAGGCAAGCCCCCAGTTAGTAAACAGGAAGGAACAACACCCTCCTTCGTCCCCACCCTTGTATTCAGCCCATCTGGGACCAGCTGGCAGAGGAGAAAAGTAATGTGCACATGCCCACCCCAGCACCACAAAGCGGATTTTGGACAGGTGGAGTTGGAGCTGGGAATGAATAACTGGTTAGAGGATACATCACCCTTGATTTAGCCTGTCTCTGCAGATCCAAGTCCTGTCAGCTCCACCTCTAAATTGAGTCCCACGGTTGTCCACTTCTCTTTGTATTGCTGTCCCTTAAGTCCAGCAGGCTTCTTTCCACTGCTCCACAGTAGCTCCCCAGCTAGTCTCTTACTCCCCGCTGGCCCTTTTACAGCTTATTCTTCACCCACCCACCAAAGTGACCTCTTCTACATAGAAATCAAACCATGTTACTCCCCTCCCTAAACTACAGGTTTTCTTTGTATTTCCAATAAAAATCCATATTCTTAACTGGAGCCTGTAAGGCCATATGTGATATGTCCCCATTTGTCTCTGATTTCCTCTTCTTCCTTCCTCATTCTAACTACACTGGGTTTATCATTATGCACACTTATCTCTCTCTGATAATAAGATGCGGTTTATTCACTGCATTGCCCAGTTTCTTTGCTTGAATTCTAGTTCCATCTGCATAGCATCTTTGTCTTGTTCACCATTTTATCTCCAGTGCCTAGAGACATGCTTGGCACATAATAGAAGGTATTTTTGCATCTGTTGAGGAATGGATGAATCTTGGACTGTTTCCTCCCCTGTCACCCTAACTCCCCCAGTATCCTAATAGTCACTAAGACCTATGGGCCTAGTTCATATGTTTCTATTCATTCTTTTGTTTCTGATCCTGTGTCATGCCTTATTTCATACTCTACTACTTGTTTTCTTGTCTAACTGGTTTCCCTTTCTTCGGTCTTTTGCCTATTCCAACTGATCCTCTGCACTGCCACCAAAAGATGATTTCTGAGATCTAACTCCATTTATGTCCCTTGTATGCTTTTAAAATTGCACGACTCCTCATTTCCAATAGGATAAGCTTCTTAGCATCAACTAAGTCTTAAGCCTTCCTTTCTCTCTATACCCTTCTGTGTGTCAGTCAGGGTTCCGGCAGGGAAGCAGAGCCTAACTATTGATGTTAGGAGGTAAGGGATTTATGTTAGGAAGTAGACCCAACACAATCGTGGGAGGAGCTGGGGAAGTGAAGGTCTGAAGTGGGAGTGGAGGATCAGGGAGAAGTCCCTGACGAGTCCTGAAGCACTGGCGTGGGAAGAGCAGCCGGCGCTTGTAGGGGAACCTGCAGCTGGCACAGCCAGTGCCGAAGGGGGCTGCAAAGGGGGCCTCTGTGGATGAACAAGGACTGTGGTTGTGAAGAAGAGCTGATGGAGGAGTGGAGAAGAGCTAGGGCCAGCTAGATGTGGCTGGGCACCTCTGCATCTATCTATCCATCAGCCTCTGCCTGGAGAAGCCTCAGACAGGATAGCAGCTGGTTCACTTCTGTCTCCCTTTCCATTCCTTGTTCAATTTCCTCACTGGGGCCAGATCTAACTCGGAGTCTTACAGGGAATACAGTTCCCTGCTTACAGAGTTGACAGTAGATTCATCCAGCACTTTTCTCTGTGGTTTAGCCCCACAGAACTGCTTGCTGTTATCTGACCCTGCCGAGTAATTTCATGCCAGCATGTCTGCCATGTATATACTGTTTCCTCTGCCTGCCATTTTCTTCCCTTCCTAGTGAACTTCTGCTCATTCTTCAAGATCCAGCTCAAGTGTTGGCTCCTTGCAAACCTCAAAACTTCCCAAGCAGTCACTGTCTTCTCTAGTTTGCTAGGAGCCCTCTGCCTGAACATTTAGCAATTTCTACCATATTTCCTTTTCACTTTTCTCCAAATAATTTAAGTACTTAAGGACAACTTATCTAGTGATTTAGATGTGTATGACAAGGGTGACCTCAGAATGGTCCCCCTGAAGTAGGTTAACATAAAAAGCAGTGCCCTCACCCACTTTTTTCTGGTCTGCCACTTGCCGCTCTTGGATGCTCCTGGTAGTAGAAGGGTTCTGGTTGATGGTCTCTTTCATGTCTTGTCATCTGTAATAGAGTCAAACACTATGGCTTCTCCCTCTTGAATTCTCTGTGCAGCAGGTGTAGACCAGTGCATAGCTGCCTGGAAATGTGCAGGTATTCTCTCTCTTCAACACAGAGTCCCACTTGTGGCCAAGAGCAGTGTTTTTGAAGAACCAGTGAAAAGTATAACAAAGCCTGCCTATTCAGAAAGGCCACAGTGCAGATTTACTGAGGTAGAGAAGTGTGGAAATCAATTACACAGCAATCGATTATCTGCATCATGTTAAAGGCTTAATTTACTCTCTTCCTTAAAGGATGGAAAGAGAGCCACTTTGTATTTTCTTTTTTTCAGATTATAAGGCACTGGGTATCTTAAAGCGGCAGTTCCCTAACACAGCACTAATTGGGCTGACTGCAACCGCAACAAATGACGTTTTGAAGGATGTTCAGGAAATATTGTGTATTGAAAAGTGTTTTACTTTTACAGCTTCTTTTAATCGGCCAAATCTTTATTATGAGGTATGTAACTTTTATATCAGCTTACAGCTTTTGTGAAGGATTATGGCAGAGAGGTTACCTTTTCATTATATTCATTTATATGAGTAACAGTTAACTATGTTTAAGTTTTTAAAATCGAGGTAATTATAAGCAGATTCATTAATGAATGCTTTCTTCTTTTCTCTCTTGTGCTTTTATCTCTTCTACAGTAGGTTAAGTGAAGACACTGCCTTGTTAAATTTATGTACATTTTTGTAAGGATGGAGAGAGAGCACAGATTGATACCAAGGACCCTAATTACATCCCTTCTGAAATTAATTAGGAAATAATACAAAATTATTGTGTCATTAAAGATTTGCTAATACTACCTGTTTAGATTATATTTGATATATAACCTTGAAAGTTAAATAACTCACCAGCTGTTTGTTCTTTCTAATCCTTTTAAGAATGGACTTAATATTTTTCTGAGTTTTTGTTAAATAGTTATTTATGCCATGGTTTATGGTTTTATAAAAGTAGTATCAGACAATAAAGTCTGAAGCTTTACAAGTTATTCACTGCTTCTGTGCCTCATCTCTGGTAAATTAAAAAATAAGGATGAAGAAGAGGCTGGGAGGTGGCAGGGGAGAGGCGGATAAGGTGAATCAGATGATGGAGTGCAAGTATAAGAGAAAGAAACACTATGCTCATGAAAGAATGGTGCCTTGAAAGTTGTAAGTAAATGATTACTTGGATGGTACTCATTAATATACTTTTTAATAAGTTAGCTTTTTTTTAGGTTCGGCAGAAGCCCTCAAATGCTGAAGATTTTATTGAGGATATTGTAAAGCTCATTAATGGGAGATACAAAGGGCAATCAGGTAATAAAATAAACCAACTTTGAAGACTGAGAGGGAACTTTCAAAAAATTACTAATACTACACTGATATAATATACTGATAAATGATTAGCACCAAAAAATATTAATGCATGGCAGAAGATACTTGAACATTTTATGGTAAAATTAATTTGCTCGGTGATCTTACAAACTGGGTGTGGCATTTGCTAATGATTGTACGAGTCATAAAATTGATTTATTTTTGCTTATTTGTACTTAATTGCTTTAAAGAATGGACCTAATGACATAATGTTCATTTTAAACAGCACATTTTAGTAAGTATCCACTGTTTTATAAGATAAAAGGTAAACACTGATGTTCTAAAGGGATATAAAATATAGTCCCTTATAGTAGAGGACACATTAAGGAAACAAATAGTGCACATTGAATGAGTTAAGTATAGGTGGAGTTGAGAGTATGTATACATGCGTTCAAGCACTAATGAATAAGCAAGTGTTTCTGAAACAAAAAGTTTGTGTAAAAGTAGCATTTCAAAACTGTCCTATGGATTTTCGGGAGATATTAATGGGTGCCCCAGGCAGAAGGAATTCCAGGGTCAAATAACTTTGCGAAAGGCTGCTGCTAATTATTCCTCCTGAAGATTTAGCACATTAGAAGTTCGGACCAGCTCTGCAAATAAATAAACTTGTTTAATTTTGTTCAGTGTGCAGTTCCCCAAACTCATCTGCATGTGAAACTTTTTTCCCAGCACAACTGCTAACATTTTATGGAGAAACCAGTGTGAGCAGTACTGACGTAGTGGGAGATAAAATTGGAGAGAAAGAGAGGTAATGGGAGCCAACACTGGTGGCTCAGCTCATTTATGCTTTAGAGCCAGCTGGTGACCAAATCTTGAATTATATCAAAAAGTTAATGTGTTCAGGGCTTGGAATTTTTCATAAATCCTTTTCCCCCCATGCATTGTATTAATCAGTATTTGAATGTGTGTGTTAAAAATTCTCTTCTGGAATGCATTGTGTATATCTAACAATTGGACCTATTTTCCTACAGGAATCATATATTGCTTTTCTCAGAAGGACTCTGAGCAAGTGACAGTCAGCTTACAGAAACGGGGAATTCATGCAGGTGTATACCATGCCAATATGGAAGCAGAAGATAAGACTAAGGTTCATGAAGGATGGTCAACCAATAAAATTCAGGTTAAGTATACATCTTCAATTGTGGCCTTATTCACCTTTAAGAATATTTGAGCTTGACTTAATTAACATATAAAGTGTTAAAACATTTTAGGTAGTCGTGGCAACGGTTGCCTTTGGTATGGGAATTGATAAGTCAGATGTGAGATTTGTGATTCATCATTCAATGAGTAAATCGATGGAAAATTATTACCAAGAGAGTGGACGTGCAGGTGTGTATAACTCAAATCCAGAAGTCATTTTTTCAGAAGCTTTTCCAGAAAGCAAACTATAAATGCTGTTCAATAATTCTGTATTTTTAATCTGTTAGCTACTATTTTAGAATAAACCATTAAGTCTTCACACTTTTATACTTATTTGTCTATGGAGAAATTACACTTATGTTCTATTAGAATGTTATGAATTATTTCTTCTTATGTTTACTCAGATAATTTGACATCCATCTTTGCCTCTTGAATTTTTACATGGCGGTCTCCAATCTGTAACTAAAATAACTGGATTACTTATGGACCCATTTTTTAACTAATAAGGCTCATTGCTGATAAGTCTTTCTAGTCGTGTTTTTTAAAAAAATTGAGGGCAGCTGTTACAAACTAATTTTCACATTTCTCTCTGAAATTTCTAGATTTTGTAATATATTTAGACAATGAAGTATTGCCAGCTAATTTTACATATATTATTTTTGCTTATTGTGAATTTTTAAAGTAATTATGCAGTCTCAAGACCTTTCATACTACAGGTCGAGATGACATGAAAGCGGACTGTATATTGTATTATGGCTTTGGAGATATATTCAGAATAAGTTCAATGGTGGTAATGGAAAATGTGGGACAACGGAAGCTTTATGAGATGGTGTCCTACTGTCAAGACATAAACAAGTAAGCCACATACCTTTTCATAACCTTTGTCGATTAAAGACACACAATTTGAAAGTCTATGATGTTATTTGAGTACTTAGCAAAGTCAGTAAATACACTGATAGAACATCAAGTGCAAACAAGTAAAAGCAGCTAGCTGTCTGAAGGGTGGAAACCAGTACATGAATCTGGAGGACCTGCCTCAATCCAAGAAAAGGTATTTTCTCTCTGTCTCTCTCAGATGTTTTGAGAGTCGAGCTTAGTAACACATACCATCCTACCAGCTGATGGGCTGATGAAATAAGAGCAGGATCAAGTTTCTCCTTAAGAAATAAATGTGAATCTATGTAGGGTGGCTCTAGGTAGAGCATATAGCTCCCTGATGGCTTCTTGGTCTTAGTCATCTTGTCCTCTTACTGCCCTTCACATAAAAAGGACTCAGAAATTTTGAAATGATAAGCAGTGACTGGACAGTGACAGAAAATGCTCTTTGCTATAGTTGTTTCAATAATCTAGTTAAAGAAATGAAAAAATGAAATTTTTCTTTGATGTCCAGTAGATCCCCATGAAGCATATATTGGGGTTTAGACTCAAATTGATACTGTGGAATACAAGAAAACTTTTTTGCTACCAGGAAGATTTTCTTAATAGTTGTAAAATATTGAATCTCAAAATGAATCTCGGACAATTTCTTAAAAGCTGTATTTATCAAGTACCTATGGAAAAAATTGTATGTGGTGGGCAGACTAAAGGTCCCCAAAAATGTCCACATCCAAATTGCTGGAACCTGAGTAGATTACCTTACGTGGCAAAAGGGAATTAAGGCTATAAATGGAATTAAGGTTGCTAATCAGCAGACCTTAAACTAGGGCGATTATCTTAGATCACTTGGGTGGGCCCAGTATAATCATGAGTGTCCTTAAATGTGGAAGGAGGCAGAAGAGGGGGAGAGTGATATGATGTGAAGATTCAACCCACTGTTCTTGCTTTAAGGTGGAGGAGAGGGGGCCAGGAGCCAAGGAACACAGGCAGTCTCTAGAAACTGGAGAAAATAAGGAAACAGATTCTCTCCTGTAGAGCCTCCAGAAGAAATATAGCTCTGCTGACATCTTCATTTTAACTCAGTGAGACCCATGTCAGACCTCTAGCCTATGGAATGTGACATAATAAATTTGTGTTGTTTTAAGCCACTAAGTTCGTGGTAATGATATGGCAGCAACAGGAAACTAATACAATATATAATCCTATATTTTGAAATAGGGATTCTTAAAACTTTATTAGATTACTTAATAATTTGATTCTCTAAATGTGTTTGCAGATGTCGCCGTGTATTGATAGCTCACCATTTTGATGAAGTATGGAACTCAGACGCCTGTAACAAAATGTGTGACAACTGCTGTAAAGACATTTGTGAGTTCATTGATTTTTAAACTTTTATAGGCTCATAGATATGAATAGGACTACACGAGGGCAGTATTAGACCCCAAACTGGATTTGCAAGATTATACAAGGTGTGAATAGTTTTCCAGATTCAAAAGTAACAACAGCTTTGAAACAGGCAAATAAAAGGAAAAGCCATATGTGTATGCATGTATTATATTGCTATACTGAGGGCATGTGAAATTTTTAAGAAATGAAGCATAATTTTAAATTCCTCTGAATAAAAATGCTACTTATATAAGAAAAGGCTAACCTCATCCTAATCTCCAGTAATTTACAGTAACTGATTGGGGAGAGAAATTTTAGTACAAAATAGAGATTATAGTGAATCATTTTTGATCCAGATATTGGCTACTCGTAAGACACTAATTTACCGTGTAAAACCGTGTAAACTGTGCACTATTTTAGCTTTTCTTTCATCCTTTGGTTTTCAAGAGCTGGACTAACCAGTTCCTCACTGAATTCTGATGCTTTGGTGGATGAAGGTCACCACAATTTTAACTTTACAGCTAGAGAAAACTTACTTGTTTGTGAGTTTATTAGACTGTTATACTGACCAAATTAACAAGAGTCTGATATATAAATTAGGAGGCTAGTGTAGTTAATAACTGGGAGTATCTGTCTAGGACATTCTTGTGTCCAAATCAAAGTAGCTGTGAAACCGGTCTAAGTTTTCAGACTATGGCTTAATGAGCACACAGCAGGTAAATATGCAGAAGAGACTGACTCTCCTATAAACACTTTAGTATCTGCCATCATGTCTGGCAGACACTCTGGTTCCTGGAGCACACCCAAAGCCTGTCTGATGAACAGGTCATTTTCTTACATCACCGTAAATCCCACAATGTCTTAGAGCCTATGTATGACTTGGTTAGTGCAGGAGACTTGGGGAATGGCCTCATTTTAATGCGGAACACATTAACAAATCAATTTGATGACTTGTTTTTAAACCTGTTTCGCCTCTTAGGATAGCCCATCTTTGCCCTAATTTCTAAATCCCAGTGGCCTGTAACCATGTCTCTTTCATTATAGCATTTGAAAGAAAGGATGTAACAGCCTACTGCAGAGATCTCATCAAAATCCTGCAGCAGGCAGAGGAAATGAATGAAAAGCTCACGCCACTGAAACTGATGGATTCCTGGATGGGAAAGGGTGCAGCAAAACTCAGAGTAGCAGGCGTTGCTCCTCCCACACTTCCTCGTGAAGACCTGGAGAAAATTATTGCGCACTTTCTTCTACAGCAGTATCTTAAGTATCTACAAACCCATTCCTTGTCCTTTATATTGTCTTCATGACTTTATTGTAAATAGCACTCTATACTTTTATTTTTTATTCAGGGAATAAGTATATACAGAGGGTGCCAAAAAAATATATACACATTATAAGAAAGGAAAAAAGAACTATTGAAATTGTAATACTCTATACCAATAAGAAAAGATGAATACAAGTCACATTTAACTTCTTCAATTACAAGAGGTGCTCAAAGTGGTTACCATCAGCGTAATTTTAATAGCTTTTTCTTTCTTAAAATGTGTATACATCTTTTTTGGCACCCTCTGTATTTTCCCAAAGAGATTACTTTGAAGAAAAACCTTAATTTGGATATATAACAATAACAATTGTAGAATACTTTATATGTTATAATTTTCACATATATTACCTCATTTAAACTCAGGAACTTTGCAAGATGAATAGACATTCTCATTAATTTTAGAACTAAGGAAACTAAGACTTTACAGGCATTAGTTATATCTCAGTAGATCCATAAATAGGAGATACGTTAAACTTAATAAAATGGTAGAATGTCCCAAACCAGTATTACCAAAAAAATGGTTTATTCAATTGCAGGAATCAAAAATTGGACAAGTAAAAATGGATAGAATATTTTCCTCCAGTCATGATTTGATTGTCTCATTTTTATAAGTGCAGAACAAATGGTTTTGCAGTTGTTTCATGTAAACTTTGAACACTATACAAAATTTACCTAATAAACTACAACTTTAATTGATCACTATTTCAAAAAAAGTACAAAACTAAAATACTTTCTATAAAGATAAATTGCACTGTTATAGTGTAAGTTTATTTCATATCAGTGTAGGACTTAAAATTATTGCACTTCTGGATATTTTTATAAATTTCTTATTGTCTTCTGTAACTCAGAACCTTTCTGATTGTTGGCCTTTATCTTCTGCAGAGAAGACTACAGTTTTACAGCTTTTGCTACCATTTCATATTTGAAAATAGGACCTAAAGCAAATCTGCTGAACAATGAGGCACACGTTATTACCATGAAAGTAAAGAAGTCCTTGCAGAGCTGTTTCAGGGTAAATGACTGGCTATTAATTTTCCATTATTTTAAAAATATGTTAAAGCCTGCAGGATGCTTTTAAGTAATACTCTCCTAAGCCCAGTTAAACATAAGAGGTAAGTCAGTGTTGTTCTTAGAATCTGGGTATGGAAGAAAAAAAGGTACCTTTGTTTTCTGTGCAGACATTAAGTGGAAGAATTTAGACTAGCCTTTTAACATAGATGAGGGGTTTCCAACCTTTTGGAAGGTGAATACTCCATTTTAATGTCTGATTTTGTGATGCACCCTGCCCTCATGATACTGGTCATGATCAATGTTGGCTGAGAAGTCTGCTGCTGAAAACCAGTTATAAATACTATTGAGCCTACAAAAGCATGCCATGCAGTTGTGTCTAAGCACACTTCAGGTGTCCTTCAGGGTTTATCTGATGATGTCAAAGCCCCTTTTATTCAAGATGGGGCACATTCATATTTGAGTAGAAATTTGAAGATAAAAACGAGACCACTGGACACTTAAAGAGCTAATTGAAATAGAAGAACTAGTGAGATTTTTAATCTCATGAGAAAAACAGAATAGCCCAATTTTAACAGTGTTTGCTTTGTTATTGTTTTGTAGATTGAATCATCTGAAACTTGTCATTCTAAAGCAGCTGATAAAAAGAGGGAAGAAAAAAGTTCAGGTAACTTCCAGAAGAAGTCTGCAAACATGCCTCAGCAATCTGATCCTAAGAGTACAGGGGCTAAGAAAAGAAAAATTGATAATGCATGAGATGAGTGTTTCTAAATTTTCTAAGAAACGTATGCATGTATGCACCATTATTTTTGTAGTTAATCAAAGTTTAGATTTTAAGGAAATTTCATTAATATTTTACACATGTGGAATTATCTTTTAAGAACTTCTTTCTAAAGTGTTGAAGACTTGAGAAGTTGAGACCTGAAAATTTAAGAGCATTAATTGTATAAATTTAAAGTGGGGTAAAATTTTTTTAAATGTAAAACCCTTTAAATGTAAAATACTTAATAACTTCACATAGCTATCTTAAGCTCTTTATGCCTTGATATATATACCTAGTTGTATTTTTTTTTTCTTTTGACATGACTATCTTTTGACAACAGTATTATTTTACTGAAAATTTTACACTGGCTCATCACACAAAGTGAATGATTTCTGGTTATAATAACATGTGGAATGCAAACGAAAAAGGAATATCAATACAAATATTAGCAAGTAAAACGGCTACATCTCTATATAAGTAAAATAAAACTATAAGCTTGAAACCATAGCCCTATTTTGATATTTCACAATCAAAGAATGGCTTTGGTCTACTAACCAGACCCAGCCGTTGCCTACGTAGATAACAGTCTTGCTAAACTTGTTCCAAAACGAAATCACAAATGAACGTGTCTAAATTTAAAACATAGAAATGAATAACTTGAAAATTCTTATCTAATTAGTGGTCAGTTTTGTGTTACAAAAAATATTATCTGTAAATGAATTATTTATACTGTTTTTTATCTTCAGAATTTTATTTTTAAATACTTTTCCACAAAAATCAGTATCACGTCTGTATTTTTTAATTTTCAGTGTGGTCATCATAACATCAGTGTAGTCATTTACTTCATTCACTTGAATTTTGTCTTGTTTGAAACTTATGTGGTTCTTGAAATGCCCTTTTTAGTCAAAATAATCTTCTATGTCAATGTTTGGATCTAGAAGAGCTTCTCCATATGAGGAAAGATTCATCTGGTTTAATATTAAGTTTTCAAACGTTTCTTCTAAATCGGTTTCACCAATTAAGACAGCTCCCATCATTCGCCCATTTTGCATGACGACTTTGATATATTCTTGTCCTTTGGTACATCTCAGCATTAATTCATGATCTGAACCCAAGCCCTGTGCATTGTATTTTCCAAGCAATACGACCTATATACATGTAGGGATAAAAGTTATTTTAGTGAGTACCAAAAAGGAAAGGTAATATGTAGTTATTTTGTGTTTTGCTAGAGTGGCCAGCAGAAACATCTTCACAGCTAAAAGTGTCACTGGGGAGAGTTCTAAAAAAAACCAACATTTGAATGGCATGCATTTATTCTACAGACGATAACACCATACAATCTATATGCACATTAAAATTATCCAATGAACATACACATGTGTAAGACATGGACTACATTAGCCTGGAGTCATGATTTAAAGATTTAATAATGAACTGTGTTAGATCTTTCATGGGCAAATTACTTAATATCCCTGAACCTTGTGTATGTGTGTTTCTCCTTATTAATAAATTAGGAAGAAAAAATGTGCCTCAGCATAATGTAAAGAGGATTATTAAGCAAGGTAATATGTATGGGAAAGCACTTGCTTCATTCTTGAGTATGACAGCTATTAGTTTCCCTCACAAAGAAGTAATAACAAATCTCAAATAAAAATTAGAAATGCACCAACAGGGAACAGATCTGGAAAAGATTTTTCCTCCCTAAACTGTAAAACATTATAGTGGGAAGGCAGGTAATGATTATTAGATGATTAGAAATTAAGATCAGTAACTGATCTTAATTCAGTAACACCAGGTACTGACTTTCAAAAAATTTCACAATATGTCATTTGTTTGTAAAACGATTAAAACCATATAAAATTTTATTCAAGTAAGAAAATTAGATGATCATAATTAGTTATAAGACAAACAAGCAGAAAAGGGCATTAAATTGTTTATCTATCTTACCTTATAGTTAAAAAATTTTGTTACATGAGCAAAAAGTTCGAAGCTGAAATCCATGTCGATAGAGTCTCCTACACTGGCAGCAGCCATGCATTTCGCTGCGTACCATCCCATCTGTCTCGCCTGGGTCCATAGCCTCATCTGAAATAAATATGTGACGCAATAATAAAATTTTTCATTATCATTAGTTGAAAAACATTACCACCTTAACCTTGTGAAATTTCTTAAAGGGTTTCAATGTTTGACAGTCCTTAAGATTGGTCAGATCAGGCTGGCCACAGAAGCAGTCACCAATCCACACTAAACAAACTGACTTTGGTATTTGATACTTCTGTCTAAATTACTTCTTCTAAACTTAAAAGATGACACCGACTTATATGTTTCAATAAAATTTCTAGTAACAATTGCTAAAACAGTGCAGGTTACACCGGGTAAGAATATTTTAATTAGCCAGTCCCCTCTTCAGAGTAGTAAGTTTCTCACCAGCATTAATAGAGATGCCAAATTAATACTGAAAAATGTGTTCTTTTTCCTAATCCTCATTTTTTGGTGCTAGATAGTTAAGGCCTACTATGCAATTTAACCTTAATGGTCAGACAGACAGATTATATCACTTGTTGCTCAGCCCAGCCCATGACATATTAGATTTCAGCAATTGATTCTGGGAAGTCAAGTTAAAATTCTCTTTAACAGTATTCATTTCTCCTCCTGTATTGTACTGTATTGTATTTCTACAAAGTTTTGCGTTTTCTTGGTATAACAGAACACTGGCCTTGGAAGGCAGTAGATTTGTGTATCAACTCTTCTATATGTTTATTTAACTTTTCTGAGCCTCAGTTTCTTCATTTGAATGGTAAACATACACCACCTCTTTCATGGCTATAATCAGCAATTAGTTTCCTTGTACTCCTAATATTTGTATAACTAATGCTGTCTTTTGCAAAAATAATACCACAATCGTGGATATAAGCTTCAAGCATTTCTGATAGAAGTGATAGATTATTTTTTAAAATTCAGTCTCCCTGTAAACAAATGAGGTTTGATGAAGCCGGAGGCAAGGTCTATGGTAAGGGAGCAGAGTAAACTGAACACAGTAAAACTAGAGAATGGCTAAAGGAAGTGGCCATACTATACACTGCTGGACTATTTCCTAATGTAGTCCAGGCTCATAGTCCCTTAAGTTTGCACCTGGGACTATGTAAAACAAATTATTAGTGTACTGATTGCTTCTGCAAATTAAGAGATGGAGTCTATTAGATTTACTCAAAACAAGAGACACCTGTTTATTTTGGGGTATTTCTTTCCTACATCAGAGTATGATGCACATTAAGGATATCCTAGAGGGTTTAAAATGTTTAAAATAATCCTGAGAGTTTGTGGCAGATATGCCACAAAAATGACATTAGGGGGATTGTAGACAAAACTGAAAACAATCTAGTTTGAAGCATTTTAGAATGAAGCTGAAAGCACTCTCATTATTGCTCTGCTGTACATAAAAAAACACAAAATAATGAAGCTGTCTCTTAGAATGGACCCAGTCCTTCCACTATCATACTCCATAGTTCATTGGAATGAATAGTATCCCTGCCTATGGAGCTGGTCTTTCCCCAGATAAGTGTTGACAGGTTCTTTTATCTCTAACATCTACCTATGTCTCTACTCTTCCTAAGACAGCCTCACATATGACCATGGTCTGAGCACCTTCCTCTAGTATTTTTGCCACTATGAGGAAGAAGGCAACACTGAGGCAGGAGGAAGTCTAGATCCAATTGGAAGCACCTGTTAGGCTGAGGAAGGCTGTTCACTAAAGGAACATTTTTTTTTCAGTAGTAATTCCCACAGGAACAGAATGTTTTATCTTACGGCTTATAATCTCAGTAACTATTGTTTTTTAATCTAAAGCTGTGCTGTACAATATAATATGGTGGTCAGTAGCCACAAGTAACTATTTAAATTAAATTGATTAAAAGTAATTAAAATTTAGTTCCTCAGCCACATCAGCACATTTCAGGTGCTCAGTGGACACATGTGGCTAGTTGGCTACCTGACTGTCCTTAGCTAGTGCTGAAGTATAGAATATTTCTGTAATCACTGGACAGTGCTGATAAGCATCTGAGAATGAAAAAGTAACAGCTCGGAACTCTTTTTAAATTAAAAGATATCCTAGTCTATTCTATCACTATAATAGTAACTTACCTAAAGGGAAAAACTCTAGTTTGTTTTTTTGTTTTGTTTTTTAATGTCACCAAAACCTCTTGCCATAGCTTCCTACTTAAAGTAGAAAAACTGGAAAACCAAAAAGCTGGATTTGTTAGTATCAACGCCTTTGCTTTCAGATAGACTCTGATAAAACATGTGATCACCTGTGCTGGCTTACCTGCTGCCAGACGGGGCTGGGCTGCCAGGATGCAGTGCAAATGTCACCTGCAGCATAGACATCGGGAAGGGACGTGTGCATGTGATCATCCACTTGCAGGCCACCATCTTCTCCTAGAGCAAACTAAAGAATGTTCCTCATAAGCATACATGAAACATGACTTTTCATTCTAAAGTAAAAAACAAATTTTTACACTTTGATATGATGATCTTTAATGAGAAAGTGAAAAAGAGCTACAAAGTTTAGACAACTAAGCTGAATTCCCAGGGAATCAAATTCCTACTAAAGACAAACCCATAAGATTCTTAGAATTTCAACATCATAAATATTGAATAACCACATGACTACCCCACATTCATAATTACAATATTCAGATTTTATTAAGCTTCAAATGCTTAAACAAAAATTTTAAAGAGTTTTTCTAAGGGAATCACTTTTAAGAATTCATAGGAGGTATCAGCCTCTTACCAACATTTAGATAAATTATGCATCATGGCCCACTGCTTAAGGACTTTAAGCAATAAAAGAAAACATTGCATGAATATAAAATCAAGACATGATTATAAACTAAACTGTTTTCAGCTACCCTACATTACTTTTGTACTAAAACAATGAACAAGTATTCATGCTTGAGAATTAGAGATATTAATAAATAATTAATACTTTAAAAATATGCATAGTGAGACAAAAAATTTCACCTTACATTGTTGCCACAGAGAAAAGGTTCTATATTTGGTATAACTCCTGTAGCACTGACAATGAAATCACAGCCATATATCTTTTCATTGGTCAATTCCACATATACAGGCCATATCTCTTAAAAAAAAAGAAAAAAGTTTGTTTTCAAATGTAATCCACCAACTTTCCATAGCATTATATGAATAAAATAACAAGAAAGACAGAAAAAGGCAGGCAGGCAGATGATTTTAAAATAACATCCCTTAATAATTTGGATGAGGCACATTTGCTAAAACAAGTTTTAATCCAGTAACAACTTGTTTTGCATATAATTACAAAACTATGGCATTCTAAACATTTTTCCTTCAAATTTAGACAAATTCTAACCAAGTAAATTTAAATGATAATCATTTTATAAATTATTTCTTCAAAATATTAATAGTGTATACTCCACTGAGAGTTTAGTCTGAACTAGGTTACTCATCAATGTTTTCCTTTTCTATTCATATTCATACTGGAACATTCCCTTTTCCTATGGGAAAATTCAAAGAATTCTGAACAGTGGAATAAATAACTTATACACTAGGTTTGGCTGAGCGTATTTCTTCAAATGACACTATTCTCATAGGAGTGTGGAACAGTAATTAGGAGATATGAGTCTTAGTTCTAAATTTATAGATTTTCAATCTGTTTGATTTTAGAGAAGTCACTTCACCTCTGAGAGCATAGAGCTTTTTAGTTTTTGGTTTTGTTTTCATCTTCCAAGATATTGACTCAGGGTTATGATAATCGAATCACAATGGAAAGTTCTATACAATTTATTAGAAAACTTAAAGAAGTAATGCAAATGAAATGACTATATTTTTTTACTTCTCGTTTAAATTTTATACAGAAATCTGAAGCTGCTTTTTAATATAATATAGAAAGATTAGGCTGTCTTCTTTTTAAATAAGCAGTTAAATATTTATTTTATTACTTACCTTTATCAGTTGTATGTATCTGATTATGGTCTCTTGGAAAAGTCAAGGACTTTTTCTTAGAAAATTTAAATTCTTTCTGAAGGTAGATTTTCTTTACTTCGCACATAGTTTCAATGTGAACCTTATGAGAAAACTAAAATTAAAAAATACTGGTTACCACAATACTACCAGAAAGAACAACTTGGGTTAGTAATGATGAAGAAAAAATTCATAATACACTTACAGCAACATAGAAAAAATAATTCTTATAATATCAATGAAAATACATTGGATGACCAAAAATAAGCCTCCCAATTTCTGTGTGTGAAAGGAATAAGCAGAAATTCATTCAGTACTGAAGAGATTTACTAGTTAAATTGGCAAGTAACACTAAGGGCATGGTTTTTATTTTTTTTATTTTATTTTTTTTTTAATATTTTATTGGGGAATTGGGGAAGGGGAACAGACAAGTTGCTGTCCTTTTGTTCTTCAGTCTAGTTGTGGAGGACATTGCTTCACTGGCCCATGTTGGTATCGTCATTGTGCTATTCTTGGGTGAGGCACATAGGTCGCTGGCCTCTGGATGGCTGCTCTCAGTGGCTTTTGGCAGCTCACACTGGCTGCCTGCCACTCACTGTAGCCTATGGCAGCCCCCTGCAGCAGGGGCTGCAGCTATGCTGTCCTGGGGACTCACAGCAGCCCACCTCCAGGTGGAGCTGTTGTTCACCATCTTAGCTGTAGAGGGCAGTGTCACCGGCCTTCATATGTGGGATCCAAACTGGGGCCGCTGCCATCCCAAGCCAGCTCTTAACCAACATGCCTCTCGGCCAGCCCAAGGACATGGTTTTTAGTATACGCTTCATTGATAATTACATGTGTTTTTGTTTCCTTTAAATTACAACTGTTATAGACTATAAAAACCTCTTAAGAGCCGGTTTAAGTTAACTTACTGTTATATCCCAGAACTTTAGTAAAGTGCCAGATAGGTACGAGATACTCAATAAATGTTTAGTGAACTCAACTTGTTGAAGTTCTCAGGTTAAAATACTATTAATCTTAGGATCTGAAAGTACAGGAAGAAATGATTTTGAATAACTTCCATCACAAACATTAGCTACACCATGAAGCCAATCCCCTTCCAACCTATAAAAGGCTGATAAGAAATCACACACAGTAATAAGAACTGCATGTTCCATCTTTACAATATTTAAATACCACAGCCTTTTAACAACTGTTAAAAAAAAAAATCTAGTAAACGAGTAAAAGCAAGTCATCTGCTTATACATAGGATACTAATGTGTATTTTATTTTAGAATCCATCTAATAACCTTTCAAATATTGTAATGCATCTGAAGTGATCTTTGAGAAAAGATTAAAACAAGACAGGTGTACTCACTGTAAGTCTGTGTATGGAGAGCTCTATCTCTGGAGCATTAAAAAGAAAGCTGAGGGTCAGTTGTAGATGAATATTCACCTGTCTTTGATGGGCAAGTGGGCCAAATGGACTGAAGTCCTTTCCTAGCACAATGGATTTTTAAGTAAAGTGACGTGGCAATTCTTTGAGTATGTATTTGTAACCAGTCTTTAACAAATGGTTCAAGAATTTAAAGTTATATTTGGACATGTTTAATCAGAGTATGACAACATACCTCTTTTGTTACTTTAAGATTCAAGCCTTCATGCCAATCAGGTCCCAAGGCACTGCCTATATTACCAGCATTGGCTTTGGTTCCTGATTCTTTTTTTCTTCCTTGAAGAGATAAACTCAGTTCAAAATTTCAAAGATTAAAAAATTGCCAGGCAGAGAATTATGCTTGTGTTATTCAGCTTTTAGGCAACGTAATGATTATCATACATATAGCATAACTAAACGAAGTCATCTATATTAATCATTTTATTCATTATTTTAATATTTTGTGATGCAGAGCTATTAAATGGATAATCTCTCCATCAAGTGTTGAATATAAACACACTCAAAGTGTTATTTATATACACTAGTTAATAGGAAGGGTAAGAAAATTAGTCATCAAATTTTGAAAATTTTTAGCACCCAAAAACTGTAAAATTCGTACTTTTATAAGCCAAAAGTTAAAAACAAAAAAAACAAAAAACTCTTTTAAACTAAAAAAACTGTGAGGCTTGTACTTGTTTTTAAACTCATTGCATCTTTTATAAAATTACCGTGTTATCTAATTATAGCGTCCATTTACAAAGATGCAGATGGGCTGGTTTATTTAATTCACTTTAAATTTCCTGTTTTAATTATACATGTTTTTCATTTCCCGTTTTAATTATACATGTTTTTCATAAAAATATATATTTCCTAGAAAATCTAAAGTCATAAAAGGATATAGAATTAAATATCTATATTCCTAGCTCCCAAATATAGTATTTGCTAAATTTTCTTAGTTTTTTAATGGTTAAAAAAAATAAACAGTTTCTGAATTAATGACCTAGATACTATTATTTACCTTCAGTTGTATATCTGGTTCTTTTACGTGCAATTTTAGCTTCTGATTTTTCAGCAGTGAGCTCTGAAGTCAAGAATTCAGCTGCTCCTGCATCGAAGAAAGTATTCCCGATAGCTTTATCTTTAATGGCCCAAATTACTTCACACCCTTCTATTTCATACCTAAAAGTAATATTAAAGTTACTTCAAGCAATTTCAAAAGTCTCAGTAGAAACTGTTGTATCTGTAAATAACAATTCTCTCCTAAGGCATAAGAAAAGAAAATATTTTATGGAAAACTCAGAAAAAATTATTATGAAGAGGAATGTAACACTCTTTCGGGAATAATAAAGAGTTAAAGTAGAACCAATAATAGAAGAAATTCAATCAGTTTACTGAAAGAACATATAAGCGACAAATGTATATATATACATACATACTGAATATCAGGTAAAATTTCATTACAATGAATATCATTTCAGTGTCCAATCTCTATAACACAATTATTTAATATCCCCCCAGGGTTCCCAGGAGTGAGCAATGCTTTATCTGGTTATAGTGTAATCAATAAAGGATGGATGGATGGATGGATGGATGGATGGATGGATGGATGGATGGATGGAACGTAGCTACCAAACTAGTAGTTGACTTCTTTGGTAACAAGTATTTTATGTACTCAAAGCACATTACGGAAGGAAATTGAAAAAAAGAAATTAGGGTTATGAACTAAAATCTTAACTTTGTGATACAGAAATCGTTACCCTGAAATTAATTCCCCTCATTACAGAAATTTCCAAGCCATCTAACCAAAGAAAGATCCAGGTCACAGAAAAATCAAGGATCTAAGAGGAAGAAAGGAAAGGATGTGGTACATTAGAAGCCACTATCTATTACTGTTCACAAGGAAGCCAGGGCTCCTAAGCATCTGATGTTTTATCTCTAGGTTTGGACACTAAGAATATGGTTTTCTTATTAATTTCACGAAGTCCCTGATGTTCATTATAACTTACGTTAATACTTGTTTTGGTGCAACTGATGAACTGAGACAATCTCGGACAGTCCAACGGGATATATGGTTATCCTAACTATACTAGGATTTTATTTGTACTTGCTGTGGTAGTATTTTGTTAATGTTATTCTAAACATTTATGGTACAATGTACTGCCATCATTATTTCACAGACTGATATAATGTTACACAGGTTATTTTTAAGACTAATCAATAAACTGATGATAGAAAAAAGGTTTAGTACATATGACTCTAGGTTATCTTATGTTCATGCTTTTTGGCGTATGATAAAGGAACCCCTTATCTCATCCAATGAGCCTTTGTTTTTTTCTGCTCTCCTATGCCAGTGAAGAATATTTATAGTTACTAAATGTCAGGTTATTTGGAGAACAATGTATTTTATGCTGCTCAGTGTTACTGATGAAATGCTTTCCTTATTAAGTTGGAAATTTCTTTACCATTTTTTGGTATTTTAAAGTTTCATAGCAGTGTAACATCTGAGTACAGTTTAAAATACTTGATGCTTGCCTAGCAGGCCACAGTTACTGTAAACCACAAGTGACTCCTGCATATGTTGGACCTCACGGGGCACCCTCCAATCCGCCTCCTCTATGAACTGTGTCCTCAGAAAGATGCATGAGCATGAAGGGACCATCACACACACAGGAAATACTGCTTTCATTTTTAAAACCACTCTTATCAAACAGACAACAGTTTTGTGAAATTATGAAAATCTGTTTGAAAATGAAAGGATTAACCTATATTTGGAAGGAAGAAAACAGATAACTGAAATAAAAGCATACAAAAGAAAATTAGTATTATCCTCGGTGGAACACGGGGGCTAGTAACATGCAGCAAAGGTTTGGGTGTCATTTTTCATCAAGAAAAGGCAAAGGCCTAAACATTCAGTGAACCTGAACTGACAGAATAGCTCCATATGGGACCTTTCTTAAACTTTCAGAGTTTACTGAGTATAAAATTACAAATTTTATCCAATTATATATTCTTCAATCTCCAACCTAAAGAAACTAAGGAATAGGATTAAGTGTTGTGAGACTTTGAACATTTTTTAATGTAAGAAAGAATTTCATCGTAAATAATAACAACAGTAGTATTAGGTTACACTTTTGGTGACAGCTGATGGCGAAAATTTGTCGTGTGCACATAAGGTTTTGAAGCCCCTCTTACAGTAAATCTGTGCCTCCCCCCCTTTTGGCCCAGTTTGGTTTGGATACTCTAGTTCTTTCTCTGCATTTGTCTGTACAGTGCCACAAACTTCATAATTACAGTAATGACCACCAGAGCTCAGGCAATTTAAGAACTCTTACCGGCTCCCACTGGGATTCACCATCCTCTAAAAAGGATGGACAAAAGCCTACTCTGAGAGGTGGAATGGATCAAATTAAGATGGGGCTTTGGCAGGTTCCTCACTTTGATAAAATTGGTCCTCTCTGTAGTCAGACCCAACTTTCTGGCCTGAAAATATCCAGATTGTTCCATATATCACAAAAACAGTGAATGCTCTGTACCCCACAGCAGGATATTTATCAATGTTTTTTGAACTTTAAAGTATCATAAGATAATATTTCATATTAACTAATGTGTTCACATTTCCCAAACTTCCAGAAACCAAGAGCTGGGAGTACCACATATGCTGAAACAGGAGTCACAACCCTTTGGGTTTCATGGGCCTGATGGGTAACATAGATGAGTGAATCAGGATGGGTATAAGCAATAAGAAGTGGTGGGGATTATGACTAGACATCTCTAACGATGTACACATTTAAACTGGTTTCCAATATAATAGCACATGCTTATAAAACACACAGGTAAAATCTAGCCACTCATTGTGTGATCCTTTGAGACCTAAAGCATTCCCAAAACTCATGTTCTATAAGGACATTTCTGCATCTATGAATTCCATGAAAGCTAAAAAGATGGATTTTTCTCCTTGAAAATATATGAAAAGCAATTATATTTATCTTTGATTTTCAGGATAACAAGGTATTTTCTAGTCTGCCAATAATCACACAAATCACAGAGCAATTTTTAAATAATATTTAAATATACTTACACTAATTCAAGTGCGATACCACCATTCCCTATGATCATTATTCTTTTAGCTTCAGTAAGCTGTTTCTGGAATTCCTATATTAAAAAGGAAATAACAGTGTTTTCTATAGTGGGCAATACTGGCAGCAAGAGGTCTCACTGATACTAAATCTCACTTTCCCACTCTGCCAGGATGCACCCTCCCAATTATATTACATATGTTTCCCTCTATGTTTCACTCCAAACTGCCTTTTATGTCATCACAGTTAGAGCAGTACTTCAGAATTCATCATGAGGCGCTGTCTTTAGTTTACAACATTCCCAACTATCTGACCAAATCAATTTACTGACATGATGTTGATGTACATCCTAGATACGGGATTCTTCTAGCCCCTCAGTCAGTACTCCCTGCAGTGACTCAGCACTTAAATCCTGCAGGAATGAGAAGACAGCATGGTGGGTAAGCACAGACTCTGGAGTCCTCGGTACTAGCAGTTACTTGGGCAAGTTGCTTAGCCTCCTGTGCCTCAGGTTCTTCAACTATAAATGGAAATAAGTGACTATATCTCAAGGTTTCTGTAAGCATTAAGTAAGATGATGTAGATAAAGCTGTTAGGAGTAGCAGGCACATAATAATGTCTAACATTTATTTTTAAAAAATAAGTATTTGGTACCTCCACCTTCCCAACCCCCTCCCCCGCCAAAAAAAAGATCACAATGAGCTTAGAGAAAAGCCAGTGGTCAACCTGATGGCACTTTCAAAAGTACAGGATAGTCCCAATGCTTCTGGATGATGTCTGAATACCTAAATTCCTCCTCTTCCTATGTCATTACCATTTCTATTAAACTGACCCCAAAACTTATTGTAATGTTCACTAAATAACCACTGAAATTAACTTCTTTAAAATTCTATAAGAAAAAAACCTGAAGTTAATTTTAGCTTCTCCTTCATTGAGAGCAGTACATAATTTTAAAAAGCTCTGTAAAGAGCACTTGTCATGGCAATCAATGCAGGAGTTTCAACTGTATTTCTGATCAACTTAATAGCTACCTTGGTAAAGGTAAATTAATTAATCTTTCCACCTCAGTTTCCTATTTGTAGAGTGGGAGTAATGACTGTCACATGGGATTATGAGGATTCAACGAGTGCATGTATGTAGAGGGCCTCGCTGGAACATAGTTACGAATGCAATCTTTGATAATAGAAACCTAAAATGTTTATAACATAAAAGACTTCCAGTTTTCTCTAAATTCCTAATTATTGAAGAATAAGCTGAAAATAAACATGACCAATTTTCAAGACTATAAAACATTATTATGTAAGTGTAAAATTATCACCTAATGGGACAGAACAACGGGCTTGAGGTAAGACAATATTGTGACTGGAAACCAGGAAAAGCTTCTTGGTAATAAGGGTCAGTAAACTCTGAAATAAATCACCAATATACATATTGGTATATTGTATACAATATACAATAGACATATAATGCTGCACAGATAGTTTCACCTTACTGGGATAGTTATCACTGTTCTTGAGCAGAACAATGAACCAATCCACATTTTTAGTTTTAGGATTCGGATATGATTTGGTACCACAAAGATCTTCTGATTATTAACTTCTCTGCCCAGGAGTAAGTTCGTAAGTTTTGAATATGCTTTATGTTTTGAGTAAAAGATCATTACATTATTTAGGTTGCAAATCGCATACTTCCAATTAGAGTAGATTAATGAACGTGTGCTCAATGTAAGTGTAACCTTCAGCATAGTTGTTATATCTGGGATATTGCATAATGGAAGGAAAATAGGATGTCAGCATGAATAAAAAAATATATAAATTATCAAATAAAAATAAACTGAAATTGGCAATAACAGAACATTATAACTACTTTCTGGTTTATGGGTCATGAAAAAAAAAACCTGTCTTGTCCTACAGTTTAGGAAGATTTTAAGTAGAACACTGATTCAAATGTAGAAAAGTCTAAGAAATCTTCATGTGTCTTTCCCATGACCCAACCTCAGAACATTACCTGAGCACTGTCTGTATCACGGATTCCTAACACATAAGGATTTCCTTCACATATCAACCTTGGTTTAGCTCCAGCACACAGACAGAGTTTCTTATATACATGCTGTCTGCCATCTTCTGTTAAAATGCACTGTAAAAACATAGAGCAACGAATGGGAGAGGGGAAACATTTATACATAGGTCCATTTCACTTTAAACATTCAAAAAAACAAAAACAAAAAATATATTAAGGTTGCCTCTTGGTGGCACTCAATACTTTGTTACAGCAATTGCAAAGCTAACTAAACATGAGAATGCATTCTTCAACCCAGTGATTCTTAATCATTTTAAGGCCTTGAACCATTTTGAGAATCTGATGAAAACTAGTTTTTCTCCCAAGGAAAAAAGAGGCATATTCACACAAAATTTTGCAAAAAACTTACAGAATCTCATGATGTTTGGAAAGGATGTGGACCTCAGATTAAAAATTAAACATTTAGAAATTCTGAAATAGAGCATTCTAGTGGATATTTATGATCTCAATGGAAATTACTATCAGAAGAATTAGTGATTCTAACTGTACCATACCTTCATCTGTTACAGGTACAGGGGAGTAGTGTGTGGTAGAAGAGGTTACAATATGTGTTCTTAATCTCAAAAGATGAGAAGTGCCAAAGAACTACTTATATTCCTAAGTATCTATAGCAATCATTTAACCAGCAAACTACATGCTCTTTGGAACTTATATTTTCACATAAGTGACAAACATGTTAACCTGAAATCCTAGCATGTGCTGGTTGTAAAGTTACTTATATTAATTTTTAGTAACGTCAAGGTGAGTCTAAAAATACGTATTAGAGATCCATTGTTTTTTTCCCTTAATATTGAATAAAAATCTACATATAAGTAGTAGCATTTAGAAAGCAGATATACAGGGCCAGCCGAGTGGCGTGTTGGTTAAGAGCTGGCTTGGGACACCAGCGGCCCGGGGTTCGGATCCCACATATGAGGGCCAGTGACACTGCCCTCTACAGCTAAGATGGTGAACAACACTCCACCTGGAGCTGGGCTGCTGTGAGTCCCCGAGACAGCATAGCTGCAGCCCCTGCTGCAGTGGGCTGCCATAGGCTACAGTGAGTGGCCAGCAGCCAGCGTGAGAGGCTGGCATCTGGTGTGAGCTGCCAAGAGCCACTGTGAGCGCCCATCCAGAGGCCGGTGACCGATCTGCCTCACCCAAGAAGAGCACAATGATGATACCAACATGGGCCAGTGAAGCGATGTCCTCCACAATTAGACTGAAGAACAAAAGGACAGCAACTTGTCTGTTTCCCTTCCCCGGTTCCCCAACGCTGTTTTCCTCCCCCAATTCCCCAATAAAATCTTAAAAAAAAAAAGAAAGCAGATATACATACGCATAAATGCATGCTACTATGAGATGCTGGACTTTGTTGGAGTGGTGTAGGGGTTAACTTTTGTGCCATGTGTTTGGAATTATAAAACTTGGCAAATCAAAACATAGCACTTACTACCCATTGAGACATTTGTTACCCCTGGTAACTCTTAAGCTACATAAAACCAATAATCCAACATAGTATAATCCACATAGAAATTTCATACAAGTCTTCCTTCAGATAATCTGGTTAGAATTTTATCTGACAAACAAGTTAGTTATAGGCACTGACCTAATTTAAAAAGTATTCACATTTAGCTACTGTAAAAACATAACAAAACTCTTCACTGGCTACTATTAAATTTTTGGAAGTAAAACATTCTAATTCAATAAAGAATATAAAGTACGGGTAAGAAAATGCAGACATGTGTCTCATGTAGGACACTTCTCAAATGATAATGGGTGGCATTATGATTCAGTCAAATGTCCTAATATATATAAATTCCCTCACAATTCATTAATATATTAAGTTTACTTCTATTTTCAAATTAATTGACATGGATGTTATATGGAATAAGTACTACTACGATAAGTATTAAGATATTACTGTGTTTTTCAGATTCAGATTTTTAATTCTTTTCTCATAAAACTCAGTATTTTTTCTTAATTTTTTTTCCTGTCAAATTATTTCTGTTTCAAATGTGGTATACACATGTTTTATCTTTAAGGGAGAATTCATAAAATTAGAGCGGCTTTAGAGAAACAACTACAGACTCTATTTCCCATCTTGCCTACAGCTCATCTGATGATATTCTGGTAACATCCCTTCTTGAGACTACCTTATTCCTGAGACTCTTAGATTGGGCGTTGTATTATTTTGGACTATTGCAAATACCTTGTTATTAGGTTGCTGGCCAATAACCACTCACTCCACCCCAGTTCACCCTTGGCATTGCTGTCAGATATATCTTCCTAAAAGAACAGCTATTTCATCATCCCTGCCTCCACTTAAAATCTCTTAACTATTTCTCCATTGATTATAAAATAAACTCAATTTCTTAGCATGACATAAAAAGCTCTTCACAATCTTATTTACTTTTTTCTCTGGCCTTGTCTGCCAATCTCCTTTACTTATCTGCACCCCAATCCCGCTGACAACCTCAGTTTCACATGCCCCCTTTCCTTTCTTTGGGTTTTTGAAACATGCAATGTCCTCTTCTTGGAATGCCTTTTTCCATCTGCATCACAGTTAATTCATCTGTCTTTTAAAACACAGCTCAAATATTAATCTGTGAAGTCTTCCTAAATATCTAATATCAGAACTTCAGTAATATTTCAAAGGCTGCTTTTCATATGTCCATGTAACTATACATATGCATGGTTATATTCCCTATGACACAGAGCTCCCAGAAACAGGTTCCTTATATAATTGCCATTGTGTCCAGCACTTAATGCAGTGCCCAGAAAACAGGAGACACTATATAAATGTTAATGCTAATTTGAAAGGTAAAACCTAAAATGGCAAACTAAACTAATCATATAATCCCAATAAACTCACCAAAAGGTATATACATTTTTCTAATAATACTGGAAATTAACATCACTGAAATTTAAATGCTAGGGACTTTGGTGGTGGCACAGATGGGATCAAAGGAAGGCAGGCCGAACCTCACCAAGATGTAACAATGGAAAATGTCATTAGGAAAAGAATTCTCTTACATGTTCTTCACTCTTCAGTTGCTTTACTCCAGACTCTATAACTTTAATGTTGGGAAAGCGCTTTTCTAACATGGTACTTGGTTGTTCTTCAACATCAAATTCTTCCAATACTTTAGAAACCTGTATTAGATCAAAGAAGTAAAAGTATATATTTAAAAACTTTCTTTCAAGAATTTAAAATAATAAACATACTTTCATTTCTTTTTACACACTAATCCCATGTTCATAAAACCAAGTTGGCCAGCTGTATCATATGCAGTGGAAAGAGGCTTAGACTCTGCATTTTATGATTTGAACTCAAATACTAATCCTACCACCTTCGGGCAAGTCAGGTAGGTCACCGAGCCTTAGTTTCCTGGAGGGCTGCTCACCTACAAAATGAGAGCTAAGACTATACAGTTTAAACAAACAGCTTATCTATTTCCGTATCCTTGCAGCTTTCTTTTATCACTTACAGCTAACCTTATTGTGATCTGGTCTTTGGACTCTTCTTTCCTGTCCTCCCAAACCATGGGCATCCTCTCCGACTCACTTCCCCTCCTATCTTGCTAAGACTCCACTGTGGATGATTTCCCCTTTTGTCTAAACCCTTTATTTCCTTGCTCTCTTATCCTTAACCATTAACTACCCTGAAAACTCCCAACCATGGATCAAACTAGCTGCTTTCTCTAGTCCCATCCAGGTCTGCTATAGAAGAACCACACACCGTGCAGATTGGGATCCAACCTTAGCTGCTCCTTAAACACTGGATGGAATCCTACTACATTGCCCAGCAGTTCTCAAACCTTTCAGTCTCAAGACCCCTTTTCACTCTTACAAATGATTGAGGACCCCAATAGGTTTTTGTTTGTTTTGAGTTATGCCTAGCAATATTTGCTGCATTAGAAATTAAAGCTGAAAAAAAGTTTAAATGTTTCTTAATTTAATTACAAGTAACAATAATAAACCCAATTAAAGAGATGTAATATACTCAATGAAAAATAACATTTTCCAAAACAAAACAAATTGAAAAGAATAGCACTGTTCTACATTTTTAAAAAATCTAGTTAATGTCTGGCTTAGTAGTAGATAGCTCCTCCATTCTGCATCTGCATTCAAACTATTGCACCATGTTGTTTTGGCCTTACACAAATATGCAGCCCTTTCAGATAACTACATTCTTCTTTGATGCCACACTATGACTCAACAAGTGATGATTTCTTAAAGATGAGATGCAATGTAGATTTGAAACCATATCAAAGAATCTTTCTGGCTCTGTTCATGTGAAATCCATTGGACCATCCTGCACTTAGAAGGGATCTTGTAACATCACACACTGGTGATATGACAATACTGGTTCAGTTATGGAGATCTTCCAAATATTGACATATTTCATATTTCATATTTAATATTAAGTAACATAATATTTAAAAATCACATTCATTATCACCAACAATCTCATCAGAAAAGTCTTTAAGTACTTTGAGGCTCACAGTGAAGAATGAGTTTTCCAACATTTTCAATTTTTCCTTGAAAGCTCTAATTTTGTCATATTGGCAACAAGTACTGTCAGCTGTTTTCCTTGAAGTAAAAGGCTCACTTCATTTATTTTCCAAATACAAATGACCAGTTTGTCAGTTGCTCTTTCAAGAAAAACTGATGTTCCATGATAAAAAGTAGCTAGTTCATCTTGCAACTCAGAAACTGCACAACTGCTTTCCCTTAAGACAACACCGAACTCTTGTATGTAGAAGTGCTTTATGCACACATCCCAGTTCATCATACAGAATAATAGCAAGATGTGCACTTAAGAGTCAAAATTTAATACAATTAACATTTTTTAATGGATTTTACTTTTTTAAACTGACTGCGTGGCAGTGAATAATACAATGACTACTACTACAGTTTAGCCACCATTGCTTTTCTACCATCAGTGCAAATGTCAATATAGTGAGAAGAATAAATAAGAATAAGTAACATATTCCAATCCCTTAGTGACTTTCTCAAACTTGCACCATTCTTATGTTCCCCAAACTTATTTCAGCCTCATTATTCTCAGCAAATTACCTTACTTCTAGGCTTAAAGCAGCTACTAAGAACTTTTACCACTTCTTTCCCATTATCTATAAATTTCTCTGCTATCAGTCACTTTCCTTTACCCACTCCCAACTTTTCAAAGTGAATTTATTAATTTTTGCTCCATTTCACATCTCTCACCTTCTCAGGATTCTTTCAATGCAACCTCCTAAGTAATGCATTCCTTGCTTCTAAAAGGCAAGCTCTGGCATTCATTCACAATGTGTTATATGTATAAAAAGAAATATGCATATATTGGAATATGACTTTAATATTTTTTTGCCACTACAGGATAATTATATTGTATGATAACTATTCCTGCATATTTGTTGCCCCAATAAAAGTAACCATCTGAGAAGGTTATACTCATTAACCATGAGGACTCCAGAGCCAAAGTGCCTGTATTCAAAACCTGACTATTCACACCTTCAAAATTTACCTAACCTCCCTGTGACTCATTTACCATATCTGTAAAGTGAGGATAATATAAGAACGGGCTTCATAGGGTTAAAGATTAAATACATTAATATATTTAAAACATTTAAAAGAGTATTGTAAGTGCTCTATAAATAATGTTATTATTAGTAATCTTGTTCTCCTTTAAAAATTACTTAAGTCATGAATACATGCTGTTTTCAACACTAAACAAATAAATAACACATAATCTAGAATAAAATGCTAACTTCCCTCTTTACTGCTCTCCAACTCTCATACTTCCCCCTACCCTGAAGATAACCACTAATGACTTTTTGGTGTATGTTCTATACTTTTAATCTCTGTATCCTGGGTGCCTAGAACATAGATGCTCAATAAATAATAAAAAGGATGCAATTTCTGACTTCTAAACACTAAGAATAACTGACATTTGCATGTTTGTTATTTTAATGCACTTTTACATATAATAGTATATATATTAGTATAGTAAGTCCTCACCTAACATCATCGATAGGTTCTGCAACTTTAAACAAAATGATGTACAACAAAACCAATTTTACCACAGGCTAATTGACATAAACAAGAGTTAATTTCCTATGGCATCTCTTCAACGTTATAACAAAATGACATTGACCAATACAATGTTACTTATCTTGAACCCCACAATCTTATTAAGTAAGCATGGAATGTATTCTAATATTACAGGTGAAGGAACTCGGTAGAGACTTACCAAGGCTACATACAGCCAGTGAATAACAGAATTAGGCCTAGACCCCAAGTTATTTTCTTCTATTGTACAAAATTTTAAAAATTGCCAAAAACTGAACTCAAGTCTTATAACTCTGGGATGATTACATCAAATTTATCTTCTGGAAAGACATTTTATAAGATCTAGCTATCCATCTTTCTCTTAATCTTCTGGAAAGACATTTATAAGATCTAGCTATCCATCTTTCTCTTATACAGTAAAACCTTGGTTTGCAAGTGTTCCACAAGACGAGCAAACATTTCCATTAGGTTGGTGCAAAAGTAACAGCGCTATAGTAATGGCACTATTACTTTTGCACCAACCTAATAATAGATTTTAACTTGGTGAACAAGCGATATCTTGCAATCTGAGTAGTTTGTTTCCGGAACGAATTATGCTTGCAAACCAAGGTATTACTGTATATGTGTGCTTAAGCTTGGAAAATGTGTATTAAATCAGAGACTATGGTAGTCTTCACTGAAGTATAGAAAGAAAAGATTTGGTTTTCACCTTTTTATTCATTTATTTTTTTACATAGACATCATAACACTTATAATTGTAGCACATTTCATTGCATCATTCCCCCAAAGAATTTTATTTTAACTTTCTTGAAAATTCAGAGTGGGAGGAAAAGATGGGAGGGAAATAAAAAAGAGAGGACTAGGTTCAACTCATCATTCTGGGTGCTTTTGGTATTCAATCTGAATGATTCTAAACTTTGAGCTATGATTTAAAAATGAATATCAAAAGAACTTGTCATTTTAAGCAATTAAAATACTACAGTTAACACTAACTGCTATACAAGTTATTGCAATTTTTAAAAATTAATACTAAAAAAGTTATACAAAGGCTCTTACCTGGTTGAAATTTGTAACTGCTTTAATAACAGGAGAAGCTGTTATCAGGAGAATATCTTCTGATGGAAAGTGAATCGCCAACTTATTTTTTAAAAAGAAGGAAAAAATATGACACAGAACTTTAGATATTAGTATGTGTGGCTGGGGGATAAAATAGGGATAATGCAATTTTAATAAAGTTATTAACTTAGGAAACTAAAAATTCACTGTTCCTCATCTAAAGGTTTCCATTATCCTGGGTCTTGTTCATATTTATGGGGTAGTGATAAGTAGTATTCAACTCTGATGTTGATTAAAATGAGTAATACATTTACACTAAACACTAACAAAGTTCTGAAGAAAAGTGACATAAAGAGGTATTCCTTATTAAACTATTTTATATGCCAATTTAATGTTATGCAGAAGATAAAAAGAAACTATCTTCCTAATGAATAGTTAAACCAACTTCTATTTATGGTAAAATATATTCATTTGCCTTCAGTGGGATAAAATTACAGCCAACTCTCAAATAATAAACATTTAGAATCTTGGCCTGACTTTTCCTAAGTTTGTTGGCACTCCTATCCCGACTTTTCCAAATGCTCAATCAGTATATATTCTGGGAAGACAAAGCCATGTTAATATTAGCCTTGACAAAATTCAGTGGTTTAATTCTCTATTTTGCTTCATCATTTAAAGTTTCTCACTTTAAACTTTTTGAAAGCATTTTCCTAACTCATGCTCCAGTTCATCACTCCAGCAGCCTCTATTTCTATCCCTACTATACCATTAAAACCAAGCATGTGCAATTCACCTATACAATCTTAAAACCCATAGATTCTTTTTAATATCATCTTAATTAACCTTTCAGAAATATCTGACAATACCATCACTCTCCCCATCTTTCTTTCCTTTGGATAGTCTATAATTTTCTTCCCTGCTTGCTGTTTCCATTGCTACACCAGGCCCTCAAAACTTCCTTAAACTACTAAAATTGCCTTTAGATTGGCCTCCCAGTCTCATATTCACCAACTGCTCCTGCCTCACACATTATAACTAATCATCTTTCAAGAATGTTCATTTGATCACAGTACTCCGCTGCTCAAAATCATCTATTTCTAAGTTCTTGTTAAATTCTTAGCATGACTTATAAGATCCCCAGTGATCTGGTTTCTGCCAGCCTTCCTGGCTTCGTCTCCGGTTTCTTCCCCCAAACACCATACGGTGCCATGCTTTATCCACCTGAGACCATACTGTTGCTCCCTTTGGAATGTCTGTCTTTTCTTGTCTACCTGGTGAACTTTTACTCATGCTTCTACACTGAGACAAAGGATATCTCCTTTAAAAAAGGATATGTCTTCCCTAATTCCCTCCCTACCAAGTCCACAGGCAGCCCTAAGATAGCAAACACAATGATGAAATGATTTATTTCACATGTCTTTCCACTAGGCTGTGAGTCCCTAAAAAGGAGGGACCGTGCTGTTTATATTTGACTAATCAGCCCTTAGTACAGTGCCTGGATTCCTGGTGAATAAATGGAAAATAAACATCCAAAGATTAAAAGTTAAAAAAAAACAACACGTTAATTTCTTGCACTATTTCTAATGACTTCAGTGATTCCTTATGTTTATATCAAAATAATGTAGCCCTTTTTTGAATATAAGTGTGTGTGTGTATATAGTGTGTGTGTGTGTGTGTATATATATATGATTTCTGATTAATCACTATAATCAGAAAAGCATTCCATCGCTGCATTTAAACCCTTGCTGGTGGTTTTACAAAACACTACTAGAGATGAAATCTCTCCCATCTTGGGAGTTCCAAACACAGGAAACTTACTGTGAGGGTTACCATGCACTAAGGACTTGGCACCTCTCTGGAGGCTGCATTCAACAATCCAGCTGAAAAGCGGGCTGCCCTTTCTGACCGAGTGCCTGCTGCAATAGCTGCGCGCTCTCCTGTCGGCTCTGACATCACTGGGGCCAGAGCCTCGTTCCGCCAGCAGTGGGTTCTCCCCTGATAACGTAATGGCCACCCCGCCTCTATGTGCCCGAGGTGAAGCTCGCGAGGTGCCAAAGACATCATCTGAGGGCCACCACGCGGCCTCTAACATCTGGGAGCAGGGAGAGCAGCGGGAAAGTCTAAAGAGGGACCTGGAGGGACAAGGGGGAGGGGGGGAGACCGCCTGCGCGCCAGCCCTACCTGCTCCGCACAGGTGACTCCCGCGATGCCACCGCCGACCACTACGAACTTCCCCGCCGTCGAAGGAGGGGGCGCTGCCTCCATGCTCTAAGCCTCCTCAAGGTTGGGGACTACAGTGTACAAGCCGGGAGAGTTTACATACGGAAGGAGGAAGTCGCGGGCGGGGCCACTTCCGGTGCCAGGATCCAACCTACGGGTGCCCAGGAGCTCACACTTAGTCTCTTCGCCTAGCGGCAGTGGGCTGCTTTGCTGAAGCGCAGGGCTATCTCCTTGATCCCAGGGCTTTGCGTTAGTTACTACTGTTACACCTAATCGTAGTTTTTTCACGTAAATTTGATAAAGAGAAGACAACAAAAACAGAGTAAAGACAATGGGTCGCCAAAAGACTCTTGGCAAATTGTCTAAAGACCAAATGTTCTCACGGTGCAGAGCATTGTTAAAATAAATAAAAAGCTCTGAAGTTCTCAGTGTAAGTTCCTGTGAGCAATTAGACATCTTGAGATGACAGAGAGTCCACAATGGGCTCCTGGGAAACTCACTCATCCTTTTCCCTTAGCAAACCCTGAAAGTGCATGCAAACCTGACATAGCATCTCTCTGCTCTCAGCTGTCAGACCATCTAGCTCGCCACCTCTTGCCTTCCATTGAATGAGGTGCCAGTTCTTGTGTCCCTCAGACTCCAGACTAAAAGATCCCTCTGAAAAAAAATTGTGTTTAAAGATTTTTATTAAAATATAGCTAACATAGAATATTACGTTAGTTGCAGGTGTACATCATAATCATTCAACAGTACCCACCTGGCACTATAAAGTTATTACCACATTATGGATTATATTCCCTATGCTAAAGAAGTGATCACCATGATATGTCCAGCAAACATATGACACTGTACCATGCTATCACAATATTATTGACTGTATTCCCTATGCAGTATATTATACCCTCAAGGCTTATTTGTTTTATATCTGGAGCTTTCAACCTTTTATTCTTATTTATCTTTTTTCTCTTTTTAAAATTTTTCAATTAGAGTTGACATTCAATATTATTTTATATTAGTTTCAGATGTACAGCATAGTGATTAGAAATTTTTATAATTTGGGAATTGATCCCCCTGACTAGTACCTACCTGGCAGTATACATAGTTATTACCATATTATTGATTATATTCCCTATACTTTACATCCCTGTGACTATTTTGTAACTATCATTTATATTTCTTAATCCCTTCACCTTTTTCACCCTACCGTTAACCCCCCATCTATCATCCAGATAGAACTAGTACCAATCTGACACCATACATAGTTATTACAATATTATTGATTATATTCCTTATGTTATGCCCTTATATCCCCATGACTCTTGTGTAACAACCAATTTGTACTTCTTAATCCCTTCCCCTTTTCACCCACCCCTAAAACCCTTCCCACCTGGCAACTATCAAAATGTTCTCTGTATCCATGAGTTTGTTTCTGTTTTGTTTGTTTATTTTGTTCTTTAGATTCCACTTATAAGTGAAATAATATGACATTTGTCTTTCACTGTCTGACTTACTACCCTCAGCACAATACCCTCTAGGTTCATCCATGTTGCAGATGGCATAATTTCGTTCATTTTTATGGCTGAGTAATATTCCATTGTAAATACGTACCAATTCTTATTTATCCATTCTTCCATTGATGGACACCCAGGTTGCCTTCATATCTTGGCTATTGTAAATAATGCCTCAATGAACATCTGAATGCACATGTCCCCTCAAATTAGCATTTTGAGTTTCTTCAGATAAATACCCAGAAGTGAGATTACTAGGTCCTTCTTTGTCTCTTGTTGTAGCCTTTGTTTTAAAGTTTGCTTTGTCTGGTATAAGTATTGCTACCTCAGCTTTTTGTTTGTTTGTTGTTTGTTTCCATTTTAATGATATATCTTTTTCCATCCCTTTACTTTCAATCTGTGTCTGTGTCTTTTGATCTGAAGTGAGTCTCTTGTAGGCAGCATATTTTGTAGGCAGCATATCTTGTTTTCTTATCCATTTAGCTCCCCTATCTTTTGATTGGAGCACTTAATCCATTTATATTGAAAATAATTATTGATAGGTATGTAGTTATTATAATTCTATTATTCATATTTTTTATTTTCTTTTTCATCCTAAAGAAGTTCCTCTAAGATTTCTTGTAATACTGGTTTAGTAGTGATGAACTCCTTTAGCTTTTTCTTGTCTGGGAAGCTCTTTATCTGTACCTTGATTCTAAATGATAGCTTTGCTGGGTAGAGTAATCTTTGTTGTAGATCCTTTCTTTTAACCACTGTCAATATTTCCTGCCGATCCTTTTTGGCCTGAAGAGTTTCTGTTGAGAAATCAGCTGGTGACCTTATGGGAACTCCTTTGTAGTAACTAACTGTGTTTCTCTTGTTTTTAAGATTCTCTTTTTGTCTTTAACCTTTGGCATTTTAATTATGATGTGTCTTGCTGTTGGCCTCTTTGGGTTCATCTTGTTTGAGACTGTCTGCATTTCCTGGGCTTGTATATGTATTCCCTTTGCCAGGTTAGGAAAGTTTTCTGTCATAGTTCTTCAAATAGGTTTTCAATTACTTGCTGCCTTTCTTCTCCTTCTTGTACCCCTATAATGTGAATGTTGGTACACTTAATGTTGTCCCTTAGATCCCTTAAACTCCTCAATTTTTTAAATTCTTTTTTCTTTTTGCTGTTCAGATTGGGTGTTTTCTGCTACCTTATCTTCTAAATCACTGATTCAATCCTCTGCTTCATCTAATCTACTGTTGATTCCCTTTAATGCATTCTTCATTTCCATTATTCTTTATTTCAGACTGGTTCTTTTTCATGTTTTCTATCTCCATTTTTATGTTTTCTATCTCTTTACAGAAGCTCTTCCTGAGATCCTTGAGCATCCTTATAGCCATTGTTTGGAATTCTGCATCTGGTAGTTTGCTTGTCTCCATTTTGTTTACTTCTTTTTCTGGAGTTTTGTTGTTATTTTATTCTAGACATTTTTTTTGTCTTCCCATTTTGGCTGCCTCCCTGTGTTTGTTTCTATGTATTAGGTTGGGCTGCTATGCCTCCCATTCTGAGTACAGTGTCCTTATGCAATAAATATTCTGTGGGGGCTCAGTGGCACAGTCTTCCTGGTCACTTGAGCCCAGCCCAGCACTCCAGGTGTGTCCCTTTTGTGGGTTGTGTGTGCCCTCCTCTTGTAGTTGATCCTTGGTTGCTATTTGCATGTCAATGTGAGGGATTGACCCTCAAGCTCATTGGTTGTGAGGACTGGCCATGACTACAGTGGAGGAGTCATAGTGCAGTGGATGAGAGTCACGGAGCAGGACCTACCTCAGCAGGGCTCTTGTGCCTGCCCAATCTGCTCCTTGGGTGTATCATTCTTGGAGGTGGCTAGATGATGCTTCAGCTTGTTTTGAAGTTGGCCACTTGGGGCACCAGTCCCAGGGTCACCTGCTGCAGCTCAAGTTAAGCAGTAGCCTGAGCCCCACCTGAAGCCACCGGGCAGGAACCACAAAGAAATACACAGGTGGACACCACCTGTACCATACTTGGAAGTGCTTTGAAAGGTCAAGTCACAAACCAAGGCAGGCTGCCACTAGTGCTGGGCTTAAGGCTGCTAAGCCAGAGGTATAGGTCATGTTCAAGAGAAATGCTGTTTGCCTGGTTCCATGAACCTTTGAGAGATCCTAGGAAGGTCTGCAACATGAGGTAAGGCAGGCAGTTTGTAGAAAAAGCCATGGAAATGGCTTTGATGTGCCCGGATGTTGGGTCGGGGCAGGGTCTCGCATCACCAAGGTGTGGGGAATGAATGGCATTAGCCAGCTTGATGGAGACTCAGATATGGAGTTTACCTGCGTCTGCATGCTGGGAAAGGGGAGGGCTCAACAAAGAAACAATGGCCTCTTCCAACTCCTCCATCTAGGAGAAAGCTGCCCCTCCAGCTCCAGTCCTGAAGCCAGACAACTCACTTCACCAGCATGTGTCCCTGCCACCTCTCCATCTGTTGCCCCAGTGCTGGAGCACGGAGTGAGTGATGTTGTTGGTGAGTAGGTCCTTGCATCTGGGATTCCAGTTGCTCTTCGTCTCACTCAGTCATGATCTCTACTGGTTTTCATAACCAGAAATCCTGGGGATTTTTTTCCCTGATGCTGAAACTATGTGCTGGGAAGGGCCTGGGACCCCTCACTCCTCTGGGGGGAACCTCTGCAGCTGATATCCCTCCCAATTTTTAATCCTCATATGCAGGTGTGGGACCAGCCCGTTCCAAGTCTCTGCCCCTCCTATCAATCTTGAGGTGGCTTCTTCTTAATGTCCTTAGTTGTAAGGCTTTGGTCCAGCAATATTTTAGGAGATTCTCAATGAGGGTTGTTTTGTAGTTTAGTTGTAATTTTTATGCGATCATAAGAGAAGGTAAGCACAGCGTTTATCTACTGCACCATCTTCAGAGGAAGTCAATAGATCTCTTGAAGTCTCCCTCATTTATGCTTAGGACAGAGAATGAATGGTGAGGTGAAACTCTTTCCCTTCCCCTTTCCTATGTGCACTGTGAGTGTGTTTGAGCTGGCAGGGGTAGGGGGATTGTTTCCTACAGCATGCCTACAACTTATTTCAAAAGAATTCTTATTACAGTCTACAATTTATCAATGAATTCTGTATATTCGCTTGTACAGCCTGAAGGAATATGATGGGTGAATGCTGGCAAAACCAGTTTTATAATCCTTTAGCATGCACTTACTTTCTAATCTTTTAGCATGGTCTAGTACCTTGTATTAAAAACATTGGGATACTTGTTCTTAGCTTATATTGTTCTTAGCTTTTGGAGCTTAATTAACCAGAAAAGTCACATTTTTGTTCTATAAATATCAGACTCATGCCATTTAGAAAACTGGAGGCATTCCTTACACTATAGCCCCACACCCCCCAAAATTCAACTTACCAAGTCTTTCCAACTCAGAGGAGTTTTTCAGTTTCCTCATTTTAGTTTTGATTGTGACTGTCCTATTTTAAGCCTTCTTCTCCCACTTGGATTATTAAAAGAGGCCCCTAATGGGTCTCTCATTTTCCCATTTTCTGCTTCTAATATATCTTGTATGCTACCACAAGAATTATTTTACTAAAAGGGAAATGTGGTTACTCTCTCCCTCGTTTCCTTCTGGCATATTCCCAGTTTCCTGAACACATCAATAATTTTCTTGTCTCCTCCAGGTCATCTTGTCCCCTCTATAGAAATCTGTGAATCTATAAATGGCAAACTCAAATGCTACCTCTCCACTTAATGTCAGGCAGGAATAATCATGTCTATAATACTTTATTACATTTAGCAGTATTTACTGAACTACAGTTGGATGTGTCCCTAATAGGCCTCGTCTTTGAGGAAAGGGAGAATATTTTATACATTTGTGATGTTCTTGCCTATGCCCCAATCCCAGCACTAAGCACAATGATGTAAGTGTTGCTTACTCAATAAATGTTTCTTGAGGCTTCAAAATTATCATACTAGGCTCATTCTTATAAAGATTGAGCCCTCATGGTATGGCTAGATCCACGATTGTGAGGTATGAATTGGCCTTATGAAATATTACTATTCTTTCCTAAATAGTTTGCTATATTTTTAAATCAGGTTGTATTGTGGTTATCCCACAGTATCAAGATGGAACCTCCACCCAAAATTTGGTTTGGATATCAAGATTTGATAAACACACACACACACACACACACACACACACACAATGAGAGAATGTAAAGGTTTATTACTCACATAATGGGGTTTTCTGAAATTCCTGAGGAGAGCTGAAGAGCCTCTCAAGGTGATCCAAAATGGTTTGAGAGAGCAAGGAAATGAGGCTTTTATTATTTCTCATAAATTAGTTATTTTATTATGATTAGGAGATTGAGCTGGGGTGAGGTCTGGCACATGTGGACCAGTCCTTGTTAGGGTTTGGAATTCTTGCCAGTGCCAAAGGTGGGCACACCCAAACTTTCTCAGCTTGCACCTATGTGGGGCAAAAGGGAAAAGGGTGAGAATTGAAGGCTGTCAGCAAACAACAAAAATGGAGTCAGGCTCTAACAAAAGGTAGCCTTCCACAAACCACAAGATTAGAAGCCTTCCATAGGCTTATAAAATTTCCAAGGGTCTTCACAAACCATATAGGGGAGCTTCATAATTCAATTTCAGTACGTATTACCAGAAAACACTCATTAAATTATAAGTACACAAGGAAATTCCAAAGCTAAATATAAATTCTTTTTATTATCCCCCCAATTTTCTATAGTAGGAAATTGAAAATTACCTTTAGCCCTTTCAACTTTTTGAGTCATGATTAAAATTTCTAAAAGATATCCTTCATAGTATGAAATGTTATCGTGACACAATTTGCATATTCTTTTCTGCATGCTCTAAAAAATATTAGGTTTGGACCTTATAATAGCTTTCATGTTATTTTGAATAAAATATCTCTACTTATATTCCATGGCATTTATTTGTTAATTGCTATACTTTCCTCATATAAAATTATTGTGACAGCACTTGAAAGAATTATTATTTAATTATCTTGGTAATTAATTATTTACTATTTTAGCATGTAAGGTAAAATTTTAATATCAGCTACATTGTAGATAAGAGAAATTTAGATTGGTTTCTCACAAATAAATAAAATATTGTTCACAACTAGTTATTATACTAAGGGAAGAGAAAGGAACAACACTTTGTTTATAATTTTTGTTTATTGAAATCACTTGTATTGCCCATAAAATAAATACAGTCACAGAGAAAGTAAAGCATATTTCCTTCCAAATGAGAAAAATGTTAAATTATGGTATCAAATGGAGGTAGCTAATTTTTCCAGTTGATATAAAACACTGAAATTAGAAATACATTGTACCTCTTAAAGAATTTTATGTGTTTTAAAAAGAAAAAATATTTCTATTGTTTCAAATAATCCTGCAAATAGTGCATTATCCATTCATTTATTTTAAGTTCAAGTTAACCCAACACAGTTACATGAAAGTTTAAGTAAATTTCTCCTTTTTAGTCTTGAAAATATGTTTAGGTTTCCATGAGATTTCAGAATTTTAGCTGTCAAAATTATTTTTTATCAATTTATGTATGGTAACAACAATAATACACTTTGAGCATGCTTGCCCAAACACATCAAGCTAGAAGTGAAAACAAAGTCTCATTTTATCATTAGTATTGGGAGATATAAGTTTAGCCAATTTCTTGTTTAGTTCAGGTTAGATCATTTATTGCATGGATCACATTTTGAAGAACAGCTGTTAAAAAAAACACACAACATTTTGTATAACACCAAAAAATGTTATTGTTGTGGCTGTGAAAGTGCATTCACAGAGGGAAATTTTTTCCTCAGGAAAGTGAAACATTTGTTTAAAGAGACACATTAGCTGGATGTGCTATGAATCATTTTTGATATCTTTGAAGTAATCTAAAATTTTGTCAGTTATACAATAGTTACAGCTCTGGAGAATTGGACATCCATTCATTTCCTCCTTTCTTTTGCCTCAGGCATTTGCCACAGGAACCTACATGATCTTTTTATATTTATCAATGCTCTTGTTGAAAAGGAATGTTAGTCAGTTATCAGATGGCCATGACTTACGGAAACATAATGTAACTAACTCCTTTCTCACATTATAAAGTAATTCAGAAATGTTTCAAAACATTTTACAAACCTAATAAAATTGCAAAACATGAATAACTCTTTTAACAATATTCCTGTTTTCCCTTGTATCGCTAGGTCCTTTTTCCCTCTTTCCTATGATGATCCAGTTTTTTCCACCTGCCCCTAAATCCACTTGTTTCTGAAAGCTCTATTCTCTAAGAAGTTCTCTTCCTTTACTATACTGCCTTTATCAGCACATCTGTTCCTAGTTGCTCATCAAATACACAGTCTCCCCTTCTTCCTTATTAACAGAATCCCAATTTTGTTTAAATTGTCAATGCGCTACCTAAAAATATCTTTTTCCAGACACTTTGGCAGCTGATGTGGCCACATGACACAGTTCTGGCCAATGAGTAGTGGAAATCAGCCAGGGATTTGGGGAAAGCCTTTGTTCTCCTGATACAGGTACCACTAGTTCCTCCTCTTTTCTTTTTCCTTCTCCTTCTCTGGAATGTGGATGTGACATTAGGGTGACAGAGGAGCTATCTTGCAACCATAATATCACAGATATGAAAATAAAGATGGGGGAGGGGGGTTGTCACTTTGAGGGGTAAAAAGTATAACTATTGCACTGTGTTGTACACCTGAAGCTAATTAAAAATAAATAATAATAATATATAACAACAAAAAAAAGAAAATAAAGATGTATTTGTTAATGATGTACAGGGGAGAAGATGGAAGGATCCTTCTCTAAAGGCTTAATCGAGCTATTTTTTTAAACACTGGATTGTCTACTTACAGGCCTCTTGTTGCCTGAGGCAAATAAATTACAGCATGTTTAAGCCACGATTAGTTTTCTGTGCATACCACTGAACATAATCCTAACCTAGCCCCCTTATATTTAATTACATAAGTACAGAAATATTTGATTCACCCCAAAATATTTAAGCCACATTTATTCCTATTGCTCATCTCTGATTTCCCTTCAATGTGCTATATGAAAGTGTGCAAAACTGAAGGCAACATTCTGTATCATTTGCAAAGTCAAAGAAATTGCGTTTAGTCTGAAAGAGTTCAATGATTTATTCTGGCATTTCTCACTCTGATTTATCTGTGACATTTTGCTGCAGGCATGATGTGATTTAAAATTTGGGGTCTTCATTGACTGTTTGATTTTCTTATGCCATTCCTGACCAAACTGGTGTCAATTCAAGTTAATCACTCTTGAAAACCCAGTCCAAATTAATCTTTTTGTGAATTTACTTTGTGAGAAGGCATGACATATTTTATCACACATAGATTTCAATTTGCTAGCCTTTCTATAATGAGGCTGCTTAGCAATAAGCAGGAAGTAGGCCATTGTTCAGGCTAACATAATTAATACTTGTGTACCTATATTTATATCTACATCTAGATCTGTATTTGCATAGCCATATGAAGTTGGACAATTAACTTCACGAACTCATCCTAGAAAAAGTACTACATAACTCATTGCTGAATATCACTATGGTTACCTTCGAAGTATTCCCCTTGGGAAGCTATGCACCAATGGCAGTGCCTAGTCCACCCTTCAAAGTAATTTTGGAACTCTTTCTGGAATGGCCATCAGAGCTGTTGTCATATTTCCCTGGATGTCCTGAATGTCATCAAAATGTCTTCCTTTCAAAATTTCCTTTATCTTTTGGTAAAGAAAAAAGTCATTGAGGGCCAGATCAGGTGAGTAGGAAGAGTGTTCCAATACAGTTATTTTTTTACCGGCTAAAAAGTCCCTCACAGACAGTGCTGTGTGAGCTGGTGCATTGTCGTAATGCAAGAGCCATGAATTGTTTGCGAAAAGTTCAGGTTGTCTAACTTTTTCCCCCAGCCTTTTCAGCTTTTCCAAATAATAAACCTGGTTAACTGTCCATTTGGTACAAATTCATAATGAATAATCCATATTATATCAAAAAAGGCTAGCTACATCATTGCAACAAGTTCACAAACTTAATTGTCAGACCTCGTATTTATATTTACATCTGATTGATATATCAAATAGTTGTATAAATGTAGTTGTTTCGATGGCAATGGCTTTGTTTTCCTCCCAATCATCATGGATTCTATTTAATGATTTAATGTGTTAAATGTCTAAGTCTGTATATTTCATTTCACAAAACTTTGTATTAGTCAAAATCAGCCAGCCATGGTCAATAAGCATGTTTTACTTTTGTAATGAACAATATAATAAAATGATATAAGAGAAGGACATTTAGGTTATGCAAATGCAAATCAGTATGATCATTTTAATGTCATCTGAAAGTCTTTAAATTGTTACATTTGCACTTACTTATTCATTCAACAAATATTTACTGAGCACCTGCTATGTGCCAGAAATTATTCCAGGCACTTGGAATAAAACAAAAAAAATTTCTGTCCTACCAGGGAAATACAGACAATAAATAAATAGGTTGTATGTTACAAAGTGCTAAGTGTATGGAACACAGAACAAGAAAAATGAAATCAATAATACGCATATATTTATTTATTTATTTATTTATTTATTTATTTATTTATTTTTATTAGTTTCAAGTGTACAAAACAACATAGTGATTAGGTATTGATATACCTCACAAGGTGATAACCCCAATATGTCTATTACCCATCTGACACTGTTATTACAATATTATTGACTATATTTTCTATGCTGTACTTTATATCACCGTAATTATTTTTTAAAATTATAATTGGTACTCAATATTATTTTATGTTAGTTTCAGGTAGGCAGCATATTGGTTAGACATTTGTATAATTAATGAAGTGATTCCCCCTATAAGCCTAGTACCCATTTGATGCTATACATTGTTTTTACAAAATTATGCTCTATATTCTCCATACTGTACTTTACATCCCATGATTATTTGGTAACTACCAATTGTACTGCTTAAAGCTCTTGACTTTTCACCCTGCCCCCCCATTCCACTCCCATCTATCACCCCAATAGATCTAGTACACGTCTGACACCATATATAGTTATTACAATATTATTGACTATTCCTTATGCTATACCCTACATCCTCATGACTACTGTGTAACAACCAATTTGTACTTCTTGATCCCTTCCCCTTTTTCACCCACCACCCAACCCCCTCCCATCTGGCAACCATCAAAATGTTCTTTGTATCTATGAGTTTGTTTCTATTTTGTTTGCTTGTTTATTTTCTCCTTTAGTTTCCACATATAAGCAAAATCACATTGCATCTGTCTTTCCCTGTCTGACATACTGCACTCAGCACAATACCCTCCACATCCATCCATGACGCCACAATGGAAGGAACCCATTCCCATCCATGGTAGAGCAATATTCATTCCATTGTATGTATTACCGCCTATTTTGTATCCATTCATACACTGATGGACCACAGGCTGTCTCCATATCTTGGCCGTGATAAACAATGCTGCAATGAACATATGGATACATTCCTCCCCTTAAAGTAGCATTTTGGGTTTCTTCAGATAAATACCCAGAAATAAGATTACTGAGTCCTGTTTTGTCTCTTGTTACAGCCTTTGTTTCAACTTTGTTTCAAAGTCTATTTTCTCTGGAATGAGTTCTTTTTTGTTTGTTTGTTTTGTCTCCATTTTAATGAAATATCTTTTTCCCATCCCTTTACTTTCAGTTTGTGTGTGCCTTTTGATGTGAAGTGAGTCTCTTGTAAAAAGAATATGGAAGAATCTTGTTTCTTTTATCCATTCTGCCATGCTATCTTTTGATTGGAACATTGAATCCATTTACGTTGAAAATAGTTGTTGATAGTATATAGTGATTGCCATTTTATTATTCATATTTTCATTTTTTTGTGTGTGTCTTTTTGTCTTAAAGAAGTCCCTCTAAGATTCCTTGTAATATTGTTTTAATGGTAATGAACTCCTTTAGCTTTTTCTTGTCTGCAAAGCTCTTTCTCTGTCCTTCAATTCTAAATGATAGCCTTACTGAGAAGAGTATACCCTTGGTTGTATGTCCTTATTTTTCATCACTTTGAATATTTCTTGCCAATCTCTTGTGACCTGCAAAGTTTCTATTGAGAAATCAAAGCTAGTGGCCTTATGGGAGCTCCCTTGTAAGTTACCAACTGCTTTTCTCTTGCTACTTTAAGATTTTGTCTTTAACATTTGGCATTTTAATTATTATGTGTCTTGGTTATGGGCCTATTTGGGTTCATCTTGTTTGGGACTCTGTGCTTCCTGGGCCATATATCTGTCTAATTCATTCACCAGATTTAAAAAGTTTTCAGTCATTATTTCTCCAAATGGGTTTTCAATTCCTTGCTCTCTGTCTTCTCTTTTTGGTACCCCTATCATAGGAATGTTGGTATGCTTGATCTTGTCCCACAGGCCCCTTAAACTGTCCTCAATTTTTTGGATTCTCTTTTCTTTTTGCTGTACTGATTGGGTATTTTTTGGTATCTTATCTTCCAATTTTTTAAAAATTTGTTTCTATAAGTATAAAAATTATGAATGTACAAATGTCAATAATTTTACAAGACTTACAACAAAAATAATAGTCTTTATTTTTCTCATTTCCAAATCCAGCCTTGCCTGAGGCAACTATTTTAATATTTTTCATTTTTTCCTTTCCTGTATCACTTATTTTTTTTAAACTAAGTAACTGGTTTTCTGCTTTTTATCTACTTCCTCTCTTAAATAACCCACTCTACATATTTCTGTATATATGTACATTACAGTACTACCCTTGAATGCATTCTAATATAGTCAATTATAATTTTGATTAATTGTTCAATGTTTATATGTTATGACACTGTAAATATTATTCACAGATAATATTGTACTATGATACTATTTCTTTTCTTGTGCAACTTTTTTGTTTCCCCTGGAGTTAATAATTGCCTTGCTGTTTTATTTACTTCATTTTCTTTGTTCCTATCATTAAATCTTCCCAAACTGTCCAAAAATGATGGTATAACAGGAATATAGAAAATTAACATTTTGAGAAACTACTATGTGGTACTTACAACCCTCATAAAGCTTTCATTCTAGATCAGTAAGTTCAAATATTCTAAGTCACTAAGTTCAAACACTGAACATTCCAGCTCAATAACTTCAAACACAGCAGTAATGTATTGCTTGTGTTTTTTTTCTTGGAAATTTTCCTCCTAAAGCCATTCATAATTCTGATCCATTTAAATTGTTGCTCCCCATTTTGCTGCACAGGAATTTCTCTTCATCATTGTCATAGAAATTTTATTCTCTTAATTTGGATCACCAGTTTCCTCAATCCAACGAGTTATTCTTTTCATTCTTTTCCTTGTTTTATTCCCTCACTTGTGATGAGTATGCCCAGTGCAAAGTGATAGCTTGAGGCTCTTTGTTAAATTTCAGTAGGAACAGTAGACCATTAAACCAAGCATGGGGCCTACTGAGCATGAGTTGTGTGTGACTGCACAGATCACACATCCATGAGGCGGGCTCTGTTATGAGGTTTAGGAAATTATAATCTAAAGCATATCTCTTCCTAATACTATTTGAACCTGGGTAATAAATAATAGAAACCTGACCTGAAGAATTATTTTGGATGAAAAAATTATTTATTGTATTTTTTATCTAGGGTTTTCCATTCAGAGATATCATTTCCCACCTCTGATTTGAGTGTGGCTGATAGAAAATGAGGTTTGGTCCTCCTACCTTTGTATTGCCTGACAGATTAGCCAATATCTCTGGGGTAAAATGAGCTCCCAGGCTCACATTACAAGACATATGAGAGCACAATCACTTGAAAAGAAATCAACAGGTTGTATTATAAATATAAACAGAAAGAGAATATTAGAACAAATACAACAAAAATTAAAAATTTTATAGTATAATAAAGAGGTAAAGAATGACTATTAACAATGTGAAATAAGAACAATAAACATTAAAAAAAAGAAGGAATATTATGTATAAAAAATAATTGGCATAATGAATACAGTAGAATGGATAAAGCTTGAGGAATGATGTAATGAAAGGGAATACCAGAAAATCCTCCAGAAGAAAGTAAAAGACAAAAAAACAATTAGGAAAATATAAAAGAATAGCCAATAGACAAAAAGCCTAGAAATTCTAGTTTCCCAGTGTAGGAAAAATCACCCAGTTTCCCCCTCCTGTCTCTTTCTGTGTGTTTCCTTTACTGTCACACTACTACCACACTCACAATACCTCTGATACCAGATGTTTTCTTTATTTTCTTACACCAAGCAATTGCCTGCAACATCAGCTGAGTGTCCTATAATTCAACTTAATTCTGACACTATCTACCCAGTGACAGCATCAGGTCCCACAGGTTAAGGGCTCAGTCCTACAAGACTACCCCTTGCCCCCATTTCAGATGCCAAGATCCTTGGGTTCTGTTAGTTTTCTAGAGTGGGTCACAGAACTTAGGCAAACAATTTACATTTACCAGTTTATTAACAGATACAGATGAACAATCAGATGAATAGGTACATAGGGTGAGATTTGGGAGGGTCCCGAGTACAAGAGCTTCTGTCCCTGTGGAGTTGGGGTGTGTCACCCTCCTTGTGTGGATGAGTTCACCAGCCTGGAAGCTCTCTGACCTTCATACTATTGGGATCTGATGGAAGCTTCCTCACTAAGCATGATCAGTTATTAACACCATTTCTATAACTCTGTGTACTCTGGAGGACGGGACATAGGGCTAAGAATTCCAAGCTTCTAATCATAGCTTTGTCTTTCTGGTGACCAGCCCCCATTCAGGGTCCACTCAAGAGCCCACCTAGAGTCACCTCAATAGAACAAAAATGCTCCTAGTGCTCTTATCACTTCTGAATTTATTAGGGTTTTAGGAGCCTTCTTTAAGGGGAGCGTCAAAGAGAAGTATTAGAACAAGAGGTACTCCTAGTGCTCTTATCACTTAGGAAATTACAAGGGTTTGGGGAGCTCTGGGCAGAGACTAATACATATTTTTATTATCTTACAAACCCACATGCTTATCAAAGGGAAAGTAGATGACTTAACTGTGGTACATTCATCCAACAGAGATTTTTATGCAGCAATAAAATAAATTAAGTAAAATAAAATATTATAGTATACAACAAAATGAATGAATTATATCAATAAGCAAAAAAATTGAGTCCCATCAAATTATATACAGCCTGAAACTCTCTTTATAAAGTTCAAACAATTAGACACATACGTATGCATAGGTTTTCTCTCCCCTTCCCTCCTTCCCTCCCTTTCTCTCTCCTTCCCTTTCTTCTTCCCTCCCATCTTCTTTTTTCTCTTCCTCCCTCCATAATTACAAAACTAAATAAAAAGGAAAGCAAGGGAATGATGAGTGAAAATTTCAAAATACAAGATTCAGATGGATGCTGACCATGGACTAGTTGAAACAGGAGATGGATTAATGGGGGAAAACAAATAGTTAGACAAGTAGTTTATTGACAGATTTCTAGGTTATATAAATAAAAGCATACCAGGCATGGGCAATGAGGAAAACATACTGTGATTCAAGAAATATGATTAGTCAAATTCTGCATTCCTGAGGTGCATAAAATAATTTTTTCCAAATGAAAGATTTTCTGAAAGGCTTACATTTCACTTGTTTTCAGTTTTTTTAATGGGAAATATTTTTAATTAATTAATTGACTTTATGTATTAAATTTATTGGGGTGACATTGGTTAGTAAAATTATATAGGTTTCAAGTGTACATTTATATATCATCTATATATTGCATTGTGTCGTTCACCACCCAAAGTCAAATCTTCCGTCACCATATATTTGACACTACTCACATTTCAAAAATAGGGCACAGAAAAAAATTTATGAGGGGCCCATGCTTAATTAATCAGTGCTCGCTGAGAGGAGAGAACTTGTGCAATGGGGTGAAGGGAACACGTATAATGCGTTTGATGTTCAGAGGGATAGAAGCAGGCTATGCAGCCTCTGAAGGCAGCTTCTGTATAGTACAGCTCAGAGATATAACCATGATCTCAAAAGTTATTTCCAAAGGCGAGGATGGTAATGGGCCACATTTCACACATGAATTCATTCTGATACCTCACATTGGTATCTGTTTAGCAGTAAGTCCCAATTTTTACCAGCACTCTCCTGATACTACCACAAACTGTAACTAGTGCTTCCAGAAGCATTGTTCTAAATCAAGGGTTAGAATTTTTTTTTTTCTGTAAAGAGCTAAATAGTAAATACTTGAGGTTTTTCTGGCTATAAGGTGCTGTCACAACTATAGTTTAAACCTGCCATTGTAGTGACAAAAGCAGCCACCAAGTAAAAGTTAAATGACTGAGTATGGCTGTGTTTCAATAAAACTTTAATTACAAAAATAGATGACAGGTCAGATGGGGCCCCAGAGTTTGTGGGACCCTGTTCTATACTATCCACCCATAGTGGGGGATCTCAATACAGTATGCTTGCTAGCCTGGTAAGATGGTATTTACGCCAGGCCTTAGGGTTGTTATCCCTCAACAGTTGCCACATCTTCCAATGTGAAAAGAAACAGAACGCTGATTCAGATGATAGAGTCTTTACAATGGAATTGTTACTATCTCCAGAGTCACAAGTGTGAGATGAGGATTTGAGGAAAAGCAAACAGTAAAAAGAGTTTGAAGGATGCTTCTCAGTTTTCTTTAGGGATCAAGACCTAACTTATCAGTGCTTTCAGAAACCAAGATGCCTTTCTGGAGGGTGATCCTAAAACTCTACACCTTCACCATCTGTGTATTTATAAATCTGAAGCTGTTTGGAAACAAAAGTAAACTTTATTCTACCAGACATTCAGAAATTGTTTTAGGATAGCTTTGGGGATCTTTGGACATATATTTTTTTCCATCCATTTTAGACTGGGTAACAAGCACACTTCTTGCAGTTTGGCATTCTGTCTTGAATGCAGCAACAAAAAAACAAACTACACATTAAAAGGGTGCCCAAAACAGCTTGATAGCCTGTTCTCCTAATTCATATGCCTGCCTAGAGCTTTAACTGGGCAACTTATAGGACCAGTATCTTCAATTTTTTTTTTCAAAAAAAATTTTTTTTTTTTTGAGGGCAGTGTCCACTGGCCCTCATATGTGTGACCCGAACCAGGGCCGCTGGCTTCCCAAGCCAGTAAGTAGGACCAGTATCTTCAACATGATATGGAGCACACTGGATTTTCATCTCACAGAGAAGGGACTGGAGTATTTCTTTAGTAAACAATGTAAGGACTCTTGCTTCTTGTGCCCAGCTCTTTCTCTACATAGCAGCCAAATTGATTTTTTTTTTTATAAACACAAACTTGATCAAGTCATTTCCCTACTCACAGCCTTTAATGGCTTCCCATTCAGTAGAAAACAATCTTACCTCCTTGCTGTGCATAAAGCACTGTGTGTGACCTGGTCTTTGCTCAGCACTCCAGCTTTATCGTGACCTCTTATTTCCTCAGTGAATATAGTTCACCCTGCTCCAACTACTCCAACCTTGTCTATCTCCAAATAGGCCATGATTATTTTCTCCCACCCTAGAGAAGGTAGCTTCCTCTTGGGGCTTCTGAAGAGAAATGAAAAGTTAGAATTTCCACACCACTAGGGATGAGTTGAGAGGAGGGATCACAGCACCTCTCCCACAATCTACCCCTAACCCCTTCCCACTTTTAAAGCAGTTCCCAGATTTTGTCCTCAGGGCAGCAAGATGGGTGGACATTTTTGTGTTCATCCTTCTCCAAACTTAAACAGTTGGAAACAATGAAAGAAATCTCACCTGCACAGGCTGGGGAGCAGTACAAGTAATATCTGAGAATTACTAAGTATTATCGTGGGTAGAAAGAAGACATTTTAGAAAAAAGTCCTAACTGATTTGGTTATTAAGTATTTAAACACACACACACACACACACACACACACACCCTTCACAGCGTTTAAAATATATTTATTAAATAAGTCTCCTGGGCCGGCCGAGTGGCGCATTGGTTAAGCGCTGGTTTGGGGATGCCAGCGGCCCCGGTTCGGATCCCACATGAGGGCCAGTGACACTGCCCTCTACAGCTAACAACAGCTCCACCTGGAGCTGGGCTGTGCGAGCCCCGGTGATGGTGTGGGCTGCAGCCCCTGCTGCAGTGGGCTGCCATAGGCTACAGTGAGTGGCCTGCAGCCAGCGTGAGCGGCTGGCAGCCAAGCGTGAGCTGCCAATAGCCGCAGTGAGCGACATCCAGAGGCCAGCGACCGATCTGCCTCATCCGGGAAGAGCGCAATGACGATACCAACAGTGAAGCAACATCCTCCGCAACTAAACTGAAGAACAAGAAGACAGCAACTTGTCTGTTCCCCTTCCCCGATTCCCCAACGCTGTTCCCCTCCACCAAATCCCCAATAAAATCTTTAAAAAAAAAAAAAAAAAAAAAAAAAATAAGTCTCCTGAAGGGAAAGGGGTCCCTCTTAATCTTGTGTTGACTTTATGTTCTTCCCTTCCTTCAGTCAGAACGAACAAAAACTATGAGGTGGAGCTCTAGACTGTTTTGTTTATTATTATATCCCTAGCCTGTAGAATAGTATTTGGCATGAAATAGGCACTCAGCAAAAATTTGTTGGATGAAAGAACAGTAATTTCAGCAATTCCTTGGGTAAGGGCTATAATTATCCCATAGCTTAGATTAAAAACCTGAGGCTAATGAACTTGTCCAAAATCACAGCTAGTCAGTGGTGGATCTGAGCTCAGTGAGTACTTTTAAGTATTCCATACCATTAGTATCATATTTCTTCTTTTAAAATATCAATCGGAGCTATCCTTTCCGGCCAATCCATATTCTACCTGGATATGACCACTTTAGTACCTGACATGGCCTCTAATTTTCCACTCATCCAATCCAGCTAGAAAGTTACTGGTACAATAATTGGTAAACACTGGTTTTGTCATGGCAGCCTACTATACAAACATGTTGATCCTTCCCCCAAATGTTGCTGCCACCCTATAAAAATGAATGTTCCTTGTCTATAGCAGCTCTATGCTTCCAAGTTTATTTCTATTTGGTATCATCTTTTCTTAGGTTATCCAGCTACACAGAAAATGTAATTCAGGCTCAATTTTTAAGCATTTGGTTTACTAAGTGAATAAACTAGCAAGCAATTCTTTGACTTAAGAAAACACTTGTTGGGGCCGGCCGAGTGACACGTTGGTTAAGAGTTGGCTTGGGACACCAGCTCTGAGCAGCGGGGCCCCAGTTCGGAACCCACATATGAGGGTCAGTGACACTGCGCCCTCTACAGCTAAGATGGTGAACAACAGCTCAACCTGGAGCTGGGCTGCTGTGAGTCGCTGGCATTGGCATAGGCTGCAGTGGGCTGCCATAAGCTACCATGAGTGGTTTGCAGCCGGCATGAGCTGCCATGAGCTGCCGTGAGTGGCCGTCCAATGGCCGGTGACAGACTGCCTCACCCGGAAAGAGCGCAATGATAATACCAACATGGACCAGTGAAGCAACATCCTCCACAACTAGACTGAAGAACAAAAGAACAGCAACTTGTTGGTTCCTCTTCTCCAATTCCCCAATAAAATCTTTAAAAAAAAGAAAAAGAAAAGACTTGTGGAAGTCATCTTAATCACAAAAGAACAAAACAACTGAGAAAACTGAGGCTCAGCAAGCTAAGTAACATAAACTCGTTAACAGAGTTTTTCTGTAGTCTTTTGACATGATGTTATAGCACAAGCCACAGCCACATAATGGTTAACTGTTCAAAAAAAAAAAAAAAAAAAAACAGCAAGGAGGAGCTTCTGGTTCCAAGCAACTAATCTTTTCTATAACCTGATTTGCGCAACCCTCAGAGCCAAAGAAACTTTACCAAAGGATTAAAACTTATATAAACAAAGATCCCTTTATTTGCAGCTCTGGTTCTCTGGAAAACAAGAAGGCCCAGCTTACATGGGTGCAGAGCTTTATTTATATTGGTTCCTCAACATATAATTTTTTTTTTTAATCTGATGATCTCACAGTATTGAAACAGCAGTGAGTGGAGATGATGATGAATACTGAGGTAAAAGAAATTCATTTATTTGGGTTATTGTGGGTTGCAATTGGGTAATTTTTGCTTGCAAAAAATATAAGGTAGGTTTAAAACTCATTTACAAACATGAGACCCTTTAGGTTTTGTAATGAACTTGTCTATAATTTCCTGATAGTGAAAATTCTTTGTAATGCAGGATCGTGTAAGAGTAATAATACTGGTTTTTCACAAACACAAAGAAATATATGGGTACATACTTTGACTTTTTTTCAAATATGTAGTTACAAGTAGTTTGGAGTATTGGAAATGAGTATAAATCAGAAAATGTTGTTTTCTTTCTACTTTGTCCATAGCCTAAAAACCCCTCTTTGTATATACTGTTCCACCAAGTCCATCATGCAAATTTCTGATCAGGACCTATATGTTGTCCATATTCCTTTCTTCCTCCCCTGAAATCCTAGTGCACCACACACACACATTGGAGTATTTTTTTCAAAACTCAAAAATGAGAAAATTTTTTTAAAAGGCCAAATAACACACGTATCTAAATCATTCTTGGTCTACATATTCTTAGAAAGGAATGTGTCCATTTCTATAGAATAGATTTCCAAAAGTGAAATTACCAAACAGGAAGTGTACTGCAGTTCACAAACCCACCATTTCTCTATTCTATTGGCTATCATAAATCTTTTAAAATTTTGTTAATTTATTATATGAAAAAAATAAGAGTTTGCATTGTTTTGAATTGTGTATCACTGCCAATAATGAGATAGTATCTTTTATAAAAGACTTTTTATAAATCTTTTTGTCCATTTGTATTTCCTCTTTTATGAACCCCACTTCACACCTATATTTTTTTATCATTCTTTTTTACATTAGAGATCTAAACCTCTGCCTCTTTTATACATATTTCAAACATTTTATCGATACCCTTTTTTAACCTTATTTATGGTATTTTTCTTTTTACCTTTGTGTAATTTGTATTATGAAGTCAACTGTAATTTTTTTTTCCATTATAGTTTTTTGGTCTTTTGTCTTTTTGAAGTTTTTCCTGACCATAATAATATTTTCCTATTTTTTTCAAATATTTTTATTTTCTACATTAAAATATTTAATCTATTGCTCTTTTTATTTTCAAACATGATATTACCCAGGACTATTACTCTATTTTCCTTCCAGATGATGATCTAATTATTATATCAAGATCATTTTTTAAGTAAGCTGTAGTTCTTCTGATGAACTATTATGGAAGTATTTTCGTATATTACATTTTCATTTATACTGGATCTGTTGTACCAATGAATTTGCCTACTTTTTGCTTGCAGCTTGCTGTTTTAATCAGATTAGTGTAACAGAAGGTTTAATAATAGCAGTATGGCAGGTACCCACAATCTTTTTCAATTTCAGGGCAGGATGAGGTGTTCTTTCTCCTGACCTCAAGCCTAGTGAGCCTGACTTTAAATTTGCTCAGAGTGCTTTATTTCTGTCCTCTGCAGTTTGGAGGACACAGGGGACTAGTGTCTGATGCCTGCTGAAGAAGCTTAAAAGGTAAAAGGCAGTGTATAGCTCTGACTGCCAGGAGGCAGAAGGAAGAGAGGGCTCTATTTTAAAAGTAGTAGCACTTCAGTCAATGGCAGGTCAACTGGTACTAGTTTGGGGTTGTCTTAGATATGGACTGATTGGATTATATGCAGCAGTGTTGAGAGGTTAGTAGAAAGAGGCTAAAAGGGTATGCTGAATATAAAAATTTGGAGGAGAAATTGTGCATGACTGTCAGAAGAGGTGCATGGTGCATTTACCTTACCAAAGACACTGCAGGTGAGAGAGATCGTGAATGAACGGTGGGATCTCCAAAGACTCACAGAATTGGCCATGAGAGTCAGTTTTAAATATCTGTCCTTGCCAAAAGAGGCAAGGATGACAATTCCTGCCTCATTAACTCCTCCTTTGCAAGTTTCAACTCTGCAGGAGACAGAAGCACCCTGTTCAGTTTTGGGGGAAGAGATGGGTATGTTGGGGTGGGGAAGGTTGGGAGAATCTGGGCAAGAATATAGAGAAACAACCTGGACTCTCCCAATAGTAGGCTTTAGATATGTTATAGTGGATGGAAAGAAGCTTTAATTTAAATACTTTTTTAAATTAAAATTTATTGTGGTGACAATAGTAAAATTACATAAGTTTCAAGTGTACAATTCTGTAATACATCATCTATATATCACATTGTATGTTTACCACCTGGAGTCAGTTCTCCTTCCATCACCATATATTTGATCCCTTTTACCCTCGGCTACTACCTTCCTCCCCCCTTACCCTCAAAGTGAATTGAATACTGAATTTTTTAATGGGATTAAACATTATCAGAGACTTTTTTTTTCTTTTTCTTTTGAAAGTCAGCAGAAAGTAGAGAGACCTGTTTGACATTCCATTTAGTGTCAGGAAAGGAACTGGCCCCAGAAAATGAATTTGATAGGCTGTGGAGGGAGAAGAATAAGGCCATTTTCTGATATCCCCACATAAATCCTATTTGTTCAAGACAATTTCACTTGTAATCCATTTCTGATGTAAATATTCTTTGTGAGCAGAAGGGTGGATTATTTCAAATTTAATGTCTTTTTTCAATAACACATCCCTTTCAGTTAACATGGGTCTTCTCAAAAAGATACCAGGATTATAATTTTGCCTTCCTGCAACCCTTCTTTCATTTCAGTATAGTGTTGCTGGTTTTACTACTTAAATATTTTCTACACATACATAATATTTTCTACTTAAATATTTTCTACACATAAGTATTGTGCCATTTAACCTGAAGACATCTTTTGAATCATGGGAATAGGTTTAGCTTTAGAAGCATGTCATCTGCTCAACAAACTCAGTCTGAAGGCTTTAACTAGAAATAAATGTTAACGATTTAATCAAGGGTCTTAGGGTTCGCAAAATGGAAACACAGCTAGCAAACCCCAGAAGTGTTCCCAACAAGAAAAATTAACAGTTCTTACAGTAAAAAGTGCATTACGAGAATTATCAGTCCTGCATTCATAGCCCTAGGATTCTTCTAGGACAGTTATCTGTTGGATGTCAAGTGGTCTGGATGATGAATGACAGGTGGTCTGGAAGATGGGTGTCAGGAGGTCTGGTAAGATCTGGTGTTCTGGATATAATGGATGTTAGATGGCTATCACGTGGTCTGGGTATGTGAGTCCTTTAGGGAGTAATCAGAGGATTACTTAGAGGTCTGGTGTAGGTTTTGACACACAATGAACTGATGTATATTCAGGCATTGATGCAAGACTGGAAAGTTCAAAAGTTTAAGTTCCCAAGCGAGTTAGGATATGAATAGAATTGCTTATTCATGCTTCAACCTTAATAATGTTAATAATTTTAGCAGCTTGATTAAAGTGACTCCATTTTATATATTCCCTATCTTCACTCTTTCATCACACCAATCCTATAGGAAGGGAATTGCTAAGGACAGTCAAAGCATGTGAATCAAATTTGGGCTACTCTATAAAGGGAAATTTTTAAAGTAGAATTTATCATTTGTAATAATGATGATAATTTAAGAATTTTACATGGCATTTTAAACCTTTAAAATGGCCATTTATTTCTAATAAGACAGGAAATCAATAAAATTACATGTCCCATATTTGAAATGAGGACAGAAAGTAAAAAATGTATTAGGCATTAACTTAATACAGCTCCATAGAGGTGGAACAAGGGCTAGATGAAGCTTAAGCTTGACAATTTTCAGTTATTTTGTTTAGCAGTAAAGGCAACAGGAGCTATCAGTTATTGAAATTTGTAATATGTCAAGCTCTTTGACAGGCACTTTACATTATTTATCTGCTTTTTTATTATATGCCATGCAGATATCTAAGTTTTTTAGGAACCAGAAAGAGAAGATTTAGATCTCTTATTTGAATCAATTCTAGGAAGTTTAGTGAAAAGAAAGAAAAGCGTGTAGGTGGTAATAATACTTAAGCTTTTCTGAGGCAAAATCCCAGCTAAAAACATATAGTAAAATGTAATTATAATAATTGTAGCTAGTTTTTAGACATGTAAATAATATACCCTGATGCCTTCCTGTATTATAGATGGAGAAACAACTTACCTCAGATTACTGGTCACAGTGACCAAGCTCATTTTGGTGATAAAGCAGTGCATTATCCATTTTAGATGATTTAGCTCCTAAACTCAACTATACCAAAAAGGGTAACATGTACTAGAGACGTGTGAGATTCAAAAGATAATAAAGAGCCTCCGCACATTATGTCTTAAAAGAGCCACATTTAAACCTTCATTAGATTGTTGAGTGATGGTGTTTGTAATAATAAAGTACAAATTGTTCTTTTCTACACTTGAATATACTCTAGAAGACTAATCCTACATTTGCAGCCTTTTTACCATTTTGTAGCTATTAGAATCTCCTAAATATCTTGACCTGTGGGTTTACTTTTTTCTTATTTTTTACTCAGAAGTCTGCGAAACAAGGTGAAGCCAAATGTGCAAGTAATCAAGTTATAATTGTTTTTAATACCTCATGGTTTGGTCAATGCTATATCCTAGTATAATAATAATCACAGTTAAAAATTTACTAAGTGTTACTTTGCCAGGTTTATTATATACTAAGTGCTTTTTATGCATCATCTCTGTCCTCATATTTCTTTAAATCAGATATTATTATTTTTCCACATGTAAATGAGTCAATTGAAGCTAAAAAAAAAGTTAAGAAATAGATACAAAGTTTTGAAAAAGAGCCAGGATCCTAACAAAGCTCTGCTTGATTCTAAAAACCCTGTCCTTTCCACTATGCCAGTGGTCTTACTGTAGTCACTTTCAGTGTCCTATTGATTTTTGGCTCTTCAACATCACAATAGGAAATCCCTTAAATGCTTAATTTTACTTTAGTATTATTAAAGTTAACCACTCTTAGACAATATCTCCTGGTATAGACAGATCCTAATTATGAACTCAAATTCAAATAAATTTCAGACAACTGAGTTTGAATTTCCTGGAACTCAAAGGGTTTGGTTCTGTTTCATGGCCTCTTTTGCTTTCCAGTGGCATTTCTGCAGTAGGATTCCGGAAAAAGAGGGTTCCTAAGGGACCCCCAATACCATTTGAGGGAACCTGATGGAGCTTCAGAGAAACACATGATTTCCATTGTCTTGCTTTTTCCCTGTTTTGTTCTGCCAGCCTTCTCTACCCTGTTGACCGGGGTTAACCAGAGTAGAATTGGTGCTTTAAATTCTGATGATGCCTAGCTATGTGCAGGAAAATGGTTCCAAATTTATGTAGGCCCCAAAGCCCAACCAGAGAAATTGTAAGCTAACCAGGACTCCTTTATGCCTTTTCCCCTCTGCTACTTTTTCTTTTCCTTATAGCTGACACTTCACCATTTTTTCTTGTATCCAAGTGCCCATTCCATTCTCCTAGTGTTTTATTCTTAGGTAGCTATTAAATAACCACAACTAGGGTTTTAGTTGATATTGATAAGGATTTCCCCTTCAAGGGGGATTTGTCCTTGAATGAGAAACTCTTCAACTAAAAGGCCCTTAAAATGCAAAAGGATGAATTTCAATATAGAAAGTGATGGGGGTTAATTCTGGATAGGAGTTCTGTTCAAGACCTATTGTATTGCTTATTCATATCATTCATATTTCTGAAAGTGGAAACATATATTCAATAAGGGAAAATGAATTATCACACACCAGAGTACTGTTTTATCACAATTATAACTATACGTGGGACCCCAACTTCCTAGCCTTTATGTAAGCTCATAGTAATTATTTCAACATTTCTGTTACATAAGCCCTGTATTCACGTTAGTAGGATAATCAGGCCATTGTGCCTATGAAGATGAAGAGATTTTAAAATTTAATTCTACAATATTTGATAAAATTAATTTTCCTTTTTATAATGCGTATCCATAATTCCAATTTTAAAATTATTGAAATTATTACTATATAGTTTGCTATATATGTGGTAATATTTGTGGCCCCCGAAATTCTATCCTTTCAGAATTTTAGAATTTGTTCTCACTCTTCTAATCTACTTACAACCCAGATATGCTATTTCTATATTGTCTGCTATTTCCTTATTAGGATTTGTGTGTCACTTCTCATTGATCATAACCTTTGTTCTAAATAACAAAAGGAATGTTCCCACAGGGAAGAGGGTGGATGTTTTTTACCTTTATCTTGTATAGTTTTGTCAAAATTTTGTAATTATAGAAGAGATTGTGCAAGACAAGTGCCTTTGCATCATTGGTTATTGGAACAGGAAAGGTATCTAGTGACCTGAATCCTATTTAGAATTTGGGTAGATTGTTTTCATTATTCTATTTCCCTTTCTGTTTCTTTGAATTTTTTCCCCACATTGTTTGGAGCCCACTTTTGTTGCCTACCTTTATCTTTGTTCTCCCTCTCTCTCTTTTAAAATCCTGTTTATTTGTTATTAATAAAAAAAGTACTCATTGTTTTGCCAGACCATTCCTTTGTGTACAGTTACCAGGGCTATAATATCTACCACTGATTGAACATCAAAGATGTGCCAGGTACTTTGCATATTTTATTCCTACTTTTCAATAAATTTAATAAAACCTTACAATTGTTATCTCTGTTTAACAAAGGGAGCTCAAGATGTCACACTATTAACTTTATCATACTTTAGTAAATCTTCACTTTATATTAAAATTTACTCATTCATTTATTTGTTCGTTACTCATAAAATGCATTTATTTAAACAGTATTTATTGAGCACCTTATGTGCAAGTCATGGGCTTACCTATCGTGGAGATTACAGAGATAGCTCAGGCATCCTTGTCCTCAGGTTCTTTTCAGGCTAAATGAACAAATAACACCTGTACATATATAACCAAAATACAAGGCAGAAGCCATCAAACCAATTATTCAAAAATGAGCTCAATAGGGCCGGCCGAGTGGCGCATTGGTTAAGCGCTGGTTTTGGGATGCCAGCGGCCCTGGTTCGGATCCCACATGAGGGCCAGTGACACTGCCCTCTACAGCTAACAACAGCTCCACCTGGAGCTGGGCTGTGCGAGCCCCGGTGATGGTGTGGGCTGCAGCCCCTGCTGCAGTGGGCTGCCATAGGCTACAGTGAGTGGCCCGCAGTCAGCGTGAGCGGCTGGCAGCCAAGCGTGAGCTGCCAATAGCCGTGGTGAGCGACATCCAGAGGCCAGCGACCGATCTGCCTCATCCGGGAAGAGCGCAATGACATACCAACAGTGAAGCAACATCCTCCGCAACTAAACTGAAGAACAAAAAGACAGCAACTTGTCGGTTCCCCTTCCCTGATTCCCCAACGCTGTTCCCCTCCGCCAATTCCCCAATAAAATCTTTAAAAAAAAAATGAGCTCAATAAACATTTGTTGAGTGACTGAGTGAATGTTTGAATAAACTGATATTAGATGAGTAATACAGATAAGAGTCTATGTAAATTCAGAGGAAGCTTAAAGGATCCAGAGAGGCTCCTTACAGAATGTGGCATTTGAGAAGAATGTTGTATAGACTCCCAGAGGATAAGGGGAAGATACTGCAAGGTGAGCAAATTGTATGGGCAAAGGTATGAAGGCATGTGAGTATAAAATATATAGAAGTTTAATGGACAAGGGGATCAGTAGCAATGCAGATGAAAATGTGCTCTGAAGTCCCATGGGAAAAACTTTAGGAGATGGCTACTGGACGTGGGCCTATTCATTCAGCAGAGTTTTTGCTTCACCATAGATTAAAAAGTTTTTAAATATTTCAACTGAATCAGGAGCAGGATTTAATTTATTTTTGTTTTTAAATAGCACTTTAATGTGAAATTTAATGCAAAAAGGGATTGCTTAACAAGGATACTTACTATTGCTGTTTTTCTAATGTTCGTAATCATAACTTTATTATTAGCTGTTTACGATTAACCAAGGTTCCAACTACCATTTTTTTTTTTCCAACTACCATTTTTTTATTTGTTCTCAAACTCAGGTGATAAAAATATAGGCAAAATAAATGGCTTTTTCAAATAAAAATCTATAGCAAGAACATATCATTTTCTAAAACATTGCCTTTTTATTATGGGATTTTAATTACTATTACATTTAAAACCATTTTAACATTACAATTTATAAGTACTGGCAACAAACATGTAACATAAACTCAAATATTCAGGCTAGAAATGAAAAAGACATTAAATTATACAGGAAATCACTAGAGTATTTATACATAAGCAGTAAGAACTGTAGAAGTATTATACATTAGCCTCTAAAGGGGTAAGTAATTCAGTGGTTCTCTTGTTTAAAATCTCAACTGTATTCCTCTTGCCATATGTATTGGGTCCCACATTGGTAGATAAAAATATGACACCAAAATTATTGCTGGTACAAACTAAAAAATTTGCCAGGCGTTGAGTTGCACATGTGGCAGTGTTACATTTCTGTTTTTCCACCTGAGGACTGGAAACATGGAACGAATCTGGTAGGTTAGACTTAGACGCAGGACTGAATACCGCTATCTGACACCAAATATCTCATATTGATGACAACTAAAGGAAACATTTTCACAACAGTAACTCAGTGTTTTGATTTGGAATCATCTGGATGACTGACAGACTTTTTTTGACACCTTGAAGATGCAGCAGAATCAACTTTTGACTAGGAGAGCACATAAGAAACCTTCCATTATAGTCAATGTTGAATTTTGCAGTATGATCCTTTCTTTGGAAATTCAAACTATATTCCAGATGATGATGATAATAATAGTAATAATAATAATAATAATAATAATAATAATGTGTGTTTGTCTTATGTTCTTTTAAATCTTGTTGATGGGTGGGATGGTAGAAGAGAGTAAAAGGGGTCAAACATATGGTGATGGAAGGAGAACTGACTCTGGGTGGTGAGCACACAATGTGATGTATAGATGATGTGTTATAGAATTGTACTCTTGAAAACTATGTAATTTTACTAACCATTGTCACCCCAGTAAATTTAATTTTAAAAAATCTATTTCCTGATATATAAAAGAGATTTAGAATGTAAAATATTTATGGAAACTGAAAAATGCGGAATTGAAAATATGTTTTCATTTCCAACATCGTTCTAACAAGAAGTAAGCAGTATAGGTTTACTTTTTGTTAGTTCCTTGAGATAATTGAATCAGAAGTATTATAAAGTCTCAAGGGTAATTACACTCTGACTAGTGTGGGAGTTCTATTATTCTTAGTGTAAATATGTAAACATTATCATCTTCCTGTCACCTACTTGGTTCCTATGCTTTCAATAATTTTAGTGATAGGACTAGGTGAAATGTTAAAACCAAAAGATTTTTTATGTCATTGGTGTTAATATTCACCACATTCTTTCAACCACCTGGAACAATTGCATAATAATATAATAGGTAAGTCAGAAATAACTATGATTAAATAATTCATTTCAATGTTAACTTCTGTTTTTATTTACAGAATATATTTATATCAACTCTATATCTCTGTACTATCTTTTTGTTTCAATGTGCTTTCATAATGGTATTAGAAATAGGTACAGAATAATAGCATTGCTTTCTTTTTTGCTGATTACAGGCAAGATAGCAAAATGTTTTAATTTTTAGCACCAAATATATCAAAATATTGGTGAAACTTTGGGTAAGTGTACAGTGAGAAAGAGACATGGGTGTGAGATTATGTCCAGAAGCCAGTGGATATACATAACCTGAGGCAAAATGCAATAGATTTTATCACTCTTTGTTTGGGGAATACTTCATTATCTATATCTCTGTGTAGAGATAGCTTAGGAATAAATATTTTAAAATCTGTGATACTTTAGAGTTTTTATTGTCATATTTCCTTCCAAATATAGAAAATTCTTCTTACAGAATCAAGTGAGCTGGATAGCTCTTGAGTATAAATTTATGCTGACAGACCAATTATTCAGGTAAAGGAAACCTACTTTGGGACCTAATTACCTGGTCTATATAACAATATTATTTATACTATCTATTCAACTTTTGCACATTTAGTAAGCATGGCCAATGTGCATTTCCAAAGAATGGTTTAATGTTTTCATGGATTGAACCAGTAATTCATACACTGGACAAAAATTCTAAAAGTCAATAAATGTTTCCTGAAAAACACCAGGAATTGGAATTTGACCCAAACACTTCAAACTAATAAGTTTAAATCAATTAAGAAACTATGGGTCAGATTGGGAAGTTTCAAAGGGATATCTGTCCCAAGATATGCCTGACAAATGCCTGGAGCAGTGTGAAATACCCTATGTGCTAAATGTCTGAGTGGTACTTTGACAATTCATCTCAAGGACTATAAAAGAATTTAAAATTATTCTAACTAAAATGTTATCTTATTTGTGTTAGCTTGAAGGGCCATTATTCTACTTAAAATAAATATTATGAACTTTTATGTTGGTTGATTTCATAGCTATAAAACTGCTTAGCTAGAAGGGCCATCATTCTACTTAAAAGAAATATTAAGAGCTTTTATGTTGGTTGATTTCATAATTGTGAAACTGCTTTCTCAAACAAGACTTTTCATGTAAATATAGTGGTCAGTATGTACAAAATTTTACTCAGAACTCTCATTAATATGGCAAAAGATGGCTGAAATGGTCAGCGAGGGGCATCACACCCCTAATCTCAGGTGCCTTTCCCTATTGACTTTCCAGGCAGACAAGGCCAGCTTGCCCACTAGCTAATAACAAACACTGGTTCGAAGCCACCGACCACTAACACACATCCACACATCCACTACAATTCTTGACTTGAATAGAATTTAAACAGTGATGACTATAGGCTAAACTATAACTCTTAGATTCTCTCTCTTTTAAAACATCTCAGTTTCAAAGGCTTTTTAAAATGGATCTCCTGCTTCCAGCTTTTAACATTGATTTGTGGAGATGTGTGAGTTCCTACAGGTAGCTTTTGTGTGTGTGTGTGTGTGTGTGTGTGTGTGTGTGTGTGTGTATGTGTGTGTGTGTGTGTGTGTGTGTGTGTGTTTACTGGGGTGACAATTGTTAGTAAAGTTACATAGGTTTCAGGCAGCTCTTAGTGACTATAGCTTAAAACCCGTGGAGTTACACTTTCAGCTGCTCCCAGATTATCTACAAATATATATAAGCTTATTTTTTCAAAAATGTTTAAAATTTGAGACATTTTCTGCATAGGCTTTCTCAGTTTTTAATGAAATTCATAGAATATTACATGGTTGAACAGCTCAGAATGATAAATTCTCCACCCCCTTTAAAAAAATGACCAGACATACTGATTTCTGGATACTCATCAAAATTAATTTGAATAATGTTTTACAAGTGTTTCTAATAACAATTTAAAGTAAGAGATTGTGCGACTAGCATAAAAATCATTTGATAATAAATAATGGTATGTACTATTCTATTTCTAAGTTAAGTTCACCTCATAATAAACTAATATCCATAAAGACGTTCTGAGTAAAGGTGCTTAGCAAACGTCTATATCTCATGAAAGAACAGATCAAGACATAAGTAGAAATACTAGGTAGTACTGCTAATTTTCCTGTCATCCTTCAATTGTTCTGCTAGTTTACCAGACACTTCATGTCAGTTTTAAAGTTATTTTTATCCAGAAAAAAAAATTGGAAATTACAGTCAATTCTGAGAGGAGGGTCCTGTACACCAGATAAACCCTGAAATGACAAAGAAGAGTTTCCTGATGATTCTTATTATTTACTGTGCACAGGTGCTGTAGAAATCTTTACAGATTTCCACATACCTCCACCTCAACAAAAATACTCCGAAGGAAAATAGACAAGATGCTGATAATTCTGAGAAGAGTTCTAATATGACTTAAAGCAAAGTGTTTTCAAAAGAAAACTTTGTTCTCCTTGGTTTTGTAGAGTGTATAGATTCCACTCCACAAACCCATGTGGAGTCGAAACTGATTTAGGCACAAACAAATCCTCAGTATATTATTTATGACATATACATAAATTTGGACTTAAGAATCTTTTAAATAAATGGGGAATTATAGTTTCAGAGGCTTGAAAGTTGTAATTACTGCTAACATTTTCACCTGATTAGTTTTTAGACTTCCTCCAAACGACTATTTAAATGATATGACACCTTTCAAAATAAGCCTTCTTTGGAAACCTGATGCACATGCTATCTATTGAAAACATTTTCAAGAAGTGTTCATTTATATTTAGAGCAGCTCTAAAGTAGCCTCATGAAGAATAATTTTTTTTATAATTCTGTTTTATTAACAGAACATTTAACAAGTTAGAAAGAATTGCCTGAGTAAGTGGCTTTGTAACTAGTTCTTCTAAATTTAACTTTTTAAAAATTTTAATTGCTCCCTGATTATTTCTATATATTTTAATTTCCAGAAGGTGATGTAAAAGTTTTGAATATTTCCAAAGCCCTCTGAGAAAAATAATCTATGAAAATATACCAAGAAATTCCATCTGATATGAAATATATACTTTAATTTAAATTCCTCCAATTTGTTTAAGAATCAGGTTAATGTAGTAGAAATTACTACCTTTTGGGTTTTCCTGCTTTCTGTTCTGCCTTTGCCTCTTTAAGTTCCAACAGCATATTTCTTGACAAAACTAATAGAACTATCCATTTCTGTCTGTCAGAAGTTCCATCAGAGACATTTATCAGCCTCTGGCATTATTCTTTAAAGAACACAGAAGTCAAGGAACAGTTGAACAGCTTAATGTACTGTTCTTAAGGATGATTTAGTCAGAACTCTAAAGGCCCAATGGTTGTTAGGTAGCTGTATTTAATTCTAATTATCCCATACTTAACACAAGAAACAAGATTTTAAAGTTACTAACCTTTCAATGGGTGTAGCTTTTGGGTGGCTTAATGCAACAGAGAACGTGATGAGAACGACTGGCAGCTTCAAAGTGCACATTGCTTCTCAGATTTCCTGAGAAAAACAATTCAGCACTGAAATCAAGAAATTTCTTTTAGCTCTGATGGAAGAAATTTTAAAAATCTTTTTAAAAACCTTTTTTACTTTAAAAATCTTTTTAAAAAACATAACTTCCAAGAATCATCATTTTATTTATTTATTTTTTAATTTTTAAACATTTTATTGGAGAATTGGGGGAGGGGAACAATGTTGGGGAACTGAGGAAGGGGAACAGACAAGTTGCTGTCCTTTTATTCTTCAGTCTGATTTGTGGAGGATGCTTCACTGGCCCATGTTGGTATCATCATTGTGCTCTTCTTGGGTGAGGCAGATCGGTCTCCCGCCTCTGGATGGTCGCTCACAGCAGCTCTTGGCAGCTCATGCTGGCTGCCAGCCGCTCACGCTGGCTGCCGGCCACTCACTGTAGCCTATGGCAGCCCATTGCAGCAGAGGCTGCAGCTATGCTGTCCCGGGGACTCACAGCAGCCCAGCTCCAGGTGGAGCTATTGTTCACTATCTTAGCTGTAGAGGGCAGTGTTATTGGCCCTCATATATGGAATTTAAACTGGAGACGCTGGCATCCCAAGCCAGCTCTTAACCAACGTGCCACTCGGCTGGCCCAGGAATCATCATTTTATTGATATAGTACCTTAATATTGTTCACACAATTTTCAGAATTTTCACTTTCCCAATTTCCTTCTCTACACAATCTGGAAAATTGATATTATAGTCCATTTTGCCTTTAGTCTTTCTTTGAATTAAGCCATACATTTAATCTCAAGTCTGCTCTTCTGTAAATAAGTAATACTTTCCCAGAAACAGGAAATTCTTTACCTTTTAATGTTTCAGTGTTCCCAATTAAAAAAAAAAAAGCCTTTGATAGCAAGAAAGCTTCATGAAGAACCCCAAGCTAGCATCCACTGGAGTATTTACCCCAAATTGCCAACCAGTAATACAACTGTTACATATCCTTTCCAGCTTTCCCAGCTCTGACATCAGGCAGCTCAGAGAGAGACTATCATTTATTTCCATCCCTTTATATAGAAACTGCCTCTTAGGCAGCAGTAGCAGATGGGTTGTTATTACATTAACACATTAGTGAGTATTAATGTAGGAGATACAGACTGATTCTGTATAGTTAATTGTGTGCCACACTTACCAGAAGTTTAAATTTGCCCTCTTTGTGAAATAACAGAGTGGGTTTCTAAGGATTAAATAGTATGTTCTAGTAAGGAATTGATAAAAAGAAGTGATTAAGAATAAAAACAAATCTAATTACATACAAGGAGTGAAACCAGGGAACATTGAGAGCCTAATTAAATCCCAGTAACCCTAATGGTTTAATTCCATAAGCATTCAGTAGAAGACTGAGATATAAGGGCATGTGCATAAAAAAGGACAAAAAAGAGAGTCAAAAGCCATTTATAATGAAGAGACGAAGGGAGGAATAAAGGCATCCAAACAATAATTTTCAATTCACAAATTCATTTGTCAGCATTTAAATAGAGACAGACACATAGCTAGCTACACAACTATGCTTGAGCACTTTTTCCATTATTACATAGAAACATCACAATTATTTTGAAGGAACAGATTTATTTTTTATTTTCTCCAACTTGTTCTTTTTCTTGTATTTCTAGCTTTATTTAAGTTAATATTCTAAATTATGACAGCTTAATATCATAGATAGCAACTAAAACAAATTCCAACTTTCGCGAAAATGTGCATGTCTGTGTAACCTAAAAAAAAAAAAAAAAAAAATGGAAGTTCTCTGGTGAGAAAACTTAGTTCACTGATTTCATATACTTCTTTCTGTAAAGCTTAGTAATATCATTTGATGGGTGTTTATTATAATAGATATTTCAGGAGGGAGGAAAGAAACTTTTTAAAAATCCTGTTCTAATTATTCAATGATTCTGCAATTATAATATTTCTGTGAAATTAACTGATATTCTGAAAGGAAAGAAAACATAAAATAAAATCAAGCGATTGGAGGGGGCAAGATGGCTGCTGTGAGGAGGGCTCCCTGAGTTCTCCCCTGGAAATATCCACAATATGAACTTCTAATACGCTTCAAAGAGACATCTACTCATCACACAGAGCAACTAAGAGTTTCACACGATTGCTGGAAGGTGGTCAGGCCGGGCCAGAAGGGGAAGAAGGCGGCGAGACGCGTGAGGTGCAGCCCGTACCCGCGGCTGCTGAGTCACGGTGAGAGGTCCCCCGGCTTGCTCCCTGCGGCCCGCGGCCCACCTAGAGTTCAGCAAGAGCGCGTTGGTTTGCAGTCTGAGGCAGAAGCTCAGGCCGGGCAAGTGCGGGAGGAAAGAGAGGAGACGACTGTGCAGAGGTACGAGCTGCACCCGTGGCTCGCCGGGTCCCCAGGAAGCAGGGTGCAGAGCCCCGCAGCGACAGGGCAAGATCAATCCCTGCACCCTCCCGGTTCAGGGATCAGTCTCTGTGCCCACCGGGTCCGCAGAAGCCTGAATCCCGGGAGCAGGGGTAAAAGCAATACTCGGGTGAGGAGACGCAGCTCGCGCCGGGTGGAGACGTAGATCCCCGGAGACGGAGCGGGGATCGGAGCGGCGCAGCAGGGTGCACGCAGTCCCCTAAACCCCGGCAGACCTTTTGGGAGAGCAACAAGAACTCTGCTGGAGCATAAGAGGCAAAGGCCTTAGATTAAAACAGTGTTGGAACTCTGTCTTTGTTTATTTTTATGTTTTTTATTTTTTTTCCTTTTTCTACTCTTGAACAGAAAGCAAAAAAAAAACACCAATAACCCACCCACTCCCACAAACTTTGTCCCCCGCCAAGACAGAGTCTTAAACTGACCCCTAAATGGAGCAGCAGGGGCAGACTACGAAGGTATTCCTACCTGCAGGGGGTTGAGAATTTCCACCCCAGTAAAGGCTGCAGAGTAAGACTACCTACCCCACCCCCACCTTTATGCAAGGCTTGGGAGGCAGGGCAGGTTCACCTGCTGAGGCACTAATTAACAGATTCTTAGCAGCTGGCTTTTGGTAGTGAGGAATTCTTTAATTCTCCACAGCTGTCAACCGAAAGGGTGGCCAGAGACAGTCATTGAGGCTTTCGGGGTGCAGCCTGCCTTGGGACAGGCAAAAGCAAAAAGGCAGTGACTTTGTAAAAACCACCAATCACACGTCACAACCACACTCAAGTACAGCAAATCTGCAGTGCCAGGATCACGCTAGGCATCAGGTGGCCTACTCTGTTCCCACAAGACGCACAGGAATTTTTGTACAGCAGAGGACAAACTGAAGAGAGCTTGGTGGACTTTTAGCCAAGATTGGCGTGGGTATTTTTGGTTTGTCTTGTTTTATTTTGTTTTGTTTTCCCTTTATTGGTTGCTTATCTTGGTTGTTTTTGGTTTTTATTTCTATTTCATTTTTATCATTTTGTAGTTTTTAATATAGGCATATATAGAGGTGTATATAGGTGAATATATGTCCATATAAATGGGTGTGTAGACAAATATATATATATATATATTTTTCTTTTTCTTTTTCTTTCTTTTATCCCCACCCTCACTTTCTCCCTTCTTTTATTCATTCTTGTCACTGCTATACTTTTCCTCCTTTCCTTTTTTCTGCAAATTTTATTTTTTTAATTTTTATTCTTACTTTTTTTTTAATTTTATTTTTTATTTTTTAGGTATAGCTATTCAGTTCCTCATGTTTATTCTATTTTTTATTTTAGGATATTGTATTTTATTTTGTTTCCTCTTCTGTTATTATTGTGTGTGTGGTTATTGTTTTGTTTCTGTTTGTTTTCTTCATTAGTATGTTTGATATTTCTGTACAAGTTGACTGTAGATTGATGGTTGTTTTTTTTACTTGTGCGAGCATTTGGTTTCCTTTGGTGGCTGCGGAGGTTGTCCTTGTTGATCTGTTATGCTCTAAAATCACTCTGCATCAGTGGGTCCAAACAAATAGACACAAGAATCATCATACCCGCAGGCCAACTTTAGATAAAACCAGAGCATTTCTGGGTTTGACATACAAGAGTCACACCCAAAAGGAAGTTGCTACAGGTACTAGGGCCCATAGGGTCCAAGTTTCATCAGAGGGGTCAATCCTCTCACAGCAGCTCATAAACTGCAGATGCTGCTGATCCTCACAGCTAATCAATCTGGGAGTCAATCCCACCTATTGACAAGCCAAAAGTAATCAAAACTAAAACTTCAACAAGTGAGGACGCACGACACAAGGAACACCTCAGATACAAGCACAGGAGAATAGGGAGACTGAGTAATTCAAATATAAAGGACACACACCGTATAAGTTTACCCAGAAAAGACTGAGAAACCTCGGGGATCTATCTGTTATATCGAAGCAAACACAAAGAGTAAGCCAGAATGGGGAGACAAAGAAACACAACCCAAATAAAAGAACAGAAGAAACTTCCTGAATCAGTGGATATAGAGGAAATAGAGGTAAACAACCTATTGGAGACAGAGTTCAGAACACTGATTATTAGAATGTTCAAAAAAATTAATGAAAATATAAAGAAGGATAGAGAAATCATGAAAAGCAACCAGCTAGAACTTAAGAACACAATTACTGAATTAAATAACAAACTTGATGGAATGACTAACAGATTGGATGAAGCAGAAAATCGAATCAGTGACTTAGAAGACAAAATAGCAGAGATCACCCATGCGGAGCAACAAAAAGAAAAAAGAATGAAAAACATGGAAAATAGTTTAAGAGAGCTGGGGGACAACATCAAACGCAATAACCCACGGGTCATTGGAATACCAGAAGAAGAAGAGAGGGAGCAAGGGATTGAGAACATATTTGAAGTAATAATGTCTGGAAACTTCCCTAACCTGGCAAAGGACATTGAAATACAAGCCTAGGAAGTGCAGAGAGTTCCAACCAGGATGATTCCCAACAGGCCCACACCAAGACACATTATTGTGAAAATGGCAAGGATTAAGGACAAAGACAGAATCCTTAAAGCAGCAAGGGAAAGGCAGCAAGTTATTACAAGGGTACCCCCATAAGATTATCAGCTGACTTTTCTACAGAAACTTTTCAGGCCAGAAGGGAGTGGCAGGAGGTTTTCAAAGTGATGAAAAATAAAGGCCTACAACCGAGATTACTGTATCCAGCAAGGTTATCATTTAAAATTGAAGGTGAGATAAGGAACTTTGCAGAAAAGAATAAGTTAAGGGAATTCATTACCATCAAGCCAGCTTTGCAGGAAATGTTAAAAGGGCTTCTTTAAGGAGAAGAGAAAAACAACCTAACTAAGAAAGACTACGAACACAAATAACAAAATGACATTAAATACACACCTATCAATAATCACATTAAATGTAAATAGATTAAATGCTTCAATAAAAAGTGATAGGGTGGCTGAATGGATAAGAAAGCAAGACCCCAGCAAATGCTGTATACCAGAGACTCACCTCAGATCCAAAGACTCATTCAGGCTGAAAGTAAAGGGATGGAGTAAAATATTTCATGCAAATGGAACTGAGAAAAAAGCTGGAGTAGCGATACTTATGTCAGATAAAATGGGCTTTAAATTGAAGAATATAACAAAGGACAAAGAAGGACACTTCATAGTAATGAAGGGATCAATCCAACAAGGGGACATAACCCTAATAAACATCTATGCACCTAACATAGGAGCTCCTAAATATATAAAACAGATATTGTCAGACATAAAGACAGAGATCAACAGTAACACTATCATAGTAGGGGACTTCTACACCCCGCTGTCACTAATGGACAGATCCTCCAGACAGAAAATCAATGCGGAAACAGCGACCTTAAATGACACATTAGAACAGCTGGATTTAATTGATATATTCACAGCATTTCACCCCAAAGCTACAGAATATATGTTCTTTTCAAGTGCACATGAAACATTTTCTAAGATAGACCACATGTTAGGCCACAAAACAAGTCTCAATAAATTTAAGAAGATGGAAATCATTTCAACTGACCACAATGCTATGAAACTAGAAATCAATTATAAGAAGAAATCCGGAAAACTGACAAATAAATGGAGGCTAAACAATATGCTATTAAATAGTGAGTGGGTCACAAATGAGATCAAAGAGGAAATCAAAAGATACCTCGAGACAAACGAAAATGAAAACACCACGACCCAAAATCTCTGGGATGCTGCAAAAGCAGTCCTAAGAGGGAAGTTTATAGCAGTGTAAGCCTACCTAAAGAAGGAAGAAAAACCTCAAATCAATAGGTTATCTTTACACCTAAGGGAACTGGAAAAAGAACAGCAAAAGAAGCCCAAGGGGAGTACAAGTAAGGAGATAATAAAGACCAGAGCGGAATTAAACATTATAGAGAACAGAAAAACAATACAAAAGATCAATGAAACCAAGAGTTGGTTTTTTGAGAAGATAAACAAAATTGACAAACCTCTAGCCAGGCTCATCAAAAAAAAAAAAAAAAAAAAGAGAGAGGACTCAAATTAGCAAAATCAGGAACGAAAGAGGGGAAAAGACTACAGACATCACAGAAATACAAAAAATTCTAAGAAATTACTATGAGCAACTATATGCCAAAAAATTTGACAATCTGGAAGAAATGGATAATTTTCTAGAAGCATATAACCTTCCAAAGCTAACTCAAGAAGAAACAGAAAATCTAAATAGCCTGATTACTACCAAGGAAATTGAATCAGTAATTGACAAGCTCCCAAAAAACAAAAGCCCTAGACCACATGGCTTCACAAGTGAATTTTATCAAACATTCAAAAAAGAACTATCACCTATTCTTCTCAAACTATTCCAAAAAATCCAGAAGGAGGAAAGGTTCCCAAACTCTTCTTATGAAGCCACTATCACCCTGATTCCAAAACCAGATAAAGACAGCACAAGAAAGGAAAACTATGGGCCAATCTCCCTGATGAATATAGACGCAAAAATTCTCAATAAAATATTAGCAAATAGAATTCAGCAATATATTAAGAAGATCGTACATCATGATCAAGTGGGTTTCATCCCTAGTACGCAAGCCTGGTTCAACATCCGTAAATCAATTAATGTGATACACCACATCAACAAAATGAAGAATAAAAACCACATGGTCATATCAATAGATGCAGAAAAAGCATTTGACAAAATCCAACAGCCATTTATGTTAAAAACCCTTAGCAAAGTGGGAATACAGGGATCATATCTCAACATAATAAAGGCCATATATGATAAACCTACAGCTAACATCATACTCAATGGGGAAAAGCTAAAACCATTCCCCTTAAGATCAGGAACAAGACAAGGCTGTCCACTTTCTCCTCTTTTATTCAACATAGTGCTGAAAGTTCTAGACACAGCAATCAGACAACAAAAAGAAATAAAAGGCATCCAAATTGGCAAGGAAGAAGTAAAATTGTCATTATATGCAGATGACATGATATTGTATATAGAGAACCACAAAGACTCCATCAAGAAACTATTGGAACTGATAGACGAATTCAGTAAAGTAGCAGGATATAAAATCAATGTGCAGAAATCAGTGGCATTTGCATATGCCAATAATAAACTAACAGAAGGAGAAATTAAGAAAACTGTCCCATTTACAATTACTACACAAACTATAAAATACCTAGGAATAAATCTAACTAAAGAAGTAAAAGATCTGTACTCAGAAAATTATAAGACACTGAAGAAAGAAATCAAAGAAGATACAAATAAATGGAAACACCTACCATGCTCATGGATAGGAAGAATTAATATAGTTAAAATGTCCATACTGCCTAAAGCAATATATAGATGCAATGCAATTCCTATCAAACTACCAAGGGCATTTTTCACAGAAATAGAAAATATAATCCTAAAATTTATATGGAACCATAAAAGACCCTGAATAGCCTCAGCAATCCTGAGAAATAGGAACAAAGTCAGGGGTATCATGCTACCGGACATCAAAACATACTACAATTCTACAGGAATCAAAACAGTATGGTATTGGCATAAAAACAGGCACATAGATCAGTGGAACAGAACAGAGAGCCCAGAAACAAATCCAGGCATTTACGGACAGTTAATCTATGACAAGGGAAGTAAGAATTTACATTGGAGTAAAGATAGTCTATTTAATAAATGGTGCTGGGAAAATTGGACTGATACATGCAAAAAAATGAAACTGGTCCACCTCCTTACACCATATACAAGAACAAATTCAAAATGGATTAAAGACTTAAATGTAAGACCTGAAACCATAAAACTTCTAAAAGAAAATATAGGGAGTACATTTGCAGACATTACCCAGAGCAATATTTTTACTGATACATCCCCACGGGCAAGGGAAGTAAAAGAAAAAATGAACATATGGGATTATATCAGACTTAAAAGTTTTTTCACAACAAAGGAAACCATTAATAAAACAAAAAGGAAGCCTACTGAATGGGAGAATATCTGATATATCTGATAAGGATATATCTGATAAGGGGTTAATATCCAAAATTTGTAAAACACTCATGCAAATCAACACCAAAAAAACAAACAACCCAATAAGAAAATGGGCAGAAGATATGATGAGATATTTCTCTAAAGAGGACATACAGAAGGCCAACAGGCATATGAAAAAATGTTGAACCTCACTGGTCATTAGGAAATGCAAATAAAAACCACCATGAGATACCACCTCACTCCAGTCAGAATGGCTATCATCAATAAATCAACAAACAACAAGTGCTGGTGGGGCTGTGGGGAAAAGGGGACACTGCTGCACTGTTGGTGGGATTGCATTTTAGTGCAGCCACTATGGAAGTCAGTATGGAGGTATCTCAAAAATCTGGAAATGGAGCTACCTTTTGACCCAGCAATTCCACTCCTAGGTATTTATCCCGAAAAACCCAAGACACTGATTCAAAAAAATATATGCACCCCTATGTTCATTGCAACGCTATTTACAATAGCCAAGACTTGGAAACAATCGAAATGCCCATCGGTAGATGACTGGATTAAGAAACTGTGGTACATTTATACAATGGAGTATTACTCCCCTATAAAGAAGAATGAAATCGTACCATTTGCAATGATGTGAATGGACCTAGAGACTATTATGTTAAGTGAAATAAGTCAGACAGAGAAAGACAAATACCATATGATCTCACTTATATGTGGAATCTGAAAACTGAATGAATAAGCAATGTAAACAGAAACTGTCTCATAGATATAGAGGAAATACAGGGTGGCTAGTTGGGAGGGGGGTGGGGATGAGGGAGAAGGGGAAGGGATTAGACAGCAAAAATTGGCAACTACAATATTGCCACAGGGGTATGAAAGACAGTTCGGGGAATATAATTAATAATGGTGTAAATATTTTGTGGGATATCAGATGGTCACATGTCTTGTTGGGGAGACCATTTCATGGATGGAGTAGAGGTTTGATCACTGCACTGTATACCTGAAGCGGAGGTTGTATACCAACTGTAATTGAATATATATAGATAGTCACGGGATATGAATTATACTGTGGAAGAGAGTCAGAGGAAGAGTAATATATATATATATATATATATATATATATATATATATATATATATATATATGATATGGGGGGAGGAGTGGGGTGGCGAATTGGGGGTGGGGGGTTGTCACTTTGAGGGGTAAAATGTATAATTATTGCACTGTGTTGTACACCTGAAACTAATTAAAAATAAATAAATAAATAAATAAATAATAAAATCAAGCAATTTGGGTAAAAATAATGATTTCCTGTAAGTAGGTAATTAATGTACTGAACAAAGTGGAAACAATGATTTAGAAATAATACAGAAGCTCAGAGAAGTTAAATAACTTGTCCGTATCACAGATTTAGTTCATGTTGAATGAATCCTGGACTAAAGCTTAGCTTTTCTGATACATGGTTTAGTGTTTATTTAGACCCAAATGCCTGTTTGTTTTTTTAAACACTATATTTATTTATTTTGACATTCAATTTTATTTCAGGTGTAAAGCATACTGGTTAGAAATTTATGTAATTTAAGAAGTGATCCCTGTGACTAGTCTTGTACTCACCTGACACTATGCAGTTATTACCATAGTATTGACTGTATTATCTATATTTTACTTTACATTCTCATGACTTTTTTGTAACTACCAGTTTGTGCTTCTTTATCCCTTCACCTCTTTCACTATGCCCTTCCACTCCCCGTCCCATCTATCACCCCAACAAATCTAGTACTCATCTGACACTATACATAGTTATTATGATATCATTGACTATATTCCTTTTGTTATACCCCACATCCCCATGACTACTGTGTAATAACCAATTTGTATTTAACCCCTTCCCCTTTTTCACAAACCCCCAACCCCCTCCCATCTGGCAACCATCAAAATGTTCTCAGTATCTATAAGTTTGTTTCTGTTTTGTTTATTTTCTCCTTTAGATTCCACATATAAGCAAAATTATATTGCATCTGTCTTTCTCTATCTTACGCTCCACTTAGCCCAGTACAATCCAGGTCCATCCATGCCACTCCAGAGAATAAGAACCCATTCCCATCCATGGCCGAGCAATATTCAATTTTATATGTATACCATCTACTCTTTATTCATTCATCCATCAGTGGACACCCATGCTGCCTTCACTTCTTGGCCATTATAACAATGCTGCAATGAACATATGAATACACACATCCCCTTAAAGTAGCATTTTGGGTTACTTCAGATAAATACCCAGAAGTGGGATTACTGCTACTTCCTTCTTTGTCTCTTGTTATAGCCTTTGTTTAAAGTTTGCTTTGTGTGGTATAAGTATTACTACCCCAGCTTTTTGTTTGTTTGTTTTAATTTTAATGAAATATCTTTTTCTATCCCTTTACTTTAAATCTATCTGTGTCTTTCAATCTGAAGTGAGTCTCTTGTAGACAGCATATGTAAGGGCCTTATTTTCTTATCCATTCAGGCACATTATCTTTTGATTGGAATATTTAATCCATTTACATTGAAAGTAATTATTGATAGATATGTAATTATTGCCATTTTATCATTTATATTATTGATTATTTTTTTCCTTTTCATCATAAAGAAATCCCTCTAAGACTCCTTGTAATACTGGTTTGGTGGTGATGAACTTTCAGCTTTTTCTTGTCTAGGAAGCTCTTTATCTGTCCTTTAATTCTAAAAGATAACTTTTGGTGGTTAGAGTAATCTTTTTTGTAGGTCTTTGCTTTTCCTCACTCCGGATATTTTGTGTCAATCCCTTCTGGCCTGCAAAGTTTCTGTAGAGAAATCAGCTAACAGTCTAATGGGAGCTCCCTTGTAGGTAGCTAACTGCTTTTTTCTTGCCACTTTTCAGATTCTCTTTGTCTTTAACCTTTGGCATTTTAATTATGTGTCTTGGTGTGGGCCTATTTGGGTTCATCTTGTTTGAGACTGTCTGCACTTCCTGGGTTTATATATCTGTTTCCTTCACCAGGTTAGGAAAGTTTTCTGTCATTATTTCTTCATATATGTTTTCAATGTCTTGCTGTCTCTCTTCTCCTTCTGGTACCCTTATGATGCAAATGTTGGTACACTTGATATTGTTACATAGGCCCCTTAAACTATCCTCAACTTTTTTGAATTCTTTTTTCTTTTTGCTGTTTTGTTTTGTTTTGTTTTAGATTTTTTGGGGGGAACGGGGAAGGGGAACAGACAAGTTGCTGTCCTTTTGTTCTTCAGTCTAGTTGTGGAGGACGCCGCTTCACTGGCCCATGTTGGTGATGAATGAGATGAAGAAATAAAGATAGTGATTATAGATTTGTTGAAAAGTTCTTAGAGTTTTATTATTTTAAAAGTATGGTAAGTGATTTGCTTTTTGTTCTCCTGTGAATATTTTTTTCCCATGTTTCTGTTGATAGCATATCTTTCTATTGAATAGGTATGTGCTATTAATATAAGGCTATTAAAATTTGTTACATGTGTTTCAGTTTTTTCTAGTCTTACTTGCTATGAATAGCCTTTATATTTTTCTTTGTTGTTGTTGCTCTAAATTTTAACTTTCTAATATAAGTGTTTTGCCTCTAGTTTTATGTTTAGAAAGAACTTTTCCTTCCTTATAGCTTATATGTTGTCACAAAAATTTTCCTTTAGAACTTTAAAAAAAAAATTTCATTTGGAATATGGAATGTCAATCTAAGAAATATCAAAACCTGTAAAGAACTTTTATAAGTTTATTTGAGTCAAACTGAGGACATATGCCAGGGAGCAATAGCTCAAATGCTCCTGAGAATGATAGTTTTGCAGCTTCTTTTGAAATTAAGGAGGCAACATAAAGAAGATTACATGGAGGTGGGGATTATGTGCTCTCTTGAGGGTGGTTATTTCGAGGGTGTGTTAACCCAGATGCACAGAAACAATGGACAGGGTTTACTTAAGGCAAAGGTAAGCCTTTTAATAAAGAAGTTATGTACGTACCTGGGTGTGACTACCCACCCTGACTTGCCCATTTAGGAATTTATGATCAGATAACCCTGTGAGGTTACATTACATAGAACCCCTTTTTTCATCCACAGGAATGAAGAAGGAACTTATTATTTTTTTCTTATCGTATAACTATCTTAAAGAAAAGTAATAATAATAAATAACTGAGTTGAATAATGAAAATAAAGAGGTAAAAATGATGTGGCTTGATGATTGTGGTTTAATACTGAGATAGGAAAATTATAGGCAGTTAGGGAAATTGCCATGGAGAGGGAATCAGAGTGGAAACCACAACAAAGCCAGGAAAATAATTTTATTAGCTAACAGACCACAGGACCCGACAGAGTGACAAACCCAGGCCTGGGAGGAAGAAGGCCTCTTTTTCCCAGTCAGGGACTCCCAGGTAGAATGCATATCTTCAAAGAAGTTATTTAACATAAGATAAGACTCTCAGGAATCCTTTCTTCAAAGCCAGTCTCTGGCTAACATGTTCCTCTCAGAGCAGAGACATTGATTAAGCTGATTAAGCTCTAAGGAAATTAGACAGTTTTGAGAAAAACACCTTCTCCGAACTAAGCAACAATGTAAATCTGATAATAGTGCCAAGAGGCGCCAGGCAGCCCCCCTCCCCAGACATACGAAAGGTATAAAAACCAAAGCTTTTGCCCTAACTAGTGGGCAACCCAGTCAGGACCCCCTCTCATTTTGAGAGCTGTTACTTTCTACCCAATAAACTATCCTCTGCCGTAAACTTTACTTCTCTGGTCCGTGTCTCCATTCTTCCGCTTCATGAGACTACGATTGCGGCACATGAACCTACATCAATACAAGACTCAAAGGGCTTTGCACCTGAGGATGGGGGGGATGAGATATGCAAACTATTACTTATTCCTGCAGTCTGAAGACATGTCACAGTGAAGTGAGACCAGCCATTCATTTAGTCATATTTGATTTGTTTGAGATCTCTTGATTCCACATTACAGCACTATCTAGCAGCATGTAATCAGTACACATTTAAAACTCAGCACTAAGTGGGAACTGTGGGTGTAAAAATAAGGTAAAACCATAATTCTGGGCCACAGGAAAGCTTAAATATTTTTGAGACATATACACATGAAACAATAAATGAGCCTGATCAGCTATAATACATGCTATTGGTGAAGTACAGGCAATTATTGCAAATGGAATTCGGAAAGCTGATGAAATGGGCTCAGACTACTACTTGGCTCTAATACCTAATGCACTGCTTTCTTTGTACCCTGTAGGTTCCAGATAAATTGTACTTGGGGAACTAGATCAACTTGGGCTAATTTATGTACCTCTGACAATGAAGTTTTAAGCAAGTTTTCTTTAATGTTTCACTTTCAACAATCAGTGTCTTTCCAATTCAAGTTACCAAAAGAATAATAACTCCTCTGCATCTTAAAACCCTTTTATCTTTCAAAATGATACAGTCTAAACAGATGGGTTATAAATATGCTTTTTTCCTGTAGTTTGAAATAAGCCTGAACTTAGACATGTTACTAAGAGCTTCCCACCAGGGATGAAAGAAATGCTATGCAGGGGAATTACGGTGGCAATTCCCATAAAATACAGTGGCACATGCATAGCTTGCTAGCCCATCTTATTTCCAAATGAAGTGCATTGGAAAATGTGGGTGTTTCTTGCATAATGGAGTAGAGCAGACATAGTTATATCTTTGCAAATTCAGCATATGCAGTATCCGATGGTGGAGGTTGGGCTACAAAACAGGCCAAAATCTAATCAAAGGGAAATTGCTTTGGAATCTATAACTAGATATTTATCATGACTGGGAAGTTGACTTTGCCCATAGCTTTTGCTGAAGTAGAGATAAAAGACAGTCATTGTTCTACTTATGTTTTCTTTTGGGGATCATATCTTCTAAATACAAAGTCACATAGTTGGGAGTTATGGTTTGAGATATATATATATATATATATATATATATATATATATATATATATATCACAAATAAGAATATATTCAATGCATTTATTCATCCTGTTATGCTTATATTACTACACTTAAAAATCCCATCAGGTAGGCAACCATTTACTTTGGCCCAGCTGAAAGGAAAGAATTAATGGACCACCAATGGATACTTAATTAATTCTGTTTATATTGGTAAGGCCTATTGTATTTTAAACAAAAAGTGTGTTAGCAAATTACATCTATTAGCTATTATTCTGCTAACCAAGAACCTTTTTGCCATCATATGATGAATGTGAAAACAGACACATTTCTATGAACTCAGAATTATGGCCTGGTGAATAATAAAAGTATCTAGTTATGTAAACCAGTGATTCATGAATCATAATTAGTGACCTTTTGTGAAAAACTTGAGAAATATAAAGTCTTTGAGCTACAGCCAACCTACCAGTACATCACATTCATTTCTTTAAGTTGTATTAATCAAAGTCCTGTGTGTAACACGGCTAATTTGCAAGCAACTCAGATGATTAGATAAACTCAAAAGGATTTCCATTCATATTTTAACAAGTGTCTATCCTAAATGGTAATATCATTAAGGGAACTGTTTAAAAAATTGCTAGGTTAATTTGAGATAATCCTTTGACTACCTGGGATTCTGATATCAATTCCATGCAAGTTCCAAGTAAAAGGCAAAATTGGCAAGCGGCTACTAATTTAAGATGCAGAAAGTCACTTTGAATATTTCAGAAGTAATTTTTTTTAAAAAATTAACTTTTATTCAGCTTTTTCTAGTCTTATACAGTGTTTTGTTTTGTTTTTTGCCTCACTTGTTCACATCATTTTGGGGTGCAGATTAGACTTTTATCAGCTCTGTTGTTTCCTTCACACAAAACGGCGTTAGCCACAACTGGGTTCCATGAAGGAATTCTTTGTGGTTCTGCCTAGTCTAATGAAAAAAATGCCCCTAACAGCAGACTACAGGGCTACTTTCTTCTATTTTGCTTGAAAGCAATCACTCCTTTAGGTCAATATAGACAAAACTGGGTTCATTACCTCTAGGTGTTCACATTCGAATGCACATTTGTCTACCTGTAAACAGATGCAAAATAAGATAATTGTGTGTGTGTGTGTGTGTGTGTGTGTGTGTGTGTGTGTGCGCGTGCGTGCATTAGGGTTTAGGAGAAAAGTTAGAGAAAGGCTGAAAGGGAGTACAGGTGAGACAACTGCTGCTTTGGGAGTAAGGGCAGACAATGGTTTGCTTCTGCAAATATCTAGTATGTGACCTTAAGCTAATCTCCTAATGATTTTGGTTTCAGTGTTCTCATCTGAATAATAATGGAATCATCTAATCCATCCCTGTCTTTTTACACACGAAAAACATAAGGTTAGAAACAGGAGAGGAGAATGTGAGGGAAGGACCAAGAGAAGAAACAATCATCAGGCATTTAATTTCACTTATTACCACCTGCCCACCTTAAGATTTTGCCCCTGACTCCTATATGCCTAAGGTGGAAACACAGGGCTTCTTAAAGGAGCCCTGCCTTAGACCTTCTTTGCAAGGAGCCCATGCTAGACCTTTGCTCTTTCACTCTCCTGTTTGGAATACCTTCTCCCCTCACTTTATCTGTCTAAACTCTACCTTTCAAGTTCAACTTGAGTGATGCCTGCCTAATCATGAAACCTTTTCTGATTCCCTAAGTCAAAAGTGATCTTTTCCTCCCTTAATAGTAGTAACTAATATTTTTTGAATACTTCTATCCAGACATGATGCTAAGATCACTGCACATAGTAATTCATTTGATTCTCACAGCAAACCTCTGAGGTGGGTACTCTTATTGATAAGGAAATTGAGGGTAGATAATTTTTCCAAAGCCACATAGCTAATAGTTGTGTATCATGATTGGAATCAAGACAGTTTGGTTCCAGAACCTACACACTTGCCCCTTAGTCTATGCATCGAGATGACATAACTTTGAATTACAGTTACAGCTGTAGATATTTATTAGACAATAGAACACCCATAGATAGGAATCCCAACTTCTAAAGCTACCTATCCTCCAAGTATCTAGAAGATATTTCTGTATATATTAGGTATATAATACATATTTATTGAACCAATCTGATACAAGAAGGATGAGGAGACATATTCAATCAAATAACAAAGAAAGAATTATTTTCCCTTTCTAAATAAAAGCGTGAACATTGAGAGCAAAGGAGACAAGATGGAACATTGGACTATGGTGGTGGCAAAAGACATTAAAAAAACAAAACAAAACAAAAAAAACTGAATTGATTTAAGGACTACTTAGGAGGGATACCAGACAGAAATAAAAAAGGACAGTCATAAAGTTATTTTTTTGTTTGTTTGTTTGTTTTTTAAGTTGAAGAAAAGAATAGTTTATTAGAAGAAAAAATACATTTCAAAGAAGCAGAAGTGGGCCGAGCAGTAAATGGCTCAAGGGCCATTATTAGAAGAGGAAGTACACTCCAAAGAGTTTGGAATGAGCCAAGCAAAAGCAGCTCAAAAGGTGTAGTCATAAAGTTCTTTATTGATTTCCTCCCCTCCTTTGCCCCTGGTTGATGTGCCTGGTATTTTTACCCATCTCGTTTACAGTTAGTCTGAGTGGCATGAAGACAAAATAAGATGTAGAGACAGCTCCCTAGTATTTAATACAAGGATGGGGTATAGATCATTCTTTCATCACATTTTCTGATTTCTGACTTTGTTGGGGGAGAATCAGATCTCCCAAGATTTAGATGTATAGAAAATGGACACATGGAAATTAGTTTGTATCTCACCTTGGCTTGTTTTTATCAGGCTCTAGGAAATATAATTTTCTCCTAACCAAAAGAAATGTGATGAACAATTTTTCTTGGGCAAACTTCTGTTTATTACCATCTGACATATTCATATTGGTTGGACTTTCGTATACCTAAAAAAGAAAAGAGCTAATAATGCCTTTTTATGTTATTCAAGCATGTAACCTTTATATAATTTCCACAATCATATTTTTCTATGAATTAAGATAATAATTAAGAAATTCTATGACAGCTTACTCAATTTCTGCATCCTAAATTCCAAGAAATGTGTGATTCACACTGACTTGTAGGAATATTTTGAATTTAGGATATTTGCTTTATTGTACATGATTTTAAAGTGATGTTTATTTATTTATTTAATTAATTAATAGAAAGGATATTATAGTTCATCCACATATTTGATGAGCATTTTTTAACTGGACAAAACTTTTTAGGTGCTTCAGAGCTTTCTCTATGGCACACATAGAAAAAAACTATTTGTGTTTAATAGAAGCCTAGTATGCAGCCTGGCTCAGCTAAGTACACTGACACACAGTCCAACCACAAAGCTGCAAAATACTTGTTTTAACATCATTGAGGTTTTTGAGGTGATGCAGCATTATTGCACCAAAACCTGAGAAATCCAGAAATTGATAGTGGAAATAGGATTTATCTTTAACAAAAAACATGCAATATACATCACCGATTTTGGAATCATATGGCAAGAGTATATCATATGAACTGGAAAAATAGTGACTCTTGTTATGTGATGATAAAATATTTGGTCAAACAGTTTGTCTGTAATAACCTAGGGAAAAAAAATACTTCATGAACTTTTGGCATTGACAAGGCTTTGAGGCAGAAATGTTGATAACATGCCCGGTTGTTGCTATTGCAATTGATAAGGAATTACAAACAAGAGATGTGCTCAGAAAATGGCTTATTTCCAAGTAAAACTACAAGGAATTAGAGACCTCAGAAATCTGTGATTGAAAAGTAAGATTGTTTCTCACCACTAGGAAGATGTCTTGGCCATTAAGGCATATCCTCAGGGCAAAAACCACATCTAAGAATGGTTCCTCAGGGACAACTACAGAGCAAAGATATTATCTTTTTGAAGACCTCTGAAAGGATGAAAATCATGCTCAGTACATTCTTTCACTTAACAAAATGGCTATTGGGTTGTCGAAAAAGTCATGGTGTATTTTTGCAGCGAAAAATAGAAAAAACACGCCATGACTTTTCCGACAACCCAATATTAAGATCATAGTCCCATGGAAGTCTGATATACTCATATAGCTAGAGAGTTTTGAAAGGGAGACATAACATTGTTTGACCTGGTTTTAGAGGAATATTCTAAAACCATCATCTCTAATGGTTCTATTAGTAGACTAGATTCAAATGGAAAGTTTGTCTCTCATGAGGTTATAATTATGTAACAACTGGGGCCCACTCAGTACCTGGAAGGTCTACTCAGGTTATTGTTTCAGGGATAGGAAGCACAAATTCTACAAGAGTGTCAGTCACTGAGTATGATGGTGTGCCATTCCTGCCTCCACCCTTGCTTCACAGATTGTTTTTCTTATTGATTGTGACACAGAATTAAATAATGGTCATTAAGGTATATTGTATTCTGGAGATCTGTGCCTCATCTTTGCAGGGTACCATCTCCAACCTGGCTCCTCAACTGTGCCTTCAGAAAGTCATTTTATTGCCCTATCAGATTGATAGCTTCTGGATAGTCCAGTATTTGATAGGACCAGTGGATCCCATGGTATTGTAACTATTACTGAACCTCTTTTATCATAAAATAGGCCCATTGGTCCAATGTAATGTTATGCAGGATCCTATGTTGATACACCAAACACTCCCTAAGCACTTAGGTTACAGTCCAGACTGAGATTCTGTGAGCAAGAAATAGATTTTCATAGGTTTAATATGTATCAGTCCCAGTACAAGTAAATCAATAACCCTTTCAGAGTGTGCAGGGTTTCAATGTAATCAATTTGCCACGAAGTGACTGATTGGGTTTCTTAAATGTACCATAATAAGGGCTTAGAGTTGTTGTCTCTGGCAATTTGAATATTCATCAGTGACTGATCCTAAGTATTAGAAACTTTGAGGAACAATGCATTTGAAAAAACTTTTTTCTTAACCTGGGTTAATTTCATATCCTTGTGGAGCAACTATTTGAACCTTGGTATTGCCCTTCTGAGTACACTCCCATTTTGGTTAGTTTCACTTCCACCCTTAGATCAACAACCCACATATCTGGCTGTTCTGAGTATGGCCTTGTCAGCTCAACTATTCCTCATCTGAAATCTTCCACTAGGAAATATATCTGATTTTTTTCCTTTAACAGTAATGTTTTATTTGTCTAACTTTCCAACCTTATCAATTAATCAACTTTTCATCTGTATTATATTACTTATAACATGACACCCTCTGTAGTTTCAGGCTGTCGTTACCATCATTCTTCCTTTTCTTCTATATTCAAACTTCCTTTCTTTCCTTCTACATTCAAACTTGATTTTATGTTTTATAATTTCAATTCTATACTTACTGGTCTCTTAGTTTCCTTTATGCTCTTAAATCATTGCTGAATCAAAATTGCTAATTCCAAATTTTAGTTAAACACATACATCTATTTATCTCCTTTTCTCTTTCTATTGAGTGTTCCTGGCATAAATCACATAAAGATATCGATGATCTTCTTATAAATTCATATTATTCAATCTGACTCATTCTAGCAATCAATGCTATTCACAAACTTTTTAACTCACTTCCATTTAACTTTTTGTTTAATCTCCAGTATGACTATTTTTAACTTTTTTTCATTCTCCTGGGGTCTTCCAGCATGTCTGTGACCAATTTGCTTTCTGTTGACCAATGTGCCTTCCCCGGTAATAATGTGGTAGTCATTCCACACATATTCACTCAACTTCCTCTTACCATCAAATTTCTTCAGATTTCTATCAACTTCGCTCTTTCTAATATAGGCACATACTTTCTCATACAATAATATCCACATGATTATATAAAGACTTGTATAAATGTATGTAGCCAACCTCGCTAATAAGTGAGAATGTATTAAACTGCAAAATCATTAATTTCTGTCTCTTAAGAGGATGTCTAATTGGGGTAGGGAGAATTATAACAGACTGTGTTTTGCTGAATTGAGTCTTGGACCTAATCTAGAAACTCAACTAGCAAAAAGCAAATAGGAAAATACAAAAAAATACAAAACAAATGTAATAAATACAAAAACAAATAAAATGATGATACCACCAAAAACAAACAAGCACAGTAAAGACGTTTCCATTGCTTCAGCTTAGTAAAGAACACATAGATGTTCAACTAGAAGACAAAGTGCTCAGGACAGGTAGACTTGAGCAAATACAAAGGAACAGCAGTAGGAACACTTGTAATCCCTGGTTAATAATTAGAAAGGTAGCAAGTTCTTTTAGAAGTTCTTTCCTCACTCTGGTGGAACATTCTGAGTAGGAACGTCAGTCTCAGCTTGCTCTGATATGTAAATCATCCACTTGAGCTTATGAGTATTTGGAAAGCCCTGCAAATATCTGTTGCTCAAAACCTGTACCTAGAAAGAGAAGTTAGCAATGCAAAAGAAAGGAAGTTTGCTAAAACACATCAAAGAGAAAGACCAAGATGCAAGAGGAAGGAGAGGAGGAGGAGGAGAAAAGAAACAAAAGTAGCAGCAGCAAGAGGGCCTGAGGCTTCCATGTTTTCACATCATCTTCATTCATTCATGTATTTCGAAAAAATATTGTAAAAATAAGTCATTAAATTATTTCCTACAGCTATAAATTATTTTAGGTACTGAGAATACAAAGATGAAAGATGGGCCTCTAGAAGTTTCACAGATAACAAACTCTGTGTGTTGGAGTAAATGCAGCATCACCTTTCCAGGAAGCCCCTTTCACATGCAGAGCACACCAGTGCTTAGGCCACAAGGGTAGATGCCAAGGAGCGAAGGAAGTGGTAAGAGAGACAACTTCCCCATGTTGGGATAAAGAAAAGATTTTAGGAATCTTAGACCACAAATTATTAGCTCTCTCTTGGTTACAGTTATAGGGCATATCTTGCACATTCTTTATCTAATTGAGCTTCACCAACAATTTTATAAGTTTTATAAGCTTTATAAGTTAGCGAGCTAAGAAAGAGCATGAATTTATCAAAAAATATATTCAAAGGTAACATGACATTGTATTAGGTTTAGGGGTCAAATACATTGGGTAAACACAAAGCATTCATGATATAAGAACCCACGATAAGAAATTATCTAAAGTAGATAATAAAGAGGAAAAAATTTTCCAAGAGGAAAAGTAAATGATTATTTCAGTACTGATCAGCATTGGTCATAGTAGAAGATGGTGTTGGATTGGAATTGGGGGTTTCAGTGTAAACCCATGTTTAATATGTATACATTTACCTATATTGGTATTATTAATATATATTAGTAAATACAGACATATATTTCCTGAGTATACATAGATCTCTATCTCTACCTTAGTTTCTAATTTTTACTTACCACTGAAAGAACCAACATTTCCTGGAAAAAGTGTTAATTTGAGAGATGTGCCAGGGACAATTGAAATGAGCCTAGAACTTCTTCAGGGTCCAGAAGTAGGAAAGTACCCAAACAATGATGGAGCATATCAAAAGGATACAGGAACCAATTTTAAGGGATTTTTAGTAGAGCATATCTGTAGGATATAGGAACCAACTTCAAAGGACTTCTTTTTTTTTTTAAGACTTTGGGAAATTGTGGGAGGGAAACAGTGTTGGGGAATTGGAAAGGGGTGCAGCCAAGTTTTTGTCCTTTAATCTTAGTTGTGGCGGGCACAGCTAGCTCAGCTCCAAGTCCAGTTGTGCTGCTCAGCTCAAGGTGCTGTGTTCAGTTAGTTAATGGTGGGCACCGTCCCATGCAGGAGTGGAACCAACAGCCTTGAAGTTAAGAGCACATGCTCTATACATTGAGCCACCCAGCAGAAGTTCAGCTCAAGGTGCCGAGTTTAATCTTAGTTGTGTGTGGGCGTAACCCACCATCTCGAACTGGCAACCTTGTTGTTAAGAGCATGTGCTCTCACCAGCTGAGCCACCCTGCCACCAGGTGGCAGCTCAGTGGCAGTTCAGCTCTGGTGCAGCTCACCGGCCCATGTGGGAATCAAACCAGGGACCCTGTTGCTCAGAGCTCGCACTCTTGAGCAAATTCTTAACCAACTGAGCCACTCGGCCAGAGCCTGAAGGGACTTCTATTGGAAAATTTGAACATGAATACAAATATTAAAGGCAATATATTATAACACATTGAATGAAATAAAATCTCATACATCCACACTGAAACAAATGAATAAATAGTGAGAGAGAAAATGAAGCTCTTATAGTATAATGTCAACTAATAAATATAAAAATGGAATCAGTAAACCATTAATGGATCTAAAACTGATGAGGATCAAACTTGATGAGAAACAGGATATTTATATAGTCTCAAAGTATCTGTACAAAAATTATTTATTAATTACAAAGGAAAAATAATAACTACACTGAAAAAACTGTGATCAAAGCTAACATCCCCAATATTGGAACATACCGATATCACATATCTCAAGATATCTACTAAAGAGGACATGATATCGCTCAGTGTATTCCTGTCCAAAATGTGTAACCAATTATGCAGAAACTTTAGACAAACTCATACTGAGTGATATTTTACAAAACAATTAATTTGTGCTCTTAAAAAATGTGAAGCTCAAGAAAAAAAACGCTGAGTAACTGTTTCTGATCAAAATAAACTAAAAAGATGTGATAACTAAATGCAATGCATGGAGCTGGATTGGATCCCATTTAAACATGGCCATTTAAACAAAAATGTCATAAGACATTATTAGGACTATTGGCACAATTCGAATACAGACCATGGTTTAGATAATATTGAATTAATGTTAAATTCTCAAACTTCAATGATTATCTTCTGGTTATACAATAGAATATCTTGCTTTTAGGAAATACACAGAAATAATTAGTAATATTTAAAGGATCACAGTATCTCCCATTTATTTGAGTGGTTCAACTATATACACATGTAGTTGGCCCCCCATATCTGTTTAGCATCTGAAGATTCAACCAACTACTGATCAAAGATATTGGAAAACATATTATGTTATTGTTGACATGTACTATATAGTCAGGCCTAGGATTGTTGGGTCTGTACTAACATTTACAGACTTTTTTTTCTTGTATTATTCTGTAAATAATACAGTATAACAAAAACTTATATAGCATTTGCATTGTATTAGGTATCATAACTAATCTAGAGATGATTTAAAGTATACAGGAAGATGTGCTTGGGTTATATGCAAATGCTATGCCATTTTATATAAGAAACTTGAGCATCCTTGATGTTTGGTATTCTCGTCAGGAAGTCCTGAAGCCAATCCCCCATTGATAGCAAAGGAGGGATGTATATACAGAGAGAAGGGGTGGGGTGGGAAGAGAGAGAAAACAAATGATGCAAAATGTAACCAATTTTGAATGTGAGTAAAGAGCACATGGAAATTTTATATAAATTTTGCAACTTTTCTCTGTGTTTGAGGTGATACCAAATAAAAATATTTAAACAATACTGATTCTGTTTTTTCTTTATTTTTTAGCTGAGCCATCCTGCCATCTGTTGGCAGCTCAGCTCGGGCTGGGCATCAAACCGCTGTTGCTCAGAGCTCAGCTCACATTCTTGAGTGAGTTCTTAACCAACTGAGCCAATCGGCCGGCCCAGACAATACTGATTCTTAAAGGAGCAAATCAAATAACTCTTTATAAAAACTCTACTTCAACAAGATTCATTTTGAGTTGGGAGTGTTATATAATAGGAAGAGGTAGAAAGATAGACAGGCAAGCAGGGAGACTGTTACAATCTGTTCTAGCTAAGAATCATGGATTTCAGGATATTTTGGTTAATAGTCAAAACGCTGAATGTGTAAGTGCTTTACTAGGTGTTTTGTGTGAATATGTACTATATGACGGCTTTTCCATATTTGCCAAAAGAAAACTTCACTGGACCAGTGTTTACCAATCTCTTTTGACTTATAATTCTTATATAGTAACACATAATCTTTTACAAATATTTCTAAGCTAAAAAAAGTTTATTTAAGGCCGGCCGAGTGGTGCGGTGGTTAAGAGCTGGCTTGGGATGCCAGCAGCCCCCGTTCGGATCCCACATATGAGGGCCAGTGACACTGCCCTATAAAAATAAAAAAAATAAAAATAATAAATCCTTTAAAAATAATTATTTAAAAGTAAATGATTCTACTTAAAATGTTTTATTTTAGATCAATGTGTTTGTAGACAATTATAAACTTTATTTAATTATATTTGGTAATATTAAGTATGAAGGCAAATTTCTTGTCATGTATATCATATTATTTAGCATGCGATATACACTCCTTATTTTATATTAATGTTGTGAGAAAAAGCATGACCTGTTAGGAAATAAATTCAAAGATGATATAATGTTGCATTTGTTTTAGGAAGTCATATATGTATATTGGTGTTTATTATATATGTTAAAGTGTTTAAATAAGAAAAAGCTGGAATTTTTACACAAAGTGGACTTCTTACACTCTTTACAGTTTTTAAAATTATCTAAAAATTCAATAAACTCAGTTTTATAATGTTTGAGATTTATTCAGAATTGAGGAAATAGGAGAATGGGTTTACATTATCATTTGCAGATATTTCTCTGAGTATGAAAAAGACTAGATACAATTCTCCATTTTATTATTCCTTTTGAAAGATTGGCTTTGGAACAATGGAACCATAAAATGAGGTACTAGGTAAAACAATTTTGAATAGATGAATGAAACTTGTTGATGAGATGAGGTAATCTTGAGGAAAATTTATGACATTGTTTTTTATGTTCCCCATTAGGTTGTATTTTAATATCAGTGCTCTTTTACACTTCATGTCTTTATCCAATGGTCCATTAGAGTTATAAATAAAAAGACATATGACCACAAAGAAAGATAATTGAAAATGGTCTAATGATCCAAACTACCGTGCTGGCAAATGGGATGCAGCTGAGCAGTAAATTGAAGAAGGAAATCATGTGCACACCCATCTAACTAACACTAGTCCCTGAGCATCCTTCTTGATATTTATTCAGAGCTCCAAACTGTTTCTTTTATATAATTTAAACAAATACTTTATTAACGAATCCCAAAGTAGAAATTGGAATCGATACCATTATGGCCTATAACCACATGCAACCAACTGGGAAGTCTGAGCAGTGACTAGGTGCCTTCCAGCTGTAGCATTCAGACTGTTTTGCTAAATATTAAAAGCCCAAATAATTGAAGAGAAGGGAGAGAAAGAGGAGACTGATAAAGGTTCTTAGTGAAAACAAAATAACTAGAGAAACAAGAAAAAAAATAGTAGTTAAGAACATAGTATTAACATTAATTAGAAATGGGCTGCATTCTTATCACATTTTTAAAGAATCAATTCCAATGATGCTTGTTCTTTTGCAAAGAAAAAAAAAAAAGATCTTTGTGGGAAACAGCACAGAAATTTCCAAAGGAAAAACAAAATAAAATCAACTATATTCTCATCCAGAGATGACCACTTTTAAGATTCTGGTTTCAGTCCTTCAGTATTTTATCTAAGTGAATACAACCACTGTTTTCTGAGAGAGAGAGAGAGAGAGAGAGAGAGAGAGAGAGAGAGAGAGAGAGAGAAAGGCAGCTTAGTATAGGAGTAATAGTCTCTAATAGCCAGACTGCCTGAATCTGAATATTGGCTTTGATACTTACAAGCTGTGTGACCTGGCACAAGTTGCTTTACACCTCTGTGCTTTAATTCTTGCATTGTTAAAGTTAGGGTAATATTATTTATGTCATAGAGTTTTATGAGAATTAAATAGATTGACATCTATGAAGCTTCTAGAACAGTGGCTGGAATATAGAAAGTAGTATATAATGCTTATATTTGTATTGTCTATGATTATATATAGTTTTACCAAAAATGATATCACATTATAGATATTATATTAGAGCTGGTGTTTTTCTAGTCTGTTCATAACCTTTTAGGAACATCTGTTACTTCATGCTTTTCTTGTTTGTTGGGGTTTTTGGAGTATATAGTGACTAAATACCAATAAAGCTGATGTTTTCCCTATCCATCCTAATTGTGAATCAATTGAAAACTAAGACAGAGAAGTATGACACACAGAGTCCAAAATATAATTTTTTTAGCACTAAAAAAGTTGATATGAGGGGATGTGGCTTACTTCTGTTGGCAAGCAGGCTTCCTCATAGTTACTCTCCAAATAGATAGACTTCCCCACATAGTCACTGGATCATTTCAGACGGTAAGGAGAGAGGAAAGGCATGTTGTGTTATGGAATTCCATCTACATAAAAGAAAATAATAAGAATGAGGAATAACAACATTATCTTTTTCTCTTTTCTCCTTCCACCATGAAAGATTTTATTTCTGACTTTAATGTACTGTTTTTAATCTGGTTGTTGAAGCATCCTCACAAAGCTCTTAGTGGTAATTATGACTGCATCTTGGAATTTTTTGGACATTTTCCCCACACCTAACTTAAATAAGAAAACCGGAAAAACCTTGCTCTGTGAGGATCGGGTGGCTATGGCTGTTTCCCTGATGCAAAAGCAGTTGGTTAATGTATCTGAGTCAGTTAGAAATCAGTTGATTTGATAACAGAATCTCATGTCTTATTTGTTATAACCTAGAGATTGCAGTGTCCACATATGTAATGTAGAGAGTTGATCAATAGTGCAAACTAGTTAAATCTCCTGAATCCTCTATTACTGAGAATAAAAAGAGCATTAATGATTAAAGATATATTACCCAATTATACAGATAGCTACCCTTCACCAAATGTTGATTGTGTCCTAGCATCATATTACACATTTATCACTTATGATCTTATTAACTCTACTGCAACAGATTATGGTTGTGTTAGTTAGTCATTTGTTTTTCTGGCCTCATGTGCATTTTATCCCCATCTTCTGATCCTCTCTTTATCCTGAATAATTTCAAAAAGGAAATTTCAAAAATGATTTCCTGTTAGGTTGTCAATGGGAGGTATTAGTGTGAGAATGGAGTTGTAGAGAAGGGAAGAGCCAGGGCATTATCTGCCTCCACCTTTAAGTGGTGCCTCTGGCAGTGGCTGTGTGTCCTAAAGGTTCAAGCTCCTGCAGCTCAGTCCCTTTCTTTTTCTGATACAGCCTTAGGAGCCGGCTTGAGTTCCCACTGGTGTAAATCTCTGGGGTCTACCATCTGCTCATTTCTGCTTTTTAATTCCTCTAACACTTTTGTAACTATTTTTGTATGTTAAATCCCTCTCTTGAATTACCTGTCATGGGTTCTATTTTCCTGCTTGTTAGTTTTTTTTCTGTTTTCTTGTCTGATATATATTATAGATAGAAACTACCCTGATTGTACAAGTGATTTGTACAAAATCATGCAACTGGCTTAAAAACAGCCCTTCAAACCGGTCGTGTCTCCTTTAAAAGCCCAAGTAATTAAACTACTGTGCTGTATCCAAATAATATTCCAAATGAATATCCAAATAAATAGTTTTCATTAATTATCTTTCCCTATTAGCTCAAATTGTCTGCACTATGGCACTAACAAGTTTTTATCATTCAGTTGTCTTTCTCTCCCGATAGCTTCTGAGATGAGACCACTTGTGTGCAAACACATATGTTATTCATCTTTGTATCCCTAGCACCAACTACTGTGCTTGGAATGTAGCAGAGCCTTAATAAATATTTGTGGAATGAATGAATAATAATCACTGCCATTTACAGAGTGGCTCTTTTATTTCAGCAGTTATGCTACAGGTTGGTCTTATGTAAATTTTATAACTCAATCTTCATACTTGGAATCTTGCAAGATAGGCATAAATATTCCAACACCAAAGACAAGTAAAAAAATTAATGAAAAAGACTCAAACAGCTTAAACAACTAAACTAGGACTAAACCCAAGGTGACTGGGCTTCAAGGTCTGACATTTTGATTATATCTAGCTGCCTCTGTATGTCCATTAATGTGAATGAACAAATACATAAATAAATGGGTTGGGGAAAAAATATAAATATTTTATTAGATTTTCTGTTATTTTATGTATGTTACAAACAGATGAAAACGCCTCTCTTTTTGAGAATAAAGAAGAGTTCAGTATTTACCTGCCATAATTAAATGAAGGAACATGTTTTTGTATCTAGAACTATGTGTGTACAGGCAAAAGAAAGAGAAAAATTGGTATAACAATTTGAAGAAATAAAACAGTTTAAATTGCCAGTGTGGAAAATGTTGGCTATTTCCATAATCTAGTGATTCTCTAGCATTACTTGGCCTGGGCTGTGTCACTGATGATATTCACAACCCGTTCTCTTAAGATTTGGGAAGTCAACTTTCTGCTTGGCTTTTCCATGTCTTGGTCTATTACCAGAGTTGGGAAGTACCTTATTCAAAGTAACAGGGTATGTATTTTTATTTCTGGATTGCTGATGATAGTTTTTGCTTGTGTTACTGTGAATTTCATTCTTTGTTTTGCATGGTGAAATCATATATATGGTTCTATGGTTCAGTGAGGTTTCTGCTCTCATTTTGCCTAGAGCGATACATTCCTGCTACCTCCCCGGAATGTAAGAGGAAAATAATATCTATATTTGTAGGGCTCATTTGCAGAATCCAATATCTTAGTCTTTGATTTCTGATGAAAATGAGCTAACAGAAGTAAAATAATTTGCTGGCATAGCACAAAGACTCATTGTTGGTTCTACATGTGCTTCATTGGCACATACTTTCTTAGTTTGGTATTGGTTGAAATTTCAGCTGGATACGGCCAAAAGACTGTTCGTTTCTTGCAGAGTTAGGATTCATTTGAAGCTTCTGGTAGTAAACAATTTTCATGAGATTGTTGCTGGTATGACCCTCTCTTTTTTTGCCAGGGAAAGGATGTTCTCCTATGTCTTCTTCATGTATGTACTACTAGTTTTGCATGATAAAGTAAAGCCTTTATTTTGTTAATAGTATACTGTAAAATTAAATGTATGCATTTTCCTCAGGTGACTTATAGCAGTAAAAAAACTATGTCTGTATACTTAACACTGGGGAAAGAGCACAACAAGATCGTTTAGTAGTTTTGTAAAAATTTGTATTCTCTTGTGATTGAGACATGTCATTAAGGCTGACAACCAAAGGGTGTCAAAACCCCGATGGCTGCTGTTCAGTAGGTAGTAGGGTTCCAGTCATGCAAGATGAAAAAAGTCTAGTGTCCTGCTATCCAAAAGTCTGCATATAGTTAACAATTCTGTGATGTCCTTTTATTACAATTATAAAGCAAAACGAAAACCTCAGCTCTGTGACCAGTAGACACAGAAGAAACAACCGCATTTTTGTGAGAATGCATGCTGAAGGATCATTTGCTCCCCTTTGAATGCTGAGACGAAGTAGAGAAATAAAATGATTCCCCTCTTAATAAAACTTCAGCATGTCACTTTCATTAGCTGTGATGATTGAGGAGGATTTGTCTGTAATGCTGTGGTCCCAGGAGCAGAAGTCACCATGTAAACAATGCTGCTAACAAAAGGGGACTGTTTCCATGGCTGGCACTTGCCAGCCGAGGATACGAAGAAACAATGAGTGCATTCCCTGATTTGAGGCCAAGATACTCAAAGTGATTGTGACATTAACTATTTTATGAATTTTATTAAGTAAACAATAGATTTTATTCATTAACTTATTTGTTTTCCTCCCTTAAAATTTAAGACGTGTTTCTGAAAAGCTGAAATGTTTTCAAATGTATAAGCTGGCAAATTAGGGAAAATTTAGTGTTCATTGAGTCACATTTAATTCATTCCAAGTGCTTAGTTTTAAAAACTACCTCTTACTTCAGTCAAGACAATTATTTCTAAAACTTCCCTCAAGAGAGTAAACACATTTTGAAACTAATCTTTGAGGCATGTGATAAAATGTGCTCAAGATGGTTACATAGTGTCATATAATGCATAGAAGGAACTACAGAATTCTCCCATGTGGTGATTTTCTGTGTCACTAACTCCACCTTCTATGTTTCTTGGCCAGACAAGAAAAATAGGCATTTAGAAAAGTCATGTTTTTATCCATTTAAAAGTGTGAAAACAACTTTGACGTGGAAGAGGAATAAGTTCTCTCCCTCTTTTATTGTTTGATTGGATGACTGCGTTGAGCTCAGACATTGGCAGAGATGGAAAGAAAGAAAAATGAAAGGGGGGCTAGACTGGGTTCTAAATCAAGAGAAGGAAGACATGAGGGCAGTCGAGAGGTTTATAATAAAAGCAGATGTATTACAGTTGAGGACCAAATAATGGCAGTTGCCATTCTATTGAAAGATCACACTATTTTATTGGTTTTTCCAAAACTAGTGCCTTGCAGTTGCACTATAGTTAAGGTGATTTATCATTTTATAGGGAGAGTGCAGCATGAGTTCATCTGTAGGGTCACTTAGAATTGCCAAAAGTGTCTCTAATAATTTTCATCTATGACCTATGAATTTTTTCACCTCTTACATGCCAAACAACTTGTATGTGATCGTACACTGTCTAGTTCTTTTCCAATGTGTTTTATTTAAAAGTTTTACCTTTCTCAATAAAAAAATATAGGTTCCTGGGAATCTGGGTTCAAGTACTTTCCACAGAGCCTTACACTTCCCTAACCAGTTTATATTGTCTATAGGACAGCCTGTGTGTCTTGTTCACGTCTGAAATCCTGTGATTAGCACGATGACAGGCACATAGTTGAGTTTGGGTATATAGTTGTAACAATGAGGGAATGAGTGAAGAGAACTAAGCTCATATATTGTTTAGTGACCATTGCCTTAATGTATGGAAGGGAATGGGAGTCAGCCAATTTACAGATGGAAAGCAGTTCGATTTTTAAAAATTAGTGCATTCAGGATCACTTGTTAAGTGGATATTGTTCAGAGGGTTTGAATAAATTAATACATCATTCTCACAATATTGTCGCAGTGAAACACTTTGGTTTTTGTACAAAATAATGCCCTGATTGCATCACAAAAAAGACAAAACTTTGAAAAAACGTTCATAGAATTTAATCGTTCAAATAAATTTTTTGTTTTACACAAAAAATATGCAAAATATATACACATACATATATATATATATATATATATACACACACATATACACATAACATATATTTATCACATATGTAGACATATAGATCTGCACTTACATTCAGAAGATCTGGTCTTCTCCTGAACCTCACATCTTAACTTGCAACTACTGTAGGATTCTTTTACAGATCATAGATTTCTTTGTTATTTTTACTGAGGCTATTTCCATAATTAAAATTCCATGTCTCCCCAGGTTTGCTTGAATCAGCAGTGCCCCAGAAAGTGTTTCCCTTCTTGAAACTCCAGGGAAGTCTTGGAACGCAAAGAACTTGAAGAGGGAGCCTAGCCAAACAGAGATTTTTGAACTTTGGTAGGCTTGCTGAAGCAGATTTTTAGCACAAACACTAATCAAAGTCTGTGTATTCGTAAAAGCATTGTTTTGATGTAAGTCCAAGAAGTTAACTTTGGTCCTATTTGTTTTGGCAAAGGAAATGAAAAGTTTTATTTTAACCACATGATCATTATTTTGCAAGGGGAACATAACAAGTCATTCTAATACCTTTAATCTCACTAAAAAGTAACTAAAGTCATTCAATGTAACTTTTTCAATGGAAAATTAACAAGTAAATCTTCTTTAACGTCATTGTTTTCTAGATCTTAAAAGCTTTTCGGGTAGTTTTGTAATAGAATGGATTCTGATTATTGTTCATATTCAGTGTTTTCTTCAAAAGAATGAGGATATATGAGTTTTTGTCAATAATTTAATAGATTTTTATCTTAAAACAATAGAACTAAGAAATATCAAGATTTAAATCATAAATACCTTGGCATACTCAGAAGAGCAACATGGGAGAAACTGAGAAAATTGAAATCCATAGAATAAGATGTCTTTCCAAGTTGAAGGTATGGAAATTTTTTGTGTGGATATATGTATATGTACCATGTTTTTTAAAACTTACACCTTATAAAGTTGCTCATAAATTCATGCAGTAATCTAGTATTGATGTCCCAATATCTGATATGTTGATAATTTCTTGCTTTATTGAAGTTGGTTTTGTAACTGAGGGTGTGTTTAAATAAGGATATTGATTCAGGCAATTTAATCAGAAATGGCTTTGAAGGACTTAAATGGAAGACAAGGTCTTAAAAACTTTCAAACACACATAATGTTAGAGCAGGATTTATTTTCCTGGATCAAAGGCCAATTTAATGTTCACCCTTCAGGGGCTTCTAGCCCAGAGGAGTATGGGGCTCTCTCCCGGAAAATGGCTTCTTAGACAGAAATGCTTTGCTGATCTGTATACAATAATTACTTCACAATAACCCAGTAAAACAAATGTTTTCCTCAAGCTTCGGTAAAAGTCAATCATTCTCTATATGAAAACTGCCCATTTTGTTTGCTGTTTCTGGTATTATTGACCATTTGAAAGCAAGCTCTTTTTGCATAGCTTCAAAGCCATTTTGCCTTCAAACAATGAATTTATTTTAAACCAAGGGATCTTTATCTTGATTCTACAGCTAGCATCTGCAATGGTTTCCAAACTAATACACTGCCACCAGTTTTCTCCTATCAAAAGTTTATTTTCTCTTTATACATGTGTAGGGAAAATCTAAACATGTATGTATGTGAAAGTGGAGAATTATGATATAGACCTAGAAAACTACTTTTGTCTGAATTGCCATGTTAATTGTATTTTTAAAAATTCCTGTTAAATTATCCCCCAATTATCAAGTTATTCTCCTAAAACTGAGTGCTTAAAAATAAGAGCCCAGGCTCCCCGGGTTCATTTCTGAGTTTAACTGCTTACTTGCTGTGAGACCTTCGACAAATTACTAACCTCTTTGTGCATGTTTTCTCACATGAAAAGGGTAATAAAATACTATCTCATAGAATGTTTTTTCTCTTTACATGCTTGAAATAATTACTAAAATATTATAAACATTCAATAAATATTAGCTATTAATACTAATAACACTCTTGACTAAAAGTCAAGTCAGGTGTTATCTATAAACAGTAGTCTTTATTTGGAGTGTGGCAAGATTAGACATTGATCTGAATGTTAAGAGCAAAATATTGCAAGCACAAGTTTATTAGGTAAAAGTGAGAGGCAATTGCTTAATAATCAGATTGTTTCCCCCTCTGTACTTAGAAATGTGCTCATCAAGCAAAATTCTTTAAAAGAGCATCAAAGGACTGTCCTAAAATATTTGCTTTAAATTCTGGAGCAATACTATTACAAACTAGTAGAACTGGTTTTATAAGTCTAGAGATTATTTTGCACTAGACATGAGTCAGAATGGTCACTGGTTGCTTTCACTCTCTAATAGTTAGGCCCCCATCAGGTGTTTTAGGAAAAGAGCTTTGGGATCATGATTCATCTAGTTTCCTTCCTTAAAATTTGAATTAATAAATGATTCTCCCAAATATGATTTGTACTTTATTTAGTAGACCTTGCTTTTAAATATAAAACCTGAATTATAAAACAACCTGAAAAACGTTTACTCTCAATAATGTGCTCTGCAAAAATTTATAGTGTTGAGTGACACACAGGGTTTCTACAAATAGCATTTACTATAAAGGATAAATAACTAGAGATATGGCAATAATATCTTGCCAGCCATATAGCAGTTTGACGCATATTGAGCTTGATATTTAAATTTTCCAGATCTTGGGACGGCCTAGTGGCGCGGTGGTTAAGCTCTGGCTTGGGAAGCCAGCGGCCCCGGTTCAGTCTCACATATGAGGGCCAGTGACACTGCCCTAAAAAAAAAAAAAAAAAATTTCCAGATCTTGTTCACATAAAATTCTATTCAGATTTCCCCACACGAATTGGTACAGCCAACTCTTGGCTTAGGTGTATTTAATCCTGTTCCATTTCCGCTTACATTGTTTACTTTCAGCTCGGACCAAGATGTTTTTGAATACTTATTCTGTCATTAATTCAATCAACTTGTATTGCGCTTACTAGATACCAAAGATACAGAGGTAAATAATATATAGTTCTTATGTTTGAACTGTTCATAGTATAGTGAGGAAGGATGTTATAGGCATCCAAAAGCGTACACACACACACGTACACACACACATATACACACACGCAAGCAGAAATATCTTGAATGTATTTGTGAGCTAGTGGGGAAGGAGACAGTAAATAGTATGAGGTTGAACATAGAGAAGGAAGGTAATAATTAGTAAATTAGGAACTCAGAAATAGGAAGAATGGATTCAAGAGCATGGATGGAAGGATTTTATTCCACAAGGGAAAGGGCACCTATTCTTCTAAGATGGGAGGGAAATTAGAGAGGCAAGGATAGAGGTAAGTTTGAAGGTGAAGTTGCTGAGATCATTTGCTGGTCATAAAGAGCACATGGCTAGGTTGGAGACTGAGAAACAGAAAAGACTGAATTATCTTGAAGGGAACTGTACAAGGTACAATATAAATTGTGAGGTTGGTTCAAGATTGGGAGTGTGCAAGGTGGAGGACTAAGGATTTTAGGGACTTGAGTGTGCTGGCTAAAGAGTAGATTGAATGGTCTCCCACAATGGAAGTGTCACTAGGAAATATCTTTAAATAGGGCCAAGAAAAAAGCTCTATGGCATAGAATTGGAGAACACCATTCAGGGTGACTTAAATCTATTTATCTCTAGTTTGTTGATTTTGAAGCAGTAATTAATCCACCTAACTATACTGTTGTCCAGTATGCAATGCTCCTTTTTCAAATTCCTTACTAAATTCTGTCCTTTTCTTTCCAACTTAATGAAACTATCAAAAATTTAACTTCTCAGATATTTAGTAAAACCATACTAGCTCCTGTTGATCACAACAGTTCTATTTGATAAGTTGTCCTTGATTTTTGTTATTGATTGCACCAACCTGACTGTTCTCTGGAACTATATCAATATAGAAGAAGTGATTCAATATATGCAAATTTATTATGTTCATATTTGTTTATCATAGCAAGTACCTGTTCAGTTTAGAAACACTTTATAGTTTGATATTAAAATATAAATGAACTATCTGTTAGTGAGAAGTAATCTAATGTATAATTTACATATTACTTTGGATAAGAAAGATCTTGAGCAAACTTTCTACAAAATAATATTTTGTGTAATGCTACATTCTTTTTTTCATTAACATATATGTATTGTTTTGTACTACAGATAGCATAATGCTGAAGATCTGTTTAAATCATGAGATATATCTTATTTAAAATGACTAATTATTTCTATGTATGTCAAAGATATGCCTATAAAATAACGAGGCTACAACTAATACAAAATTCAATATCACTAATTAATTAGTCTCACTTTGAGTTTTCAGAAAGACCATGGCATGAAAGACTAGAAGAACAAACTACATTAGAAGTTCTTTGTGAATTCAAGGGTTATTTAAGTTGGGGACAATTAGTCTTGTGGAAGAAGATATTTTGTCAAAAGATGACATACAATTTAAAAATAAATTTTTCATATTTTTTTATATTCTTTTCTCCCTAGATGTTTCTGCTGGCAATAACATGTGCATTTGTTTCCAAAACTCTATCTGGATCTTATATGAACTCCATGCTCACACAAATAGAGAGACAATTCAACATCCCGACATCTCTAGTTGGATTTATTAATGGGAGCTTTGAGATTGGTAATAAATTATTTCTGCATTACTTTCTTTTACAATTTACATTATCTATAGAGCTAGTCTGAATTTTATTCTCTTTATTTGTTGCTTTAGGCCAGCTAATCTTACTAAACAATATATTTTCAGAAGCAAATTGAGTCTCGTAGGTAATTTTGGGATATGCTTAGAAACAATTCATTTAAATATTGCTTCTGAATAACACCTAAATTTTGCCACATATCCCACCTTTGGATGTTTTATTCTAATACTGTATTTTTTGGTTATGTATCATAAGTAGCAGAGTACTTAGAGTATTTACATTTAACCTATCATTTGGTAACTCTTAATGGCTCTATATTCATATTTAGAAGACATAATGGAAAACAAAGGAATCTGTTTTCCAAAGGAAAAAAGCAAATATTTTTCTTCTCCTGTTGTTTCTGGGACATTGACAAATCTTTCTAAGTGCAGAGGGAAGAAGAAGCTACTTTCACGTCTCTCTGGATTTATTTCAGAAACCGTCTCTAGGGAAGAATAAAGTTTATTCTTAGCCCCTGATTTTTGTGGGTGATTGGGAAGATGTGAGCACAGAGAGGAAGAATGAGGGAGAGAGAGATTTCTTCTGTGAACAAGCTGCATAGAAATATTAATACCACTCCTTTATTGTTTTGTCATGACTTCACTTCCTTCAAGATAAAAGCTGTCTTTAATATAGTTAATATCTGAAAGGAAGATCAGGGTTGAGGAGAGGCAAAACTGAAACAGGCGATACTTGATCTTGTCTCCTAGTGTTCAGTTCCCTGTACCACCTGTATGCCAGATCCTGGTGATGGAGTTAGAAATAAATCTTTATATAGTTCTGCATAGGCTCAGCTCACAACGTAACGGAGGGCACAGATGCAAGAGACTAATTTTATTGAATGCAGTAAATTTTGAGACATAAGTACAGTAAAGCCTTGGATTGCGAGTAACTTGGTTTGTGAGTGTTCCACAAAAAGAGCAGACATTTCTAATACATTTTAACTTGGTAAACAAGTGACATCTTGCAATATGAGTAGTTGCTTCCAGAATGAATTATGCTCACAAACCAAGGTATTATTGTATATATAAGGTCCTATAAGAATATGAAGGGGGAGGCACAATCTCAGGAAAGATAGGCTCTTGAAGGAAGAGTAAAACTTTTTCAGGTGAAGTAACAAGGTTAGATAAATATGAAGGGAGTTCCAACATAAGAAGCATAAGGGTAAGACAGCATAGTAGCTTGTGTGGAGAACTACGTTTAGCCCAATATTATTGACTAGCAAAGGTTAAGGTAGAAATTATTAAGATGTTGGTTTGGAGAAATGGGCTATGGTTAGCCTTGTGTGCTTGCTATGGAACTTACCTTATCCTTTAGGTAATGAAAAGTCACTAAGAGGTTCACAGAGGTTATTACTATTTCTGTGCCAAGGACTCTTTGGCGATCTGATGCCATATAATTTCAGAAAAATATTTTGAATTGCATAAAACAAAAATTATTTTGAGATATCTGTAACTGTAATGTCATATGCAAATATCTATTACTTCTTTGGTGGCTGTCTGTGATAAAATCGTAGGTACTACTATATGAGATGTGATCAAAAAATACCTTGAATGTTTAAATAAAAAAATTTATTACAGTGAAAGAAATATTACCATTAATCCTCCTCAAAATACTCCCCCTTGCTTTGAACACACTTATCCCATCATTTTTGCCACTTTCTGAAGCAATTCTGGAAGTCCTCTTTCATGAAGGTCTTTAGTTGCTCTGTTGTGGCTGCCTCAATGTCCTGAATTGATTCAAAATGTTTTCCTTTCATGGTCATTTTGACTTTGGGGAAGAGCCAGAAGTCACACGGTGCCAGATCTGGTGAATATGGTGGATGAGAACACCATAATGTTTTTATTTGACAAAAATTGCTGTACCAGAAGCTATGTGAGACATGGAATGTTGTCAAGATGGAGGATGAAATAAGGACACTCATGAAAGAGGACTTCCAGAACTGCTTCAGAAAGTGGCAAGAATGATGGATAAGTGTTTGGAGTAAGGGGGTGTATTTTGAGGGAGATTAATGGCAATGTGTCTTTTACTTTAATACATTTTATTAAATTTAAAAATTCACTATATTTTTTATCACATCTCATAGTTTGTGCCTACTTTTACTGTTAAAAGAAATGCTAATATTTAGTTAAAAGTTAGTGAAAATAAAGATGCAATTTTTTTGTCACTTAAGCTAGTGGAACTCCTGATTTCTCTCCATTGACTCCTTGAGGCTTTATAGATTGCAGGCTAGGAACCCCTGTTTAAAGCGAATGTCAGATTTGTTTTTCAGCAGGGCAATGTATGTGCCTGTGTTGAAGATAGATTCAGAGGTGGTGGCCAACCAGGGCAGGGCAGAGAGGATTCTAGGAAGCCAATGCAAAAGCACAAGGAAGAGCTAGCTGGGCCTGCATCAGGATCATGCTTGTAGAAATAAAGAGATGGTGATCTACGAAATATTTAGGAGTTAAATTACAGAGAAAATGACAGATTGGATGTGGTGGATGGGAAAAGAGGGTGTCCCTCGGTTTACAACTTGGGCAGTGGAGTGGATAGTGGTGCTGAGACAGAGAATAGGGGAAAGGGAATAAGATTATGGTGGTGGCCATGGGGATGATAATTTCTGTTTAGGCAAATTGTTGTAGTACTAGTGAGACCATTGATAGCAATGTCCACATTGCAGTTATATGAGTCTAAATCATTGGGGAACTGTCTGGGCTGGAACTATTGATTAGTGAGTAAATAAGTGCTTTTTAAGCTAGAGAAAAAATGAGGCTATTCAGGGTGATAAGTGCAACACAGAAAGAATGGATCCCTCAGGTGCATCAGTGTTTAAGGAACCAGTGGAAAATAGGAACCATGGAAATGTTAAGAGAAATAATAGTCCAAGAATTAAGAGGGTAAATAGGAGAGGATGGTATCATAGATGCCAAGGGAGTAGAAATTTCAAAAGAAAACTGATGGTCAAAAGCATTAGGAATATCCAGTTAGATGAAAATAGAAAAGTATTCCCTGGGTTTCATAATAAGGAGGTAATTGATGATCTTTGCCAGGGCATTTCCAGCTGAAGTACAGATTTAGAAGCTAGAAAGCAGAAAGAGAACAGTGACTTTAGGAGAAAATGGGAGGGGAAGAAGTGGAATCTATGCGTACAGATGAATGTTAGTCTGGAGAGAAGCCAGAGGATATCTGTAACTAAAATGCAGTATAGAGAAAGAGGCATAAATATATGAAAAATGCTTTTATTTTTGGTGTAAGTTTCTGGAGAGAATGGAGGTGCCCAGGTGGTGCGTTTGACCTGGATGTTTAGTTGGGCATCATAAACCTCGGAAACTGAAGGAAGGTGGTAAGGCCATAGGATGGGACATTCAGACATCCTCATATTTGATTGCCCAAAATTTTGTAACAAAGTAGAAAATATTAACTGTGAAAGTGAGTAGTGTTAGGTGGCTTGTGGAGAATGATGAAGATCTGAAATATGTTGAGAGGAAAAGGAGATGTAACTTACAGGTGCCAATAAAAATATCACTTTGTTTACCTTTCCTCAGTAATATTTATAGACAGCATTCTTCATCCCCTTGACAATAAGTTATCTATGTTTTCCTGTTCCCTCTCATGGCAATTATTTTACTGACAGAGCAAGGCAATTTGAAAGATGAACTGACCCTTCTGTGAGGAGGGAAATCATCTCCTTTTCTCTCTTTTCAAAAACAAATATAGATTTCAAACAGTAGGCTTCTGGAGACAATACCTTCACCGTTGATGGCTTTGATGATGGAGATTTTATTTATTTATTTATTTATTTATTTATTTATTTATTTATTTATTTATTTTATTTATTTATTCTCTATTCATTCATTTATTTGAAGTATTATTGACATATAATATTATATTAGTTTCAGGTGTACAACATAGTGATTCGACATTTGTATATACTGTGAAATGATTGCCACAATAAGTCTAGTTACCAGATGATGGGGATTTTAAAATCCTAAAGAGGTCAATATGGCTGCTATGGCTGAGAGAAGCTGCCTTCTCCATATAAAATAACGTAGGGGTTGACATCTCATATACTTACAAAGCAGACTAGAGTATGGAAGAAAGTCTTCTAAATATACAACACTACTCGGAAAATTATTAACTCCTTCAGGAAGAGGTTAAAATTTTTTCATAATTCTTAGGCTCACCACAGAGATTTTCCTTATACATAGTAGAATCAGGGCAAATATTGATTATTGAATTAAAAATGTATAATTTGAGAACTTACATGTTTGGCTCTTTCAACCCTTTACTCCATACTTATCAAGGGTTTTTCCATAATAATGAGCCTTCCAATTAGTTCCTTTATCCTAAGACATGGGGATACTTTCATTGAATATTTATTCCTTAAATCCAGACTTACTTCTAAGACCAGTTGGAAAAATGGAGAACTCACTATTTTTTATTTCTAAGGAAAGAAGTAGAACTAAACATAGATCTCTGGCTTGGTTATATTGACTAATATAAAGTTATATATGAATCATAAATTATAAAACATTTCTCTCTCTGAATTTGACCTTTGCTTCTCCTTTCTTTTTTTAAATTAAAGTTTATTGGGGTGACAATGGTTAGTAAAGTTACATAGATTTCAAGTATACAATTCTGTAATACATCATTATATATAGCATATTGTGTGTTCACCACCCAGAGTCAGTTGTCCTTCCATCAACATATATTTGATCCCTTTTAGCCTCATCTATGCCCCCACCTTTCCCTTTTCAAGCCTAGAAAAACATTATATAATAGTATTCTGTGAAGCCAGCATGGACAAAGAAGCCAGAGGTGACATACAGTCTGACACCTACTTTTGCATTCCATTTCCTAAGGCTATCTAGGAAATACAGCCTCTAAACACAGCCTTTAAAATACAAATTCAGCCCCACAAATACATTCTTTAAAATTTTCCAGAACCATTCCTCAATCCCTTGCACTGGCTTCTTTCCCTGCCCTCTTTAATTGTCAGTATTCCACAGAGATCTGTTTACATACCTGTCAGCATTGTGAGATGGCCTTCCTTTAGGGCCAGGACTGTGTCTTATTCATTTATTGTTTCATGGATCACTAGCCCCAATCCCAGTGCTTCAGATAGTGTTTATACAACAAATGCTGGGTAGTAAATGATTGAAGGAGGCTGTTTATACTTACTGACGTATTTATTTTTATCTCAATTTTTTCCTAGGAAATCTTTTTTTGATTATATTTGTGAGTTATTTTGGATACAAATTGCATAGACCTATAATGATTGGTGTCGGATGTGTGGTTATGGGCCTAGGATGTTTTTTAAAATCTCTACCTCATTTCCTCATGGACCAGTAAGTATTCAATCTCTGATGACATTTTAGGTTCAATTTCAACTCTAAGAAATGAAGCTTGGAATTTCCTTTCTAAGAACAATGCTTCCTAAAAGCACAGAGCATTCTAATGGGAACCAGAAGACACAGATTGGGTTCCAGCAGCCTATTTTGTGCTCTTGTCTTCCTCGCTTCCACGTACATAGTTACATGCATTTTCAATTTATGAAATAGAGATTTGGGACACCTCTTTTATGGAGTTGAATATGATGAAAAGATTTTTAGAAACTGGCACAATTTGGGATTACTCCTTTCTTGGGACTTTTTAGACATTTCTAATTACAACGACGTTCTGTTTAATAGTAGGTCACCAAGAGATAGGCCAGATTTTTCTTTTAGTTTTTACTAAAGTAATATGTGTACAAAGTTGTAAAAATGAAATTATATCTAAAGGCTTATCTTGAAAAAAGAGTTGTCCCCTGCCCCTTTGACATAGCTCATATTTCTCTATGTCAATATTTTCCATCACTGAACCATCTGTTATCATTCCTTTTTTATATCACTGTTTTATTTTCCCTGAATTTATTAATTGCCTCATTTTTTTATTGGATTCATTTTTATTATTTTTCTTTTATTTCCTACCAAACTCTCCACTGGTAGGGCAACATCTACTCAATGTACTCATACATATCAGAGAGTTTCCTTTTTGTCTTGGAGATACCTCTCCTGACACCATCATCTCTCCATCTGCAATCTAAACTGGGGATCCTCTAGGCCTGCTACATGACTGCTTCTTGAAAATTTTCCTCACCATTATCCTTAGGAATTTACTTTGCGTCTTTCCTCTATTCAGTAACTTATTTCCTGGGTATCATATCTTCTACTTTCCTTTTTATTTTTACTCCTTTTTGTGGAAAAGATTATCTAATAGGTTTCTGAGAAAGTGTTTAAGGGAAGTAAAAAGTTTAATACATTGAACATCTGAAAATATTCTTATGCTATCTAGGTTGAAAGTATTTTCCCTATGGATTTTGAAGACACTATTTCAATGTTTTCTAGCTTTCAGTGTTACAGTTGAGAATCTTGTGCCTTTCTCATCCCTGTGACCAGTTTCCTTTCTCTGGGGTCTCCTGGGATTTTGTTTTTAAGCTCCAACATCTGGATTCATGATCATTGTCTTGATGTCTTTCATTGTGCCAGGTTCCTTCAGTCTAGACATTTGGAAAAGTTACTTGTATTATTTCTTTGATAATATCTTCCTTACCCCTCTATTTTTCCCTTTCTCTCCTACTATTTGAATATTGTACATTCTGGATTAAAATTATATTTTTTTCCTCATCTTTTATTCTCCAAGTTTTTATGTCCTTGACCTCTTGTTACTTTGTGGGAGATTTCTTTATCTTTCAATCCTTTGAATGGACTTTTACTTTTTGCCATCATATTTTTTAATTTTCAAGGACTCTTATTCTTTGAATGTATCTTTTAAAAGAACTTCTTGTTTTCTTTCAAAATGTAATGTCTTTTCCCATCTAAATTTTTTCCATCTGTTTTCATTGTGTTCTAGTGTACAGGTTTTATTTGCTTTGTCTCTGTCTTTACTGATAGTCTTCTCTCATACATCTGGTGGTACTTGGTTATCTATTCCTATTTCAGAAAGAGAGTATAACAACAAGAAGCTAACGGGAAGTTCTGTATAAATGTGTAGGACTTGGCTGATAATCATACTGCTTTGTATGGTGATTACATAAGGACTGGCTATTTTTTAGATGTCTCAGAATGGCCATAACCTGTCAGTTATTTTAGGCAAGGATTCCCCAATCTATTTATTGCCTAGGAAGTGGAAACTTGGCTATTAATCAGGTGGGGATAGAAATCTCACTTTTCAGAATGTACTTTTTAAAAAAAATTTAATACCCCCAGTTGTTTGTATGTCTTCTCTGTCTTCAGTGTGCTTGTTCAGTTTCTCTAGAGCCAAAGACCATTTTCAGTTGTAAAGGGGCTGTTTCTTATATACACTTTAACCCAATCCTTTTGTTTTTTTGGACCATGCCTACTCCCATATTTAGAAATGTCTTATATCTTGCTTGAAACTTTCCAGGGATGTGTGGCACATATTTGGTTTCTCCCTTGCAAGCACTTACTTAGGGTTGCATTTCTCATATTTACTAATTCAGTGACCACTCACTTATCTGTTTCCCATTTTCAAAATCTTATTATACTCTCTCTTTTTGTCAAATCTTCCATTCATTTTATCTTTGTGGCATTATTTTTTTTTCCTTTTCCATTTTAAAATCTATTCACTGTGATTTTGCTGATGTTTTGAGAATTAATGGATTTTGAAAGAGTTATTACATTTTAAGTAGATAAGTTAAATGGAAAAGATATTTTATCTCCTTGGGTGTTTTTGAAGGGATCAGAAATTTTCAGGCAGATTTTTTATTGACCTTTTATTTCCTATCCTAACAATGTTGGGTAATATTCAGCTATTATTTACATTTCTTTCCATCCCCTGCCAAAGGTGCTATTATATTTCTTTGTCTGAAGCTGACATGTCTCATGGAATCATGGGTATGGAGACAGAAGCCTTGTTCCCCTTTCACAGCCAAACTCTATGGGCATGACTGGGCAGTTGTAAAGGGGAAGACATTTTAACCATCTAGTTCATTTGGAACTCAGAGGGCAAGTTTTCTTTTGGTTTTCTCTTATCTAATAAAAATACATAAACTAGTCCAACATAATTTTTAATAAAGAAAGGGACTGCACTGGACATATTTTCCTCCATTATTGCATAATTTAGGATAATTTACTTTCTGAGAAATGGTATGTGGGTCTTGTGGTAATTTGCCTAAGGTAAATGGTCACAATTTATTAATCCTTTTGTTCTTATGAAAAGAGAAAAAATCATTACATTGTGCTGTTGCAGTGTAATGTAATTATAATGGGCAAATGTTTTGTTTCTTTTGGGGTTAATGAACACATGCAGGAATTATTGTTTGGGTTCTCAGAAAGTAGGGGTATATTTCTTATGAGCAAGCCTTAGAGAATCCAAAATTAGACTCTTGTTTTGTTGTGTTGTTTTTTTCCTCCCAGCCTTTATCTTCTTCTTCTTTTTTTTAATGTTTTGACAATACAGTTTTTATTTTATTTTATTTTAGAGGGCAGTGTCACTGGCCCTCATATGTGGGAACCGAATCTGGGCTGCTGGCGTCCCAAGCCAGCTCCCAACCACCGTGACACTTGGCCGGCCCAGCCTTTATCTTCTTAATTACACCTTGTTGAGTCTATTATTTTTCTTAGTTTTTGTGCCTTACCCCACGGTAATTAATTTCAGAAAATGATCACATAAAAACCACAGAAAGTTGATGTTATATAATCTACAAGGTAGAACATCCACATGCAGATAATTGAAAGCTAGTTGTCAAGGGATTGCACATTTACAGTGAGGGGCAAGTTTTTTTGATGATATTAATGTATGATAATTAAGTGGCAAAGATGAAAACGCTTCTTCTTTAGTGCATTTGGATGGTGAGTCTTAAGTGAATCAGGAATTATTCTACACAATGCTCACATTTTGTTTGGTACTATAACATGTTTTCCCTGTGTTCATACAGATATGAATATGAATCTACAGTTTCACGCAATTTGTCCTCAAGCAGTTTTTTGTGTATAGAAAATGAAACCCAGATTTCCAGACCAACAGAAGATCCATCAGGTTGTTAAACTCATTTGATTGTTTTCTGTTCAATGAATTTGTAACTTAACACATTCTACTGAGGGGTTTTAAATGAGTTATTGGGTTTGATTAAGTGACTAAGGTAAATGAACAAAAGAGATTTTCTTTTTTTCAGGGATTTTTGGAGGAGATTCCCAAGGGGGATAGCAATGGTTAATAATAGAGAATGTTATTCCTCTATTAAGAATATACTTACTAAGACTACTTTGTCTATTCTTTAAAATGATTATTTAAAAATAAATCAAATACATCCATCCAAAGACCATTGGAGAGTTAACTCCACAGATGAAAATGTCTTAGAGGTCTATAATGATAATTTGTCTATACAATTACAGGAAATAAGAAATAGAGACAGAAAAAAGATCAGAAGATCTGTGTTATGGCACTGATCTATAGCAGAGAAAGTACACAAGTATACTATAGCTCTGCTTTACTCTATTCTCTTTCTACTGAGCTAGAAACTTGTGTTGTGCCTTGTTTCTCCCTCTTTACCAGAGATACTACTTTACAGTCTAATGTAACAGTCGTACTTCTAGCTTCCTGTAGTTCCAGGAACCAATGTGCCCGTCTCTGCCCCGTAATATGCTATAAAATCTGGTGCTACTTAGCCTGGGGGTGACCCTGTTGATTTATCTCATACAAGAACTTATTCTTCCTGGGATGGGGACATTTTTATGCTGGGTTCATATCAGTGGAATTTACAATAGTCCCCAAGGCTGGGAATTTCACTGCCAGCATTGAATCAGAGGGAGTCCAAATAGTTTCAAGGAGTATATGAAGAGCTGTCTCAGAAACTCTAAGCCAAAGGAACCTCCTGGGGAAACAAAGTAAAACAGTGATATCAACAGTGGCCTGTGCTCTCTACCTGAGCAGGCTTTGTCAAAGACTGACCCAGGTCCTATTTCCTATCTTTTTTTTTTTTTTTAAATTAGCATTGTAGTAGATAAAAACTTCCCAGTCTGGTGAATATTCAGGAACATGCATTGATCAAAGGATCGTCTCATATTTTCAGTTTTGCCTTACAGAGGCTTCGAGTTTGTGGGCGATCTCTAGACGCAAGTCACTGGTATTCACCACAGAAAAGAATGTGAATATGCAGAAATGGAGATTATAATTTTCAGGACTGGAAATAACTGAGAGTTGGATCTCACAACAGATTTCCATACCCAGCTTGCTCAGGACCCTCACACCTGTGGGTGGTGCCTGGTCAGTTTACAATAGATGAAAATAAATTGTCATTCACTTCCCTGAAAACATGGCTCCACAGAGTATCCTCCTGCCTTGACAGCTATTTTGGCTTAGAACAGAGAACAGAAATGGCTAAGTCTTCAGAGACCAGTATCTTCCTCCCTTTCACTTCCCTTTGGCTTAGTCTTTGTTATTCTACTAAGCAACTGCTGCTTCAAGAATTGGGGTGAATTTCTTTATTAAACATTATTTTGTGGTTACAGTGCACAGTAAGCTCTATAGAAAAAATGTTATTATTATCTAGTTAAATATTGTTAGTGCCTATAAAATAATTAGAGCTGTACAGAACTCAAACTTCAGTGAGACGCTTGTTAAAATTTTATAAATATAGTATTAATTTTAGGGAGAGGTAGTTATGTTTTTTTTTCTCTTCCCTAAAGTTAGTATAGAAATGGGATAGCACTCGTAGCAGCTAACTGGGTTCAGTAGTTGCTGGTAAGTGGGTTCTCTCCAGGGAAAAAAAGCTTAGACGTTTAGTATTTGCTAATTTCTGTGGGGTAAATACTCCTATCCAACTACCAATGTGTTGTCATTAAACACTGAATTGGGAAGAGATGCATATACTACTCATCTTTCCCAGCTCAATATGAAGTGGCTCCAGCATACCACTTATACTTGGCCATATCTCAGTGCTTTCAGAAATACAACAGGTATGGCCTAATGCACCATTACTGGCATGGTAATATACATCGTTTACAAGGTGCCACAAAAACATATAATTATAGCTTATCTTTATAGTTTAATACTTTACTATGAAAACACTAATACAGTGTCTTTTTTTCTTTTAATGCAGAGTATGTGAAGGAAGTTAAGTCATTAATGTGGGTGTATGTACTAGTAGGAAATATGATACGTGGAATTGGTGAGACTCCCATCATGCCATTGGGTATTTCCTACATAGAAGATTTTGCCAAATCTGAAAACTCTCCTTTATATATTGGTGAGTTTGAAAATCTGCCTTAGCTACTTTTCAGGACAGTAAGTTCCTTGAGGGTGGCTGTTAGTTGTTTATTTTGACTCTAAGTGATTTCCAGAATAATGAGCAGAGTACCTTGGCACAGTCGTTCATCAATAAAAGTTTGTTGAATTGAGCAATTACATGTCAACTCTAATTATGCACTTTACTAAATCTGCTTTTTTTGCTGTTGAAAATATCATTAATCTAGTACACTTGGAGTTCTCTGTTTCCTCTATTTCCTTGGCACTACTCTATGTTCAATTTAATAAGAGAATGTGTTCTTTAAAACTGTCCCTTATATTCAAACCTTTTCTCGCTATTTTCATTGTGTCTATTTTTGTTCAGATCTTCATTAGTTCATCTGTACATTGTTATAACTTCTTCATCCATCATTTTATTTCTAGTATTTTCTCATAAACATTCTTGTGGCATAATTTTTCTCAAACATTGTTTTAGTCATGTCCTCTCTACCATGTTCCTAAAACATATTGGCTCTTTATTTACTAAATCTGATGTCTCCACTTATTATTCATACCTCTGTACTCAATTTATCTCCTTGGTTTCCTATATAATTTCACTTCATCACAATGTCTCTAGATTAAGTCAGGCTTATTCATAATTTTCACAAATATTTGTCTTCACACTTTTGTTTATATTTCTTGAAATTTGCTTTTCTAAAATTCATCAACATCACCTCCCACAATAGCTAACTTAAAATCACCATCTTATGTTACCTTCCAGTTTCCTAAATATTTCTAATTTATTATGCATAACTTGCTTATATCCTTTAGTTATTTGGAGTACAGGGACATTTTGCTATTAATTTTAAAAACCAGAAAAGTCAAAGAAGGTGGGAGAAGATAGAATCAAATCATGACTACACTTAATCAAGATAGATTAAAATATTTAGGAATCATTACCCCAAATAAATTTTGGCACTTTTTGATGACTCACTGGTTTCACAATAATCTTTTTCAGTGTCTTTCTATTCAGTCCTTTCAGATCCCTTCACATACTTATATTGAAAGAATACAAATATTCACCTGCAATAAATTAACAAACATCTTGATATAATATGTATTTCTCTATTCAAAAAATACTACGGTATATATAATATATAGAAATAATTGTGATGACTTCTATATGTATTAAGATGAATAAGACATAGTCCATATAAGGTTTAGTATATAAATGACTACATAATTATAAATCAATGAAATTTGGTAAATATCTGTGTAATAAAATTTTTCAAAAATTTAAATTTGAAAAATGAAATAAATATCTGTGTACATATAACTAAATAACTATAAATCAATTAGCTATATATCAATAAAAATCAGTTCTATGTATGATTCTGGAGTTTAGGAGAGAACAGAAAAGCTAGCAATAAAGTTTGAGACTCATCTATACATAGACAGTAAATGAAATCAAGAGGGAGAAATGAGGTTGCTTTGGGAAGCTACATATATAGTAAGAGGTCCTAGGATAAAATACTAGGGAACACTTCTAGTAAGAGGTGTTCGAGTAAGAGGAAGAAACATCAAAGAATGAGTAGTAGTAGAGGAAAAAGTAGAACAATAAATATATAGTTTTATAAAAGTCTTAGGAGGAAAATGTCAGAGGAGTTGGCCAGCAATGTCAAGTAACATGGAGAGTTAGAAGGATGAGGACTAGAAAACGACACTGGATAAGTGGCAACAGATCACTGGTGCTACCTGAGACGATTTTGAGTAGAATGTGGAAGGACTTGAGTGGTGTGAATGACTGGTGAGGAAGTAGAGACAGAGTGTAGTGAAAAGAAAAAAAGCAGGGTAGATTTGAGATACTGTAGATAATCAGTGGATGGGGAAGTTTGAACAAGCACAAAAGAAGGAGTCTTTGGCTGAGCAAGTCCTCAGAGAAGGAAAAAGGTGCTGATGTCAAGAAATCAGGTGTGTATAGGGTAAACTAGCCTGTAGAACTTCAGAGAAGGCAGAGACAATGGGCGAAGAAATACTTTGAAGAGTAAGACAGCTAAGGAAGTTCATATCTGGATTTTCAGTGAGCGGGGAGGGTGCAGCAGAGATCCTGAATTGTTATGAGATATTCTGACAGGTTATGAAATAACTGATTTTGATATTCCAGATGAGTAAGAAGTTATGAGGACAGGGGACTGATGGGAATGGAAAAGAAGAATGTGAAGGATAAGAAAGGGATTAAAATAAAAATGAAATATCAATAAAAGTAAGGAATAGTCAGAAGAAGCTTCAAGTTGGAGATATGCGAGTGAAGCTTGTCTGAGAAATATGCCACAAGAAATTTATTATAACATGTATTGATTTACAATTCTTCTAAAAATGTGGCTATGAAAGCCTCAAAAGAATCTTGCTATGTATTGTGGCTTTGTAAATAGCATGATCCTAGCCTATGCTGCTCCAGCAAACCTTTATCTGTGACACAGCAAAAGAGAATTTGAAGGTTTAGAGAAAGTGGCTTTAAATTATGAAGCTTCTTCTTCAACATTTACAAAAACAAGCTTGTTATATCAACCTTAATTTTCTTACAAATTGAATATATAATGCAAAACTAATTCAGTCTTTAGACTCTTCATGGAATTAGGACTTTTTATGTGGATATATGGCTGTATTATAACTTCATATTTTCCTTTATTTTTAGGGTTTATAGAAACAGGAGCTATCATTGGTCCTTTGTTTGGACTCTTGTTATCGTCATTCTGTGCAAATATTTATGTTGACATAGGATCTGTAAATACAGGTAATTTATTAAAATCTAGTTATGCAAAGCAACTTTAGGTATGCTATCACAGTTTATTGTTGCTTTACTTGACCTTCAGTTAGATAAACTATACTTTCCAGGAGTGCAAGCTAAATTGGAAGAGTTTAAATAATTTTTTAAATGTTCCAAACCAGTAAGCAGGAGAGCAACAGAAAATTATGATCTTCTGATTCAAAGTTCAGTGCTCTTTCTACTGCACCAAAACCATATTTCTTATTTTCAAAAGATTTAAGCACATAGGTTTGAATTTCTTTTAATCAAGTAATCATTTTTTGCATAAATAGAGCTTATAGTTATTTTAAAAGTACCTGTTTATAAATTCCTTACATGATAGATGGCAAAACTAATTTATTGCTAGAAAATATTATAACTCTATACATTGTCAGACAAGATTTACGAATGTCTGAATTGTATATAAACTCTATACTTGGATAGAACTTGAGAATAGTAATTTAATAGTTTATAGAGGAAATAATGACTAAAGCTAATTCAAAATGTGTATTCTTAATTTTTTTTTAAATTAATTAATTAATTTTTTTTTACAGCTGATCTGACCATAACTCCCACTGATACTCGTTGGGTTGGGGCATGGTGGCTTGGCCTTTTGATCTGTGCAGGAGTGAATGTGCTCACTGCCATTCCTTTTTTCTTTTTGCCCAAAACACTTGCAATGGAAGGAATTAAGGATGACACTGACATCATTAAAAATGACAAAGAAGAGAAACAAAGAGAAGAGGTCAAGAAGAAAAATGATGGACTCATTAAAGGCAAATATGAAAATTTTAAATACACATTATGCTTTTTGTTTTACAGAGATGTGTCTGCGTTTTGGTCTATCACTATAACGTGCTATGCTGCATTAAGACAATTTGTCATTAAACATCAGCAGTCAGAAATATCTAACTAGTCTGAGTCTTCCTGTGCTATAACTTGGAAGTAAACACTATAATTTGGAAGCTGAATTATTTCAGATCAGTATTTATATAAAATTTTATGTCAGTCTGGGCATTCAATAAATGTATTATTTATTTATTTATTTGGTCCCTTTTGACTTCATTTTAAAAAAGGAAATTAAAACTAAGACCAAACGGGGGAAAAAATATGTACTGATCCAAATAAGTGTATAGTTCTGAATAATAAAAAAAAAAAATATTAGCTTAGCTGTGAGCTTCATGGAAGTAAAGGCAGAAAAAGAAACACGATAGATCATATAATTCCTTATATTTGATAGAGGGAAGAATAATAGTTCTTAAAAAGAAAATTTTCCCCAAGTAACACATTGTAAAAAAAGAAAAAAATTGTCATATGATATATGATATAGGTAATATTGAATCACATAACTGTTTTCCAGCAAATGCAGGAGCACATTTCATGTAATGGGATCTTTTCTTTGGTATAGATTGTGAATAAAAGCTGAAAGTATAATTTATAGAAGGTGTTTCTGTGGGAAACTAAGCTAAGATAATCTAAACACTTAGTATTCAAGAGTGCTGATTCTTAAACTTGGCCACATATTGGAATCGCCTGAGAAACTTTAAAAATTACTGATGACTAGAAATTCTGTAGTATTCTCAAGAGCTCAGATTTAATTAGTATGAGTATTTAATTAATATGGCCTGGGCCTTGGAATTCTTAAAAGTGTTCATTTAGAAAGTGGGGAAGGGCTCAGCTTTCTTACCTGTAAAATGGAGATAATAGTAGTTAAAATTATGAATTTCTTGTGTGAGAGTAAAAGGAGTTCAGGCACACGTTATTATTATTACTGATATAGTATTAGTATTACTATTGTTGATGTTGCTATTTCTAGCATCGCACATAAGTTATAATAACAATTTGCACAGAATTTTAATTAACAAATATAAATTCACTTAAACCACAATTGAATCTAATTTAATACTTCTCGTATCATCAGGAGCCAATTTAAAATCTTGATTATATCAACAACTCTCTCAAAGGGATGATATGGACTGATAGAGAATTTTAACATAGAATATTGTTTGTGGTCTGCAAGATCAAATTTCAAAACTAGGAAAGAGCTTAGCTTAGTATAAGATATATAGAAAAGAATTTGAACTGCTGAGACTCACCTATTAGGAAAGGGATTTCAACAAAATGGGTGACTTAATGAGTTCCAAAGAACTCTGAACACAACTCTCACCCTTGCCATGTACTTTATTTATAAATATGACATCTATCACTAAATGCTTTCTACCATCCACTTCTTTGCATTAAGCTGTGCTTCTTTGTCTTCCAATTTGCTTTTTTATTGATACTTTGTTCCAGAATGGATTTTAGGCAGTTTATTAAACAAACCAGGATAATACACAAAAAGATAAGGAAATCAAGACAGAGAACATGAAGACAGGAAAAGTGAAGAGACTTTGACCCAAAATGGCAGCAGTGCGATCCAGAACATTTGCTAGAGATGGGCCACAAATTGGGCTCTGAGTTTCATCAGTCCACACAAACAGGGACAAGTTTTGGTTAAATCATTTACATGGTCCTTAGTGTGTGCCTAATGGATCAGTATCTCAGCGAGTGGGACCTGGAAGTTGGTATTTTAAAAGATACCTAGGTGTTTTAAAGCACATTTTGTTGTGAACCACCTAAACTGTTGCTCTGAAGAAGCAGAAAAATACCTGGTACTTGAGAAAATTTATATCCCATGAATTCCCACGTATATCTTTACTTTAAATGTTCAGGAGTGATAACATTAATAGTTGAGTATAAAGTCCTTTATCAAATTGATTTCTTTCCAGACTTTAGATAATAGGACAAGCATCTTTCATTCTAGATGATCTCTAGAAAAGAGAGGATATTAATAGAAGGCAAGGGCCGGCCGCGTGGCGCGTGGTTAGGCGCTGGTTTGGGAGGCCAGCGGCCCCGGTTCGGGTCCCACATATGAGGGCCAGTGACACTGCCCTCAAAAAAAAAAAAAAAAAAAAAATAGAAGGCAAAAGAGAAGGATAAAAGGAAATGATGTGAACACAGACAATATTTGTTTACATTATAGTTTTTCCTTAAGACACAATAGTAACTTAGTGAAGGCAAAACTATTGTGTCCTGATCCTTCGCCAGTCAGCTGTGTCACTCACTTGGGGAAGTTACAAACTATGATATAACTTTAGCTTTCAAGGGTAGAAAGAATGAACAATGTGGACATTATGAAACAGAAATATATACCGTAGAGGGGAAGTTGTTTCAGAAAAAGTCAATCATAAAATGCAAAGTTGAGTTAGTTTGACACTGCTGTTATTCTTTCATTTCAGATTTTTTACCATTCATGAAAAGTCTTTTTTGCAACCCAGTTTACACACTTTTCTTACTAGTAAGTGTGATACAATTTAATGCATTTGTCAGTATGTTATTCTACATGCCTAAATATCTGGAACAGCAATATGGAAAATCAACTTCGGAAGCAGTTTTTCTAATCGGTATGTTTGTTCTTCTCTGAGTTACTAGTCCACATTTTCCCTCCATAAAATTGTAAACAGTGTGATGACAACGGGTCTATGAACTCCTAAATTGAAATCTGTTAACATATTTCTGTCTCTGGTATGTTTCCCCCTTCCCTTTTCAGTTGAAATCAGCAAAGAGTAGGCAGAGAAGAAAGCCAGTGAATTCTCTCTCTCTCCAGTCAGAATTCAAAGTATTTGTGGAAATCTTGGTGAATCACAAATTAGATGAGCAATCCATTAATTTAAAAAAGAAAGATAGAGTTCATTAAATAAGACTCAACATTTTACTCTCAGATTCTACTCTTAGTTCCCAGTCAGGAATTCATGTTCCTCCTAATTTAGTTCCCTGGTTCCCCTGGTGGGTTGAGGTGTCTCTGCAGCCCATAAGTTGTAAATTTTCTTGTGACTACACTAACCCCCACCTTGGGTTTCTCCAGGGATCTTCTAACAGTTTTGAAAGTGAATTTCCTCTACTACCTGTATCCACTCACCTCAAGCGTTTGTTAAAAGTTGAGATACCTGGTGCCCACCTCAGATACACTAAATCAGACTCTCTCGTGTGGGACTCTGGAATGAATTTTTAACAAGCTCTCCCAAAGATGTGATTTAAACAGACCCTGACATGTAAGAATGCAGCCTAGGGCTGTGTCTTCCTCTTTCTTCTTTTTTTTTCTTTTTTGGGGGGAGGAGCAGGTTAGGGAGAATGCTGATCACTTGCAGCAGTAGGCAGCAAGATGTGAAGTGTAAATACACTTGACAATCACAGACTCAGCAGTGACATCCTAAAGCACCTTGAACTGAGTCAAACTCTTAACAACCAGAGTTGGAATAAACAACAGGAAAATCATATAATTATACACACACACACACACACACACACACACACACACACACACACATATATCCACCCCAAAGAATGAAAAGCAATAAATCACTGGTAAACTCTGACTTGTCACTCCTACCTGAATCCTAAGAAAAGATATATAGATCATGATCTTTGCCTACAAGAAATTTATAACCTACTTCAATTAATAAAATGAATAATAATAATAACAGTCTTCAAAATATACTTTGATATTGAAGGGTCCTTAAAAAATCCTCTCTGTAAGTAATATGTAACTATGTAGGGATAAAATTCAATCACCCTTCTTCACTGTGAATTGGGCCCAAATGGTTTCTTGTATAGGACATGTTAGATAAAAGTGATACCATATTTGTTCCTTTGCTAAGTCACATTATAAATAACATTTTTCTTCCATTTATAGGTATTTATAACTTACCTCCAATATGCATTGGATATATAGTTGGTGGTTTAATTATGAAGAAGTTCAAGATTACTGTCAAACAAGCTGCCTACATAGGATTTTCTTTATCTTTAATTGATTTTCTTCTCTATTTGTGGAGTTTTTCCATGATCTGTGATAATTCTTCAGTTGCAGGCATAACCACCTCTTATGAAGGGTATGTTTTTTTTTCCTAATGAATGTTATAAACTTTGAACAGATAATATATTTTCTCCAATGATAATCCATGACTGGATCATTTGCTAATTGGAGTTAATGGCAGTAACCCACAGTCTCTCATCTTTCCTCCATTTGTCAATTATAACCCAATCCATTCAGGTTTTAGTTTTATTAAAGCATTTGGTACCATATTACAAGGTTAGTGAGTTTATGATTGTGTGTGTGTGTGTGTGTGTGTGTGTGTGTGTGTGTGTGCGTGCACGTGTGTGTGTGTCTTTGTCTTTGTGATATCCTGTTAAATATTAAAGTGGATATCCAAAGAAAACTACCTATAGTTTCAGGTTGTATTAGAATATGTTATCCTGTATTTTATACTCCCATAAATGGGTGAAATTAAGGGATGACTATCGAGTCTCATTTGACTTTCTATGTTTCCATAATGGGTTTAAATTTAGCATAACTGAATCATAATATATGATACATTAATTCATATACAAATTCATATATTTCATTTGTATAGTTATGTACCTGTATTATTGAAGAGTTTTAGATTTGTATTTTGAGAGTTCTCTGGGTTTATATAAATGTTGGGTGGTGCTAGAGACTGTGCTCCCTGGTCCAGCAGGGTAATTGTCCACATTCTTTCATTGAGTGAGGTTGCAGGCTATGCTCCATGATTGGGCACGGTCCCTGGCTAGGTTCCCTGACTGAGTAAGGCTGCAGGCTGTGTTCAGCAATTTTTGGGTGATAGGCTGGGCTCTGCTGCTGGGCAGCGCTATAGGTTTGGCTCCACAGTTTGGCAGTACGGTAGGCTAGGCTCTAAGACTGTGCGAGGCCACCATTCAAGCTCCTTAGTTGTGTGGAGCCAGAGAATATACATAATAGTAGAGCAGGGCTACTAGCTTGCCTCCTTGTCTTAGTGGAACTGTAGGATGGGCTCTATGGCTTACCAAGTTCTCTGGCCAGGCTTCCTGGATGGGTGGTCATCAAGATGGCAACATAGGTTGTTTCTGATTTCTGTTCCTGGTACATTTTCTTTTCTGTTTTTAAAAGATTTTATTGGGAAATGGGGGGAGGGGAACAGAGTTGGGGAATCGGAGAAGGGAAACAGACAAGTTGCTGTCCTTTTGTTCTTCCATCTAGTTGTGGAGGACGTCGCTTCACTGGCCCATGTTGGTATTATCATTGCGCTCTTCCCGGGTGAGGCAATTGCTCGCCAGCCATTGGACGGCCACTCCTGGTAGCTTACGGTAGCCCACTGCAGCAGGGGCTGCAGCCTATGCTGTTGCCAGTGACTCATGGGAGCCCAGTTCCAGGTTGAGCTGTCATTCACCATCTTGGCTGTAGAGGGCGCAGGGTCACAGGACCTCATGTGGGATCCAAACCAGGGCCCTGCTGCTTAGAGCTGATGTCCCAAGCCAACTCTTAAACAATACGCCACTCAGCAGGCCCAGCTCCTGATACATTTTCATACTTGAAGAATATATTTGTTTAGTCACCTAGTCAGGTTTCTGGAGCTAAATGTATTATCTATATTATATATTGAATTACAGATTTTGATTCTTCAAGTGAGCCCTTGAAGTTGCTTTTTAAAAAAAATATTTTATTGGGGAATTGGGGAAGGGGAACAGCATTGGGGAACCGGGGAAAGGGAACAGACAAGTTGCTGTTCTTTTGTTCTTTAGTCTAGTTGTGGAGGACATCGCTTCACTGGTCCATGTTGGTATCATCATTGCACTCTTCCCTGGTGAGGCAAATCAGTCACCAGCCACTAGACGGCCGCTGATGGCGGCTCTTGGCAGCTCACACTGGCTGCCGGACATTCACTGTGTAGCCTGTGGCAGCCCACTGCAGCAGGGGCTACAGCTCTGCTGTCCGGGGACTCACAGCAGCCCAGCTCCAGGTGGAGCTGTTGTTCACCATCTTAGCTGTAGAGGGCAGTGTCACTAGCCCTCATATGTGGGATCCAAACCGGGGCTGCTGGCATCCCAAGCCAGCTCCTAACCAATGCACCACTCTGCCGGCCCTGAAATTGCTTTTATAAAATATGATCTTTCTTGTTATTTTCCACCATATGGATCAACCACAGGGATGAGGTCATCTTTATTTTTGAGTTCTAATAATGCCTGAAAAAACACCTCCCAAATGGTAGGCACTCAATTAATGCTTATTTATTGACTATTTGTTTATCTGAAATTAATCTTTGAAAAAGTGGCTATGCGGTCACTGAAGCAGGTATTTTTTATGCCAGATATATAGTACTGAGGCTACACATTAAAGTTTAAAAGGTTTCTGTTTCTATTTTGGGATGGAGAGGTAATTTAACTGTGGACTGAGATGAGAGAGAGAGAGAGAGAGAGAGAGAGAGAGAGAGAGAGAGAGAGAGAGAGAGAGAGAGAGAGAGAGAATGCTCTAATAGTCTCTCAATATCCATGGCATTATTTTAAATCTTTTCAGAATGCAACAAGCATTGTATGTTGAAAAGGCCATCCTTGCTGACTGCAACATGGATTGCAACTGTCCAACTAAAATATGGGACCCTGTGTGTGGAAGCAATGGTTTGTCATATCTGTCAGCTTGTCTTGCTGGTTGTGAGACATTCATTGGAACAGGAATAAAAATGGTAACACAATCTTTTTTTTTTAAAAGAAATTTATGCACTACATTAGTACTTTTCAACTATGAACTGGGCGCACATTTGATAAAAATAAAATTACATCTTTCCTCAAAACCAAAGTAATTGTTTCGTGGAAAAATTAAGTTACTTTCATATGCTCACTTGATTTTATTTTTATTTCCTATATCCTGTTTTAAACTTTCGCAGTGCCTGAGGACTGATCTTTAATTTCATAGTAGTTGACATTATTACTCAGATAATTTGTTTTTAAAATACTCTGGCCTGAAATATTTTTATCATTCAGATAAAGATGGCTGTTTTGATCTCAACTACCCAGCTAATTGTTTTGCTATTTCTTGTTTTTTTTTTCTTTCTGTTCATATGTATTTTTTTGTGTTTTTCACAGTCTGGTAGCTTTGTAAGAAAATGGAATTAGACATGTTTTCTTGCCTAAAAAGTGTCACAATACTTATAAAGTTGGTTAGTGATCAAACTAACATAAATTTTGGTTCTTATTAATACCTGGATACATACAAGAATTTAAAAAGAGTTGACTTTACTCTGTTTTTGCAATAAACTGTATGTTTTGAAGCAAAGCTTTGTTTAAGTATCTACAAGTAAATATTTCAACTGAGCATTTTGAAACAAATTTTGTCATACTTAATATTGTGTCAAAACAATGTGTATTTTTTAAAAGCATGACTTCAGGATAGTTGAACTACTGCAAATTTGCTCCATATGTTTAGAGAGAAGCACTGTTTTTCTGAAATCACCCTCCTACATTTTCTTTTTTGTTCTTGAGTAATACCGTAAAGGAGATGAGCATAAAGGGAAGGGAATAAACAGTGTTCCAGTTGGATCCAATTGGCTATGTAGAAAATATTTGAGATTTGTGTTGAAAATATTTCTTCCTTATATAAGATAATGTATAATTATTTTTTGACAGGTGTTCCAAAATTGTAGCTGTATTCAAACGTCAGGAAATTCATCTGCAGTTCTTGGGCTGTGTGAAAGAGGACATGACTGTCCCATGATGCTCCAGTACTTTTTAATCTTGTCGATGATCTGCAGTTTCATTTATTCTTTATCTGCCATACCTGGATATATGGTTCTCCTGAGGTATGCCAGTTATTTTCTTTATTTAGATTCCTTTCTGGTATTTTTTTTTTTTTGAGGGCAGTGCCACTGGCCCTAATATGTGGGACCGAACCGGGGCCGCTGGCTTCCCAGGCCAGCGCTTAACCACCGCGCCACTCGGCCAGCCCCTTTCTGGTAATTTTTTAAGAGAATGTCACTTAGAGCCCATAGTATCTAAGAATTTCAGTGTTTCAATATATCATTTATTAACAGTTTCACAGTAAGCATTGCTGAAATTTACAAAATCTTAGAGTTAGCAATATAAATGTTCGTCTGTTGGCATTTCCCTTTGTATCTTTCCTTCCTGATTTCTTAGAGTTAAATTAAGAAATTCTCACTGTTTAACACAAAAAGAGACATATTTGTATTTTAGGGTAAACCATATGCAAAGGTTATTTTGATAGGTAAAGGGTGGTTGCCTAGCAGTCATATTTTATGATCCAACCTATCAGACAGTGGAGTGTGAAGCTGTCAGAAGCCCCTTTTTCACCTATTATAGCTATAGGTCATTAGGCAGTGCGCTTGACCTTTCTGAGTTCCATTTTTCTTTAATAAATGTGGGCATAATAATAAATGCTCATCTCTCCTATCAGGCTATTGTGAGACACAAATGATGAAGGCTTACTAAAAGTTGGAAATTGCAGAGGTAATTCAAACTTTAATATATTGTAGATGTGTTCTTTATATTACAGCATTTTTCATACCTAGTAAACAATTCTAAACATGACTAGTAAAGAAACTACATTTCTTTCTCCCTTTTTAAAAATCTTTCATTGGAACTCAGGATCAGAGTTAGTCATAGTTCTCAGTTCCATAGTACATTATCATCATAGATTGGAATAAGGTTTCTCTCTTGTTTTATTTTCCTTTGTTTTTATTTCTTCATTTCATTCCACACTTCCTCTCACCATGGGCACCCACAAATCAAAATTAGATTATTAGTTATTATTGTGTTATATAACTTTCATATATACACAAACTTTCTATAGGTGTCTTCTTCTTATTATTTCATTTTTGTGTTCAGACAGCATAATCTGAAAGATGTGGGATTTTAAGGGGAAATTTTGAGTTTTTCTTTGGGGCCTAGTGCATGGTTGATTTTTGAGTGTTTCATGTGTTTCTGGAAAGGATATGTAACTTCTGTATTTTGGGTATACAGTTTCCATATTTCTGGGATTGAAGTAAATTATTGCATTATTTAACTTTTATAAATCTATACTTGTTTTTTTTTCTTTGTCTGCTTAATCCATCAGTTTTTCAGAGATGTGCTAAAATATCTAAAAATTTCTGCTGTCTTTCTATGTATTGGGTTGTCGGAAAAGTCATGACCTATTTTTCTATGTTTTTCATTGCAAAAATGCGTCATGACTTTTCTGACAACCGAATATAATTATATGATTTTTAAAAAGATTTATATATTTGGAGGGTACATTGAAAGATGCAAATGTGACTTTGATCATTATACTACTATTGTTACTGGCACATAATTTTCTTCTTTATCTTTGCATCATTTCTTTCAGGAAATTCTAGTTTGTTTCTTACTAAAACTGCAGGTTAGGTCTCTTTTGGTTCATTGTTGCCTGTTATATCTTTTTCCTTTCCTTTATTTTTAATCTTCAGTGTTCCATTTCACTTCATAAACACTTTTTTAAATCTGATTTTGGAATCTGAGATTGGTGAAGTTAACCCACTTATATTTATTGTAATTATTGTGATAGAGCTCTTTTTGCCATTTTATATCATGTATTTTATTTATTTGACTTTCTCTGTTTTTGATTTTTTTTCTTTCCACTGCATATATTAGATTTTCTTCTACTTTGAAAGCTATATTATTCATTTCAAATAGTTAACCTGCTATTGATATTCTTAACTTAACTATGTTTCTATTTTGTTTATCAATTTCAAAACTTTTCGATATTAATATCTACTCCCTGATAATACAAGTGCTTAATCATGCTCTCTCATCTCTTCATGTGTCTACTCTATTCCTTCATTTCTTGCCAAGATTATATTATACAGTTTAACACTTGGAATTTTATGAATATACTTATTCTTTTCTCTATTTTTGTGGGTTCCCTATGGATTTCCCACCATGATGGTTGAGGGACGGTTGAACAGTAACATCTATGCTGCTCTGCCAGTTTTAAAGAACTATTTGAATTTCTATCAGCATTTTTCCATAATTTGCATTTTAATTTTCCCTTCTGATTCCTGCATTCTATTCCAGAAATTATTATTATCAATGCCAATTAATTATAGTGTTTGGAGGACAGTTTAAACTGCCTACAGTTTAAGGTTTCATGCTTCTGTGAAATCATAAAGTGGGATATTAGAGGTAGAGAAGAAAGAAAAATTCTTCAGTAAAATTTAAATACCCTATTTTCTGTATTACATGGAAGCCATGGGGCCAAGACGGTTATGCTGTCTCCTGGCTTTTCCTTTTCCTGAGTAAAATCACTGATGTTGTCTAAATAACCTATGTGATCTAGACGCATAATGTCTAGATCAACTGTGTTTCAATCTATGAGTCAGTAGAGTAGAACCCAGCAAAATATTTGTAACCAAGAAAATACCAATAAGATGATGTTTTTGCTAAAAATGTATGACAGCCTTTTGTAGGAAAGCTGCTTTTATTTCTCAGCTTTGAGTTAATCAGGGAAGGGGACGGGATACAGGGGAACTCTCAAAGTTAATTCTTTGAGCAGGTAGCAATATTGATGCTGAAGTGAGTGGGGCACAAAAAACACCACTGGGGAATTATAATCTTCGTGTCTTCTTATAGGCATTTCAAGCCACAGAGAAAAGGTAGGAGAATTTTTGGAAAGAATAAAGTAATCAGTATGACTCTTGAAATTATACCACATCACTTAAAGTGTGTTTGCTTTGGATTTTTCATCACTTTCCTTTGAAAATTCTTATTATTGTTTTATTTCTTCCTTACGTTTACTTATGTAAATTCTTGGCATTTCTGTATTTTGTTACTACAAATAACAAATACAGCCAGGGTGGCATTGTTCTTATTGTAGGATAAAGGTTGAACCATTAGAATCAGGAACAACTACTTCAATGAATAGAAATTAATTGATATGAAATAGTTTCTTCTTTAATAACTTTCTGTTAGAAATGAATGAGCAAAAAGTGTTGAATGCCAAGAGTGAAATGCCAAGGATTAGAAGTAAGGCTCCTGTGTAGTCTGCAAATTTGAACATCACGCCTTGAGTAAAGACATGAGCATGAAAGAACATTTTCTAATGCTCAGTGTTACCAGCACACAGACAGTCCTTTTGAAAAACTGTAGTAGTTTTCATTTTATTTTCATTTATTATTTTTAAAAATTGCTTTAGCTTTAAACATTTTTTATTCTTTTAAAATTTCACCTATTTCCCCAGCCCCACCCCTTTGGCATCCTTCAAGCTTGCTCTCTATATCCATGGGTCTATTTCTGTTTTGTTTTGTTTATTCATTTGTATTATATTTTTAGATTCCACATATATGTGAAAACATACAGTATTTGTCTCTTTCTGTCTGACTTATTTCCTTTAGCATAATGGCCCCTAGGTCCATCCATGTTGTCACAAATGCCACGATTTCATTCTTTTTAATTGATGAGTAATATTCCATTGTATGTATGTGGTAGTTTTTAAATCTTTATTTTTATTTTATTAATTAATTAATTAATTTATTTATTTATTTTTAGGTGTGTCAAACCTGAAGAGAAGTCTCTTGGTGTGGGATTACATGCATTTTCCACAAGAGTATTTGGTAAAAACAGTTCCTTTTTCCCAACATTATATTAGACCATTATTAAATACTGAGTAAATGAAATCACTCTCTCAGAGTAACAGTCTAGCGAATAGCCCCAGCTTGTAAACAGCACTTTGCCATTAGTAGAAGAATGAAGTACAAGAAGAAATGGAGAACTTCCTTCTTTTCCTTGAAAAAGTCATATCTGATCTTAATTATACTTTTCATCTATTAGATTTGAAAAGCAAACGAACAGGAAATTATATGTTACAATAAAATGTACACAGGATTGGGCCAAAACTTTACAGAAAAAAATATAAAGAATCATTAACTCAGTGTTTTCTCTGTTAATAATTTTATGTTGCATTCATCCATCAGATTACCTGTCCTTTACTACAATCTAGAAACTTTACTAAAAGTAATTTCTAATTTCTAAAAATAAACTGTAAAACATTAGATTTACATTTTATTAAACTTCATTTGTTTTGCAAATAGAGAAAATTGAAATGTTTCCGAACAAAAGAATGTATCTTAATTTTTACCTCTTGATGGATTTTTCTTTCTCCCTTCTATTGTAGCTGGAATTCCTGCACCTATATATTTTGGTGCTTTAATAGACTCTACATGTTTACATTGGGCAACTTTGAAATCTGGTGAGTCAGGGGCATGCAGGATATATGATTCCACCAACTTCAGGTAAAGATAATATATTTTTTAAACAGTTGTTTTCTTAGCATAGACTGTGCATAAAGTGACTAGTCTACTTTTGCTTTGTTTCCAGAATGATTAATGATACTACATCTCCATTTTTTATTTGTATATTAGAATTTTATTTCCTCAAAATTTCAAACTACTTGATAAATATAAGCATGGATGGTTTCCTTAACTTAGCATTTCAAAATGTTGTTTGTTAAATTGGTTGCAGTTAATACATTATTGGCGGTAATTAGGCTATACATAAGCTACCTATCTAAATTACATCGTTCTCTAAAGTATCCCCTTATCATCTTACATCACTTGAGAATCTTACTAGCCTCAATCCTCACTTCCTTTCACCGACCACCTCTGATTTCCAAAATGATACTTGTTGTCTGTCATTAAATTTAGCTGACATAACAGTCTTCATATCTTTTAAAGGCTTATTTTTTGTTAATAGAGATTTCATTTTGAACAAAACACGTGATAATATTAACCAGGTTTTGAACAAACTCTTCTATTTTTCTATTTCATGTTTTGTTTTGTTTTTCATTTGGAGACCTGGATTTTGTTTAAATCTGTATTAATTTCTCCTGATGGGGTAGTAAGAAAACTCTTTCATTTACTAAAACAGTTTAGCATTGTTTATAACATTCTAAGGTCATTCTTGATCAGTAAAAGGACTGTCAAGGACTTCACTATCAAGAACTACATAGAGAGCAGACAGCATGAGAGTCATGCTTTCAATAATCCCTCTTTTATGTAACATTTCACTGGGTTAATGTGGAGGTGGGCCCAGGTCTATACTGTACATGCAATGGGTTTGTATCATAGTTGAGGAGCCTGAGGATCACTAGAATAGGCTGGCTTCATCCTGCTACTTGGATTCCTGTTGATAATGGCCTTAATTAAATTCTATTTCAGACAAAATAATTATATTTGGTACCATCCTTTGTCAGTCAGATTCTTCATCAGAAAATTCACCAGAAACTAATATAATACACAAAAACAAGAGGCAGATATTACTGGTAGACAAACATGGGTCCCAGGCATTTCTGTGTAGCTTGTTAGCAGAGGCTTTTGTTTCATATTATCTTTTCAAGAATATTGTAACAACACATGACCTTGGAAGATATAGGTGGTGTTTCCATCTGGAGCAGAGTTTGTTGTCCAGGATGGTAAAGTAAAATCTCTCTCTGGGGCTAAGATTGGCAGATTTCCTTATGGCATTTAACAGATTGGGATTTCCTAAACTTGGGATTTCTTAGCTGTGACCTAAACGTTCACCTGGGCCTTCTTCTGGGTATAACATTCACCTGGGCCTCCTGTGCCACCTCTTTGGGACTTGGGGATTAAGGAAAACCAACCTACATAAAGCTTGGGTTAACCGCTGTACTGTGGTAAAAAAGTCCTTTGTCTCTGACCATGGTGTCTTGTACCTTCTGCCAGCATGTACGCAGCTATGGAAGCATAAACTGTTAGCTTAAAATCCAGATAAAATCTAGGACTTTTATATAGTTCTTGAGAATAGAAATACTGATTAAATTTAAATTTTGCCAAAAATTTGAAGATTATGACTTACATTTATTCCTATCTAATAGAAAGGGAGAAAAATATTAAGAAAATTTCAATGAAATAAGAAATAGGAAAATAATAATAGCATATTAAATAAGTTGAAAAACTAAGCCTAAATGTACCAGGTTTCACAATAAACACAAACCAATTAAACTTGCTTTTTAAAAGATAGTGACTTTCACACTGGAGTTTTCAAAATTCCAGCTACATGTTGTTTATAAGGGAATAAAGAATATAATGCAAAAAAAATTGAAGACAAGGTCAGAAAAAATATACCAGGCAGATATTAAGCTTCTGTGGTTATATAAATGACTGTGAGACAAAGTAGAATTAAAAAAAAAATTAATGGAGTTAAAGAGGATATTACTCAAAAATAAAAGAAAGACTTTATCAAGGCTATATAATAACCCATATAAATCTATTATCGACATAAACTCAAATATATAAAACAAAAATTCACAAAATTGCAAGAAAAACATCTACAATCAGAGTAGAAAATTTCAACACACTTCTCCAACAAGTGAATATGAAATACAGACAGAAAATTAGTGAGGATACAGAAGATTTAAACTACCAAATTGTATAAGAGTTGCCTCATGCATATAGAGCAATTTTTAAGCCAACTACAGAATATATATATTCTTTTCTAGAATATAATAAGCATTTATAACAACTGACCACGTCTTATGCCACTAAGAAATTTAAAAAAAAATTCCAAATGTTGACACTATAAAACCTGTTTTCTGTCCTCAATGCAATGGAATTAGAAATCTGTGATAAAATATTGCTAACCCCCACGTTTGGAATTACTCATCAGTCAAAGAATAAATTAAAATGAAAATAATTAAGTAACTAGAGCTCTATGTCAGTGAAAGCACTGAGTAGAAACATTTATGGGATGAAGCTAATCTAGCACTCAGAGGGGACTTTAAATGTATGCATATTTTAAAAAGACCAAGTATTAATGAACTCAAAATTTTAAAAAGGACAACAAGGCAACCTCAAGTAAATTAGAACAACTGACAAATGATTCAATAAGTTACATATTGATGCATTTCCTATCTTAAATAAGAACAATAGATACAATGTTTTCAAAATTCCAAAGGTACATATCTAGTTTCAATGATAATATAAACATCATCCTGGACATCCTGAACCAAATATAAACAGAAACATAAATGGAGTAAACAGAGATGAAATCAAAGGCCAAATGCAAAGGCTGTAAGTCTAGAAACAGGAAGTGGTTTCTAGGAGATCAGCTTCCAAAGGAAAAATGAAGTACTAGGAGATCAGCTTCCAAAGGAAAAATGAAGTACTTCCTAAGGGTCAGGAGACTGGATTCATATTCAATGCTTTAATCCAAGTGGTAGGGTAGAACACCCTTGGACTGGGTTGAATAGTGTCCCTCAAAATTTAATGCCCACTTACAACCTCAGAATATTTTGGAAATAGGGTCTTTGCAAATGGATTTAGTAATTAAGATGAAGTCACACTAGATTATAGTGGTCCCTAAATCCAATCACTGGTGTCCTTATAAGAAGAGGAAAGGAGACACAGAGACACACAGACACATGGAGAACACCATGTGGTGACAAAGGTAGAGATTGCAGTGATGCATCTGCAAGCCAGGGCATGATAAGGATTGATAGAAGCTTCTACCAGCTAGGAGGAGTAGAGGAAGGATTCTTTCCTGAAGCCTTCAGAGGAAGCATGGCCCTGCCAACCAACACCTTGATTTTAGACTTCTGGTATCCAGAATTGTGAGAGAATAAATTTCTTTTGTTTTAAGCCATCAATTTTTGTGGTGCTTTGTTTCAGCGGCATTGGAAAACTAATGCAAACCTCACTGTAAAAGTGATTGAAAACAAAAACAAACAAACAAACAAAAACAATAATAACAACACCTTTTGCAGATCATTGCTGTGTTACTAAGAAGGGAATAATACACAGGTATGCCAAAGAACTAAACCAAGTGATATGCACCCTCTGTATTCCTAGTATTCCTGTATTATTCCTAGTATCACTATGAAATATCACTCAAAATTATAAGAACTAGGTTGGCATAAGGACCTGGGGGATTGGGAAAAGCAAAGAAAAATTATCAGATTTGAAGGAATATATGCAAACAGACAAGAAAATAAAATAAAAAACAACCAACCAACAATAAATAAAATACACAAGAGGAGCTGGCAAACTAAAAATTAAAAACACATGAATAAATCCAATAGTAAAAAACATAAGCACACAAATTACCAATTGAAAGATGATTTCATTGCAGATTAAGTTTAAGAGTTAAAAGGTTTTAAATTAAGTATGCTTAATCAGCTCAATAGGAATAAAAGTAGTAAATGGATGACATTTACTATCCATTAAAAATGAACAAGAAACAATGAAAAAAACTAGCAGAAATATAAAAAGAATTCTTAGAAGTATGAGAGATTAAATGTATAGCATTGCGATAATAAAAGGAATCCTAAATATGTAATAAATTTCAAGTTAATGTAATTAAAATGAGAATTGGTGAACTAGAAGAGAGTACAAAAGAATTTATTTAAAACGTAACTTAATGATCTGAACTGATTAAATAAAAATGAACTGCCTAAGTAATATTAAAGGCCAATTAACAATTGAAGGATATTTTAGAAGACTTCTTGAAAAGAGAATGAAGGAAATGGCAGAGAAAAATTAAAGAATTAATGGCTTAGAATTTCATAGAATTTAAGAGACATGAATTTTCAGGTAAAAAGTGCATTTCAAATGCCTAGTAGAATAAATATAAACAGACATATCAGAGTAAAATTACAAACCCTCAAGGTAAGAAAAAAGAACAAACATAAAAGTTTCCCAGAAATTTGAACATGTAGCTTACAAAGAAATAACAATTAGACCTATAGCAGATAAGTCATCAGCAATGACTGATCCTAATATTTTTATGATCTTTATTGCTTTGGGTTTGTGTTGAAACAAAAACATATTTCTAAGAGCAATAAATGGGCAAATGTGGCTGCATATAATATTTTACATTTTCTCTACAACAGAAGATACTATAGACAATGAAGAATGACAGGACACAAATCAGGAAAATAGGAGCTCTTATACACTGCTGGTGGTGAAAAAAATCGTGAAGAGCACTTGTGGGCTATATTTACTAAGTTGCACAACCTAAGTCCCTTAGACGTAGTTTAGAGAAACTCTTGCTTACATGTACAAGAAGACATGTAAAACGAGGGTTATTGCAGTATTGTTGATATTAGAAAAAATTTGAACAATAAAACTATCCAATAGGAAACACGATTAATAAGTTGTGGTGTATTCAAACATTGGAATATGATACAATAGTTAAAAATAAACAAAGTAGATCTACCTGTATAAACATAGTTTTAAAAATGGTGGGCTAATACAGAAAATTTCAGAATAAAAATATAGTATCATGCCAATTATTTAAAATGTAAAAATATATAAAATAATTGTATATATTAAGGATGTTTACATACACACTTTACACACTATAAAAATAAACTATGAACAAAATCCTTAAAATTCAACATAGTGTTACATCTGGGTTGGGTTAGAAGGTAATGAGTAGGGTCATAGGACTTAAATGTATTAGTATTTTATTCGAAATTGGTCTGAAATAAAAATCGCAAAATTTAATCTTTCAAAGAACCTAGGCTGAAAGTACAGACATGTTTAAAGTTTTTTCCCTGTATTCTTGAAATGTTTCATAATAGAAACTTATAGAAGTAGGAAGATGAAAATAAAAGCATAAATTAATAGACTATACACCATAAATATAACAAAAAAAATAAAAAACTGTATTTTTTAAAATATTAAAATATAATCAGTTCCATGCTGTAATGGTTAGCACTCTGGACTCTAAAATATAATGATAATGACAATTATCTGGAAAGGCAAATAAACACTATTAAGAATGAAAAAGGGAATACACACATAAGTACAGTTACTTAGGGACTGTAGATATAACAATTGGGAAACATAAATGAGAATTTTCTAAAATATGAAAATGTATATATAAAATAAAATGTATGGAACCAAATTTTACTATGTATAAAAAACATGAATGCTTTTATAGCTATTCAAACTGAATCAGTCAGAATCCCCATCTTGTAAAGCACAAAGTCTAGATGCTTTTAATGCAACTTTTACAAATCTTGAATGAACTGATGATTCCCACATTATACAAGTTATTCCAAGAAGTGGAAAAAAAAGAAGAAAATTTTCCCAATTCATATTACAAAGCTAGCATAATATTGATATTTACATTAGACAAGTTCAGTACAAGGAAAAAAGGGTAGGCTGATTTTACTCATATATGCAAAAATCCTAAGTAAAAAAAGTAACAATTGAATCTAATAATGTATAAAAACAAACTGATAGAGTTTATTTTAGGCATGCAAAGATGGTTCAATGTCAGAAGAAACCTATTAATGTAATACACCCTATTAACAAATAAAAGGGAAACAATCTTGGATCTTCTGCTAACTACATGCAGAAAAATGATTTGGTGATATTTTACACATTAATAATTAAGACTTTGAGCAAACTCAGAAAAGAGGAACTTCCTTAATCTAATTAAGTTCATCTTGAAAGTAACAAAAGTATCATAATTAATGGTGACTTTTTGGAAGCATTCTTATTAAATACTGGAATAAAACTGCAATTACTATCAGTATTACATTTAAGTTGGAGGTTCTATTCAATGGAAAAAAATAAAATAAAAAGTTACAAAAGATTAGAAAAGAAGAAAACAAACTTGGATTTTTCTGGATGAAAAATGCCAAAAAAAAAGGAAAAAAACATTTTAATAAACAGAATTGATAAGCAAGTTCAGAAAATTTGCTTATGTACGATCAAATTGCAAAACAATTTGCTGCTGTTGTTCTTATGGGAATAAAATATTAATAAAGATATGTAAAACTAGTTTGTATTCACCACACTATCTATTTAAGATTTAATATATTTTAACTTTTTTTTTTTAATAGATACATCTACCTCGGATTACCAGCAGCACTAAGAGGAACAAGCTTTATTCCAGCCATTTTGATTCTAACGATTTTGAGGAAGTATCGTCCACCTGATGAAAATACCTTTTCAGGAACTGCTCATGTAGAGGCAAAGGTTACAGGGAAGGAAAATGAGTGCCAAGAAATGGACCAAATTTCCAAATTTTTGAATGATACTGAATTGAAAACTAAACTGTAATGCCCTATTATATCATGCTTCAGAGTTGGAGAACGCAACATCATAATTGTTTTTAAAATCAATAGAGGTACCGCAGATAACTTTTTCTTGACTTTAAGAACCTCACAATTTTTTTTTTTTTTTTACTCAAGATAAAAAAATGTCCACTGATGGTATTTCTGAGGCATCAATGGCATTTGAGATTTTCCTCAGAGGGACATTTATCAAAATTTATCAAATCCTCCATTTATCACAATCCTCCAAACAGGATATTAGAGCCAACTTTATTTTTACATTAAAACAGCAATTTTTCTTTTAACTCCAGCATGATAAGAGTATATTTCCCACATCTTTTAGGAAAATGATTCTAAAAATTTCCTGTTACGAAAATCTATTTAATTTCATTGAATTTCTGCTTTGATAAAGGAATTAGAGACAGAAATTGTTATCCTGCTTATGTGAATATGTATTTAAATTCATTACTTCCATGTAAAAGAAGCCTATGTCTTCTATTTTATTTAGAAATTGTTCTTTAACTCCTCCTATTCATTCCAGACATGACTCTGAAAATAGATTACTCATTAATATGCCATCACTTGCTTTCAATTCTTTCTCTGCTTTATTCCTCATGTTATATATTTGCTCATTTTTGTCAGAGTACTCACAAACTTAATAAGGTTATTAAAAATCGTGTAGCAAAGATTGGTGGAATTTTTTTTTTTCAGCAATTCAAACCTGGTGACTAAACTGTCTCTTAAAAGCAAGTGTCTGAGCTGAAGGGTGAAAGGGTAATATGAAAAAAACACTAGTCCTTAAAAGTCTGCTTGTAGTGAAGATACTGTCAAATGAACACTTTCCCAGATTCAGAAGGCCTCCCTAGACCAATGTTTATGTCATCCACAGTGTCCTGAGTTAAAACACAAGCATTAGTTTTCCTTAAACCATCTTAGAAAATGAAGCTTTTGCAAAGTAGCTTCTGTTATGAAACTGAGCTTAATAAATTTCAGGATGCATATTTAAAATTAAATCTACTCACAGTATTATTTTATAACTTATGGAAACAATACAAGAAACCTTATGGGTGATATCGGGCTTCTGATTCAACAGAGTAGAATGAATAGCCATGTTTATCTACTCCTTATTCTCCCTCATTAGTCTTTATCCCATTGAAACCATAGTCAGTATATATAAAATGGTATAAATCTCTAATGGTGAGGAGAATAAGAAATAAGAAAAAGAAGAATGGGAGAAGTGGGTGCCAATATGCTATGGTTATTTATATATAATATAAAGAGAAAGGGAGTATCTCTAGGGATAGAACAGAATGGGAGAAGCTGTAATCCAGAATGCTCTTAGAAGGAATGTGGATAGGGATCTCTGGTTGCAAGCTCAAAGAGTACAAGTTGGTAGCTGGACAGAAAATAGACCACTTACTTGCAGGACTGTCTATGGATATTTTTAAAACTATCATGAGTTCCTGAACAATTGGATGTATCACATAAGTAAAAAGCAATTCAGATGAGAAAGGCTGGGTAGAACAAATTTTGGAAAAATAATTAAAAGTTAAGTGTTGGACTCCTGAATTTTGAGACTTTGTCTCTGGGAGTATTAAATATAACCATGACTCAAGACAGGGACAGTTTTGAAATATAAGAGAGGAGTTAAAACCATTGGAAATAAAGAACGTAACTCAAGGTAGGTATGACTGTGGCAATGAGGTACAGTTGAGTGTTAGGGTCTAAGGACATGAAATTTGGAGCTGCTATTTCTGGAGTGGAGGAAGTGGGGAGAATGGTCTGGAAGCTAAAAGAGGGCTGTGAGAAAAAGTAAACAGCTACCACATAAGGTTTTTTTTTTTGGAAGCAGTGTCGTCAGGAGGAACCTGGATTTTGGTTAGGGTGCAGTGATAAAGAAAATGCCCATTTATGGGCTTGAGAATATAGACAGTTTGGGTGAAGAAGAAAGGAATCTAAGTTTCAGAGGACAAAGTAAAAATGGGCAGATTTTAGGACATGAAGTCTGAGAGAAAAAGGTAGATAATTGGAGAGATATGGAAATTAGATTTACGGACATTAGAAGGAAGGGGATGAGAGATAACTTGGAATCTGAAGCTTTTTGGGTCACTGACATAACGAGATCAGTTCTGATGGATTTCAAGGCAGATAGTGTTGGTGAGACTGTGAGTGTCAAAACTAAGAGGAGTCATGAGTGGGCTCCTTCATGACCCCTTGGAGAAGCAGAATCTTAGTTGAGTATCAGTGGCTCTTTCTTGACTTCTATTGATAAAATGATCAAGGAAAGTTGAGTTTTGGTCTGTTCACAGTTCACCCACTTGAATACCCTCAGTGGAGCATAGTAGGCCCAGAAAGACATGATTGTAGACCCCTTATATGGGATCACTCATCCCTGCTGGGAAAGATGGTTTTTTACTAGGAGAGCATAGGGTTCTCTCTTGACACTAATTGGTGGAGGAAAGATCAGAGAGAGAAGGTATTGGGGTGCTTTCTAATCCCTCAATGACCTGTGTTAGAGTACATGAGGTCAGTTCTTATTCTAAGCACTTGTACTCCCTTGTGACAGGGTAAAGGTAATGACATAGCAGACAGAAATAGAGAAGAGAAACAGGAGGAAAATAGGTAGTAGGAAGTCTAGAGTCACTAATATCCTTTATTTAAAATTGTGGGAATATTAATAGAATTAGAAATAGTTTCATGTATTTCTTATAATTTTACATGTAATCAATATTTACAGAAACTTTAAAAAATAAGAAGTTAAAAAACACAGAAATTGGGAAAAGAAATGTAAAGGGAAGGAGAGAAAATAACCATTTTTTATATTGGATAGCATAAGTTTATATATTTTAAACTTGATAAATTAAAATAAAATTGGCATTAACATATTATTTGTATTGTTTAAAAGTAGTTGCATCTGTGACATTGGATTTTCCTGAGGAGAGCAAAAAACAATACATTCATCTTTCATTTTAGTTCCTTTTATACTCTGATTTCCCCCCATGCATGTAAAACATGATAATAAATAATATTTCATAAAGAATAACACATCAGCAAGACAATAGTAATAAATAAGAATGGATTTTCCATAAAGAGATGAAATTGAATCCTCCAATTATAAGACTTGTTGAATAGGTATTTATTGAGCAATTGTTTTCTTATTTCTATACATACTTCTAGACAATGTGTGCTGGTGTGTGTATGTGAAGGAGGTGGTAACTAAGTTGTAGGCTGTAGAATTCAAGTAGAATTCAAGAGGTGCCATTTTACTAGGGTGACTAAATATACACAGAACAACAAATAACTGTACCAGGTAACTTTTAACACACTATTAAGATATGGTGAGTCACTAAGAGATAAAAAATTTTTTACATAAGCTTCTCATTCACGTCTTGGTGGGAAATGATGACTCTGAACTGCTGAAGAGGAAGAAAAATGTCCAGCCCTGATTGATGAAATAGTGAAGCAAATGTAAGAATATCTCCTTTGCTGCTGGCTACAGCTACAGTGATTGCAGTTTTGATCAATATGATATTGACAGAGCTTGCTAATTGGGAAGGGGAAGGGATTCCTTTCTAAAATAAAAAAGAAAGCTTTCTAAGAAGACATTTTGTCCTTTTCCTTCAGACTTCCAGAATTGTGGATATTGGGCCTCTGGGAGCAGGACGGAGCCATCTTACAACCAAGAGGCAAGCAGCATAGGGATGAAAGGCAACCCTTGAAGGATGGTGGAACAGGAAGACAGCTAGAGCCTGGCTACCTGATGCTGCACTGAAAACGTGCACCAGTAGGGGCAGGGCTAAGTTTTGTGGAGTTTTAAGCTTATAAAATTTGAGAGGAGGGCCTATATAAGAAAAAATGAAAAATTATGAATATAAAATAGGTTAAAAAAACTGAATACATACTTAGAATGAGAAAAAAATTCACAACAAATTCCATGTGATATGTTTTAGGGTACAATCATGATTTAAAATCTCTACTGCACACATAGTTAAATGGAAATATTAAAGTTTTCTTGTTGATCTTGGAGGTGAGAAGATAACGACTGCTATCACAATTTCTATTCAATATTATGTCAAAGCAAAGGAAAAGGGAAAGCAAAGGAATTAAAATTTGTAAGGCTAAGACAAAATAAAACGATTATTGGCATGTTTTGAATGCGGGAAATCCAAAAGTTAGTACAGCTAAACTATCACAATTAATAAGTGAATTTTAACAAAGTTCACTGTGTACAAGAGCAATACACAAAATCTAATGTAGTTTTTCATATACCAATAATAATTAGGAAATTATTGTATGTTAGTGTCGATACTATTTAGTGTGGCATCAAAACAAACAAACAAACTGAAACAAAACAAAAAAAACCATTGAAATCTTAGCAATAAATCTAACACGTCTCTAAGACCTCTACCTTCAAAACTACAAAACAATTCAGAGAATTAAGATATTCACTGTTTCAAAGGTCTAATATTGTAAGAATGTCAGATATCCCAAAATTTGTCTAGAGGTTCAGTAAAATCTTAAACAAAATTCCAGTACTTTTTGAAATGTGGACATTGACAATATTATTTTGGTCTTCACATGTCAAGTTTGATATATTCAAAACTATCTTTCACTAATATCATTTTGATAACTAAATAAAATGAGAGCAATAATAATTACAGGAGAGAGAGAGAGGGAGAGAGAGAGAGAGATAGAGAGAGAGAGAGAGAGAGAGAGAGAGAGAGAAAGAGAGAGAGAGAGAGAGAGAGAGAGAGAGAGAGAGAGAGAGAGAGAGAGATTGAGATTCTAGCAGCAATGATACAATGTGCTAAATTTCTTAGAATGGCTATTGGTAGTGGGAAGATATTTAGGTGTCTTTACCATGAAGTGGGAAACCTCATTCTTTTCATAATTCTGTGAGGTTCCTTAAGAACTGGGAGAAAAATCACTTGCAGAACCAGTATACAACGTCAGATAATTAAACTTGTCAACTCATTCTAGAAAAAGTGCTACATACCTCATTGCTGACTATCACTATGGCTGCCTTTGAAGTACTCTCCTTGGGAAGCTATGCACAGATGCCAGCGCCTAGTCCACCCTTCACAGCAATTTTGGAACTCTTTTTCTGAAATGGTCATCAGAGCTGTTATCGTATCACCCTTGATGCCCTGAATGTCATCAAAATGTCTTCTTTCGGGTAAAGAAAGAAGTCATTGAGGGCCAGATCAGGTGCATAGGGAGGGTGCTCCAATAATTATTATTTTACTGGATAAAAACTCTCTTCCCTCACAGACAGTGCCATATGAGCTTGAGCTGATGGATTGTTGTGATGCAAGAGCCATGAATGTTGGCAAAAAGTTCAGGTGTTCTAACTTTTTCATGCAGCCTTTTCAGCACTTCCAAATAGTAACTTGGTTAACTGTTTGTTCAGTTGGTACAAATTCATAATGAATAATCCCTCTGACATCAAAAAAGGTTAGCAACATCATTGCAACAAGTTCGCAAACTTAATTGTCATACCTCAATATACACATATACACCTAATAACTTCTAACAAGTTTGCCACATTGGAAATGTTCTTGTAGTCATGCCAAATAACAGATGTGTTTGCCTTTTCTTCCACCTTCAGTATTAATGGCATTATTTGTTATTTTCTTTATTAGATATTTAGGACTTCATATTAATGAAAATATCATAAGAAGATGGAAAATATTGCTAAGAGAACATCATTAGAACCCTTTATGCACAGGTGCTTTAGTTAAAAAAAAAAAAAGCCTGAGTTCACAAAAAAAGACTTACTATTTTTCAAAAACTTCCTGTCTTAAAACAAACAAACAAACAAACAAAAAGATCAACTGAGAGTATTTCCAATCAAGATGGAGGAGTAGTAAACACTGTGTTGCCTCCTCTTACGACTACTTTAAAATTACTACTAAATTACAAAACAACCATCACTGAGAATTGCCTGAAGTCTAGCTGAAACAAAACCCTACAACTAAGTCATACAGAACAAGGCACACTGAGACTGATAGGAAGAGTAGAGACTGGGAACCACTTGGTCCCATACCCATGTGTGGCAGTTAAAAATCATGAGGGATATGTTGGCTGCAGAGGTCTCCCCTAAGGAGCAAGGGGTCCCGGCCTCACAACAGGCTCCCCAGCACAGTGTTTCAGTGCCAGAAAGACAAGTCCCCACAACATCTGGCTTTGAAAACCAGGAGGGATTGTGACCAAGTGAGACAGAGGGCAGCCAGAGTCCTAAGAGTTCCTTTTAAAGGGCCCACATACAGACTTACTCACTCATTCTGAGCTCCAGTGCTGAGACAGCAGCTCAAAAGGTGCCAAGGACAGATGGGGAGAAACTGAGTTGTCTGGCCTCAGGATGAGAGCTGGAAGGGCAGCTTTCTCCCAGACAGAAGTGCTGGCAAAATCCATTGTTTCTTTGTTGAGCTCTCCTCTTCCCTGTGTGCAGATGCAGACTGGTGCCATATGTAAGTCTCCATCCACATGTGTAACACCATTTGTTCATCCAGTCACAGTGATTCTCTGAGGGTACAACCCACCCAACTTAGAGGAACACACAAGATGCTTCCAGTGGCTTTTCTGTACAAACAGGCTGTCTTGGCTCATGCTACAGACTTTCCTAAAATATCGCAAAGGTTCACAAAACTCAAAAAAAGCCCTTAGCCTGCCTCGTAACTCTTGCTGAGCAGCCTCAAGCCCAGCATTAGCAGCTGCCCTTAGCCTGCCTCGTAACTCTTGCTGAGCAGCCTCAAGCCCAGCATTAGCAGCAGCTGGCCATAGTTCATGGGTTGGCCTCTTGAGGCACCTCCAAGCCCAGCACAGGTGGTGGTCATCTGCAAATTGCTTTGTGGCTCATGCGTGGTAGCCCTGAGCAGACCACAGGCTGCAGCTAAACTTGGCCTGTGGCCACAGGGCAGAGTGGGCAGGCACCAGAGCCCAGGTAAAGCAAATCCTGAAATCCTGCTCCTTAGTGTCAGCCCCTGCACAATCACTCCTCCACTATAGTCATGGCCAGTCCTCATAAGCAATCAGCCTGAGGGTCAATTCCTCCCACTGATGTGCAAATAGCAACCAAGACTCAACTATTCCAGGGGGTCACACACAACTCACACAAAGGACACACCTGGAGCACCAGGCTGAGGTGACTGGAAAGACTACTGGCCCCACAGTATACCTACTATATAAGGCCACTCTACTAAGAATGGAAGACATAGTAGCCCTACCAAATACATAGAGAAAAACACAGGGAGGTAGCAAAAATTGGGAGACAAAGAAATATGCCCAAATGAAACACCAGAACAAAGCTCCCGAAAAAAAACGAAAAAAAAAAAAACTAAACAAAATGGAGACAAGCAATCTACCAGACTCCGGGTTCTTTTTTTTGAGGGCAGTGTCACTGGCCCTCATATGTGGGACCTGAACTGGGGCCGCTGGCATCCCAAGCCAGCACTTAACCACTGTGCCACTCGGCTGGCAGACTCAGGGTTCTAAACTCTGGTTATAAAGATGCCAAATGATCTCAGGGAGAACTTCAACAAAGAGATAGGAAACATAAAAATGGAGATAGAAATCATAAGAAAGAACCAGTCAGAAATAAAGATACAATAACTGAAATGAAGAATACATTAGAGGGAATCAACAGTGGATTAGATGAAGCAGACACTTGAATCAGCAATTTATAAGATAAGGAAGAGAAAACATCCAATAAGAACAGCAAAAAAAAAAAAAAGACTCTAAAAAACTGAGGAGAGTTTAAGGGGCTTCAGGGACAACATCAAGATTCCTGACATTAACATCATAGGGGTACCAGAAGGAGAAGAGAGAGAACAAGGATTTGAAAACCTATATGAAGAAATAATGACAAAAAATTTCCCTACCCTGGTGAAGGAAGTGGACATACAAGCTCAGAGTGTCCCCAAAAAAGTGAACCCAAAGAGGCTCACACCAAGACACATCATAATTAAAATGCCAAAGGTTAAAGACAGAATCTTAAAAGCAGCAAGAGAAAAGCAGTTAGTGTCCTACAAGTGAGCTCCCATAAAGCTACCAGCTTTGATTTCTGAACAGAAACTTTGCAGGCCAGAAGGGACTGGCAGGAAATACTCAAAGTGATGAAAAGCAAGGATCTACAACCAAGATTACTCTACTCAGCAAAGCTATCATTTAGAATAGAAGGACAGATAAAGACCTTCCCAGACAAGAAAAAGTTAAAGGAGTTCATCACCACCAAACTAATATTACAAGGAATGTTAGAGGAACTTTTTTAAGATGAAAAAAATATATGAATAATAAAAAGACAATAACTACATATCTATCAACAATTACTTGCAATGTAAATGGATTAAATGATCCCATTAAAACATAGGGCATCTGGGGCCAGCCAAGTCGCGCATTGGTTAAGAGCTGGTTTTGGGATGCCAGTGGCCCCGGTTTGGATCCTACATATGAGGGCCAGTGACACTGCCCTCCACAGCTAACAACAGCTCCATCTGGAGCTGGGCTGTGGGAGCCCCTGCGATGGTGTAGTTGTAGCTCCTGCTGCAGTGGGTTGCCATAGGCTACAGTGAGTGGCCGGCAGCCAGCGTGAGTGGCCAGCAGCCAGCGTGAACTGCCAATAGCCACGGTGAGCGACCATCCAGAGGCCGGCGACCGATCTGCCTCATCCGGGAAGAACGCAATGACGATACCAACATGGGCCAATGAAGCAATGTCCTCCACAACTAGACTGAAGAACAAAAAGACAGCAACTTGTCTGTTCCACTTCCTGATTCCCCAACATTGTTCCCCTCCCCCAATTCCCCAATAAATTCTTTAGAAAAAAAAAAAACAACCCATAAGGCATCTGAATGGATAAGAAAGCAAGACCCTTACATATGCTGCCTACAAGAGACTCACTTCAGATCAAAAGACACACACAGACTGAAAGTAAAAGGATGGAAAAAGACATTTCATGAAAATGGAAACAAATGAAAAAGCTGGAGTAGCAATACTTATAGCAGACAAAATAAACTTTAAAATAAAGACTATAACAAAAGACAAAGAAGGACCAAGTAATCCCACTTCTGGGTAATTATCTGAACAAACCCAAAATGCTACTTCTAAAGGATATGTGCATCTGTATGTTCATTGCATTTTTTTACAATAGCCAAAATATGGAGATAACCTGCATCGTCATCAATGAATGACTGAATGAGTAAAGACGAGGTGGTATAAATATACAATGGAATATTTATCAGCCATGGAAAGGAATTGGTTCTTACCATCTGTGGAAGCATAGATGGACCTGGAGGGTACTGTGCTGAGTTGAGTATCTCAGACAGAGAAAGACAGATTCAATGTGATTTTGCTTATATGTGGAATCTAAAGAACAAAATAAACTCATAGATACAGAGAACAATTTGATGGTTGCCAGATGGGAGGAAGGTTGCAAGGGTTCATGAGAAAGGGGACACGATTAAAAGTGCAAATTGGTTGTTGCAAAGTTGTCATGGGGATACAGAGTATAGCATAAGGAATATAGTCAATAATATTGTAGCCAAGTGGGTACTAGTCAGGGGATCACTTCTTAAATTATGTAAATGTCTAACCACTATGCTGTACACCTGAGTTTAAAATAACATTGAAAGTCAATTGTAATTGAAAATTTTTAAGAAGGGGAAAAGGTGAAAGGGAATAAGAGGTTCAAATTTTCAGGTATAAAACAAATTTAAGTGATGGCGATGTAATGTACAGCATGGGGAATATGATCAATAATATTGTGATAGCGTGGTACAGTGTGAGATGGTTGCTGAACTTATGGTGATCACTTCTTTAGGTATATAAATGTTGAACAACTATGTTGTACACCTGAAACTAATATAATATTCTATGTTAGTTATATTTTAAAAAATGTAAAAATAATAAAAATCTGCTGAAAAATATTAATGGAGAAAATGGAAGGACCTCAACAGAAGCAAAATAAACACCTTCTTGCCTGATGATTTGGGCCTATGGAATGAGTTATTTTAAGAAAGATGTATTTCCAAATGATTGATATGCTGAGAATTGTTTACCAAATAGATACTTTACTAGTTATTGGAGAATCTCTTGACTAGAATCAGGTGACGGAAAGGAAGAAAGTTACTCTCAGATAATTCAAATAGGTCTTAAAAATTCATAAAGCTAATTGAAATACCCTTTCCTTTACATCAAAGGAATAAAAGTGATATTTCTGGTTTCAGCTTAGATATTCAGAGAGTAGGCAACAGTGTTGCACCCAGACCCTTAAAATAAGAAAAAGCTGGTAAAATAAAAATTACAACTTTTTTTAGTTATTGGGCAAAAGATAACTAAGTGAGCCAAGGCTATTGGGCAGAGAGCTAACTGGAAATCTGGAGAGACAGGCTCCTGCAGGGAGAAACAAGATTTGAACATTTACTTACTTGGGGCAGAATCTACTCAATGCCATTTATGTCATTGATTCAGCTAGAAATCTTTAATGAGTTGATAAAGACCAGGTGTGGGCAGGCATGAGAATTTGAAGCCCCTGAAGGCCACAAACAGACATGGGCTTACATCTTTTGCAGGTGATTACCCCAGTAGCTCTACCAGACACCCTTGGGGAAGATTAGAGGGAATTTGGAGAGCACCTTTGTGGTTGGCTGGAGGAGAAGAACAGCAGCTACTACTAAAGTTCTGCTAAGACTAATCTCCCCTTTCTCCCCTAAGGAACAAAAGCCTTTCTCTCCAGTGGGGAAGGGCAACCCAAACTTTAGAGTGCTGGTGAAAACTCCTGCCACTGGGAAGGGAAGAAAGAAAAGTTCCTTTTCTGGGGGAGGGGCAGGTCACCCCTGTTGACTGGCCAAATGATTCTCCAGGTTAGTCCACTAAAAGAGTGGTTTATTCAGGAAAAGAAAAAGAAACAAAGCTATGGTCATACAGCACTCTAGCCATCTGCCCCCACGCACCTTCCCACAACAACAGATCCTCATAGAGACATCATTTCAACATCATGCCTACTCTATCTTCCTGTTTGGCCCCAGAAGATGGCTGGTTAGTCAATGAAGGGTAAGACTCTTCATGAGAAGGGCAACCCAAGACAGACACAGTCACAGGGGTGCCATAGGAGAAATCACAGACTTGAGGAAAATGGGCAAAGACCCCTTGTCTCAGGAGCTGACAGCTTGCCTGTGAAATGACATTAAAAAGGTGATAACATCTGTCCTCCATGCAGTGTTACAGTGAGTCTCGGCATGAGAAGTTTCTGTCCCTTAGGAGGTTCATGGGACTTTTGGTGAGGGCAGCCTGCAGGCCATGGGGTGATTTGACCTTGAGCTAAGTTCTCTGGTATGATGTATGTGACTCACAGATCAGGCTACTTCCTTGTGTGTATCCCAATAAAAGCCGCAGTCAAGGCTGATTCGGGGCTCTTAGTCCAAGAGGCACTGAGTCCCCTGGCTAGCACTGCTTTTTTTCTTTTACTTGTCTCTCTGTCTTTATTTTTCTGTTTCTCAACCTTTTCTGTCCCTTCCTAACTCCTACGGCCCTGTTGTGCAGGATGCGGCAGTTGGCGCCCAGATGTGGGGCTCGAGAAGGAAACAAAAGAGGGGCTCGAGAAGGAAAAGAAAAAGAGGTACAACGGTGGAAAGGCCTCAAAGCGGTGTCGTGACAACTACCTGGTTTGTAGGTAGGGTAAGTCTTGAGAAGAAAATCAGCCAGGGTGATACTAACTTTTTCGTGTGAAAGAATGTGACTGTGTGAGTGACTGATCATAGTTCGACAGCTTTGGCTATGGAACTTGAGTGGGCTCCAATCTGCGGTTCTGGTGGTCTAAGCCACAAAGGCATAACGGAGACTGCCACTGCCTAAAAACAGCGTTAACCTGGCCTGGGGTTTATACAGGTGCCCTCTAGCCAAGGCTGACCTTAACATCCCGCGAGGGGAGTGGCCAGACGAGCATCAGAGTGATGAAGCGTGAATGAAAACCTCTCTTCTGTCCCTTTAAAAAACTAACATGGGAAACACAGATAGTGTAAATATCAGCCTTACATCTGCCTGCTACAGCAGCTGCTAAAGGCTGGGGGAGCATGAGTCTCGGAGAAAAAATTAATGGAACTTTTAAAAGTGATTGAGATGCATTGCTCTTGGTTTCCTAACATAGGAACCCTAGATTTAAAAACCTGGGAAAGGGTGGGTACAGATCTCTAGGTGTTACATCAGAGTAGGGTCTCCATCCTAGTAACAATTTGGGACACATGGAGACTAGTCCGGTCAGTTTTAGAACCTTTACAGACTGATTCGGAAGATGAAGATGATGAGGACAATCCCAGGTCAGAAAATGGGGATGAAGAACAGGAATGTGAGGATAGACTGAGAGAACTCACAGAAACTCCTGCTAAGGCTCCTCAATCCCTATATCCATCATTGGAGGAATTTCGTCAGCAATCGCCCCCACCCTCCTTCAGTTTAGAAAAAATGATCCCTTTCTTCCTGATGCCTGTATTCCTACTGGAAGTAAGTGAGCCACTCTTTCTGTGGTGTCGAGAGGAATCAAACAGGTGCGGTTAGAGAGAGATTTAGAAGCCTTAGCCTTTCCAGTAGTGATCAGAGAGCGAACCGTTCCTGGAGTTGATCCACAGCATCCACATGGAGTTTTTGAACATGAGTATGAGACTTTACCTTTTAAAATCCTTGAAGAATTAAAAATAGCTGTAACACAGTATGGCCCTAATTCATCATACACAATAGGTATTGTGAGAAATTTGGCTGATGGACATACATTAGTTCCTGTCGACTGGCAAGCAATGACTGACTTGTCTTTCACCTGCTCGGTTTTGACAATTTAAAATTTGGTGGATAGAGGAAGCAGAGACTCTAAGTAGACATAATCAGACTTATAACATTAATATTAATCAGGATCAATTATTGGAAAGAGGCGATTGGGAAGGTTCTCAACAACAAATAGGAATGAATAACCAGGCTATTGAGCAGCTGATAAGGATTTGTTTAAATACATGCATGGGAAAAGATAGAAACAGAAGGTAAAACCACAGCTCTTTCAGCAGGATTTTACAAGGTTCTACTGAACCATACTCAGAATTTGTGGCTCGTTTGCAAGATGCTATCAAAAAGCAGGTTGCTGACACGCAAGCTGCTGAAGTATTTCAACAAATTCTTGCTTATGATAATGCCAATAAAGATTGTAAAAAGACTATTGGAAATATGAAAGGAAAAACAGATCTGACTGGTTACATTTGTTTGTGTCAGGAGGTAGGAACAGAACAATTTAAAGCTAATATGTTGGCTGAAACCATGGCAGCTATTACAGTTGGACAGAAAAAGTTTCCTGGCAACTGCTACAATTGTGGAAGAACTGGTCATACAAAAAGAATGTAGGACAAAAAATAACAACACAACTGGCTCCTCACCTTCTAATGCTATTAACTTAGTGGGGCCAAGACATCTGGACTATGTCCAAGATGTGAAAAAGGAAAACATTGGGCCTCTGATTGTAAATCCAAATTTCACAAAGATGGCACTCTGCTTCAGGGACACGAGTGGAGGGGCCAGTCCCAGGCCCAGACAATAACTGGGGCATACATGAATCAAACAGCTCCTCAGAATTACCAGGCTGTACCTCCTCCCCCAAACTTTCAGTACAGCAATTAACTCCAGCAACGGAGGAAAGTGCTGCTGTAGACATTTGCTCAGCACAAGATATTCTATTGCTTCCTGGTGAAAACCCATTAGGGGTGCCTACAGGCATTTTTGGGCTGCTCCCTCCAAATACTGTTGGACTTATCCTCGGTTATTCTAGCCTGACGTCAAAGAGAGTCTTAGTTCATACTGGAATTATCGATCCTGATTCTGAAGGAGAAATTCAAATTATAATGTCCTCATCCATTCCTTGGACAGCAAAAAGGAAGGGATTGCACAATTACTTTTACTTCCATATGTTCTCCTGGGTAAAAATGGAACTCAAAAAAGAAAGGGAGGATTTGGAAGTACTGGTCAGGCAGGAATTGTTTTAGCAGAAAAATTTCAGGAATTCATCCAGTTTGTCAAACTGAGATACAAGACAAAAAGTTTTCAGGTCTTTTAGATACTGGAGCAGATGTATCAATAATTAATTCTCAGGAATGGCCACAAAACTGGGAAGTCCAGGAACCTGATATTGATATTGTTGGTGTGGGCTGAGCTTCATGCTTATGCCAAAGCATCCTGTATTTTTCCTTGCTTTGGACCTGAGGGACAAAAAAAGGATTTTTACAGCCGTATGTTGCTGACTTCCCAGTTAATTTATGGGGTCGTGATTTACTTACACAATGCGAGGCAGAAATTTGGATTCTACCAGGGCAATGTAGCTCTTAAAGTCAAAAAATAATAAATCAGATGGGTTATCAGCCTGGAAAAGGTCTAGGAAAATTTAATTAAGGAATCAATCAACCAATTCAACCCTCTTTTCAGCAGGGAAGACAAGGGCTAGGGTATCAATCAGAGATCCAGGATCCTTTTTTGGAGGGGCCGCTGTTGAACAGCTTCAGACCCCTGTAGCCCTAAAATGGATAAACAATAAGCCTCTCTAGAGTGAACAGTGGCCCCTCTCTCAAGAAAAGTTGGAGGCTTTAACAAAAGTAGTACAAATTCAGTTAAAACAAGATCATATAGAAACTTCTACTAGTCCCTGAAATTCTCCAGTATTTGTAATTTTAAAAAAATCAGGAAAATGGAGAATGCTCACTAATTTGTGAGCTGTTAATGCTATCATTGAGCCCACGGGAACACTTCAACCAGGACTTCCACAACCTTCCATGATTCCAAAAAATTGGCTTCTAGTAGTAATTGATTTACAGGATTGTTTTTATAACATTCCTTTACATTCTCAAGATTGTCTTCGATTTGCATTTTCTATTCCATCTACTCTAATAAAGATCCAATAAAGAGATATCAATGGAAAGTCCTTCCCCAAGGAATGTTAAATAGTCCAACTCTATGTCAGTTCTTTGTAGACCGAGCTATTCAGCCAGTTAGAAAAAGTTTTCCAAACTGTGACATTATTCATTATATGGATGATATTCTCTGTGCTGCATCTTCTGCAGAAAACTTAACAAAATGTTTTGATTTATTAAAAGAACAGCTTGATTCTGCAGGACTTTGCATAGCTCCAGATAAAATTCAAACTACTATGCAAGTTCAATATTTGGGAGCAATTGTAGACAGACAGACTATTAAACCTCAGAAAGTTCAAATAAGAAGAGATCAAATTTCCACCTTAAATGATCTACAGAAATTGTTAGGAGACATTAATTGGTTACGTCCTACTTTGCGCATTCCCACCTATGCTCTCAGTAATTTATTTAGTCTTTTACGAGGACTACCTCAACTAGATAGTCATCGCAGTTTAACCCCTCAAGCTAATCAGGAGTTGGAATTCGTAGAACAAAAAATACAAGAAGCTCAAATTCAGTGCATAGATCCAGCACAACTCTTACAAGTCTTAATTTTTCCTACTCTACACTCACCTGTGGCCGTGATTGTTCAACAAAATGACCTTGCAGAGTGGCTTTTCTTGCCTAACAACTTTGTAAAGTCACTCCCGAGCTATGTGGAATTAATTTCAGAACTTATATCGCAAGCTCGAACTAGAATTTTACATTTTAATGGACAGGAACCCAGTAAGATAGTAGTACCTTTTAAGAAACAACAAGTAACACATTTAAATAGTCATTATGATTCATGACAGGTTGCCATAAACAATTTTCATGGAATAATTGACAATCATTATCCAAAAAATAAGCTGTTTCAGTTTCTTCAAAAAACCAACTGGATTTTGCCTAAGAAAATTAAACGAACACCAATTCCTCAGGACGTCACAGTTTTTACTGATAGTTCTCACAATGGTAAAGCAGCAATTGTTAGTGAAAAAGGCAACCAAACAATTCTGCAGGGGATCAGCCTCCGTGGGTGTAGAGGTTCCCTCAGGTGGGGACGGCATCAGCGAGGCGAAAGAAGGAAAGAAAAAAGAAAGGAGAGAGTGGAAACACCGGGGGAGTTTCAGAGAAGAAGTGTCACACTTTATTGGTATAGCACGTCCCTTTTATAGGGATTTTTGACCAATATCACAAGTCACAAGTAACATTTCACATGTGTTTGGTGTTTTCTATTTCCCAGGATTTTCACAGTCTTTACTTTCTTGTAATTGCTCTCTCCAGGGTGCACTGTGACTTACTCTTCCATTTAAGGATTATCTTGTCTTTTACTATGATAATTTTTATGAAACCCAGACTTAGTTTCTGTATATCACCTAAAGAATGTTTATCATGACTATCTTATGTTAAGGATTGTCATATTTCTGTATATCGCCTAAGTTTGTTTACAGTGACTATCTTATGTTAAGGATTGACTTATTTCTACATATTGCCTAAAGAATGTTTACTATCGCTATCTTGACTATCTAGAAATTATCCTAAATTCTAGCAGCTAAACACAATCATAAGATTCACAGGGCATATACTTGAGCTATTACTAAGAGACTAGGAGTGGCTGTGTTTTAGAGTAAAAGCATCTAAAGTCTATTCCTATGTAAATACAATACTTAGCAAGCAAAAAGGGGGGGTTTCACACCTCCCTTATCCTACGGAGGTAGCATCTGTTTCTCAGACAAAGCTTCAGTATCTGTTACTGCAACAAGGTACAAAGCAAAGAATTCAAACAAGGCTAATGATTAGCATACCCCATCATCAGCAAGCTCCCCAGAACTCTCATGGCCTGAAGACTTTTAGTCTTCAAGGAGACTTTTTACAGCAGGGCCCTTAGGCAAGTGAGCTCAAGGACTGATGTTATCATCAGTTTCTCACAGGCAGGCTTTTGGCCTATGTGGCCAGGGGTCTGAGCCTTTGTTTCCAAGAAGCTTGAGTGCCCAATATCTCAGTTCAGGGGTCCCCTCGGGCTGTAGCCTGGCTTGGGTTGTTTCCCCCTTGGGAAATTGTGCCCATCTTTGGCTTGCACAGCCATCTACCATTGGGGAACCACAGGAACTTGCCATAAATGCAGTGAGTGTATTGTCTCCTATAGGAGGAAAGGCACATGGGTTCATAGAGGCAGGAGATATTACATGACCAACCATAAGGCAGCACCCCAAACATCCATTGCAGAGCATGGCACTGTGACCTTGTCAGACACTGGGGGGCTGTCGGCTCCCAACACAATTCAAACTAACTGCCCTTCAGCCCATAAAACAGAACTAGTTGCTGTTTTAACTGCTTTAAAAGAATTTACTAGTCCTTTGAACATAGTTTGAGACCCTGCTTGTGTTGTCCATACTGTACAAAATGTTGAGACTACATTTCATTCTCACAATTCAAATCAATCTCTTCAGATTTTGTTTTCTCAACTCCAAAAAACTGTGAGAAACCGCCAACATCCATTTTTTATTACACATATTCGAACACATACTCCATTACCTGGTCCAATGACCCGTAACAATGCTATTGCTGATACCTTGGTGGGGAGTGCTCACGTTGCCAAAGCAACGCATTTCCATTCCTTAACTCATACTGATGTGGCGGACTTCATTCCCGCTTTCCAACTACAAACAAACAGGCTCAACACATTGTTCAAACCTGTCCAACCTGTCAGATTATTAACTCACCACAAGAATGCCCAGAAGGGGTAAATCCTTGGGGCCTTGTCCCCAATGCTCTTTGGCAAATGGACGTGACTCATGTCCTCTCATTTGGAAAATGATCGTTTGTACATGCTACCATAGATACCACCTCTGGCTTTCTTGTAGCTACTGCACAAATTGGAGAAACTACTGCTCATGCTTGTCGTCGCATGTTTGTATGCTTTTCTATGATGGGGCTCCCTCTGGCGATAAAAACAGATAATGGCCCTGCGTACACCAGCTCTAAATTTATTCAATTTTGTGACACTTGAAAAATTACTCATAATACGGATGTTCCATATAATCCACAAGGTCAAGCCATTGTTGAACAAGCCAATGCTACTTTAACAAAACAGTTGTCTAAACAGAAAGGGGGAGACAAAATAGAACCCCCGCAGACACAATTAGCTAAAGCTATGTTTACTTTAAATTTTTTTAAATTGATCTGGTTCAAGTAATGAAGTTAACACGGGACACACTACAGCAGAAAGACATTTTAATAATCAACACAGTTCTAAACTATTGGAAAATGTCCCTATCTAGTGAAAGGATATCCAAACCAATCAATGACATTTAAAAACTTTATTAACATGGGGAAGAGGTTTTACTTGTATCTTTCCAGGCCCAGGAGAGCGTCTTTTGTGGACACCTGACGGGTTCATGGAAGAGAAGATTTGCATGGATCATGGGTAATTCCCAGAGAAAAAAAGAAAATGACACCTTTAAAGATATGTTTATGATTTTTGGAAAGAAATTTGAAGTACAAGAGGCAAGCACTCATAGCTTCTCTCCCCCTATTCCTCCGTGTACCCATCAAAGTAACTGGATTGATGGACAATCCCATATTCATTGGGAAGAGTGTTGAGGGAACATGAATTGGGTGTTATTTAATGATTCCTATGGAAAAGTAATAGACTGGGGACCCCATGAGGATACAGTCCTTAACTGCACTCAATTTAATTGCTCCAATTACCAACTTCTTAGATGGTGGATACATACTTATAATTCTTCTCAAATTATTGATACTCAATCCTATTAAAAATATATATACTTTTCAATTTGAGGAAACAAAAACAGTTTATTTACAGGCATGTCTTAAAATTCCTTTTGTTTTAATTTTAGTAGAAACTATATTAATCAAACAACAAAATTAGTTGAATGTGCTCATTGTAAATTATATACATGTATAAATTGTTCCATTTATAATGCTTCTAATGATCAGATCATGATTCTTAAAAGACAACAAGGATTATGGATCCCCGTACATGCTTCTAGAGTGTGGGAAGGTTTTCCAACTGTTCATATTGTTTTACAATTACTTCATAAGATTTTACATAGAACTAAAAAGATTTATATGACTCCTTATTGCTGCTATTATGGGAATTATTGCTATAGCTATTGTAACTGTTGTTTCTAAAGTTACTCTGCATCAAACAGTACTGATCATTGTAAGTTGCCTTTCCTTAGGTGTTAATGCTGATAATTTTACATAGTGGACCTATATCCTTAACACACCATTGCTTACTTCTGTAACATGACATGAAAATGTTAGTAAATCATGGAATCAACAAACTAAAATAGATCAGAAAATTAATGTTAGATTAGCTAATTTAGAAACTACTGTTGTACTTCTTGGTGATCAAATGGAAAATTTTACTATGATTACTTTGAAATGTGATTGGAATGTTTCTACTTATTGTGTAACTCCTTATGCTTATAATCAAACTCATACACCTTGGTCTGAGGTAAGAGCTCATCTTTTGGGACATGTTCCTAATCTCACTGTGGACATTATACAACTACAACAAGTAGATCAGATGTCCAACACTAAGCTCCAACTACTCCCTAGATCAGATGTCCAACACTAAGCTCCAACTACTCCCTAGAGAAGAAGCACTCTCTGCTGCTGCAGATGGACTTTCTCATTTAATTCCAATAAATTGGATAAAGACTTCGGGTGGAGGGTTTGCAAGTGATATTGTTGCTTTGCTTAGGGGGAGATATGGTCATACAGCAGTCTAGCTGTCTATCCCCGTGCACCTTCCCATAACAACAGATTCTCATAGAGACATTACTTCAATATCATGCCTACTCTATCTTCCTGTTTGGCCCCAAAAGATAGCTGGTTAGTCAAGGAAGGGTAAGAGCCTTCATGAGAAGGGCAACCCAAGCCAGACACAGCTGCAGGGGTGCTATAGGAGAAATCACAGAGATGAGGAAAATGAGGCAAAGACCTCTTGTCTCAGGTGTTGACAGCTTGCCTGTCAACAAATTAAAATGACCTTAAAAAGGTGATAACATCTGTCTTCCATGCATTTTTACAGTGAGTCTCAGCATGAGAAGTTTCTGTCCCTTAGGAGGTGCACGTGAACATATCATGGGACTTTTGGTGAGGGCAGCCTGCAGGCCATGGGGTGATTTGACCCTGAGCTAAGTTCTCTGGTGTGATGTATGAGACTCACAGACCGTGGAAAAAACAATGCTACTTCCTTGTGTGTATCCCAATAAAAGCTGCAGTCAAGGCTGATTCGGGGCTCTTAGTCCAAGAGGCACTGAGTCCCCTGGCTAGCCCTGCTTTTTCTCTTTTACTTGTCTCTCTGCCTTTATTTTTCTGTTTCTCAACCTTTCACCGTCCCTTCTGAACTCCTACAGCCCTGTCGTGTGGGACATGGCACAAAGCCACCAAGGAGTGTGTGAATGCACACTTGCCGGCCGGTGTTCCGACGGGCCACCCACGTGCAAAAAAAAAAACCTGATTCCAAGATGGCTACTCCCTTTATTCGCATTCCTTCCCCGGAAGTTACCACAAAGTGAGTTAACAAAAGGCCCAGCTCCACTCATAGTCCTCCCAGCTCTATGGTTAATGATCTTAAGATGCCAGTTCACTTTTATCACCCCCAAGACCCAGGTTCACAGAGCCTGCTTAAGTTCCCCTCCTTCATTCCTCTCCCAGTCATGGTAACAAGCATCTAGCAAATATAAGAATGGAATATAGTTGGGAGAGCTTCAAGGGAGATTGTTTCTGGGTAACAGGACAAAAGGAAGAACTAAATCTAAGTAGGAAGCAGGCCCTAAATATAAGGTCCCCCCAGAGGAATTTGAAGCCATTGGTGCACAGAGTGTAACCATAGCAACAACAAATTTCAAATCCAGCCCTACTCCTGATACAAACCTCACACTACAGGCCTAGCAGAAGGAAAGAGGTGCTCATCTCCAAGCATAAAAGATATTTACCTCATTATCGACTGTCCTACACTCCATTTATGGTCTTCAACAAAAAATTATGAGCCATGAAAAGGCAATAGACAACACAGTCTGAATAGACAAAGCAATCATCAGGATCAAAATCTACACATAGATACGTAACAGATTATTCAACAAATTATTAAACAAATGAAGACTTCCTAATAAATGTGGTGAAAAGGAACATTTTTGCAGAAGGTTTAAATGTATAGAATCATTATTGCTAAGATGAGGCCTAAATAAAATGGTGAGCAGAAGACAAAAATTTTTTTGATTTTTGATGTTTATAATCTCACTTTTCTGAAACCTTTTCTTATGCCCTCTGCATAGTCCCATGTTCTCCATTTGTACTCCTATCAAAAACCTACTTCTTAAAAAACCTACTTCTCACTCACACTGTGAAGGGACTGGTCATATATAATCTCTTCCAATTTTAATAAAGACAAAGTCTTATTTCAAAGGGATAAACTTCTAATGATGGAATTTGGGGCAACAGCAAGTTTAACAATGGAGGTTGGTTGGGAGTGAGAAATAAGCCTATGGATTAATGGTCAGAAATGCTCTATGGTGTTGTTAAAATTATACCTCTTTAGTTGTAATCATCTTCTCATCAGGTTGGTTGTTGGGTTCCAGTTGGTTAACACAGCCTATTTAGGATGGGTAGAAGGCACAGAAAAGGAAAGTAACAGTGACCAGTGCCAAACTTGTTATGATCCATTTTTAATCATTTTGTTTTGGTACGTATGAAATACATATGTTGAAATTGAAACAAAGAGATTACCATAGTCCTTGTGAAGGAGAGACATGAACATTTTTTATTCCATTGTGATATTTATTATAGTGTATGTTATCATATGTTTACGTACCTATTTCTCCACCTCATTTCTGGGCTCCCGAACGGCAAAGATTCTGTTTCATACATGTTTTTATGTTCTGTGCTTAACCTGTAGATGACAGTCAAAAGACACTTCTTTTTTGACAATTTAAATTTTATTTTCTTTATTTTAAAATATTAAAGACAATCTTCAAACCATCTGAAACCATCACTATCTAATGACCTTAATGCAGCTACTTTTATTTTTGCATGTTGTTTTCAATTCTTATTTATAACATTCATATTTAACGTGACTGGAATTTTTAAACTACATTTATTCATTTACTCATTCATTCAAAAAGAATTGAAGAAGAACCTACTACTATCAGCATCAGGCACCAAGCTAGATGCTGGGAATAAACTACAATAGATAGGTAAAATGAGTTTAAGTCCTACCTTCCTAGAGTTTATGACGAGTAGAGGAGACAGTTTTCCAATAATCATACATAAATGTAAAATTACTATTTTGATAAGTGCTAAGTTACTACAAATAAAATTGGAAGATTTTTAAGTCGTGAAGAAGTCAGGCACATTGAAAATGTGATAGAGCGTAGATCTCAATGCTGGGAAGCAATTAATTAAGTGGAAAAAGAGCATCTCAGGAGGAAAAAAAATCCTGGTGAAAGACCCCATTGCAAGGAAATGGACGGGAGTGCAAAGAAACTTTAGTCTGAACTCTCAAGCCTTTCTTCCTAGCAGGAAGGCATCCTTCCACTAAATCGTTGATTAATGTTTCCTTTCCAGATCTGATTTCTTCCTCAAAAATATCAGATTTCTCAGGTTGGTGCTTTTATTTTGTCCTCTTAATCATCTATCTTCTTTCACAATTTGCTTCTTTATCTTTTTCTTCATATTTCAACAGATTTTCAAATGTAACTTCATCATTGATATGATTTTTGACAATTGTCTTCTTTCAACCTTATCCAATATGTATTTTAATTACATCCTTGCATTATTTTCAATCCTTGCAAGCTTTCCTTACCTTATTATCTGTTGAATATTTGCTCATTTTCTCCCCTAAGATTTGTAATCCTGTTTAAAAAATAAAGGCCATTGAATTAAATATTAATATTTATTCTGGATTCTTTGATTCTGAAATAGATCAAATAATCTGAGGCATGTTTTAATGTTCCTTTCCCTTACTGTATATATCATATTGATAAATAATAAATGTATCCTTTTGAATATATCATTTTATAATATTGTATAATTCAATTTTGTGAATCTTCTTTAATCTTAAAGTGTAGTTTCATGAAGTAGTGTGCTTGTTTGTTTTGGTTTGCTATATTTCATTTTCCTGACAGATATTTTACACTCAGTAATTGTTTAACAAATAAATATTCAAGACATTGCTTTTACTTTCCTTGCAATATTTAAAAAAAACAGCTTCATAATTTTCTTTTTATTTTTACTGAGACCAGATCCCAACAGACTTTTTACTTAGTAATCTAGCCAGGGCGTGGTGTTTTGAAATTTCTGCCTGGGTGATTTTTTTTTTTTGAGGGCAGTGTTACTGGCCCTCATATGTGGGACCCGAACCGGGGCCGCTGGCTTCCCAAGCCAGCGCTATACCACTGCACCACTCGGCCAGCCCACTGCCTGGGTAATTAATGAACCTTTCTCAGGTCTACAGTTTGAGAACTGGTTGATATACTATATTACTTCCAGGTCATTTCCCATATTCTAGCAAGTTTTCATGCTGTGTGACTTTGCCATACTCATGAATATTTTCTCCTATTCTGCAGTTTGGTTTTCTGTATCTCTTTATCAAGGAGTCTATACAGATTTTTCTTTTCTTTTTTTTAAAGGAGATAATCCAGGCTGTATCACAAATGCTTTGAATCAGAATCTCTAGGGTGGAAGTAAGATTCTTAAAAAAAAAAAAAATAGTTTCACAGGGAATTCTGGTGCCAAAAAACATTATTTTAACCTATTGAGAATAAACCCTACAATTTCCAGCATTCAGTGTAATAATGCTGCTGTCACTAGCAAATGCAGTATTCAAATATTTGTTCTCTGTCATTTGACTTCTTTTGTCCCACTCTTGGAGATGTGAAAACCTCTCTTTGTGCACTAAAAACAAACAAGTCAACAACACAAAAAACAATTCAATTGGAAGACGGTTCATAAATTAGCTAGTGTGGACTCCACTTCCTCCAGAGAGCACACAGACTAAAGGAAGACACATCTTTTAAATGGGCCTTGCTTTCTCAAGTTTATGTCTGGTTTTGTTAATCCATTTCCACGGGCCCAAAAGAAAATTAACACATTCTGTAATGTGCTTTTTGACAATCATAGCTTATAAATTTTTGATTATCTCTATTTCTTCAGCAGTATTTTAATGGGAGGTTAAAAGAAGATGCATCAGGGGTTGCTAGATAAATTCAATTTTGAAATATAAATGAATAAGGTCTGTGCAAAATATGACTTAATACATGAATGACAGAATGTCATGATAGCGTAAATCCTCCATAACATTAGACTTCAGGCTTGAGTAATATGGTCCAAAGTAGTTTTTGTTTGTTTGTTTGTTTTTTAAGGTATTAGGCTTTTCTCTTTATTTAGGCTATTAATTTCTCTCTTCTTTTTTTCACCTCTGCTTATTTTCTAATCACTGGTTTTATTGAGTTACATTACCTGAGCAGATACTTTTTCTTTCCTTACATACTAATCATACTTCTTACTTTAAATATGTGTGGATCATGCATTCTAACCTTTACCACAAAGTCATAGTCACATGCTAACAATGAGTACTCCCGTCACTTATCATTTATAGTTTGTTTCACTATTGTAAATTCATAAGTAATTCATTGTTCCATCATATGTAAAGAGTGTGGGCACTGACAGTGAAAGGACAAGAAAATGCTCAAAAATAATATTCTACTGAATATACACAATCGTTGGTTGGAAACACAGCAATAGAAGGATGCTTTTTTTCTCTTCTTATGTACGTGTTTCACTGTCAGTTCTGGCTGAAGGTACAAAATGTTCATCATTATTTAAGAATCTTAAGTTTGCTTCATTCACAGCTTTTCTTTCATTTTCTGATGCCTTGATATCTTTTCCATGATATTTTTTCTTCATAGCATAAATAAATACAATACATAAAATAAGAGTTGAGAATTTCAAGCTCTCCAACAAGCCCAAGTAGGTATTTCTGTGAAAAGAGAAAGTCAATTTTCATTTTTAAATTGTGTGAAATAACTTACAATGCTGCTCTCCAATATGTAGAAGAACTTACAAAGAAAATGAAAAAATGTTTGAAATTATAAGTAAAAATACTAAGGCAGAAATTCTAGTGATCCTTTTTATTGAAACACAGGGAGTTTTTGATTATTTTAAAAGAAATATTAAGCCACAAAAACTAAGGGTGGTTAATCATCTACCCAAGTGTTTTCTATAAATAAGGTACATTTAGAATGCTTAACTTTCTCAAAGACAGTTTAATTCATGTGTAGTATAACAAATTATAAAAGGAATGAACTGACTGTGAGATAATCAAATTGAATCTATTTAGATTGAACCACAAGCCAGCATTTAGCTTCTAGGCCAAATGCAGCCCAAAAGGCCCTGCAGTGTGGCCTACTGGAAGTATTTTAAAAAAACTACACCAAGTAACCTAATACACATAGCCTATTCCTGTGATTTTCAACTTTGGTTGCACATTAAAATCACCTGAGGAGATTTAAAAATTCCCATGCCCAGGCCATACCCCTTGACCAATTAAGTCAAAATCCCTGAAGGTGTGACACAGAAATTAGTATTTTGTAAAGCTCTTCAGATGATTGATGATTATAATGAGCAGAAAAGATTGATGACCACTAACCTAGTATGTTAGGAAGGACTCACTGGCATCATGACATTGTTAACTAAATGTTGAAGGCTTTATGCAAAAACTATTTTGAATAATCATTAGGTTTATCTGAAGGTGAATGGAATTGATTATATAATTTCAACCTGTCTAAACTTAAGTTTATTAAAGTTTCAGTGGGATCTTGTGGTGTACCAAATATGATGAAAGAAATACTTTAAAAGTCTTCAAAGATATTTGCCTCATGTTTGGGTTGCTCAAAAATTCCATTTTTACCAAGAAAGATTAATATAGACTTCTGGTTATGTGACCATTGTTGAGAAAACTTGAATAAGTTGGGTTTAGGCTTAGATTGGTATCATAATATAGTTTATATTGTTTGGATTAGGAATTGTTGATATTATTTGTCTTGCTATAAAAAAATTGATGAGCGATTATCTGGTTACCTCAAAATAATAAATCCAAAAAATCAAAAAGTAACAATTTAACTTTTTTTGTGTATTCACTGGTGAATGCACTGCTCTTTTTAAAAATTCCACTTTAGACAATCTTTAGGCAATTACTTTGCAAAGTACTTTAGACAATGAACATGACTGACCAAAGGGAAAAATGATAAGAGCCATGAGTGAGCCACAAAGTGCTACAAGTTTTTAAAGAGGAATAGTTATTTCCAGCTGGCTGGAATAGTACAAACTTTATGAAAGATCATATAGTTGGAATCATAAGGTATGTAGCTTTTTCAGACGGCTTTCTTTTACTTAGCAATGTGTATTTAAGTTTCTGCCTTGTGTTTTAGTAGCTTGATAAGCTCATTTTTTTTATACTGTTGAATAATAGTTTGTTGTATGAATGTGCCACAGTTTGCTTATCAGTTTACCTACTGAAGGACTATCTTGGTTGCTCCTATGTTTTGGCAATTATGAATGAGGCTGCTATAAACATTCATGTGCAGGTTTGTTTCCAGCTCATTTGGGTAAATATCTAGGCGCACAATTGCTTGATTACACAGTGAGCCTATGTTTAGCTTTGTAAGAAACTGTCAGATTGTTTTCTAAGCTGGCTAGAATATTTTGCATTCCCACCAGCAATGAAAGAGGGTTCCTGATGTTCCACATACTTGCCAGCATTTGGTATTATTTATTTTCAGTTTTTAAGAATTCTTTTTATATTTAGGACATCTGCCTTGTTTCTATGTTGTAAGTTAAAACTTCTTTTTTCCAGTTTATCTTGTTTTTGAATATTGCTTAATATAAGTTTTAGGATGCAGAGTTTTAAAAATATTTTATCAATTTTTTCTACTATGGTTTTGGGGTTTGGGTCACAATTAGAAACATATTCCTGCTTCCTAGATAGTTAAAAGAATTTCTATCACAATCTCTTCTAATACTTGTAGTTTCATATTTGATTAATCTACAATTAATTTTTATTTAAAATTAAGGTGTTATTGCCAATATTTTTTCTAGATAGCCATCCAGGTTTTTCCTTATGAATAAAAGAGGATAGAAACCATTGTTTCCTGTTTTGTGCCCCATTGACCTATGGCTAGAGCTCCAGTTGGTAATTTTGTATCTTTCAAAAGATGCTAGAGGCCATTGACTATGGTTTTCATTTTTGTTTCTTATTAGGAGAGTTTTTGGAAACAAAAATGATTTTAGTATACATTTCTCATCTTTTTGTTATTAGCAGTGTGGTTTTGAACAAGTTACTCATTCACTTTGAATCTTGGTTTCTTCATAATTAAGGAAAAAAGGAAAAAAAATATTTATCTTCTATAGTTTTTATAGATATTAAAAATGAGATACCAGATTGCTTGATACAACACTGAATATAGTTCATTACATGATGGCTACAATTATTAATATTATTATTAATTATGACAATGATATCTCATCCTTTAAGATTAAAGGAAAAAATAAACTAGTGAAATATATTAATGACTACTTACCCATATAATTTGGAATTATATATCCTACAAGATCCTTGCTTTCCAGAGCTGTTGATGGACCATTTCATACATGTTTTATCAATCAGAGCCCCAAAATATATAGGAGCTAGAATTCCCCCTGCAACATGAGATGAGAAGATGTCAATCCAAGAAGCATGTTTCAAATGTAACTGGGTGATACTCCATGTTGATACATTGTGGATTAAGTAAAAGCTGATCATTTTGGAGGACTCCTCTATTTTTTTGGCCTAACTCTATTAAAAAACGGAGATTATTAGGAACCTCAGAAACTCAACCCACATATCATAACAGAATAGACTTCTTTTATCTATCTTCACCTGCTACCACACATAGGGAACAAAGAACATTATATGCCTATACACTCTGTTCTTAGAATGCTAATTCAATGATTTGGTAAAAAGGAGAATGTTGTTAGTAAAACATGAAAGTTATATTGGCTCATATGCAATTTTTTTAAGGCAAACAGAGCTGGAAGAGTGGGAATATACATAACTTCATAAGGCGAGGAAAAAACGCTCAGCTCAGTTGCTGCAAAAGCAAGAGATTTTTCAACAATATTTTTAAGAAAATTAAAGAAATTTAATTTTGTTAATTTCTTAAGAAAATTAAAAGGTGAGTGTCAACACAAGGACATCCTCCCTAAAGAAGGTGAGGCCTGACTTCACAGAATGCTAGGGTCCTGGCAGGTGGTCCTTTCTCAGCTCATCACTTCACCTCTACCTTCTTGATGCGCTAGAGCCCATAATCATTTTCTCTCCATGGATTGTGTGCACTTTTACTACCCCCTGAAGATGCTTGGGCTGTCCACGTTAGGGCCCTTGGTTCTGAAGTTCGTTTCTATTATTGTTTGATCATAATGATGCCTAAGTCTTCAGTGGTCTGTGCCTAACCCAGTTTTTTAGTGATGTATGATTTTGCAGAATGTGAGATGTTTCAGAAACACATGCATTGTCTTATAGTAGATGTGCCCATCTGCTTTTACTGCTATTTTAGTAAGCTCTGAGATTGACTCCTAGTTCTAAGTGTTGGTAATTTGACCAAAATTTTGGGGACTTGCCAGTAGAGATCTATTCAGGTGGTGGAACTAAAGTACTCATAATTTTACTTTGTCCTTTTTTTATATTTTGATGAGCAATTTTTATTTTTTTATATAAAAATAGTAGTGATTCATATTTCACAATTTTACTGATTTCATCTATGTTTAGTGAGTCTCAACTTTCTGAGAGTGAGAAATCTTAAAGGACAATATATCTGAGGAAAACTGGTACTGAGAAAACAGGTGAGAAATTCACAGGTTCCAAAAAATCACATCTACCCTTTGAAAAATGAAAAATATATGCCAATAATGTTTTTCTGCCATATAATACCACTTGTTTGACCAAAATTATTGAATTAAATGTTTTAGGTAACAAATTTTAAATCACTACTAGAATGTAAAATTTTCAAATGACCCATTTTCCTAATAATTTTTTCAGTTTAATATACTTCATAGACCTTCCACAATTTACACATATATTGTATTCGAGACCATTGTTCCTGAATTGGAAGTTTGGTACTCAGCATGTATTTTACCCATAGAAGCAGTTAGGTTTCATTGTACCATATAATAGACATATTAACATATAATAGAATGCTCACAACTAGGATGGCAAAATTCCTTTTTTTCTATTTTATGTTGCTAAAATAACTTTCTCTTTTCTCAATCTCATTTCAGCATATCAGAAGGAGAACTGGCTCTCCAGTTTCTACATTCATCTGCTATCTTCTGTGGCATAGATTCTAGGAGTAAGACATCTCCATTGATCTGGAGATAAGGAACTGCCAGGATGGGCAGAGGCTGTGAGATTAGAGAAGCACAGATGAGAAATGTGGGAAGAGAACTCTAATGGAATCTTGTAGCACCTCCATCTTCTCCTCTCTCTTTCTTATTCCATTTCCTCTTTTTATCTTTGAGAATCTGTTGCCTTCTTTTTATTTTTTTTCATACTTTTTTTTTTTTTTTTGAGTGCAATGTCACTGGCCCTCACATGTGGGACCTGAACCAGGGCCGCTGGCTTCCCAAGCCAGCGCCCAACCACCACGCCACTCGGCCGGCCCTGTTGCCTTTTTTTAAAAATATACTTCTTGGACAACCTCTCCATTGTAATTTGGTCATAAAGTTATGATTGTATCTTTTGCTTGCAATGGTCCCAGGGAATGACCCCTCTCACTTCCTTTGCCTTCTGGCATAAGTAGTTGTCTCCAGGCCATGATTCATCTTCTACCCTAATCCCTGGATGAATGTTGCCCTTTACTTATTTCCCAGGAATAAGCTTATTACATTAATAGGTCTTATAAAGGGTATGCACCCTTTATAAGGTAAGAAATTGTTAGGTAAGAAATTGTTAAGCTAACAGGAATCCGTGTGGTCTAAACAGCAAATGCAACAAGAGAGAAAGGATGATTTCTTGAATTTTATACTAATCACCTCACTTGAATATTTAGAAAATAGGCCTTTAACCTCTAGAGTCTAGAGCCCTGCTCTTTCACAGCAAAACCCACAATTTCCTGTGCTTTTTTTCATTCACATCACTCCTGATTCCAAGACATTCAATTCTTTTAGTTCTCATTTCCTCTTGCATTTTTAACTTCTGATTAAAGTTAATTGCACCAGTCTTAAGAGAACTAAGCAGTGAGGCAGCAAGAGCTCACTTTTGTGGTTGCACAGTCTCAGCCTGATCCGAATCCAAAGCCCCCCAAGCTGTTTGGGCATTACCCTCCTCTGTGTAAAAGGAAGACACTCCACCCTGCCTATGGGAAGAAATATTCCTAAATCTGAAAGTAAAAACTACTTTGCAGACCACCTATCTTTGTGTTAAAAAGAGTGTACAAAAAAAAAAAGATGATTTCCTGTTCTAATTAAAGATGTTCTTTAACTAGAATTAACAATCGAATTCTTTTAGGCCACACAGTTTACCTCTGTCTCTAATTATTTGTCACTTACCACAAAAATAGAAATGATTTTTACTTATACATTTTTTTACTTTAAATTTTGAAATTAATTACATTCAGTCTTTGCACTTTGACGTGAAAATTTATATCTTGACATTATAATCTGTATATTTATCATACCTAGTGTTCGTATAATGAGTGTATGAAAGCCCAATGCAAGTGATTTCAGTTCAGGTTGAACATTTCTGAAATAAAATAAAGGCAAAACATCATTAGGTATCTCTAAAATACCAAACTGAGTTCAATAGTAAAACATTTCTCAGTGTCATTGTTTTTCATTGTCAAATGAAAACCCCTATGTGAGTAGCTGACATTAAAGTTATATTTTCAGTTGTTTTAAAAGAAAAACATTTGAACAATAATAATAATTATTGTTATTATTCTCTTATTTATTTAATACATTATGATTTCAGGACAATTTAACAAACATTTTCACATTGGATACTTATGAAATCCTATGAGATAGTGTGGTTGGAACAGACTTTATTATGCCTGTGAAGAAACTGATTTTGTGTCATCTATTTAATTGACACAGGCCATGAGTATATACTTTAATCTAAGTCTCAATCTTAGCAGAGCATTGGTTACCATCATATTTCTTTCATTGCTTTTAACAGAAAAGGTGAACAATATGATTCATGAACTACATAATACAACTGGGGGGTCAAAAAGGTACCTGTATTTTAGTGTCTAATGTAATCTAATGTCATCTTAAAGGTAGCAAGAATATTTGTATCCTGTCTCAGAAATGAACTCACTCTTGCATTTAGAAAAGTTATTTTCATAATTAAATTTTTCTGTGTTCAATGAACAGGTGCTACTACCATCTCTATGATAAGCTAATATATGAATTATCCAGCAGCAATCGGAAGAGGGTGACTGAGGCTCAAAAATCCCATTTTTACTGAAATACTGAATTAACCAATACAAAGGTTATTTTTCTTGAACTGCTTGGATGACTGTATTTGTTCATAGAGATCATTAGACTTAGTTATTCAACAAAGATTAGCTAAGTGCCTCCTAGAAGATTCTACATTAGTTCTTGTTCTTGAGAATAGGATAAACGATGTTTCATATCAGCTAAGTCACATAGAGAAGTCATTTAGCCTCTCTTAGCCTCAGTTTCTTTATTGCTGGGTCCCTGGACTCACCCCAACATGGTTTAGTACATACTTTAATCACATCCAGTCTCCTATTTCTTTTTCATCACTAAAACTCTTCCATGTGATCTCCTGAAACTCGTCTGTTACCAGCAAAATCCTTATAGACTACAATTTTAGTAATCCCTGTACTTCCTTGTTCTAAACTAAGCCTGGCTGCCCCCGATGGCTCTCTTTCCATGTAACTCTCAACTTTCTCCAACACCCTGCATATCAGGCCTGAAGTATAGGTGTCCTACTTGCTTTTTTTTTTTTTTTTAGCCACTTCCAGACTTGAGTGCCTCCTCTGAAAGACCTCTAACTCCCCTCATGGGGTGCACCATCCTAGTATACCATTTCCCAACTTCCTTGTTGTAGTAGCTATAAAGTTGATCTACCACTCCCATCATTCCTTCATGATTTTAGTACTACGCTTCCTGTTATTTTTTTCCAAAACTATTTCTACTAGTTTTCCTACTTATTTTAATATCCATGAAGTCCGTCCTTCAAATGATCTGGTCTCTGAGTTTCTTGATTTCTTCACTCCATCGGTCTTACTTCCACTGCCCCATGGTCATATCAATCAGTATACACTTCCCTATTTCTCAGTTTTGAGCATCTCTCTCTTTTTTTTCTAATTGAAGTTTATTGGGTTGACAATTGTTAGTAAAGTTACACTAATTTCAGGTACAAAATTCTGTAATACATCATCTATATATCACATTGTGTGCTCACCACCCAGAGTCAGTTCTCTCCATCAACATATTTTTGATACTCTTTACCCTCATCTACCACCTCCCTTCTTCCCTCCTTACCCTCTGGTAAACACTAAATTGTTGTCTATATCTATGAACAAAAACACAAGACAAACAAATGAAGAAACAAAACTCAGAGCATTTATTTATAACAATCTCTCACTTTTAAATTCATTCCCTCTAATAAACCATCTCCAAAAAGCCTCAGTTCCATGAGGCTCTTCAGGCCATTGATTCCCCCTAGCTTTTCACAGGTCATCTCCATGTCCATGTAATCACTTCCTTTAGCACCATAATCTCTTATTATAATCACTCTTTTCATATACCATGGACTTTTTTTTCTCTTTCATTCTTTTTTGTCCCTCTCATCTTTTATTGTCCTAGACAAGCAAAAAGGCTTTCATCCAATGTTAGCTTTTTCTGCATCTATATCCACAATGACACATTGGCTGGAAGAAATTACTTGAACATGCTGGCTAGGCTCATTTCAAATTTATAAGCACAAATCCCGGGGGCTTTCCATTGTAATCCTACTTTATTTTACTAGTCCATTTCCCCAATGAGTTTATTCCCCGGTCTTCAAGATTAGTAGCTTCCATTTTCTGATATTATCTCAAACCTCTTCCTTATTCCTTCTCACTTTCAGCTGATTACCTTGCTATTCATTTAACAGAGGAAGTAGAAGTAATCAGAAAAGAATTTCAATACCCTTGCATCACTAAAGCTATACACTTTCCTGCTTTTTACCCAGACAGATGACCTTCCCTTCCGTTACATAGTAAACTCTGAGCAATTGTTCACATCCCTTTTTATCTGCCTCCTTCGTTATCATTATCAACTTCATCTCTACTGGGTAATTCCCAGCAGTGTGAAAGCATGTCATAATATATAGCATTACACATAACAGAACTCTTGAGTCCACACTCTGCTAGCCAAGCCCACCTTTTGTCTGCTTCCTAGAATGCTACTCCTAAAAAAAAAAAAAAGATTTCTACTGGCTATCTGTACTTCCCTTTCTTGTATTTTCTCTCAATCCTTTCATGGCAAAACAGCCTTTCTGCCTCACAGCTTCATACACTGTTTTTGTCAAGGCTAATGGTGACCAGTGCATATCAAATCCAATGGTTTCCTAGCCCTTAACTTCCACAGCCTTTCAGCAATCTTTAACATAGTTGCTCACGCCTGCCTTTTTTTTTTTTTTTAAAGATTTTATTGGGGAATTGGGGGAGGGGAACAGACAAGTTGCTGTCCTTTTGTTCTTCAGTCTAGTTGTGGAGGACATTGTTTCACTGGCCCATGCTCACAGCGGCTCTTGGCAGCTCACACTGGCTGCCAACCACTCACTGTAGCCTATGGCAGCCCACTGCAGCAGGGGCTGCAGCTATGCCATCCCAGGGACTCACAGCAGCCCAGCTCCAGGTGGAGCTGTTGTTCACCATCTTAGCTGTCGAGGGCAGTGTCACTGGTCTTCATATGTGGGATCTGAACTGGGGCTGCTGGCGTCCCAAGCCAGCTCTTAACCAACATGCCACTCGGCCGGCCCAACTCCTTCCTTCTTGATACATTCTTAATTTGGCTTTTGGGATGCCACCCTCTCTTGGCTTTCCTCCAGTCTCATGGGACCTCCTTCGCAGTTTCCTTTACTAGGTTGTCCTCCTGTTACTGGTCTGTGAAGTTAGAGTGTCCAGCTCTTGGTCTTAGGATCTTTTATCTATCTGTCCTCAGTCCCTAGAAGGTCTCAACAGTGCCATGGATTTAATGCCATCTGTATGGTGGTAATTACAAAATTTATGTCTCTTACTCCAATATTTCTCCTGAATGTCAGACTGTAAAGGTGACATTGTCACTGGATATCTCAAAATTATAGGGAAATAACAAATTCTTGTTTCTCTACTTCCTCCAAATCATCTCGTCCCTAACCTTCCCCAATTTGTTCAGTAATACCTACCATCTTCCCAAAGGTAAGCCATAACCTTGAGATTATTCTTAAATTTTTATTTTTACATGGTAAATTCAATCCATCAGCAAATCCTATTGACTTTGCCTTAAAAAGAAAACAAAGTCCGAGGCTCGATAACTTTCTATTTCCTTTACTATCACCATCCTCAGTGAAGCTTCTCGCCTGTGAAGGACTATTGGATAAAGAAGATGTGGTATATATACACAATGGAATACTATTTTGCCATAAGAAAAGATGAAATAGTGCCACTTGTGACAACATGGATGGATCTTGAGATTATTATGTTAAATGAAATAAGTCAGACAGAAAAAGTTGAGAACCGTATGACTTCACTTATATGTGGGATATGAAACTGAAAGCAACAAAGGAACAAGACAAACAAAGAAACAAAAACTCATAGACAACAGTTTGGTGGATACCAGAGGGAAAGCGGTGAGGGGAGTGGTAGATGACGGTAAATGGGATCAAATATATGGTGAGGAAAGGAGAATTTACTCTGGGTGGTGAACACACAGTGTGATAGATAGATGATGTATTACAGAATTATACACTTGAAACCTACGTAACTTTACTAACTGTTATCACACCAATAAACTTTAATTAAAAAAAAGAACTATCATAGCCTTCTGTTTTTCTAATTCCATTCCTGCTTCCAAAAAACATGTTCTTGATACAATACTCAGAGTCATCTTTTAATTGGATAAGTCAGTTGTATAAATCTAATACTCAAATATCTCTGCTGGTTTTTCCATACAATGAGAATCAACTCTAAAATCTTTCCTATGACACAAAGGGTCTATTATCTGGACCATGTTAGCTCTCTTACTGTACTTCTTACTTCTCTCTTCCCTCACACACTCCTCCTGACCTTGTACATGTCAAGTATACTCCACTCTAGGAACTTTACCTTTGCTGCCATCTTGCCTGGATTGCTCTGCACCTGACCCCATATCAGTATGACCTGTACCTTCATTTTTTATTTAGGTCTTTTATGAAATGAAATGACTTTCAATGCACAATCTTTGAATTAGTATGTTTACTTGCCCCCTACCCCCTTCCATCTGTATTCTTACTCTGATTTATTTTTCTTTCTAATGCTTAACACCTTTTCTACTTTACATCTTTACTTACTTATCTTTTTATTGTTCTTTCTCCTATATCCGTCCAGTCCCCCATTCTTCACCCCCACTAGAAGCTAATAAAAGTAGGGCCTTTATTGCTTTGTTCACAGTTCCATCCTGAGCATCTAGAACTGAGCCTGGCACATAATGAATATATGTTGAATGACTGAGTAACATCACTACTAGTCTAGTTTTAATGCTAGCCTTATGACACAAGTGTTGGAAAATCATCAATAGACTGAAGGTTTTAGTTTTATTTTACAGCCTGCTTCACAAAAGTTTTCTTTTGATAAAATCAAAGGCTGGTGAGAGATCAAGAAATGTTTTTGACAAATGGCAATAACCTAACTCAATACTTTCTCAATAGATAAAATGTAGATGTCATCAATAATAGAACAATGATCTCTATAACCTCTTTCTTCATTAAGGATTTTAAATTAAAAAGCTAAGACTTATTGAGATGCAAGATAACATGGAGCTTTGATATGATTTCCTATAAGTTAATATCTGTAATTTGGCACATACTGAAGATTTTTCCTTTTGAGTAGACAACATTTTACATTAAAATGGAGCTATATCTGTGGAACAAATTAGTATACAAAATTTGACAAGATTGGGGTCAGAGTAGAATTTAAACAACTGTAGATTCAGTTTACAGGTCTATATTCATTTTAACTAAAGTTAGTACATTTGTTTTTTTTTCCCTTCCATGTCATGCTATTGACTGACAGTTACTTGTGGTCAACTACTTAGGTCTTACAAGTATAATTAGATGGTAATCCAGGTCACCATACTTGTACATTCATATTTTTAAGACCTACATTCAAGTGTTTGTTTCCAATTTTAAGTGATTAAATAATTAATTTCACCAATAGCTCTTGTATTATATGATCCCTTCCTAAAACTTCAATTTTCTCTTGTACCATTTCTCTCCCACCCAGTATGTTCCAACTAACCAGGGTCGGCAAACTTTTGAGACAGAAGAGCCACCAGGGGTCAGCATACTGCGGCTCACGAGCTGCAGGCTCTGAAGTAAAATTGAAAATAAAACTATCATAGTTTCATTTATAAAATTTTTAAAGGATATTATTCACATAATGGTGATTATGCAAAAATATATTTATGGCTCTCGAATAATTTTTAAATTGTTGTGAGGGACAGGATTGGCTCTTCCAGGGGTAAGCAAACTTTTGAGATGGAACGTACCCAAAGAGGCGCATGTGGCTCTCGAGTTGCAGTTTGCAGACCCCCTGCAACTAACAGCTTCTTTTCATTCCTCAAACACACCAGATCTTTCCTGCCTCATGTCATTGGCTCCTAGACCTGTAAAATTCTTTTTTTTTTTAAAGTTGCAGAAAATGAGTTTATTAGGAGAAAAGAATACATTTCAAAGAAGCAGAAGTGGGAGAAAAATTAAAGACTAGCTCAAGGCCATTATTAGAAAAGAAAGTACACTCCAAAGACTTTGGAGTGGGCCCCAACAGAGGCAGGGCTCAAAATGCTCAAAAGGCCTATACAATTCTTCATTTAGTTAACTTTAACTAATTCTACAGACTTTTTGATTAAATGTCATTTTTTTTTTTTTCCGAGAAGTACTCTCTGAGTCCTCTTCACAGCTCTTCACCTCAATCCTAAATTAGGTTTCCCCCTTTTATTCCTTTCAATAGATCTCTTTTTCTTCATGAGTACTAATGACAATTTGTAATGATGTGTTTAGTTTTAAGTTTATTTGTCTTATGTCAGCCTTTTCTGTCATACTGTAAGCTGTATGGGAATAGGAACTTTATCTGTTTTATTCACCATGTAATATTCTTCATCAAGCAGTCTAAATATTTGTTTAATGAGTAAATTAAAGAATGAATTCTGCTCATATGTTTTTCTTGTATTGATGAAAGTATTAAGGAGACCAGATCAAAAGCCATTCTGAGGGTGGATTAAATACTTTGGAATATCATAGACTTTATACTTTACAGTCTGGCTCCAAAATATTTTCTTTCCATAAAATTGATAGGTGATTCACTCTGACAGGCTCATCAGGGTATAAGGAATCACAAAATTAGAAGTTCTTTTAGAATCGCAAGAGGGATTCAGGATTGAGGTAATTGTCAATCAACCAATGTTTTAATATTCCTAGTAAGAGGAGAAAGTATGGAATCTAGATTTTGTAATGTAAGATTCAGAAGCAAAATTATTATTAATTATGCCATTGAAGTGTCACAACAATCCTAAAAAATGCATTCTTAGAATATTAAAATATAACAAAATATGAATTTGGGTTCCAAATATATTATGAAAAATTATGTACATTTTGAGGTGTGTTTGTAGTCTAATATATATAAAAATGCTTTAAAAATCATACTTACTTAAAAACCAGCATGACAGATGGGGCAGTTCCCAATGAAGAGGTAAAAGCATTCAGAATTTGCACTACAACATAAATATAAAATTTTTTTGTACACTGTTCATCTTTTGGGCATACACCCAAATTCACTGAGTTGCTTATGTTCTGGAAACCAGGTACTTCCACACAACTGCAGTTATGAAACACCTAAAAAATAATTTTTAAATTATTACAGAATATATTTGCAAAATAAGATTCATTTATAAATACAGTTCATTATATTTGAAAAAGTCTCATTCATTTGATCTAAAATATTTACTATTCTTAAAGAAAACATTCTAAAAATACAGTTGTTGAATAGCTGAAAGGCAAAATAGTTTCCTGGGTTCCTTTCTAGACAAGAAAATGCAATTCACCATTAATATTTAATTTATCTCTAATTTAAAAATTAGGAAAGAATAGAGGAAATTAACATCTGAAACTCTGTATGTAATTTTCTCATTAATATAAATTCTTTTAATATTTCTCTCCCACTTACTTTTACTTTCTATAACACACTTGCTTTCTTCCACAATCTCTACTAAGTGTCAGCGATATTCCTTGGTGAGGAATTATCCAGGTATTCCAGAAAATATAGTAATTTGAGAGGGGCCAAAACCTGGGACTAGAGTAACCCTTTGGAATGGAGCAAAGTGTAGCAGAAAGGGCCTAAGCAAGGGTGCTGGAATTCTACTTTGGCCAGCAAACACAACATTCAAGAGCATAATGACAGATTATAGAATAGATGCTGTTATTACCAGAGAGGTTCAACCAAACAGAATATCCTACCAGAGCACAGAAGGGTAAAACTTAGGAACAAATGATTTTAGAAATTTAATTTGGAAGGCTCTTTATGTAGATGGACATCGTTAATAAAATCTGTTATGAGTCTAGGCTAAACTAAGATTTAAGGGAAGTTTAAATCTATTAGTGTGAAAGACTGATTACTGAAGGAGGAATGAAGGAAGAATTTGAATCCACACTTATTTGACAACCACACTTCACGTTTTCACAAATAATAATATGGAGTAATCCTTTATGTAGCAATCCTATTGGCCAATTAAACCAAGCTTAGGTACAAAGAATATTATTTTGAATGATTAATTATTACAGATTTTGTAAAAAAAAAATTACCCAGTAGTTCCCAAAGGGTACAATCATTGCCAGTATTAAAAAGAAGATGTTATGGGCCGGCCAAGTGGCGCAGTGGTTAAGTGCTGGCCTGGGAAGCCAGTGGCCCAGGTTCGGGTTCCACATCTGAGGGCCAGTGACACTGCCCTCCAAAAAAAAAAAAAAAAAAAAAAGAAGAAGATATTGTCATACTAACCAGAGCTCTCCTTAGGATTCTAACATTATGTCTCTCCCAGCCAGGCCTTCACTAACAGGCAAAGTGAGGGCATGAATCAAATGGGGGCACTGTTAATAAAAGGATCAAATGGGGTGCTCTCAGTGAGACATGGGTTTTAAGTTTAGTCCTTGGGCCATATTGTGCAAATTTGTGGCCTAGTTTCAAAGAATGTAAGTGTTTCATTCTTCAAAGTTTTCAGTGCCCTTCAATAATACAATCAATAGAACTACAGGCAAGAAAAAGATGAAAAAAGTTTGACAATCAAAGACAGAAGGATGTGGTAGAGAGCAATAATCATAGTTGATTATGCTCCTAGTGTTGGTGATGAGAAAAAGGTCCAGGAAATGTCTCGCCAACTTTGTGAGATAGTCAGTGGATTGGAGCTGGAATAAAGAACACAATACCTGATCCTCTACTCTTGGGTGTTACCTGGGGGATTGACGATAACCCATAGTTTGCGTGAAAGGGAATATTCTGAGTGAAAAAGGAAATGGCATCTCTATGTGAGATGTTAGCAATAGGTAAGCAGACTACCAAGCTATCTTGGATAAGAATAGTGACAGATTTGGGGAAATCAAAATTGGAAGGCAAAAATTGGACAGTCAGGTGAGCATGAAGCCTTGATTAATGTCTAGGAAAGTTAAAAGGGCAGTGAGGCTAGAAATAAGTTTGTCAGAATCTATATGTTAAATGCATATACCTAGCATTCCTAGAAAGGTAGGTATTGTTGACAAGAAGTTGGCCAGGTCTTTCTCCTAACTTCTGAAGGGTAAAATACTTCCACCTTAATGAAAATCATAGCTTGTAGTCAAATGAGGTGCTTTTCAGAGATCTTAAATGCATTCACATCCTAAAAGGTCATATTCTTATATACTCAAGGGGAAAAACTTGTTTGGTTCCCAAGTCAGATTTTATTTTATTTATTCTAATTTTTGTATACATTTTATAAAAATGCAAGTAGGATTGTATATGAAGCTTTGTTTTCACAGCATCACAGCCATCACAATGACAGACAATATTAGAAGTCTTTTTCTTTTTTCTTTTTTCCTTAAGACCTTAGTTATAGAAAATTTGATAACTAATTGTTAAATAAAATCTGTGATTTTGATTAAGGAGAGGAGAGGAGAGAGAGAGAGAGAGAGAGAGAGAGAGAGAGAGAGAGAGAGAGAACCTAATACTCACTATATGCTTTTTATTGCCACTTGAAGATTTACATCCTGCTAGACAAGGTGATATGTAAGTTATTCCATTGTTCCCACAGACTGGTTCCCATTGACTTTCATCACAATTGCAGTGTGAGTTGCAATAAGAAAGCGATACATTTGTATGAGATGCCACTGGATGTTTTCTGAAATATCAAAAAGAGAGAGAAAGTGGGGGGAAGGGATGGGGGGGGAGGGAGGGAGGGAGAGAGAGAGAGAAGAAGAAGAAGAAGGAGGAGGAGGAGGAGGAAGAGGAAGAGGAGGAGGAGGAGAAGGAGGAGGAAGAGGAGGAGGAGGAGGAGGAGGAAGATAGAAAGTGAAAAAACGAAACAAGGAAAAGGAAGGGAAGGGAGGAAGAGGGAAGGGGAAAGGGGAGGTGAGGAGAGGAGAAATAAGGGAAAGTGTTGTCCTTTAATTAGATAGAGAAATTTGATGAGTAATGAAGCCAAATGGCAAAACATTTTTTAGGGCTTATTCACTTTTTCACATTGCATCTATACCCAGGTATTATTTATTATCTAGATAAAGTAAAACAATAAAAAGAAACCATAGAAGATAAGTAAGACTTGAGATTATCAAGAAATTACTCATTAAATGTCACTTCATTTTTCTGTGACTCAACTTCTCTTCAGCAAGGAAATGACATTAGACTAGTTTCCTTCCAGCTCACTGTAAAGTCCTGTAAATTTGTAAATGTTATTTAACTAATTTGAATTTAAAAATCTATATTTTCTCTACATAAGAATATAATTCAACATGGTTAAAGCAGAACCTCTAAGAATAAATTTTTAAAAATCAAGAAAAATAGAAATCAGTTGAGAAAGACTGGAAAAATTCCATATAATTTTTTAAATGAAACAACAACATACTCTAGAATGACTTCCTGTAAAACATGGTTATAGTTGTAAAATATAATCTTAAAACATAGCTAAAATTATAAAATAGGTCATATGTATAATTAGTATTATGCCTAGAGATTTTTAAATTATTATTTTATTTTTGGTTAAAGTCTTGATAATAATTGAGGATTGAGAAATCATCTTTAAATAAGAAAATAATTTACATAAAGCAAGAAAAAAGTAGGTTCATAAATTCTATTAGCAATAATTTTACTAAAATCATCTAACATCTAATTCTGCTTGGGGACATATGACTGGAAGTGGTTAAGTTTAATGATTAGTGTGCAGATATCTCAATCAGAAACTCCTGTGTTCATATTAGTTCTGCCATGTCATAGCACTGTGGTTACTCTTTCTAAAGTCAAGTTTTCCATTTGTGAGTCACAGATAACAATATCGACCTCATAGGATTTTTTTTGGAAAAAAATTAATTTGGCAGTTCATAAACTTTTTGTTCTCAGTAGCCCTTCACACTAAAAAGTATTGAGAGCTCCAAAGGTTTTCTTATACAGTGTTATATCTGCTAATATATACTGTATTAGAAATTATTAATAATACTAAGAAAATTTTAATACAAGAGAATACACATGCACACATGTTATACTAGCCGTCAGACTGATGTTATCATTGTGTATCTTGTACCCTTAGAAAATATCACTATGCACTCATGAGAAAATGAGAATGAAAAAGGCAAATGCTATCTTGATATTATTATAAAAATAGTTTACAATTTATTGACACTCTGATAAGCTCTTAGGGACCCCTTGAGACCTTCAGACCACATTCTGAGAACCTCTGCACTAATTTATACTTAAAAACTTACCCCACTGACTAGCATTTCATAAATGCTGAACACATTGATTCTATTATTGGATATTATTAGGCTATGAATTCCATGAAGGCACTGATGTCTTCCCTACATCTTCTTGACCTTTAAGGAGGCACTCAGTAAGATTTCACTGATTGAAAAAAATCCCATAGAATTCTAGGTGCCTCCTTTTGAAATAGATGAAAAAAATCCCATAGAATTATAGGTGCCTCCTTTTGAAATAGATGGCAATAGATGGCACAGTTACTACTATACTTGTTTTCAGGGAACTGAGTAAAGTCTACAATCTGTCCTTACAGCCACAGAGTCCTTGAACCAATGATATAATAAAGCATCAGTCTGGAGGTATTGTGTGACTACAAACAAGTCGTGGTTTCTCTGTGTCTCAACTAATAAGGAAAGAGGACATAAGAGGGTTGGGTTGCATCATCTCTGGTTCTTTTACCTCTAAAATTCAATGTCCTAGGTACTCTGTATTTTGATTTACCAGAGTGAGTGATGCTGGATAGAAATAACAACCGTCAGGATTAGGAGGAAGCAAAGAGATAATTCAAGACTAAGTTGGCAAGCCTTCAAAAAGAGGATGATGCTTAGGTAGAGAAATGTGGGAAGATGCGACAAGTTACAACTGACACCTCATAGGATCTAGTTTAAAAGCTCAGAACCAACAACAAGCAGCCCTAAGAAGCCTGGTTACTGAACTGTGATTCAAATATCTTTGCTTGTTTCTTGAATGTGAACCTTCCTAAGCTCAAATTGTTGTCTGTATTCAGATGTAATAAGAATGCTCATGGCACAGGAATCTTGCCCTTGATTTGGGGTAAACACCATAGTACTTGGAATACTTCACAATACTTGATAATAATAAAAATTAAAGGTTTTCTAAGGTCTGATATAGAGTTATATATAGGATATTTATCAATTCTACTGTTAATGAAGACAATACCAAGAGAAACAGTATTAGTTGTCCCAAAAGGAAAATGCAGTAGTACAATGAAAGGAAAGGTTCTGTTGCAAAGATAGTTGTTAAATATCAAAATTAACTATAGATAATGATCATTCAGTAATTTTTGGAAAATGTCATTTGTATTCATCTCATGGTCCATTCAAGATAGTAATGGTTAAGACTAAGAGTTTTGGTGTCAAAAACACTAAATTTGAGTCAGAATCTTAACATTGCTAGCCATGAAAACTAAGCCTTGCTTTCCTTACCTATAAAATGGGGATTAGAGTACCTATCTCTCTTTGTAAGCACCCCATAAATGACAACTATTATTATAACTTATAAAGCTTTTTTTAAAGGAAGGAATAAAAGGAGACTCTTTTGAAATCTTATGAAATGAATGTTTTAAGAATTTGTAAGTTGAAATTTTTCTCAATTAAAAGAAAGTTTAGTTAAAATTGCCACCTGCCCCTGTTTTCCTTACAGTTGTTTACATTAGATAGCTCATACATTGTGCAACTGACATAGTGATGTATACAAACCCATCATAGGTCAAGGTTAGGCCAGCAACCAATCTGTTTTCACAGATTAGTGCAAAATTTAATAGGCTAAGTATGAAGGTCAATATATTGATACAAAATAACCATTTGGCAATTCCAAATAAAGTAAACTTGAATTTTTTAATGATATATCCTCCGGTAAACATCCCACTTGCCACAGTCGGTATGGTTATGCTTCCTAGAAATAAAAGAAAAGAAAAATTGTAATTACATACATACGGTTATTCTGAAATGTCTTTCAATATGAAACACAATGTATATGAACCAAGTTCATCTAATCTTATTACTTCTTAAATAGAAGACTGGCAGGCCAGGATAGAGATAGGGGATCAGTATGCCATCTGGGAAAGACAAAAATTATTTCTCCTGCCAATGCTTGGTTTCTTCAATAGCAAAAGTCAGTGACTGAAAATACTTGTATTTCTGAATAGCTTCTGTGGGGCATTTTTTTCCCCCTGGAAACCAAAACAAAGCAGCATCTTCCTGCCTCAGACTTTCATCCTACCGTCTAAAATCCTTTACATCTCCTCAAAATGAAGAGTTCCAGCTCTCAAAACCTCACTCCAAATTCACTCAGTACATTAGAATTGAATACTTGAATTAATGTCTCTCTTTTATTCATCCCAACACATATATACCTGAGATGATAAAGAGCCCTATATAGTTAAAAAAGATCAATCCCTCTTATTACTTTTTTAATTTCATTGTCCTGCAAGAGTTATTAAAAATGAAGACTGCTCTAACAAAAAAATTAATGCTGGGAACCTAATTAGGAGTCAAGCTTAACTATTACAGTTTAACCTTTTACCTTAAGTTCAATAAGAGCATTATACAAAACTATTTTCTTATTTAGTTATGACCTACTCACATACAACTTGATAAATTTAATTTAATTTATCAAATATTTATCAATTATCTATAACATGCTGGGCACTGTACTGGGTAATGTACTGCTTCTAAGAATTTTATATTATACTGGGTGTAGGGGGAAACAAAATAAGGAAGCCTTTCTTTCATAAACAAGTCTCAATATGTCAGTGGAAATAGATATTATAGCCAAGAAACCTATCTACAATATGATTTTTTGTTTTGAATTATGTAGACATCAATGATTTGTTTAAATCGATTTTTCTTTGGGAAACATCAGTGTTGTATTTTTCTTTTTAAAGATTTTTTTGTTTGTTTTAAGAGGACAGTGTCACTGGACCTCATATGTGGGATCTGAACCCGGGCTGCTGGCTTCCCAAGCCAGCTCTTAACCACCATACCACTCGGCCGGCCCAAGTGTTGTATTTTTTAAGTAGCTGGTTCCTAAATCAAAGTCCATGAATTCGGAAATATAATGATTACATTACAAAATGATTTGTTTTTCAATCTCAGCACTAAATAAAATCCAATCAGGCAGATACCATGTCTAAATATTCCATTCACACGCACCTTTTTCTTCAGGAATTCATCTCCTCAAAAATTATGTGAAATGTAACTTCAAGTACAGAACAATAGTGATGTCACAAAATTGACAATTTGATAAGATTTTCAAAAGAATAAATTGAAATTATATTTAAAATATGAAATTGCCTTAACAACAGAATGTCACTTTGAACTCAACTATTTGGTAGTATATTGCTCATTGAGCAAATGTAAACAATATGTCTACTTACCAAGTACAATGTTAGCCGAAGATGCTGGTTGATTGTATTGTTGTTCTATGTATTTAACGACATAAGTAATAGTACCGATGAAGGCACTGGATTTTAGCAATGTCAAAACCAAAAATATAACATATAGGGGATTGGTAAGGATGCTTTTTAAGGACTGCAGAAAAACTATAAAAACACAAATATAAAGAAAATATAATAATATAGTTTAAATATATAGTAATATCCTAATCGTGTAACTATAAGTTACATAAAATTTAAAATTACATAAAAACATGACAAAGAAAGTCAGAATACACTGCAATCCTATCAACAGTTTTTAAATATTCCTTCAATATTTTCCATTTATACATTAACATTTAGTTCATTTTACCCCAAATTGGGATCGTATATACATGCTATTTTTCAACTTGTTTTGTTCACTTAGTATTTGGTTATTTTTACCGCTATACCATACAACTACATACGTCATTAATTAATTTATTCATTCATTCAACACATATTTGATTTTCAGTTGGCTACCAGGCAATATGCTAGGTGCTCAAGAAACAAAAGAGAATAAGACATACATTATCTTTTATTTATTAGCACTTAATATTATAATTATTATATTAATAATTATTAAGCAGAAATTACTTTAAAAATAGTATAATCTAAAGCTCCCCCAAATAAGAAGACTAAAATTCAAATATCATAAAGATCAATTTAGTGCCAGGATACAGATCTGTTGTTTCCTGGTGCACAGCTTTTCTACCATAAAATACTGTCTCGGTAAAGCTGGCAGTGTTATAAATTACCTTTCTTAAGGTTCAAGGAGAGGCAGAGAATAATGATGTTGTGTCTCATGGGACATTATGACAATAATATTACAATAATCTGTGCCTACAAATAGATGTGTAACAAATTCAATATAACTTATGTCTATGGCAAGAATTATGTGATCTGGGTCTGTGATCAACAGGTTAACCAGCTGTAATGTGAATTAAAAGTGAAAGAAGCTACTCAGAAAAACGGGAGGAAGTATGAGAGTCTAGAAAGACAGAACCAGATATGGTTATTGAGAGATGGATGACACGGACCTGGTTTTTTTTTTTTTTTTTTTTGAGGGCAGTGTCACTGGCCCTCATATGTGGGACCGAACCGGGGCCGGTGGCTTCCCAAGCCAGCGCTTAACCACCGCGCCACTCGGCCGGCCCTTCTTTTATTTGTTTATTTGTTTTTTGGGGTTTTTCTTGAGGGATATGGTTTGAAAGATCTTGTTTTGTAGATCTCTAAAGGTTTTCATTAGATGTGGTCAGAATTAAGCCTTCTATGTAATGGCAACCAAGAAATAGTTTCATCTATTTATAATAAGAAGAAAAGAGAGAGAAATGGTGAAGAAGAAGCATAAAGAACAGATAAGGTCATTTATAGCAGGAACAAATAACATTTAAAATTGTTAGGCCAAAATTTTAAGCTTTTCTTCATGGCTCCAGGTCAGAAAGGACCACTAATTTGTTAGGTATTCTAAGTGGGTTGTGACATTTAATAAAAAGAAATGGAGCAGATGGTTTCACTAAATCATTGAATTTTTGGCGGGTGGGAACTTGGATATTGTCAGGTCCGAACTTCCACATAGATATGATCCAGTATATATCCTTAATAATTAGATCCATAAACAAGTCAAGTGACATATTAAGCTGTGTCAGAAAGAAATTTGCTCCACTTTTGGACAATTCTCATTGTTCAAAAATAGTTTTTGTAATGCGCTAAAATATTTCTTTACTTCTTTTCAACCAATTAGTCTTATTTCTACTCAAAAACATATAGAAAAAATCCAATATTGTTTTTTCTGACTAAAGGTTCTTAGCTATTTCACCTATTTTTAATATCACATAATCAAGGATCTTTTTACTATTCTGGTTACTATCCTACAAATACAGTTGATATTAATAATATAGAAAATGTTTACAGTGGTCTTATTTTTGCATGTTTTTTTGTCTTCCCCATTCTTTTTGGCCTCAACCATGTTCCTTGTGGGTTTAGACTATCCACTACTTTTTATGGATTTGATTTGGTACAGTGGAAGCACCACAGACCAAATGAAAATTTATTGGTATGCTATTTTTAGTGTGCATGTTACATTTCAGACACTTCTAATGCAATGGTGTGTTGGTAAATATTTAACAACTGACTGTTGGAGAAATAAGGCCTGATGTTTAGTATTTCCCAATTTCCACAGTAATAAATGGTGGTAAAATCCCTCACAATGGCCAATTTCAAGCTACCAGTGCAGCTGAAAGTTTAACAGTCCTGTCTCATGAGCCAATACAAGCTGGCTCCAGCACACCATTGCTTTTGGATTTGAGTAACGGGGCAGAGAATGTAACAGTAGAATGAGTGAGTGGAAGAACTGCTGAGAAGGAAAACTTGGGCTACGCCCAAGCATCTGCAATTCACTTCAACTTCCACTTGAAAAGGCTGTCAAGACTTCACTCTGCTTTGACTTTTACTGTTCCACCATTTCTGGGCAATGTGAAAACTGCGCTAATACCTCATTATTTCAGCTATCTAGCTCTGACTGCTGCTGGGTCATTCTCTAGATTATTGCTCCTAAATTGTTCTCCATTAGCCCTCAAGGCTTATGTTCAAAAGGGAAGGCACTATCAAATTACTCACATGAGGGACTTTGATAACCTTTACTACTGTTGCTTCTACTTCATTTTTTTAACACTTAAGCAAGCAAATCTTCTATATGATTACCAAGAAAAACATCTTACTTTAATTATCTAGAGAGAAATCTCCTCTGACTTCCTTCTCCTTATTCCATCTCTCCTCTGAATAATAGGTAAGTAACCCAATTTATAGGCACTCATAATATCTTATATCTCATTTTACTGTAGTGCTTAAACAATGTATTGCAATTGTCTATATATTTCTTGGTATAACCCACTAGATTGTAAATTCTTGGAAAACTGAGGCAATATTAGATTGTAAATTCTTGGAAAACTGAGGCAATATTATATCACCAGGACATAGTATGGTGCTTGGCAGTATTTGTGAATGAATAAGTGAATGAAATATTACAGTCCTTCCCAGTTTACAGTAGAAAATTTTGAAATGAATATATGCTCTTTGGTTTATAAGTAACATATTTTTTTTTCCGCTTAGGTTGGTTTCTCCCCGCTAAAAAACAAACTTTATCCTATTTTCTTCAGAGAGTTCATATGTGTTCAGAAAACATTTATTAATTTTGTAGGAATCTTAGAAAAATAATTCAGCTAAATTTAGTGCAGAAGAAAGCTAACCCTAGATTATTTGAGTATAACTTATTATTTGGGAATACTCACTCCTCCCTTTCACTGGGATTAAGAATTCCAAATTGACTATAAATATGAAATACTTACCAGTTATATTTTCAGCAACATTTTGCCCATTGTTGGTTGAACTGGCTGTTTGACTCCTTTCCTCATTTTTTTTGAGCACTTGCAAAGATACTGAAACTTTGCTTTCTTTCTGTGGTTTATCCAGGTTTTTGGGCAGGAAAAAAAATGGTATGGAAGCAATAATAGATAACACTCCAGCAAAAAGGAAACTAAGCCACCAAGCACCAACCCAACGAGAGTCCATAGGAGTTATTCTGATGCTGCCTAGAATAAAGAATTAGAAGCAAGTAAAAAATTATTTTGAAATGAATAGATTCTGGGCAAGAATGATACTGATTGCTCTCCTCCATAGATAAAGCAAGTAAACTATATTCATCAATCTGAGACCTATTTTCTTTTTTCCACACTGTCATCTCTGAAACCAGGATAAGCCTAAAATGTAATGACATTATGCAATTGCGATTGTTCAGGAACCAGTCATGACACTCTTATCATTGCCTGAGCCAATGTGAACTTGGTGGCTTTTTTGGTGACATGACTAGACAATTGCCATTAATAAACATTTAAGCCCGGAAGCCATTTAAGGACCAATCATGAAAGCCATATATATCCTTGTTATTGTCTGAAAACTTCTTTTGGCACCATCTTCAGGGTCAAGAAAGCACCAGCTCTGAAGTTTACAGTAGTTTGCAAGAAATTCTTAGAGCCAATCATGGATATTTTCTTTTCTTTTTTCCCCAGAAACCTGCATTTCCAACTCTTTGAAAACACAGAGGACAATATTGATGAAGACATACACACAATGAAAATCTGAGTTGAATATTGATCACAAGAGTTGGACTCTAAATTTTAAGAATAATTTATGTTTATTTCAATTATATTTCAATTACATTTTTCTTTAAAGCATGCATGAATATGTAAATACTATATATAAACAAGTATAAATGAGCTATTACAGTAAGTATAAAGTAAACATTCTAAGATCTGGGTTTAAAATTGATTTACGTGATCATATTGTTCCATAATCAGCAACTCAAACAGATTTCAGGAAATGACTGGTAAAAGCAGTGACTCCAACTTCATGCTAAATATTTATTCATCATCTGTCAGATATGTGATTTTGTTAACATTTTTCCTGTTCTATCACTGGTCTACACACAGGAAGTAGGAGTCATAATCTAGGTAAAGAGAGCTTGGCAGAGTGTTTTCCTTGGTTCACACATTGTCTTAAAAATTTAAAAATTCTACATCAAAACCTGAATTTCTGGATTTTCTTGAAAACCAATCAGAAGATCTTGTCAGTGGTGGATTCAAATTTCTGCATGAAAAGAATGGGTTGAGGCTGAGCAGTATATGTGCTTCCAGGTGCGGTGGGGAGGGCAGTTCACCACCACCAGTGCTTCCCAGTTTAACCACCATACATGATACTCTTTACTCACTTATGTTACCTCTTTGCTCCTTCACAGTATATTTTCATCATACTCTTGACTGAATAAAAGAAAATGTAGTAAGGTCTAAACATTCAATGACAAATGGAATCACTGGATTTCTAAATCACACGGATTTCTAGAATATTGTGAGTAGTGATTTCTGACTAGTAAAGAAGTTACAAAACTATCATCCTAAAGACTTTAACCATTTCTTGTTGTACTCTTAGTGATAAAGACAATGATGAGCCTGGAGGTTAATGAGTAGAAAATACAGAATGAGAACCTAAACTCTTATTTACACATCTAAAATAAAAGATATAAAACATTTCAACAGGTACTTGTGTTAGCCTTATATCATAAAGCACTTTCTGGTTTGAGGTTATTGTTTGCCTACTGTGATGTCTGCTCCATTTTGGACATGAGTACTTTGATCTCCTTGGAGATCAAGTCTTGGTGAGATAGAAAATCAGATTTGTTTATTCATAAACACTAATTACTTATTATCTGTTAAGTCAGATGCCATACTGTTATGTTCTAAGATAGATGGCAGGTAAGTGCACAAATATTTATGGCTCATTATGTAAGGGCTACAATAAGGCAGGCTCTTGGTGATTAGTAGGGACACAACTTTGAACCAGGGGGAGGTGACAGAGTTAGGCCTCTCTGAAGAAGAGTCACGTTTTGGGGAAGACTTTAAGAACTAGGCAAATAAAAAATGGAGAGAAAGTTTTCCAAGGGTAAATGCAGGGCACATTGAGAAAACTGCAATTAGTTTGCAATTATTTTGGATGAAGTTCTCTTAAGCAAGTTTGTTGCTATTATTATTATTATTATTATTATTATTTTAGACTTAGTTGTAAAACTGTTGTGTAGATAGGAGCTGACTTTTATTTTTATTCAGGTTATTAATAACTTTATTTCCTATTTGTAACTTTTGACAAATAGTAAAGAACTATTGAAAGAATAAATTCAATTATTTGAAAGAATGATGTCCTGTACTTGAAAAGCATTATCACATTTCCTTGTTCTGATTATACTTACTCAGATCTACATATCCAATATCCACGTACATTCTAGCAAACAGAGATCCCAGCATAAAACCAAGGACTGGACCAATCATCCCTATTGCATACAAACTACCTGAAAATATTAAAAAATAATATTATCAGAAGCCAATAATAAGTGGTTCTTATTCAATATGTTTTTTAAAGTAACATTACAAAATATGTTTTTGCCAATATTTTTAAAATAAATAGAATAAATTTAAAAGTAAACCCAGGAAAAGTAATCATAAAATCTAATATTTTCTGTACATTACCTAAATAAAGAGAAGAATCTCCTTCTTCAGCAAAATCATCAATGTAAGAAATCCCTAAGGGTTGTATGGGAGTTTCCCCAATTCCACGAAGCATATTACCCATTAAGACATATATCCACATATATGACTCAGAGTCCGTTTTCCAACCTATGTAGACAAGAGAGTGTTTTATTTTACACATTAATTTTAACATTCCTATTAGAAATTCAACTACATTAACCTCTTAATTACTCCATTTAAGAATTTTTTTCCTTTTTTCTAATTATGAATGATTCATATTCATCTCATAAAATTTGAAAATGCAGAAAAGCGCAAACAAAACAAGCAAAAAGTATCTGAAATCCAACCACACACAGAGAGCCACTTGTGGTATGTGTATATCTTCCACATTTTCAGCGCACATACAAATATGCATAATATTCCTTATGTTTATTATATATTTAATTGTACAGTGCTTATTGTAATCTACTTTTTTAGTACTTCACACCATGCTATTAAGATTGTTTCATATCAGGATTTTAATGACAGTATAGTCATATGCTGAATAAAAGTTTTGTAGTTTATTTAACCAATCTCTTTTTATTCACAAAATATTTCTAATTTTTCACTCTGTTAAACAGGGATGCCTTGGCTATAATTGTAAATAAATCCTTGTGTATCCTGATTATTTTCTTAATATAAATCAGTAAACGTAGAATTTTTTGTTTTAGAGTTTATTGGGGTTACAATGGTTAGTAAAGTTACTGATTTAAGCAGATATGCATATTTTTATTCTTTACTCTATAGAAAATTAACCTACAAAAAAGTTAGTAATTTATATACTCCCCAGTAATACATAAAATATGTCTTTTCTTCTACCTCATGTATTTTTAATTTTAATCTTTTTCTATCTAATAGGCAGAAAAGATTTAGTGTGATAATTAGTAATTATACATTATGATTTGTGTTATAATGAGTAAAAAAAATTTTAACTGGTGTAAAAATTTGCATTTTTCATAAAGTTACATTTCTGCATATTTATTCCACTTTCCTCTTCTTTATATTAGTTTATAATTTTTATTAAGTTTACTGGGGTGACACTGGTTATTTAAATCATATAGGTTTTAACTGTAACATTCTATAACACATCATCTATATATTTTGCATTGTGTGTTCACCACCCAAAGTCAATTCTCATTTCATTACAATGTATTTGACCCCTTTTACCTTCTTCTACCCTTTACCCTCTAATAACTGCTGCATTATTATCTGTGCTATGTGTTTTTGTTTGTTTCTCTTGTTAGTTTGTTGCTTTCAGTTTTATATCCCACATATGAGTGAAATCATATGGTTCTCAACTTTTTCTGACATTTTGCTTAGTGTGATAATCTTAACATACATCGATGTTGTCCCAAATGACAGTATCTCACCTTTTCTTATGGCAGAGTAATATTTCATTGTATATATGTACCATATCTTTATCCAATCATCAGTCAGAGGATACTTTGGTTGTTTCCATGTCCTGGACCATGAATAATGCTGCAATGAACATAGGAGTACCTATATCTTTTGGATAAATACTTTTAGACTTTTTTTGGTAAATACCCATAAGTGGGATTGCTGGACTGTATAGTAATTCTATCCTTAATTTTTTGAGGAATCTCCATACTATTTTACATTGTGGTTGTACCAATTTACATTCTCACCAGTAGTGTACGTGGTTCCTTTTTTTCCACACCTTTCCAACACTTGTTATTACTTGTCTTGTTGATACTAGCCATTCTAACTGGTGATATCTCATTGTGGTTTCGATTTGCATTTCCCTAATAGTTAGTGAATTTGAGCATTTTTTTCATATATCTGTTGGCCATTTATATGTCTTCTTGGGAAAAGTGTCTGTTCAGGTTCTCTGCCCATTTTTTAATTGGATTGTTTGGCTTTTTGTTGTTGAATTGTGTGACTTCTTTATATATTTTGGATATTAGGCCTTTATTGGAGGTGTTGCTTGCAAAAATCGTCTCTCATTTGGTTGGTTGCATCTCTGTTTTGTTCATGTTTTCTTTTGCTGTGCAGAAGGTTTTTAGTTTGATACAGTCCCATTCATTTATACTTGCTTTTACTTCCCTTGCCTTGAGGTCAAATTCATAACATCTTCTCTAAACCCAAGGCCCATAAGTTTAATACCTATGTTATCTTCCATACAGTTTATTGTTTCAGGTCTTATATTTATTCTTTCTTTCTTTCTTTCTTTCTTTCTTTCTTTCTTTCTTTCTTTCTTTCTTTCTTTCTTTCTTTCTTTCTTTCTCTCTCTCTCTCTCTCTCTCTCTCTCTCTCTCTCTCTCTCTCTCTCTCTCTTTCTTTCTTTCTTTCTTTCTTTCGAGGGCAGTGTCACTGGCCCTCCTTATATGTGGGACCTGAATCGGGGCCGCTGGCTTCCCAAACCAGCGCTTAACCACCGTGCCACTCGGCCGGCCTTGTTTCAGGTCTTATATTTAGTCTTTGATCCATTTTGAGTTATTTTGGTATATGGTGACAGATAGCAGTTTAGTTTCATTCTTTTGCATGCGGCTTTCCAATTTTCTGAGCACCATTTATTGAAAAGGTTTTCTTTCCTACATTGTATGTTTTTTGTATCCACTGTCAAAAATTATTTGCCCATATACAGAGGGAGCCAAAATATTGGATGCACATTTTAAGAAAGGAAGAAACTCTATTAAAATTGTAATACGAGATTTGACAATTAAGTTTGCAAACTTGTTTCAAAGCTGTTGCTAACCTTTATTGATATCAGAGGGATTATTCATTATGAATTTGTACCAACTGGAAAATTAACCAAGTTTACTATTTGGAAGTACTGAAAAGGCTACATGACAAAGTTAGACAACCTGAACTTTTTGCCAACAATTAATGGCACTTGCATCATGACAATGCACCAGCCACATGGCATTGTCTGTGAGGGATTTTTTAGCTAGTAAACAAATAACTATTGGAACACCCTCCCTCTTCACCCAATCTGGCTCCCAATGACTTCTTTGTTTACTACCAAAATAAAGGAAATACTGAAATGAAGACATTCTGATGACATTCAAGACATCAAGGGTAATACGACGACAGCTCTGATGGCCATTCCAGAAAAAGAGTTCCACAATTGCTTTCAAGGGTGGACTAGGCACTGATGCCAGTGCATAGCTTCCCAAAGTGAGTACTTCAACGTCACTGTAGTGATATTCAGCAACTGAGGGATGTAGCACTTTTTCTAGGATGAATTTGCGAACTTAATTGTCCAATCTTGCATACTGATAACAAAAGATGAATACAAGTCATGTGTATACATTTTTTTTGGTCCCCCTGGTATATGTGGGTTTATTTCTGGGTTCTCAATTCTATTCCATTGGCCTTTGTGTCTGTTTTTCTGCCAATACCATGATGTTTTAATAATTGTTACTTTGTAGTATAAATTGAAATCGGGGAGTGTGACACATCTGACTTTGTTTTGCTCAGGATTGGTTTGGCTATTCAGTCTTTTGTGATTCTGTACAAACTGATGATTTTTTGTTCTATTTCTTTAAAAAATGCCATTGGAATTTTGGTGGGAATTGCATTAAATTTGTATGTTACTTGGGATAATACGGCCATTTTAACTATGTTGATTCTTCCAATCCATGAACATGGAATGCCTTTCAATCTCTTTGTGTCTTCAATTTCTTTTAATAATATAGTTTTCAGTGTATAGGTTCTTCACATCATTTATTAAGTTTATTCCCAGGTATTTTATTATTTTCGTTACAACAGCAAAGGGATTTTTTTTACATTTCATTTTCTGAAATTTCATTGTTAATATATAGAAATGCAATGGATTTTTGTACATTGATTTTGTATCCTGCAAGTTTACTGTATTTGTTTATTGTTTCTAATAGTTTTTTGGTGGAGTCTTTAGGGTTTTCTCTATAAGGAATCATGTCGTCTGCAAAACGTGATAATTCGACTTCTGCATTCCCAATTTTGATGCTTTTATTTCTTTTTCTTGCCTGATTGATTGCTCTGGCTAGGACTTCTAATACTATGTTGAATAACAGTGGTGAGAGGGAACATCCTTGTTCTGTTCCTGATCTTAGAGGAAAAGCTCTCAGTTTTGCACCATTAAATATGATTTTAGCTGGAATTTGTTATATATGGCCTTATTATGTTGAGGTGCTTTCCTTCCATACCCATTTTATTAAGTGTTTTAGTCGTAAATGATGTTGTATCTTGTTGTATGCTTTTTCTGCTTCTATTGATACAACATATGATTTTTGTCTTTTATTTTGTTTATGTGATGTATCACATTAATAGATTTGTGTATGTTGCACCATCCTTGTGCCCCTAGAGTGAACCCCATTTGATTGTGATGTATAATATTTTTAATGTACTGTTGTATTTGATTTGCTAGTATTTTGTTTTGGAATTTTTGCATCTGTATTCATTAGAGATATTGATCTGTAGTTTTCTATGTTATCCTTACCAGGTTTTGGTATCAGAGTAATGTTGGCCTCATAAAATGAGTTAGGAAGTATTTTTTCTTCTTCAAATTTTTTGGAAGAATTTGGGAAGGACAGGTATTAAATTATTTTGAATGTTTGGTAGAATTCACTAGTGAAGCCATCTGGTCCTGAACTTTTGCTTTTGGGTTGGTTTAGGATTATCGTTTCAATTTCCTTATTGTTGATTGGTCTAGTAGTTAGCTGTTCCAGTTCTTTGTGATTTAGTCTAGGAAGTTTATATATTTTTAAGAACTTTCCCATTTCTTCCAGGTTATTGAATTTTTGTGGCATATAGTTTTCCACAGTATTCTTGTATGATCCTTTGTATTTCTGTGGTATTCATTTTAACTTCTCTTTCATTTCTGATTTTGTTTATTTGTGTCTTTTTTCTTTTTTCCTCAGTGAGTGTAGCCAGGGGTTTCTCAATTTTATTAATCATTTCAAAGAACCAGCTCTATTATCATTTTGTTCTCTGTTTCATTTAATTGTGCTTTAATTTTTCTCGTTTCTTTTCTTCTGCTGACTGGTTTTCATCTGTTCTTTTTCTAGTTCTTTAAGGTGTAATGTTGGGTTGTTTGAGATTTTTCTTTTTCCTTGAGATAGGCTTGTATTGATATAAATTTCCCTCTTATTACCACTTTTGTGTCCCAATAGTTTTGATGTCTTGTATTTTTATTCTCATTTATTTCTATGTATCTTTTGATGTCTCTTTTTATTTAATCTTTGATCCAGTGATTCTTTAGTAGCATGTTATTTAATCTCCATATATTTGTATAGTTTCTCACTTTCCTTTACAATTGATCTCCAATTTCAAAGCATTGTGGTCAGAGAATATGCTTGGCATGATTTCAATCTCCTTAAATTTGTCAAAGCTAGTTTTGTGTCCCAACATATGGTCTATCCTTGAGAATATTCCATGTGCACTAGAAAAGAATGTAGTCCTGTGATGAAAGGCTCTGTAAATGTTGATTGTGTCCATTTGGTCTAATGTGCCATTTAGATAGTTCCTTACTGACTTTCCGTCTGGGTGATCTATCCATAATTGTCAATGGGGTATTTAGGTCTCCTACTGTAATTATGTTTTTTTCAGTTTCTCCCTCTAGTTTTTTTAGTAGCTGCTTTATATATTTTGGTGCTTTCTGATTGGGAGCATATATATTGGTGTTATGTCTTTTTGATGTATTGTCCCTTTTATCATTATGAAATGTCCATCTTTGTCTCGTTACCTTTTTTATCTTGAAGTCTATTTCATCAGATATAAATATGATTACACCAGCTTGCCTCTGAATGTCATTTGCTTGGAGTATTTTTTTTCCACCCTTTCACTTTGAGTCTATATTTGTCCTTGTAGCTCAGATGTGTCTCTTGAAGGCAGCATTTGATTGGGTTTTGTTTTTTGATCCAATCTTCTACTTGGTGCCTTTTTATTGATAAGTTTAGTCCATTTACATTTAGGACAATGGTTATTTCCTATAGCCATTTTATTTTTTGTTTTCCTACAGCTTCATGTCTCCATTGTTTCTTTGCCTTTGTGTTTCTCTGTTATTTTAGTATGGTGGTGTTCTATGATACTCCTCTTTTTTTTTAATATTATGTGTCTTAGTTCTGGATTATTATTTGTGTGTGTGTGTGTGTGTGTGTGTGTGTGTACCATTACATTTAGGTAAAAGAAAGTTTCATATTACAGTAGTCCTTTTGTCTTCAGCATGCATCTTAGCTCCACTCCCCTTTGCAAATTGAGACCTTTACTCCTCCCCTTTTATTTATTTATTTATTTATTTATTTATTTATTTATTTATTTTTAATTGGGGAATTGGGAGAGGGGAACAGTGTTGGGGAACTGGGGAAGGGGAACAGACAAGTTGCTGTCCTTTTGTTCTTCAGTTTAGTTGTGGAGGACATTGCTTCACTGGCCCATGTTGGTATCATCATGTGCTCTTCTCGGGTGAGGCAGATAGGTCGACGGCCTCTGAATGGCTGCTCACAGTGGCTCTTGGCAGCTCACGCTGGCTGCCAGCCACTCATTGTAGGCTATGGCAGCCCACTGCAGCAGGGGCTGCAGCTATGCTGACAGGACGACTCACAGCAGCCCAGCTCCAGATGGAGCTGTTGTTCACCACCTTAGCTGTAGAAGGCAGTGTCACTGACCCTCATATGTGGGATCCAAACCAGGGCTGTTGGCGTCCCAAGCCAGCTCTTAACCAACGTGCCACTTGGTCGGCCCCCCTTTTATGTTTTTATTGTCACAAATTATCCCTATTAATGCTGTAAGTTAATTTTTGAGTTGCAGAAGCAATTGTCTTCTCTTTTTCTTTTTTTATGTTTTTATACGCTTTAACCTTTATGTTATATTTAAGTGTATTGTGCCCTATTCTGTGTAGGGGTTGCCATTTCTTGCTTCTGTCTGTTATTAATATTACTCATAGTTTGTATCCTTTTGTCTTTTTGTTTTTGTTAGAATAGCCTCCTTCAATATTTCCTGTAATGCAGGCCTTGTGGTGGAAAATGCCTTCAAATTCTGTACATCTGGAAATGTCTTTATTATTCTTTCATACCTAAAGGATATGGAGATATATATATATATATTTGCCTGGTAATTTGTTACCTGGTAATTTCTCTCTCTTAATAGTTGGAATACTTGATTCCACTCCCTCCTACCTTGTAGAGTTTTGGCTGAAAAATCTGATGATAATATAATGGGTTTTCCTTTACAGGTTATTATCTTCTTTTCCCTAGCTGACTTGAGAATTCTTTCTTGGCCATTAATTTTTGACAGTTCCAATATAATGTGCCTTGGAGAAGGCCTTTTAAGATTGAGATAACTAGGTGTTCTGTTTGTTTCTTGGATTCAAGGATCCAGTTCTTTGCATAGGTTTGGGAACTTTTCATTGACTATTTGTTTGAATAGGCTTTCTGTTCCCTTCTCCTTTTCTTCTCCTTCTGGTATATCCATTATTCTTATATTACTCTTTCTGATGGAGTCAGATAATTCTTGTAGAGTTGTTTTATTTCGTATAATTCTCAAGTCTGTCTCTTCTTCCATCTGCATCATTTCCAGATTTCTATCTTCAATATCATTAATTCTTTCCTGGTCAGCTCTATTTCATAAGCTTGCGATTTCATTTTACATCTCTTTTATTGAGTTCAACAGCTCCAGAATGTCTATTTGGTTCTTTTTAAAATTTCATTCTCTTCAGTAAATTATTCATTTTGTTCATTGATATTATTTATGAGTTCATTAAACTGCCTATTTGAGTTTTCTTTCATCTCGTTGAGTTTTTTCAGAACAGTAATCTTGAATTCTGTCATTTAAGTCACATATTCCCATGTCTTCAAGTTTATTTTATGGATTAAAAAAAAAAACATTTTTTTCTGAGCTGCTTTGTTACCTTGGTGGTTCATGGTAATTGATGGATGATTTCTTTTCCTGGGCATCTCTGGGAATGAATTCTGTAGCAGGTTGATAAGAAGATGTCTTTCTCTTGTTTTCCAGGTAATACTGGAGAGTTTTATTTTTACTGCTCTTTTTATTTATTTATTTATTTATTTTTTTTTTTGAGGGCAGTGTCACTGGAGAGTTTTATTTTTGTGTGCACTGCTCTGGCTGGCTTTCAGATCTCTGCTGGGGTGGGAGATCCCATGTAATACTTGGGGAGGTGGGTGACTCCTCTGTGACCAAGTCACCTTGGTTTCAGGGTATTACCCCCATGGGAAAATATAGAGGGCAATGGGGTTCTGAGTCCCTGAAATCCCAGTGTTGCCCCTGAAGCCAGATGCAGAGCTCTGCTGCCTGAGCAGCTCTGGGTGCCCCCATTGTGATCAGCCATAAAATGTGGGGGTGGGATGGTCTGGAAAAGGTTGCTAGTGTTTGTGATTTTTCCCTCCTCCAAGTAATGGCAACTGCCAGACCATAGCTGCCTCACCTCTATATCTCCACTTTTGTCACTGGGATTAGCCTCAGTGTGCATCTTCCTCCCAGTTCTCAGGGCTGTAGACATTCTGCTCTTTAACCTGAAACTCACTGCGACAGTTTTGTTTGGTGGGGTTTGGTGGCCAGGCTTTGTGGCTATGTTTATTTGCATGGCAAGTGAGAGCTGGTAACCCACAGCTACCACACTTCTGTATTTGGTCTTTTCCTGGAGTTCTCTGCCACGATAGTTTGATTCAGCCATACTATATGCTGATCACTTAGGCTGGAATGCTCAGGGCCACAGAAAGTGCACCTGCAGCCTGAATCTGCCCCTTTCTTGGGACTCACAGTGAACTCTGAGCTGTATCATGGCAGTGAGCGGCAGGCTGTGTCCACTAACGCATCTCTGCTTCTTTCCCTTTGCTCCTCATTGGTTTGCCCCAGTTCACCCACCTTCAGATGTTTCAATACGTGGATCTATCAGACAGATTTATGTGTTGCACAGGGAATTCTTTCTTGAATTATAGCTGTTCAACTTGTTTTAACTGCAAAGGGTGAGCCCAAGGGGGTTTCCTCAAGCCACCATATTTCTGACGTACACCCTCTTCTTTATCTTAAATGCATATATTCTTTGCCAATTTCCTACCAAAATATTCCTCTTTTTATTACTTCTAAAAGCTCTTTATATATAATATAAACACTATTGTAAGCTGATTTTTTTCCCTATTTGCTTTAAATCAATTTTGCTGATGATTATCACAATCAATTTTATAGATGTAATTACGATGCTAAATTTCAGAATCTTTATTAGTCTTACTAATATTCACTAATGTCAATTCAATTCTTACCTTTTCCCTGTATCTCAGGTGATGTTTTATTGAGTAACAAATGTTGATCAGTTAGACAGGTGGATAAGCTTGATGTTGAATTCTCTGATGGATTAATATATGTTTCTTTAGAAAACCTGTAACTGTAAGGATATCATTAGATCTAAAGTTTTTCTTATCTATTGAATATTTTTACTTTTCCCAGAAATACAGAGGAATTTCCCCGTTTATTTGCACCATTCTCTCCTCCAAATGATCAGGATCCTCTCTGTCAATTTCCCAGCCTGTATTTTAGGAGAGGTGATGGATGAAAGTGAAATGGGAGTGTTCACTAAGAAATATCATTAGTACTCGCCCGGCAAGGTGGATTTTCATGTTACTATCATTCTGAGTGCTTATATTCTGGTCATGATATGGAATGTCTTGGTTTTATGTTTTTTAAACTGCTAACTGTATCTATCCACCCCTTTGTTTAATTAACTGTATCTACCCACCTCTTTGTTGAATTAACTTCAAAGATGGTCACAATCTGAACTGTCTGATAAACCTTATGACAACATTTAATAAAATTTAGAGCAGTGTTTTACATATCAATCTATAATACATACTGACTCATCTACATTTTACACACACACACACACACACACACACACACACACACACACACACATGGAGTCATAAGCCTGACTCTTCAAAAGTTAGTTTTAAAAGTTTTAATCCATTTCAATTTTATGAGAAGGAAACCTAATAGGAATAACAGAGATGGAGCTAGAATAGGGACTAATGCTGATATCCAAAAAACTGAGGTACTTCGTGAGTTAAAAGGGCAGCCTATGGCATGCCAGACATTAGACTAAGCTCCAAAGAACTAGAAATAAAACACACAGTTTTTGTATGTAGGGAATTTTACACTCTCTAACATAAGCATGTATGATAAAAGATATAAATTTAGTACAGCAGGTCCTGAGTTGTCGCAAAGAAAGAAAAGGATGACCAGCTTTACTTGAAGTGAGGGAGGGGGTGGATGAAGGAAGACTTCCCAGTGAGGATGATATGTAAGATGAATCTTGAAGATGGATAGGAGTGCAATAGGTAGACAAAGAAGAAAAGGTATTCAAGGTTGTAAAAAACACCATGTGCAAAAGTGTGTCATATTAGGGCACATTTGGAAATCTGCAGGCCTGGAGTATGGTCCTCAATAGTGCAGAGCAGCATGAGATGAAGTTAGAAAGATAGTCAAGGACCAAATCAATGATCAACCTATATATGTAAATGAGTTTAGATATTAACCCATAGGCAAGAGGCATTTAATAGTTTTCATTGTGACCAACAATAAGAAATGCATTTTGCATCACAACCATAATACACATATATATATATATATATATATATATATATATATATATATATATATTAATATGTGCATGTATACACACACAGACAGAGATGTTCACAAATAGACAACCAAAAGTTTCACAGAACAATATTTGTTCCCACTGACATTATATGTTCTTCTATTCTATCTTCTTCTATTCTATCCTACTCTATTAAAAAATATATTGTTCTCAATAATCTGAATCAATTTTTTGGTCCAGTAGTGGTTCAGGATCTGAAGTTTTAAAAACACTGCTCTAGAAAATTTAAGCAGGAGTAAAATAATATTTGTATTTTAAAGTGAATATTCTAGTATACAGTATGAGTTAGAATGAAGTTGAGAAAGGAGGCAAAAAGTACAGGCCAGAGATAAGGGGGGCCTCTAGTAGGTTAGGGACAATGGGGATGAAAGGAGGGCACAACTCTGACAGATAGGAGATAGAATAAGCAAGATTTGGTGACCACTAGTCATCTTTGTTGAAATAAAGAAGGAGTCTATCTAGAGTGAGGCCTTGACTTTGGTTTGAGTTTCTTTGTGGCTAAATGAATCATTATTGAAAGAGTGACTAGGAAAAATCTGAGCTGATTTTGGCACAGGGATGAATTCAGTTTTGAATATAAGGATGGGAAATGCTTGTAGAATGTTAATTTGGAGACACCCACGATGTGGTTGATTATATAGATCTTGAGTGTGATAAAAAGTCACTATGTTTGGATGATTGTTACATTTAATGCATATACTCCATACAAATCATCTAGAATGAAAAGTGAAGAAGACTAAAGAGGCACCTTAATGGAACTGACATTATGGTGTCAGCAGCAGAAGAAAAAGATGGGCATGACAAAGAAGCCACAAAGGTAGGCAATAAATTAAGAGAACAATACAATGAAAATAAGATGGAGCAGTACCAGGAATAAAAAAGTACTTATGAAGGTCAAACATAGAAAAAAAAACAATTAATGTATTAATATGGTAGACAAAGTCATGACTATTGGCATTTGTAAAAAGTACGTAACTAATGTTTTTAGCAAAAACTTGTCTCTCAATATCCATTCTCCCCTTTTTCCATTCTAATAGGAGGTGGGATTTTTTAGCTAGTAGCATGGTAACCTGGAATAAAGTGCATATTTCCCAGTGTGTATATCTGAAAATAAAATGTAAGAAAGTCTGGCCAATGTGAAATCAATAGAAATGTTATGCTTCTGAAACTATTCCTTAAGGCCCAGTCTCTGTGCTCTCTGTTTCTTCTTGTTATTTTTCCCTTCTTCTATCCTTTTTCCTAGAACAACGTTGCTACAATTTAAACCATAAAGTTGAGGCAATTCAAGGTAGAGCAATATGATAAAAATAAGCAGTAACTTATCATTCCTGGGATGGCTACATTAACTTTTATGTGAAAAATAAGTTTCTATCTTATTTAAGCCACCACTGTTTTAGGTTTTCTGTCATTAGGTCTGACTAATTATAACTACACAGCAACCTTAAGAAGAACAATTTCAATGGATATGTTAATGGGAAAACCCATACTGCAGTGCATGGAGTGGTGAAGTTTATTGAATGTAATCAAATCTTGTAGGCAAAGACGTGAAATATATATGCTGTACTAAAAAGTCACAGAGATATTGTTTCCTATGAAATTGTAGATCTTCTTCAGTACTATTTGTATTTCAAATTCAGTGAAAACCAGGGTGAATAAATCAATAAACTGATTATCACATAAAAAATCAATTTCTTTCCTACACACACTTAATAGATAGTTTTCCACTAAGGTGAGTATTTAAAAGGAAAAAATAAAATTCTACTATTAATTTACAAGTATATGATAATTAATTGATTGAATTGTTTAACACTTACTATCCCATGAAGAAATGTGGCAAAGCAGTCAAAATACTTCCAGTTCCCATAATTAAACAACCAATTCCAATTATCTTTGGTCTGTGTAGTTTGTATCCAAAGTAACTCACAAATACAATCAGAAGCAAATTTCCTAGAAAGAGAACAAAATTATTTTTATATTATTTATTATAGCAAACATTGACAGAGCCCAATTTTATGTCCAGTAGAATGGAAGACCCCAGAATGAATAAAAATAAAACATAAGACATGGTACCTTCCCTCAAAGGCCATGCTATTTGAGAAGATGAAACTCACTTACATTAAACCATTCACTATAAAGGTTTACAGTGTTAATAATACACAGAATAGGTTTCAGATACAAAAGAAAAAACACTTGAATTACTTGGCAATATTAGTGAAGCAAAATTTTATTGAAGAATTTGGAACTAACTGGATTGTACTGGAATGGAGAATAAAATGGAGGAAATATTCCTGAGCTGAGGGAAAGGTATTCATTCATACATTTATTCACCTACTTCTACATTCTTTAAATTCCAGTTAAGTACCTGCTACGGTGTTAAGAGCCAGAAATATAAAAAAAGGGTGAACCATGGTATCTATCCTCAAGAAGCTTACATACCAGTGATAAGTTAGGCCACAGAAAGGGGGAGTTTAAAATAATTAAGGGTTTCAGAAAAACTTCCTGGAGGAGGGGCTATTTGAGATTTAATGTTGAGTAGAAATTATTTAGATTAAAAAAAGGAAAGAAGAGCATTACAAATGCAGGAAGTCAGAGCCAATTCTGATCCACCCAGAGCAACATATATAATAACAGACAACGAACAAAAATTACTGAACATTTGATGGAAAAAAAAATAGCATGAAATATAAGCACCAAAGTGAACTGGCATATAAAGTAACCCATGGAGAAAGTTAAATAAGGAAACTAAAAAGAGGAGAAATTTTGGGAAAAAAATCCAGTTAGTATCTCTACAGGTACAAGGGAATCCATAAAATAAGAACAGACAGGCTAAAAATAATAAGAGAACAATAAAGTAGTGTTGTAAATTAAAAATATCATAGAAAAAATGTACATATTGGGACCTGAAATGTTAAGATAGAAGATGGCATCAAAGAATATTGATGGAATATAAAGAAGAAAAGGTAAAATTTTAGGAAGAAAAACTCAAAGGAAGAAAATCACCAAAAATTTAATATTCATCTTATTTGAGAGTATGTTTCAGAAGAACATAAATAAGAAAATAGAGGGGAAGAAACAAATTTAAGAACTGAAAATAAATTTCCTGAGCTGAAGGAAGTCTCAAGCTTTCAGATGAAAATTTCTACATTTCTACAGCATAAATAATGTAAAAGACGCAGCCCTAGGTATTTCCTCGTAAAAATTTTGAAGTTCAGGAATAAAGAGAAGATACCTATTAGTGCATGACAATAATACTCATAATGATTTTTCATACACATTAGGAATTATAAAATAGTGGAAAAATGTTTTAAGTGTCCTGAGAAAAAAAATGTTGAACTTTTAATTACATACTTAGACAAATTATCACTTGAATATGATAATAAAATAAATATATTTTTCAGCAAGGAAGGGCTCAGATACTATGTCATGTGTTCAATTATTTCTGAAAAAAATAACTACTGGCAGATATACTTCAGATAAACTAAATATGAGACTTGAAGTTCTAAGATTCAAGAAAGAGTGGTAAGAAAAGAAACTTGTAAAACATAACCACATCCAAATAATTGCTGTTGAATAGCTATAAGGTTTAACAATAAAATTAAGAATCAATTTCTAATAAAAAGAGACATACAATAAATTATAATTTAAAGCTAATTAACAGTCTAATACAAAAAGTCTAGATGATTTCATTAAATTGGGGAGAGGAAAAAGTGAAGGATATTTAGGGTGTACTATTTTCTGAATCATGAAAAAGCAAAATTAATAAAAAAAAGATACACGGGTCTTCCTTTATACAATTATTTTTTAAGTACTTAGTATCTAAATATATTTTAAATAAAGTTAAAAAATAAACAACAATCTTATAGGAAATATTTTGAGTCCTTTTAAGTTATTACATAGTGAAAAAAAAGGGTTTTGGTCAGGATGGTACAGTAGGTAAGTGCTGTGCTTACCTTCTCTCATGACCATGTCAAAATTACAACTAATCTACATAGCAACCCATCATTGAAAATCACTTAAAATCTTGCTAAACCGAAGCCCTATAATAAAGGACATGCAGATGAAGCCACCTTGAGACTGGTGGAGCAAACACGGAACAGGCTGTTCCATTGTGACCACATGTTCCACATGTGACCATTAAAGATTGGGAGGCATATCTTGGCTGTGGAGATCCCCCGCAGAGAAGTGAGGGGTCCCAGGTTCTTCCCAGCCCAGGGTTCCAGTGCCAGGGAGAGAAGTCCCCATAATTTCTGGCAGTGAAAACCAGTGAAGATTGTAAGTGAGATAGTAGGCAGCTTCACTCCTAGGTGTTCCTCTTAAAGGTACTGCACAAAGATTTACCCACTGATGGAATCACTGGTTCTGAGCCCCAGTATGGGGCAGCAGCTGGAAAGACGGCAGTGACATATTGTGGAAAACTGAGTTGTCTGGCTTCAGAACAGGGGCTGAAGGGTTAGCGTTCTCCTGGATGGAGGAGCTGGTGGAGGCCATTGTTTCTTTGTTGAGCTTTCCCCTTCCCAGCATGCAGACGTGGGTGACTGCATATCTGAGTCTCCATCAAGCTGGCTAATGCTGTTTGTTCACCATGCCCAGGTGATTCAAGACTCCACTTCATCCAACATTCAGGCACACCCAAGTTGCTTTCAGTGGCTTTTTTGGACACAAACTGCCTGTGTTGGCTCATGCTGAAGACTTCCCTAGGGTCTGTCAAAGATTCACAGACCCTAGACAAGCACCATCTGGCTTCCGCATGTCAGGTACCTCTGGCTCAGCATCCCTAAACCCAGCACTAGGGGAAGCCAGCCTTGGTTTATGGCTTAGCCTCTCAAAACACTACCAGGTGAGTCATGGGTGGTGGCCACCTGCAGATTTTTTTGTGGCTCCTGCCAGGTGGCCCCAGGTGGGGCTAGGGCTACTGCTGAACTTGATGTGCAGTGAGATCCCAAGTGGCTCTCGGGCTGGCACCCCCAGCAGCCAGCTTCAAAACCAGCTGGAGCATCACCTAGCTGCTTCCAAAGACCGCACACCTAAGGGGAAGATTGGGCAGGTCTCTGGTGCCTGTAGGGTCAGCCCCTGCACCACAACTCCTCCACTGTAGTCAAGGGCAGTCCTCACAACCAATGAGCCTGAGGATCAGTCCCTCGCATTGACATGCAAATAGCAACCAAAGCTCAACTACAAGAGGAGGGCACGCACAACACACAAAATACATTCCTGGACACTCAAGTGACTAGACACTCAAGTGACTAGAAAGACTGCACCACTGAGCACCACAGCACACCTGCTACACAAGTGTACTCTACTAAGACCAGGAGACATAGCAACCCTACCTAATACATAGAAATAAACACAGGGAGGCAGCCAAAATGGGGAGACAAAGACATCTTCCAAATAAAACACCAGAACAAAGCTCCAGAAAAAGAATTAAACAAGATGGAGACAGGTAATCTATGAGATGCAGAGTTCCAAACATTGGTTGTAAGGAATGCTCTATGATCACAGGGAGAACTTCAACAAAGAGATAGGAAGCAAAAAAGTGGAGATAGAAAACATAAAATAGAATCAGTCAGAAATAAAGACTACAATAACAGAAATAAAAAATACATTATGGGGAATCAACAGATTAGATGAAGCAGAGGATCAAATCAAGGAACTAGAAGATAAGGTAGCAGAAAACACCCAATCAGAACAGCAAAAAGAAAGAATTTTTTAAAAAAAGGACAGTTTAAGGGTCCTCTGGGACAATATCAAGCATACAAACATTTGTGTTATGGGGTACCAGAAGAAGAAGAAAGAGAGCAAGGAATTGAAAACATATTTGAAGAAATAATTACACAAAAAAACTTCCCTAACCTGGTGAAGGAAATGAACAAGCACAGAGTTCCAAACAAGATGAATCCAAAGATGCTCACACCAAGACACATCATAATTAAAATGCCAAAGGTTAAAGACAAAATCTTAAAAGCAGCAAGAGAAAAGCAGTTAGTTATCTACAAGGGAGCTCTCATATGGCCACCAGCTTTGATTTCTCAACAGAAACTTTGCAGGCCAGAGGGATTCGCAGGTAATATTCAAAATGGTGGAAAGCAAGGACCTACAACCAGGATTACTCTACCCAGCAAACCTATCATTTAGAATCAGAGGACAGATAAAGAAATTCCTAGATAAGGAAAAAGTAAAGGAGTTCATCACCACCAAACCAGCATTACAAGGAATGTTAGAGGGACTTCTTTAAAATGAAATATATGTATGAATAATAAAATGACAATAGCTACATAGCTATCAACAATTAATTTCAATGTAAATGGATTAAATGCTGCAATCAAAAGATAGGGGAGCTGAATGTGTAAGAAAACAAGACCCTTACATATGCTGCCTACAAGAGACTCACTTCAGATCAAAAGACACACACAGACTAAAAGTAAAGGGATGGAAAAGTATATTTCATGAAAATGGAAACAAATAAAAAAGCTGGGGTAGCAATACTTAGAGCAGACAAAATAGACTTTAAAACAAAGACAATAACAAGAGACAAAGAAGGACCTAGTAATCCCACTTCTGGGTAATTATCTGAACAAATTGAAAATGCTACTTCGAGGGGACATGCTCATCCATATGTTCTTCACAGCATTATTTACAATAGCTAAGATATGAAGGCAACCTGGATGTCCTTGACTGGATGAATGGATAAAGAATAGGATATATACAGTAGAATATTACTCAGAGGTAGAAAGGAACAAAATCTTGCCATCTGTGAACAATATGGATGGACATAGAGGGTATTGTGCTGAGGGTAGTAAGTCAGACAGTGAAAGACAAATGTCATATGATTTCACTTATAAGTAGAATCTAAAGAACAAAATAAACTAACAAGGGCCGGCCGACTGGCACGTTGGTTAAGAGCTGGTTTTGGGATGCCAGCAGCCCCAGTTCGGATCCCACATATGAGGGCCAGTGACACTGCCCTCTACAGCTAACAACAGCTCCACCTGGAGCTGGGCTGTGTGAGCCCCAGCGACAGTGTAGGCTGCAGCCCCTGCTGCAGTGGGCTGCCATAGGCTACAGTGAGTGGCTGGCAGCCAGCGTGACCTGCCAAGAGCCGCGGTGAGCGACCACCCAGAGAGGCCTGAGACCGATCTGCCTCATCTGGGAAGAGCGCAATGACGATACCAACATGGGCCAGTGAAGCAATGTCCTCCACAACTAGACTGAAGAACAAAAGGACAGCAACTTGTCTGTTCCCCTTCCCCGATTCCCCAATGCTGTTCTTCTCCCCCAATTCCCCAATAAAATCCCAATTCCCTAATAAAATCTTTAAAAAAATAAAAAAATAAAAAATAAATGAACAAAACAGAAACAAACTCATAAATACAGAGAACATTTTGTTAGTTGCCAGATGGGAAGCAGGTTGGGAGTAAGTGAAAAGGAGGGAGTAAGAGGTACATATTGGTTGTTACACAGTAGTCATCGGGATGTAGGGTATAGCATAAGGAATATAGTCAATAATATTGTAATAATTATGTATGATGTCAGGTGAGTACTAAATCTATTGGGGTGATAGATGGGAGCAATGTTGAGGGCAGGGTGAAAAAGTTGAAGGAATTAAGAAATATAAATTAGTAGTTACAAAATAGTCACAGGGATATAAAGTATAGGGAATATAATCAATCATATGGTAATAACTATGTATAGTGTCAGGGGGATCACTTCCTAAATTATAAAAAATGTCTAATCACTATGCTGTACACTTGAAACTAATATAAAATAATATCGAATGTCAAATCTAATTGAAAAATTAAAAAAAGATGGAAAAGATAAAGAAGATTAAGAGGTTGAAAGTCCCAGATATAAAAAAAATAAGTCTTATGTAATATACAGCATAGGAAATATAGTCAATAATATTGTGATAGCATTGTATAGTGTCATATGGTTGCTGGACTTATCATGGTGGTTGCTTCTTTAGCATAGGGAATATAATCAATAATGTGGTCATAACTGTATATTGCCAGGTGGATACTGTTGAATAACTATGATGTATATCTGAAATTAATATAATATTGTATGTTAGCTATATTGTAATAAAAATCTTTAAAAAAAGAAAAATGGGCAGAGGTAATGAGCTGCCACTTTATAAAATAAGAGAAAAAATAATGTTCAATAATTATAGAAAACCTCACTATTATCGGAAAAATCCAAATTAAAATGAAGACAAAAAAAGCAACACATTCAATCTAAAAAAAAGAGACTTTCAGCCTCAAATTTTATACCTATTTAAACAGTAGAACTATAACATAGGTTGCTCCAAAGCTGTTCCTTGCTCCTCAAATCATTGGAATCATAACACTCTCCCAAACCTTTTGTTACACTAGGGAATCTTGAGAGGGGAAAGGTACAGTCCTGCAAAGTAATATTTTTTCGCAAGTGGAGGTGGTGTAGATCTGGGTTTTTAACCTCTGTGCTATGACACTCTGGGATGGATAATTCTTTTGTTGTGGGGCCTGTCTGTATATTGTAAGATGTTTAGCAGCATCCCTGACCTCTACTGCTAGATGCCATTAGCAATCCTCCTCCTGTCAGTTATGACAACCAAAAATGTCTCCAGATATTGCCAAATTGCCCCAAGGGGCAAACTTACCCCTTGCTGAGAACCAGTGGTATAGAAGACATATGAACAGTTTTTACCTCTGCAAATCTAGTTACTAACTAACAATCAACATAGAAATAAAAATTACCAATTTCAAAGCTTCCATCAATTAAGCCAGCAATCGAAGATGGTATTTCAAATCTCCTTTCTATTTGAGTGATATTACTTTTCATATTGATTCCACTGAATGCCTTACAAATAAAGCTGAATGACAAGGCTGCGAAGAATATCTAAGAAAAAAGAAGAAAAAGGAAAAATGCTTATTCACAGAACTATATAATGGTTATATGTGCATAGAATTAAAATAGCTGTTTTTTTCTCTACTTAAAAACAATATGGTTATCATAAAAAACACACCTATCTTTTCTCTATACCAATTGGTACATCTTCATCCTTTTAACATTAACATCATTATACTGATAAAGCATCATTTTCTAACTTGGCTATAACATCAGATTATTAGAGCAATACAGACAATATTTTTAACTTAATGTCATTTACTCATTTATAAGTAAATAGATAATGATCTGAGATGGTAATGATGATAAGTTATTATTTATCTCCAAGTGAATAGCACAGGCTAACTATGAGGGGATTCGCAGACAGTCTCAAATGTAACATTTCCAGGAAGCCAGCTGAAAAATGGAACTTTTTTTATTTATTAAATATGGCTATTGGAGAAATCCAAATTAAAATGAAGAAAACAAAGCAGTATATTTGATGTTCTAAAAAAATGAATTTTAACCTCAGTGGCTATAAATGTTATAGCTTCAATTTCATTTTAACAAAATTGTTTGATTCATCCTTCTTTACAGACCACATTCAATAACCCATAAGTAAATTCTTTTTGCCTCTAGTATGAAAATATGATCTTGTTATGGACTGCATGTTTGTGTCCCCCCCACATAATTCATACATTGAAACCCTAACCCTCAAGAGATGATATTTGGGGATGGAGTAATTGGAAGGTAATTAGATCAAGATGGTAGAACCCACATGACAGGATTAATGTTCTTATAAGAGTTTACTTCTTTCTCTCCCTCTGCCATGTGAGTACCCAGGAAAAAGATAACCATCTGAAAACCAGGAAGAGTGTTCCTACTAGAAGCCAACCATGCTCATATCCTTGATCTCCAATCTTGAAGATTTCCAATCTTCAGAACCGTGAGAAATAAATTTCTTCTGTTTAAGCCACTGAGTCTAAGGTATTCTGATATAGCAGACCACGCTGATTTAGACAAGCCCTTGTCATTACCTCCTATACTACCATGGGTAGCCATCATGATGTCGTCTAGATTATTGCATTAGCCTCCTATTAGACCTTTCTACTTCTGTTCTCATTCTCCTGCAGTCTCTTCTCAACACAGTAGCTAGAAAAATTCTTTCAAAATGAAAAATAAATCACACTCTTTCCTCTCATCTCAGTCATAGTAATATCTAGTCTTTCCAATGGCCTACAAGACCCTAAATGATCTGGCCTACCCCACTGAATGTCCCTTCCCCACAAATACTCCTTTTTTACCTTCCTAATCTCATCTTCGGTTACTCTAATTCTTGCTCATTTCTCTCCAGCTGCACTAGCCTTCTTGCTGTACCTTGAGCACTCCAGGCTGATTACGTGGCCTCAGGTTCGTTGTTCTTGCTTTTCTTCCTGCACGGAAACCTCTTCCTCGCAGTCATATTCCTATCACTCACTCTTTCACATCTTTGAGCTTTTTCCTCAATGTGACTTCACAGTGAGGATATCCTTGACCAACCTATTTAAAATTACATCACTTTCCCCTCACATTATATTTTATTTTTATTTGTTTAATGTACCTTGCACTCAATGGAATGTAACCTTTTTCAGAGCAGAATTTTTTTTGTTCACTGCTATGAATGGTGCCTGACACAGAGATGTTCAAAAAATATTTGTTGAACTTTTGTCTAGCCAGAGCCTACTATGTGCCTTACATCAGAATATGATTGAAGAAAAGAGATAAAATGCCCAATACAGCTCTTCCATGCATGGCTGGCAACATGTGTGTACTTTCCTTCATATATAGGGAAATTTCAATGAATTGTAAGAATTTGAGAAAAGCTATAAAATGATACAATGTACTAGAAACAATAATTCTTACATGAAGATATAGAAAGTTACCTAAGAATGAAACGCAAAAGGTAAAAGGGTATCCAAACCAGTTTTACTAAGCTGGTAAAAGGAAGAACAAGACTCATAGGAGAAAGATATTATATTTGTCCAATAGAGTGAGACAAAAATTGTGACTTCAAGGGGAGTCAATTCTGACAACTGCAGAGTCATATTCAGTCTTACATCATAAACAAGACATGAAAACTTTTTCAGTTCTAATAATTTCAAAAATCATGTTATTGATATCAGAAATGAAAAAAAAATGTCAGTAAAATCACAGAATTGGAAGCCTCTACCCTCCTTCCCCCGTGGACACATGGATTTCACAGCAATAAATCAAAAAATGCCTCTGTTAGAAAAATAAATCAGTTAAAATATTCCTGCATGCTAGGCAGTGAGAAACCAACCAACCATATGGAATCACAGTAGGAAAATTTGTGACACTTCCCACTCTCTTAACAGAGCCTTTCCCCCACAAAGCATGGTTGGTACAATTGGGATAAAACTCCCAACTCCCATGTTTTCCCTGGAAAGAGATAAAAATAGAATTTATGTCCAACGTTCTGACTTTTAGGAGGGCTGTTTGAGGAACTAGTCTGTGTCCAAGCACTGACAAGCGTGAGTGGCCAGGTTGAGGACCTCAGAACAAAGATGATAAATCATGTATCAGAATCTGCAATACCACAGGTGCACACTAGAGGGAGAGCCAGTATTATAATTCACTATAAAACCAGACAGGCTGCAGTATCTCAGACAGACACCAGGGGAAGCTCCTAAGTGGAAACCAGCAAATCTTTTCAAATAGCCTAGAAGAGAACACCCACCTAGGAAAAGTTTGAGAAGTCTCCAGAATCTCTAGTTTGGCTGAGTAGCGAAAGTCTTCCCTGTACAAAACCAGACAACAAAGTCTGAGAGAGTTGGCTGACTCTTCATATGACAAAAGAAAAATATGAGACATATAAAGAAAAAGATATCAGAACACATTTAAAGGAACAAATTAAATCTCCATACATTTCCCTAAAAGAAACAAAGATATGTGAATCGCCAGAAAAATATTTCAAAATTTCCATCACAAGAATGCTCAAGGGATTAAAACACAGCACAGATAGACAACTAAACAAAATTTTAAAAATGATGCAAAAACAAAATTAGAATATTAACAAAGAAATAGAAACTATAAAAAACCAAATAGAAATTCTGGAACTGAAAAATTCATGATCTGAATTTCAAACTTCACTGAAGGAACTCAGCATCAAACTTGATCATACAAAAAAAAGAATCAATGAACCTAGAGACTGAGTCAGAGCAGCAAAATTAAAAAAAAACAACTAAAAATTAAAAAGAAATAAGAAAGAAAGAAAGAAAGAAAGAAAGAAAGAAAGAAAGAAGAAAGGAAGTTGAAACTGGAGAGTCTAAAGGACTTACAGTATGCCATTGAGCAGAACAGATGCGTTATGGGAATACCAGATAGAAAGGGACAGAGAAATTATTTAAAGAAATAATGGCCAAAATTTCCCCAAACCTGAGGAGAAATATACCTACAAATTCAGTAAGTTCAAACAAATGCATCTAGGATAAGTGCTGTTAGACCTACACCGAGACACATCAAAATAAAACTGTCAAAAGAGAAAATCTTGAAAGCGGTAAGAGAAAAGTGACTCAGATCTTTGAGGGGTACAAGATGGCGGCTGTGAGGAGGGCTCCCTGAGTTCTGCCCTGGAAATATCCACAATTTGAACTTCTGTAACTCTTCAAAGGGACGTCTACCCATCACACAGAGCAACAAAGAGTCTCACACAAGGAACGACTGCTGGAAGGTGTGCAGGCCGGGTGAGTGGGGGAAGAAGGCGGCGAGACATCAGAGGTGCAGCCCGCATCCGCGGCTGCAGAGGCGCCGAGCTTCAGAGAGCAGATCGGTGAGTGTCCCCACTGCTCCCTGCGCCCCGCAGCCCACCTAGAGCACAGCAAGAGCGCAACGATCTGCAGCCTGAGGAAGAAGCCTCAGGCCACGTGAGTGGAGGAGGAGAGAGGGGAGATGTACAGCCGCACCGGCGGCTCCTTGGGTCCCCAGGAAGCAGGGTACAGAGTGCGGCAGTGACAGGGCAAGATCAATCCCTGCACCCGCCCAATTCAGGGATCAGTCTCTGAGTCCACCGGGTCCCGCGGAGCGCAGCAAGAGCACCTCCGCACTCAGGCTCTGTGGCAGAAGCCTGAAACCAGGCAAGCAGGGGAAAAAAGAATACCCGCGGGCAGAGATTGCAGGTCCGGGAGAGATGGAGCGGGAATCTGAGCCGCAGCAGGGGTCGCGCAGTCCCCTAAGCCCCGGCACTCTCTTTGGGAGAGCAGCAGGAACTCCTCTGGAGCGTATAGGGCAAAGGCCTTAGCTCAAAACAGTGTTGGGATTGTGTTTTTTGTTGTTGTTTGGTTTGGTTTGGTTTTTGTTTTTGCTTGTTTGTTTGTTTATTTTTCCTCATCTCTTGGACAGAAAGCAAAAAAAACAAAACAACTACAGAAATAAGAACCCACCCCCCCCCACAAACTTTGGCCCCCGCCAAGCCAGAGTCTTAAACTGACCCCTGAATAGAGCAATAGGGGCAGACTACAGAGGTATTCCTATTCTGCCCCAGAAGAGGCTGCAGAGTGAGACTACCTACCCCGCCCCCACCTTTCCGGCAAGGCCTGCGAGGCAGGGCAGGTTCACCTGCTGAGGCATTAATTAATAGATTCCTGGCAGCTGGCTTTTGGCAGTGAAGAGCTCTTTCATTCTCCACAACTGTCAATGGAAAGGGTGCCCAAAGACACTCATTGAGGCTTCGGGGTGTGCAGCCTGCTTTGGGACAGGTGAAAGCAAAACGGCAGTGACTTTGTAAAAACTACCAATCACACATCACAACCACACTCATGTACAGCAAACCTGCAGTGCCAGGATCACGCTAGGTGTCAGGTGGCTGTTTTTGTTCCCACAAGACACACAGGAATATTTGTACAGCAGAGCACAACCTGAAGAGAGCTTGGTGGACTTTTGCCAAGACCGGAACTGGTTTCTTTTTTCTTTTTCTTTTCCCTTTATTGGTTGCTTGTTTTGATTGTTTTTGGTTTTTATTTCTATTTCATTATTATCATTCTCTAGTTTTTAATATAGGCATTTATATGGCTGTATATAGGTGAATATATGTCCACAAATATGGATGAGAAGATATATATATATAATTTTCGTTCTTTTTCTTTCTTTCCCACCCTCACTTTCTCCCTTCTTTTGTTCATTCTTCTCACCACTATACTTTTTCCTCTTTTCCTTTTTTCTGCAAATTTTATTTTATCTTATTTTTATATTTTTTTCTTTGGCATAGCTATTTGGGTTCTAGTGTTTATTTTATTTTTTATTTTATGATATTATATTGTATTTTGTTTCCTCTTCTGTAATTTTTTGTGTGTGGTTGTTGTTTTGTTTTTGTTTGTTTTCTTCTTTTGTATGTTTGATATTTCTGTACAAGTTGACTATAGGTTGTTGGTTGTCTTTTTTTTTTTTTTTTTTTTACATGTAAGAGCATTTGGTTTCCATTGGTGGCTGCACTGCTTGTACTTGATCTGTTTTGCTCTAAAATCGCTCTGCAACTGGGCCCACACAAAGAGACACAAGAATCATCATACCCACAGGCCAACTTTAGATAAAACCAAAGCATTTCTGGGTTTGACATACAAGAGTCACACCCAAAAGGAAGTCGTTACAGGTGTAAGGGCCCAAAGGATCCAAGCCTCATCAGAGGGTCAACCCTCACACAGCAGCTCATAAATTGCAGACACTGCTGATCCTCACAGCTAATCAGTCTGGGAGTCAATCCCGCCTACTGACAAGCCAAAAGTAATCAAAGCTAAACTTCAACAGGTGAAGACACACAACACAAGGAACACCTCAGATATACATGCACAAGAGAATAGGGAGACTGAGTAATTCAAAGATAAAAGACACACACTGTATAAGTTTACCCAGAAAAGACTGAGAAACCTGGGGGATCTGTTATATCAAAGCAAGCACAAAGAGTAAACCAGAATGGGGAGACAAAGAAATACAACCCAAATAAAAGAACAGAAGAAACCTCTTGAATCAGTGGAACTAGAGGAAATAGAGGTAAACAACCTATCGGGACAGAGTTCAGAACACTGATTATTAGAGTGTTCAAGGAAATTAATGAAAATATAATGAAGGATAGAGAAATCACGAAAAGCAAACAGCTAGAACTTAAGAATGCAATTACTGAATTAAATAACAAATTTGATAGAATTACTAGCAGAATGGACGAGCCAGAAAATCGAATCAGTGACTTAGAAGACAAGATAGCAGAGATCACCCAAAAGGAACAACAAAAAGAAAAAAGAATGAAAAACTTGAAAATAGTTTAAGAGAGCTGGGAGACAACATCAAACGAAACAACTACGGATAATTGGAATACCAGAAGGAGAAATTGGAATACCAGAAGGAGAAGAGAGGAAGGGATTGAGAACATATTTAAAGTAATAATGTCTGAAAACTTCCCTAGCCTGGCAAAGGACAGTAAAATACAAGCCCTGGAAGTGCAGAGAGTTCCAACCAGGATGATCCCAAACAGGCCCACACCAAGACACATTATAGTGAAATGGCAAGGGTTAAGGACAAAGACAGAATCATTAAAGCAACAAGGGAAAGGCAGCAAGTTACTTACAAGAGCACCCACATAAGATTATCAGATGACTTTTCTACAGAAACTTTTCAGGCCAGAAGGGAGTGGCAGGAGGTTTTCAAAGAGATGAAAAATAAAGGCCTACAACCCAGATTACTGTATCCAGCAAGGCTATCATTTAAAATTGAAGGAGAGATGAAGAGCTTTCCAGAAAAGAATAAGTTAAGGGTATTCATTACCACAAAGCCAGCTTTGCAGGAAATGTTAAAAGGGCTTCTTTAAGCAGAAGAGAAAAACAGCTTAAGTAAGGAAGACTAGGAACAGAAATAAAAAAATGGCAATAACTACACACCTATCAATAAACACATTAAATGTAAATGGTTTAATGCTCCAATCAAAAGACATAGGGTGTTGGGCTGACGGAGTGGCGCATTGGTTAAGAGCTGGTTTTGGGATGCCAGCGGCCCCGGTTTGGATCCCACATATGAGGGCCAGTGACACTGCCCTCTACAGCTAACAACAGCTCCACCTGGAGCTGGGCTGCGAGCCCCAGCAACGGTTGCAGCCCCTTGCTGCAGTGGGCTGCCATAGGCTACAGTGAATGGCCGGCAGCCAACGTGAGCGGCCAGCAGCCAGCATGAACTGCCAATAGACACGGTGAGCGACCACCCAGAGAGGCCGCCAACTGATCTGCCTCATCCGAGAAGAGTGCAATGACGATACCAACATGGGCCAGAGAAGCAACATCCTCCGCAACTAGACTGAAGAACAAAAAGACAGCAACTTGTCTGTTCCCCTTCCCTGATTCCCCAATGCTGTTCCTCTCCCCAATTCCACAATAAAATCTTAAAAAAAAAAAACCAGACATAGGGTGGCTGAATGGATAAGAAAGCAAGACCCCTGCATATGCTGTACACAAGAGACACACCTCAGATCAAAAGACACATACAGGCTGAAAGTAAAGGGATGCAGTAAAGTATTTCATGCAAATGGAACTGAGAAAAAAGCTGGAGTAGAGATACTTATATCAGATAAAATGGACTTTAAATTGAAGAATATAATAAAGGACAAAGAAGGACATGTCATAATAATAAAGAGATTGATCCAACAAGAGGACATAATCCTAGTAAACATCTATGCACCTAACATAGGAGCTCCTAAATATATAAAACAGATATTGTCAGACATAAAGACGGAGATCAACAGTAACACTTTCATAGTAGGGGACATCAACACCCCGCTTTCACCAATGGACAGATCCTCCAGACAGAAAATCAATGCAGAAACAGTGACCTTAAATGATACATTAGACCAGCTGAATTTAACAGATATTTTCAGAGCATTTCCCCCCAAAACTACAGAATATACATTCTTTTCAAGTGTACACGAAACATTTTCTAAGATAGACCACATGTTAGGCCACAAAACAAGTCTCAATGAATTTAATAAGGTTGAAATCATTTCAAGTGTTTTCTCTGACCACAATGCTATGAAACTAGAAAGCAATGATTAGAAGAAACCCAAAAAGCTTTCAAATAAATTGAGGCTAAATAACATGCTACTAAATAGCGAGTGGTCACAAATGAGATCAAGGAGGAAATTAAAAGATACCTCAAGACAAATGAAAATGAAAACACTATTACCCAAAATCTCTGGGATGCAGCGAAACAAGTCCTAAGAGGGAAGTTCATAGTAGTGCAGGCCTATCTAAAGAAGGAAGAAAAATCTCAAATAAACAGGTTATCCTTACACCTCAGAGAACTGGAAAAAGAACAGCAAAAGAAGCCCAAGGGGAGTACAAGAAAGTAGATAATAAAGACCAGAGTGCAAATAAACGATACAGAGACAGAAAAACAATACAACAGATCAATGAAACCAAGAGCTGTTTTTTTTAGAAGATAAACAAAATTGACAAACCTCTAGCCAGGCTCACCAAAAAAGAAAAAAAAAAAGAGAAAGAGAGGACTCCAATTAGTAAAATCAGGAATGAAAGGGGGAAAATGACTACAGACATCACAGAAATACAAAAAATTTTAAGAAATTACTATGAGCAACTATATGCCAACAAATTTGACAATCTGGAAGAAATGGATAATTTTCTAGAAGCATACAACCTTCCAAAGCTATCTCAAGAAGAAACGGAAAATCTATGTAACCTGAATACTACCAAGGAAACTGAATCAGTAATCTACAAGCTCCCAAAAACAAAAGCCCTGGACCAGACAGCTTCACAAGTGAATTTTATCAAACATTCAAAAAAGAACTATCACCTATTCTTCTCAAACTATTCCAAAAAATCCAGAAGGAGCGAAGGCTCCCAAATTCTTTTTATGAAGCCACTATCACCCTGATTCCTAAACCAGATAAAGACAGCACAAGAAAGGAAAACTACAGGACAATATCCCTGATGAATATAGATGCATGAATTCTGAGTAAAATATTAGCAAACAGAATTCAGCAATATATTAAGAAGATCATACATCACGATCAAGTGGGTTTCATCCCTAAAACAAAAGGCTGGTTCAACATCCATAAATCAATTAATGTGATACATCACATCAACAAAATGAAGAATAAAAATCACATGGTCATATCAATAGATGCAGAAAAGCATTTGACAAAATCCAACAGCCATTTATGTTAAAAACCCTTAGCAAAGTGGGAATACAGGGATCGGATCATATCTCAACATAATAATGGCTATATATGATAAACCTATAGCTAACATCATACTCATTGGGGAAAAGCTAAAACCATTCCCCTTAACATCAGGAACAAGACAAGGCTGTCCATTTTCTCCTCTTATTCAACATAGTGCTGGAAGTTCTAGCCACAGCAATCAGACAACAAAAAGAAATAAAAGACATCCAAATTGGCAAGGAAGAAGTAAAATTGTCATTATTTGCAGATGATATGATACTATATATAGAGAACCCCAAAGACTCCATCAAACAACTATTGGAGCTGATAGATGAATTCAATAAGGTAGCAGGATATAAAATCAATGTTCAGAAATCAGTGGCATTTGCATATACCAATAATAAACTAACAGAAGGAGAAATTAAGAAAACTTTCCCTTTACAATTGCTCAAGAACTATAAAATACCTAGGAATAAATTTAACCAAAGAAGTGAAAGATCTGTACTCAGAAAATTATAAGACACTGAAGAAAGGAATCAAAGAAGATACAAATAAATGGAAACACCTACCATGCTCATGGATAGGAAGAATTGATATAGTTAAAATGTCCATACTGCCTAAAGCAATATATAGATTCAATGTAATTCCTATCAAACTACCAAGGGCACTTTTCATAGAAATAGAAAATATAATCCTAAAATTTATATGGAACCATAAAAGACCCCGAATGGCCTTGGCAATCCTGAGAAATAAGTACAAAGTCGGGGGTATCATGCTACCAGACAACAAGACATACTACAAGCCTACAGTAATCAAAACAGTATGGTATTGGCATAAAAACAGGCACATAGATCAGTGGAACAGAACAGAGACCCAGAAATAAATGTAGGCATATACAGGCAGTTAATATATGACAAAAGAAGCAAGAATTTACATTGGAGTATAGATAGTCTATTTAACAAATGGTGCTGGGAAAATTGGACTGACACATGCAAAAATGAAACTGGGTACCACCTCCTTATGCCATATACGAGAACAAATTCAAAATGGATTAAAGTCTTAAATGTAAAACCTGAAACCATAAAACTCCTAGAAGAAAATATAGGGAGTAAATTTGCAGATATTACCCAGAGCAATATTTTTACTGATACATCCCTGCGGGCAAGGGAAATAAAAGAAAAAATGAACATATGGGATTATATCAAACTTAAAAGTTTTTTCACAACAAAGGAAACCATCAATAAAACAAAAAGGAAGCCTACTGAATGGGAGAATGTATTTGTCAATGATGTATCTGATAAGGGATTAATATCCAAAATTTATAAAACACTCATGCAACACAAAACCAAAAAACAAACAACCCAATTAAAAAATGGGCAGAGGATATGAGGAGGCATTTCTCTAAAGAGGACATACAGATGGCCAACAGGCATATGAAAAAATGTTCAACCTCACTGGTCATTAGGGAAATGCAAATAAAAACCACAGTGAGATACCACCTCACTCTGGTCAGAATGGCTATCATCAACAAATCAACAAACAACAAGTGCTGGTGGGGCTGTGGGGAAAAGGGGACCCTGCTGCACTGTTGGTGGGATTGCATTTTAGTGCAGCCACGATGGAAGTCAGTATGGAGTTATCTCCAAAAACTGGAAATGGAACTACCTTTTGACCCAGCAATTCCACTCCTAGGTATTTATCCTGAAAAACCCAAGACATTAATTTGAAAAAACATATGCTTCCCTGTGTTCATTGCAGCGCTATTTACAATAGCCAAGACTTGGAAACAATCGAAATGCCCATCGGTAGATGACTGGATTAAGAAACTGTGGTACATTTACACAATGCAGTATTATGCAGCTATAAAGAACGAAATCGTACCATTTGCAATGATATGGATGGACCTAGAGAACATTATGCTAAGTGAAATCAGTCAGAGAAAGACAAATACCATATGATATCACTTCTATGTGGAATCTAAAGAACTGAATAAATGAGCAAAATAAACAGAAATAGTCTTAGAGACACAAAGGAAAAACTGATGAGGACTAGATGGGATGGGGGTGGTCATGAGGGAGAAGGGGAAGGGAGGAGGCAACATAAACCAGTTAATACAATACAACCGCAGAGACAGAAGAGACAGTTTAGGGAATCTAATCTCACTAATGCTGTAAATACTTTTTTAGGGGATCAGATGGACTCATGTCTTGTCAGGGAGACCACTTCATCAATGGGGTAGTGGCCTGACTACTACACTGTACATCTGAAGCTGCCGCTGATTAATATTAGATGTTGACTATAATTTAACACATATATAGTCATGGGATGTGTAATATAGTGTGGGGATGGAGTCAATGGAATTGTAATAGATATGTATGATATCGGGGGTGGGGGGACAAGGGAAGGGGGAGGGGTAGTCACTTTGTAAGGAGTGAAAAAGATAACTATTGCATAATTTTGTACATCTGTAGCCATTAATAATAATAAAAAATAAAAAATAAAATTTAAAAAATCAATAAAGTTATTAAACGAGAACTTTAAAAAAAAAGTGACTCATCACAAGGGAACTCCTATTAGATCGTTATCATATTTCTCAACAAGAACCTTGCTGGCTAGAAGGGAGTAAGGCAAAATATTCAAAATACTGAAAGAAAGACAGCCAACCAAGAATATTATATCCAGTAAAATTCAAGAACAGAGAAATTAAGACTTTCCCAGATAAGAAAAGCTGAGGGAATTCATCACCACTAGAACTCCCCTACAAACATCCTAAAGGGAGGCCTACAAGTTAAAGTGAGTGGCTGATGAACAGCAACACAAATCTATAATAAAATATAAAATTCCCTAGTAAAGGAAATATAGAATCTTGTATTACTGTAATAGAGGTGAGTAAATTATTTATAAATCTGATTTAGAATTTTTTAAAAAGCATAAGAAGTAATTATAAATCTATGCTAATGGCTATGCAATATAAAAAAAGGGTAATTTGTATCATCAATAACATAAAGTGAGAGGGAGTCAGATATGTAAAAGAGTAGAGTTTTTATACATGATTGAAGTTATTATTAGTTTAAAATAGATTGTTATAACTAAGATGCTTTCTGTAATTGCAGTAGTACCCACAAAGAATATATCTACAGTATATACATAAAGGTAAATAAGAAAGGAATCAAATTATGTCACTATGTAAAAAACAATAAAACACAAAAGAATATAGCAAGACAAGAAAAGAAGGACCAGCAATGATAAAAGAGAAAGAAAACAATTAACAAAATGGCAATAGTTAGTCCTTCCCTATCTGTAATTACACTAATTGTAAACTGATTAAACATATCAATTAAGAGACATAGATTGGCTGAATGGATAAAATAACAAGATCCAACTACATGTTGTCTATAAGACATTCGTTTTAGATCTAAGGACACACGTAGGCTAAAAATGAAAGGGTATGTTATGGGCTGAATGTCTGTATCCTCTCAAAATTTATATGTTGAAATATGATGGTATTAAGAGGTGGGGCCTTTGGGAGATTATTAAATTATTAGGGTTGACCCCCATAAATGAGATTAGTGCCTTTATAAAAGAGAGCCATCAGACGATTTAAGTTATTAAAATAAAAATGCTGTTCTCTAAAAATTATTTAAATAGGTCAATACTACAAAGTGTTGTAGTATAACAAAACTAATTTCTGTTTATAGGTCAATTCTAAGATATTTTTACATATTATCCATTATACAACAACTTTTGTTTTGTTTTGTTTTGTTTTTGTACTTTTTATTTTTTTTTTTTGAGGGCAGTGTCACTGGCCCTCATATTTTTTTTTTTTTTTGAGGACAGTGTCACTGGCCCTCATATGTGGGACCTGAACCAGGGCCACTGGCTTCCCAAGCGAGCACTTAACCACCGCACCACTCGGCTGGCCACTGCAACAACTTATTTTAATCACATTTATAAATATCTTTTGGTCCATCAAGAACCAAAGAGAAAATGTCAAAGAATTTCTAAATATTCATCATTAATAAACTAAAAGCTATCAGAAATATCACCAAAAAGTATCTTTTTTCAGATTTAAAACTGATTTAAATCAAGATATGGATCACTCTCGTAATATCTTCATGTATACTTCAGTTGAATACTCTAATTTGAAATATGATGTTCTCTTTAAAAACTGGTTGATGTTTCTTTAAAGAAAAGTTTTCCCTTCACTTGGTTTAGTTTGGATACATGAAACTCATTTCACCTTGAATCCATCGCAGCATCCACTTTTCCTTTTCCTTGATGATTGTTCCTCGGCTGTCTTATTCAAATGATTTTGGTCCATCATTGAACTAAAGATATTATGTGAATGTTTTCAGTTGTCACTGATGTTTCATTCAAAATGATGACCTGTTCAGGAGAAAAAGTATAATTTATTTCATGTTCACAATATACATTCAGAAAGAAGAAAAGCCACTAGGTCAACATCAGTCAATCCAGAAAACCACTAATATTCATTCAGGGCCTACTATGTGCTGCGCACTGGGCTAGGTAAAAAACACACACAAAAAACACCTCCCCCCCCACACACATACATACACATAGTTCTAGCTTTAGGGAGATTATAATTTAGTTAGAAAGATACATTTATGGAGAAAAAAAATTGAAAAACAAATAAATAATATAGAATCACACACTAGATTAGATGAACAAAAAATTTAAATTATAGAAATGATGTTTGTTTTTATTTTCTACATATCTACATCACAAGATTTAAAAGGCAAATGTATGTTGAATTTATCTTTATAGATTTACAAAGTGCCAAACAGTGCCTTGCCCATACCAGATAGTCGAAAATGGATAGAAAAATAATGTGATGAATTGTAAATAGAGGGGCCTAAGAAGATTTCATAGAGGAGATACCTCTGGAACCAGGCTTGAAAAGCAGGTAGAATTTAAATTTGTTAAAAAGAACAATGTGTACTCTACCTCTTAAACAGACCTTAGCCATGATTGAGATAACCATCATCATGATCCTACTTTATTTTAATTTTGTTCATTTATTTTTTTATTTAATTTAATTTTTTTTTTTTTTTTTTTGAGGGCAGTGTCATATGTGGGACCCGAACTAGGGCCGCTGGCTTCCCAAGCCAACGCTTAACCACCGCACCACGCGGCCGGCCCATAATGGACCTTCTCATTTTATTTTATTTTATTTTATTTTTTTGAGGACAGTGTCACTGGCCCTCATATGTGGGATCCGAACCGGGGCCTCTGGCTTCCCAAGCCAGTGCCCAACCAACGCGCCACTCAGCCGGCCCAAATTTTGTTCATTTATTTTTGAAGAGAAAATATATGCATGTAGTTGAAAGTACAAAAGACCAAAAAGACACATATTAAAGAGGACTAATATTATCAGCTTTTATTGAATCTTACCCAGAAATATAATTTGTATTTTTAAATTAAATGTATATTTTCCTCTTTTTAACACAAAAGACAGCATGCTATTAACACTGCTCTCTACCTTTTTACTCTGCTTTATATACTTAATTTTATATTAACAGATGACTTCCTCAGTTTTCTTATGGTGTAGGGTATTAAATTGTCCATGAAATTTAATACCCTAGCTAGCTTCATGTTGATAAATATTTAGGTTGTATCTAATTATTTCATATTAGAAAATTTTAATATATCATTTTATTTATGTATGATCATAGCTGTAGGATAAATTCCCACTGGAGTTTTAAGGTCAAAGTACAAGAGGAATTATAATTTTGAGAGTTATTAATTCCCTATTTTAAACACTAGTAAAATGAATTAATTTGTTCCTTATATATACTCTTTTATATAGATTAGTAGGTTCTTCATTGAGGTTTAGAAAATGTATTCCTGTTTATATATATGTGCATAATACATATTTATGCATCTAAAATACCTATATATAGAAATACACATAAGCATAAATATAGGATTATCAGTAGGGCATTAACTATACAATATATTTAATACATATTCTATGTACAGTTGATTCTCATTATTTGCAGTAGTAATGCTCTAAAAATTTGCTGCAAATACCGAATTAGGTTTCTGTGTATGTCTGGTCACAACATTTTCATCGATGGATCAATATATAACCTTGTTTTATGTATGCTTCTGTTTAAATACACCTTATTTAATTTATACTGTTGATCTATTAATGTTGAATCTGGGCCAACAACACTGTACTTGTACCTAAGAGAAGCTTAGGTAATATATGTATTTTTTTTTTTTTAATCAGGCACATCACAGCTTTCTTCTACTTGGAACGTTGGACGGTATTTCAGCGCTGTGCTTGAGAGTTGTGTTAACAGCAAAATCAACAAAAAAGCACACAAATAAAAAAAATATGGCACTAAATAAACTATGAAAAGGTCACTTGTTTATGAAGGCTAAAACAAGAAGGCAGAGCCACATTTTATTTGATCTCAGCTGGAAACACGTGTGTGGGACAACTCACAATTTTTGCTACACTCTGCAGGTATGTGAATGACTGTGAAAGGATTGCAGCATTGGTATTGGGGTTACAAATAAGTTTTAGTGAGTAGGCAATTTCATCAACGTACAATGCTCAAATAATGAGGATCAACTGTGTATTTTATTCATGAATTTATTCAACAAAGCTTTATTGATTCTCTACATTTTAAATAATGACCATAAATATATATTATGTATGTTTAATGAATAATATGTAAATACAGAAATGATAAATATCTGAAGATATTATCACTGTTGTGTATATGAGTGTATATAAACAGAGGCACGAATGCAGAAATCCACACTTATGTACATCTAAGTGAATGTCAGTTATTATTATTATTATTTTTTTTTTATTTTTTTAAAGATTTTATTGGGGAATTGGGGGAGGGGAACAGCATTGGGGAATCAGGGAAGGGAAACAGACAAGGTGCTGTCTTTTTGTTCTTCAGTTTAGTTGCAGAGGACGTTGCTTCACTGGCCCATCTTGGGGTTATCACTGCGCTCCTCCCGGATGAGGCAGATCAGTCGCCGGCCTCTGGATGTCACTCACCGCAGCTATTGGCAGCTCACACTGGCTGCCAGCCTCTCACGCTGGCTGCCGGCCACTCACTGTAGCCTATGGCAGCCCACTGCTGCAGGGGCTGCAGCCTACACTGTCGCTGGGGCTCGCAGCCCAGCTCCAGGTGGAGCTGTTGTTAGCTGTGGAGGGCAGTGTCACTGGCCCTCATATGTGGGATCCGAACTGGGGCCGCTGGCATTCCCAAACCAGCTCTTAACCAATGTGGCACTCTGCTGGCCCTATTATACTTTTCACTGTTCTCCTTACTTACCTGTCCCTGCACAGTTACTGAGTGTAGTGCAATGAGGAGAAAATTGGTAGCTTGGTGGTCCCAGAGTCATAAGCAGCTTTTTGATAAATTTCATGTCATTTTTTCATGAATACCTCTTTCTGTATCTTCCCTCAGAATTTAAGTGTTAGAAAACTCATTTTTTCCCATTGAATCTTACAGTTGCAAACCTCTCTGAATGATTTGCAAAGTGGATAGTCACCATTTAACTTTAGTTTTTTGTTCATTCGTTTGTTTGTTTTTTGGCTACTGAACAAATATTCTTTTTTTTTTTTTTTTTTTTTTTTTTTTTTAGGGCAGTGTCACTGGCCCTCATATGTGGGACCGAACCCGGGCCGCTGGCTTCCCAGGCCAGCGCTTAACCACCGCGCCATGAACAAATATTCTTGAAGACTATCATCTCACTACTCTTAGCCTTGTTTATTGCAATTGATTATGATTATCCTGTCTCTCAGCCCTCTCCCCATCCTATGCATATCACATGTATCCTCAGAATCTATACCACACACAATAAAATTCACACTTCCTACTTCCGATTCTTCACAAACTAAACGCATCCCTTGTTTTAAGTCTCGTTTCTCAATACACCCATAAGCACCTTCAGCCATATGGAACCAATGCCCCCAGAAAAAAACAGCCTTTCATATGTTTCCTCTTAACCGCTAATCTGCTTCCTCATCTCTTGGTTGTAATTCTGCCCCAAGTCACCCCTCTTAGGTATTTTCCCAGTTACTCCCAATTCAAAACACTTCTCCCACACTGCTGCTCTCCTGGAAAATATACCTTGTAATAGAGCTATTACTCTCCCTATATTTCCACAACTTTCCCAGACAAAGCTACTCTTCCATAACTCTCTCCTAGAAGATGGGGAAAATATCCAGAAATAAAAAAAAGGGAAATGCAGGCACCTTTTTCCTCATTTCTGAGAAAGATTAAATCGGAACAAGTTACTACAAAGGAATTAGAAAGTTGGACGATCGATATAGGCTTGATGCTAAACACCACAGTTTCCAATTCGACATGGTACTTTAAGCCTGACTTGGAGACATTTAACATTGTTTTCTCAGTACATTTTTTTTTCTCAGAATTCCAAATAGTGACATATAAATGAATTTTAGGGGATACAATATGTTTATAAGACAGGACCACAGGCATTCAGATGTAGCATTGCAACTCTTCCCTGAACAGAACAGCCCAGTTCTGCCTAGTTTGATTGGGATGGAGTGGAGGGAAGAATTTCACCAGCCTCTGCTCATCTATGTAAAGCTTCTACTATTTGAGGGATTATACAAGCAGTGCAAGCAAGTGACCCAGGTTTTACCATGTACCTGTGGAACTGAGGAGGAAAAAGGGGAAAACATCATTTACCAACTTCTTAGCCCTCTTATGGGAATACTCCCCCCATCCTCCAGCTTACTTTGATAATAACATTTGTCTTGTAAGGGTAACCACCTTCCCGAATGAGACAAGGGAACTAACATTTATTGAGTCTTTAGTTTGTATAAGGAACTGTGCTGAGCATATTGTTTTTTGTTTTTTTCCATTTAATCAGAGATATAATTATCTAGGAAAACCTCTTTCTTTTTCCTCACCTTGACAGACTTGAATAAAGAAAACTAGAGGCAGGTAAGTGACTGAGACACATCCTATTTCTTCATGTTTGCCAATGAACTCTCTACCCCAGATTATTCAGTTAAGATCGAATCAATGACATAGGGAATAAGTTTCATAATTCTAGGTTGTTAGTGAAAATAATTGCCTTGTAGTATATTTTGAGAAGGTAATGAGAAGTTCATTTTTTCAGACTTGAAGTTCCAGTTGTCTAGAAAGTAAATGGGAACAGGATTTCAAACTTTATTTTTAAATTATGAATGTCTGATTTTCTGTATTTTATTTTTTAAAATACATAAATCTATGGCTCATCTATTCCAGAAGTGATACTTACCAGATTTTAAGAGCTTAGAACATAATAAGTGTATAGAAAACACAAAGGCATAAAATGTGTAATATTTATCATGTCCATCAAAATATTTTGTCCTTTTAATTTGTGTAATTTTCTCTCATAAAAGAAACATTAAAATTAGAAGATTTCAAAGGTTCTTACCCGAACTTAGTAGAATCCTACAGCAGCAGCAAGTCCATCATTTCAACTTTTGGTAATGTCTCTCTTTAGCTTGTTAGGCTTTTTAAAACCAGTCCAACAATGATTAACCATCAGGTTATTGTCCTAGGCATCTAGAAGAAAATTAATTAGCTATCCTAGGAGTCTGTTTCAGACTCCTGTATTTTAAAGGTTATATCTGTCAGAATCTACAAATATTTTTCTGTGAAAGTTGAATTATTGAGCTTTGTTTCTGAGAATAACTTACATTTGTTTAATTAAGTTGGTTGCATAAAATTTTTTTTCTTTAAATATGCAAATACAACAGATTATCCAAGGTACTTACAATGCTTCTAAATAGAAAATAATTTAAGGCAATTTTTAAAATGTGTCTGCAGTTTACTTTAGCATTCAAAAGATAAATTACACTTTTTGCTTGATACAGTTCTAATTTGATCTTCCATATGGCATAGTAAAACATCAATTCATTACAAGATAGTCTTCCAAGTGACAGAATTTTAAAAAATGACAAAAATCAAGATGACTTTACATGATAAATTCTTTACATGGAAGCCTGAAAAAAAAAGGTCACATAGTTTCCTTCTATTGACTTGGTTTTTAGAGCAATGAGGAGCTTGAACCATTTGAAGCTTTTCTTGAGGAGGGGTTAAGTTTCATTCACTCATTCATTAAACCATTTTGAGTCCCTACTATACCTCAGACATTGGACTCTGTTCTTCAGGTATACTAATGTAAATTAGATTCAAATCCTTCTTCTCTCACATAAACAAATATGTGCATTTGTTATATTGTATATGTAGCTATTATAACAGCTATTTTATATGACTATTACATAGAGAACAGATACATAATAGCTGTTATATATGACTATTAAATAGAGCAATGTAAATACATATGTAGCAATGTGACGATGAATATATGAAAACCTTGTTACACTTTATCACTTCTGGACAATTTTTGATACAACTGCAGTAATAAATATATATGTTCTATATCTCAGTTATTTGCTAAATTAGTTCTATCCTGGTTTATTCATGAAATTATTGTAATCATGGGGAGAACCAGAGAGCATGGAGAGGAGAAGGGCTGGGGAAAAAAATGTAGACCTGAGGCTAGGAAGATTAGAGGACTGTTCAACAAACAGTCCCTCTGTTGAATCAGAATCTATGGCCATGCAGGCCCATACCCAGGAGATTCTGATTCAGTTGAGCAAAGATTATCCTTTTTTTAAAAAAATTAAGCACTTTAGTTACTAATGTTTATGTAATGCCATATTTTGAGAACCACTGTAGCAGAGACAGAGAACATTTTCAGTTGTGTTTTTTGTTTTTGTTTTTGTTTTTGTTTGACTCCCTTTTCATTCAGAGTGGGACTACGGACCTGGTGTTCCCATGCTAATGATTTTTCTTTTTAAATTTCCAATCTACCAATTCACATCACATTGTTTGAGAAAGCTGTATAGAAAGTATGAAGGTAAAACAGTACAAATTAAATGAGAACCTTTCTAATCCCTGGACTAAAGCTATCTGGTGAAATTCTGGAGTGTTCCTTCAGATCAAAGAACATTTCATGTGACCTTTTTGCTTCCATGACTGTTTAATTTGTTGTTGTGTGACTTGTGAAATAAAAGCGGTCAGAGGAAAGGAGTTTGCAACAGCTCTTTCAAGATCAATATTATGCTAACATTCATTGGTCAATAGAATTGCATAATTTGCTTTAAAAAATCTAGTAGTATTTACATTAGAGATAATCATCACATTCTGATGACATCATGGTCTTTGAAGTCTGATAAAATCTGATAACAATTTGTCTCTGCTACTGGTTAACAGTATCAACTTAAGTAGGTTATGTAAACTTTCTGAGCATCAATATCCTCATCTATAAAGTAGGGAGACAATACTTGGAGTAAGGATTAAATAATGTATCTAAAGAGCTTTACATATTACCTGATACATTATAGATTCAATACCTACTACCTAAAAAGAGTCATTGTATGTTATTTGTGTATTATAAATATTTACAACAATTAATTCATATCAAATTAACAAAAATAAAATGTCTAAGAAATGTGCTCAGCAGTTTTTTCCAACAGTCTTTTATTCCTGGAGTTCTCAGGTGGGTGCCACAGCATGCTTTGAGAGAAAACCTTCAAGTTCAAAGCAAACCTGTCATTGTCTGCCCACCATACTGCCCTTGGCAGTGGTCAAGAGGCAGCTCCAGGAAGCTGTACACTGCTGGAAAGAACCCAACATATCTCTACCCACTGACATCATTGTGATTAATCTTATTTTGGTCATCTTCTCTCCTATGTTAGTCACCACCATAAGAAGACAGGGATTCCTTAATCACTTTCATCACTTCCTGTCTAATCCCCAAATGGCCCTTCAACTCCTTTTCCTGTCTCAATCCTGAATTGACAATCTTCTCTTGAATTTTTTGGTGCTCATTGTTAATCACAAATAGAATTACCTTTACCTTCAGGCTCTTCTCTGAATTTCTTTTGCTTCATCTTGTTGCTCTAACTTAAACCTGGTCCTTCCTTGAAGACATTGCCTCTCCTGCTGCCTTGATCAATAGGGGTCAATAGGCTGCCTCATTCTTCATATTGCATCATAGATCTATACCAGATGGACTGGCTTCCAATTTGCCTTTCCATTTTCACATCCTCTTTCATCATAATCTATAGTTTTGAATTTCATATAAAAAAATGCTATCACTTATCCTTCTGCTGGAATCAGGTACCAATCCTTGAGTCACTTATTCCATGACAATTTTAATTTTTGATTCAAAGCCAATTTCTCAAAATAGTACTTATGATAATTCTTGGTGATTTCAATGACCATGAATAGAATCCTTATAATTCTGTGGCTTCTTAGTTTTTGCAACTTTCTTTTCACCAATGATCTTGCTTCTGCTCACTCCAGTGGATGTATCTTAGACCTTGCCACACCCAACCTACAACTTCAAAACATCAGTTTTGTGGTTTGGATTGCCAATGACCATTTTCCAGCTCACACTCTGTAGTACCTCGGATGCAACAGGTCTTCCACTGACCAGGATCTATAGTCCACTGATTGATTCTACCACAGATTTCATTGTTCTTTATTTTATGTCCTCATTTCCCTCCATATCTGGGTTAATTTCATTGCCATGGTAATCAATTTCTTCCATATATTGTCCAGTTATTTGTGACCCTTGCATCATTATAATTGCTTGATAAAACTACAATATTGATTAAACCTATCAGACTACTTTGTCCATTAATCCATGCTGATGAATGTGGTTGAAGAAAAAAACCTTAATCATATTGACTTTAAATTTATGGTCATGAAGCTCAAATGGGCCTTTTGTTTTGCCTAGGTATCATGTTGTGTTTTTCTAATTGATGTCATTTTACTTTCTGAGTAAACTCTTTTTTTTCCCTTCATCTCTTTCCTCAAAACTCTAACACACCCCCTCCTGTCCCATCTTTCTGTCCCATCTTCTGCTAATAACTATTTCGCTGACAAAAATGAAGAACAAAAATTCAATGGACTATTACTCAGCCATAAGGAAAGATAAAATACTGCAATTTGCAACAACATGATGGATCTTGAGATTGTCCTGCTAAGGAAAATAAGTCCGACAGAAAAAGCTGAGAACCATAAATTTTTCTCATTTGTGGGATATAACTGAAAGCAGCAAATTAACAAGACAAACAAGCAAGCAAAAACTCATAGACACAGAATACAGTTTAGTGGTTCCCTGAGGTTAACGGGGGAGAGGATGGTAGAAGAAGGTAAAGGGGGTCAAATACATGGTGGGGGAAGGAGAATGACTCTGGGTGATGAACACACAATGCACTATATAGACGATGTATCATAGAATGGTACACCTGAAACCTATACAATTTTATTAACAAATGTCACCCCAATAAATTTAATTTAAAAAAACCCAAACAAAAAGTTCCCAAATCTCCTTCCACCACATCTATCTACCTAGCACCAGTACCACATATTCTGCTTAAATGAACTGTCCATGCTTTAGCTAAGGCCAGCATTGACTTGTGCACAGATTGCCTCCTCTCCTTCTGTTCCCAAGGATATGAATTTTCCCTTCTAAAAAAATGTCCCCATCAGCATATAAATGTGCTGTCACTTTCCCATTTTCAAAAATCTCTCTTTTGATCCCATTCCATTTCTAGGTATTGTCCTATTTCTGTGCTATTTTTACAGAAAAAAAAAGAAACAAAAAAAAAAACACAACAAAATAAAACTTCTCAAAGGCTTATCTATAATCATTGTTTTCCTGTGGCTTCCTCACATCCTCTCTTGTACACTTCAATCAAGTTTTTGCCCCCATCTCTCCACTCTAACTACTCCTACCTAAATCATAAATCACTTAAATGCTACATGTAATAGTCACATCTGACTTGAAATACTAGCAGCATTTTTCAGAGCTGATTATTTCCTACTGAAAATACTTTCCCAAGACACCATCCTTTGTGGTTTTCTCTTAATTTACTGACTTTTCCATTTCCACTACATTTACTAAATCCTTTCTGTATCTTTGGCCTCTTAATTGGAACATCTCAGGATTCAACTCCCAGTTATTCTATAAAAATCTCAGGATTCAAACATTGTATTTTGGTAATCTCATCTATTTTCATATCTTTAATACTATCTATAAGTTGGTAATTCCACATTTTTATTCCCTGGCTGGGACTTTACTCCTAAACTGTAGATTTCTTTTTCCATTGCCTGGTCACCATCTGTTTAGATACATAATAGGTATCTCATAGATAATATTTCCAAGCTGTTCTCATTTCTCCTGTAATATTTCTTATCTCAGTAAATTGTAATTCTATCCTTCTAGTTGCATGTATGCATGTATGAAAGCATACACACACACACACACACACACAAATATTGGAATCATACTTGACTCTTCTCTTACTCATACCATATCAGGCTCTCATTTCAAAATATATCCAGAATCTGACTACTTCTTACCACCTCCATGACTATCACTCTGGTCCTGAATTACTTCACCATCCTTCCACTAAGTATCTCGGTTTATCCCCACCCTTATTCCCCAACCCCATGCCCCATGTAAATTTAAACACAGCAACAAGGATCCTCATGCCAAAACAGGTCATATCATGACACTGCTCTGCTCAAATCCACCAATGACCCCCTCCATCACAACATAAAGTCCGAAGAATGGACTCAAGACCCTATAAGATACAGACCTACACTCAGTATCTTTGTATTTGTTGTTCTTCCAGCCTAGAAGGTTCTTCTTGAAATATCTGCATAGCTCATTCCATGACCATCTCTCAGTACCAACAGAAATGATTCTTTTTCAGTGAAGTCTTCTCTGACCATCCTTTTAAATATTACCCCATTTGACCTCAATATATCTTCTTACTAGTTTATTTTTTTTCTCATCATCCATCATACTATAAATTTTAGCCACTTATTTTGTTTACTGACTGTCTTCCCCTGACTTGGCAACCATAAATTTACACTACAGTGTAAGCTCCGGGAAAAAACGGAGAGGTTTTCATCTATTTTGTTCGCTGCTATCTCCTAAGTGCTAGGGTCTGGTATCTAGTAAATAATAAATATTTTTGAATGAATGAATAAATGAATTTTTCATTTAAAGAAAACTTACAGCAATGAAGTAATGTTAAAAGCAAAGACTTAAGCTAGAAAAATAGTAAAAGAAGGAAGCTGCCTGTAATTGTATAGGAAACAGTTACTCAATTATTGATGGATGTGATAAAAATGTTGAAAACAGCCAATAATTCATTTTGTTTAAAGAGTCAAATGATGCTGATGCAACATGAAATTCTGTGAAAACTGTGTTCAGAATCTTCCAGTGGCTTCTCAGCTCAATTAGAATAAATATTCAAGTCTTTTCTGTATTTTATCAGAGCCTACAGAATTTCTTTCCTGATTCTCCCTCTAGCATTATTACCTACAATTTTCCTACTTAGTCATGACTTCCCAGGAACATAAGCATCCTGATATTGCAGAAACATCCCAATCATGTTTCTGTCGCAAGGGCTTTGAATGTATTCTTCCCTCTACCTGGAATACTTTTTCTCCAGATTATCTGCTTTTTTACCTTCATCATTTTTCTGCTCAGTTGTTACTGCCTCACAGATGCTTGCCCTGACCTATTTAAGAAATGTAACATTTGTAATTCTCTACCCCCTTGTCCTACTTTTCACCACTCAGTTTCTTAAAACAACATGACCAAGTTGGTATATTTGGCCTCTTAGCAATACTGAGTCATTCAGTCCATAAACACCTCTTTTAAGTCTTCTTTAATTTCTTTCAGCACAGTTTTGTAGTCTTCAGTGTACATGTCTTTCACATCTTTTTGTCAAATTTGTTAAGCATTTCATATTTTTTGTATTATTATAAATCATATTTAATTTTAATTTCTGAATGTTTAATGCTAGTATATAGAAATAAAACTGAATTTTGTATATTGAACTTATATCCTACACCTTACTAAGTTCAATTAGTAGTTCTAGTGGATCTTAAAAAATATATTAGGATTTTAAATGTAGATTACTATGTTGTATGCAAATAGAATTGCACTTCTTCCTTTCTGGTTTGGATGCCTTTTCCCCCCTGACCTATTGTACTATCTAGAACCTCCAGTGTCCTCTCTGGAATATCATATCCCAAAATATAATAGAAGTGGTGAGAGCAGGCATTCTTGCATTGTTCCCAATATTAGATGGAAAATTTTTTCAGTCTTTTACAATTAAGTAAGATGCTAATTGTATGTTTTTATAGATGTAGGTTGAAGAAGTTCCCTTCCATTTCTAGTTTCCTGAGAGTATTTATTGTCATTTATGAATGACTTCAGGTTCAAATTTCAATTAAGATAACTCACTCCATCAGCAGAATAAAGATTAAAAAAAAATCTTACACTTATATAATATCATCTCAAAAGATGCAAAAACATCATTTACTCCATTAAAACACATGGCAAACTATGACTAGAGCGTCCTTAAGGTAATAAAGAGTATATACCAGATATATATCACCTGTATAATGACCATACTGTATTATATTTTTATTGGACATCAATGTACTAATGGATAGGAAAAAAATAAAGGAACCAATAAACTGAAGATTTGATGAGTTAGGAGGAAGAGTATGCTGGAAGTAATTGAGGAAATGAGATGAAGGGGAAAAGTGGAAATCTAAATTTATGATTTTGGAGCAGTTCCAGGTGATGACAAATACTAAAAAAATGACTACAGGATGGGACAGCAGAAGTCGAATGGAGAATTACAATTTTCCTGCTGCTCAACACGGCATTGAAAATCTACTCAAGGATGTCTTTGTTGAGTCTTCAGGGCAATGCTGTGCAAAAGCATTTTCTGTGATGGTGAAATGTTCTACAAGTGTACTCTCAAATGTAGTAGCAACTAGATACATGTGGCTGTGGAGCACTTCAAATGTGCCTTGTATTACCAAAGAACTGAATTTTGAAATTTTATTTAATTTAAAGAGGACACATGTAGCTAGGGTCTACCTTATTGGGCAGTAACTTCAGGGTATCAATATGTACCATGGTGAGATGGAGCAAAAATGGCCTTTTCCCAAGAGTGTCACCACTTAAACAACTCCTAAAGCTTTTCCCTTTAACCTGTCTCTTTCCAGGCCTAAAATACCAACTCCTGAGGCTGTTCGGAAACACTGATGATAGGCATTACTTTACTACTTCTATTTTCTTATATTTTTTCTCTCTTTCCCCTCTTCTCTTTTCTCTCTCCTTCATTTTCTGCTGTTTCTCAGGATCAAAGATCAAGCACAATGTCAGAAATATTATAATCATTCAATATGTAGTAGCTATTATAATGAACTTTTTCTAATTATAAACAATACTGTAATGAACATCTTTTTATACATATATTTGAATACATCCATGATTATTTTTATAGTATGCTATCCTAGAACTAAAATTACTGATTTAAAGAATGTAAGGTTTTCAAAATTCAGTTTTTGAATTTCTTTCCAGGAAAATTCTATCAATAACAATCCCTCCATATATATATATTGCACCTTTCAATTCATATCCATCAGTCATCTATTTTTTAAAATCTTGGACAATTCATTGCAAAATGGAAACTCACTATTGTTTCATTTTACATGTATTTGATTATAGACCACATTCATGCTAATTCCATAGGAACTCCTGACAAAGTTCTCTGATATAGTTCATATGATATAGACATGCCTTTCCTCAACTCTTTCTAGTTTTCTTTGCCTCAAACTCAGAATATTTGTTCATACTCAAAGGGCAAAAATGTGTGTACTCTTCAATAGCACCAGTATAACATTTGGTTTTCTATACAGTAGGTTCCCAACTTCAAACATTGGAGTTGCAAACAAATTCTGGAAGTAGCTCACGTGTCTGCCGGACATGGTCACAGTTGTGCTGCTGTGTGCTTACTGTACAGTACGATAGTGTACAGTAGTACAGTGCTCAATCAGGGCCCAGGATGTCCAGAAGCAAGAGGAAAAGCAGGTGATGTAGAGGGGACTGCTAGGAAGCATCAAAGGTGTATAAGACTCACTTTGTTGGACTTAGGAACGAATCTGACTTATAAACGTTCTCCTGGAATGGAACTTTCTCGTAAGTTGGGGACTTACTGTAATAGAAATCCTAATTAGCCCTACTTTCTGATATGGTTTTAATACTACAGACCATAAAAATAAATATTGGAATTTCTGGAAATTCCAATTTTCTTAGAGAATCCTCAAGTTATTTGCTCACACATGACATACAAAGACTAGTCACTACCTCCAAAATTGTCTTTGGAGCAACAGAATTCTGCCGTCCTCAGGTACTGCTAATTAAGTGACTCCTGAAGTCTCTCTTACCTCCTTGGACCATCTTGTCTATTTCTTCAGGCCTTTCTAAGTGTGTTCTGTGTCCGAAAGACTCCTTTATGGCTATAGATGTCCTCTTGGATATCTGTAGCTGCCTAAAAATTTTTATAACATAACACCCTGGCTAGTTTAACCAATCACTCCAGAAGTCAGGACTAGAGAGAGCTAGTAAATTTTGGAGGCAAGAAGGCCTAGGTGGACAGGAGCTGACATCATGCCTACAAATCAGAAACAAATCGAAGGATCCAAGTAGAAATTACCTGTCATACTGATGCTTGTGAAATTCTCCAGCCAGTAGGTGGAAGCAGAGTCCTATCTGTAAAGATGGATACTATAAACAGCTCACATGTCAGAGTAGTCATCTAGCACTTTGCAGTAAAAGCAGCTTTCATTCTCTAGGAAGTAGCTATTTCTTGGGCAATATTTATGCAGTTACTAATCCCTATTCAGAGGAGATTAGGAGCCTTCATACATTTAACCCTTGCCTAGGACATCACAATATTTTTCCATGCAAATTCAGGTTAGGTGAAGTAAACATAATAACTAAAGAATAAAACATCATCTGAGTGCATTTTTTTTTCTTTTTTTCTTTTTTTTTTTTCTGAGGGCAGTGTCACTGGCCCTCATATGTGGGACCCGAACCGGGGCTGCTGGCTTTCCAAGCCAGAGCTTAACCACCACGCCACTAGGCTGGCCCCTAAGTGCATTTTTAATGTTAATCAATGAATCCTGTTACATGGTAAAATGGATTCTGTTCTTGTCCCATCCTCCCAGGAAGACAGCGCTACTTGGTTCAGGGTCAGGTCAGGAAGGCAGGACTAGGCTTGGAAGGGCAAATCCAAAACAGCAGGATAAGAAGTAGGGGAAGGTCATACATGATTTAGTAATGGGATAGTGTGACCTCTGGACTCCATGAAGGCAGGGATATACATGCGATGTTTCCTTCAAAGGCCAACTTAGCAGATGTGATTAAGAATCTTAAAATGGGGAGAGTATCCTGGATCATCTGGATGGGTCCTATATATAATCAGAAGTGTCCTTTGAGAGGAAGGTAGAGGAAGATTTGACTACAGTCAGAAGAGAAGGCAGTATGATGATAGAAGCAGAGATTGGAGCAACACACTTTGAACAGGGAGGAAGAGGTGACACGCCAAGGAATACAAGAGGTCACTAGAAGCTGAAAAAAGCAAGGGAATGGATTCTCTCCTCAGAGTTTTCAGGAGGAACCCACCCTGCTCACACCTTGACCTTAGCCTAGTGAAACTTATGACCCCCAGAGCTGTCAGACAATACATGTGTTGTGTTAAGCCACCAAGTTTGTGATACTGTGTATAACAGCAGAAGGAAAATAATAGAGGAGGTAACTGCCTTCTTCATCCCTCATCTCTCTTCTTGAGCCTATAAGTTGGAGGAATGGGAGGTATGGAAACAGGGGATAAATGGAAGAATGCAGGCTTGTAGGGGCACAATAGAAGCAACTGATGCCCCAGGCTACCTGGGAAATTCCTGGAGACTGTCAAATGTTTTGAATAGGCCAAGACTCAGGGAGGCCCACCGTGATAGTGACTAGGTTCCCTGACATTCGGTGAAGTGGGCATGAGAGTAGGTGATGTCCAAGCTCCTAGGCAACTCCCAGGCAATGCAGGCCCAGATTTAGAATGGCAATGACTCCATTTAAAAGCAATAATAAATACTCATCACAAACAAAATAGCAATAAATCGTACGCTTTCAAAATGGCCAGGGCTCTGGCAGGGTGTTGTTATTGTCATTGGTGTTGTTTTTTAATATGTGTTTCTGAATGAGGCAAAACAGATGCACTTGTTAGCCTCCTGACTACTTTTCTGTCTTGGAATTGGAATCTTTCACTACCAAAGTATTTTGTTTATGAAGCATGGAGTATGTTCCAATTATATTGGCCTTAGGCATGAAATACATCAATGCTTGGATTTTTAAAATATGGATTTAATCCAGGCCAGACCTAGCCTAAAGCACTATATAACCTAAGATTGAGTTCTACTCATGTCAGAGGCTGAAATTTAGAAAAATCCATCTATTAAAGGGTGTTATGTGTAGATGCACCTGAGTAACCTCAGTGGTGAAGTCCAATTAATTGTAAATAATACCTTAATAATACCTTTCTGTAAAGAGTCATTCATGTAAAACTTTGGGTAAAAAGTTTGTTAGCTTTCAGCATGTGACATCTATTTAAACACTTTTTAGGGGCAAATTGATTCTTTTTTAATAATAAGAAATCTTCTGCATCTCCAGATTTTTGCTAGTTGTCCTTGCCTCTTTCAAATCTGGGACATTTTATTGTCACTGGGTTTCTACTCTATTCCAGGTTCATTACAGTAGGGAATAACAACTATTCCTTGATAGACTTTGAAACTTGCAGACAATAAATAAATTAGCAAGGAGATATATATTAAGAAAATAACTGTTGTTGAGAAAATTAAGTAAATGGGATAGAGAGGGACAGCGCATGCTATTTTAGATAAGGTTGTCACAGAAGGCCTCCAAAAACTAATGCTTGAAAAAGATGGAGGGAGGGATTAAGTACTTGGGGACATAATGTTGCAAGCAGAGGACTCGGGAAGTACAAAGATCTAACATAGGGGCTGCTTGATGTGTTGGTGGAACAGAAATGAGGCTGAGTAGAGCAGAGTGAGTATGGGAGGAGTGGAAAACAATGAGATCTGTGCTTAGTTTATGCAAGGCCTGGAAAGGCCATGGGAACATTAAATATATATAATACCAAAAATTATATATTATAGCATGAGAGTGCATTATTTATAAAGTTATCAGCGTTTCTCAGACCAGTTTTTATCCCAGGTCAGTCTACCTTAAACTTCAAAGCCCTTGATTTTCCACTCAGTTTGACTGATGACAGGTTTTGGTGGACAAGAAGCCAGGGCACCCAGCTAGCCACCCCAGCACAGCTATTAAGTAACTTGCTTTTGTGGACTATGAGGTATTTCACTTCTGTGGCCCTGATCCTCCGATCTGTTAAATAACGACTTCTGAGATTCCCTCCAGTGCTGATATGTTGGTTATTATGGTAGTAGGTGCTCTCTGTTCATCAGTTAGCCCTACTGTCACCATGGGTTTTTTTTTTTTTTTTTTTGAGGGCAATGTCACTGACCCTCATATGTGGGACCTGAACCGGGGCCGCTGACTTCCCAAGCCAGCGCTTAACCACCGCGCAACTCGGCCGGCCCAGCATGGGGCTTCTTGAGGGTGTGAGCTAACAAACTTTTTTTTTTTTTACCACAAGTCTATCATTTTAGCCAGCTTTCATATTTAGTCCAGAAAGAACAAGAAAAAGAAAACAATAACATAGGCAAACTGATTTTGTTGTTTAAATAGAGGCAAAAATTGTGGAACAGAGGTGAAAATTAGATTTTATTAAAATCAAAGCTAAATATTGTGGATATGGTACCCTGTATCATATCACCATTTCTACTCAGTTGGGACTTGAAAACATTTCAACCAGATAAACTGAATGAGCACTGGACTAGGCCTCAGAAGATACGGGTTTAAACTCCTGCTTTGCAGATACCTGACTCTATGACCTTAGCAAGTCAGGCAAACTCATATAATCCTCTTACAGCCTCAGGTTTTCAACTTACAATCAGAAAAAAAATATTATTGAGCTTTTATGCGATGTAGAATTAAGAGGTAAAATATATAAGCTCAAATGCTTCATATATTCTAAAAAGATATGCAAAAGTCAAGAATTACATAGAACTGCTGCAAGATACAGTATATATCTAAATAGAAATTGAGTCTTTCTTGAAAAAAAAGTGATTTGTACAGTATACAAAATATATCCTAGCTACTTAGGTAATAAAAAATTGTTTTTCATTATTGGTTAAGTTTTTCAGTATATTTGCAATTTGTAAAGATTGAGAAAATATTTAGAGCACTTAGTCTATTTTTATTCCTATTTGTATTCTATTCTGTTCTATCCTATTCTTCTATTATTCTATTCTATTCTATTCTATTCTATTCTATTCTATTCTATTCTATTCTATTCTATTCCTTGTATTCTTGCCTACTTCTTTGGGAAGTGAATTCAGTAAAGAACACAGAAGCTTCAGGAAAAATTATGTAAGGTGTGATTTTATTAATCCTATTCTCAATTCATAAATGAAGTTTATGCTTTCCGTATCATTGGTTTATTCATTTATTCAATACTTAGTTTGTTGTATGTGTCAGGCAATGTACAAAATAGTGTAGATGGATAAAGACAGTCTCTACCATCAAAGTTTCTAATAGTACATCACCTAGTACTATGGGGGTGCGCTGATTAGAGGTGGCTGAAGTAAACTGCCAAAAGGAGTAGGTAGCCAGGTTCTTGCTAAGGATATGATGCTCTATGGAGTTAGTTAGACATGCAGAGTGTCAGCCCTCACCTACAGAATCACATTTGCATTTTAAAGTAGATCCCCAGGTGACTCATAGACTCAGTAAAGTTTAAGAACTCTAGTTGGGTGACAAGGTGAAAGAAGAAAAAAGGAGAAAGTGTTTTCCAGACCGAGATGCATTTAGGAAACTGCACATAGTACAGTGTGGCCAGGGGATCTAGGTGAAGAATTTGAATTAGGGGTGCAGTGGAGGATGGAGCTGAGGAAGTTGTTAGGGAGCAAAACCCCAAAGGACACAATTTATCAAGGAATTCGAAGGTTTCTCAAAATGTTGGGAGGTGTTGCATGATTTTGAATATGCAGAATGCCGTAAGCAGATTTTAATTGGAGATATAAATATTGACATGTATAATTAACATATATAAATATCATTGGGTTTTATGACACACCAGAAAAAATGACATAATTGGTATTTCTATAATATTGAGTCTTCCCATCAGGAACATAATTTGTCCTCCTTATTAAAATTTTACAGTTTTTCATAAAGTATACATACCAAATATTTGGTATGTTCATTTTAAATTTACTTCTAGTCTTCAATAATTGTGTTGTTATCATGATTTGGAATGTTTTATTCTATTTTCTAAAAAGGCTATTTAGGATCTTTCATTCTATTTTTTTTTTTTTTTTTTTGAGGGCAGTGTCACTGGCCCTCATATGTGGGATTCGAACCGGGGCTGCTGGCGTCCCGAGCCAGTGCTTAACCACCACACCACTCGGCCGGCCCTCATTCTATTTTATTTGTAACAGATTTAGCAAAACAGTTGTTTCACGTTTATTTTTTATTTTTTATTTCTTTTTAGATTTTTTAAATTGGGGAATTGGGGGAGAAGAATAGCATTGGGGAATCAGGGAAGGGGAACAGACAAGTTGCTGTCCTTTTGTTCTTCAGTCTAGTTGTGGAGGATGTGGCTTCACTCGCCCATGTTGGTATCATCATTGTGCTCTTCCCGGGTGAGGCAGTTGCTTGCCGGACATTGGATGGCGGCTCATGGCGGCTCACGACAGCTCACAAAAGCATATGCCAGCTGCCCCAGCCAGCCCCACTGCAGCCTAAGCAGTTGCCGGCCACTCATGGCAGAGAGCTGTTGTTCACCATCTTAGCTGTAGAGGGCAGTGTCACTGGGACAAGTGGGACATGAACAGGGCCCTGCTGCTCAGAGCTGGCGTCCCAAGGCAACTCTTAAGCAACGCACCACTCCGTTGGCCCAGTTGTTTCATGTTTATATTGTAACTGGCCTTCTTCACCAAAGCGTGTTATTGTTTTAGTTTGTTCAGCTGATTCTCTAGGTGCTTCTTGGAGGTGAGTGGAGTATCTATGAAAGTGTATTATTTTGATTCTTCCGTTTCAAAGTTGATATTTCTTATGCCATTTTTTTCTTGTCTGTTACAAACCCAGTGATATTTATGTATGTCTTACATCTTGGAGTTTTATAGTTTCTGGTCTTATAATTTAAGCCTTTCCAATTTATCATTTCTAATGTTTAATCTTACACAAAGAGTCAATAGACAATATTAGTGGTTTAAGAGGAAAATAGTATCAATGTGTATTTTTATAATTTTTGGATAACCAACTGCAGATTATTTTTCAGATTGCTAAAGAAGCAGCTATAATGTCCATATTGCTAGTAAGAAATAAAAGCAAAAATTTAATACATATTGCATATGGAAGAATAAAAGAAAAACATAAGGAAACAAAAAAGAATGTAATAAACAATACAACAGAAGTAAATCCAAACATCAGGTATGACAATTAAATATCTTATTAATAGACACTATTATAGATAAAAATAAAATTCAATTTTGGACTATTAATAAATATCCAACCCGAAACAGAACACAAAAAAAGCTTAAAAATAAAGGGAGGGACAAAATATAGAAAATAAACACAATCAATAAAAACAGAAACCCAAAATGTCAATATTAATACTAAAATAAAATTCAAAGCAAAATTATTAACTACGACAAGTTTTAAAAATCAATTCTATACACTATAAGGATGCAATAGTTATGAAATAGCACATTAAATTCTACAAATAAAAACATTTTAAATGAAAGCAATTCACAAAAACTCATTCAATCGTAATTGGGAAATTCTACCATCCTATTGCTCTTGTCTTGAAAGAGAAAACAGGAAAAAAAAACTATCAAAAGATGTAAGTAGCATAATTAATTGGTTTGGTTTGGTAAATATATACCTAGTAGTGTCCCCTATAATCAACGAACATACTTTATTTTCAAAATCTGAACATTTTCACAAATTAATGATTTATTTGACTTAAACCATCAATAAATTTCCAAAAGGATAAACTGAATAGACTTTTAAATGTGATTAATCTAAAAATTTAAAGAAAGTTTAAATGGAACTATCCCAACAGGGAAAGCTTAAATCATTCCACTTTTAGAGCAGTAGGAATTTTGAATCAAATAGAAAATCAAGAATGCATTTGTAAACAATTAGGAAAATATCATTGGTACTGTAGCATGGCAAACCTTTTGAATTATAAATAGAGCTGTACATAAGGCATATTAATGTTTTCATTACGAAGCTAGAGCATACAGTCATAAGCCTACAAATCAACAATTTAGGTAAAGATTTTTTTAAAGCATGCTTAAAGGAAGCAGAAGGAAAAAAAGTAATTAAAGTAAAACACAAAAATTAATCAATCAGGTAGCAGAACAACAGAATCCAAAAGCCATTTCTTTGAAAATGCCAATGAAATAAGTCCCTGACAAACACAATACACAAAAAAGGAAAATCCAAGCACACAATATTAGGAATGGCTAAAGAGAATAATATAAACCTAAGCTGAATTGCTCTAAGTTTATAAAATTAGAAATATCTTTTAAAAATCTGGAAGATTTTTCTAGAAAAAAATACAAACTTTGAAAGTTGAATCAACAAGCAGATGTTTAAAAGACAGCTACAAAAAGTAATCAAAAACTTTTAAAGATGTTTCTAAAAAAGGCTAAAGACAGTGTTTCAAATGTAAAAGGAATAGGTAATTACTCATTATAAAATCTTTTCCAAAATATTAAACTAATTAGTTTCCTCCTGAATTTTATAAAACTGCATAATTCTGATACAAAAAGCTGACAACAATAGCAAGAAAATTAAAAAGGATAAAATTGTGTTTTCCAAATATATTGTATTGAAAATTAGATTCAAGACTTGTTAATAAAAAATTGGATTTAATACCAAATAACTGAGATGTACATCCTCTTAGGAGACAGGCAATATACATCATCATATTAAAAATCTGAGAGATTCTACAGTCATATGAGAGTTATCATTAACTCAGTATATTCCAAAATTCTTCAAACATAAAACACTTTTTACATCACACTTATAAATATTTAAATATGTTAATATGCCTCTAATACCTGATTCATAGTATTGTAGGTCCTCTTTAATATGTGTTTCCCCCTCTTTTTCATTGGTTTTTCTAATGGTGTGATTTCATGGCTTCAACAGTAGATGGAATCCATCTTAATCATAACCACTCAGGCCTTTCGTAGGCCTAATGGTTACAGAGCTGAGTAAAAATGTTATCATTTTGAGAATGTAAAAGTAAAGCTAGAGCTAGCTGAAGGAGGGCAATGAATGAATGTTTGGACACATAGAGGAAAGGAAGGAAGCTGTAAGATCATTATTTTCAAAGTTGGGAATATATTGGGTTGTCGGAAAAGTCATGACGCATTTTTACAACGAAACTACGTCATGACTTTTGTGACAACCTAATATGATACTGTTCATGTTTATTGAAAAACAAATGGATGGGCCGGCCGAGTGGCGCGGTGGTTAAGCACTGGCTTGGGAAGCCAGCGGCCCCGGTTCAGTCCCACATGTGAGGACCAGTGACACTGCCCTCAAAAAAAAACCAAAACAAAAAACAAAAAACAAAACAAACCCCCCCCCCCCAAAACAAATGGAGCTATTGATGTGACATTTGAGGAATTCAGAATGGTGACTTTTCTATGTACAGATTACAGGGAAAGAAAAACAAGGAGTAAATGACATTGGTCCTAATCTATCAGAGTACAGAGTCAACAGAAAGTGCCAAGAGTTAATAAATCAAGAAAATATGTGCATATTATTGAAAGGTATGGAAGTGACCATCGGAAAAATTAACAAACCAAATGTTTAGAAGTAATTGCCTTTGAGGAAAGCAGTGAAGGTGGGTTAGAGAATTGTCACTTCTCATTTTAAATCATTTTGTACCATTTGATTTTTTTAAAACTGTGGGCAACTTTCAGTATGCTAAAACTTTTCTAATGTAGATGTACAAAACTGATTTTTAGCTAAGTTAGTGTAAGACAGCCATTTTTAATATAGATTAATACAGGCATAAGGTGGCTGCCTGAATCTGATAAACCTCAGTTTGAATCTTGGCTCTACAACTACTGAAACTTGTTGCCTTTGGACAAGTCACTAAAACTCTCTAAGCCTTAGTTTCTTTCTGAAAATATCAGTAATTATACCTAGCACATGAGGTTATTTTGATCTTTAAAACTGAGATACTGTGTCCAAAACATTCAGCACACACAAGGAGAGAAATATTGTTATATTTCATAGTTACAAGAATTATACAATTTATTATTCCTAAGTATATGTTATATGTCAACTTATTCTTTCAATCACCTTTTATGTATGTGTAGAAATGTGTAATATTTAAGTAGAGATTTCTTAAATGCTAATGGTCACAAAAGTTCTTCCAACTGTTTTTAGAGGTTTCCGACTGTTTGTTTTTATTACCTGTTTTAGAGGCTTCATGATGTAATGGAAGAACCCAGCATTAGTTTGACTGCCTCCACCTTGGGCAAATCATTTTGCCCAATTTAAGTCACCTCATTTGTATAATGATATTGCTGGAGCATTACCTGTCTGAAGGTTATAATGAATCAGATGTTCATTTGAGGCACTAGTCAACTCTTGGGGCTACAGCTGTAGAGTAAGAAAATAAAGTGGCCCATTGACCATGGAGCCATTGTGGGATCCCACATGTCAGTCAAGGCATAACCTCTAATGTTTGGCCCTGGAGATGAGGGAATTTTTTTGACCACCGAAATGGGGTTTGGTTGGTTAAAAAAATATAATCATGTCCTTTCTGAAGCATAGAAACCTGCTTGCTTCTGTCAGATGAATTTACTCATCTAAAATATCAAGGTTCCTTTTCTTAAATTCAATTCCCCACTAATTAATATCTTCTTATGCCATGCAACTGAGTTTAGCATATATAATTCCACTGTCAAATTAATGGTTTGCATAAAAATATACTTTCTTTTCATTGACATTCAGTACCTTTATGAAAAATAAACGTTTCATCATTCTTTATGCCCATCTTTATTTTTCAAGTTATTCAGGAGTAAGTTGGATAGGAATCTGTTTAGAAATTTACTTGCAAAGTAGTTATTTTTCAGGATATTGCTACAAAAAGCTTTGAAAAATAAAAAGGATGTGGGGAACAGGATGAGGAACTTGAATTTTAATTATACCTCTACAAAGAAAACTCTTGACAAGTGTACTCACTCACTCATTCAGTAAATATTTGTTATGGGTAAGATTGACATTGAAATGACAAAAAGTATTCCTCCTCCCCAGTTAGTATGGTAACAGCAGGTCTGAAATAGGCCTGCTGGGATGAAAACAGAAGGCTATTTTCATTTTAAAAATTAGTAAAAAATTACAAAATAACCTTGCATCAAATAATTAAAATAAAATTACAAAATGAATATATATTTAAAGAAAAATTTCTCTGCTTTCCACCTTCAACCTTTCCATCTCGTTTTTTTCCCATTCATATTCACAAAAAGGAAAAATTAAAAGATTGCAAACCATTTTGTTTGCACTATTTGATTCTTCCACCGTGTGAGTAAGGCTACTGTATTTTTGAGCTGGACCTTTTTGTTAGATTTAGTCTCCAAGACATACCTCAAAAACAGTACTTTTTTGAAGTACCCTGTTTGTTGTTCTGTTTGTTCTAAAAGCTGCCTAGAATTATGGTACAATTCAAAGACTCCACTGGGGTGAATCCCACCTTCAGTCAGCTTTTCTTGGGAGGGCCAAGCAAGTCCCTCTTGTGCAGCTGTGGTGGAGGAAGACACACATAGCACATAGTAAAGCTGAAGATTAAAAATGGTGAACTGCTTGAGATTATTAGGCTAAATGAAATAAGCCAGACAGAGAAAGTCAAGAACCACATGATTTTACTCATATGTGGGATATAAAACTGAAAGCAACAAAGGAACAAGACAAACAAACAAAAACTCAGACACGGATAATAGTTTAGTGGTTACCAGAGGGTAAGGGGATGAGGAGATAATAGAATAGGGTAAAGGGGGTCAAGAATATGGTGATGGAAGGAGAGCTGACTCTTGGTGATATATAACACAATGTGATATATAGATACTGTAGTATAGTATTGTGCACTTGAAACCTATATAATTTTACTAACCAATATTACCCCAATAAATTTAATAAAAATAAAACCCCCCACAAACCCAGAGATACAATATTCATAGGAGGCACTTTTGATAAAATTAACTTTTTGAAAATAAAGAAAATTAGAGTCAAAAAAAAAAAAAAGATGGTGAACTGCTGAACCTATTGTATCTAGTCAAAGGAGCACCAGGAAGCCAGCAAGGAGGAAATGCCTGGCTTGACTTTCTCAGTTGCAGAGAAACAGAGAGGTATCTGGCAGGCTGTACCAGTAGCAGCCCTCTGCCCAGAAGCTCTTTGGGTGCCAGGGAGAGCACCAAAAGGAGCCACACCATCATTCAACCCATCACTCCGCATTCCTATTATAACACTTAAGTTTATTGTGAACTTTGAGAAATTCAACTTTCAAATATGTGTTAGGATGATATCATGTGCATAAGTCTGGAGCTGCTTCATACATTAAAATATGGGCAGTATTGTATATAACATTATTTTTTAAAATCCATTCAAGTCATAAAAGGACAATAAAGTATGTTAATACTAATTTTATTACTTTGCAACTACTATCACTTAAAAATGTCACACATAAAGCACATGTAATGAATGGAATAAGAGCTAATAATCCAAACTTCAAATTCCCCAAGATCAATTGCCATACACATTTCTATATCAATTATTGCATTTCAAAAGAAAGGATGAGCTTAAAATTACATCTTCCTCTATATGATCTGACTCCATCCTAACGTCATCAAGGTAATATTTGAAGAAGTTCAAGATGTGGTTTAATCTTTCTGACAATCTTTTTAATTCTAGACAAGTATCTCAGTTTAAAAAGTACTTTACACATAGCTATTAGACTATGGGGACAATTATTTTACTAGGAGTACCTAAAATATTAATGGACACAAGGCAAAATTAAGCAGAATGAGTAAATAAGGGATTTGTATAAAAATTTGAAAGTTTGAGATTAACTTTACCATCTATATCTTCTATAATATGATCAATTATATTTATCATGTGCGTTATCTAACACCAAGGATCAAAAACAAAGTAGAAATTTTTTGAAAGGGTAAAGAATTTACACATGTAAAACCTTTTTGATTAAACTCTGTTTGCAGAATTTTCAGAAATTAGAAAAGATGGCTTCAAGTCCTCATTTTTCTAAAGCTGTGTTTCCTTGCCTGGCCAGCAGTTGGGTTGCAGCAAATGATCACTGGTAGTGCAATTTTCCTTCCTGATTCTTGTAGATACCTTTGTTCTTTCTCTCTTGGTTCTGAAGCTTCTATGCTTTGAAACAAAATTTTTCTTTAAAGTGAAAAGTACTGCAATACTTAGGAAAACGGATATTACACCCAGCATCAGAGTTAGTCCCAGATATATGTGTCTAGAGAAAGAGAGAATATCAGTCTTAATTATTGTAATCATCCAACTTTAAATAAAACATGAAAGGAAGGTCATATCATTCAATAAATATCAATATTAATGAAATCTATCAATATCAATAAAACCACCTTGAGGATGGTTTTAAGAATGCAGACTCAGTGGCTCTCAAAGGCCTTTCTATGAATATTGGACAGGCTATTAAAGGTAGAATGCTCACAGAGAGTAATTTTTTATAGTACCATCATTTTCAGTTTCTACTAATTACATAATCAATTCTAGCCTCTCTGTAAGTTTGTCCCTTAGAGAGGTGACCATATCTCCGTTTGCCCAGAAAAGTCCCAGCTTACGCAAGTGTTGCCCCAGTGTCATTTTTAATAGTGTCCCTTTTAACTCTCAAAAGAGTCCAGGTTAGAGGGCCGGCGGAGCGGCATGGTGGTTAAGCGCTGGCTTTGGACTCCAGTGGTCCCGGTTCGGGTCCCACATATGAGGGCCAGTGACACTGCCCTCAAAAAAAAAAAAAAGTGTCCAGGTTAGAAAGATAAATCATGTGGCTATCCTGAATCTTGCATAAATTCACTTCTACAGAAAAACTGCAAAGAGCAATGTGAGGGGGAATCAGAGTTCTTGGTGGAATAGATTTAAGAATAAACCAGAGGTTTAAATCAGTTTCTTCCATGAGAAGCCTGTAGTTCTACATTCTATTATAAGACACGAAGGTGTGGAGGACAGGTTGAATGAGTCATTCCAGTCACCTTGTACATGCACTCACAATCTCTGATTGAGTTATATTGTCTTTACATTAAAGTGAATACAGCCTTAACAAAATGTGAGTAAAGTGTGAATCAGGTCACTTTCAATTTCTCATATAACATCAAAGCCTATTAAACCAAACAAACTTATTTAACATGATTGGCTCAATTCACACCCAACTTCCAACTTACATGGCTCAGCACCAAGTGCTTTTCTCTAGAAAATGTTCAGATTGTAAATCGAAAAAAATCCTTCTTGCATTTAAGCCATTGAAGCATTGCTTTAAGCAATAAGGGAACTAAATGTTTGATGAATTGAACTGAATGATACCATAATAAAAAAACCATGTCCCTTAGCCCCATACATACTCACACTCACAGAGAAAACCTTTTACTTTTATGCATTTCAAGTACTGGAATAATTGAACATCACTTTGGCAATAAACGCCGGGTAAATTTAGAGCCAAATCCAACTCTTGCCCAAGGGGATTATTTCTGACGTAAATGGGACAGTTTGGCTCAGTTTGAAAAAGAATAGAAATAAACCCAAAATGTGACCTAAATTTAAATGCTTCTGATTTTCAGGGAATTATTCATTTGTATGCATAAACTTTCAAAATACTCTATTCTGGAATCTTATGTCATATTTTTTTAAAAACATGATTACCTAAAATACAAGTCAAGATTGGGAATAGGAGGAAAATGAAAGATATAGCAAAATAATCAAATGATAATAGAATTATTCTATAAAACAGAATGGACTTCTTGATTGGACTATCTTTTTTTTTACATGCAGTGAAATTGCATGAGGGATTATTAGTGCTAATTACGTTGTGCAAATCTGGGGTGAAATGAGGGAACAGGTTTGATACGGTACCTAAAAGCATTTGAATCATATAATCTGCAGGATCCTCTAGTTCCACATCTTTTAAATCCCCATTTGAGGCATGAAGTGTCAATCAAAACTCCGAAATACACAGGAGCTGGGATGCCTGCTGTGAAACAAAACCATTTTTACTAAACATAGATGCACAATTTTTTGGCTATCCTATAATGAATGATTATCTGGAACCACTTGCTTTCAAGTCCAAAAATTACTGCTTTGGAGATAACAGGGCATCTGCAGGAGTCTAAAATATGCCATCCCAAAATATGCTTCTGATGAAAAGGTTATTTTGAGAAACAGAAGACACAGTTGAAGATCTGAAGACAGGGCATAAATTTCTTTTTTGTAAGGGAAATTTACACGTATAAGGAAATCTCCATTTGTATGGGTGTCTCCCTCTCTCTGTATCAGGAAGAGAAGGACTCTAGATTCAGGAAAGAACTGGCTGATTCTATTTTACACAAAATCCCATGAACAAGAAGAGCAATTAAATAAATATATCTACCATCAATTTGGATTATTTGGTGTCAAATAAAATTTCTCTCTATATATATTATTCAATTTTAATAGGTTATTTATTACTTAAATACATTTAGATAATAACTAACTTTACATTGCTCTTAATAATGTGAAGAAAAGCCAAAAAATCCCAAATGCTTGCCATGTTCTGGATATGTTTTAAAATTTTCATAACGGCAGATGTTCAAATATTCACAAAATTATAGAGGATGACATAATTAACCCATAAGTGCCATCACTACCTTTAATAATTCTTAATATTTTGTCATCCCTGTGTCATCTGTCTCCAGATCCTCACCTCTCCCACCCTCTGAAACTGTGTCCAGGGAACATTTTACGAGAAATCTCAGACATTGTATCATTTATGTATTTCAGTATGCACCTCTGATGGCATTTTAAAGCATACCACTATGCCATTCAACACATTTTATAACTCAATAATCTAATAAAAATCCATATTCATGCTAAGTCAGAGCAGACAAATACTGCATGATCTCACTTATATGTGGAATCTAAACAAAAGAAAACAAAACCAACCCCAAACTCATAGAAAAAGAGATCAGAGTTATGATTCCAGAGGCAAAGGCCAGGGTGGGCATGTGGGGAATTGGACAAAGGTAGTCAAAGGTACAAGCTTCCAGTTATAAGATAAATAATTACTAGGGATGCAACATATAATGTGATGACTATAGCTCACACTGATGTATGATATATAGACAAATGTTAAAAGAGTAAATCCTAAGAGTTCTCATAACTAGGAGAAAATGTTTTACCTTTTTCCTTGTTTGTTTTTCATTGTATCTATGGCTGGATGTTAGCTGAACTTATGATAATTATTTCACAATATATGTAAACTAAACGATTATGATGTACACTTTAAACTTATACAGTGATGTATGTCAGTTATGTCTCAATAAAACTGAAAACAAATCCATACTCAAACTTTTCTGAATATCTTCAAGGCACTGTTTTAGCCATTGGTTTGTCCCCCTCAGGATTCATACTCTTAGGTAAGCACATTGCATTTAGTTAATGGCTGTTTATATCAGCTCCCTCCCCCAACTTTTTTTTTATAAATGAGTATTGAAGAAAGATATTTGCCCCATAGAAAGTACCACAGCCTGTATTTGACTGATTGTTTCTTCACAACACTGTTCAATTTGTTCTCCCATTTCCCATTTTTGCAATACCTTGGTTAGCTCTTGCATGCACTCAGGTTCAATTTACTTCAGGCAGGAAGAAGATAGATGGTTCTGTATGTCCTGGCAGGGGCCACATGCTGCCTGCTTGCCACTCTTAACAATGTTAAAATGGACCCAAAGCTCAGGCTATGCCCCCCATTAATGAAGTTTCCATCAATCTACAGCTTTCACCTACAGCTTTTAACAAATGTTGATGAAGTTGCAAATAGGGATTTTAAAAAGTTATATTACTACTTGTGTACAAATTATTTAGGATTTTTCCATAAAAGAGAATTTTCCTTCATGACTATTTGGTTACGTTGAAATATAGGTAATGGCAGAAAGGCGGGATCGAAGGTCAATTCTTTTCCTTCATCAATTTTAATAATAATGAGTTGGTGTTCTAGTATTTCCCCAAATTATTTAAATATTATTATGAATTCATGTGTTTATATATAATCAATGTATTTTGTTTTGTCTTTTTTTGTGTTTTTGAGGGCAGTGTCACTGGCCCTCATATGTGGGACCCGAACCGGGGCCTCTGGCATCCCAAGCCAGCTCTTAACCACTGCACCACTTGGCCGGCCTTAATCAATGTATTTTAATATAGTGCAGCTATTATTCTCTATCATTATTATTAAATTTTCAAATTTCCTCAACCTTAGGTCATAGTCCTCATATTGGTCCTATGTCCTTTTGACATATCCCTATTAGCTTCTGACAGCTTTCTCACTTTCCAGCACAAAAAGTTGTCCCATAATCATTTTATGTATTTTCTACCCTAGACCTTGAATGAGTCATTTCTCCAAGGTGTTATGGTTCCTTTATTAAGAAATGATAATTAGAGATTACAGACTGAGTGCTATGGGTGTTCATTTCTCCAGGGTTACACAGATTCTGGATTTTTCAGGAAACAGAGCTATAAAATACATATTATTTAAAAATAAAACTATGAGTTCATATTGACATTTTACATTTAAATCAAGAATGGGTTTATTTAAATATTTTTATGTTATGCTTTTATAACTTTTCTATTAGGCTGAACATATTGATTCTTAATGATACACATAACATCTCATTTGCTTTATCTTAAAAGATATAATAGTTTCAATATAATGATGCCAAAGTTAGTATTAATTATAAGACTATAAAATGTAGTGAAGCTATAGAGATTTGGTAATAATTCTATCTTTTTAAGTTGTTTAAAGCTTTCTTTTTTTTCTGTATGGTTATGTCACTTATATGATATACAGCTGGTTTCAATTTGTTTAAAAAATTTCTTTGGTTATTTTGTTTTTTTAATTATATAAAAACATATGACTTAAAATTAAAAATTATATAATAGTTACATTTATAAAGTCTCATTTTCATCCTGTCCTCTATTACCTCTTTTCTTTCTTCCCTAAGAGGTAATCTTTTTTTTAAAATTAGTTTTTAGTTTATGACTCCATTGTTGCTATTTTTAAATAAGAGTAAATAACTTTGTATGTGTGTATAACATTTTTACTTTTCTATACTTACACCAAATGCATCATACTATAAACATTATACAACATTTTGCTTCCTTTCGCTTAATAGCATATTTTGAAGAGCATTTGGCTTTATTTTATTTATTTTTTATTTTTTGAGGGCAGTGCCACTGGCCCTCACATGTGGGTCCGAACCGGGGCCGCTGGCTTCCCAAGCCAGCGCTTAACCACCGCGCCACTCAGCCGGCCCAAAGAACATTTGGTTTTATAGACTGAATCCTATCTCTCCAAAATTTACATGTTGAAGTCCTAATTCCCAATGTGACAACATGTAGAGACAGAGTCATTAAGGAGACATTTAAGGTTAAATGAGGTCAGAAAGGTGAGGCCCTAATCTCATAGTACTGGTCTCTTTATAAGAGGAAGAAATAGCAGAGATCGCTCTATCTCACACCCTCTACATGTTTACAGAGGAAGGGCCGTTTGAGGCACAATGAGAAGGTGGCCTTCTACAAGCCAGGAAGGGAGGGCTCACCAGGCCCCAACCCTGTCAGCACATTGATTTTGGTCTTCCCAGCCTTCAGAACTATGAAAAAGTAACTTTCTGTTGTGCAAACCTCCCAAAGCATGGTGTTCTGTTATGGCAGCCAGAGCTGACGAATAAACTTGATAACGTTAGAGAGAGATTTCCACCCTCAACTCATCCTTACAGCTCCTTAGTATTCCATTCTGTGAGTGTACTATATAGTCTGTTCAACCAGACTCACACAGATGGACATTTAAACTGCTTGCAGTCTTTCGCTGTTATAAAGAAAGCCACAATGATTTGATATCCATAAGATTAGATTTATTTCATACTTTTGCTAGCAAATTTTTGACAAGTTTTAGAAGTAGGATTGCTAGGTAAGAAGATAAATCTACATGTAATTTTGTTGGCATTTGCTAAGTAACTCTCCCCAGGATTACTCTTATTTTCTCAACAGTAATGTATAAGTGTATCTATTTTCCCATATACTGCAAACATTTGGTAATTTGCCAATCTGATAAGTAAGAATTGGTACCTCAGTGTAGTTTCAGTTTGTATTATTCTTATTATGAGTTTGACCATCTTTTTATACATGAAGAGGTATTTGCATTTATTTTTCCATGAAATGGTTGTTCATATCTTTTCCTAATTTATCTATTTGGTTTTTGGTTTTTTTTTCATTCTCAATACTAGGATCTCTTTTTAGAATGAGGACATTAGCCACTTGTTTGTTATAAAAATTGCAAAGAAAACATTGCCAGTTGTATTTGCCTTTTTTCAATGTTGGCCTTATAATAATTATCATTTGTCTTACAATATTATTGCCATTTCAAGTAGATTTTTATTTTTATGAAATCAATTTTATAAATCACTTCTTTTATTTGAAGTCTTTTTCACACTGTAGGTCACATCTATATTCTCCAAGAGACGTGGATATAGAGACCAGTTCCAGCCAGGGACATATATCAGGCTCAATAATCTGACATTTCTTCTAGATAACCTCTGTTTTTATAGTATAGAATTGGAGGCAGCCATGATGGCATACACCTCCACTTTTGTTGTTTCTGCAGTTTTGTCAGGATTATGTTGCATTTTCATATACACCTATTTATATCAAGATCTATGTACACCAAATTTATTTTCACATTTTTTTTTTTAAGCTCTGAGTTTGTTTTTCTCCCTGGTAGTTCTTTTCTGTTAAATTACAGAGGAACATTTACAATTGTTTCATTATTTTTCGTTAGAATATAAACTTTTTAGGGACAGAAACCATATTTGACTCATTCACTGTATTTCCTATGGGTTTTAATTAATGCATATTGAAAAATCTGGTAGTCAGAAAAAACATTCCAATAACAAAAAAAATCATCAACTCAAATCCATACTGCTTTAATTCTTTGAATGGTCTGAACTTTCTATCAAAATAATATATCCTAGCACTGAGAGTAGTTCAAAAGAATTCCTTCCATTTTAATAAATGAATAATTATATTTAGGCTTCAGCCTTACTTACTTTTTAAAATTGTTTTGCTTTTTCTCATAACAGCAATGGATTTTTTGACAATAGACCAATGCTGGAAATTACAAGATTGTTAAACCATAAATATCATTCTTTCACAAAATCACTTTATTATAACATTGGCACAGCATTGGCTCTCAATAAATACTTCTGGGAAGTCAAGGAAACGAGGTAGGGAAGGAAGAAATGAAGAAAAGAAAAATAATAGGGCCCTAATAACCTACATCATTTAGTTACATGTGATAATTCTATAAAAATATTTAGGAAACTATTCAAAATATACCTGTGATGGCTATCATACTGAAAACATAGATTATACTTACCAAGAACTCTTATTGCTAAGGTGTAGATACCCAGGGCAAAAGACTTAAGTTGTGGCTTAATGCACCTAAAAACAACAACAAAAAAACCCATATATATTCCATTAAAACAAATAGTAATGTTAATGATAATCCATTTAATAAACATTACACATCAAATGATTTTACCATAGAATTCAAGTAGCATTTATGGAGACCCCGCTAATGTCCTAGCATGGGGAAAGCAAATTATGTTAAATTAATGCAATGTTAAATTAATTGCAAGGAGTTTACACTTAATGTTCCTAAAAGGTAAATCACCCCATATGACATTCAAAATGTGTTAGGTAAAGTAAATCCATAAGTTTAACCAGCATAATAACAGACTCACAGAAAAACAAAACAAAAACAACAACAAAACCTCCAAATTTCTAAGAAATTGCAATAACTTGTGGCAACAATAAAGGATTAATAATCTATAACTAGGTTTTATGATATTGGTCTAAAAGCACAGAACCATATTGATCTGAGTTGATACAATCACAATCACTGTGGCATGCTAAGTGTTTTTGCTAAATAGGGGATATCTGAATTTCCAGCAAAGTACAAGAATATGTAAAATAACAAGAGCATCCTTAATATGACTGTATGTGTATAGCTTTAACTGATTGGCCTGTGGATTTTAATAGTTATCATAATGATGATATATAATAAGCACTGATTTTTAACTATGGTACTAAATTCTTCATATGTACAATATCATTTAGTCTTTGCTTTAAAAGAGGCAAATATCACCACTTTTCTCTTTTAATCAAAGGACATCTCCTTATGACATCAAAATGCGACATGGTTCATATGCGGGGTTGGTGGTGAGGAAATTTCTTCCTCTAATAGCCTGATTTTCATTTGGGATTTTCATTCTCATCTTTTCAAACCTATGCTCCCATTTGAAAATACAAATATTTCATGTTCCCTTTTGCAGAAAAACAGGCTTGTGAATGTTAGGTCCTATTTTCTGTTTATCTTTCCTAATCAATTTCCATAATATAAACTGCAGGGAATTAAAGATGTATATGATACTTTTGATTAGTTTCATTTTAGAAATATTTAATACTCATTCTTGATATATTAATTTAAAAGTCACCTAATCTATCTCATAGAAGATTACTTTCCAATAAAATTTGATTTCTATGTTTAATAATTTTATCAAAATTTGTAATATTTTAGGTTATTTTTACTAATTGTATAATAGTAATATTTGCAATGCTAATTCAATTAGGAAGAACATTTTATCACTGAGAATGCTTGTTACAAAACTAATATTTTAAAATTTGGATTTATAAATTTTTTATGGAGATCTATGCCAGGAGAGTTAACAAAAAATGTTCAATTATAAATTATATAACAATAGAAAAAAAACTATAGGAAATTTGAATGAAGATATAAATTCAAGGGGAAGGAAAAATATGTAACACTTTTGACTATCAAAGATCTTTTCATGTAATTTTAAATGAGGTAATATTGGTCACTTAGTCACTGTTCGTTATTGCCAATTGATTACATTTAAAATAGTAACGTATATATAAAGTAATTATGTTTTTCAATGTAAATATTTACAATATACTGGATATCAACACTTTGCTATTATTTAAACTTATGATAACAAAAATTTAGCTGCCTCTTAAAAATATGCAAAAGAGTACACAGTATTAGACATTCTTTGAGGGTTTTATAGGCAAAAATGTTTCTAGTCATTAACACCATATTCATGGATTAGGATTTTGAATGGGTCCAAAAGCCATTACCACCCATACACACACACACACAGATATTTCCAGTCGGAGCAAGAATATATAGAAAAAGTAATAACCTACATATCAAAGTAATAAATGAAAAATATTGTGGCATTATATGGGCCTTTAAAAGGTCTTATAAGTTGTTTCATCCATAATTCTTATAAATTATATCATCCATAATTCAGGGAAATCATGTTCAATCTGAAACACATTTAGTCTAGATTGATTAATATTATCATCAGCATTAAAAATAGTAAACCGCACTTATTGAGTGGATCTAGTGATGCAGGCACTAACATTTCCTTCGAGACCACTGGTTTTCAAATATTTTTGACTAGGAAAACTTCTAGTCAACCACATTTTTGTATAAAAACCTAAAGTGAGAAAAGTGTAAGTGGAACAAGGATGTGGGACAAGTTTCCTGAGAGAGCTAGAAGAAAGCATTACGATTCTGCAGAACATAATTTGAAATCACTGCCCGAGATGATTATAGTAGGTCTTATGTTAAAACTGGTGTGGGAGTATCAGTGTTCACCTCAGAAGCAATATGTATCCAGGTATGCCGCCAAGGGATAAAGTATAGGATGTGATGACTGATATTACAAGGAAATACAGAAACATTTTGGGACATCCATTATCTTTTTGACATCTGCCCACCATGCCTGAGGAATTTCCTGATATCGAGGCTGCTATTCCCACACAGGTACAGTTATGAAACATCTGTAACAAAATAGGGAAAAGTCCAATTACTGAGGTAAAATTTAAATAAAAATAAAGACAAATATTTATTTTAAAAGACTTTTCAGTGTAATATACATGCATTATATAAATAATAAGGAAAATATTATTTTATTTTGCTTTTAGGATAGATCGAACAAAGCGAAACAGAGAGAATACATTTTATTATCCAAACAGCAGATGGTTGCTCTACAAACTGCAGATCCTACACAACAATCTCTCAGCAAATCCTACCAAATCCAATTGTAACTTAGCTCCTCTGCCACTTCCAACTCTAAACCACCATTATTTTTTGCCTTGATTATTACAATGTTCTCTTCATGTTCAAGTTACTTCCACTGTTATCCAGCTATCATGCTTTCCACATAGTAACCAAAGTGAGCCTTGAAAAATGGCAGAGTACATCACTATTCTCAGCCTTCTAATGGCTTCTTATTATACTTGTATTAAACCCCAAATCCTTAAAGTGGCTTACACAGTAGCCATGATGTAACTCCTGGTTCCCGCTCAGAACTGACTGCTCAATGATTTTCCCCTCTCCCTCTTCTTCAACCACACACAAGAGGACCCACTGTGCCCTTGCTGTTTTTCTGCTGGGCAGCTCTTCTAGACAGCTACATGGCTAGCACACACACTTCTGATCTCCTCAGATATTTCATTAAACAGAGTTTCCATGGCCACCCATTCAAAACCACACCCCCTTCTTTCCACCATTTCATCTTAATTCCTCATAGTGCTTATTACGACCTATTAGAATATTATATACTCATTTAGTTTTAAACTGTGTATCCCCACTAGAATGTAACCTCTGGAATAAACTGCCTGCTTTGCCATCATTGTACATCAAAGGCCTAAATAAAGCTCTCATTTTAGGCACTCAATAAAAATTTGTTAACAAAATGGGCACAATTTGAGGATGTGACAGAATTTATAGTGGTCACTAGAAAAAAATATCCTAATAAATGAAACTTAACTAAATTTTGGACAGAGAGGCAACTTTTATAATCCTTCATCAATTTATTTCTGTACATTTCATTTATGAATGTGAATATATAATAAGTTGATATTTTCATCAGAGAAGAGTTGTGATTATTTTAGATAAACAATAGAATAAAGCTGGTACTTCTTTTTCAAGGAAGAGTAGCAATATCGATTTTTTGTTTTGTTTTGATTTTAATTCCAGGTAAGGAGTTTTTGAATCTTGACTTTGTCTCTCACTTGATATGTACATTTAATTTAGTCAAGTACCTTATATTTCAATGCTTTAGATCTCACATGAGAAAATAAATAAAATAGTACCCATTTACTTGAGGACCATAATGTTTAAATGCAACTTTGTTTTTAAATCACCTCTCTTAGTCCCTGGCATTCAATGTTTTCAATAAATGAAGTCCTAATTGAAAAAAACCTTCAGGCAGTTTGGGCGAAAGAGTAAAGTCTGAAAAAAAAAAAAAAAGAAAAGAAAAAAAAGAGAAAAAAGAAGGGTGGAAAGGGAGTGAGGGTGAAAACTCAGATTTTAGATGGGTGGATAGTCTGATTCACTGTTGCTAGAGACCAATCCTTTCTATTCTGAATAAAATGTCAAGATAGGAATAAACAGAGAGTAAATCAACAAGTGTTACCCTGTGTTTTCAGAGTGTTTGCCTAAGCATTCTTATAGTATTGATAAGGAATATGTGTGGTTTATTTTCTTCCCTCTAGGACTGTCAAATACAGGCAGATACTATCAGCCACAACAAGTACAAAACATTCTGACCACCGTTGTGTACACAGAAAATAAGAGGAAGAGTGTATGTTTGGGATAGGAATTTAAGTGTGTGGTTAGATGGATGAGTCTGTTAATATTGATGAACATAATATCCTTCATAATTGGTTTTCTACTTGTGTTTCCAACTTCATCTCTCTTTCCCACTCTGCAGAAACCCTTATTCCAGCCACCTACTCTTTATTACACAAAGTGTCTTGATTTTTCAGGCAGAGCCTGAGGTTCTAGAACCACCAACCTCCTCACAGTCAGATTCCTGAACTCTTGGGCTAGACTTCCTAACACTAGCCTCTATTTGTCCTGTCCCTAATACCTGGTCTTGGGGTCAGGAGACATGGATTCCAGTGCAGATCTTATATGATTTTATGACTATGACTCTTCCATTCAAGGCTAATAAGTCCTTAAAAGCAAAAATAAGAGAATTAGATTATGTAACTACAAAGCTCCTCAGGACTGTTCCATGATTTCAATTCTTTGCCTAATTCTTTCACAAACTTTAGTTCCACTAGTGATGGTTATATTTCCTGTCTCTGCACAAACGGACAGGGCAGAGTGAGAGCCAGGGCTCCGACCAGTGGCCTACTTCTGGGTTGGTCCCTGCACCCCCATAGAATTGTGGAGTTATGGGTTGTAGCAGGCCCATGGGCACACACTTTAGAGAAGATTTCTTACAATAGTTTTTCCACTACTGGTGGAGCTTTGACAACCAGCAAGGCAAGCCGATGCATATGTAATTCCATTTTCACCACACATGGGTTCCCATGTTGTCTCTGAACATTTGCATCTTGAGTTGCAATCTGAAAAGAGAGCTCGTTCATGATAAGAGACAGGTTTGGTTCTGAAAAGAGACATAACAGTATAAAATATTACTTCTTAGCAGGCAGCACTCTAATATTAAAATATATATAATTAATAATTTATATATATATATATATCAATGTTCTTCAGTAATATAAATGGCACTGCCAATGAAGTTTTGCCTTTTGGAAGCCCAATTGTCATCAGAAATGCCAGCTTGTGATCATTAAATGTGGTCCACTATTACACAGATTTCTCTTCAAGGTATCTTTAGAGATTTATGACTTCATGTAATATCCTGTTCTTGGCTTTTGGCTTGAATTAATGTTTATTGCATTCTAGGATCTTCCAATATATTTCTGTGCAAAGGTATGAAAATGTATAACAAGGCAGAAAAATAATCTTTTAGAGCAATTTATGTAATTACCTTAAATGCATTTCAGTGTGTGTGTGTGTGTGTGTGTGTGTGTGTGTGTGTGTGTGTGTTTAAATTTCCTTCAGAATTGTTGAATGAGCAGCAGTGGAATGGACATTGCTAATGTTGTGGTGAAAGAAAAAAATACCAAGCAGTCAACATTATTTCAACAGACTTCCACGCTTGTAGGAGTCAAATATCCTAATGCATTGCCAGTTCATCCAACTTTTCTCTCTCCCATATATTTACCCACTGTTGGGAGCCCTTGCATATCTTGTATCATCCTTTCTAACTATATTGCACATGGTTTTTCAATGATTTACCCATTTATTTATTTATTCACAAAAATGTATTGGAAGCCTTCTAAGTGCTTGCTTTGGGAGGAGGAAAAATGGTTACAAATATGAGATAGCCCTCAAGAAGCTGGCTCTTTTTTTTATTTTAACCATTAACTTTACCTAGATTTGATTATTTTCTCTTTTCACTCCTTTTTTATTCTGTCTCATTTTCTCTTATCTTCCCCTTTCAGCTCTCCCAGAATTCCTTTTCTCTCATTTCTATTTCTTCCTGTCACCTAAATTGTCTAATCCTTCTACTCTTATTCTCCTTGTACTATTCATGTCCTTTTATTCATCTAAGGGGTGCTTATTATTTACAATTATATGTCTTTCCTATCTGCTCCTTATTTGCCATCCATTGGCCCTTCATAATTCATTTTTTCCTCTTCTATTTTGCACTTATTTATATTCTTACTCTCCTACACCCATTGTTTTTTACAAGGTAACTGAGAAAACATACACTGTTATGTACACTCAGTGGGGGCTGAAACTATTTGTTTTATTCACTTTCATATCTCCAGCACCAAGAAAAATTCCTGGTATGCAATAGGTTAAGAAACAAGATTCATGGCAAATCAGTCCATCAGACAAACAAACAAAATGATCTTCTAATTTGGAGAATCACTCATTTTGGCCCTTCCCTCTGAGGGATTTCCTATAATAATTACAATCATAATTTCTTAATTGATGTAATATTCCATCTAGTAGGGCTGCTATGGATTTGGTTACCTCTAATGTCAAAACCAAAGACCTCTGAGAATTCTTCAAATGGAGTAAAAGTGTATTTAACTAGGTCTCCTAAGAAGCCGCTTAGGAATATTTCATCCTATTCTCCTCCACAAGACATTAATTGTTAACTGAGGCTGTTTGGTAGTATCTGAAAGTGTAACTATGTGACCTTGAAAGCCTAGAAGCAGGGCACTATGGATACTTAGGCTAAGATCATAGAAGGTTAGAGCTGAAGGGAATTTTGGCGGTGATCCTGGACAATTTCTCATTTGTCAGATCAGGAAAGTCAGATCCAAAAGTGGGCATATAATTTGTTCAAATTCACAATTTTTATTAGTGACAAAATATAACCCTTCTAGGTCTCTGGATTCTGAACTTGTGGCTTGCCTCAGGCTTATTCTGATTATTGCAGGAGAAAGGTTTCTTCTATTACCATACCTAAAGCTTCTCTACAATGATCCTGCTGAATGTCCAGAATCAAGAGTCTTGTGGAACAAAATGATTCAGGATAATCCCTGGGGAGATGTTGTATGTTATAAAGAGGATCATTTCAGATTACTGAAGGTAAGTTAAATTTATCATGTAGGGCAATCTCAATGCAGAAATTAAGTGTACACATTTCATGAAAGATGTGTTGACAGTGGAGTAGTTATTTAAAATTTTAATTATGAGTTTTATCAAATATGCCAGACTGTTTATATCCAAATGAATTTTTTCCTTCAAAACAGGGATGCTGCCATTTCTCTTGGGTGCTTCCAACAGCAAAGCTACTCTTAAAGGCTAACTCACCCTTTGCCATTGTTAAGAATAGTCTACAAAACATGGAATACAATTTCAAGAGGAGTTTAAGAATGTTTTAAACAATGATATCATTATTGCAATGCAGTCATAGTCTTTCAAGGTAAGTGCTTTCAAGGGCTAGTACTCACTCAATGAATATATAATCTTTCATTGCTTTAAAATATTTAATTTCTAGCCATGTGAGTATACATTCAATGTGAATCTCAAAAGTTTGCTCTTCTTGTCTGTTTATGTACTTGCTTTTGGCTTTGAAACAGCATGATGTTGTAGAAAGAAAGTTACACTTTGAGGATGCTAACTGACTTTTCTAAACTCAGCTTCCATTAAATGGAGATAACAAGACTTACCTCTTAAAGGTGCTCTGAGGATCCAAGTAAGATAATAAAAGTTATGGTGTTTTGTAAATTGCAAAATACAAAATACTTTACCACTGTCCATCTCCCATGAGGATCATAGGGACAGTTACAGATAGCACAAGGCTTCCACCCTCTTCAAAACCTTCTTTCTCTTCCCATTACGACTAACATTCTTAATCTACATTGCTGTTATTAAGGCGACGCTACACTTAATTAAGAATAACAGTGATGTGATAACTTGTAGAAGTAATGGTATATGAACTTTGTTTTCATTTATTTTCCTGGACATTTTAGGTAACACAAGCATAACTGATGTTCACTTAACTGTAGGAGCAATCAAGTTAATGAAGGTAATGGAGATTGGAATTTGGAGACAAGTCAGATAGATAAGCTTGGACAGAAGGATAGCAAAGGAACTGGAGAGGAAGCAGAGAGCAGGAAGTAACTGAAATAGCAGGAAACAGAATGTAATGTGAGGAGCATGGACTTTGGGCCACAGGCAGTTGCAGTAAGTCAGGCAGATGCAATCAGGGAGGCTAGCCTGACCTACAGTACCAGATCATTTGTTTTTAAACCAGTAATATAGAGTTAGGTGGACATATAAAGACAGATGCCCTGGGAACTCATGTTCAGAGACAGAGTGATGGCAGGGCTTCTTGAAGGGAAAAGGCAAAGCAGTTTCTTCAAGATCCAGTCTTGTATTAAGAGTGATGGATTCCATTTTTGGGTATTTATCTGATGAAAAATGGAAACACTAATTTGAAAAGATATGAGTATATGCTTCCCTCTGTGTATGGCAGCATTATTTACTATAGCTAAGCTATGGAAGCAGTCGACAGATGAATGGATAAAGAAGAGATGTATATGTGTACACAGTGCAATATTACTCAGCAATAAAAAATAATGAAATCTTGCCATTTGCAACCACATGGATGGACCTAGAAGGTATTGCGTTAAGGAAAATAAGTCAGGCAGATAAAGATAAATACTGTATGTTTTAATTTACAGGTGGCATCTAAAAAAAACAAGACAAATGAACAAACAGAACAGAAATAGACTCATAGATACAGATAATAGATCAATAGTTTGCCAGAGGGAAGGAGGGTGGAGACATGAAAAAGGTGAAGGGGCATAAGAGGCACAAACTTTCAGGTATAAAATAAGTAAATCATGGGGATGTATTTGTACAGCACAGGGAATAAACGTGTAGTCAATAACATTGTAATGACTTTGTAGTGACAGATGGTTACTAGATTTATCATGGTGATCATTTCTTAAGGTATATAAATGTCAAATTACTATGTTGTATACCTGAAATTAATATAATATTATATATTAACTACTCTTTAACTTTAAAATAACAGAGTGATAGATTCTGGAAACTAAGAAACATAATCACCCATCCCTTATGGGATGGCATTGGTCTGAGAACATCAATAAATATTCTTTTGACCAACTGCAAAAAGGTTACATGGGTCATTGAGTGGAGGAATGGCATTATCTCTTGAAACTTCGTATGACTTGAGTACAACAGGGACTAAGAAGGGTGGCATAGAGGGCATTCCGGTTATTCAGGTGTTCAGAGAAAAAAAATACATTGTTTTCCATGAATGGCACATCTATTTTGTGCCAGTTAAGTACTAATCACTTTCATATATATTATCTTGCCTAAGTATTACAAAACCTTAAAAGGCAGTTATTATTTCTATTTTTAAAGGCAAAAGTTGTGTCTGGATTAGATTAAATAACCAATGCAGTGTCTCTTCACTAAGAATGAGCAGAGGCAAGATTCAAGGTCTGTATTTTCCACTACCCTAAAGGAGGATGTAAGTTTAGTATTTCTTATATTTCTCTAAGACATTCAAATTCAAAGGAAATGACCGATTTGGTGATATAACAGCTTTCATCTTATAAGTACTGTCCCCTATGCCACAATAGAATAAGTCCCTCCCCATAGTTATGATGCTTATAAATAAAAATATTTTATTTTGAAATTAATTCTATTAAGCAAGCAAATCTCTTCAGATTATTTAATGAGAGAACATACCCTTGGTAGGAGACCGTTAGTCCTGCCACATCAGAATTTTCACAGCCCAGTGCAAACAAGGAAAGGAATAGGAGGTACCCAAGGACAGATGATCCTAAGTAGATTTTTGCAGCTCCACATACACTGATTCTGAACTTTTTCATCACTATCCCCCCAGAGAATATTCCGAGGGCCACTGCAGGTATGTTGATGAGCCCTGAGAAACAAGAAAAATACATCATTTTTACAATCTCTGAAATAAATTTGACTGCATTCACACAAACTTTCTAAGGGATTATATAAAACTATGCAATAGTTTCTGACATATTATTAGACTACTTGGTCATTTTCAGTTATAGAAATGTTCATTCACTATCATCTACTGACACATATCAAGAGATTCTGATGAATGTCTAGGCTATAGTTTAATGAGAGCACAACTGACAGTCTTAGAGTTCTGCCTATACAATGTCTAGCACAGGGCTTGAAATCAATAAACACTGAATGTATCACCGAATCATTGTCTTTCTGGTCCAATCCCAAGACTACCAGATACAATCAAGTGGCAAGTAGGTGACTTGTTAATATTCTTTAAGGTTGTACATAAAAACATAATAGGCACATGGAATACAAGGAATTAAAAAAAAATCTTGGTTCTATTTTCTGGCTCAAACAAAACTTATCTTTATTGATCCAACTGTTAGCCTCTTAGTTAGTACCCTTCCTAACAACAAAACAATGTATTATTTCACTATTGTATTTGTTATTTGCTTATGATTTACCAGCCAGTCAGCTAAGCGCTTGTTATATTATCAAATTTACTCTTTGCCACAATCTCAGGAGATGGGCATATTACTATCCTCACTTCAGAGAGACATTTGTTCATAGTCATGTCTAGTAAGTGGTAAAATCAGGTTTGAATACAGGGAATCTGATGTCAAGTCTCATGCTTTCAATCACTATGTTATACTACCTCTCATTCAAGGGTTTTAAAAAACAGTATCCTTGATAAAGAGATGTGCAACCTCATTAGTATTCAAATAAATGTGACTTAAAAACAACACTAGGAAAGTGGTTGAGTTTGGACTCCAGAGACCTAACTGCCTGAATTTAGACCTCAGTTTATAACCTAATAGCTGTGTAAGTGTAGGTGATTCTCTGAACTTCTCTAAATCTGTCTTTTCACCTATACTATGGAGCTAATAATAGTGTTGTAGAGGTTATTAAATGACACGAAAAAATCTTATCACAGTGTCTGGTACAAAAATATTATTCAGCTATTAGTATTTTGATCTATCAGATTCACAAAGATGAAAATACTGTGTGTGAGGGGAGTGGTGGTGGTGGAGTGCAACATCTCTATGTTAGAAAGGATGGAAGGAGAACTGACTCTGGGTGGTAAATGCACAATGTGATATATAGATGATGTATTACAGAATTGTACACCTGAAATCTATGTAATTTTGTTAACTATTGTCACCCCAATAAACATTTAAAAAAAAAAGAAACCTTTTGACAACAATAACAACAAAACAGAAAAGACATAGAAAGGGGCACTTTGGTGCTAGGCTAGCTGGATTTTAAATCAGTAAATAATTCTAGAGAAGAGCAATCTGGCATTAAACTAAACAATAAACAATTACTCTGCTAATTAGAACTTATTTTTATAATATCTACCCATCAACCACTGAGGTCCACATTATCTATAGAGGTTTTGAAATAACACATTTTCCCCCCAAATAATAAAAGGGCTGAAGCTTTTAGAAACTCTGGCCAACAGACAAAGTTCAAATATGAGCTCTGCATCTGCTGTGGTGAACAATAATCACAAGTCTCCCCATCTCTGACTCACAACCCAACATGACATCATTAAATAAAAAATAAAAACAGTAACATCTAGGGATAGTGAGATGAGAACTTTTTTTCCCCCCTTTATTTCTTTGTTTTCTTTCTTTTTAGATTTACATATTCAGTCTCCTAACTGAATTTCCTAGAATCTAAAATGTTCAATATCTTTAGCTACCCATTGCATTATTTTATTTTTAAAATGCTTTCATCATGAATTGACAAATGATAAGGGCTTTTTTCCCCATAATTTTAAATGTGACTACACATTAACATTAAAATGATCACAACCCACCTTGAAGGGGCATGATCATGAAATTAGCGATACTAAAAAAAGAAGAGATGCTAATTTTTGCTTACCCAGCTGAAGCTGAACTGAGGTTTGTGGGTATAGCAAGTGGCATAGATGAGCATATATTGGGCCCCTGACGAACCAAACATGAGCCGAGGGGCACCGGATTGTTATATTTTTAAAAAGAATGGAGTGGGCTGGCTGAGTGGCACGGTGGTTAAGCGCTGGCTTGGGAAGCCAGCAGCCCCGGTTCTGGTCCCACATATGAGAGCCAGTGACACTGCCCTCAAAAATAAATAAATAAATAAATAAATAAAAATAAATAAAAAGAGAGGACATAAGGGCTGGCCAAGTGGCCTGGTGGTTAAGAGCTGGCTTGGAACGCCAGTGGCCATGGTTCGGATCCCACATATGAGGGCCAGTGACACTGCCCTCTACAGCTAAGATGGTGAACAACAGCTCCACCTGGAGCTGGGCTGCTGTTAGTCCCCCGTATGGCATAGCTGCAGCCCCTGCTGCAGTGGGCTGCCATAGGCTACAGTGAGTGGCCAGCAGCCAGCGTGAGCGACCAAGAGCTGCAGTGAGCGACATCCAGAGGCCAGGGACCGATCTGTCTCATCCGGGAAGAGCGCAATGATGATACCAACATGGGCCAGTGAAGAAATGTCCTCCACAACTAGACTGAAGAACAAAAGGACAGCAACTTGTCTGTTCCCCTTCCCTGGTTCCCCAATGCTGTTCCCCTCTCCCAATTCCCCAATAAAATCTTTTTTTTTTTTTTTAAAAAAGAAAGGAGATTAGAAAATAATATAACAAACCTACTAATTCATGAGCCAAGCTAATAAATGTTAATATTTTCTCTCATTTTTTATGATTGTTTAAATAGGGAGATATATAAAACCAGTTTTCCATCTGTTTCAGGTTCCGTATTTCTTTCCAAGAACTGTGCTCTGCCATGGATTTGATGTGTGTCATTTAAAGCTCTGTTTTTACACACACATGGATCCCCTGTCATGGATCCCAGCCTGACACAAAAAGAGCCCCGAGTCCTATTCTGTCTTTCAATTTATCCTCCAAAAGGGGTTTATGGAAAAAAATATCTTTTAAAAACCAGTCTCTGACCTAAAACGTGCAGAGAATGTGCTTAGAATTTCATTTCATTTTGCAAAGTACCAATCAAACCCGGGGCATAAGGAGTCCGAGCACAAAGAATACCCTTTGCTTTGTAAGCCAAGCGGTGCTATTATAGATTCCATTGAGCTCCTACCACCTAGAAGAGCCTCAGAATCAAAATGGGATATTAGGGACACTGCTCCCTCGGGATGGATTGTGAAAAATCTGGAACCTCCTCTCCTGATTGACATCCTTTTATAGCCCCATATTCTCTTGAAACTTCCAGAAAATTTCACGTGTTCTCTTGCTTCCAGGCCCTTCTGCACAAAATATTCGCTTTGTCTGATACAACGTCCTTCCAAGCCTCCAGCCCACTTCCCATCTTTTAACACCTCCTTATCCTTTTGTTCTTGATTTAGGTATCAATACCTTCTCCTAGAGAATTTTTTCTGACTCAAAGGTCAGGTTTATTTTCCCAGAGTACTCTGGGCTTCCCTAATTAGAGTACTTAAAACTGCCTCTACCAGCCATATGGTCCTCTAGGAGACACATCTGGAATAAGGATGAACAAGTTAGTCATCAAAACCCCTTTTCTTCCTGCAGCCTGAGGCCCTTTGCAAGGTGCCATAGGCAGCAGCCTTGGTACTTATCACAATTACCTGTTGTCTTGTCTGGTTGCATCTCTCACCCTCCAATCTCACCTTTAAGGCAAGATTGTGCTCATCATAGAATCCTGTGTCCTCTGCACAGTTTTCCATAAAAATGTACTAATGAATAAACTTTGGTTGGTTCAACTAAAGTTTATTCATTTATAACATTTCTCCTGACTATATTGTTCTATTTCAAGATAATAAATTATAACAGATTACAAAAAAGTTTAGTAGGACATTTCAAATATACTGTTAGCTTGATTCTCCTTTTCAAATTCCCTAGGGTCTAGAAGCTTGACAGAAAATTTCCTGAATATCAGGTGAGATGTGCTTCTTGCCTCCCAAAGCTCCCTAAGATGAAAATTCTTTCATCTTAGGTATTTTTAAGACATTTCATGAATTAGAAATTTCTCTCTGTTTTCTTCATTATACATTTTTTTCCATTCACACTATAAAATGTACTGATCTTAAAATGTTTACCATCTAAATATTAGTTGTAATTTATAATAACATTTGCAATTTGTTTCAATTTATTTTATGCATTTCTTTTGAATTTGATATATTTACCCAATCATCAGGAAAGCTAAGAAAAATGTTAGCTAACTTACAATTATTATTTCATCATACCCATTCAGGTTAAAGACCCTGTCCTTTGTTATTATCCTAAATAAGAGTCATGACAGACGTGTTAAATGTTTTGAGATGGTCAACACAATTACAATATAAATTGGAAACTTTGAATCCCATACAGATGCATGATAGCTTTAGCCATTAAGATGAAATAGTAATGAGTTATAATACCAGCACTTTCGGATGTTTTTAGAGCTTCTCTCCCAGTGAAGTAAAATTCCATATGGTATAATGGACCTCACAATATTACCCTAATGTTGGAAAAAATACACATTAAAATCTGAATTTTACAGAGAGAAAAATGCAAGGAAAAGTTTATGGGACTTTTTACACTCATATAGCCAATTGTGTGTATAGAAGTAAAACTAGCTGTCCTTCTTGGGCATAATAAAAGTATATTTTTCCTCACAAATTAAAATTATTTTCCAGTATCTCACAGTTTTTATTATAACTTTACCTAATTCTAGAACATATCATAACACAATTACTAAATTTACTATGCTGGCTTAACTACACAAATTAATATTTTCTATTATAAGCACCTTTCCCCAAATAATTATCTTAATTTTTCCTTATTTGTCTGTGTAATGCCTCTAAGAAATGAGAATGATAATCATTGTTATTGCTGATAGTTAAAGTCAATGTACTGTGCACTAGAAACTTATTTAATTTAAAAATTCCAAGAAGTTAAGCAAAAATGAATAAACAACTGTGTATTAAGAAGGAGAAGAAAAGATAAGATCATTTGTATATAACCTAATAGTGATAAGTTGGGAGAAGCTTAAGTGGAAAATTCAACTGCCTCTCCCAACATCTTACTGTAGAAATTGCAATGGAAATTTAAAGCAAACACCACACACATAAAAAGCAAAGTCATTTTACTGTATACTTCTAGTCGCTGAATTTGAAACATTTTTGTTGTTCATTTTCCTTCAATTTTCTTTGTAAAATTTAAGTAGTTAACATGAGAAAATGTTATTTCTAAACTTTAGAATGAATATGGCCAATATATAAAAACATGTATACAAAAAACCCCAAATTGTCATTGTAACAGTTGGTGCTTGAAAATAGGGATATTTTTGTTTATTGTTTCCTCCACATCATGTCCAATGCCTTCTCTGAGAGTAGAAGGGAAATGTGCCTTTTTGTGCCTCTCTCATTTTTTTTTTTTAATCACAGAAAGGATCATTCTCCATAGCCCAAGGGAAAAAAATGAAGAAGAATAGGCAAAGAGGTTGGATAGAAGAAGAGAAAAAAAGAAATGAGAACGCAATATTTATTGCATGACAGTAATGTATATTTATGAAGCACTATATGTCTTACTTAATCTTTTTTCAGCCAAATCAAATCAAAATAAGCGTTAGGGATATTGAATAATTTATCCACTTAACCTTATCCTGATGCATCCCGTACTTACAAATGTGAAACCAAGACGCACTTAGGAAAGGATGCTAGCTATAAGATGCAAAAATCATTAGACATTATTACTTATCTCTCACAAAAGTAATTAAATTATCTATAGACATGACATGACAGAAACTATGAGAAATCAGAATTTTAGGCAACCTTTGATTGCTGGACCAAAAATTCTGGATAAAGAGTTTGTTTCAATCTCAGAGTCTTTCTGAGTGTACAGAGAAGGGTCATGTATTAAAAGAAATCCATCATCCACAGTTTAAAAGAGAATCATTCTTAGATTCTTCTTGTCAGTTTTCCAAAAATAATTGTGCACAGACTGAAAAAACTCAGAAACTCAGGGGAAATAATTTATTCCTGGCTATATCATAATGTATGTATGATACACATGCATGATATTGGGCAGGCCATTGAATCACTCAGAATTTCAGGTTCTTTTATCTGTGCTAATTCTCCTTAAAATAATTTTAGAGGCAAAGGTATTTCATTTACTATTTATCCAATAAAGCAATGAGATTACATATAGTCTCATTTTCTATTATAATAACCTCCCCAAATAATAATTTTTCTTAATAAATAAACTTTTCAATTTGAGATAAAAATAACTTATCATTCTAGTGAGAGCAAAATCAAATGCCCCTAAACTTCTATGGGTTACATATATGTTGAATAATGAAAAATGAACATATACTTAAAGATATGCATTTTTATAAATGAACCTTGACCTTTTCCTTCACATTATACCAAAAAATATTTGAAATTGATTATAGCCTAAATGTAAAAGTTAAAACAAGCTACCAGTAGAAATATAAAGAAAACATTTCCATGGCCTTGGGGTTTGGAAAAGAGTTCTTAAAACAGGCTTAAAATAGCATTAATGAAAAAAGAAAAGATTGAAAATTGGGCTTAAAACTAAGAAGTTCACCAGTAGAAGACTGAAAAGGCAAATTGAAGTCTGTGAGAAAGTAATTATAATACATATATTCAATAAAGAACTTGTATCAAGAGAAAAGTGTAGTACTGCTCGAAATCAGTAAGACAAAGATTGACAACTCAGTAAAAATGGGCAAGCAAGTTGAACATAATTAACAAAAGAGAATGTTGAAATAACCAATAAGCCTGCAAAAAGTGTTCACATCATCAATCAGTTAAATGCAAATTAAATCGCAATGAGATGCTACCATACCCCAGAAGAATACATAAGTTACAATGGAAAAGGTTGACAATACTAAGTGTTATAAGGATGTGGTACAACTGGAACATTCTTACACTTCTAATGGGAGTAGGAGTTTCCACAACTTTTATGTAAACTGTTTTGGAATATTTGCTGGCTCTAAATATGCATATACCCTATGACCCAGCTATTCTGCTCCAAGATATAGACAAGAAAAATGAGTGTATACATTCACCGAAATACATGTATTCAATAGAATAGTCATGCAGTCTTATTTATAACAGCCCAAAGCAGAAAACAATCCAAATGTCCATCAATAATAAAATGAATAAACTGTGGCATATTCATGTGATAGAATATTACACAGCAATGAAAAAATATAAACCACTGCTACACACAACCTGAATGAATCCCATAGGATTCCACCTCAATTCAAATAAGCTAGATACAAAAGAATACCTAACGTATTATTCCATCCATATAAAGTTCAAAAACAGGCTAGAATGATCTATGGTGATAAAGTCCAGAACAGGTATTAGATTTGGAAAAGAGTCTCAAGTAGGAGATTTGAAGGATCCTTTTGGGGGTACTGAAATGTGTTACATGCTCTGCATGAAGATTACTATTCAAATATATATGTGTAAACATTTATTTAGATGAGCTATACATTTAAGTTCTGTAGACTTAACTGTTACTTGTAAGTTATGTTTCAATAAACACAAAGGAAATTTTAAAGTAAAATAAAAAATCTGTCTCAAACTTTCATTACTCTTCTATTCTTCTTAGTCAGTATAAAGCATTGATTGACATGGATGGAGTATTGGGGAAAAAAAATAAATATAACAAACCCTAAAAGTTTCTTCAGGTCAACAATTAAATAATAAAATTAAATAATTTGAACAAATTAATGTTGAAAGTAAAATTTCAGTGGCATAGCCTTAATATTTATAATTTAAAGGGAGAATAACCTAACTAAAAACAAACAGTCAATTAGATTAACATCTGCTAAGTGCCCATTATCCAGGATTGTCACAGAAAATTTATATATTGTAAAATAAGCTCAGCACTCCTCATTACCAGGTTTCTCCCAGACATAGATACATAGAGCAGTTCTTTAAATATTTTAAGAATAAGTTATTTTAAACCATTGTAGTCTCCTCTCCTAAAGGGATATGTTAAAAAAATTGAATATATTTTATGCCTTGAAAGAGCAGCATTAAATTACATTCTTGGACTAAAGTAGCTAATCCAGGTTTTAAAAGTATCCAATTACTTGCAGGGTAGTGTTTACGTATTTGCAGATTCTTGTTCTTCATGCATTTATTCATGTTTTTCTTTGCCCTTTAATATCTTTCTCATTATTCATTATACTGCTCTGTTGGAAACACAGCCTCTTTAAATAACCAAATCAGAAAAGTCTTTTGACTGAACAAATACAAACTTTGTTTTGTAATGTGTTGGGGGCTGGCAGCATCCTAGTGTCTGACAAGGCCACATTGAAATAAAGATCCACACTCAGCACTGGATGTCTGGGATGCTGCCTTATGGTTGGTCGTGTAATATCTCCTGCCTCCATGAACCCATGTGGCCTTTTCTCCACATCAAATCCTACAGGAGACAGTACTTTCACTGCATTTATGGTAAGTTCCTGGGGTACCCTGATGATAGCTGGCTGTGTACATCAGTGACAAGGCATGACTGCCTAAAGATAAGGAAACTCCCTAAAACAGGCTACAGTCCGAGGGGACCCCAGGACTGAGAAATAGGGGACTCAAGCCCCTTGGTAACAGAGGCTCAGGCCTCTGGTTACATGGAAAAATCCTGTCTGTGAGAAACAGACAGTGTCTGTGAGAAACTGGTGATATCATCCGTCCTTGAGCTTACTTGCCTATGCAGCTGTGAAAGGTTTCCTTGGAGACCAGGAGACCAAGGTCTCTCGGCCATGAGAGTTCTGATAGGAGACAACTTACTGACCATGAGCTATTTTAATTAACAGCCTTGTTTTAACTCTTTGCTTTGTACATTGCTGTAGCAACAGATACTGAAGCTTTGACTGAGAAACAGATGTTACCCTCTATTACAATAATATGCAGCTCTTTGTAGGATAGGAAAAGTTTGAGACTCCTTTAGCTACTAAGTATCACATAAAAATAGTTTTTTGCCCTAAACTCAGCCACTGCTAAACTCTTGGCAATAGTTCAAGTATACGCCCTGTAAGGTAGTCATGGGGACCACTCTTTAGATGATAAGTAAAATCCTTGAACAGGCCACAGTGTACCCTGGAAAGATACAATTACAAACAAGTAAAAGTGCTGAGTAAGAGAAAACATCATGATCATGTGAAACATAACTTGTAATTGAGTTAATAGTCAGAAGCCCCTGTAAAAGGGGCCAGGCTTTAACAATAAAGGTGTGGCACTCCTGTGAACCTCTTTCCATTGTCTCCATCTTTCTTTCTCCTCGCCTATGCCGTCCCACCCGAGGGAACCCCTGGTTCCCTCGCAGGGGCCGGCCCCCGCAGAGTGGTGCCCGAACAGGGACCTGAGGGTAAGTTTTTTAATTTAATTTAATTTTTTTTAAGAGAAAAAGGTGTGTGCTTTCGGACGGCTAGGACTCCACCGTGGGTGCTACAGACCCCCTACAAGAGATAGGCAGGAAAAGGGTGGAAAGTAAATGACCATAGGTCAAACAGAATTTTGAAAGTAAATGACCATAGGTCAAACAGAATGTAAGAATTAAATGACCGCAGGTCAGGTCAAACAGAATCTAAAGAACAAAAAGTCTTTATTAACTTCGTTTGCTGCTCTCTTGCAGCCAGAGGTTCGAAGGTCAGAACTTCTAAAGTAGCTAGATTTTTGCATTGTATACAGAAAGCCTGTCCTTGGTTTCCAGAAGAGGGAACAGTTAATTTAGAAACTTGGGATAAAGTAGGAAAAGAACTTAGGTTATATTATCATAACCACGGCCCGTAAAGGGTCCCGGTTGATGCATTTGTTCTCTGGAACTCATTTAGAGATACACTTGTTCCAGGAACTCACTCTAAAACTAATCTGGCCTTTTCAGCTAAAAAATATACAGATTCGGACATTAATTCAGATTGTGAGGATAAAAACCTCTCTCCCCCAGATGCTGCCAAATTGGAAATGGACGCAGCCAAATATAATGAACAAAATCCATGGGACTTTCCCATTATTAAAAAGGAAGATAAGGGGCCAAGTCCCTCCAAATATTCAACTAAAAATGAAGAATACATGAAACCCCGACCTCCTTTAAAATACCCTGTAATGTCTATGCCTCCACGTAATTCTAAACCCACATCTCGGTTTCATAAAGCCATTGAAGAGACAGAGACAAATGGGGAATTTGATTTTACTCTGTTGCCCAGTGGTCTTTGATATAGATCGGGAAGGAGATGAATGGCCTTCCTGGGAGCCCCTGCCCTATAAAATCTTAAAAGAGCTGAAATTTGCATGCACAGAGTATTGACCTATAGCGCCTTATACCCTTTCTTTAATTGATACATTGGCAGGGAAGTGGATGACTCCCTATGGTTGGACTCAGGTTTGCAAATCCTGCCTTTCAGGCGGAGACTATCCATTATGGAGAATAGAATATGATGATAGAGCCAAAAAATTCATCAGTAAAAAGGAACAAATTACTATGGATATGCTTATTGGAACAGGTGAATATTCTCATGCACAAGACCAGATGCATTTATCTAAACAGGTCCTAGAACAGGTCACTGACTGTGCTGTTAATACCTGGAGAGCTCTCCCTGCTTCATCGGGAAAGCCAACTGCACTAACTACCATAATACAAAGAGGTGAGGAGTCTTTCCAAGACTTTTTGTCTCGACTCATTCAAGCGGTTCGTAGAGTAATTACCAACGATGAAGCTGCAGATATTTTGATTAAACAGCTGGCATTTGAAAACGCAAATTCTACGTGTCAGAATCTACTTCGTCCTATCCGTAAATGTGGCACTCTTAATGATTATATCAAACAATGTGCTGATGTCTCTCCAGCTTTTATTCAAGGAGTTGCAATAGCAGCTGCCCTTAAAGGAAAAACATATCCTCAGTATGTTAAGAAATTAACTCAAACAACAAGGGTTGCTCCCAATTTTAAAAATAATAACAGTGGCTATAATTGCTATAATTGTGGAAAACCAGGACACTTTAGCAGACAGTGCCTTAAGCCTAGATGGGCTCACAGTTACAAAACTCACAGCCACAAAATTTTCCTAATGTCTCACAACAAACTTCATCCTTGGTGCCAGACTATATATCCACAGTGCAACAAGGGATTTCACTGGATAAAGGACTGTCATTCTAGATATCATAAAAATGGACAATTATTGCCACCTGTTAAGCCTAACAATTATAACTCTAACAGTCCTTCTTTTCCCATCCATCCATTTGTCCCCCAGTCAGGAAATGCCCCAAGGGCCCAGCCTTGGGCCCAGACAACAACAGGGACATCAATTCACAACGTTTTCAACAACAACCCATTCAGCAATTTAAATCAGTCCACAAGCTCTTATACACTTGGATTTGTGTTACCACTTTGGAGGTTAATTCTTCTGCCCATAGTTGGGAACAGTTTCAACGTCATATCACAGGTATTTGGAATTATAGTGACCTTAGTTTACATCTATCTTCTCTCCACCAACAGAGGAGGATTAGGGTCCAGGTCCCCCAAAGTAATCAGCTAAAAATAAAAAATATACAAGCCCCCAACCTCCTTTATACCAAACCTACATCTTGGTTTCAAAGAGTTGTTAAAGAGACAAAAGCTAATGGGAAAGGGAAGAGGGTATGCTTGTGTATTTCCTCAGGACACAGACACTCCGGATGGGATTCCACATCGCCAGATCCGGACTTATATCTCGCTGCCCATTGCCTCCCTCCCATCCGGCTCTGCCGAGGATACAGTCTCCCTGGATGCTGATGCCCACGCTGTCTCCACCGCTCCTGTTACTTTTTACCAGACTTCCTCCAAAAATCCTGCTTTGTATTCCTTTGAGGCTTGTGTTGCTGCACCTTATGTTTTTCTTTTGGTTACTCATCATAGTATTTTTAATGTAACTCATAACAGTTCATTGTTCTATGTATCATGTACAAAATGTGTTATCAGTTCTTGTGTGTCTCCTTCCACAGATTTCCTAACATTGCTTATTGTTCAACAACCTCCTTACTTGCTCATACCGGTTAAACTAGACTCTCCTTGGTATTCAGACTCAGGATTACAGGTTCTTCAGACAGTTACTAATTCTTTAATCAGATCAAAACGTGTAGTTGCAGAAATTATTCTAGAAATCACTGCTCTAATAGCTATTATAGGTTCTTTTGCTGCCTCCACCACGACACTTGTACAGAACATCATACTGCCCAACATGTAGATGAGCTAGCTAGGAATGTTTCTTTAGCTATAGCCACTCAGGAATTTATAAAAAGCTAGAAGCTAGGGTTAATGCCCTGGAGGAAGCTGTAATTATTATCCTCATTCTCAGTCTCTTTCCAGTCATCTTCAGACTCTTAATAGTATCTGAGATGTTGCTGCCAATGTACATGACATTTATTTAATTATTATTATTTTTAATTATTAAAAAGGGGTGAGATGTTGGGGGCCGACAGCATCCTAGTGTCTGACAAGGCCACCTTGAAATAAAGATCCATGCTCAGCACTGGATGTGTGGGATGCTGCCTTATGGTTGGTCATGTAGTATCTTTTGCCTCTATGAATCCATGTGCCTTTCCTCCACATCAGATCCTATAGGAGACAGTACTTTCACTGCATTTATGGAAAGTTCCTGGGGTACCCTGATGATAGCTGGCTGTGTAAGTCAGTGATGAGGTAAGATTTCCTAAAGATAAGGAAACTCCCTAAAACAGGCTACAGTCCAAAGGGACCCCAGGACTGAGAAATAGGGGACTCAAGCCACTTGGAAACTGAGGCTCAGGCCTCTGGTCACATGGACAAATCCTGTCTGTGAGAAACAGTGTCTGTGAGAAACTGGTGATATCATCCAACCTTGAGCTTACTTGCCTATGCAGCTGTGAAAGGTTTCCTTGGAGATCAGGAGACCAAGGTCTCTTGGCCATGAGAGTTCTGATAGGAGACAACTTACTGACCATGAGCTATTTTAATTAACAGCCTTGTTTTAACTCTTTGCTTTGTACATTGCTGTAGCAACAGATACTGAAGCTTTGACTGAGAAACAGACGTTACCCTCTATTACAATAATATGCAGCTCTTTGTAGGATAGGAAAAGTTTGAGACTCCTTTAGCTACTAAGTATTATAATCACGTAAAAATAGTTTTTTGCCCTAAACTCAGCCACTGCTAAACTCTTGGCAATAGTTCAAGTATACACCCTGTAAGGTAGTCATGGGGACCACTCTTTAGATGATAAGTAAAATCCTTGAACAGGCCACAGTGTACCCTGGAAAGATACAATTACAAACAAGTAAAAGTGCTGAGTAAGAGAAAACATCATGATCATGTGAAACATAACTTGTAATTGAGTTAATAGTCAGAAGCCCCTGTAAAAGGGGCCAGGCTTTAACAATAAAGGTGTGACACTCCTGTAAACTTCTTTCCGGTGTCTCCATCTTTCTTTCTCCTTGCCGATGCCATCCCACCCGAGGGAACACCTGGTCCCCGCGAGGGCTGGCCCCCTGCAGTAATGAACACCTTTAACCTGTCCAAATGCTCCCTTTTTATAATTCCTAGAAACTGTTCAGGTAAAATGTCCACTGTTATGAGATTTTGGCTACATTTGAAATACAAATATCCAGTGTTAACAACCTCCTAAAGAAATGTATGCTTGGCCTATCTGATATTCTCATGGTCACTCACCCATAGTTGTGAATAGTTCTTGCTAGAAAGTTGTACCACAGACTATGTAAATATTTTACTCTGCTAGATTATTTTCACTCACTTTTTGACTTCATATCTAAAATGCCACAAAGTACCTTCAGTCTAAATACTGGCATAAATTTCCCTGAAAGTACTAAAGATGCAGCTGATAGTTCCTATTGGAAAGCATGATCATACCAATAACAAAGTTGGCCTTAGAGGTTGACTGCCCATACTGTTGTTCAATGTACTTTGGTTTATATGTCACCATGCCAAATAAAGAATTGAACTGAACAGTACTTGCACACAAATATAAGAAGTACACTGGATTTCCAAAAAGATTCTTCAGTGATGGAAGAAAATCTAGAAGACAAAAATAACATGGAATAATTAAAGACAGTGTCACCCTTGTGAAGATACAGCCTTGGTGGCAGCCTTAGATGGCTGAGTTCCAGTGTCATAGTTAACAAGAACATTTACGAGGTTGGACAATTACATTTGCAAACTCATCCTAGAAAAAGCGCTCCATATCTCATTGCTGAATATCACTACGATCATCTTCAAAGTACTGCCCTTGGGAAGCTATGCACTGATGCCAGTGTCTAGTCCACCCTTCAAAGCAATTTTGGAACTCTATCTGGAATGGCCAGCAGAACTGCCATCGTATTACCCTTGGTGTCCTGAATGTCATCAAAGTGTCTTCCTTTCAATATTTCCTTTATCTTCGGGTAAAGAAAGAAGTCATTGGGGGCCAGATAAGGTGAGTAGGGAGGGTGTTTCAATACAGTTGTTTGTTTACCAGATAAAAACTTCCTCACAGTCAGTGCCATGTGAGCTGGTGCACTGTCATGATGCAAGAACCATGAATGGCTGGCAAAAAGTTCAGGTCATGTAACTTTTTCATGCAGCCTTTTCAGCACTTCCAAATAGTTAGCTTGATTAACTGCCCAGTTGGTACAAATTCATAATGAATAATCCCTCTAATATAAAAAAATACGGTTAGCAACATGGTTGCAACAAGTTCACAAACCTAATTGTCAGACCTCGTACAGTGTGGGACACACACACACACACACACACACACACGCACACTATGAATATTAATTAAGTCATTGGCACAAATCAAGGGATGAGATCTGGCCAGGTTGAGATATAAACACAGGCACTTGCTTTTATAGGCCTACAATCAAGGTTATAGTTAGAGGTATGTCTGACAGAAACAGATTCCTCTCACTGAAGCAGGTAAAAGGCAAGAAGAATGAGACTATTCTCTCACTACAGAACTGGTAACTATAGGCAGGACATTAAGAATTTTAGTTTTCCAGTCTCTATTTTTCAAAATTGGGTCATGGTCACAAGGAAAGGAAAATGAACGTTATCTCCATTTAATGTATGAACTTGCGTGTAAGAAATGAGCTTTGGCTTTCTTTCTTCTTCCTTTTATGCAGCCAGCTAGAAATATGAAGATTTTCTGTAAATATAAATATTGTTTACTGGGGCCCTCCAAGAGGAATACTGCTGGACAAACTGAGAGGCACCAATCTTTCTCATGGTCACACATTTCCACGTGGAGTGTATTCACTGGAACACATCTGGCGTTTTGCCTCACGCCACATTCACTCCTTTCATCATTGGTGGGAGTCATACGCTGGTACACACTTCACAAATGGGTGGATCTCATCTATAAAAAGGCACAAGTGCTGAAGATTAACTCATCTTTTCTGTCCACCCAGACCAAGGTGAAGCAGCATACTTGGGGGGTGGGGGGGCAGCTGCAAGGTTTAAACTGAGGAGGTGTGAGGGTGTCAGTCAGCAAGGAAGGTTACCAAGACTTTGGGTCATGTTCTTCAGTGTTTTTCCAGTAATAAAACTGATTTTTGTAATCTTCATTTTTGTTGTTTGCATAATTTCTCAAATTTTTCTGAACACATGAAGGGGAGAAAGGTATTATTTAAATATCCCTATACAGTGCAAACAGGAAAACTGAAAGTATTTCAAAATCGAAGAGAATCTGGCTCACCTCTTGCCATTTCTGTTATTTTTGCTTTTTCTCCAAGGGGTGTTTGGTAATCTGTGTGATCATCCATAATAAACTTGGATTTCTCAGAGGAGGAATTGGAATCCTCTCTACTCCGGGGTCTCGGAAGACTCTTTGGTAAACACCAGAAAGGTACAGCTGCAAGGAGACTGAGGATTCCTGCTATTAGATAACCAAGCCACCAGGCACCTACCCACTGGGGATCCGTTGGGGTAATGGTTATGTGATCTGAAAGAGAGAGAGGGTAGCTAAACAGCATACTCAGCAAAGCCTCTGTGTTAAAATAAGTCTAGCATTAACTCTATCACATTATAAAAATATCTAATAATTCATACATAACTTTTTCTACTCTGAACATTATTATCGTGCTGTCTGAAGGGAGATGTTGTTTCTGGAGCATGAAGCTTTCTTCTTTTGTTCCTTAGGTTAGAAGTATGGAGGCTAAAAGGGAACCCATGATTTTAAAACTCTGCTCTGGTGTTCTGCAGAAGGACCTGGGACCAATGACAGGAGGAAAGCAAGCTGTGATGGAGGTTTTGAGGGTTCAAAACCTTCTGACAACTACAGAACATCAATGCCACTTTCATCCAATTTCATACTGAACGTTTGTCTATGATTTTACTCAGAGAAAGAGTGATGTCCTGTACCCAAATACAGTCTGAACCACTCCTAATGCTACTTATTAAATAATGTTTAATAAGACTTCAGGACTATTTTAGGTCTGAAGCAAGATTTGTATGTGTAAATAAAATGTCAATATCTTATTCATCATAAAAACTTTTTTTTGACACCATTTCTCATTCGACTCAAAAGTAGGGATTGACAAAGTTTTTTTATCCCCATACCAACTGGGGATAAATATATATATATGATATTATTATACTCCACCTCCACCACACTTTATGAGAGCAACAAAATAAGCACGTGCCATTTGACAACTAGGCTGAAGTGCTACTGTAAAATGTTTATGCTAGTTTATCACTGCATCTTCATTGTTTCCCTTTAATCGTTTCCCTCTGTACCACTCATCACACCTATGCTTTCTTAGCTATATCAGTCTTTACGACTGGACTTTACAATTCAAGGAGTAAAGGAACTTAGCTATTATTTTTTCCACTGTGGTAAAACAGAACCTGGGATAGAGCAAATATAAAATAAAATTTGGAGGTTAATGAATTAATAAATGAATAAATAAATGTTTTGGAATATGTCCTGCAATTTATTTGATTGAGGAACAACTACTACAAGAGTTTTGCAGTCTATTTTAACACAATAATTCGTAAATGCAGTTCCAGAATTAAAAAATATGAAATATTTTCTTGTTTCTAATTGCTTTCTTGGACTTCTTAAAAAACAAACAAACATACAAACAAAGAAAACAGAAAAATTCTATCTATTCCAGGAGGCACATCTCTGAAGGAAAAACACAGATTAATAGCTATGGAAAGATTCAGTCTCCCATTTACTCCCTACTCAAGCACACTCCCAGAAGGAAAGCTAGTCTCATTATAACATGCCTCCACCGAAAAAAGATTTGTACAGTAAAGAAGGAAATTTTGGTTGCCAGAAGACTTCAATCCTTGGCCTTTCTGGCAAGTCTACAAATACATTATTAATTGATGTGACTGTAATAAATGTTGATACACCTGAAACCAACAAGAGCCAACAAGTAGTCACAGTTTTTAGTCTTAAATATGCTGGGATGCCTTTGAACTGGCAAACCAGAAGTGAAAAGTGATACATTTGAATAACAAACCATGGATCATCCAGTTCTAATCATCACCTATTTTTCATATTCCATTTATTAACGTGCATGATGATTATCTCAATGTTTTCCATGAATTATTTTCATTTTACAAAAGATTAGCATCCTGTCATTTCATAAAAAAGCAATTTGATATTTTCTATAACAGTCCATTAGAAAATTAAAATAATTAAAATAAATAAATAAATAAAAATAGCTTCCCTTACCTATGTTTACAAAGCCAATGTCAACATACAGTTTGGCACATAATGAGCCTAACAGGAAGCCAAAGATTGGTCCTATAATTGCAACCGTCTGCACACACCCTGCACACACACAAAAAATTTTAATAAATAAATAAATAAAAAATAAGGTACCATTTCTTTGCTTTTGTAAATTAAGAAAAATTTTAAACAAGAAATGTGAATGAGATCCAATTAGTAGCTGAAAGGATTTCATCAACTCTTTACTTAAGTGTACTTAATTTGTCAATTTTTCAAACTCATTGAATTAGGAAATAAGTACTCCTCAGCTTTAGAATAAGAATCAACACTTTTAAAGCATTAGTTGCCTCTTAATAAGAAAAGAACACCAGGACTCTGAAGAAGTTTATTTGCCCAAATGGAGCAAACTGTATTCCCTAGAATTAGATTCATGCACTGATAAAAAAATCATAATTATACTATTTGACAGTGTTTCAAAAACTTTTTACGGTTGGTTAGCATAAGACTTGTTTTGATATTAAAATTGATTGCTTCCAACCTTAGTGAAGAAGTGTATGTGTTCAGAACTTCTGTGGGACCATTTGTGAGAATAGTAACTATGTAGATCCCTGGAGATATACACACATACACATTTTATATAAATATCTAAATGTATATAGGTATACACACATATATGTCTGTCTATCTATCTATCTATCTATCTATCTATCTATCTATCTATCTATCTATCTATCTATCTATCTATCTATCACCTAAATGCTTCAGCAGCACAGTTAGCCCAATAAAAAGAACCTATGAAATCTGAGGTCCATGAAGATACTTACACTATGTCATACATTAGTGCAGTTGAGCTCACAGATATTTTCTTTTCATCTAATGTTCTATCCCTGATGCAATAGGCCCTTCTAATTGAAGTTTCTTTATAATTCAAGCTTCCAATGCAGACTTCAGAAATGTGTGAACAGAATAAAGGAATTGGATATGAAGTACAAAGCCTTCTACAGCCTATTTAGTTGAGAATGGAGTTGAGAATACCAGGTATCCTGATTCCCAAGAAGATAAACAAGGTGGGCATTACCAATATAGAAAGCCGCATTATCTTCACTGGCAAAATCATCAAGGTAAGTGATGCCTAGGGGCTGAATGGGAGTTTCTCCAATTCCACGAAGAAGGTTCCCCAGGAAAACATAAACCCACATGGAAGAGCTGGCATCAATTTCACATTCTTGAAAGGAAAACAAGAGGATTGAAATTAGGTCACTATCAAAGTTAAGTATTTATTCTGCATTTCTACAAATTGTCCAACAATTGGGTTAGAAGTGAAATATGTGATAGACATAATTAGAGAGGGGTTTGAGCAAGATTGGGGAATGTTTTGTAACTTCAATGTTTTAGGTCGTGTAAATCCCCCAGAGACTTTGACCAAGGAACTCGACTGCTTCGTGTTCCTGTTTTCTCTCTTCCTTTTATTTAACACTTACGCTAAGTTCTTGGAATTCCTACACTCCAATAACATTCAGTACCCTGTCTGGGACAAAAAACAACATTTTGAACAATGGCTTTCCTTGCCACAATCTTTAAACTCTTCTATTTTTCAGCAGAAATACCTTGTAATTTTATTGCTGACCAAGTTTTATATGGAATTCAACATTTTATATGGGTGATACTTTAACTTTGGGTAGCACTGCATAAATTACAATTGTTTGATAGTGAATAACCATATTTAGGTCAAAGGTTTATGAAACAAATTCATATAAAAATTAAAAGCCTTATATGCTTTAGGAGTATAATTATTCCAACAAAAAGAACCTTTGACAGTATTTTTAGAGTGAAATTAAAAGCTGACAATTTCTAAATGCTTTCATAAAAGCTATGTCTTAATATGATCATGGTAAGTCAGATAATTACTCCCATATCATAAATGAAATATACTTTGAAAACTTGTCACTTTAATAAAAGGGACACTATTAACAACTCCCAACAATCACCATTTCTGAATGCCCCCTTTTTGCCAGACACAGATCTAAGTGGTTTGCAGGCATTTTTAAATTGAATTCTAATAACAACCCTATGAGGTAGGAGTTTCTTTTGTTTTTGTTTTTTGTTTTGTTTTACCTATTAGTAACCCTTAAAGTAACTTTTCAAGGTGAATTGTGGGTTATAAAGAACTGGGGTGACCACCTTCTTGTGAATGAATCAGACCACATAACAGAAAAAAACCACTGTGCAGTCATGTTGCTTCTTGTTTTGATTTTGCGTTTCTAGAAATGTAGCCAAGTGACCATGGGATTTTCACTTTAATTCTCTGGATTTTTTCTGTTCTACTCCCCAAAATACAATGTGAATTCCTTTTCTGAAGTTTGATACTAATATCAATTCTAGCCCCCACATTTGGGTGCTTCTAAGAAGCTTATTAGCTATATTATAAGTTTCTAAGAAGCTTATTAGCTATAAGGTAGGGAAACCTTATAGATAAGTATAGACATCTCAGATCTGTGCTTTCCAATTTAGTAGCCACAAGCCACATGTGGCCACTGAAATTTAAATTAATTAAGCACTGGCTTGGGAAGCCAGTGGCCCTTGTTCGGTCCCACATATGAGGGCCAGTGACACTGCCCTCAAGGAAAAAAAAAAAATTATACAAAATTCAAAATTCGGTTCCTCCATCACACTAGCTATATTTCCAATATTTGATAGTCACATGTGGCTAATGACTACTGTATTTGACAGCATAGATATAGAGCATTTCCATCATCACAGAAAGTTCTGTTGGACAACTCTGCTCTTGGGTGTTGTGGGGTAAGTGAGGGTGTGTGTGTGTGGAGCATTTTTAAGAAAGGTCCTAAATGTATTGCACTATCGATTTTAGGATGAGCCTTGTGTTCCCTATGTCTAATGTTCACATATGTCTACAACTTTCAAGGAAAGAGAAGGATTGAGTTGTGAGTGTTACACTCTGTACTTACCCATTAACCTGTCTCTACATTAAAAACATTTTCACCCCATCTCTAAACCCCATGTTTCGATATTTAACATTAAAGGTTTAAGTACTTCCTAATTAGTTGTATTGTCATTTATATTATGTTTCTTCTTTGTCAAAAACAAAAATAAAAAATCTTCAATTACTGTATCCTGCATACAGGTGAAAGTCCAAACTCAGCTCCTTGCCTCTTTATGTGGACCTTAATTAAATTCATTACCCATTATATTTTTTTATGTTCATTATGTCTACCCCACTTTCTCCCCCTCATATTTCTATAGTGCTTTTAATCCTTTGGCACTTCCTTTCATTCGAATAGCCAGACCTCTAGTGTTCATTGCCCAGGAAAAAGACATCCCTAAAGAAAGCATTAATGAGCATATTAGAGGAGTGAAAGGGTTTTGTGATATGGATAAAAGATTCAGATGGATAGCAGATACATAAAAGAAAGACTTCAACACTGTCTTTATAGAAATTGGTTCCCAGGCTAGGAGTAGGGAGTGAGATGGGGGTAGTGGGGAGGAAATGTTGAGCATATTGATGATGAAGGGCTGTGGAGAGAGGAGATTTGAGGTGCTGCCTGTGCAACACCCCAAAAATATGACAGACACCTGTGGGTAGATCTTGGACTCCATTAACGAGAAGAACCTGTGCCACAGTAGCCAGGTGGAGCCCAGGGAGGTAGCAAGGCACCAAACATGAGATGGTTGCACAGTATAGCTAAGCATTCCTGCCTTTGGCTACTCATAGGGTTTCCAATGTCTAGAGTAACATAGAAGAGCTAGGTCCCATGTGCCCAAGTGTGACTCATACATAGCATTGTTGTGCAATTTGCCATATAGAACTCTTATCATTCTAACAGAATTCCTTGATTCCAATTTGTGTGGAAAGTAGAAATATTTCCATGTTTCCAAGATTGTCACTTCTGCATCAGAGAGAGCTGTTGTGCTAAAAAGGACATGGACATAAGATGACCCCAAGGAGACATGTATGACCAAACACTGTGGCCAGAAGAATTAAACAGCTAAACTGACAGGGCATGAATAACACTAAGAGCCCTCCCTCGCACAAATTCCCTTTCACCATTATGCAAGCTCCTTAGAATGTAAGTATCCCCTTTGAAAAGGGTGAAAATTAGGGACAAATGGACTGAGATTAAGTTTTTGCCATTCTGATGAAAAGGGGTTGAACACAGAAATTAAATTGAGCTCTGAGGGAAAATATATTTCTTTCATATCTGAGCAATGGATTGTGATTTGTATGAGCTAAATTAGTTTTACCCTGAGTTCACGGCCTACCTTATTTGGAATCACTAGAAGCTTTCCAAATCACCAGCAATTAATGTTCCTCGTCCCATAAGATCTGACTGTATCTATGTATTGGGTTGTCAGAAAAGTCATGATGTGTTTTTTTCTATGTTTTTGGTTGCAAAAATGTGTCATGACTTTTCCAAAAACTCAATATTTTCCTAGGATCTCTTCATATATTGTTTTATATTATAGGACATTTTATGGCACTAAAATATCTCAATTTATGTAATAAAGATTTTGATAGCAAAAATCGTGAAGATATTTTATCCATACTAAAGCACATGGAATATCTTTAAAAAGAAAGTTTGTCTAGTCAATAAAGGAGAAACAAAATCATCTTACCGTTATGGATTTTGGATTGTGAATTTCCCATAACTGAGATTGGTAATTGACTGTTTGACTCCAGGAGACATGGAGAGATGCTAAGAGTTGAATTGGAGAAAGTAGAATACCTTTCATATTTGTACCTGCATAAAACAACATTTTCTTTACTATAGATTCAACATCATGCTAAAATTTTTACATGCCTATCACATAACTCATTAGGGTATTTGCTTGAGTTCGCAGCTATCCCTGAATCTGAATCACCAAACAAAACCAACATTTAATAGCAAAGTTTTCTAAAGAGATAGCCAGAAAATCTGGTTCATAGGTATTATACCATATCTGAACCAATTACCCAGTGTAGTGAAAGAAAAGAAAAGAAAATAATTATTCATTTCAATATAAAATAATGACTATAAGTCACATATTCCCTTGCTGAGAAAATATCCAGTGCTTGACAAAATCATGATTATCTCTGAGTCAGAGGAAAAATAATAATTTAACCACCATGGCCACTGGTACACTGTATTTAGTTCTAAATTTTGTAGAACAATTGCAATGCTGATTCTACAGAACCAATAATGACACATGGCTTATTGAACCATTTATCCAGATGGTATCCTTCTTTATACTTTATTAATCTATCTCTAAGTTACTTCTAATTCCACCCTTTCCTCTGTTTATAAGCTTACAATGCTGAACGGTAGGACTGTGATAATTTTAGCACCACACTGCCAAATCACCCTTCATGAGCCAATTTCTCTGCTCCTCTTGCACCCATCAGAGAAGAGGTACCTGATAAAATGACATCACAACATCATCTTGATTCTCATTTCATTCAGGTACTATGTGACCAGGTGGTAGTAATCATAGTAATGTGTTTGAAATGTTAGTGATAGAAACCTATTCAACATGGTAAGGAAAAGATGTATTGAGTTATGAAAATATTCAGGTTAACAAATGGGTTACTTTATATCAGTTTTGTACAACCTACACTTCAGTGGGTCCATGAACCCGATCAGAAAAACAAAAACATTTTTGTATGTATGTGAGCATTTAAGGGAAGAAGTTCATAGTTTTTGTCACTTTTATTAATGGTTCGCTGACCAAAATAAGTTAAGAACCATTTAATGAGGATAACTGTTTTTTGTTTTTTAATTCTTAGCTACACAGAAGAACATTTAGCATTGAATTCATGGTAAATATAATTTTATTTCTTTAATAACTCCAGAGATACCAAGGACAAAGCCTCAAGACTCTTAAACTGAGTGTCAATGGTGATTATGTAGCATTTTGAAAATTGTTAATTATTTGAGCTTTTCCAATCCAATCTATCAAATGGCAACTATTGCAAGCATAATTATTTAGATTTTGAATAAATGGAATTCTATGCAAGTTCTACCTTTGTCACTAATTACTATATATGACACTCGAGAAATATCAATTAACCTCTTCAATTTTCTTGTAAAATGTAGGCTATAGATGTGGTCTGTAATTATTTAGGCTTTGTTGGATAAGGAGACAAAGAAGTGATTGAACAGGGGACCAGTGGTAAAAATGCTTTTAAAACAGGTTTTTTAGTTCTAACCTGATTCAAATCCTGCCTGACAGAATCTTGATGCTGATGCAAGAAATCCTGCAGTATTTCCAGAGAGCTATATCACTACAGATACTATTCCAAATAGTCTCCCTGCTTTCAAGTTTCCTTATCAGAGCTATTTTTCCAAGCAGTAATCAGCATGGCCCTTCAAAAATATAAGTCAGATCATGCCACTCTGTTCAAAACTGTCCACTGGCTTCCCATCTGATTCCAAGGAGAAGCTAAAGTCTGTGCAACTACTCAAGGTGTGGTGTGCAGACCAGCAGCATCTGGGGGGTTGAATCTCAAACCCCACCCCAGAGTGACTGAATCAGAACCTAGGTTTTACCAAGAACCTGGGGTGATTCAAATGTTCATCAAAGTTTGAGAAATAACCTCATATTCTCCTATTTCCTTTTACACCTTCCTCTAGCTCATCCCACTTCAGTCACACAGGCCTCCATGCAGTTCACTGACATACCAGACTCCCTCCTGTGGCAGGGACTTTGCATTCACTGTTCATTTAGCCTAGAATCTTCTTCCACAGATCACACAGCTATTAGTTATATCAGGAAATTTGGTAAGCATTTTACTTGTGTCATCTCATTTCATATTTGCATTATAAGTTAGGTATTATTTTTAATAACTATAATACCCATTTTAAGATGTATAAACAGGTCTAGAGAGATTAAGTAATATGCCCAAGGTAATACAGGAGACCTACTGATCTACTTCAGAATAAGTTAACATTTTTAGCTTTTGTAGCAGTGAAACTCTTTCTACCTGAGAAAACTGTTGCATAGAGGCTCAATGACTAAAACAGGTAACAGTGGCACAACTACGGGTCAAGCAGGCAGCAGGTGAATTCGAAGCTCATTTCCTCAGCCTTCCCTTTTGCCTCCTCCCTTTGGCAGTGGTGCCATATAACACCTTGCTAGAACCTCAGTGATCCAAGCAAACTTCTGCCCTGTGGAAAGGAGGCCAGATAGGTGTACAAAGAATATGCAGTGGTCCCAAGTCCACAGATCCTTCTCCAAGTAAAAATGAAGGGGCCAGGGAAACCATCTATATAGGTAGGAAAGGTCCACACAGGATTCTGTGTACTACCTTTGCAGATTTGCCACAGAGGTAAAAATGTGACTATATTTATATAAGTAATCTGAGAATCCAAGAAAATGTTTGGAACAGATGACTTCAAAGTCTTTCCGTCTCCAGCTATAAAATGTTATGATACAATGACCTACAGTGGGCAATAATCAAAGCATTTCTTGATATGTAATTTAGAAAAATCTTCTCTTGTTTTGAAACCTCTTGATAGTCACTTCTCTGATTTTCTTTCTTTCTTTTTTTCTTTTTTGAGGGCAATGTCACTGACCCTCATATGTGGGACCCGAACCGGGCTCCTGGCGTCCCAAGCCAGCGCTTACCCACTGCGCCACTCGGCTGGTCCAAGGTAGTCACTTCTCTGAGATGGCAATAGCAACCACAGAGAAGGGAAGCAACATGGGTATGCATGAAGTTTTAGGATTCCAGTTCTATAATTATAAGACATCCAACCTGGAGAAAGCCACCAGACTCTCTGAGTCATGGTCTTTAGCTCTAAAATAATAATAAAATAAAGATAAATTATGTTCTCTTACCCCACAGGTTATTGTAAGGGTGAAATGATATAATAAAGGTGAAAACCTTTGAAACTACTAAAGTTGTATGAAAATATGAACAAAAGTACCAAAAGTAGACTTCAGGTAAAGGATACAAACACCCCACTTCTATTGAGAAAGTCTTAGGAGATAGTTTTTGGACACTGAATCTTTATTTGAATGGGTAATATGTCCCTAAGTCAATGATCTGCCAGTCAAGTCTACCATTATCCAGCATATTGTCAGCATATTAATTCATTACCCATTTGATACCCATTTGACACTTACCACATGATGTATTAATTTATTTTTGCTTATGTATTTTGCTTCCACAGCTAAATTAAAACATTTGAATGAAAGCATATTAGTGAAAATTTCCCTTTAATTTTTTTTCACATTAATACATGTAATATATAAGGTATATAATTTTTGCAGATTATTTAATTACACGTAAAATTATAAGTGTTCTGGAATTTTGCCAAAAGAGGGTGTCATAAGAAATAAAGATAAATTATCATGCTTTAAACCATGGGCTATTTTCTTAAATTTAAATAATTAATTATAAACATAAAAAGGGAGAAATGCAGTTGGTTAAGCAAGAAGAAGATGATTACTTTAGACTTACTGTTCCATGAAGAACTGAGGCATTGCAATGAGCAATGTTCCTACTCCCATGATTAGGCACCCTGCTCCAATTATTTTTGGCCTGTGAAGTCTGGCTCCAAAGTAGCTAACAAGTGTTATAACTAAGAGATTCCCTTTGAAGAAAAGAATAAAATGTTCATAAGTTAGAGAATTTAGAAAAAGTCTTCAGCATATATAACTAAATGAATGAATGTCTACAGCAAGTCTGGCAATATTTTGTTTTGACTAAGTTATCTCCCCATCATTCCCATCATTCGACTTTCTTTCCTTGAATCTGAGAAGATGGTTGAAATTGTCTTCATACTCATTACTTGGATCATCTCATCCCTTTGTCAAAATATTTTAATTACCAACCCTTCTACCTTGTTTTCACCCACTCTAATTATTTGTCCTTTTAAAGTGTTTTATCTGTAAATCAAATTGTAGAAAGTTTCCTTTAGCTACTCTCTTAAATTTTCTTTGCTGATTTTGAAACAAACTATTACTGTTTCTTCATTTATTAAAGCTTTCTATTGAAACTTCTATTAGTTTCCCATTTGCTCTTAAAATATACATTACATATTTTTGCTTTAGCTGGTATTTCCTATAGAAAAAGCAAAGCAAATACAACTGTACCTCAGTTTAAATGAAATCAAATTATGAAACTCATATTTACATGAATACTTTACAATTTGTGTGTATACTTTTTACAAAAATATAAGCTTCAAAATAGAAATAAAAAATATTCCACAGAATTTCAGGAACATATCAATTATATAACCTCAATGTATAATAATAATATAAATTTTATGAAATATAAAATCTCCCTAAAATATAGCCATGTATCTCTTTTTAAAAAAAATAATTGAGTGATTTTTTTTTTTTTTTTTTTTAGCTGAGCCATCCTGCAACCTGTTGGCAGCTCAGCTGCAGCTCAGCTCGGGCTGGTCATTGAACTGCTGTTTCTCAGAGCTCAGCTCGAATTCTTTAGCGAGTTCTTAATCAACTGAATCACTTGGCTGGCCCTTTGAGGGATATTTTTGAAGGTGGGAAATTATGCCTTTCCAAAATGTCTCTAAAGATGCACATGATAAAGTACTTTTAGTTGATGACAGTAATAACTGACTAACCATGCTTTAGAGAAGAGGTTCTCATGCTTTCCTGTACACAAAAATTACTGGAACAGGATAAGGAGGAAAATAGAAACATTCAAAATTCATAATCTTGGCAGTTCCCAACAGTTTCTGACTCTATGAATCTGGGGGGCAGGCCAAGGAATCTGCATTTTTAATACTAGCTCAAATGTGTTGATGGAGGTGGCACCTGGAACATCCTTTGATAAACACTGTTTAGGATGTTAGATTTCAAGGGACTTCAAAGTTTGAGCTACTTTCATTTTTCATTTGGAATACATAGTTTTTAAGAACTGCAGTGCTGATAGAGCAAGATCTTAGTCATTCTGTAGCAATTGATTGTGATAGCTGATGGGTGGCCTTCCATTAAAGTTCTCCTCCATATTTTCAATTTTCTAGCAAGAGTGTGTTTTCTTACATTGGTAAGCAGTCATCTGATTTACTACTGTTTATTCCCATTGCCAGCTTTAGTCAATTGCAAAAAGAGCAGCAATTTGTGTAGTGTTGACAATGAAAATAGAGAGAAAAGAAGATTGCATAGTGCCTCCAGGCTTTATGGCTCCAGGAAGAATTAACCTCCTTTTAATTTTCACATTAAAAAAAATATATGAGTGTGGGATTTCTCATTTTACATTTACGTATTTGGTAGAAGAAATTTTGTATCACATTATATTGATAATTATGTCTATACTTTTGTTAATGTGTCACAGTAAATAAACCAAAATGCAGTGAAAGTTGACATTCAATTTATAAATAATACATCACCCTCTACCCTTTCCATCTCCCACACAACCAACACATCACAATAAAGGACTCAGTGTTTATAGGCTGCTTCTGTGTCACATTAGCAGGTATGCCAAATACTACATGATCCCATTTCAGCATATGTGATATTTATAGGAGTCTCCTCTTCCTTTACTTAGTATCCTTTCTGAATTCTCAGAAGATACATTTGGAAAATAAATGATCTTCAAAAAACTGAATTGGATATCAAAATTCGTTCACATCTACCATCACTAGTCTCTCAAAAATCAACAGTACCAGAGAGTTTTAAAAATACGTTTTACCAAACTTTCAAGTAATACTGGGGTGCCAAAAAATATGTACAAGTGGACACTTTGGTCAGCGTTTCTCAAGCAGTAGTTCGCCATAATCAGAAGTATCTGGACACTGATGGTAACCACTTTGAGCACCTCTTGTAATTGCAGAAGTGACTTGTATTCATCTTTTGTTATTGATATATATTATTATACTTTTAATAGTTTTTTTCACTCTTTTTTTATTCTTTTATTGTGAAATAAACATTTTTTAAAAAAAATTAGCTTCAGGTGTACAACGCAGTGCAATAGTTATACCTTTTACTCCTCAAAGTGACAACCTTTTAATACGTTTTTTTCTTCTTAAAATGTGTATACTTTTTTTGACACCCTCTGTAGATTTTCTTTCTCTTTCTCTCTATGCATACACACACAGAGGGTCATATAATAGTATTTTAGATTACAGGAAACTACCCAACTCATGTCATAAGACTAATGTGCCTTTAAACAAAAACTAGACAAAGACCAAAAAAAAAACAAAAAAACAAAACAAAACAAAAAACAAATACAGTTTATTATAGGAGTAAAAACTTACCACCACAAAAACCTATTAATTAAATCACTATATTAAATTATGAAAGGAGAAAAATGCCATGGTTGTCTTAATAGTTGTAGAAAAGCTTTCAATATAATTAACCACTCATTTATATTAAGAAAAAACTCTGAACAAATTAACTTTTAAGGTACATCTATCAAAACCACAAAACAAACATATTGCTTAATGGTAAAATTTAAAAACAATTTTATTAAGGTGGATATGAGAAGATGCCATTGTCATTGCTTCTATTCACCATAATACTGAGACCAACACAATAAGGCAAAAACAAGAATAAATAAATACATCTAAGAACTTGAAAGCATGATATAAAATTATCTTATGTTTCAAACAATCTGTCTATTCAGGAAACTCTACAGCATCTATAGTCAATAAACTAAAATTAACAAAAGTTCAACAAGGTTGCTGCACACAGGTAACATTTAGAAATAAATATTGTACCTGGATGGTACAGCCTACTACACACCTAGGTACATAGTATAGCCTATTTCTTTTAGGCTACAAACCTATACTGCATGTTACTGTACTGAATATAGTAGGCAACTATAACAAAATGGTAAGTCTTTGTATATTTAAGCATTTTTAAACATAGAAAAGGTACAGTAAAAATATAGTATAAAAGATTTAAAAAGTGGTGTAGTGCACTTACCATGAATGGAACTTGCAAGACTGGAAGTTACTCTGGTTGAGTCAGTGAGTGAGTGGGGAGTGAATGTGAAGGCCTTGGACATGACTGTCCACATTGTAGGCTTTTTAAACACTGTCTCATAAACCCTCCCCCTGCTTCCTTTCAACAGGACTAGAAATATTGGGTCTTTGGAAAAGTCATGGCATATTTTGTCTATGTTTTTCAAAGGTCATTTATTTATATAAAGAACAAAGATCAATGAATGATATATTGCCCATTTTGTTCGATAACCTTTTGTCATCTTTCATTGAGCTTCATAATTCCTAGTTCACAGAAGGACCTGTCTTTATTTGCAAAAAACTGAACAAGGTGCTGATTTACAGTTTCATCTGAATTGAACGTTATACCATGCAAAGAGTTTTGAAGAGAGCAAAACAAGTGGAAGTCTGACAGTGCAAGGTCAGGTGAGCATGGTGGGTGTGGCAACACTTCCCAACCAAGCTCCCATAATTTTTGATGGGTGATCAAACTTGTGTGTGGTCTCGTGTTGTCAGGATGGAACACAACTTCTTTACAATTAACAAGCTCTGGGCATTTCTGGATGATGGATTTGTTCAAACTGTCCAATTGCCAATAGTACACATTGAAATTGATTGTTTGGTTCCTTGGTAGGGGCTCAAAAAAACAAGACACCTTTAAAATCCCACCACACTGAGAGCATAACCTTCTTCTGATGAATGTCTGCTTTCGATGTCATTTGAAGTGAAACATCACGTTGGGATCAAGACCATTTGAGCACCACATTGTTGTAAACAATCCACTTTTCATCACCAATTATCAGTTGCTTCAAAAAAATAATTGTTTTCCTCACGTTTAATGAGCATGTTGCAGATGTTTATATGCACCATCAAATGAACTTCTTTGAGTTCAAGCAGAACCCAAATATCGAGCTTGCTTACGTATCCCAGCTTCTTCAGGTGGTTGTGAAAGCTTGAATGATGGATGTTCAATGTTTCTGCAACTCTTGTGTCATGTAACGTGGATTTGACTCAATCAATGCCTTTATTTTGTTGTCATCAACCTCAGTGGGCCTCCCTGACTGAGGAGCATGGCTGAGATCAAAATCACCAGCATGGAATTTCGTGAACCATTGTTGGCACTGACGTTCTTGTAGAGCATTGTCACTGCAAACTCTATGCAACTTTCACAAGCTTGATGTGCGTTCTTCCCTTTATGGAAGTGAAACAGTAAACTATGGCAAAAATGCACAGTTTGGTCTTCCATCTTCAACTTGTAAAATATCCAAAATCCAACCAAATTGCTCAATTGTTTTTTTTTGTTTTTTTGGTTTTTTTTTTTAGAATGAAGCTAGAACTGTCAGCTATCAACTGACATAGGAATAACATAAATACTAATGACTCTGGTCCTTCCAAAAATGAACTAGTGCCATCTGTTGCAAACATGTGTCATGACTTTTCTGAAGACCCAATAGAACATGAAAGCTGTCAATACCACTTCATGAGCAGGGATGTGGATTGGATTGATTGGAAATATTGAGGAGAAACTGGCAGGGTAAGGTGTAGATCCCATAATAGTGGCTGTCAGGAGGGACTAAACGGTGGCCTGAGCATCAGTAGGAATTAGACATCAAGATAGAGGGATAAAGGAACACAGGGAATTGTCACAGTGATGTGGTTGTGGCTATTGCCAGTTGGAGCAGTGGTCAGTTAAGGAACTTCATGATATTCATAAAAACAAAACTATTTAAATGGAGAGGTGTAGAACTGAGGACTCAATATTTTGACTTTGAAAATTTGTTTTTGGTCCCATTGATCCCCTTCAGCACAATGGGCGCACTCTGGCATTGAATTAATGGAAAAATGTAAACTCACATATGCTTTATATCATTACAACCTGAAAATATTTTCAAAGTAGAGGGACAAGCTGGCTCCACATGATCACAGAAAGCTTTTATTAAAGTGGAAGTGACAATTAATAGTTGCTAAGGTAGCTCTCATGGATCTGTGTCTTTATAAAGGATTTATGGCAATGTACTCATTAGACCATCAAGCTAGATTTGGGAGACAGGTAATGCTGGGGGACAGGCTCCTATGTGCTGAAACAGGCCAGTGGCTGACTGATTGAAATGTAATGTGTGCCCTCAAAATTGAGGTGCTGTGAGTGAAAAGCAATCTATTGCCAAACCCCATACATATTGCTCCAGAAAAAAAAAAAATTCTTCATGAACCACATATTCTTCCATTTTATTTTTTACAAGAAATTCAACTCCGTTAAAATTTTATGGGGGCCGAGTGGCATGGTGGTTAAGCACTGGCTTGGGAAGCCAGCGGCCCCAGTTCAGGTCCCACATATAAGGGCCAATGACATTGCCCTCAAAAAAAAAATTTTTTATGGAACCATTATTGTATATCTGGTCCACAATTGACTGAATCAGCATTATACAATGCATGACTGTAAATAAATGGAAAGGTAGTCCATGTTTATGAACAGGAAGACTCAATATTGTCAAGATGTCAGTTCTTCCCAACTTGATCTCTACTTTCAATGCAATTAAAATCCAAGTAAGTTATTTTGTAGATACTGACAAATTGATTCTAAAGTTAATATAGAGTGGGAAAAGACCCAGAATAGTCAACATAGTATTAAAAAGCCACCGTACTACAAAGCCACAGCAATCAAGACTATAATATGGATTAAATCATAGACAAATACATCAATAGAACAGACTAGAGACCCAGAAACAGACTTATATTAATATAGTCACTAATTTTTGATAAAACAGCAGTCAATACAATGGAGCAAAGATAGTCTTTTCAACAAATGGTGCTGGAACAACTAGACATCCATAAGCACAAAATGAACCTTGACACAGACCTCAGACTCTTGACAAAAATAAACTCAAAATGATTCACACACCTAAATGTAAAACACAAAACTATAAAATTACTAGAAGATGGCAGGAGAAAATCTAGATGACCTTGGGTTTGGTGAAGTTTTAGATGCATCACCAAAAGCACAATCCATGAAAGAAATAATTGATAAGCTGGACTTCATTAAATTGGAATTTTCTGCTCTGTGTAAGGCAATGTCAAGAGAATGAAAAGAGAAGCCACAGACTTAGAGAAAATATTTGCAAAAGTAATATCAAATAAAGGACTGTTATCCAAAGTATGCAAAGAACTTTTAAAACTCAATAAGAACACAAATAACCTGATTTTAAAAATGAGCCAAATACCTTAAAGACATGTCATCAAAGAAGATACACAGATGATAACTAACATCATATATCAGTGGGGAACTACAAATTAAAATGGCAATGAAATACCTCCACAGACCCATTAGAATGGGCAAAATTCAGAAGACTAAGAATGCAAAATGGTACAGCCACTTTGAAAGACAGTTTGATAGTTGCTTATAAAACTAAACATATTTTTCCCATTTGATCTAGCAATCGTGCTCCTTAATATTTACAAAAGGAGATGAAAACTTATGTCCACACAAAAACCAACACATGGATGTTTATAGCAGCTTTATTTATAATTGCCCAAACATGGAAGTAATCAAAATGTCCTTCAATAGATGAATGGATAAACTGTGGTCCATCCAGAAAATGGACTGCTATTTTGTGCTAAAAAGAGATGAACAATTCAGCCATGAAAAGACATGGAGGCATGTTAAATGCATATTACTGAGTGAAAAAAGCCAATCTGGAAGGGATACATCCTGTATAATTCCAACTGTTAATATATGACATTCTGGAAAAGGCAAAACTATGGGGACAGTAAAAATATCAGTATTTGCCAGGGGTGAGGGAGGAAGGATAGATGAATAGGCATAGCACAGGGATTTTTTAGGGCAGTGGTACTGTGTGTGATACTGTAACAGTGGATACATGTCGTTACACATTTGTTCAATCCCATAGAATGTGCAATGAACATCAAGAGTGAACCTAGTGTGAACTCCCTAGATGGGAATGATGAGTCACTGAAGGTTTATCAGTTGTAACAAATGTGCACTCCAGTGGGAGATGTTGATAATGAAAGAGGCTATGTGTGTGTCGAGGCAGAATGTATATGAAAAATCTCTGTACCTTTGTTTAATTTTTCTTTGAACTTAAAAGTGATCTGAAGCGAAGTAATTACAAAAAAATCATGCTGAGTTAATTACATACTAAAATGTAAAAACAAAATTTTTAAAGATGTAAAAGAAAATACATGGAAAAATATTTGAAACAGAATTGATATCTGGAAATATGCAGGAGGTCATGATATATAAGGTGTGATCACAAAATACAGTGAATGTTTAAATTAAAAAATATATATATTACAGTAAAAGACACATTGCCATTAATCCTCCTCAAAACACCCCCTCGCGCTTTGAACACATCCCATTGTTTTTGCCATTTTGTGAAGAAGTTCTGGAAGTCCTCTTTCAGTAGTGTCTTTCCTTCATTCTCCATCATGACAACACTCCAGGTCACACACCACTTCTGGTATGGCAATTTCCATCAAATAAAAACATTACTGTGTGTCCTCATCCACCTCATTCACTGGATCTGGCACTGTGTGAATTCTGGCTCTTCCCCAAACTCAAAATGACCATGAAAGGTAAACATTTTTAATTGATGCAGATTATTGAGGGAGCCACAAACTCACAAGCACAACTAAAGACATGAAAGAGGACTTCCAGAACTGCTTCAGAAATTGGCAAGAACGATGGGATAGGTGTGAAGTGAGGGGGAGTACCTTGAGGGGAATTAATGGCAATGTGTCTTTTAGTGCAATATTTTTTTTTTTTTATTGACACATTCACCGTATGTTTTGATCATACCTCGTAGAAAACATTTTATTTTCTTGGCAACTCTCTGTGCTTATTGAAGAAAAAAATCTTTGTTATGAAAAAATACTTAGGAAGAAATTGAGTGTCCAGCATATATTAGATGTTAATGCCAATTGATACAAAAGGATAAATGAAATTGTTCTGCAAAAAAAGAAGTGATAGCTAGAAATGAAGGGTAGGAATGGACCCAGAATCATTGAAAGAAAAAAATGTGGAAATTAATATTATGGTCAGAAAACCCAGCTGTCTGAAAAACTATGAATTGCAAATAACTAAAGCAAATTTGTAATGTTTGGGGTAGAGATTTGCAGTCAGAGTAAGGAAACTTTAAACCATTTTAATGCATCTGATCTAATAAATAACTTCTATCCTTAAAATCATCTGAAAGAATTAATATGAATTTGGACTCGGGGTCCTTTGTCATTTCTTGTCATACATTAGTTCCCTCTAGCAAATACAGGCTCTCTCAAGGTGCACTGGGACCAAGGAATCCAATGAAAAATTTGGAACAGATTCTTTCTAAGTTTCTTCAACTCTAAAATGTTTTTATACTATAATCTAGAGTGAGCAGTAAAGTATGACTTGATATTTAATTTGCTATCTGTTCAATTATTTCTGAGTCTAATTATTCTTTTTGAGTGGTACCAGCTGCCTCTTCATACTTGTTTCTGATGTGATGCAGTGTGTCACCCTTACTCTGACTCTCCAAGGCCATTCGTTTATTTTAAGTAGGGCAGGCATCAAGAAATAAATTGATGATCCAGGCCTGTCCAAGGAGTTTACACAAGACAGTGATATGATCAGATAGCTCTGAACATCTTTTCTACAGAAACTTTGCTATATAAAATGTGGTCCATTGACTAAAAACAGATTCATTTGGGGGCTTCTTAGAAATGCAGAATCTCATTTCCCTTCCCACCAAATCAGTATCTGTATTTTAATATGATGCTTTGTCATTCATATGAACTTTGATGTTTGATTAGCACTGAATCTAGATATCTCATAAACTAAAAAAATAACCTCATTGTTGAAGAGCTGATAAATATTCCTTTACAAGGAATCAAGTGAAAGCTGAAACTAGAACCCATAGAGATTTTTACTACAGCATAGATTTGAGTTTCTACAGTCAGTAATGACTATTTGACTATTTTACATTAACAAAGAACTAAAGCCTCTTAGTTAATCAATTCTGGAAGCTGGTTAACTAGGATTATACTCTTGAAAGTACTTAAAACAGTGACTAAACTCACTTGGTATTTTCAAATTTTAAGAGGGAGTCAGTCTACAGTCAGTTGCTAACCAAAGATACCTGAGAGTAGATTTTTTATTATCTGCTTTGCGCTACTATTCTGTTAAAAGTATCCCTTTCTCTTCTTTGTAGGGCACTGGACAGTTTTTGTAGGGCACTGAAACCCCTTTATGGTTTCACTCTTTCTGAAATCATTATAATATTTTTTTGTAGAGCCCATTTACATTCTTCCAAATATTGAATTACAGGGCTTCCAGGATATCTGACTGTTCTGTAAAGACACTTTCTACATACTTCTAAACTCGAAACACTGATAATATCTCACCCTCTCCAAGAAAGCCTCTCATTCTAATTGGAAACTCTGAAATGTGTGATTCATACACTAGTGAATATCTGGAAATATATTGTTGGTTGCTCAAATTGCAGTAAGGATGTCCTTCAGTCATACCTAGAAGATGTGTTTACAAGTGAAATCAGGCATCTGTGATACCTACCAATTTCAAAACTACCATCAATAACTCCCACCAGTGAAGAAGGGATTTCGAACCTTCTCTCTATTTGAGTGATGGTGCTCTTCAGATAGCTTCCTGCCAGTGCTTTGGCAAAGTAAACGAAAGACAAAGCACCCAAGAACACCTGGAAAATATGACATGTCACACTTATTCTGGTTCTAGCTTGACACAACTAGAAACTTACTAAACAAACAAACAAAAAACCCCAAACCAAGAACAACATAACAAGGTTGTTATTGAAGATTTCATTCAACCCTTTAGCCTCAAGCTCATGTAGGTTTCTAAAAATTCAATTTTTTTTGGAAATAACAGATTTTCATTCAGAATGTAGGTCGAATTTCTTCCCCCGCCCCAAAGTACATTCAAAGGAGTCTTTGAACAGGAGGTTCATCATATGGTAAAGCAATGAGAGGACGCAGCCAGCTGTAGGTAAGGGGAAGAAACAAAACAAAAAACAATAACCAAACACTAAACATTTTATCATAAGTCTATCGTTCATGATTGTGTGTTTCACAGTGATGGTGCAAGCACCTGCAGGAAACTTAATAGACTGTAAAAGTAGAACTACTAGTCCTTGTGTTTAAGTTCATATTCTAGTTAAATTCACACTCAAATTCTTATTCAATGGAAAACATTTTTTTGGCATCTGGCTTATGTATTCTGGTAGACCTGGGTCTGTGTGAGTGTATCCATAGGAAAAGACATAGATATTTGTTGAGTGAATGATTGGTACAAAGAAAGAGCAGGAAGTTGGAGTCACAAGGATTGCCATTTGCAAAGCAACTCCCCTGTCCCTTACTGTGTAGCAAGGAAAGCCAAATTTCTCATTTATAAAATGGGAATAATATGGATGTTTTATGGATTAAACGTTATAAATGTGCTTAGTATTATATCTGGTACATGGTAGATATTTAATAAATATTTGTTTTTCTTTCTCTCTCCTTTCTGTTTAGAAGGGGCATTCAAATAAGCCAGGAGAATGTTATTTAGTAATTTAACCTACATGTTGCAGGCAGAGTTTGATTTCACTGCTTGGCAAAGTGTGGTTTTAATAAATTGCATCTAAGATCACTTTTTTAAGAAGGAAAAAAAAATTCTTGCTTCTAGCTATATTGTATAGAAAATATCTAAATAGAAAGCCAAGAGCATTGATGCCACTTAATTCTTCATTATTGTTTAGGTCACCACTATGTTTTTTTCTTTTAACCATTTAATTGTTTGTTACCTTTAGTTCACCACAACATGGCTGCTTCTCCTCTGAAGAGGAATATTCTGTTTTAAAGGAAGTGCTCCCAACAGGTTGCATTGAATCTTTGCAGAATAACTGGATATTTTCTTTGGATGAAGTGTCCATTATGAAAATGTTTCTTGTCTGTCAAAATTGATTTTAAAAGTAAAAAGTAGAAAACAAACAAAAAACATTTCATTCAAATTCACAGTTTATTAAATAATATTTTTATTTCACAGTAAATCACAATGCTGTAGACATAATTTGATGTGAAGGTGCCTTACTGTGCCACAGTAAGTTGGCAACGTTTTTCAATTAAAATTGGCCAGGATGTTTGATTAACTAATCCTGCTATCAGACTCCGTTGCCAGCATTCTTTCTCAGTCCCTCCAGTTTAAGCCTCATTACGGCAAAGAATAAATTTAAATGTTGCCTTTGGAATAAATAATGAGGCAGAATTTTGTTAACTTTGTAGTCTTGCCAACTTAAACTAGAAGCAAGCAGGAAAGGAAGAAGAGGAATTCAACCATTTGAATATTGCTTCATTAGAATTAAGTCTTTTAGGTCTTTAAATCTATTTTCTTAGCAGAATGGATAGAAAAGATTGAGGCCCATTGCAAATACCTATAGAACACTGTGATTCCTTCATGTCTGCAACATCCAAAGGCTTAAAATATGGTAAAAGAAACAAAAACAAAACAAAACAAAAACGACCAATTTTTGTATCATTTTAGTTTGACAAATGAGGAAAAAGCAAAATTTGTGCCTCAGGCTTAAATTTACTTCAGGCGAAATTAGTCTTTGGGTTGCCTTAAAGTAAGAAAGATGTCCTCTCTTCCTATGTTTAATTTCCCACCCTCCCTGTCCTGACCAAGCCCAGGACAGCTTCACATACTCTGAACCTATTTCATCCCCATTCACATCAAAATTTACATGTCTTATGCCCCATTTCTTTAGAATTCTACATAGCCTACCTCAGAAAGTAATCTAAGTGAAAAAATTCAAAATTAAATAACTTATGAATCACCCTAATGTTTATCAGATGATGCATTTGTATGTTCATAGAGATCTTGATTTTCTATATTTTCATTACACTAACTAAAGGAATAACGTTAGGAGTAAAATTTCAAATAGTGTGGTAGAAATACAGGTTTATTCTGCCTATGTGTATATGACTGAGTTAAATATTAGAAGAAATACCTAAACAAGTTAAAAGTGGAACAGATTCCCCCAAGGATTGAGAAATATGTTGAGAAGGGTGTGGCAAGGGCCTGGTTAAAACAAACAAACAAAATTATTATTAGACTTTTAGATTATTTGGTTTCATAAACATGCATAACTTTAACTTACAAAATATGGACAAAGGAATGTGAGTGAAACAGCAAACAATTAAAAACCCAAAAACTAAAGAAAGAGTTGATGATGCTAAACAAGATCAAAATACAAAAACACATGAATACAGTATTATTGAGATATGATATAGATGTTTAGAAATTTAACAGAGGAATAACTTTAAAATTCTGACAAAATGAATAACTTTCTAACAAATATTAATTACCTATATTGACACAAACAAGAAGAGAAAAATAGTCAAGGAAGACATTCACAAAAATACTCTAACACTAGCTCTTAAACAAAAATAATAAAACTAGATGATGTAATAGGAGTGCTTCATCAAGAGATATACTTTGAGGAAAGATAGCAGATAATGGAAACGGATGATAATAGTCTCTATTCATCTAACAAAGCTAGAATTACCTTGATAACAAAATTTCATTAAGATAGCACAAAAAAGAAATCTAAGCCTGTTAAATCTAAACCAGACCACATCTAAAAATCCTAAAATCCTAAATAAAATACTAGTAAATTCAAATTAATTAATATTTTATAATTAAGACTTAGGTTTAAAATGTAACAATATTAGGAACTATATTCATCTAAATTGCCACATTAAGAATTCAAAATGTTGTATATGTATATCAAAACATCATATGGTACACCTTAAATATATACATTTTTATTTGTCAATCATATCTCAATAAAGGTAGAAAAAATAGAATTCAAGATGAAAAATAATAAAATCTCAGTTGATGTAAAATAACAGGTAATAAAACTCAACATCCATTCCTGCTTTTAAAAAGACAAATTTCAAGAAACTAAGAATACTGAGGTTCTTCTTTACCTATCTGACACCAACAGCCAATTTCATATATCCACTGAGTCACGAAAACTTCTTTTTGAGAACATTATTTTGCCAGAACAATGAAAATGGGATTTGGGAAACATTGGGTTATACAATGTTAAATAGGTTTCTTTAGTACAAAACTACTGAGTACCTTTAATTAAACTCCTGGAGAAACCCATTGTTTATAAGGAAAAAAAATCAAAATAACTAACTGTCCAACAAATTATGGTATATTCATGCAATGAAATCTTTTGAAGCCCTTAGAAATTAGTATAAAGAAGTAAATATAGTTATGCAGAATTATATAATTATATAGGCTATATTTTCATAATAGAGTTGGTTTTAAAAATATATTCTACTAAACAGTATAAACAACATTCTACTAATAAAAGAAACACACATATATTCACACATGCATATACACAGAAACAAAGCTTAAGAAACTTATTAAGGAAAGGCTAACATTCATTTCTGGTTGATGACATTGCAGGTAATTTCAAAATAATGTTTAAGAACTTATTTTCTAAAACAAACACCAATTTCTTACATGAAAAACATTTTAAAATACATAAAAATATTACCAAACAAGAAATGTATAAATCTGAAAAATTTAAAGATATAAAATGAATGAACATAATATTTACTAATATTATAGTTTAAAATGATGCCTCTTCCAAGAACTAAACTATATAATTCAAATTGACCTATTGTTTTAAGAGTTCAGATATATTATTTCCCATCAGACATAATATTATAGCTAGTGACCAGAAAATGCAAATAAATTGTTTAATAATAAAATTACTATCTCTAATACTAACTGTATCTCTTTAAAAGGTTAAAAGGGTTACATTTAGAATGAATACTGATGCTAAAGAGAAAAACAAATCATGTTGAAATCGATATTAAAAACTTGAGACAGCAAGCCACATTATCTTCTTATATTTAGAGATGTTGACACAAAAAATCTCACTAACTAGAATTCAGGAGTGATAACAAATATGAGGGAACTATAGTCCTCCTAGTTGATGTTGTGTTAGGGCAAACGACATCCAGCTTAAAATATTGACACTGTATAGTTTTACTGAAAATATAATTTCACCTTGATGGCTAATTTGCATATCATCTCAAGTATAGCATGTTTCAAGTAGGCTACAGTTCATGAGCATTGAACTTTTCATCCCTCTGTGGAAGGAGGGAGAAGAAATTCAATGACATGAATGGAAATATTCTCAGGTACTGCAGGTGCTCTGTCTATTTCCCTTTTTATTTGCCATCGCAGAAGTGGAGCGAGAGCACACAGTTATTTAGAAAACTTGAATTTGACAGGTCCTTAATTGCTCTCCTACCCCTTGAACAGATTACTCCAGGAAAAAAAGTCATAGCAGTTTTCATCCAACACCCTGCATTGGAGTATAACATTTTGGAGGCCAAAGAAAAATAAGCCAAACAGTTTTTCTTCATTTTAGTTTTTTTAAAAAAAGGAATGGTCTGTTCACATGGGTTTGAAAATCAATTCTCTGGTCTTTATAGAGCCCAGGTTGCCTAAACAGGCTGTAGCTGGAGTAGACAAATGCACTGATCCTCTGCATCCTGATCCTCTGACAGACCAGCAATCTGCCTGCAAAGACTGCCACAAAGTGAGAAAGGCTGTCACTTCCCATCCCTCTCTTCTCTTAGTCATCTCACATGAGGGAAATGTCTCTACTAGCTTGTCCTCTGGATACCAGAATTCCTCCCTTCAGGAGGGAAAATAACCTCATGGAACTTGCTAAGAAGGAAAGTGTTTTCCTTAGAAAGCTGATCCTCCCCAATATAAGTAATTGTTTGTGTCAGACTCATGTTTAATAGGTACTATTTATGAGGCAGGTGATTTATATAGTTTTGGCTAATCTTTAAAACAACTGAACAAGGTTAGCATTATAGTTCCCGTTTTAGAGAAAATGATGTGGCTCATAGCAGCTAAGTAACTTGTCAAAAACGACCCAACTAATAAGCATCAGAGTCAAAATTTGAACCTAGATCTGATTGTAACTAACTTCTTTTTTTTTTTTTTGTCTTTGCTTTTGTTCTTTCTTATTTTCTGTATCTAACTTCTTTAACAAGTCTCTTCTTCTAGTTCCACCAACCTAATAAGGGACCCTACTTTCATGGAGAAGTGTTATAGATAAGACAAGAGTAGTGCAGGACTCAAGGGTTTAACTTCTTTCCTGTGAGAATCTGACATGATAGTCACAAAAGAGGAAAGCAGAGAACCAAATCTTACCTGGAGGTGAGATCAAAGACAGCCAGGTCCTCTCAAAGAGCTCAGCAAAAGGCTGGACCACCCTCCACAGACTGAAAGGACACTGGTGAATGCCCCAGCAGCTCGGAGCAGTTTTGCCAGGTGGGCAGAGCCTGGATGGACACAGACAGAGCAGATTAAGGGAAAGAAAAGATGAAGGGCATGGTCTCACCCCTGGACAATCTCTTTTCTTTCCTCTTTCCTCCTGGCCTCTTTTCTCTGGCAGTCGGCAGAGAACAGGCCACGCTGGCAAAGGCACTGACGTGCATCTCAGCTCCCAGGGCACAGAAAGGGCTGACGCCTTTGAGCCATTTCTTTGCAATTTGCTGCAAGTTTAAGGCCACACGTGATAAAGCTTGCTTTATGGGAAAGAGTGGATAAAAGAAAAGACCACTTGTGATCTTACTTGCTGATTCCCAGAAAACACAGCTCTGCAGGGGGCAGAGGGTAAGGGAACAGGAGCTAGAGGAGGGACGGAAGTTTGTAACAAAGATTCCTCCTTCTCCTTCCAAGAAGTTTCTAAGCCAGATTCTCCTTGAGGTCATCCCTGGGATCCTTCAGTTAAAAAAAAAAAAAAGGCTCCTGGACTAAATGGTTGCTTTTCCTACTGGGATTCTAGGTTATACAGGGACTAGTATCAGGCCAGGGTCAAGATCCTGCAGAGTTTTCTCCAGATAGAGTTAATTCTCAAAGAGACATGATCCGTTGCTCACATCCACAATTTCTGAGTCTTAAAAATAGAAAAAAAGAGAAGAAAAACATTGAAGTTTTGGCATTTAATTGTTTATTCTATCTAAATTCCAAGAAAAGATAATCCTTTGCATTGAGAAATTCTACAATTCTCATAAATTATTTTTCCAAGAATACTATTTTAGAGGATTTTGAGCAGTATTAGCTTTCATTTGGTTTATACTAATAGATGAATTTGCTACTGGAATTATCCAAGATCCATCATATTCTTAAGTGGTTGTGACTCTCGGCTGGTCACTTAATGTTTCAGAGCCTCTACTTCTTCCTTTGTAAAGTAGAATTTTTATGACAGAGAGAGAGACAGATTGATTGATTGATTCCCAAGGTTGTTTCAAGGATTAAATTATGTAATGTATTCAAAGGTATATTCCAAACAACAAAGCACTAAATGACTAGAAGGTATCATCATTATATATATAATTTCAGTTCACATAATAGTCAGGATTGTTAATCAATAACCAAATATTTGTATGAGCATATGTTACTATGAAAGACAAAAAAAAAAAAAAAAAAAAGAAAGGCTGCAAGGAAAATGAAGACAATAATAAGCCTTACAATGAAGCCATGGTGTGTATCCAGGCTCTGAAAGACCAAACATTTCACTTTAGCAATCCAACCAGCCTTTGCTATCATGAATAATGAGCAAATATCTTCATAAGTCTTACACTTTCAATGTATACAACAGATGGCCATTGATGCATTAAAGTGTTTACCAACCAAAAGTGCAAAGGACCTACTTTTTTCTCACCAAAATGCTGCTCTACCCTGAGAGTATAATTTGTTCTATTCCCAACTTGCTCATGTTTACTCTCTAACATGATGCCTTTCTGACCTCTACTGTCTACAGTTAATATTACTGTTTTGAATATCATGATACTTATTTTACATGATATTCAGGGCCTCTCATATACAGCCTTACATTGGATGTATACCTACTGTCATACTCTAGATAAGCAAACTTTTTCGTAAAGGCTCAAGTAGTAAACACTTCAGGTTTTGCAGGCCATATAATATCTGTTACAACCACTCAACTCTGCTATTGTGGGGTAAAATTAACCATACATGAATTAAGCATAAATAAACGAGTTTCCTAGGGCTGCTGTAACAAAGTACCATACTGGGTAGCGTAAAACAACAAAACTTCATTATCTCACAGTTCTGGAAAGTAGAAGCCCAAAATCAAGGTGTTGGTAGAGCCATGATCGTTCTGAAATCTGTAGGGGAGAATACTTCCTTGTCTCTTCTACTTTCTGATATTTGCTGACAATTGCAGACATTCTTTGGCTTGTAGAATCTTCACTTTAATCTCTGCCTCCATCATCACATGGCCTCTTCTACCTGTGTGTCTCTCTGTCTTCTCCTGTTCTTAAAAGACATGTGTCATAGCACTGGCTGAGTGGCTCAGTTGGTTAAGAATTAGCTTAAGAGCGTGAGCTCTGAGCAACAGGGCTGCTGGTTCGATTCCCACATGGGCCAGTGACGATGTGCCTGAGCAGAGCTGTCGCTGAACTGCCAACAGGTGGCAGGATGGCTCAGCTGGTGAGAGCATGTACTCCTAACAAGACCACCTGTTTGATGGTGGGCTAAGCCCACCTGCAACTAAGACTGAACTCAGCATCTTGAGCTGAGCTGCCGCCCAGATGGCTCAGTGGATAGGGCGTGCGCTCTTAACAACAAGGCTGCTGGTTTGACTCTCACATGGGATGGTAGCTACACTCACCGGCAACTAAGATTGTAATACAGCACCTTGAGTTTCGAGGCCATGAGCTGCCAGCGGGCAGCCAGATGGTGACTGGCACCCTCCACAACTAAGATTGAAGAATGACAACTTGGCTGGTCCCCTTTCCCAATTCCCCAACACTGTTCCTCTCCCCTAATCCCTCAATTAAAAGAAAAACAAAACAAGACTCTCATTTTGAATTAGGGCCCACTCTAACGATCTCATCTTAACCAGATTACATCTGCAAAGGTCCCATTTCCAAAGAAGGCCACATTTGCTGATACAGGGGGTTAGAAATTTAACATACATCTTTTTGTGGGGACACAATTCAACCCATAACATTCATATTCTCATTTCACTCCTTGCCTGGGTTGAGTTTCATGCAATCATTTTAATCACTCACTGCCATACAGTTACAATTTTCTTGTTCATCTTTAATTTGTTGTTTTTCCTTGACAAACCACACCTGGGTTAAACCCAACTTTCTGTCTACTGTGTATTTGTATCCACACTGATTTAACTAGTTCAAGACCAATTTTCTGACATGTTCTCAGAGCTTATTTTAAATTTAGCACCACTAACCTCACTGGGCCTTATAAAGGTATTGTTAAACATAATCACTTTTAACAACCCAATCACTTTTCTTCTTTCCTGAATGACTTCTTCCTCAAATCTTCAACACTTTTTCCCCAACTATCATTATCAGCTAATGACTTTGCTTAGGGAATTCACTGATGAAATGGAAAAAAATCAGGAGAGAAATATTGCAGTCTGCCATCACCACATTTACTATCCACCTATGTGTATATTCACATTGCCTACCTTTCCTCCTGTTTCAATGGATGTATGATCCATGTTTTTAAGCCCAACCTTTTGTCTATGGACTCTGTTTAAAATTCCCCTTCTCCAGTTTTCTCCCTACCACCTGTAAGTGGTTATTTTTTGCCTTCACCACTACATCACAACTATTTTCATCAATAATATTAAAGACCTTCACATTATTAAATCTAGTGATCAATTTCCAGTCCTCCTTTTTTTTTTTTTTTTTTGAGGGCAATGTCACTGGCCCTCATATGTGGAACCTGAACCAGGGCCACTGGCATCCCAAGCCAGCGCTTAACCACCGCGCCACTCGGCTGGCCCACCAGACCTCCTTTTAATTGTTCTATTAACATAATTGTATAACACTGATTGTGCTCTTTTCTTTGACCTATTTTCTTCACTGGTTTTCAGAACACTAAACTCCCTTAGTTTCCCTCTTACCTCAGTGGTCATTTGCTCTTAGTTTTCGTTGATGGATTTCCCCACAGTTCAGTCCTTGCAATATCTTCTTTGCTCTATTTGTATTTACTCCCTTAGTTACCTCATCCTGTCTCATGGTTCAAAATATCTATAAGATAAATGAAGTTAAGAAACACTTTGTAGCCTCTGACTTGAATTAGGAGTTTTCTGTCTGAATTATATGTATGCGAGCTCTCTGCACGGAAAAGATCTAGAAACAATGACCACCAAAGTGCCAATAAGTACAACTAGCACTGCAATACCAGAAGAAAAGGGACTATAGCTTCTGCATATGTGACTATTACCAGGACTCGGGATATAAGATGGGCCTGGAATGTCTTGCCATACCTAGAAGCATGAAGCCTTGAAGATTAGATTTTGCCAAAAAGACTAGGAAGGCAACTTGAATAAGCTTCTGCTGGTCAAATACAGGAAACCTGGAGTACCAATAAGAATAACTGGGATGACCGAAATGTATAGATGTTTAAGTTCATGAATTCATGTAATAATAGTACAAACAAAATCACATGGTCAACTTTGGATGTTTCTAAAGTACCACTTCAATACATTTAAAACTAATACTTAGGGGGAAAACTGTGCATTGATCCTGCCTTTCCTATTGATTATGTTCATTAGAATTATTAGAGCAGGAAGATAAATTTCTCTCTATAGAAGTATTCAAGGTAATAAATTAAAAAAAGGGAAGTAGGATATCATAATTTTAAAGTCCTTATTGAATTAATTCATTAATGAACTATAGAAGGTAATGATCATCAATGACCAATATCACAAAAAAGAAACAGCCGTTTTGATGGGAGTTAGAAACTTAGAATACCCCCTTTGAAATAGCCTTCCTCCCTACTTCCAACAAACAAACAAACAAACAAAACAACTAATCTTTTGTTTTTCAATATCCATTCCATGTTTTCTTTGCTCTCAGTCAGCACTTCAGGTGGTTGAGATTTTTTTTACTAATGGGGTTGAAATTTTTTACTAATACAGAAGGTAAGGTCCTTAGTTGTCCTGCCTTTATGGGGTTGCTCTAGTTTCTCAATTTATTTACTATTTGACATGGTAGTAAAGGCTCCACAGAGAATCCTCTGGTTTCCAAATACAATCTTTCTTGCCACTATTTTGTAACAGAATCCATTTTCAGCTTGATAAATTGGGATGGATGACTTCCTCTGTGGATGGCTCAGTGACCTGAGAGGAAAAAGTGGCCAGGTGGTAGCCTCAACTCCAAGGTTATGGAAACATCATGTCCTCTGGTGAAAGGATCCATCACTTGGAAACTATTTACTCTAAACAAGCAAAACCAAAAGTTTAAAAGATAGGAAGCAAAATAATTGGTTATTAGGTATATTAGTGACAGGAATAATTCCTACTTCTATCGTTTAATTCCAATACTTATGTATTCTTTCTATAGGACAAACAACAAGATATAATGAATGATAGATGGTTAAGACTATATGTTGCCTTGTGTCAGACCATATCTCAACCATACTGGGGTTACAGCTGGCATTCTAACTCAATTTTTGGTAGGCTGTTCCAACAGTCTCAAAACTGAGTCTTTCTTGCTTTCCTCGTTACCATTGCTGGCTTTACAATTGAACCCCAAATTCCATTATGCATATGAGTTACCATTATGTGGAACAACTTTGTGGCTCTCACGTCTTCATTATCTTCACTGTGTTTCTCATCTTTTTCTTGATTTATGGAAGACAGAATTATAGTCCCAAAAGATATAGTCTTCACAGTCCCTGGGAAACTGTAAATATGTTAAGTTACATGGCAAACGTGATCTTTCAGATATAATTAAAGACTTTAAAATGGAGATCATCTTGGATTATTTGGTCCCAATATATTCCCATGGGCCCTTACAACCAGAGGACTTTCTCCAGCTGGAGACAGAGAGGATGTGTCAGGAGAGGAAGTCAGAAAGTCTCAAAGTGTAAGAAGGAATCATGTGCCATTGCTGTTTTGATGATGGGGGTGGGTGAGAGGAACAATGCCAGGAGGCTGGTAAGTGACCTTAAGAAACAGAGAGAGGATTCCAGAGGACAGCCAACAAAAAAATGGGGCCCTCAGGCCTGTAGACACAAGGAACTGTGTTCTGCCAACCTGAATGAGCTTGGAAGCATTTTCTTCAGACTTTAGAGAAGAGCCCCGGCTGGCAAACATTTGACTTTAGTCTTGTGAGAGATCCAAAACAGAGAGTTCAGCCAAGTCCATCTGGACGTCTGACCAACAAAGCTGTGAGCTAATAACTTGGCATTGTTCTAAGTTACCAAGCTTATGGTAACTTCTTATGGCAGAAACAGAAAGGTAATACGTCATCATGAGCTACCTTGAAGTCTCTGAATACCAGCTCTTTAATGAATTCACCTTTGGCATCTAGCAGAGAAAAGCCAGCCAAATTGACAACAAAACAAAGAGCTGTACCCTGCCTCCACCCCACAAATGCTAACCACAGAGTATGAAGCAATACCCTCTCGCCCATCCAGTTTGGTCTGGTCCCAGAAGTCCAGAGGATACAGACAGCATGGGCAGCTTGACAATACTTCCAATCTGACAGGTTTCAGCAGAGGTGGACCTGGGGTTCCTTTCTTAAGCCAATAATGATGTCAGAAAGATTGATCAGGATACCAAGCAGTTCCAGAATTAAAATAAGAAAGACTATTGCTTCAATCTAATAAGCAGAATGTTTTCTAAGTATTTAAGAACCAATTTCATTTGCTTTTTCTTTTCCTTGGTCAGGGTGTATTACCCCTGACCCAAGCTCTACCTCATGTGTTCAGCAGGCATAGTAGTGACCTAGAGAGGTAGACACAGTGATCTGATCGCCGGGATTTTCTATTTCAGGCAGTGGCTGTGGCCATCCCTGTCCTCTGGCCTGGATCCCAGACTCCAGTAGAACCTACCCATTGTCACTCCTCTTACCCTATCATGTAAATGTTTTGGTGCTAACTATTCGATTAGAGACAGGACACAGCTTAGCTGCAGAAAGTTAGATGAAGGTTAACATGGTTTTACGCAAGACCATTTCTGACAGCACCTATCTGCACAAAAGAGATGGAGGTTCAGACTGGACTACCCAGCTTCCCTTCCATTGAGAACCAGAGCAGCACCATAAGAGGAAAGCCCTGGGAAAGGGATAAAATTTACAACTAAAGAAGACATCGTCATTCTTGCCCTGTTGTGCTGTGTATAGCTGAAAGAGTGTATGTGTATGTGTGCATATGTTCAAAGGGGGAAATAAAATGTATGCAGGTATAATGTGTAAATACTCCACTGATATGTCTAAGACATAGATATATAAGTGATAAGTGGCTGGTTCCTCTGGCAAAGGGATAGTTTGGGGCCAGAGTGAAGAGAGCTTTGAATATCCCAGGCTTACGAATTGGGATTTTGTCTTAGGTAATGGGGAAATAAGTATATGTGCAGAGTTAATTCCTTGGGAACTTTGGGTAGAAATCACATTTGACTTTTGTTTGTTTCCGAGGACTATATTTGAGTTAATTAAAACACTCTGATGTTTTGAATCATTCAAAGCTTTCTAAGCTTGTTCAAACACACAGAACAAAAATAATTCTGAGTCTGTACAACCAAATATCCCATGTATTGAGCATCCATAGACAATCTTTATAGGATAAACTGTAGCATGTAGGATAAATAGCAGCTCTGTGTATTTTACAGGGCTCTGAAACTGAATGCCAGAAATTTGAGTACCTTGATTTTGGTGCTATCTGATTAAAGAAAGGACACAGCTTAGCTGCAGAAAGTTAGATGAAGATTCACATAGATAAGAATTCATCAGTGATAGGGAGGGAGATATGACCACTGGCATAGAAGCCCTCTGGAGTCCTTGGAAATTATAGGAAGGCCAATGGTTGTCACACTACAGCAGAGGCTGGGTACAGCCACTGTATTTGGATAGGAGAGGAAAGAATGCCTTTAACAGGCTGGATGGAGGACTCGGGTTGAATAAATAACTACATCAAACATGATACCACAGAATCATATTTATATTATACATTATCTTCACATTGCAATATCCACATCGTATCATCTGTGACATAAGTCTAACAATCTTTGAGTATGTATTTATGTAATATTAATATATATATTATATAAAACCAAGAGGCACTTCCAGTAAATCTGGCAAAAAAGGAGCATCATAATAGTGTCTAAGCCAAAAAATAATAAAAATAAATACAATTTATCTAATATTTTTTCTGTACAGATTCTACTTTTTACAAAACATTTATCAGCCATTAACTATGTCACTTACCAAATACTTGTGATAGGATGATACAAAGTATTGCTACATATATTAAGTGCAAGACACAAGTGAGAGGAGAGATTTATTTTTTAATTGCAAAATGATCACTTAAGTCCAATGCCTCACTCTTGGGTTTTTAAAAGTTGATAAATTTGGAAAGTTATTAATTAATAGACATATTCAGTTGTTGAGAGTGGTAAGAATTACATTGTCATGTACAAATGACATCCCTCCTACACTGATTACTTTGGTTGGCAGTTATTTGAAAAATATTGCTCATTAGGAATACTAAATTAAGTTAATCCAATACGCTCTGGTTTACAAATATCCTACAAAGTCAAATATTTGAGACATGCTGATTTTAACTTCCAAAGACAGCTTCATGTCAGGAAGAGATAGCAACTGATCAGAACAACTTGCCCCATCAGAAATCAACACATTTTAACACCAAACACTGAATCAAATTAACCAAACTGACCAAAATGAAAAACATTCTGAATTCCAATTAAAGTCCTCTCAGTTGTACATCCTAGTATCATTATAGAAAACCAGGCAAATTTCATTTTCATTATTTTGCAGTAAGAGTTTCAGAATTTTATAAAAGCACCAATTTTTATTTTATAACTTGGATGATAAAAATCTCTAGGAAGACATATCAGAGGATGGGTGGGTTCAGTGATATGTATTTCCAGTGCGTGTCAACTAACAGACTGTCCTTGTTAGAATGAAAATGGTATGAGTTTTTCTGTGAAAATATTCTAAGAAATGAACTACACTCATAAATGGAAAAAACACAGTTAAGCAAACATAGTACAGCGAAAATCCCATGCAAATATTGTACAGAGTATTAAAAATAGTGATTTTTAAACTAATGAACAAATATATACTAAAGTTTAAGCCATTTAAATCCCACTAACAGGTAATATTATATATGTTAGGGTTATTATTTAAAGATAGCCATACTACAGTACTGGATTATGCTTATAAATAACTAAAACAAAGTATCTGTCATAACATAGGCTTTTTGAGTCATAAAGATAATCAGTTAATTTTTTAAAAGAAATGTCATGGGAGATTCTATCAGCCAACAAATTATATACAGAAAGAAAACATTTTTAAACATTTACTTTTAATTTCACATTGAACCATGTGAATAGTTTGCTATATTGGGAATAAAATTACTAGAATTAACAGCAACAAAATAAAACCTTCTCTTCCAAAGATATTCAAGCAGCAGTTTCCAAGCTCCAAGAGCTAATTCAGATTCTGAAATATATGCAAGTGCTGACCTTAATAAAGTGAGGGTTGAATTATGGATTCATTATGTCCCTTTACTCCAGCATAACTGATAACTAAATTGTTTTGTCTTAAAATGGAGTGGTGTCCTGGGATGAGCCTTAAAGTTTTATGTAGTGTTCACTCTCAATTCACAGCTCTGTTTTTTTTGTTTGATTTTTGGGTTGTTTTTTTTTTTTTTTTGCTTTTTAGTATCATGAGTTACACAATGAAACTAGGTGTGCCTAATTAGAATTTAAGGTGAACGGCAATCTATTATGGTAGAGGGGAATATATGATTATTTTTCCTATACTAACTTTGAGTTAGAGAAGTAAAATTTAGGAGAAACCATACTTTTTTTTTTTTGGAGAATAGGAAGAATTCCATGCTGTAGTTGTTTCATTTGAAATGGGTATTTCTACTGACACAAAAGTTAGTTAAAGCATTAAAGCTTTAAAAACATATTTCAATGAATTTCTATTTATAAATTTCAAATTCCAACCTACTACTTGATCACTCTTGGCAGATGAATATAGTGGGTTTATTGACTGGTCAGTGCTTCATCTGTGAAAATCAAGATTAATAAGATTTTTCTTAGTAACAAAGATAAGTATTTAGGTTTTCAATTGCATTAGAACTTAGTAAAATATAATCTACATTAATAGGCCATTTATTTTAAAACAACCTAAAATGTGATAAATTGGTGGATAGCACATTCCTTTCTCTTGGGGTGACTCAGAAGAAATCAGGCTATAACTTGTATACTTAATCTAATTCAATTATTGGGACTAAATTTATTTTTCTCTATCTCCTGTATTTATTGAACCCTTCATTAAACATTTTCATCCCTGAGTCAGGAAGGAACATTAGAAAAAGAAGTAAATATTCTTCTTTCCAGTTTTGTTACATAATACTAGTTCTGATTATATCAAAATATTTAGCATCTCTATACCATGGAATGTCATTTTGTGGATTTCAATTTAATTAAATAATAAAATAAATTTAACAGCTTGATTCAAAAAATAAATCAAATTTAAATATTCTTAATAGTACTTATATATGATGATAACTATTACTATCTGTGAAGAATTTTTGATTGATTTGAATGATTAAAAAACACCTTCTTGATATGAAGCAATGAGGAAATCTCTTAATATAGACATGTTCAGTACTTATCAATAGGAGAAGCTTTGCCTTTTCTTGTGTTCCACAACTCCTCAGAGAAGCAGAAATCCACGGAAACCAATATCTGTCAAGGTAATCAACCTTATTAGTATAACATGGAGGAGAATTTGGATTTGTTTTACAGCCTTAAGCATATGTCAGAAGCCAATTTTGTTTTCCATCTATACATTGTTGTCACACAAATAGTTCACTTTTGGAAAGCAGCCATTTCATACAGTTTTTAGTCTTATCTGCACTAAAGTAATTTATACTGGAACAGTATTTTTAAAACAGCAGATTAATATTGAGTTCCAACAACAAAACAAAGCCTTAATCTTTAACAATAAAATGCCCTGTTATGATTTGTCACCACTGTTAACCTGCTGTTAGAATGACTTGATAGTCTGAACATAAAGATTAATTTAGGTAAGGTAAAAGCACCCATAAGAAAGAGAAAAGCAGCATCATTTTAACAAATAAAATGTGTTAGGCAATAGCACAAATTGCCTAACATCCATGGTACATAATATAGATTGAAAAACGTTTGTGTTCTTCTCTGACACAGCTCATTAGTGTGAAATATACAAATGATCATGGAAACCTCAATTTAAGATCTTTAATGCATGGCTTATAGTTTAATTTACTCAGTACTTACAGTTCAATTAATTTACCCCAATTATATTTCCAATAAGAATTTGAATATTTTCTAGAGGAACAAACTGGTATGAATATAGGACCTAAAACTGGTATACTTCTCTCCGATTAGAAATTCTAAGAATCATTTAATTATGGAATGCTGTCCACCTAAAATTGCTAACCTGTGTCCTAATTTAAAGTTTCACATTGTTTGCCAGCTTAGAAAAATGGACTGACGATATCAAGAAGTTCATAATTTTACTTCATGGAGAAATCATGAGAAAAATAAATGACTTAGAACAATGGTCATAAAATATCTTCCTACCTGTTGGGAGAGAAGGTGAATTAAACAAACTCAGTTTGCTTTCAAAGTATACAAATACTTTAGCTCTCAATTATCTGGAGTTGAGCTATTAACATTTGAAATTTTATTTTTTTTCCCCCACGCACATTAGTGGTAATCTCTAGAATAGGATAATCTTGATTTATTCTAGACTATGAAAGTTTACAGAACTTTGTTTTGCTGGAGCCTTGTTAGTTTAAATGGCAGTTTATTTCCCAAATGGCATATAAATAAGAAAAGGCATTAAGTAGGAATCAGGATTAGGATAGAAGAAAAGGATAAGACCCTCGTTGTGGTTTTCATTATTTTAGAATTATTGAAAATGACAAGAACAGTGGAGATCCCCATATTGACATGGAAGCACCAAAAAGACCTCCCAAAGTAGAACAGAAATGATATTTGATTATCCTCTTCTCAGCCAGGAGTTGTTCGTCACACAAATAGTTCACTTTTGGAAAGCAGTCATTTCAAACTTTAGACTTTATTTACAATTATAGTTTTCATAACTTTATTACTTAGAAAATAATTTATATTTTTTCCATCATTTAAACAAAGTATAGGCCTGAGTCTCATGCCTTTTGCACAGCTTTTACCTTCAAAAAAAGTTCTTTGGGAAAGTGACAGGGACATCGGGAAATGGCAAAACAAGAGAGACAGGGGACATGAGGAAATCGCAATACATACATGTACTATAAACAGGTTACATGAGAGGCAATCCCTTTTCTTTAGTCTTAGTGGGATTGCAATGGTTAGGATTTGTTCTGGAATCCCATCAAAATGGAACAGACAGAATTGGGAATTCTGCTTTTAGAAAGTATATATTTTCTTAAACATACTATGAGGAAATTCCTTATCAGATGAAGATCAATGTAGATATATCCTTTTACAGAGCAACTATATTCATCTGCTAATGAGAGCAAAACCAGGTCTTAAGAAAATGACATAAAAACAAATTTTTATACTTAAGAAAAAAACCAAAAACCAAAAAACTAAAGTGGTGTTTTCACCAAGGGAAAAATATTCTAAAGGTTGGCTTTGGTAACTGGAAAGACATTCTATTAGCATGCTGGGAATGACATGGATAACACTCATGGCACACCTGGTCTTTTTCTTGACAGAGCATAACCTCTAGCATCAACATCACCATTTCCAGCTTTTCCTACCATTGGTTTCACGGCTATCAATACAATTATCCTTTTCCCTAAGGGGGCTAGAAATTCCTTCATTTGAAAGACCTGAGTTTATCTAGTGGCACCTATAAATAGACTCATATAAAAATGTGGGCAATTGCAACAAATATACTTTTAAAGAATTAAGCTCTGGAATTGGAAGTGAACACGGTAATATTGCTGTTGCCAAGAAGGGAGAGAACTTCCTTAGCAAAAACCATCTTTTTACGTCTCTAGGTATCCTTTGGGATGTACTGGGTGTGTATGAAAGCCACATATTTGATGAACCTCCATTCCTTTATTTCAAATGACTTCTATCTTTAATATACTGGAGATTTACTTTTGAAGAAAAAAATGATCACTTTTCCTAGACTGATGAACACAATTATGGAATGAAGAGGCTCTGCTTTGGCTATCATTATGTCGTGTACTTCAAAACAAAACAAAAAAGAAAACCAGGCAGTTTGCTAAGACCTCAGCCAGGTCTGCCCTACTTGGGGCCATACAACCTGGATGAAGCAGCCAATACATGGTTACGGACTCACAACTGTTCCTGACATTCTACTTTCTCCAAACCTGGATTTTTTCTTGACTTATATCTATTTTAGGGATGTATGGCATTTGGAGAAGGGAAAAAAAAATAGCTTTGTTAAGGAAGTAGATACAAAGGGCATGTGAGAATAAGTCTTTGTTTGTTTGTTTGTTTGTTTGTTTTTTCTTCTCTTATTTGCAAGGGAAGGAGAAGAGTTAAGTTTACTGGGGAAATGTATTTGACTCACAGTAACTTTTGCAAACAATGAGACACAGGTAATACAAAGAAAAATGGAAAACCATGCAGTAAGTTCTAGATAATGAAGACCTGATGTTAACTCAAAAAATATGCAATTATTCTCACTGTTTAGGTAGAGTCTGTATCAATTTGATTCTTTCCATATTTTCCTACTTATTGGGAAATTTGCCTTGAAACCATGTTTACTTCTGATTGTGTTATCTTTGCCTTATTTGAAAATGCCATAGATTATTGTAAATTTATTGCTTTGGATGTGAAAAAATAACCATTTATGAGAAACAAAGGCATTTTTCAGGTAAACACTCTTCTGTGACTTCAGAGGAAATAAAAAGTAGAAATCACAATTAAGGTTTACTTAGAAGCTAAGATTGTTTAGATGATGAGCATAGAGCATAGAGTACTGAAGGAAGAGTTCTCATCAGAAAGTGTTGGGAAGAAATAGACACCAATGATAAGCATTCGGTGTTGGTTAAAAAACGTCTTTCACTTGGGAGTCATGGACCCAAAAGTTACCCAAAAGTTAGGAAAAGTTACTAGTGAAAAAACATTCGTTGCAGCATCCTCATTTAATTGGCACAAAATAACTGTATCAGATTATCATATATATTAGAATAGGTAGGTAAGTGGATCTCCATAGACCTCCATGCAAATGAATCATCACTCTCTTACTGGGCTTGGAGATAGCTTCAATGTATAAAAATGGTGATTAAAATATAACTTTATAAAAATGTTTCATTTCCCCCTTTTTTTTTTAAAAAAAAGCTTGCTATCTACAGAAACAAACAAAAAAATCTTTATATTTACATCAAGATAACTATTCATGACAAATATAATAATATGAAATAAAATATTGAAAGTGAGTATCAACTTTTTAAATAGAGGTTTGGCTCACAGCATAAACAAGTGTAGATAAACAAACAAACCAAAAAAAATAAAATAAAAAAGACTTTCAATAATAGGCCCAGTTCCCCCAAATCCTTCTATAATCTTCCCTGCCCAAAGAAGCATGACAATGGGCCAGATTGCAGATAGAAACTACCCCTCACGCAGCATGTGGAATCCCACAACAGGGTTGGTCAGCGGGACCTTTACCACCCAAAAGCCAAATCTTCAACGATTGCCAAGAATCGGGCTTTCACTACATCAACAAACACCAAACCCTAAGTTAAAAATTTCCCTTTCATCTCTCACTATGTATTCTGTAGTGGGTTCCTGTTTGCCTTTCTCTTTTCCTTTTCTCCCACACACATTTTGCACCAAGTTAAGACACAGGACATTGCTCTTAAAAGTAATTTCCCACGTTTTCTCTGGAAAGCTTTTCGAGTCCTAACCTGATTAAAAGACCCGACTCCAGCTCCTCCTTAGGTGTTTATGAATAAAGAATGCCATTCCCTTAAATGGTGATTGGATGTCAGGCTGAGGGACAGACAGACATACTCAGAGACAAACAGCTCCTATGCATTCATGAAGCCAGTAGATTGGAAAATGTCTGTCTTCCAAGTTGATGGGTGGTGATAGAGCGCCTCCAAGTGGTGCGTAGCAGTAGTACCAATCACGTGGCCCTTTCACCAAGCTCGTGAATACCCTCCCTCTGCAGAGACGTTTATTGAAACTAAATGGAGGAAGGCTTTTGGAATGGCTACCTCTCTAAGACACTCCAGAGTAAACTTCCTTCTGTTTGTTCACATGTGCTGAGTCATCTGCTGCTGGAATTCTACGAACTACTAACCACAAAAATCTCTCTTTACATACACGCAAACATACATACACACAAGCACCCTTTCAATCCTATTTCTCTTTCTCTCATGCGCACACGCACGCACGCATGCACGCACACACACACAAGATGTTGGCAGGATGTATGAGAATTCAAATAATTCTCTGGAACTTTTATCCCTCAGTATTAAGAGCAAAATCTTCTTAGTTGTAGCCTACATTTGCTGCACTGTTCCCCTGCTAGGCCACACCATTTATTTTGTTTTCCTTTATTTTTCCTTTATGATTTATTATATCACAGTGACCACTATATATCTTAATATCAATGCTACTAAATTGTGGAGCCAATAATCCTGGCTTTCAGTGTGTATGTGTGTGTGTGAAAATGTTTTACATGTATCTGTGTGAGAGCTTATATACACACACACAAATATATTTCTTCCTTAAAAAAAAAAATTCTTACAAGCTGGTGTTGCAATGTGAAAGCTTCTCTGAGCAAGAGTTTTCAACCATGTACCTCACTGTAAAAATAAACACATAAAATGCGAAGAATCCCAAAATGCAATAGCCATTTGCCCATCTTCTTGTATTTCTACAGTGTTGTGTCTAAGTGTTGTGCTGGCTTGAAGAGTTGGTGACAAGTCACTTGGTTTGGAAACACAGCTCATTCTATCCATTGTCACTGGTTTGGGGTTAGGCTCTCCTCCCCTCTTGGCTTCCCTTTTTCTTCCTCTTCTTCCTTGATGGCCTGGATCTGTTCTGAGCAATGCTGCTGGGGAGACTGGTCCAGCGACTGATTTTCGATGCCTGCCAACCGCTGTTCCTCTTCAATGACTTTCTTCCACATCTGGTGGTTCTGTAGGAGGTGCTGAGTTATTTGGCAGTAGACTTTCCTCCTTTTGAAAGCTTTCTTTCCTGAAAAAACATCAAATTATACTACTTATTTGTGTGCTAAACACGAGAGTTATTTCTTTTCACATTATTAATAGGAGTTAACATGTATCCGTATATATTTGACTTGTATGTTGCAATGATGTCATTTCTGAGAGTAGGGAAGAGGAATATGGCAGTAACCATTAATTATCATTTAGACATAACTGTGAACCATATTTAATATGTGGTCATGTCCAAACAATGTTCTATTTGTATCTTGGTATTACCTCCATTCTTTCAGACATAACTTTCTTGTTACGGCTTCCTTTACTTTGTCAACCATTTCAACTCATAAAAGTCTACATGATTGGTTTCATTAAAGATGGTTTTAAAGTTACTGTAATGTTTAGTTATATGGACTAAAAAATCATTTTCACACTCCTCTCAAAGTTCTCCCACAAACTGGCATAGACACACTTTTGAAATCTTCCTCCAATTGCAGCCTTGTTTCTATCTATACTAAATTCTCCCACTTTCAAGCTGGTACTTTCAAGCCCCGTCTTCTGAAATGCTCTTCTCAGTCACTGAAAATTCATGTCTATTTATTATTTTGATACCCAGTCAGATTTCACTGAATTCCTCTTCTAAGAAATAATCGTTCTCTCTCCTAAACTCTCTTGGGTCCATATATGCTTCTCAGAGTAGATTCTGTTTCCTGTTTGTTTGTTTTTGTTTTTTTCCTTTCTCATTACCATTATCCTTGTTCTGGTAATTGCACATCCAAAATCATTTAGCGGGATTCTCATCCTTCCTTTTAGTTATGTAGTTCTGGAAAACGCTGTCAAACTCTACTGCCCCACCTACCTCCTGATAACACAGCTGTGTCATAGTGACTGGCAGGTGAGTAGATATGTAACCCAAGTCAAGCCAATTAGAGTTCTTCCCTGGTACTTTTGCCAATGGCACGGATTGAGTATGAGTTTGGGGAATGGGGACTGAATATCTTTTCTTCTCTACTTGTATACCTGGAGTGAAGTGAACATAGAGCTAGCTATAGTTCCAGCTTCATGAAGAAAGCAAGGTTGAAAGAACAAGCTGTCAGGCACATGAGTCAGAGACAGGAACAGGGGCAAGTAAATAAGCTCTGATACTAGTCAACATCATGTTCACATGAACTAATAATTTTCCCTTTCCCAGATATTCACGTGATTGGAGTTTTGTCACTTATCACAAATAAATGTCCCAAATAATGGACATCCTTTAAGACACTTATCTTATTCTCATATATTCCAGCTCCTTTCCTAGACTAAGCCTCTTGGAGGCAGCCTTGTACAGATCTTATATATGACAAGGTTTAGCAAATATGCATGTAATAAATAACTAGATTACATTTTCTTGTGACCAAATAATTTAATGTTTTCAATATGGAAGTAAGTACTAAAGATAGTTTTCACAGAATTGCATCTACTGATTGAGGAAGTATGATCAAATCAATTTAAACAGAAGAAATACAAAATGTTTTAAAGAATTTGCATTGATGCCATAACTCACTATTAAGGCTTCCAATTCCTTATCTATTAAGTATCTAGTATGTACCAAGTGTGCTAGCATCTGGTGAGTCACTGAAAGACAAGGGGGATATAATGATTGACATCAAAGAGCTTTTCCTATAGTTGGAAGATAGAAAATGAACAAGTGCCTACCATTATATTGAGTCCTACAAAGTCTTTAAAAGGTAGCAGACAGAGAGGGAAGTGTCTCACCTGAAAGGATACTGCATGATGACAGTGGCTTGGACTAAGGTGAAGATATATATAGAGGAATCAAAGACAACCTTGCACTACCTGGACCAAGCAGATGAGTAGATGGTGGTACAAGGGGCTGAGAAAGGGAACATTAGATAAGGAGCAGATCTGAGGGGTATGTTGAACACGAAGTCTCTAGGAGGACTTTACGTGGAAAGGTAAAGTAGGTAGTTGGTTTTGAGCTTAGAAGAGAGCTCTGTTCTTTTCTAAGCAACCAGAATATAATGTAACTCTCAGAACCTTCATCTGAGTAACCATTTTAGACTTAGGCAAATAATTTAGAAATTAGGCTAAGGTTCTCAGTTTAGACTGTAAACTTCCCTATGGCCAGAAGCTTTTTTCCCTTTTGTGTCTATATCTGCAAAATCCCAGGCTTTAGTGAGTATCTGGTGAGAGTTTGCTAAATGAATTATGTTCTTCATAGTGTCTGTTACACAATCTCAGGTAAATGGTGAGATGTTCATAAGTGATAAAAATGATAATAACATGAAAAATGTGGTCCACAGGAAATTCTGATCTATTATAATTGAGATTTCATTAAAGGGTTAATGGTACAAGTTATCAGATGATCAGCAGGGATATTTGCGTTTACTTATTGAAGTAGTAACCATTTACAATGTATAATCTGGAAGAAAGAAGAAGGAATAAGGAGGAGGGGGATGAAAAGGAGAGGAAGGAGAAGAAGGGGGAGATGAAGGAGGACAAAGTAACAATAGTAAAAAAAAAAATAATAATAATAAGCCAATTGCTATGAGATGGCCAACGGAACTAGATCTCTTGGAGGTCATAACGAAAATTTTTGTGGAAATGCTGCTGATTGTGTCAATGGTTTTATTATAATATACCACAGAAATTTCTTGCCCTTTATAGAACAAGATTGATTTTTAAAACACAGTTCAGAAAAAGGACATGAAATTAAATTATCTTGAATTACTTTTAAATCATGTAACAAAATTATTAAGTTGATTGCCAGAGGGAATGGATACAGAGTCATAAGCAAAATTTTTTAAAAATGTACTGTATTATTTATTTGTGAAATGAATCCATCAATCAAACATATATTGATCACCTACAAACTGACAGGCAGGTGTTTGGATTCTATAGAAACAGAGACCAATTTGTCTCAGAGCTTGCCTTAAGGGACCTTATAGTCTATAGGAGAGAGAGCAAAGAAGACAAAAAAATGAAATACATGTGTTGCTTTTTATGACGGACATATGCAAGTGACTGAGATGTGTCTTAACTTTTCCCCTCAGCTTGACTAACCTTTAGGCAGGTTTCTTCTAGCCTGTAGGTCTTTTACATTCCTTTTCTTAGAGTATTTACTTTATAAAACTTGAAACTGCAAATTCTTTCTCAGACCCTTTGTAAAATATATAAATCTCCCAGTACCTACCCAGCTTTACGACTCAGGAGCATTTTTTTCAAGGACCTGGAAACCTGACTTCAATAAGCAACCATCAACAAACATAAATGGCCTAATCACATTGACCAACGCCATCTAAGGTCCTCCAGTGCTTTTTCCACTTGTTCATCCTGGCACTTAAAAACTCTCCTGCTTTTGTTTAAATAGAGGGGAGTTCATCTTTTCTTCCCTATTTCAATAATCTTGAACAAAGTCTTGCCATTTTTAACAAGTGTGGGGTGCAATTTCTTTCTGACAAACCACACTACAGCAACACAAAAGACTCCTCCTATGGGGCAATAGGTAAGACTTTTTCAACTGACATGACAGCTGAGATGGACAGCATGAGAATTAAATATACTGGGTGAAGAAGGGGCTGGTAGCATTCCAGGCAGAGCGAGGGGCATTCCTACAGGCACAAGGGCATGGGACCCTGGATCATGACATAAATTTTTCATTTGAAAGCTTCTTAACAAGGGCAGTGTGTGTGTGTGTGTGTGTGTGTGTGTGTGTGTGTGTGTGTATTTAATATACATATTTAACATAAAATATATTTATATTTTTCTATCCAAATTAATAAAATATAGTAATACATTAGATTTTTAAAAGCGAATTTCTACAATACTCTTCTACCAAAGTTATTTGCTTGTCTATTTCTATTTTGTTTTTGTTGTAATGAAGTACAAATCAATTTCTGTTAAGAAATTTTAAAAGGTTAGTGTACTTTTTAACTTAACCTTTTAAATCCAGAGTTAACATGCAGATGGAACCATTGGCTGAAGGACAGATTCGAATCACTGTTACAGGGAACACTCTACTGTTCAAGGTGATTATTCCCTCTGAAAGTTAAACACTTTCATGGCAGTGCATTCATAGGGAAGAAGCTAACAAAGGCTCAATTTTTCTGCTTTTCTTTTCAGGGCAGCCCCCATGAGAGCAGCTGTTTTCTTATTAATGTTGTTTAACACTAGCAATAAACCTCTCTGGAATTAAATCGAATGACGTGACGTAGAAGAAAGTTTATACCAAATAAATTTGCGTAGATTAGAGTCTGCAGGTGGTCTAAAACATGCCCGTATTGGGGGCCAAATTGTTCAGCACTGGAACCTTTTGAAATCAGAACAAAGAGCCTTTCATTGCTCAAATTCTAAATGCAGCTTAGTACTTCATTATAAACCTCTTAGTTCGCTGTAGGAATCTTTCAGATTTAATTACGAGGTAGGGAAAAAGACTTCTTTTCCTAGGATACCATATTGAAACATTTTATTCTATGTTTCCTGGGAGATCTCCAAGTTTTGCAAATTGCTGAAATTATCCGTGAATATTTAATTCAATTTTTTTTTTCTGAAATCTAAGTTTTAGGCTAAATCAAGTTAACCATCGCAGTCAATATGAATTCTGAAATTAAAATGACAAGATTCAATACGATTGAGATAACAATGAGGAGACCTGGGCTTCCTTTCCAGTTCTGCAGAAACCGTCTACACCTTGGGATGTTACCTAAACTTCTGAGCCTCAGTTCGTCTTTTGTAAAAGGAGGCAGCTGAACTGGGTGATCATTGATTCCCCTCCCATTCCTAAAATTCCATTATCCCATGTGGCCCATTTTTACTAAAAATTAACACTGTCTAACATTTATCATTTTCTTGGCAGTAAAGGAATATTTCAAAGATGATAATTTTTCAAAAGCTATGGTATCAAATCATTGTTGATGAATACTTTACATTTTAATGTTAAGGTGGCCAGTTGACGTTTAGTAGTCATTGGTAAACAGAATCCACATAATTCTTATTCCTGCTTTAGTGAGCTTGATAAAAACGGGAAGGTCAAAAGAGGAAATCTGGAAGTCAGCATGGCAACCCCACCTTACAGAACAGAGAGGAACTGGATATTTGATTGTTGCAGCTGGGGCTAGCGCCAGTGCTGAGCAGGTAAGCCTGTTAATTCTCCTGGCCTGGGTTCTTCCGTTCGTGATGCCTGGATTATGTGTGTGGTTTGCAATGTGTTTGAGTTCAAATAGCAATCAGTTAGGGGCCCTGGAAACAAAGCGTTACCAGAGGCTAAGCCGACAACACTTTCCAATTATCCATCAGTGGAAAATTTGTCCTGCCCTTAGTCACACAGCAAATTACCTGGCTCTCTGGACAAAAACAAAGTAAAAACATAAAACCAATGCATGTTTATTAAATGAACAAATGAAAAAAGAACCCATGAATGTTAAATGTTGGTATCAACCTCTGAATCCTAAGATAAGTGCAAAATTTCTAAAGAAATCTTTTTATAAACATCAGAGAAATAAAATATAGTTACTTCAATAATAGAATATTGAAGGAGAGCAACTTTTGACTCTCTCCTCCCATTCTGTACAAAGGTTTATAGGATAGAACTTAAGCAAAAATCTGACCTAAAGCCAAATTTGAAGAACCCTGTCTCATCAGTCTATAATTAATAATGACCTCTTATCTTTGCTTATGTGAGCTTATAATCGGTACTTCCTATGAGGAAAAACTGGGTCAAGGCCCATGTTGAAAAAGCCCCTTCCTACGTAGCCAAAATGAGCCACATCATGGATTTTCCTGACTGCTAAAAAACAGGAACACATGATCAGAAAGTCTTTCCTTGGTAATATTTTGTAAAGGATTTGAAAAATATGAATATTAAGGTTGTATGATATTAAGCTATGAAGGTAGATAGAAACCATATATTATGTTCTCACAAACACCAGAACAGTATTTGTGCAATGTCACTGTAAGGGTTATGGGTTTTCATAATTATGCTATTAGCAGGAGAAATAACAGATAATAATTCAACATGTGAAGAAAAATAATCTGTTTTTATAGTCAAATTAAATGGATTATATTGTCTACATTATGCACTCCAAATCAATGACCAGATGTGACCATTTCTCATTGTCACTATTGCTACTACCTTTATCCAAAGCCACAGTTATCTCTTACTTGGATAATTTCAACAGCCTCTTAACTTGTTCTCCAGCTTTTACTGTTTCTCCTACCTCAAACAAACTCAAGAATATTGTCAATACATCAGCTTAAACAATCCAGTTAAAATGTAGGCTGAATCAATGAACTCTTCTATATAAAACCGCTGATGGTTTCCCATATCGCTCAGGGTAAGAGCCAAACTCCATGCAGAGCCATCCATACAGTGACCTACAGAGCCCTATCTTTAAACACTGCATCTTCTGTGCCTGCCTGCCTCCCTCCCTCCCTCCCTCCCTCTCTCCCTCCCTCCCTCCCTCTTTTTTTTCTTCTCTCCTGCTGCTCTCCACCCCCTTTCCTTTGCTCCAGCCACCCCAACTCTCCTGATGCTCCTTGAGCACCCAGCCAACCCACCTCAGGACTTTTACATGGCTTGCTTCCCCATCTCCTTGGAATATTCTTTCCATATCTGTCCTTATGGGTCTTTCATTCACTTCTTTCAGGTCTCTTTAAAGTTTAAAAAATCTCTCTTTCTGATTTAGACCTTCTATGGCTACCTTATCTAAAATTATACTTTTAATTTTAACTTCCTTCCCCCTTAGCTTTTTAAAAATTATTTATTCTAGCATTTATCAGTACCTAACAAACTAAAGATGTACTGATTTGTCTTACTTAGTATCTGCTGGAATGTAAGTCTAAAAGGGCAAGGATTTATTTATTCTCTTGTCTGATTTTTTCACAGCTCTGTCTTCAGTACCTGGAAGCATGCCTTACACAGAGTACATGCTCAATAAATATTTGCAGAATTAATGAGTGATTACTACCTCTTATTGCTTTCCATGGCTTTCCCCTAAGCAAGCTGACAAAGCCTATAGTTGGTCTATGCAGTACCTGAAATTCATTTAATCTCTAAATCATTAAGATACTCTGAAGAATAGGCTTCAATTATTTAATATTTTTCTACTTCATGACAGAGAACATATCTTTGTATGAACATTGTGCTATTACAGATCCCAAGACTGTAGTTTCTCTTATTTTGATATTGGGGAAGGGGACTATCCATAATCGAATGCAGCCGACGATATGTGGACTCAAAGTTTGTAAATCATAAAACCATAAGAGTCATCTGAACCTAGAAACAGATTTTATAACTTACCTGGAGATTCATTATTTTCACAGGTTTCCTCTTCATCTGGTGCATCTTCCTCCTCCTCCTCCTCTTCTTCTTCTGGGTCATCAGTATCTCCTGACTCATCACTGTCTTCCACCCATTTCCCTGGCATCAGTCCTGCTGAATCATAGGAGTTGCACAGGGGACCCACAATGTGAGAGATAAAGGATTCCTGAAGATTGGCCAACTGAGGAGCAGAGCGGTCCATGAAGGGGCTTATTGGTAATCCAAGGCTGGCCTCTTCATCACCCTAAAAATAGGAATTCAGAAAGGTAAATGACAAGAAAAGTTTAAAATACAGTAAGGTTGACATTCACTTGCAAATTTGCAAATATGCAAGAACCCAGACATTCATGTGAGAATTTCCTCTTTACTGCTAAGAGATTCTACCCAAATTACTGAGATTCCTATAGAAATGCTTTGTGTCCATTTTCCATTTTTGTGACCTTGAGGTTTCAGTTTTTGATCAAAGGGAAATCCATGAAATGCTTTAATGTCTCAGTAGATGATATTTCTGATCTCAGTCAGTGTACTTTATATTATAGTATGAATAAGTATGAATACATCGTTATGCCAGAATAATTATCAAGCAAAGTCTTGATAATTAATTTGCTTATTACAGCAAATGCCAGAATAATTATCAAGCAAATACATAATCTATCATGTTTTCCTTTTTTGCCATGGCCACCAGAAATCTTAAAATACTGTATTGCTCAATTAAAGTTGCTACCTCATCCTAGTTTTTGGTGAATTACATCTTCTGTGATTCTACGGTTTCTATATTCATATTTTTCTATATGATTAATAGTATCACTCTATAAGTGTTTTTATTTTGAACTATTTCAAATCTTTCTAATAAAAAAATCAGATTATTAACCTGAAGTTATCTAAAAAAATGAATGAAGAAATATACCAATATGTCAACAATTGCTATGCCAATGTACTGGAAATTATTATAAATTGATTTGCCTTTTTCTTTATATTTTTCCTGTATTTCAATATTTCAGGATTGATTATGAATTAATCTCATTCCTAGGAAAGGAAATACATTATTTTCTAGCACAAACCCTTTATTCTATACATGTGTCTTATGTATAATACCCATAAAGGTTCTTTCTAATCTCTCTTTAAATACGTCCATTGACAGTCAATTTATTACCTATTAAGGTGCCCCATCCAATTTCTGGATGTCTTTAGCAATGCTAATTTCTTTCTGACATTGACCGGATATTTATCTCCACATAATTTCTATAAATTGGTTAGATTCATACCATTGCTAGGGAAGCGGAGAGGAATCTAATGTTTCTTATAAGTTAGATCCTAAATCAAGTACTTTATATAATTTACCTTCTTTAATCATCACAACAACCTCATGATAAACCTAATCCTAAATGGATGTGTCAATCTTTTAAGTATCTGAAGATAATTATTATATCACCTTTATTTCCCCCGGGGTAAATATCTTCACTTCTTTCATGTGCTTTTTTGTCACTGATCTCTGTCCTTTACCCATGCTCCACTACCTCCAGGTTTTTCTTAAGAGAGTGGTTCACAGCACTAAACACAAACTTTTAAGTGTAATCTGGTCAGTGTAGGGTAATGTGGGGAAGATCCCATCACGCATAGCTTTTTGGTAGTGTGCGAACCCTCGTATTATCATGTCAAATAAAATGCCTAGTTTTTAAAGCTTTTTCATACACTGCTGTTTTTAACTCTGCTAGAAAAATAAACAAAATTAATCTAGTATGTATCCAAATATATAAACTAGCTCCTATTATAATAAATTTGTAAAAGAACAATATTTTTGTGGTGTTCCTAATGTCTCTATGACTTCAACATCTTCTATTACTTCAACATCTTCTCTCAAAATACTTGCAAATAACTTTATCTTAGAATTTCTATGTTTATAATTTAGTCCAATTTTTAATCAATTTTCTAATCCTCTGATTAAAATTGGCCAACACATTTTCTGATGTTAGGGTGAATATGAAATAGATTGATCACACTTTCACAGCTTTTGGAAACTTTGGTGAAGTTATGAGCAGCCTAGGTATGGAATAAGATAAACAGTTAAATCAATTACCTGTTCATAAAATTCATTGACAATACCCTCTGTCCACTGAAGATGGAGCTCTTTACATTTAGCTGGCCCATTGATATCAGCTAACTTTATACACATTTGACAAACCAGTAGACGATCATTTTCATTGGTCCAATCTATTCCAACATCATCATTCACCTGTTTGAGGGAAAAAGTAAAAATGTGTTTTGCCTCAATGAAAGCTAAAGTTGAACAGGGGAATAAACGATAGAGTATATACTGTCTTCCTACCATGTGGAGATCAGAATACCAAGTAATGAGGAATTTTTCAGCTATTTAAAAAATGTTACTGGCTCGCATAAATAGTAAAATAGTTCATCAGGAAAGTAAAATAATAAATAATGGATAACATAATTTTTAAATATGAAATGGAAAACAAACAAACAAATAAATAAATAAATACTGGTTAAAATTAGCAAAGGTTATCAATTAAAATTAAAATCATTTAGCTAACAAATAAGAAATTTTCTTGAATTAACATTTAAGCATTTATTTTGATGTATGAAGTTTTACTTCAGGGTTTTGACATTTCTACTGCCAGATGATTTATGTTAGTGAACCACAGAAATGAGAGCAAATGAAACCAAACAAAAACACAATGATAGTTAGAATTTTATTATTTATCTGCAGCACAAAGTGTAATATATGTAGATAGCATCTCAACTTCAGGTTCCTAGATTGGGACCAATGCCTATTTATCTGCTTCTGGTTAAACATTATATTGCATTTCATTTTTGCATTTTACATATAAGAGGGGACAGCAATGAGTTTTTTCCAACATTTCAGTCCCATGACATCTTTCAATGTGGCCATAAAATGAAGAATGGTACGAATCTAGTTACCTTGGCATTAAATTTGGCCACAAAGTCAAAGTGTTTCTTCAAGTCAGTGGCCAAAATTGCTTCAATGACAAGGAAACGGAAATGCTTAAATTCCACATGGTCAAGGTTAACTAAGAAGTTATACTCTGGCCGGGACATGAAAAGACTCCATGCAGCAGCTGCGTGATGATTCTCCAAAACTGAGCGATCATTATAGAGCACCGCCTAGGCAAATAAGAGTGAAGAGTTCAATTTTTTAAGTTAAAAAAAAAAAATTACAAAAACAAATAAAAATACGTAATGCTTTTGGAATTCTCATTTGTCATGGAACACAGAAATACAATTTTGTGACTGCTGGTTATTAAAAATCACTTATTGCTGCACATTGACTATTGATTACTTTTCTTGGTTAAATTTCCTTGTTTTTGTTAAATAAAGTTCAGATCCTTGACACTTTATTCCAAGCACTTGCAAATGAGAGGCTTAGACTTAGATTTTATTAGAATTCTTTGCAGGGCACAGGAACTTAACCATAAAAACATGCATATGTATTAATATCCCTAAGAGGTAACTAAACTACTTATTGCATCGAGAATAAGAATGACTTCTCCTTAAACACATATAACTAATAAAAAGGAATGGAATCCACGAGAAACCTATAATTTAAAACATTCTCACCCCACAATCAGCCATAGGAAATATCACCTTTACCCTAGTCACTGAGGTATACAGTCATTATCTACTTGTTTGAAATTTTCTAATCATGCTGAGGGAAGCTGCAGAAGAAGAGGAAGTTGCCTAAATAATGCTTGAAGGCTAGTGTGGTAGATAGGGGATAGAGGAAAAAAGGCCTAAGGACAACAAGGAAAGACTATTATTAACGAAAATTAATATTGAGGTAAGTAAAAACATATAAAAGTATAGGAAAATTTGAATGGTATACACTGCTGGCAAGGGGATTTGCATGACTATCTCTAGAAAAATAATACTGGTGTTTGAAGGACACAATGAAAGAAGTTAAAGTAGGTATTCAGGGGGAAAATCAGGATATTTTTATTTTCTATAGATTAGAGGAAAATTCTAGACTAGAATATAAGAGAGGGTATAGAAATGATGAGAATGGGGTGAAAGATATATAGCAAACAAGAAAAAAGGAGAATATAGGACCAGATTGGCCTCTAGATCCTCTAGAAAGAAAAATAGGATCTTGGGATCTTTAATAACATGGGCCAGCTGATTAAATTTTAAAAAATCTTACTGAGTTGAACCATATAGATGAAGATACTTAGATATTTAGTGGTTAATTTTTGACTTAAATTTAAATAGATGCTGAGATTAACTTTTTTATTGTTTTTGGAATACTATGTTCAAGAAAAAAATCTTCCTCAAATAAACTAAACTGATTTTTAATTCCTACTAACCAATATAAATGCCATAAGAATCATAATTGTTATAAGTATACTACAAAGGGAGGTTTATATACAAAATAGCCTTACATTCTTAAAAGTCCAAGAAAGATTTAATTCTCTAACATTTTCAGAAAGGGACTTTTGTATAAGTTGGATTTTCTTTGTTGAAGAAATTCATCATCATGAATTCAAATACTTTACTTTCTTAGAACAGTGAGAAAGAATCCCCATGGGTAATGATATTGCATACCTACCATTAATAACTTGGAACAAACCATACTATCTTTTCAAAGTTAGCGTGGTCTCTAAGAATTTTATCTCAGGGCTAAATATAGTCTGGCTCATATTCACTCAGTGTCCAATATAAGTAAAATTTACAAAATTAATTTTCTTCAGAGAAATCTCTCAGTTGAATTATTTCTCCTAATTGAAATTGAAAGATTTACCTGAGGAGCACTAGTTGCAACCAGGAATGCATTAGTTCTTCCTGGGTGATCATAGTCATGCATGGCTGCAGCCACATACAGTGCCATCAACTCTAAGGCAGGGATATTTCCAGACAGACATCCATATTTTTCATCCGGCACATTATACATTTTTGAGAATACATATCCCATATGTCCATGTGTAAATCCACTGTCAGAATCTGTAAAGAGAAGATGAAAGTAACAGAATTTTAAAAAAAGTATTAAATTTATATCATTCGTCTTGACCTCCTTTGAAAAAAGAACACACAGCACTCTTGTTCCCATAGTTCACAGATGTACTCCGCATGTACCTGAATCACTTGCTGATCCGTGATCATTAATGACAGTTGAGAGGCCTGGGATAGGCTGTGTAGTAAGATACCAAACAGCATGTAAGACGTCAGTGGCATGGATTCTGTTATGGTCTGTAACCAATGCAAAGAACAGTTGTTAATTTGTGAACTTTGGGGTCCAAGGACTAAGAGTGCCATCTGCTGGATAAACAGTTTGGTCCAAACATTTTAATACCCCAGTGAAAGCCAGCCAAACATTATAGGACCAATAGTCTTTGATTACTCTTCCATTATTCCGCAATATTCAGAGTAACAAGGAAAACCCCCCACAATATTCTTTATGCATGCAGATAACTGAAGTGGAAGAAAACCTGTATCCAGGGTGTACCAGAAACCTAACATATATAGGAAACTCACTACATGAAACAATTGTAATGCTAACTCTTATTTCTATGCTCCTGTATAAGACTATGCAGAGGACCAGAATAAAAGAAAGACACATGATATATTTTTACTTGGTCTGACCAATGGTCTATACCACTTAATATTTCATCTTTGATAAACAGTGCCCAAGTATAATCTAGTAGTATTCCCCTGTATCAAACTTGAAACACTATAATAAAAATAAATATATTTTTATATGCAGATTAAATCCACAAAGCAAAATTCAAAAATAAAATAAATAATGTTCTCTGATCTAGAAATTCTGATTTGGGGATAGAGTTCACGAAAATACCTAAAAAGGAAAATAAATACCTCTTTGTACATTAATGTAGGGAGTTGGGCCATTTAACAGAGTGAATACAACGAAAAAACCAAATTCTCTAGTTATAATGTCATTATCATGGGAAGGGGATGTAGTCTATACGTGTAGTTCAGCTTCTATTGAACTGTGACTATGGGAGCAGTGTGCTCTTCGTTCTCCTTCTCGTGCAATTCTTCTAAGTTTTTCCTGTTTAACTGGCCCTTCCTAATACTTTATTGATTGATATGCTTCATTCTAAATGTGATTACTTTATAAATTTTATTTCTACTGAACAACCATGATACAATTTCCTTCTCCAATACAGCCATGCGCTGCTTAATGACAGGGATACTTTCTGAGAAATGCATCATTAGGCAATTCCATCATTGTGCAAATATCATAGAGTGCAGTTATACAAGCCTAGATAGTATAGCGTGCTACACACCTAGGCTCTATGGTATACCACCATCATATATGCAGTCTGTCATCGACTGAAAGGTTGTTATGTGGCTCATGACTGAATAACAGATTCCATCTCTGAATAATACTGAACAGATGAGGAGAAAACAGAAGAGAACAAGAATGTTAATGGGAATTTGAAAGAAACACCTGTTTCTCTGGTCAAGGAAGAAAGAAGAAACTATGATATCTGTGGTATTGGTGGCACACAGAGGGCATAGGGAGACCGTGTCTATTTCCTACAATTCTGGCAACTGTCAGGAGTCAATCTTTAGGTGACCCCATGTAGCTAAATCTTAGGTAAACTGTCTAGGAATGCAGCAGAGGGGCTAAGGGAGGAGGAGGGGGAGGACATCCTCAGAAAAACTTTGAGAAACAGACCACCTTAGTCTCCCAAGGAGGAAATAACAACACCTGTGCACTGTGTCATTGCAAGGGGTGAATACTGATATCATCTAGTATTTCAAAGAATAGTTTTATTAAAAACAGAGTATGTATCTCTGTGTATATATTATCTCAGGTGATTCAAGACAATTATATTTTATGTCTATACCTGTGTTAGGGACAAAATTGATCATGTTAGAGGTTTCTGGATTTAGGACAGATTTGATTTTGTTTCTGCTCTGATATTTACTACCTGTGTTACCTTGAGTGAGTTAGTTCAAACTCTAAGTCTCATTTCCTTACGTTAAAAATATGTAGATAAAAATAATGCCTATTTCATAGTACAATCATGAGAATGATGTAATGAGAATTACAGAAGGGAACATATTTTAAAGTACCTGATACACAGTAAGCTTGCAATTAATGTAAATATCATTCATGTAAATTACTGCTATTAGTCACTATGGAAGTCAGTATGGAGGTATCTCAGAAAACTGGAAATGGAACTACCTTTTGACCCAGCAATTCTACTCCTAGGTATTTATCCCGAAAAACCCAAGACACTGATTCAAAAAAATATATGCACTCCTATGTTCATTGCAGTGCTATTTACAATAGCCAAGACTTGGAAACAACCAAAATGCCCATCAGTAGATGACTGGATTAAGAAACTGTGGTACATTTATACAATGGAGTATTACTCCGCTATAAAGAAGAATGAAATCGTACCATTTGTAATGATATGGATGGACCTAGAGACTATTATGTTAAGTGAAATAAGTCAGTCAGAGAAAGACAAATACCATATGATCTCACTTATATGTGGAATCTGAAAAACTGAATGAATGAGCAATGTAAACAGAACTGCCTCATAGATATAGAGGAAAAACAGGGTTGCTAGTTGGGAGGGGGATGGGGATGAGGGAGAAGGGGAAGGGATTAGACAGCAAAAATAGGTAACTACAATACTGCCACAGGGATATGAAAGACAGTTCGGGGAATATAATTAATACTGGTGTAAATATTTTGTGGGGCATCAGATGGTCACATGTCTTGTTGGGGAGACCATTTCATGGATGGAGTAGAGGTTTGATCACTGCACTGTATACCTGAAGCAGAGGTTGTATACCAACTGTAATTGAATATATATAGATAGTCACGGGATGTGGATTATACTGTGGAAGAGTCAGAGGAAGAGTAATAGATATATATGATATGGGGGGGGAGTGAGGTGGCGAATTGGGGGAGGGGGTTGTCACTTTGAGGGGTAAAATGTATAACTATTGCACTGTGTTGTACACCTGAAACTAATTAAAAAAAATAATAAAAAAAATTACTGGTATTAAAACAAGATGGTAAATTAGCACAGACCACCAGTTTTCACTTAATGATTTGTAAGAGTAGAATTGAAAAGCTAAAATAAAAGCTATGCTAAGTTCTTGGGGAGGGAGAAGGCAGTGATGACCCAATAAAGCAAGAAAATGGCAGCCTGGACAGAGGGTGTCAATGTTAGGGGGTATGTTGGGAGAGAATTTCTGAGAGTGCTTTTCCCTACGGCAATCTGGGAAGATTACTATGTACAAGTAATTACCATTGTTATTGCCAAGTCAAAGAAATTGTGCATGTACCTGCATTACAGGGTGGGTGTGAACAGTATCAGGGTGTTGGCAGAGCTTGTTTGGGGGTGAGAAATAGAAAATATCAAGTACGGGTGAACTTGCAACTCTTGAGCTTTACTACTTCCTGCTATGCTCCCCATCCAAAGGCCCAGCTCCAGAAGATTTTATAGGTAATTTTTCAAACTTTCAGTCAACAAACAATCCTATCTAAATAATTTAGTGCTGAAAATATAAAATGAAGGGAAGCTACCAAACCCATGACACTAGTAAAATCTTGATTAAAAAGCTAGGAAAGACAGTATATGACAAAAATGTTCCGTTTTGCTTTTGTGTATTGGTTCAAATGTACTATACAAAACAATAATTAACCAATTCTAACTCCTTAAAAATATATATATATATGTCTAGTGTATGTGTTTATCTAGGAGAATGACATTGTCGCTCTCATTTAAGCAGGATGTAAAATCATCTGCCTTGTAGTCAATAACATGTTTATTAAACAAATATTTACTTGCATGTACTATGTGCAAGTATTGTGTCAAGTGCTGGCATTGCTGCTGCTGTCACCATTAACTCTCGGTGACCAATTCAGGAGTAAAGGAACCCAGGAAAGAAGCTAGCTAGGGTCTAGCTGCTAGATCAACATAGAGAACTGTCAGGTTCTGTCGGATACACAAGCATGTTTTCTTCTTTTCCTCCCTCTCTCTTTCCTCTCCTCTCCTCTCCTCTCCTCTCCTCTCCTCTCCTCTCCTCTCCTCTCCTCTCCCCTCCCCTCCCCTCCCGTCCCCTCCCCTCGTCTCCCCTCCCCTCTCCTCTCTTCTCTCTCTCCCTGCTCCCCACGTATCTATGTCTATTTTAAAATCTAGATTTTTAAAAATTTAGTAAGAGTTCTGAGCACAAATTTAAAAGCTTTTATATTTCCCTCATCTCTTGGAAATTTTTAAAAGTGTGCTTAGAAGTTTAGTTTCTAAAATTTTAGGTTATTGTCATATTAAAGTTAATCTAACCCTATTTTGGTTACTCTTAGGCTTTTTTTGCATTTTGTTATAGATTTACTTAGCTAGAGACATGAAAATAAGTAGATATAACTTATATAACAAATTTTTATGTGTTAATTTTAATTAATAATGAACAAAGCTTTTAATAATTATCCTTATTAGTATCAATTTACAGCCCTACCACATTCAAGGTATTATTATTTAAAAGTGACCACCAATCAAGCTAAACTTTCTTGTGAGAAAACGTAAATAAATTCCCTTTATAGAAAGTGCCTGGAATTTCTAATAGAATAAGCAGGTTTATTATAACAAATTATTTTCATAGGCAGTGAAGAAACCACTATTTCAGGAAAAACATCTATTCACTTACAACATATAAAAATGGAATAAAAAATGTAAAAATAATATAATTTAGAATCTGGAAACTTTTTATACTTAAGTACTGGTCAACTTTCCCTACAATTTAATGATATACTGGAGAAAGCTTGGTAATTATTATATCAGTTACTCAATGGAACTTGTCTATAGCTGATTACATTTCAAGCTACCCCTTTTTCATATCTGTCTTCCAACTTCCATGGCCCCATTGGCCAGACTTTTCCAAGGGGCCCTGTGTTCGTAAGCTGTTCTCTCCTACTCCCACTTTTCTATTTTGCCTGCATTTGGTCCTATAGTCTCCAACAAATCTAACTTGTAGATTCTATTCTTCATTCTCTTTTCCTATCATACCATCAGCTGTGTATTTTCATTCCAATGGAGCATGTGTATGGCATTATGAAAAACAATATGTTAATAATGAATCATTAGATTAAAGTACTCCCCTTTTCTGGAAATACCTCTGGTTTATTTGTCTCTATATAATTTTTATTTAACTTAGGCTCTTTGCAACTACAAAAAGACATGGGATTCTAAAATTTAAGTTATAGAAAAACAAATTTAAAACTTAAAAGTTGGGCCAGCCCAGTGGTGCGGTGGTTAAGCGCTGGCTTCGGAAGCCAGCGGCCCCGGTTCGGATCCCACATATGAGGGCCAGTGACACTGCACCTCAAAAAAAAAAAAAAAAGTTCTGAAAAGTTAAAACATGTTTTTATTTTATTTATTTATTTAAAGATTTTATTGAGGAATTGGGGGAGGGGAACAGCGCTGGGGAATCAGGGAAGGAGAACAGACAAGTTGCTGTCTTTTTTTGTTCTTCAGTCTAGTTGCGGAGGATGTTGCTTCACTGGCCCATGTTGGTGTTGTCATTGCGCTCTTCCTGGATGAGGCAGATCGGTCGCCGGTCTCTGGGTGTCACTCACCTCAGCTATTGGCAGCTCACGCTGGCTGCTGGCCACTCACTGTAGCCTATGGCAGACCACTGCAGCAGGGGCTGCAGCCCACACCGTCGCTGGGGCTCGCACAGCCCAGCTCCAGGTGGAGCTGTTGTTAGCTGTAGAGGGCAGTGTCACTGGCCCCCATGTGGGATCCGAACCGGGGCTGCTGGCATCCCCAAACCAGCTCTTAACCAATGCGCCACTCGGCCTGCCCTTAAAACATGTTTTTAAACAACATGTTTCTAAGGCATGTTCCAACCAATATATTATTTTTTGAGTAATTTTCTTTCTAGGCATTTATTTTCTAAAGTACCACATCATTATTTATGGACTGTATTTATGGACATTTTTTCCAGTTCCATATATTGTGTAGCATGTAGGACAGTTCTGCTTATGTGTGCTGATGCTACCTAAAATACTACATATCAAAAATATAATTTAACATCTCTGTGTTCCAATTTCTCATGATTATAAATGATAAACTTATTTTCACAATATTCAAAGTTCATAAGCTCAAATATTGGTTGTGTCTTTTTTTTTTTTGACTTCACCTTTATCTAATTTTACAAATGTTTCTAATAATTTCTCCGCAACTACTTCCAGATGGCTCTCCTTTTCTATTTATTACTTAGACCATCACCCTTCTGTCCCTCTACCCACAGCCAGGTTTATCTTATATTGAAACTTCAATAGTTGGTGATTTACTCATTAGATGCCAGAACAAAAGTTGAATTCACTCAATAAAAGGAGTACATTATAAAATGAGCAATAAATTTAACATTTAAAATGAGCAATAAATTTAACATTTAATAATTTCTTTAGCACACACTTAAATAACACTTAGTATATGAAGGGCGCTATTATAATCCACTTAGAATTATTATCCCTTTTTATGTGTTTTTGTTTGTTTGTTTGTTTTGAAGGCAGTGTCACTGGCCCTCACATGTGATACCCGAACCGGGGCCGCTGGCTTCCCAAGCCAGTGCTTAACCACCGCACCACTCAGCCGGCCCAGAATTATTATGCCTTTTTATCTTCATACTAATTCTCTGCAGCAGATATTATGCTTCCCTTTTTATATATTAAGAAATAAGGCATGCAGAGGTGAAGTGAGACCCGGGCTCACCTATAGCTAATAAGTGAAGGGCCAGGATTCTAACATAGGCTGTTATCTTCTGATTGTTATACCATGTGGTTACATGCCATGTTTACAATGTGGAATTCTGTGCTAGCTGCTAATGATTCAACATCTCATTAGCCATAGCTAATTCGATGGAAATTTTAAGTATTATTGCATAAAAAACTTCTACTTACAAGGAATTTCCCTGTATCCGATCTCCAAAGCATGAAAGTAATTCATAAATTCCTTAACTGGAATTTTAAAGGCTTCAATGAGGCCCATGTCTTCAAAAAGTTTGTATGATACCTATTAAAAAAAAAAAGACAAAGCCTTAAAAAACATGCAAAAAGGAAAGGCTAATTCTGCCCTACTTGATTTATTTTATACCAGGCTGGTACTTATTACGAATTCTTTTCAATTTTTCAATATACAAATAAATTTAACAATGATTCATTTATAAAGAAATTTGAATTTCATTTATTTGTATTTTATTCCCTTAGAGTAAGCATTGTTAAGTGTATTTGAGATAGGAAATTAAAAATTGAACAAATAAAAAGGATAAATTTAAAAAAATAATCTGTGGGTATGTATTAGACATAAACAAATGAAAAGAAACATATTAATTTACGGCTGGTAGAGACACTTATTGGGAACAATAAATAGGTAGTGAAGACATTTATGTGCCTAACCTTAGTCTCTGACCACAAGGGGTATATAATCCATGTTTAAAGATAGAGATATACAACGAAGAAAAAGAACAACTAAAAGATAGTAAACACTATGGAAACATCAAGGTACTAAATTTTGTGTGATACAATAAATAGAGACTAAGACTTTGTAAATTAATAATTGTATAATACATACTATAAGCATTAATAAAAGAATGAGAGAAAGCTTAAATTTGGATATATATATATATATATATATATATATATATATATATATATATATATATTTAGCATTTAATAAGTGAGATGCCAGATCTAAGTAGTTTATATATATAGTAATTATTTACATATAATTAAGCCTAACAGCATCTTCTTAGATAGGTACTATTAATTGTTAGCATTTGGAAGCAGAAGAAACTGAGGCACAGAGAAGTTATGTGACTTGACGAAGATCACGCAGCTAACACATTATCAGAACCAGAATTCAAACCAATCATTTTGGTTTCAGATTTTGTACTCTTAATTGCTTCAAATCCTATCACCAATATATGAAAAGCAATGTTGTTAGAATTACAAATAATTATAATTTCCTATTATTGTCTTAAAACATTTGAAAGATGAATTGAAAAATTAAGACAACAGGATATTTTACAGTATGATTTTAAAATAAGAGAATTTTCACCAATAAGCTGTTAAAATCAACCACCAATAATCCAACTCATAAATAAAGGCTATCATTACATAAAAGCTACCATTAACCAGGTAAATATTCATAACTGAAAAAAGTAAGCATTATTCCAAAATCTGAATGATGTCCTTTTAGATTTGTTAAAATAAACACGATAATCATCCAAAAGGCAAGCAGTATATTGAGACTGAGAAGCCATTTCCACTGCATACATGTCTGTTCTAAAGTCTTTTGAAGTGAGACTTTTTCTGTGTAGTTTCAGCCAAAAGGTGATTTCTTGGAATGTTCAAGTTAGTTTATTTCAGCTGTCCTAAAGTCTTACTAAGATTAAAAAAAAAAGGCCTTTCACACAGTAAAAATTTCATGATTTTTATCCTTATAGACTCAAGTCATAGGGAAAAAAATCCATCAAGTTCTACTTAGCAAGGAAAATAAAGCTGAATTTTCAAAAAGTTTAATGTTTTGTAAACTGGAAAAATAAACAGTGATATTGTAAGGATCATGTAGTTATATATTTATTTTATTTTTGAAAGAGGACTGAAAAAAATACTTCATAAATTTTGTCAAAATTTAATTGTTAATTATCTCTAATCTTTCTAATGTCTATTCACATCCATGACTCAGAAAACATTTTGTGGCAAAACTGGTCAAGTTCCACCCTCCCATCCCCCACCTCATAGAACTTCCAGGGGAGCGAGGTACCTGCAATGGTATTTGGTATCCTGTCACTTGTGCTGGAAAACCAACTGCAAAAAGTAGAAAAGTGATTACAGTTTTCTACTCGCTCAAACTTTCCATTTGGAAAGTTTACATATATATATAAAACAAAAAAAAATGTGAGATTTTCCTCTCCATACCAACAAACACTTCCTCCAGTAGAAGAGAAATAAGACCTCCTGGTCCACCACCACATCTTCCTGTGGCACCATTACAGGCATATTTCCAGGAAAAATCACTCTCTCAGAGTCACAGTCTACAATGGGTTTCAGAAAATGGGATACAAAACCTCCTAGGGGGATGGGATCCCTGAGGTGTGAGGCTCAAGTGGATTGGATACAAATGGCTGCCCTTAAACCTGTTCTCAAGATCAGCTAGCATTAAAAAAAAAAAAAAAATGTTGCTTAGCACTGAGGAGAAAGGAAGAGAGGATTGGGGCTATTAATTCCTGATGGAAGACCTCAAGGTTACCATTTTAGTCCTCGATGTGTTCTTGGTCAAAATAGCGTCTGGCAGAGGCAATGATTGCATATTACATAGACGTTGTAATTATTCTGAGTTTCATATTTCATCAATCAATTTAGCATACTTCTTACATCTGCAGCATGTTGAACTTACGTATACCTCATTTCCAATAAGAATGGAAGTTCCTTTAAAGGAGGGACATAGTTTTCTTCTTGAAGACTAGACTAATACTTGGGGTTTGTGCAACTGAGCAATGTCTTCCTTCAAACTTTCATGGATCAGGAATCTTCACCCCGTAGTTCCACACTCAGATACTTGCTGAGAGGTCAAAACAAAGCCTGTCTCTGATGCTCAGAATAGAGGTCAGCATAACAAGTGACTTCTCTTCAGTGTGCAGCAGCGAAGTGTTAGCGGCCCCAACGAATTTGGGTCCTGAATTCTCACTGAAGTCTTATATTATCAAGTTTGGTATTCTTTAGTATCTCTGCTGTGATATTTATTCAATATATAAGAACTCACCTAAAACATTTTTAAATAAACTGATGCATATTACTGCATCATCCCCTTTAACTGTTTATTTTGATACATGTTTGATAATAGACTTAATCCACTGTTTTGTTTTGCTTGTTTAGAACAAACACATTCAGATTCTTAATTTCTGTGTTTTTCTCTCCCTCAGAGAAACAAACATTTCTTTATTGGGGAAGTCTTGAAAATAGTCTAGCTTAAGGAAAAAATCCGAGAAGTCTCGTTATGCAGCAATAGTTTGCATTCTATATTTAGGATACATAAAGGTATTTTCCATATTAAAATGCAGAGAACTCTATTTGATATGTTTCCCATAGCACTAGGAGGAAAGATATTTCTGCATAATATCTTAGTTTTGATAAGGCCTAAGTACTGTAATATTAAAAGTTCAGAAAAATAGTCAATGGAAATTATTACAATAAATTTGTGTTTATAAATAATCAGGTTTCTTCTTTTGAGGGCTTGTGTTAGCTTTTCTTTTGCTGAATTCTCTGAAAGTCAGATCATTTTCCCATCTTGCTTGTGTGTCCCCCTCCAAATACATTTTTTTTTTTTTTTTGAGGGCAGTGTCACTGGCCTTCAAATGTGGGACCCGAACTGGGGCTGCTGGCTTCCTAAGCCAATGCTTAACCACTGCACCACTCGGCCGGCCCCAAATACATATTTTAATTACAGAATATTTTACTCACTTGCAGGTCTGATTAATTTTGTTAACCCACCACCAAGGAATCTACGAAATGTTGGGTACTAAAATTTCCTTTCTCTGCCCAATACCACCATGGTGTCAAGCATGTACAGAGCTTTAACCAACCAAGGAATATTTTTTTTCTACATTTAAAGTCATATATATGAATGCATTTCTTACTTGACTAAGAATACGGCCACATTTTCTTCCTATTTTTTCAACCAAATCAAAAATGGGAAAATTCCAAGTATTTAGCTTCTCCATAATTGAGTCCAAGTTATCCATGACAAGAGGTTCAGGAGCAAGAATTGGTTTGTCCTGTAATAAAGATAAAAACATTTTAACAACCTGCAGTTTTTCTACAAAGCAATTTATGCTTTGGTAAATTCAATGAATTTATCTGAAATAAATGACTTAAAACTTCAGGGTGAACGGGTGACTGGGTGATCTTTAAAAGAAATCAAGATGAACAAGACATCGACCTCCAAGTAAGGAGAAGTGGTCCTGATGCTGTTTCAGACCATGACTTTTGCATTTCAGGTGCCTGCTTATGGTTCGTACATAAATGTTACAACGGAAAAATGGATATTTCTCCCATAAGTTAACATAACTGCTTTTTAGTCTAGTGTGGGATTCCTAAATAAAGATTCAAGGGCTTCAGAACACTTTAAAATAGTATGCAAATTTATCTCTTTACATATTTATATAAGTTTTTGTGAGATGAGGGTTCCTGGCTTATACTTAATTCTCAAAAGAAACCCATGAGTGGGGAAGGGGAGTTAATGAACCTACTATAATTGGTCAAATTTGTATTACTGCTTCAAAATCAGCATTAATCCTGTGGAATGACAAGAGCCACATTTTTTAGGGATTTTAATTTAATTCATGTGCTGTATGGTTTCCAAATAAACATGTAAAATGTAAATCCATAGACATTTTATAACTGGTGTCAAATGAGGATATTCTTAAGAGAACATTTACAAAAAAAAAAGATAATGAGGATTAAGAAAACATATGAAAATATGTTTACCTGAAAATATCTTTGATTAAAAAGTATAAATGGTAAATCAGGTAAAAGAAAAATGATAATAGCAATAATTGATAATCACATGACAGTCAACTATTTTTTACCACTTGCTGCCTACCCAAAATTAACTTGACTCAAACATTACTTTATCCTCTTTAAATGGATCTCTTTAAACATATAAAATAATTCCTTAAAAGATATTTTAATGGGTAGCAAGTGTCGATTTAATATAACAAGGAAAATAAATATTTGCTCACTTTCTAAATCAAGGAGGTTCTAGAAAAAAAAGCAGCAGAAACCCTAAGACAACTAACACACTTCACGTTCATGATTGATTGATATTCATAAAATATTACTTTGCTGAATAAAATAATTCATTTTTCCTATGCATACTTACACTTTTAGATTTCGTTAAGAAATATCTGTAATCATTTGTGGAGACAAATACTCATGTTTTTAATCACTAAGTAACAGAATCATTAAAAGATCAATGAGTTGGATAGGGGAAATTGTATTGATGCATATGGATAGGGCTATAATACGTGTGCAACCCAAATGAGATCTGTAAATCTAATGATTCAGGGACCTCATTTCTAAGCCAATCTCTGTAACAGAAGCCAATTTCTCAAGTAAATGAGTGAGTTAAGTGATATTGGGCTACCAGGAATATCATGGTCTCAGGTGTGTAGGTGCTACAAGCCGACGCTTTCCTCAGAGGCTCTCTAGGGCACTCAGTCTCATCTTCGTTCTGTATAATATCACTGCTATCACTGTTGTTATTGGTTTCATAATCGGAGGTAACTTGAGCAGTGTCATCTGAAGTTGAAAGAGAAAAGCTTATTAAGAAACTTGCAACAACAAAAGGGATCCTGTTTAAGTGACTATTCCTAAAATACATATGGTAAATATAGTGTTCAGGGAACTATTGCTTACATGAGTACATACCAAAAATACGGCATTATAGGCTGGGAGAAATTGCATATTTTTTAACTCAATAAAATGGATAGAATTATAACTTGACTTATATGACACTTAATAAGCCCTCAATAATAATGCTTAGATCAGTAGTTCAGGCCTTTATAAAACCTATGACTTTACATTTTTTTCCCTGTATGCATCTCCCAACACACTAAACCACCTAGTAGCTGACTAAAACACTAACTCTAGAATGGGTACATGGATGGGAGAAATTGAGGTGACACCCAAAAACAAAGCAATTTGTAGAATATGGATCAATAGTGTGTGCTTAAGAGCATGGAAGATCCTATGAATCCAATCTCAATCCCCAAAATCTGTGGCTTCCTTCCTTATTGCCCCTCTCTACTGACTCCCATTTCAGTCAGCACTAAACTGTGCTAACTAGAGGGCCAATTAGGTAATAGCAAGTGTCTGAAGAATCTACTCTTGAGGCAAAAACTGCAAAAAACTTCTCGCAGCTGAATAATGTACCTAAATGAAGTTTATTCCGTGCTTGCTATGTGCAGATACCATCACAAGCACTTCATTTGTACTAACACATTTAAACTTCTCAACAACCTGATGAGGCAGGTGTTATTACATTACTGCATTACTATTCTTCTCACTTTGTAGATAGGAAACTGAGGCACAGAAAGGCTAGCTAAGTACATTGCCCAAGGCACATAGCTGGTAAATTTTCCCACCAAAATTGGAACTCATGAAGTCTGACTCTAGTTCTTACACTCTTTGCTTTTGATGAAGTTTAGCTTCTTTTTTTTCTTTTACGGTTATTGCTTTCCATGGCCTCTGGAATCACTGTCTTCCTCTAAGTCACAAAGATAGTTTCCTGTTTTTTCTTTCAGAAACTTTATTATTTGAACTTTTCCATTTAGGTCTATCTATGGTCCATCTCACAGTAAATTTCATGTGATGTGAAGTCGGGAGTGAAATTCAATTTTTTTCCAAATGGATTTTTCCGAAGGATTGCTCTGGCACCTTTGTTAAAAATTCAATTACCATGTAGCTAGGGGTCTAATTTGGGACTTCCTGTTCTATTCTGCTTGACCTATTTGCTGATCCTTATGCTAGCAACACACTATTTTGATTACTGTAGTTTAAGTTTTCAAGTCAGGTAATATGTTCCTTCAACCTTTATTCTCCTTTTTCAAGCTAGTTTTGGGCATTCCAGGTTTGTTCTATGTCCTGCCTTTGCTAACTGATGTTCCTTAAGTTGTTGGTGAATAATAGCTTTTGTTATGTAGCCTATTCCAATCAGAAGTGTCCTGTAGAACTTTGCCAAGGACCCATTTTTCCTCTATCTTTCTCATGCAACTGCTTCTATCTTTGAATCAGGCACAGTATGAAAATGTAATTAATAAATTTCAATCCTAGGATTTGTAGAAGAAAATGAAGTACATACACTCAAGGGCCACAGCTCTATATGAGACAACAAAGGTGATAAGGAAATAGTCCCCTTATTCTATCAGCTTCCATAGAGGCAGAGAAGATAAGGGACATAGAAAAGGGACTATTCTGTATCAATATCAGTAATGGCCAGAGAATTTTCCTTTTGATTTTTCCTTGCCTATGTTCCCTGACCTTGTACACTGCCACAGCACACCATTGTCACAGGCGAACAATCAATATGTATTGAATATATATATCAAGAAATGCTGAAAATGATGATTAAGAATCATTCTTAGGTAGTAACTGCATCACCCTTAAGTCTGGTTCACAGAAGCCATTTTTTCTACATTCTGAACTTTCAGCACTAACAAGACAAGTCCCTAGGATTGCATCAGTAAAAATAAAAATTATTATAGTAATGGTTGCAAATACTAACTACTTAAAGGGACCCAGATACTATAATAAATGCTTTACATGCTGCAAGTAATTAATTCTTACAACAATCCTGTTTGGTAGTTTCTATTATCATCCATCCCCATTTTACAGATGAAGGAGCTCAGGCACAGAGATTACAAACTTACAGGTAGCTGAATCAGGATAGAAACCTGGCTCCAATGCCTGTGTTCTGAACCTCTCCAAAATACTGCCTCGAGGAAAAAAACTACTATGATCTAAGCAGGGTCATTTTTTGTGTGTCTGCCGTGGAAACCGCCAGAGAGTACCCTAAAATGGATGACCTTCCAACATCCAAGATAAAATAACATTTCTATATAGTTCTATACATTATATAAAATGTATAGTTCTATACTTTATTTTTTTAAAAAGTATGTATGTTTGTTTATAGATATATAGGAACATTCTGGGAAGATTAGCACCAAAATTTTATCCACGATTAACTCTAGGTAGTAGGATTATGGATGATTTTGATTTCTTTCATTGTTCTTTTAAATTTCTAATCTAAAAAAAAAATCAGTAACATATGTTATCTTTTTCATCAGAGGAAAAGTAAGTAAAGCAATTTCCATTTTAAAGAACAGAATTCAAATAAAGAATTACCCGCTCTGCTTGGTGTCCGAATGGCTGCACCACTTCTCTCCAGGGGCCCATCAGCAGCATTCCCCTGGGAATATGGTCTGCCACAGCTGAGAAAAAGTGGAACAGCTGTTAAGTATATTCTCTCTTTAAAAAAAAAAAATCATAGGCACACACCATCCATGTGTACAGTTAAATAACAATAAATCACATATTCCTACCTTCTACTTTTGTTTGAGAGAAAAAAACCTCATTTGTTTTATAAATGGATGGTGATGTATTGTATGCTGTTTACTTTTTTTGTGAGATCAGTACAAAGGATCAGAAACTCCATTTGACTCTCATCCTTTACCATAGTCTGGACCACGCTGGAGGTGAAACTAACAGTAAAATGTTGTTACCTTATTCAGAGAATCCTGGGATAGTCCGCTACCTACTTATAGTAGTGATTTTGGAGGTGGCAATGTGTATTTAGTCAAAACCGTCTTCCCTCATGGAATCCCTTTGTGCCTGTGTAAAAGCCTCAATATTAGATTTATTTCTATGGCTTAAAACATTTTATGTCCAAAAGGCCCTTTAAGAAAAGATTGCATGTGTAAAAATAGAATGATAGGATGCTAATTTTATTATTTGCCTCAAAAATTATTATTATTATTATTATTAATTATTATTATTATTCTTGAGATTGATCAATTGACTGTGAAGGCCCTAAGGAGATAAACAAAGCAGTACATTTTAATGAAGGATGAATGTAAAATTACCACATAGGATGTGAGCTGAGAAAAACAGGCCAAGAGGGTTCACTGTGGGTAACTGAGGAAAATGAAGGTACCTGAGAAGTGCACAGGACTGTGCAACAGAGAGGGTTGGAGGATGTAGGATACTTTTGCTTTCTGAACAGTTTGGACTGCATTATAAATTAAAAAGTATCTCCACAAATGGCGTGGCAAGTTCCCTTCTCATTTATCTTGTTTAGAGACTTCATACTTAGATTTTAATTCTGCACTTTGCTTCTGGGTTCCTTCCTTCTGCCTAATATCACAAAGGGTCTCAGAGGGTTTCTGTTTATTTATTTAACCACAGATTATTCACTCTAAAAGGAAACAAAGTGAGTGATAGTCTATAATTTAATATATTAAATGTCACATCACTTTTTCCCCTGAATTGTGTTTATACGTGTAGTAAAGATAAGCACTTTCTAGTTAGAGAGTATTCTCATCCTAAGTTAATTATTTTCCAAGTCTTGTAGGTAAGTGGAAAAAGCATCTCATGAAAAATATTGAAATCCTATAAGTTTGATTTAGGAAATCAAATGAAAACGACCGAGCAAAAGGAAAAAGAAAGTAGATGCAAATAATGTGCTTACATTCTCAGATGAAACTTGGTAGAAGTAACATTTATTAGTTTTAAGATTTTTCATTGCAAGAGAATACTTAAAAGGAGCATTTGAATTAGCAGTTCAAATACACTACCACTTAATGCCAATAAAACAGCTTGTTGCATAGACATTCCAGCAGCCAAGAGACTGGGATTCAACGCCAAACCCTTCGAGTTCAGCAGGGGAAACCACAATAATTAGTCGTGTGTTTCTGGAGCTCTTTGTGCCTACATGGGTGGCTGCCTTCAAGGCAATAATAAAACATGGTTTGAATTATAGATTTATAAAGCCCAAACAAATAAAACACACACACTACTGGATTTATAAACATTACTGAGCAAGTAGGCAGTGAAATTGTACCTTGTTTTTCTCCAAAATCTTTTTTTTAATAAAAATCCCATTACATTTTTCCTGTTAAGAATACAAAAAGTAGACTGTGATGAGAAAAGCTATGTGAGTGGTAGTATTTTTCTGACCATCTCTCTCCTCTGTTTAGGTGACTTATTTCACACAAGTTTGAAGCTCTCAGTGGCAGTCTCTCCCTAGAAACGCCTAAAGCAGATGTGCTTAATGCTGATTACTCCACTGCGCTTCATCCTAGCTCAAGACACAAACTTCAAAAAAAATGTTTCTGAAGGTTGTTCCACCAAATGCCAGCTCCATGGGTAATAATTGGGAGTTAACCTAAAGAAATTGGTTCTGTGGTCAAATAAATTCAGAAAACGCTACATGAAACAAAAATAAGAAGTTTTCTTTTTGCAGGACTGCTCAGTGCTTTCAATAAAGTGATGTGTGTTGTGACTCACTAAAAGAGAAATATGTCTGTTTTATCATGCTTTTTTTTTTTTTTTTGGGTGAGGAGGATGGGATTAATATCCTGCAGAAATTATTTTATTAAAAAAGCTGTCAAAGAGAGGGCATCAGAATAACCTTTGGATGGTAGAATTACTTTTTATTCTAGCCTTGCAAAACAAACAATCCAACCAAAATGATTTTCCCTTTAAAAATATTTATAATGAGAAAGGAAGTAAAAAATAAAGATTATACAATGAAACAAAATTCATTTAACTTATAGAGTTTGTGAACAAAGGATCTGAAAATAAAATCTGTGAAGCTTAAAACTGAATATATTGATCACATTTGGGCCTGTGAAACAACATGTGATATTAGAAGACCAATAGGCAACTAATTTATTCCAAATGGCTATTCTCATTAACCTCAGAAAAGAAGCAACGTTTTACTCAAGGCACTCTCATGATTATACTTAGTGTAAAAACATGCAACTCTTTTCTATTTAAAGAGATATTGTAAAGCTTTAAGATCAATTATTCAAGATGCAGCTATTAGTGGAGAACTACACTATGTTAATCATTAAGAGGCAGTACTTCTTTCTTAGTGACAATATTGGCAAAACAATTACTCTTGCCATGCTAGGCCCTTTTTTGCTAATCCTCTGTGAAAAGACAACACTTTCTAATTGTATTTTGACATAATAGAGCAGTCCAAGCAACTGCTTAATTACATTCTGAGACCCATTTGAGTCCCACCATAATGTGTCATGTGTTATTTGCACATTTTTAAAGTGGTAAAATGGGAATTGCAAACTTAAGATGAAATGCCTTTAAAATCAATGTTCTTTGTGAAAAACAACTAAAATATATTTCAACAAAATATTCAATTATGAATTACCTCATATGATTTTTTTCAATACATGATTTATGTATTTTCTATTGGTAAGCCGACAAACTATGCAACTAATTATATCATCTCCAAAGATTAGCTGTATGGGCCATATGCAACTTATTATTTTTATTTTATTTTATTTTATTTTTTTTGAGGGCAGTGTCACTGGCCCTCATATGTGGGACCCGAACCGGGGCCGCTGGCTTCCGAAGCCAGCGTTTAACCACTGTGCCACTCGGCGGGGCCTGCTGTATGGGCCATATGGATTCAACTTTATATGAATAGAAAACCACTGAAAATATAACCTATTCGACACAAATCATATTATCCTCTACTTTCTTGTCCACTACTTGGGCAAACAGATACACAGCTGTGTGGACCGCTGGTGAGTGTTCCTGAGAAGAAAAATAGCATAAGTTTTATTGTTAAACTCCAATGAACAACATACAATCTTTACCTGCTACATATAACAGGTGGAGGCAGTATCTGAGGCGACAGGTCAGGGGCACTCTGAGTATAACTCAAGGCCCTGTGAGAGCCTACGCCTTGTTTAGCAGTTGTGTCGGCCGATTCTGGGAACTGTACTGCAGAAATTTTGCTGACAGGGCTGCTGGCCGGAGTCCCTTGGAGAGGTGAGGAACAGGGGGATGAAAGAGGTGAAATTTTAGCGAGGGCACCTGAGAAAGAAAGAGAGTTATTAAGTCAAAACAAATGTCTTTGGAATGCAAAATTGCAACTCTTAAACTTCACCTTGGGCTCCTTTTAACTCAATGAGGACCACAGGAGCACTCAGCCACCGAGTTGGCTTCCTCGGCCTGCCACCATCTGGACATGGTATACAGTGGGGGAGTCTCCACAGCATGAAATGTGAGGAATGAATCATCATGAAAAAAAAATCGGTGGCAATGTTGGCAAATCCAGTTAAAGCCTTGGTGTCTTGGAGTCACTTCAGGACAGAGGGTTATTATTTGTGTTTCTTCTTGTCATTCTAACATGATGATATTGGTTTGGGTTTTCTCATGTATTTGCCTTCTCTCAGGTTGTAAAGCCTTTAGTAGCAACAGGATCAGCTATTGTATAAAACATTAACGTATCTAGAGCAGAGATTGGCAGGCATCCAATGCTTAAAATATATAAATAAAAATGATACATTTTTGAGAGCAATTAACTTTATTAACCATCTGTATTTTTAGTGAGGCTCCTTTTTCTGTGTGTACGAAACCATACTTGGATTAGAGGAATTTCTGAAGGAAAACATTGAAAAATGTAATTTGATTCCTTTCGGATCATAAATAGGCCTGAAGCTTAAATTTTATGTGTGGATCTTTGTGTCAAACTCTGTTTACTGTCGATTGTGAAAATCTTACAGAACAATGGATTAGATTTCAAAATGCTGATGTTTGACTACAGGGATGATGTCTTTTGAAGTCACTTTCTCCCAAACATAGAGAAGGCAGCCTACCCTTAAAATTGAAGAAAAGAGAGAAACAACTTCTAAAAAACCACCTGCTTACTGTTTTTCATGATTTTAAGGCTGAACAACCTACTGTAAAGCACATAAAATAAAATCAGTAAAAGTTGTTTTCTATTTCTCACGACTGCTGGGAAATGGACAGCCAGCAGCTCTCACATCATTGAACAATACGTGTGGTGAACTGACAACTAGCGTAGTCTGCTTCTAATGTCCAGTTCTCTCAAAAGTTTTATTTGTCACACCCAAAGGTTTCCTGGTCCACTGAAAGGAATGTTAAGTTTGCTGAAGAGGTTTTGAAATTTTTTAAGTTTCTTGTTGGCACCATTATTTTTTTTGTTTTGTTTTAAAAGATGAGAAGTTGTACTCTTCCTTTGATGCTGGGTGGAGACCAGCAGCCCCTCCTAATCCTTTTCTCAGTATTTCTATTGTTGATTCCTGATCAACAGATCAATCCCCTGCCTTTTTGCTTGACTGAAATCACTTAGTCTCTGAGAAGTTAAATATGCTACCCAGGGTCACAGTGCTAATAAGCAGGAGAATGGAGTGAGGCATTCTTAGTAAAATGCAGTTTATTAGCCCATACTTCTATCAGAGACTACCCAAGGAAGAAGAAAAATCCATTATTTAATAAGCCGCATCTGTATTGCTCTTTACAATGACACGCCTTCTGGTTTTAATTTTGAATTTTATGTCTACTGAAAAGATTTAGCTATTTTACCAAAAATTCTGTCAAGCCTTCACATTACACAATCTCTTAAGCCAAAAGAAAATTAAATTCATTAGGTTTTTAATTCAGCGTTTCCCAACCAATATATCATTGTGTGTACCAAGTGGGTTATAGGTACCCTATGAAGTGCTAACAGTTATACATTTTTTAAAAAAGAAAAATTTATTTGGAAGCTCTGGAATAAATTTCTAATATTAGATTTATAGCATTATAAATTACATTACAATCTAATATAATTAGATTTTACAATTTTATAAAATAAAGGAAATAAAATTTTCAACAAGCACAAAATCCTTTCCCATTTTTCCAATGCTATATAACAGTATCATATTCACACATATTTTTACACATATATATGTGCTCCGAAGTAAAAAAAAAAAAAAAAGGTTGAAAAGGACTAGTTTAATTTTGACTATTTGTTATATTATGTCCAACTGAGTCTCTAGATATCTTAGAAAAAGTAGCATAGTCATTAAGGAGCTAGATGGGGTATAAAGGTTACCAAGGTATTGGCACACACTAAATGATTTGCTCTTTCAACAAATGTTGATTGTGTGCTTTGTTTTAGGGAATAAGGAGGCAGTAGCAAACAAAAAAAGTCCCTATTCTCATGGAGCTTCCACTCTTGGGGGTGGAAGACAGAAAGGAGAAATAGAAGAAGAGGAAAAAGAGGAGGAGGGGGAAGAGAAGGAACAGGAGGAGAAGGAAGAAGAAAGAAAAGGGAGGAAGAAGAAGTAGGTATAAGAGAAGGAGGCTGAAAAGAGAGTCAAGTAGTTTTAAGTGACTGGAAGAAAAATAGCGCAGAGGGTAGGGGACAGAAAAGGACAGAAATGCTCTCAGGGTAAAATTTGAACAGAGGGCTGCTGAAATAAGGAAGACATTTAGACAAGTATTGGGGTGGTCAGCATGTTCCAGAAAGAGGGGTCTACCTGGGGAGTATCAGAGCATCCGTCAGGTCAGTGTGGCTTCGGCTTAGCAAGAGGAAGAAGTGGGGCAGGGAACATTCTCAGCAAGACTGGCCAGGGCCCATAGGCCAAGGAAAGGTTTTAGCTGTTATCTTAAAAACAAGACTCCTGGGGCTGGCTGAGTGGCGTGGTGGTTAAGCGCTTGCTTGGGAAGCCAGCAGCCCCAGTTCGGGTCCCACATATGAGGGCCAAAACAAACAAACAAACAAAAAAAACGAGACTCCTGATAGGCATTGCTTTAAGGCAATTCTTTAATGATTTTGATAGTTAAGTGTGAGTTTTCTGACGAATTTCTACTACTTTTTTTTACAAGGCTTGTGGCAGCATTGCCCACTTCTGTTTTGACACGACATATTTTCTGAAGGCAATTTATGAAAAGAGTGATTTTTTTTAATTGCTAATTTTTAGTAGCTGCCAGCTGATGTTCTCAGAGAAATGCAATTCTCTCTTAAATTTAAAAATCCACTCAACTATTAGAGTTCTTAGAACTCAGGGATTAACTAAACTTAAATGAGTAAGCAGACCTTAAGACTCCAAATTTACTGCCTGGATGAAATTTAAAATAAACTTTGAAACAGAGGAAAAGCACTTTGCCTCTACGGTACTGTTAGTCTACATATTTGGAACACTTCTAACAAGCATGAGTTTTGGCAACCATCATGAAAAGAAGGGATATTTTTATTCTGTAGGTGAGAAGATAATGGCATAAACATATTAATTCCTTTTTTCCCCAACCAAACTATTTTTCACAGTGTGCATTATCATAGTTTACTTAAAGTTTTAAAAACAGAAAGGTTTAGGAATGCCATAGGGAATGGGCACATGTTTACATATATTAGTCTTCAAATAAATGGCGATATATACAGAGGGTGCCAAAAAAAATGTATACACATTTTAAGAAAGGAAAAAAAAACTGTACTAAAATTATAATACTCAATATATATAGATAACAAAAAATGAATACAACTTACATTTGACTTCGGCAATTACAAGAGGTGCTTAAAGTGGTTACCATCACCGTAATTTTGTAGACATTTTTAAATGCATAGTCATTTTTGTGGCACCCTCTGTAAATGCAGATAATAACTAAATACTCCCTTTCTAGAAAGGACAGAATACAAACAAAATTATTTCAGGTACATAACAGGATCCTCCAAGGAAATGGGAGAAATGCCCTTTTTGTAAATCTTCAAGAAGAGATTATTTTCTAAGATATTTTAAGTGTAATCATGTCTACAGTTAGAGAACTTTATGACCTTTGGTGCTTAATCTAACTTTATGTTGCACACTCCTATATTTACACACACACACACACACACACACACACACACACACACACACACTTGAGTGAAGAGATTCAGATTTCCCCAAACATAGTTTTCTTCATTTTCTGTTTGAGTAATTTTAAGAGACTCAGGAAAAAGACATAGTTTAAGAAATATAAATCTTTGAATAACTGAAACTGCCCTAATAAAAAAATGCTTAAAATTAAAACATTTACAAATAAAAAAATTAGAAATGTAACTTAAAATTTTTAAAATGCCAAGTCCTTTTGAGTATTTCAGTCTTTAATTTCTTGCTTCTGAGAGCATAAAAAAAAATGTGTGTCAAGACACAAGGAACTTTGGGCAATCAAAGGGAGATGATAAACAATACTGGAGGGAAATTATTTAAGTGAATCCATCTGTTTTTGTGCTGTAAAAGTCTTTCACTTTAATTGAACAAGAAAGGAACCAGCATTTCTGATAAATACATGCTTCTTTTCCATGCCCACAGGCAAATGGATATTCCTAATATTTCTACAAAACAGAAACTTTAAAGTATAGCGGATACAAAAGAAAAAAAAAGGAAAAATATATCATAATTAAAGTTCTCTCTCATTTCAAATTTTTTACAGGAAAAAAATCTACTTTTAGCTGTAGAAAGATCTGCAATCATTATAATAGGGTTATATGATTATTTTAATAAGTATTAGAGTTTGTGAAGCGACTCAGAATGACATAAGACAATTTTACATTGACAGTGACTCATAATAGAAAAGAAAGATTGAAAATGCAAATCATATTTAAATCTCCTATTTTATGCTCTAATCAAAGCACCCCTATGTGATTTCATCCATCTATTTTATATTGGTATCTGCATAGTAATTGGTTGCATTTCAACCATTTAAATGAATGCTGATTGATTGCACTAGAGGACATATTGTTGACTTGATTTGTGCAAAGAACAGATTTCATTAGCCCTCTCTGGAAACAGGTCATTTATTTTTCATTGCTTCTGTTCTCTGCTTTATGCTTGCACACCCCACTTCTTTTGCCTACTGCTTCTTACTTTCCTCCTCAGACTCTATTTACACTTTGATTCCATCTCCTTATGCTTTTGCCACATAAAGAGGCTTTACCCAGCCCCTTTCCTCGTAGTTTATTGAAAACCAGCTGGCATCACAGTCAATTACATCAAACATAGCACACCTAGTTAGCTCAATCAGCACAAAACGCCATCAATGAAGAGAAACAAGGGTTTCAAAACAGAAAAGCTCATCTGATCAGGGAGAACTGTAGTTGAATTTCAGCTCTCTGATTCTTGATGGATTTTTTTTTTCCCTTTTGGCAGACGTTCAAGGATTTGTTTAGTTGAATTCAGCATGCGTAGGAAATAGGTTATTTTATAAATATTTATCTCTGCTGTGACAGCAATCTAAAGATGCCACAAGGCAAAATCTCCCCCAAAGTCATCATGATGGAGATACCTAATGTATTTTATGTCAGGAATGGAGGGAGGCTCTTGCCACACTTAGGGCTCTAATTTCCACCACCTGCCTTTGTGGTATCTTATGTGGACATTCTTTTCCTTTTACACTTTCCCTTTCTTTTTGAGTGCAGTCATATGAATGGGGGGAAAGGGGCACAACACAGGATATGAGGCTGTTCATCATGTCTTCCCATCATTGGTTCTGTATTTCCAGTGAATTCGCTTAACCATAATTTTCAGCTTCATTTTCTATCTTTACATTGCTGTATAACTGACATAGAACATCATATTAGCTTCAGGTGTAAAGCATGATTCCATATATATATATCAATTTTAATATATGTGCTGCTGAGGTGAGCACAATTTGCAGCTTCTCGACTTTATAATGTTGGTTATTTTAATAATTTTAATTTTATTACCTAAATGAAAAAACTGAGAGACAGAAATCCAAATCCTTCCATTATCTTATACTCAGCCAAGAACAGACCCAAACATTCTAATTTTAAATTTTCTCAATTTGTTGTCCTCAATTTTATTTTTTCATAGTATAAAGTCATTAGGATGAAAGAAAGAATTTAGGACTAATTATATGAGCTTGGGCAAGTTACTTAACATTTCAGTGCCTCAGTTTCCTCATCTGAATTGTTTCCCGAGCTACAAAAGAATGCAGAGCTCTTAAATTAATGTTTCAGCCTTTGAGTTACATATTATTATTGTCAGATATTTTAATTCTGTCCTTAAAAACATCTTTAAAAGCTATCCACAAATCTGAAAATTCTATTATTTATGCATATAATGTTTGTTTGACGGACTCATGGTTTTCAAATTTATTTATTTATCATTTTTATTATACCTCAGATTGCTCCATTAATTTTCTTTCTAGAATACATCCATCATACATTTCTTTAGTTATGATTTGGTAGTTAGTAAAGTTTTCACTAATCTTAAAATGTCTTCGGCTCACTCATTCTTGTGAGATAGATTTGCCAGACACATAATTTTAGGTTGACTATTATATTTTCTCAGAAACTTGAATAAAATTATCCTACTGTGTTCTGATGCCCTTTATTTCAGACAATCTGCTCTCAGACTGACTGCTTTTCCTGGAAAGCTAATTTGTCTTTTCTCTGGCTGATTTGAGATTTTTATTATCTTTGGTGGTGTTGTGTACTTGTACTATTTTATATTTACGTGTGAATTTTTTCCCTCTTTACTCCACTTTTCTTCAAAGAGTTTACGTCTACTATGTTTTACTACAACTTTGATTATGTATATTAGTTATAGTTCTCAAAATCTTTTACATTTTCCAGTGTCTCATTTACATTGCATTCTGGGTAATTTCTTTACATTATCTGCCTCCCAGTTTACTAATTTTCCTTTCAATAGCTTATTTAACCTATCATATTTCCTTGATTATATCTCCAAAAAGTATATTTAACTGCTCTGCAATTATATCTTTTTTCATTGTTATTTTTTATGATCTCATAGTGTTCTTTAAATATTTTAAAATTAAATGAAATATTTTAGTGTTTAAATATCTGAACCTTTTTAGAGATCTAGAGAGCTATTGTTTTTTTTCCCCATTTTTTTCTAACTCATGGTGTTTCTGGGTGTTTAGTGATCTAGGTTGTGAAGTTATGATTTGTTTAAACTTGATATGTTGATATCACATGGCCTTCAACTGGTAATGCTTTCCTTCAAAAATGATTTGCATATATTTTTGTAGGCAGCAAATGGGTTCTCCTGACCTATGACCACTTAAATGCCCCTTTAAAAGTCTCAAGTTTAATGTGCAATGCTCAAATGAAGTTCCCCCACCTTGAGGACTCCCACATGAGTCTCCACATTACTGATCTAATCTGCATTTGCTCTCAGGGCAATTCAATGTAAGTCTTTGCCCACATTATCCTGTTTCTGACCCTGGTGAGAGCTCAATTCTATTTTTCAGGTCATTAATGACTCTTAAGTTATAAAATGAATGAAAATTTCCAAAGAACAGAGAAGACCAGATTAGTTGTTGGAAAACCAGATAACCTATACTGGTTTCTTTCAGTGATGCAATTCCAATAAAAGTGTACTTTCTGGAGAAACTGTCTTTCTACACTAAACAGTAGTGATTTAAGCAAAGTTGGTGCTTAAATGTTTAAGAAATGTCACTCGTATAAAGTGGGTCATCAAAGGGGAAAGAAATCACTAAATTTTCTTTTCTAGATGTAACAAAACAAAACAAAACAAAACAGAAATGCTTCCTTAAGTTTTGCTGCTTGAAATATTTATGGAATGTGAGTACTGTTTCTCTAAACCTCATCAAAACATTGCCATTTTTGAGGACTTGCATTTATGGTGAGGATTCTGTAGTTTGTACTACATCCATAGAATTTTGAGAACCACATAGAAAAGCTGAGTTTGAAGGAAAAAAAAAAAAAGCTATCAAGGCAAAACAACTCATTTGGGGGACTACATTCCCAGAGAAAAGAGATTCTCAGAAGGGTGAGCCAAATCCTATGAACTGTTGTTCCTTTCAGAGCATTATTTACTAACCATTGGCATGGAGCAAAAGGCTAAGAATCCAGGCAGAAGGATGCAGCAATTACAAAATCAGGCCAGCAGAGCGTTTAGTAATGTCATGAGGCTGATGAGACAAAAATTGGAGTTTGGGGCTACCATGGCAGCCAGAACTTGAATGTCTAATAGCCTAGTGAGAAGTGGGAAGTTTTCCGCTTGAGCCATTTGGTGAATTCTTAAGCTGCTATAAAGGCAGAAGATTATGAAGCTAAACAGAAAGGTACTGAGAATCTCATCGGAGTTTTCTGGAGTGCTCACAGATAAAAACTTAGAATTTAAACATTCCAAGAAGGAGTGGTCATAGTAAGTACCTTCAACTCTCAACTGGGATTTCAGAAAGGGGGCCATCAAGAGACAGAATCTCATGGAAACTGTATTCCAGTTCTGAGTTAGCAGAGATTCAGATTAAGTGAGATAATTCCCCAAATTATTTCAATTTCCAGTCGGAAACTTCACTGTTCTTAATTTTGGTATCTAAACACCTTACTATAGCTCCCCAGGTCCTGTACCATCTGACCTCTGTCCACGTATCTGTTTTCATCTTCCCTTCTCAGTGCTTTCCCTTTCTGCTTGCTAGCTTTGCCAGTCATTTAAAAATCTTTAAATTCCACAAGCTTTCTCTCCAAGGGTAGGGCCGTTTATCTCTTTTCTTCTCTTTCATTGTTTGATAGTCGTCCCCCACTTTCTTATCACAACCTTTAACACACTCTGTGGTAATAGCTGACAATGTATTTAATGTCCCTGGTACAACATAAGTGAGAATTCTGTGACAGGAGGAACTGGGCCTGGCTTAATCACTGCCATACTCTAGAAACTGGTTTATTGTCTGAAATAGTAAACACTCCACAAATATTTGTTAAGTAAATGAAGCTTGAGGGAAGGGAGAAGCTGGTGCTGAGAAGTATGTGGGGTACATTGACACCAACCTGCAAAACTCTATGTAGGAGTTAGATGCCAGATTCTAGATGGGGGAAATCACATCAAATTTCATTTTGCTCTTGTCTGAAAGGGAAGAAAAACTTCCTGCCCACAGTAATGTTGGGTCTCTTGGTTATTAACTCATGGGGTTTTTCAAAGGGTTCTCAAAGGCCCTGAATTCTATTTTCTCCAAGTTTAAATACCTCTTCTTTTCAGTATTTATGATTCGGAGTGGGGGTTGGAGAGTGATATAAAGATTATCTTTGAAAAAAATGATAATATGCATAGTAAATAAAGCATTTCTTTGAACTCATATAAATATCATACTCGTGAAAACTAATTTTCTTTGAACAGCCACTATAAATAAAATTGAAATTTGATAAGTACTTCGCTTGGTTTTATATTACAAGATGATGTTTCCAGAATTTATCCTCAATGGTGACAGTGATTTCCTATTCATTCAATGAGCTCAAGATAAGAAAGAATTTGTTTCATCACGCAAAGTAGAAAGTTATGTATTATAATTAATTGGTTATTGAAACTTCTTTTTAGAACAGTTATACCAAACACATCGAGTGTAAGGCATCCTCTGAATCTTATTTCAACACCAAAGGCTTAGCTCATTCCGTGACTGCACACTCAGTGAACTCTTCTCCCCATAAGTTGCTTACCTGGTCGATTTGGCTTTTTAGCCTTTACGTAGTTAGCTGCAGAAACAGCATAGGATGAAGTGAAGGATCTGCTTTTGGTGAGGGTCATCATCACAGGGTTATTCCATGAATCAGTATTAACAGCACTATAAAGACAGAGAATAAAGAATAATGAAAAAATTGTTCATCAAGACTGGGGCAGATATTGCCAAAACCCAATTATTTCCATAATAGACTTGCCAATCTGAGTCATGGTCCAGGGTCAGTGACAGTACCACTTTATTTCCAAATGAGAAAACAGGTTACCTAATCTCCATCACTGCCATAGGGCTACAGCAGTCACTCATGAAGCATATTGGGATAACAAAAGAGCAAGAATAATTTTCCTATTTGTCCAACTACTAGAAACCAAGCATCTTCCCACTATACTTCCATAATCATATTTGTCCCAGGTTTTCTAGAAACTTGGAAAACAGTTAAGATGCAGGTGAATGTAAGTTTGTTATGACTTCCATACTGCTTCCTTAAATGCTCTTTATTATTTATTATTCATGGTGTATCTAAATTCAAAAATTAATGCTTATAAAATCATTCAATGATAATATTCTTTGCAATATCTCCTTGTGAAGGAAAAGGTAAGTAACAGGCCTTTCACCTACAATTTCGTTTAATGGTGATACCCTGGAAAGAAAGAGATGATGAGCCAAATCCCCTTGTAAACATGCTAATGATAGAACTGTTGCAAAACACACTGATGCTATTTACTAGGAGAAAGACAATGGACAATGAGTCTTCAGCTAGGGAATGCTTTCAGCAGGATATCCCCAGTCTGGCTAGGTCATTATTAGAAATAAATCTGGAAATGATAGATCTATGGTTGGTTGGGATAGAGAATGTTACATAGAAATGTAATTAGTGGGATATAAATTTTAAAAGTATTTCTAACCAAAATTTATCTATATTCATTGCTCAAAACTTTACACATCAAATCTGAAACAGAATCTAATGTAATTTGAGAGAGAAAATAATTTAGGAAGCTATATCGACAATCTTGGATGACTCCAAGGGAAATGTGCTTGTTCCGTGTTTTGCTAACACCTGTGTGCTTTTGAGAATTAGTAAATTTGATACTGGGTAAAATCTATAATTTGCATGAATAGAATTTGACCCCCTGACTACCTTAGATTGGCACTGTAAGCAGGATGTACCTGGTCTGTATGGGTGGCTTATTGTAAATGAACCTGAAACTGATGGAATCATGGGGTCATAAATGGGTGGAAATTGTCATGCAAGCTATTTAATTAATTTGGAGGTGTTCCATAACCAAAATGACTTCCTCTATGTAAGCAACATTATGCATACATTGCTTAGAATGCTTCCTGTTAAATCCAAATGAGGATATGTACTAATAAAAAATAAAAGAAATTTTAGGGTGCTGCATTAACAGTTACAGGCCTATCAAAGGGTAGAATGCTGAGTATATACTTTGTTACTGAGTATATGCCTTGTTGCTGCCTATATCCTTATTGGTAAATTTAGCAATGAGTAAGATCAGTAATTTGTACTGAGTCTGCTTTAACACTCTTGATACTTATATGTTGCCTTTTTTTTTTTTTTTTCAGATTTTTCTTCAACTGTTGACCCAGGTATTCTTTCTTTCTTTATTTTTTTGAAGCAATTTTTTAAAATTAATTTTTTATTATTATTAATAGTTACAGATGTACAAAACTATGCAATAGTTATCTTTTTCACCCCTTACAAAGTGACTATCGCTCCTCCCTCCCCTGTCCCTCACCTCCGATATCATACGTATTTATTACAATTCCATTGACTCAATCTCCACACTATATTCCACATCCCATGACTATATATGTGTTAAATTATAGTCAACATCTAATATTAATCAGCGGCAGCTTCAGATGTACAGTGCAGTAGTCAGGCCACTACACCATTGATGAAGTGGTCTCCCTGACAAGACAGGAGTTCAACTTGTCTCCTAAAAAAATATTTACAGGGGCCGGCCGAGTGGCGCAGTGGTTGAGTGCTGGCTTGGAAAGCCAGCAGCCCCGGTTTGGGTCCCACATATGAGGGCCAGTGACAAATGCCCTCAAAACAAACAAAAACAAACAAACAAACAAAAAATATTTACAGCATTAGTGATTATATTCCCTAAGTTATCTCTTCTGTCTCTGCGGTAGTATTGTATTAACCGGTTTATGTTGCCTTGTCCCTTCCCCTTCTCCCTCATGCCCACCCCCATGCCATCTAGCCCTCATCAGTTTTTCCTTTGTATCTCTAAGACTATTTCTGTTTTTTTTGCTCGTTTATTCAGTTCTTTATATTCCACATAAAAGTGAGATCATATGGTATTTGTCTTTCTCTGACTGACTCATTTCATTTAGCATAATGTTCTCTAGGGCAATCCATATCATTGCAAATGGTACGATTTCTTTCTTCTTTATAGCTGCATAATACTCCATTGTGTAAATGTACCAGAGATTCTTAATCCAGTCATCTACCTATGGGCATTTCGATTGTTTCCAAGTCTTGGCTATTGTAAATAGCGTTGCAATGAACACAGGGGATGCATCTATTTTTTCAAATTAGTGTCTTGGGTTTTTCAGGACAAATACCTAGGAGTGGAATTGCTGGGTCAAAAGGTAGTTCCATTTCCAGTTTTTGGAGATACCTCCATACTGACTTCCATAGTGGGTACACCAATCTGCAATCCCACCAACAGTGCAGCACAGTCCCATTTTCCCCACAGCCCCCCCAGCACTTGTTGTTTGTTGATTTATTGACGATAGCCACTCTGACCGGAGTGAGGTGGTATCTCATTGTGGCTTTTATTTGCATTTCCCTAATGACCAGTGAGGTTGAACATGTTTTCATATGTCTGTTGGCCATGTGTATGTCCTCTTTAGAGAAATGTCTCTTCATATTCTCTGCCCATTTTTTAATTGGGTCGTTTGGTTTTTGGTGTTGTGTTGCATGAGTGTTTTATAAATTTTGGATATTAACCTCTTATCAGATATATCGTTGACAAATATATTCTCCCATTCAGTAGGCTTCCTTTTTGTTTTATTGATGGTTTCCTTTGCTGTGAAAAAATTTTAAGTTTGATATAATCCCATATGTTCATTATTTCTTTTACTTCCCTTGCCCGCAGGGATGTATCAGTAAAAATATTGCTCAGGGTGATGTCTGCAAATTTATATCCCTATATTTTCTTCTAGGAGTTCTATGGTTTCAGATCTTACATTTAAGTCTTTAATCCATTTTGAATTTGTTCTTGTGTATGGCGTAAGGAGGTGGTACCCAGTTTCATTTTTTTGCATGTGTCAGTCCAATTTTTCTAGCACCATTTATGAAATAGACAATCTTCACTCCAATGTAAATTCTTCTGTTGTCATAGATTAACTGTCTGTATATGCCTGGATTTATTTCTGGGCTCTCTGTTCTGTTCCACTGATCTATGTGCCTGTTTTTATGCCAATACCATACAGTTTTGATTAGTGTAGCCTTGTAGTATGCTTTGATGTCTGATAGCGTGATACCCCCGACTTTGTTTTTATTTCTCAGGATTGCCGAGGCCATTCGGGGTCTTTTATGGTTCCATATAAATTTTAGGATTATATTTTCTATTTCTGTGAAAAATGCCCTTTGTAGTTTGATAGGAATTGCATTGAATCTATATATTGCTTTAGGCAGTATGGACATTTTAACTATATTAATTCTTCCTATCCATGAGCATGGTAGGTGTTTCCATTTATTTGTATCTTCTTTGATTCCTTTCTTCAGTGTCTTATAATTTTCTGAGTACAGATCTTTTACTTCTTTGGTTAAATTTATTTCTAGGTATTTTATAGTTCTTGAAGCAATTGTAAATGGGGAAGTTTTCTTAATTTCTCCTTCTGTTAGTTTATTATTGGTATATGCAAATGCGATTGATTTCTGAACATTGATTTTGTATCCTGCTACCTTACTGAATTCGTCTATCAGCTCCAATAGTTTTTTGATGGAGTCTTTGGGGTTCTCTCTATATAGTATCATATCATCTGCAAATAATGACAATTTTACTTCTTCCTTGCCAATTTGGATGCCTTTTATTTCTTTTTGTTGTCTGATTGCTGTGGCTAGAACTTCCAGAACTATGTTGAATAAGAGGAGAAAATGGACAGCCTTGTCTTGTTCCTGATTGTAAGGGGAACGGTTTTAGCTTTTCCCCATTGAGTATGATGTTAGCTATAGGTTTATCACATATAGCCATTATTATATTGAGATATGATCCGATCTCTGTATTCCCATTTTGCTAAGGGTTTTTAACATAAATGGCTGTTGGATTTTGTCATATGCTTTTTCTGCATCTATTGATATGACCATGTGATTTTTATTCTTCATTTTGTTGATGTGGTGTATCACATTAATTGATTTACAGATGTTGAACCAGCCTTTTGTATTAGGGATGTAAACCCACTTGATCATGATGTATGATCTTAACATATTGCTGAATTCTATTTGCTAATATTTTATTGAGAATTTTTGCATCTATATTCATCAGGGATATTGGTCTGTAGTTTTCCTTTTTGTGCTGTCTTTATCTGGTTTTGGAATCAGGGTGATAGTGGCTTCATAAAAAGAATTTGGGAGCCTTCTCTCCTTCTGGATTTGTTGGAATAGTTTGAGAAGAACAGGTTATAGTTATTTTTTAAATTATTGATAAAATTCATTGTGAAACCATCTGGTCGAGGGCTTTTGTTTGTTGGGAACTTGTCGATTATTGATTCAATTTCCTTGGTAGTAATCAGGCTACTTAGATTTTCCGTTTCTTCTTGTGTTAGCTTTGGAAGGTTGTATGCTTCTAGAAAATTATCCATTTCTTCCAGATTGTCAAATTTATTGGCATATAGTTGCTCATAGTAATTTCTCAAAAATTTTTTTGTATTTTTGTGATGTCTGTAGTTATTTCCCCTTTCATTCCTGATTTTACTAATTTGAGTCCTCTGTCCCCTCTCTCTCTCTCTCTGTCTCTCTCTGTCTCTCTGTCTCTCTCTCTTTTTGATGAGCCTGGCTAGAGGTTTGTCAATTTTGTTTATCTTCTCTAAAAACCACCTCTTGGTTTCATTGATCTTTTGTATTGTTTTTCTGTTCTCTGTATCATTTATTTCCGCTCTGGTCTTTATTATCTGCTATCTTGTACTCCCCTTGCACTTCTTTTGCTGTTCTTTATCCAGTTCCATGAGGTGTAAGGATAAACTGTTGATTTGAGATTTTTCTTCCTTCTTTAGGTAGGCTTGCACTGCTATGAACTTCCCTCTTAGGACTGCTTTTGCTACATCCCAGAGATTTTGGGTCATGGTGTTTTCCTTTTCGTTTGTCTTCAGGTATCTTTTGATTTTCTCCTTGATCTCATTTGTGACCCACTCGTTATTTAGTAGTATGTTATCTAGCCTCCATTTATTTGAAAGCTTTCTGGGTTTCTTCTTATAATTGATTTCTAGTTTCATAGCATTGTGGTCAGAGAAAACACTTGAAATGATTTCAATCTTCTTAAATTTATTGAGACTTGTTTTGTGGCCTAACATGTGGTCTATCTTAGAAAATGTTCCATGTGCACTTGAGAAGAATGTATATTCTGTAGCTTTGGGGTGAAATGCTCTGAAAATGTTTGTTAAATCCAGCTGGTCTAATGTATCATTTAAGATCACTGTTTCTGCATTGATTTTCTGTCTGGAGGATCTATTCATTGGTGACAGCGGGGTGTTGAAGTCCCCTACTATGATAGTGTTACTGTTGATCTTCATCTTTATGTCTGACAATATCTGTTTTATATATTTAGGAGCTCCTATGTTAGGTGCATAGATGTTTACTAGGGTTATGTCCTCTGTTGGATCGATCTCTTCATTACTATGAAGTGTCCTCCTTTTCCTTTATTATAATCTTCAATTTAAAGTCCATTTTATCTGATATAAGTATCGCTACTCCAGCTTTTTTCCCAGTTCCATTTGCATGAACTACTTTACTCCATCCCTTTACTTTCAGCCTGTATGTGTCTTTTGATCTGAGGTGTGTTTCTTGTATACAGCACATGCAGGGGTCTTGCTTTCTTATCCATTCAGCCACCCTATGTCTTTTGATTGGAGCATTTAATCCATTTACATTTAATGTGATTATTAATAGGTGCGTAGTTATTGCCATTATGTTATTTGTGTTCCTAGTCTTTCTTAGTTAGGTTGTTTATCTCTTCTGCTTAAAGAAGCCCTTTTAAAATTTCCTGCAAAGCTGGCTTGGTGGTAATGAATTCCCTTAACTTATTCTTTTTTGGGAAGCTCTTTGTCTCTCCTTCAATTTTAAATGATAACCTTGTGGGATACAGCAATCTGGGTTGTATGTCTTTATTTTTCATTACTTTGAAAACCTCCTGCCACTCCCTTCTGGCCTGCAAAGTTTCTGTAGAAAAGTCGGCTGATAATCTTATGGAGGTGCCCTTGTAAGTAACTTGCTGCCTTTTCCTTGCTGCTTTAAGTATTCTGTCTTTGTCCTTAACTCTTGCCATTTTCACATAATGTGTCTTGGTGTGGGCCTGTTTGGGATCATCTTGGTTTGAACTCTCTGCACTTCCTGGGCTTGTATTTCACTGTCCTTTGCCAAGGTAGGGAAGTTTTCAGACATTATTACTTCAAATATGTTCTCAATCCCTTGCTCCCTCTCTTTTCCTTCTGGTATTGCAATGATCCGAAAGTAGTTGTGTTTGATGTTGTCTCCCAGCTCTCTTAAACTATTTTCAATGTTTTTCATTCTTTTTTCTTTTTGTTGTTCTGTTTGGATGATCTCTGCTATGTTGTCTTCTAAGTCACTGATTCGATTTTCTGCTTCGTCCAATCTGCTAGTAATTCCATCAAATTTGTTATTTAATTCAGTAATTGCATTCTTAAGTTCTAGCTGGTTGCTTTTCGTGATTTCTCTATCTTTCTTTATATTTTCATTAATTTCCTTGAACACTCTAATAATCAGTGTTCTGAACTCTGTCTCCTATAGGTTGTTAACCTCTATTTCCTCTAGTTCCACTGATTCAGGAGGTTTCTTCTGTTCTTTTATTTGGGTTGTATTTCTTTGTCTCCCCATTCTGGCTTACTCTTTGTGCTTGCTTCAATATAACAGATAGATCCCCTAGGTCTCTGTCTTTTCTGGGTAAACTTATACAGTGTATGTCTTTTATATTTGAATTACTCAGTCTCCCTATTCTCTTGTGCGCATATATCTGAGGTGTTCCTTGTGTTATGTGTCTTCACCTGTTGAAGTTTAGCTTTGATTACTTTTGGCTTGTCAGTAGGTGGGATTGATTCCCAGACTGATTAGCTGTGAGGATCAGCAGTGTCTGCAGTTTATGAGCTGCTGTGTGAGGGTTGACCCCTCTGATGAGGCTTGGACCCTTTGGGTCCTTGCATCTGTAGCAACTTCCTTTTGGGTGTGACTCTTGTATGTCAAACCTAGAAATGCTCTGGTTTTCTCTAAAGTTGGCCTGTGGGTATGATGATTCTTGTGTTTCTTTGTGTGGGCCCAGTTGCAGAGCGATTTTACAGGAAAACAGATCAACAAGTACAACCACTGCAGCCACCAAAGGAAACCAAATGCTCTCACATGTAAAAATAAAACAAACAACAACCTGCAGTAAACTTGTACAGAAATATCAAACATAGAAAAGAAGAAAACAAACAAAAACAAAACAACCACACACACAAAAAGAACATAAGAGGAAACAAAATGCAATATAATATCATAAAATAAAAAGAATAAACATGAGAACACAAATAGCTATACCAGAGAAAAAAATATAAAAATAAAATAAAATAAAATTTGCAGAAAACAGGAAAGGAGGAAAAATATAGTGGTGAGAAGAATGAGCAATAGAAGGGAGAAATTGAGGGTGGGAAAGAAAGAAAAAGAACGAAAAAAAAAATATATATATTTGTCTACAAACCCATATATGTGGACATATATTCACCTATATACACCCATATTTATGCCTATATTAAAAACTAGAAAATGATAATGATGAAATAGAAATAAAAACCAAAAACAACCAAAACAAGCAACCAATAAAGGGGAAAAGAAAAAGAAAAAAAAAACAAAAACCCGTGCCGGTCTTGGCTAAAGACCACCAAGTTCTCTTCAGTTTGTCCTCTGCTGTACAAAAATTCCTCTGCGTCTTATGGGAACAGAGTAGGCCACCTGACGCCTAGCGTGATCCTGGCACTGCAGGTTTGCTGTACATAAGTGTGGTTGTGACGTGTGATTGGTAGTTTTTATAAAGTAACTGCCGTTTCTGCTTTTGCTTGTCCCAAGGAAGGCTGCACACCCCGAAGTCTCACTGAGTGTGTCTTTGGGCACCCTTTCTGTTGACAGCTGTGGAGAATGAGAGTTCCTTGTTGCCAAAAGCCAGCTGCCAGGAATCTGTTAGTGCCTCAGCAGCTGAACCTGCCCTACCTCCCAGGCCTTGCCAGAAAGGTGGGGCGGGGTAGGTAGTCTCACTCTGCAGCCTCTTCTGGGGCAGAAATTCTCGGCCGCTATGGGTAGGAATACCTCTGTAGTCTGCCCCTACTGCTCCATTCAGGGGTCAGTTTAAGATTCTGGCTTGGAGGTGCCAAGGTTTCTGAGGGAGGGTGGGGGTGGGTTTTTATTTCTGTAGTTGTTTTTTTTTTTTTTGCTTTCTGTCCAAGAGAGGAGGAAAAGTAAACAAACAAACAAACAAGCAAAACGTAAAAACAAAACAAAACAACAACAAAAAACCACAATCCCAACACTGTTTTGAGCTAAGGCCTTTGCCTCATAGGCTGCAGAGGTGTTCCTGCTGCTCTCCCAAAGAGACTGCCAGGGTTCAGGGGACTGCGTGTACCCTGAAGCAGCTCAGATCCCCACTCCGTCTCTCAGGGACCTGTGTCTCCACCCGGCATGCTGCATCCGCCCCCCACCCCCACAGCGAGTATTATTTTTTCCCCTATTTGCCCGGTTTCAGGCTTCTGCCTCAGAGCCTGCACGCCAAGGTGCTCTCGCTGCGCTCCGCGGGACCCGGTGGACTCAGAGGCTGATCCCTGAACAGGGCGGGTGCAGGGATTGATCTTGCCATGTTGCTGCTGCACTCTGTACCCTGCTTCCTGGGGACCTGGGGAGCCGCAGGGACCCAGGTATTTTAAAACTTAAACTTTTCTCCTTACTTCTAATAGCAGTTTACAAAATATATCATAAAAGAGACATCTGAAATGTAGAATGAACTCCAGCAATTGTCAAATACAATTAAGCGAAGCATACAAAAAAAATGTCTGTTTCATATCCTTCTTAGAAACAATGAAATTAACTGAAAAATTGAATCCCAAATAGACAACTATGCTATTTCATTGTACTGCTATTCTCTTTCAACTTCTTTTGCTGAATTGATTGACTTATAATATTTACAAAATTTATAAGAACAAATTTTGTGTACTGTATATACGACTTAGAAGTTTTAATTTCTTAGTATATTATACAATCAATAGGTTATTACTTTTCTATGCAGACTTTTAAAAGATAAGACCTTAACATTGACTACATTTATTTTATTATATCTTGTGTATATATTTTGTACTATCTCAAAAGTTATATTATGAAGGGTAGCTCAAAAACTGCTTACTACTGTTTGAATTTTTAAAATAAAAACATCTAAAACATGCTTATTTTTTTTTTTTTTAAAAGGCGGATTTTTTTTTTTTTTTTTTGAGGGCAGTGTCATTGGCCCTCATATGTGGGACCGAACCAGGGCCGCTGGCTTCCCAGGCCAGCGCTTAACCACCGCGCCACTCGGCCGGCCCTAAAACATGCTTATTTTGAAAAGTGTTATAATCGAGTACTTTTAATTTATGGGGAATTAATGAACTTCAAGATAAATAAAATTCTAGCCATAAACCCCATTCTTAATATTAATTTATTAAAACATATATTAATAAAATGATAAATCAATATATTTATTTATATGTGTATATATATTTATATGTATGTGTATGTCTGCATTATACTTTACTCGCACTTTCAAACGTATATTGCTTTGCATGATCCTCACAATAGTTTTTAGCTTTGCATTGAGTCTCAACTTCTTGATTCCTGTTTAGATCTCATGAATATGTAATAATTTGGATTTTGGAGAGGAAAATAGCTTGAGACAACCTTTACTTGATCTTCTCATGCTGACACCGCAGGGGTTAACTGTGTGTCTGCTATGGGAGGTCGCTATCCACGTCCACAAAAGTGGATTTTATCATCTTAGTTCTACCCATAACTCTTCATCCTAGGTCTTAAAAGTCTTACAGGTCCTAGCAGTTTCTTTATTCGAGTTTATAGCCTCCTTTCTGCCTAATACAGTGAGGCAGGAGTCAGTTTCAAGGATGACTGGGAGTGATTAGGGTGTGATTTATTTGAGTTTTTTATTTCTCTCAAGCCTATTCTTTTAAGTACCTACTGGTATTCTTCCAGCTAATTTACCTCCTAATTGTGCCATAGTTCCCCCTTTTCCTCAGGATTCCTTGTAGTGGGTACTGAGGCTCAGACTGAGGACCTCCTCTCAGGACACATCTCTGAGTTGCAGGGCCAGCATCCTTCTGAGTCTCAGTCCAGGGATCTTTCTACTTGGCTGTATTTAAAACTAGCCAGGAGTAAATTGTCCAGCTATTTACCCAAAGGGATATGAACTGAGGAATGTTTCTAATTTTCATTTTCCACTCTGGTTCTTCTTTTGATCACTGCAGTCCTTAAGAAGCTTCAATAAAAGCACAGCCATGGGGGGAAAAAAATTAAAGGGCCAAAATGCAAATCAGTTTTGAAATCAACCAGGAGTTAGGCAATAGGCCTCATAAGTAAAGGTTTTAACTTCGGTTTATAATTGGGGTTAGAGATTATCTGTGGCTATCTTTTCACCATTTCACCCATGACAAAGAATGAGCCAGCCCAAACTAGTTGAGTTTAATGGTGATACTACTGCCACTTACTTACACAGTAAAACGTTAGATTGTGAGTAACTTGGTTTGCGAGTGTTACGCAAGATGAGCAAACATTTCTAATACATTTTAACTAGGTAAACGAGTGACGTCTTGCAATACGAGTAGTTTGTTTCCAGAATGAATTATGCTCACAATCCAAGGCATTACTGTATATGGTTTTCACATAAGGGGCTAAAATTATCTTTAAAATGAATTTCACTGATTCTTCATAATGATGAAAGAGTTGTATCACTTAGAGTTTATATCAGGACTTTTAATAGGACAGTGAAATTAAAGAAAAGTGTTAGGCAATGGGGTAAAGTATACCCAAGTAAAACATCTATTAAGTATTTTTAGAACAAAGTGGAAGAGTGGGATCATATGCTACTCCTTATCTATTTTGAAAATATTTACTTCTTTATTTTATAAAGCAGAATAACAGGGTCCTTGTGAGTTAAGCTCATGAAAGTTCTTGAAACCTTCTCTCTCATGAGGCTTTCAACGTCTGTTCCCAATCTTATTTAACTAAGAGAAGAGAGTAGGAGAAATGAAATTTCACCAGAAGTTACAGACAATAAAAGAAAGAAAGAAGACATGTAAAAATGACTGAAAAGATTTTGGGTAGTCATTCTATGAAAACGGCCCATGAATCATTAACTATACTGTGATAGGAATCTGGCCAAGGTGTATTGGAAAACTAGACAGCCTCTCTAAAGACATACACTGAAAACGTAATTCATTTTCTTAAGTAACAAATATTTAATACAGTTCACTACCACTTATCAGTATTAGCTGCTGTAGAGGTCAACAATGGTCAATATTTTCAAAGGAGAATATCACCAATGACTTGTATTTCAAACTTTAGAAAGTGTTCATGAAACACATTTGGTACCATAGTCCTGTGGTGGTGGTTAGAAGTTTTACAGAAGTCCAGGTAATAAGATGGAGTGGAATTACCCTAACATGTAAAGGAAAGAATTGTTCAAATTTGCTTTTGATTGAAAGGTTTATTAGACTACCAGTGTGAATGTGGAAGAAACCAATTCACCTTATTTTTAATCATGAAAGCAAGAAAAGTCAGCAGTCATTAAATTCTTATGGTTTGAAAGGCTTCCATTTCTCTGCCAGTCTCAGAATGGTGCTTTATTTATATCCAAGGCCAAGATTAGGAGAAAATTACTTTTAATAACTATATTAGTTTCAAGTGTACAACAGGATGATTTGATATTTGTATTATTGTGAAATATATACTGTGAAATAATCACCACAATAAGTCTAGTTAATATCCATCACTATATATAGCTAAGAATTTTTTTTCTTGTGATGAGTTAGTAACTTTCAAATATGCAATACAGTATAAACTATAGTCACCATGCTGTACATTACATTCCAATGACTTATTTATTTTGTAACTGTAGGTTTGTACCTTTTAACTCCTTTCACCAATTTTGCCTATGACCTACCCCCTGCCTCTGGGTACTGCCAATCTGTTTTCTGTCTAAATAAAGTTTAAATTACCAAATATTTGAACACATCTAGGTGCTCCTCTTAGGATGATGATCTACTTCTTGATCTGATCTTCTGCCTTTCATATAATGCTAGGATAGCTGGGCTGGAGGAACTCTACCAATCCTTTGCAAATATCAGGTGGGATACCTGTGATTCAAGGTTCTCAATATGGATCTCAGTCTAGGTAAAATCTAGCTACCTTTATTCTGAACTCAAACCTTCCCATCCAAGCTCTCACAGGCAAGCATCACCTCAACTCATTGTTCCCATTTATACTTGAGGCTACACAGCACAATTTAAGCCTAACTATTTAATGTTCATCCCTATAGTGCTCCGCATTCAAAACATACAGCGTTTTTATTTTCAAAGCTGGCCTCCAACCAACTGTTGGGCGGCCCTTCTCATGTAATTTATAATTGGTTTTTGTTAAGTAACTTCTTTAAGAGACGTGAAACCAGCAGTGGCATTGCCTCACCTGGACGAAGGTGCTTCATGTGGTTTGATGCTGGCGCTGCGATCCCTCCGCACTGGGGCAGGCTCCAAAGTGGGGAGGCCTGTCGCCGAGGTGGTGGTGGTCCAAGTCGACGAAACCCGTCTCAACAGACCCGGGGGCAAACTTCTTCTCAGGCGCTAGGAAGGAGGAGTGTTGATTTTACTACCAAGTATATTTTCTAGCACTAATTTATATGTAATATAATGGGGAAAAGTGGGTTTTAAATTGGAAATGAATTGATTAAATGATACTGATTGAATACCACCTATCTCAAACGTGGGTGCTCAGATATATTATAAAATAACATTCTGAGATCTTCATTTCAATGATCGTACAAATATGGGATTATGGGAGTGACAGTCAATGACCTTTGGAATAATTTTCTAGTTATATTAGTTTAATAGAATTTACGTACCTATACACACATATTATATTAGTTATTATTAGAAGTTTTTCCTCAAAAGTCACTTCTTTGGAACATGGATTAATTTATATCATCTTGCACAATAGTCTCTACACCAAAGTGTTTACTGATTTAATTTCAATGTCTTGATTTACAAATGACAGGAGGTAAGTGTAAGAGTGTGATGCAAAATGCGCCATATCTCTTGTGGTTAATGTGACTTAGACATCAGGCATATGGGTAATATAATCAGTACCAATTCCTCCTAATAGAGCACTTTGCTGGATGACCTGTGACTTTCTCTTTATTATTTCTTTTCCTTCCATATCCTAAGTGGGATATGTGGCATCATCAACACTGAGGCAAGATTCTGGGGCCACCAGGATGAGCACCAGCATGCTTAAGAGGGTCTTAACCTTAAAAATTAGAGTGACAGTATTCTAATACAACTGCAGCAATAATTACATTAGGTAGAAGCTCAATCCATTTATTTATGGCTAGCTACTCCTGGTAGACTAATTGTGTGAACATAGTTTACAAAGGTACAGTCTGCTTTTCTGAAAATGGTAAAAACTTTTGCGAAGTAAAATTTATATACCTTCAGATTCAAGAATAGCTCTGATACTAAATAGTTTCCAATATCTTTTAAAGATCTGAATATGCATCTTAGAATGTAATTCAATAGGAAAAGAAAAGGTCAAGCATTGTAAATACCAGGATAATTGCCTATAAATCTGTCACTGGCTTCATGTCTATTTTGAGATCCAAAGGAATCAGTTAATCTCTCTCTCTGTTTCTGTATGGTCATATGCTGAGCCATACCTTTTTCAGAGAAGTGGATGTTGAAAAGAAAGTATGTAAACACCTAACTGAGACAGTTGTGTGAAGGACACATTTCTGAGTCAAGAGACTCACAGTGGCTAGAGCACAGAGGTTACCGATTGACCACCAGCTCAAGGGGACAGCTACTGTCGTACCTAATAGCTAGCTGTACACGGCATACCAGAGACCACTTAAATTCTCATTGTTTTTAGTTTTTTAATTTGACTTGTTTTCAACTAATGTGAGGTCCAAACAGGGTGCAGGATCTATACCTTACAGCTTACATCTGTAAAACTCTTGTATCTTACATGTAAAAAGAAAAAAATTACAGAACATACTAAGGTCATCTTTTACTTTAAATAATCCAGAATCAAATAAAACTGTTCTGAGTTCAAAGCTTGTTGGGTTTGGAAAAGCCAAGAGGGTGCTATGAAGGATGCCATACTAAGAATGCAAAGAATGAAGGAACTCTTCATTTTTCTGAACTCTTCATGTTTCAGAAGGCAATGGATTTTAAACAGAATCTGCATTAGAATAGGAAAAGTGATTTTTGTCTGTTTTTGTTTGTTTCCCTCCCTCCCTCCCTCCTTCCCTCCCTCCCTTCCTCCCTCCCTCTCTTGCCCTCCTTCCTTCCCTCCCTTTCTTTCTTTTGCTGCTATAACCTTATCCTATAGAACAGGGCCTGGCATATAGAAATAAAAACTTCTCAAAAGTCTGAATAAAAAAGGTAATGTAAAAAGGTAAAAATTTAATTTCCAGTATATCAAGTATAAGGACAGAGTCTTTAGGATTAGATTTGTATTACTTTGGTCACCATGATCAACACCTCTTCACTAAGTCACTGACAAGAAACTTAGAAGAAAAATGTTGAACCTTTCCAGAAGCATGTTATTAATACCTACCTTGGGAATAGCCAGCTTGTCTTTTTCGGAGCTTTCTTCAGAATCAGAGCAGGTATAGTTTTCACTGAAGGAAACGACAGGATTCACTCTGGGCTTGTGAATGGCCTGGAAGGTGAGCTGAGTGCTGAGCAGGTTGCTCACTGCCCTCAAAGATGTGCACACATTGGGGGGCAGAGAAGGGTCTGCCAGGAGGTCGGTAATGAGGCCATGAGCCTCGCCCATCACTGCAATATCCACAGTAATACTGGTTCCTGAAGACTGAGAGCAAACAGAGAAAGGGTCAGAAAAGAAAAGGCCTGAACTGAAGGCACAGAGAATGGGCTTTTTTTCAAAATGGACTGAGTTGACTCTTTAGGGTTGCAGTAAAGTAACGTTCAAATACATTTCTATTTCACATTTTGCCAAAATTTGCCATGGCTTTCACCATTTTTGGCTTCATGGCACATCTTTTCATGCTAGAACTTGGGGAAGGGTAGGCTATATTTGAAGAGATTAAAAAGATAAACAGTTTTGAAAAAGCAAGACGTTTCAGAGAACAGGAAAAAAAATCATATCAATTACTCTTATGAACAGCTCAAGATTTTAATGTATATTTAGAAATTTTACTTTCAGGGCTGGCCGAGTGGTGCCTTGATTAAGAGTTGGCTTGGTACGCCAGCTCTGAGCAGCAGGGCCCTGGTTCGGATCCCACATGAGGGTCAGTGATGCTGTGCCCTCTACAGCTAAAATGGTGAACAACAGTTCTACGTGGAGCTGGGCTGCCATGAGCCGCCACAGCGTAGGCTGCAGTGGGGCTGGCAGGCAACTGGCGTGCGCTTTCATGAGCTGCCATGAGTGGCCATCGAATGGCTGGTGAGCGACTGCCTCACCTGGAAAGAGCACAATGATAATACCAACATGGGCCAGTGAAGCGATGTCCTCCACAACTAGACTGAAGAATAAAAGGACAGCAACTTGCCTGTTCCCTTTCTCCAATTCCCCAACTCTGTCCCCCTCCCCCAATTACCCAATAAAATTTAAAAAAAAATTCACTTTCAAAATAACATTAATATATTCTAAAATGTTAATATTTTAACATTTTTTTAGCCTAGTATGTGGTAATTATTCAATCAATAATTTTTTTAGCCTGGTATGTGGTAATTATTCAATCAATATTAGAGAGAAGCACAAACAGCCATACCATTTGTGTTCAAATTCATAAACTGTCCCTCTTACTGTGGTTGGTAAGAACAGAAATTTTAGTTCCGGAATTTTGTGATACATCTGCCCAAACTGTCTATAACACTAAAAGTCATTACTTTCTATTTGATGAAGAAATCAGGAGCACAAAAAAAGCAAGGATGGGAATGTTCCCCACCCTGCTGGTCATGCCAGAGTCCATGCAGGAAGGGGTGAGAGCATGGGAGAACACGGACAGAGTCAAGGCCAAGAGGCTAGATAAAGTAAGGACAGCTCCAGAAAACTGTCACTGTTGGAATGTTGCCAGAGTATGGGCCCAAGGAGTCTATTTAATCTTAAATTGTATAACACAGTTAGCAATGGGCTGCAGGTCTGGAATTAGGCTACTTACACCCAAAGCCTGACTCTTGACCCTACCACTCTCTAGCTGCATGATCTTTGGCAAGGTACAAAGTTCTCTGTGCTCTGATTCCTCCATCTGTAAAATGAATATAATAATAGTACCAACCTCAGAAAAGAATTATAAGAATTAAACGGGATAATGCATGTATAGCACTTCATATTGTGCTGGCAATTGTAAGTGCTCAATAATGATAAAGGTATATATAATGATGATAGTAGTCATTCTGGAGTTTTCCAATAAGATGCTAAGATTAGTTTGGCTATACATTTGGAAAAAAAATAAAGTGTAATCATTTTCTTACAACAAGGTTAAATATAAACTCGAAAAATAAAAAGCTTTAAATATAGAAAAGTATAAGATTATTAAAGAAAATCTATGGGGCTAATTTATAATCTTGGAATGTTAAAAAAAATATGAATTTTTTTTAACAGTTTATGAAAACTGTGAAGGAAACATCTGACAGATCTGACTAAATAAAGATATAAACTTCCTAATAAGAAAATATACCACAAGCAAGGGTAAAAACCAGTCTGTGAGAAAATGTTTGCTACACAGAGAATGCAAAACATCCAAATGAAGAGAGTCTAAAAAAATCAATGAAACACAAAAAGAGTGGGCAATTTAAATAAAATGAAAAAAATATATAAGAAGCTATTTGCTTCCCTAACATTAAAATGCATATTAAGCCAAAGTTGTTTTTATCAAGTTATGAAAATGGCATAATAATAAATGACTGATAGCATGAAGTATTAGTAGTAATGGTTTGGGGAATTGAACAGTGAGTAAAACACAATTCAATATTTTGGAAGAAAATCTTGCTGAGTCTATCAATTTGTTGTTCAAATGTATACATACTATGTTCCAGAAAAACAATGCAGAAAACTAAAGAAAAACTACACATATGTAAAAATATAAGGACAAAGACACAAAGGGTACAACAGTGCTCTGATAACAATAACCAAAGAATGTAGCCAAAAATGCATAGCAGTAGAGAAAAATGTTAAAAAGAAAGTTGCATTCTAACTATATTATAAAGTGGTGTGTATTTGTTTAAAAGATTTGGGTAGATATATAAATGATTACTTGGTCAATTACTCATAAAAATATTGTTTAGTGGGGGGGCAGTATGCCATAAAAAACTGAATATGTATTATTTTTTTATAATCGGAAAATATGTTATAAAAACACCAACATCCATGAACTGATCTAATTTGTAATAACTATAAGTAATGGATACATTTTTTGTAAAAGTATTGTATAGAAAAGTTAGGTCTTTCACCACAAGAATAACAGTGACCATAAAAATCATGGTGGCAGCTGATATTTAGCCAGCACAAGTCTACAAAGTAGATACTCTTATTAACTTCATTTTTATTAGTAAAAAAATCACTTGCCAAAATTAGCGTCACATAGCTGGAACACAGAAATGTCAGGCTGCAAACACAAATACTTTTATTCTATAGCTCAAGCGCTGAACCAGTACACCAAAAAAAGACTGCATTTTTTCATGTTATATTCTTAAATATATCTGGATTTAATTTAATGCTTTGTTTAATCACTGGCCCATGTTGGCTGCTGTTTGAAGGCCTAAATATATATTATAAACCAATAGAAAATTTTAAGTGCAATACTAATAGTTTTAGAGTATATAATTATGCATATTCCACTTATGTACCTACACTGTTAACTTCAAAACTGGCCATGAGATGCCACTGAACTAGGTTCAATTCCCTTGTAGAAACATGTATTTTCAAGTGCATCTCTAATTAGTATGCTTCTGAAAAACTAAGTATGATGTTCTGGAAAGAGTAATGTTAATTCCTACATAATGTTAATTCTAATTAAGTTAAACTAACAAGTCACTGCACAGTTTCCTTAAAAAATTGAAAATTTAAGTTGAAGTTTGTTTTCAGGGCATACGTTTTCAGACTTTCTGATGAGCAAGTCAACAGTTTCTACTCTGATAATTAATATTTAAAGAACTTTTCTCAAAATGTTCTCTGTATATAAAATTTATAAACCTGGAAGAAAGTAGAGCATGTTCACTGACAATTAGTGTTTTAATTTTTAATGAATTATTGGTAAGAGAACAAGTCTTTTTATAGTTCTCTAATTTTATGTCTTTTTAGAATATATTTTTTAAAAAGTAATAGATGAATTTCTTATATATTCCGGAAAAATAAATATTAAAAAAATTTAAAGTAACTTTAAAATAGAAACAATTGAAAACTCATCCTTATCAGTCAATATGAGTATTAACATAAGAATTTAGAAAATAAGCACATCATGGATTTCAACGATACTTATGCTACACCTTTTGTGAAAGCAAATATCTTCAAGTAAAAATAAAAGCAATATTAAAACCAATAAGAAGCACATTATATGTATTGGAATTGGCTAAAAAACCAAAGTGAACACTTCTACTGTTGACAAACTCTCCCCACTATAATTAAGCCAGGTCTTTGCTTTATTGGTTTTCTGATTCAAGAATAGAATTGTGTTAACAGTCAAAAGCTGTTTCACACATAAGAAGTTATCACCACTGTTTGGCTCAAATATCTGAAGGCTTCAATGAGGCATGAAATCTAAAACCAACAATCAGATTTGTTTGCCACAGAATAGCCAAGACTAACCACACATAAAATGCTGAAAGACAGACTGGCTGCCATTTCAATAAACAGCAGGCAAATTACAAAGATGCAGGCTTGTCAAGGGAATCACTAGCAAGGAATTTTAGGGGAGACAGACTTTGGTTGATGGTAGTGTTTTTTCACACGAAACAAGGGAGTGACTCACACAGAGGGTACATCCACACCTATTCAACTTTAAAAATAATGTAACTAAATTTCTAAGTATACCAAATAATACCCAGAAATATTTTGTTTAACTTGTGAAATGTGAGATAGTGATAATAAATATTCAAGATAAAGTTTACACCAAAGTTACTTTAAAATGGTCTTAAGCTAACAGCCTGAAATCATCTTTGAGTGCAGTAATGAACTATACTAAGCATAAAACCACAGTTGAGTCTTTTTATGGTGCAGATGATCAAACAAATCTCTTCCTTAAAAAAATAAATAAATAAGTAACCAAGCAATATAAAACATTCTACTTCGCGGGCTCTCCTTATAATAGAAATATTTAACATTTAAGAAAATGCAAGTATAATTCCCCAGACACTGTTTAAATGACAACCAAATTTGGATTGCCACTTTTAAATAGAAAATCTGGAATTTAAGTCTGATAAACAGTGGAGGAAAGTGCAATTTTATATATCAAACCAAAAATAACTGATTTTATTGGCCCTAACATTGATTTCTGTTAAATTAAGTAGGTGATACAACTGTAAAGACTTAAAAAGAAAATGATAATGTACCTGAAAGATTTTCAATTGAGAATGCTTCCAAGTGTCTAAGTCATTTCCACCATAAAAAAAAAAAACCCAAAAACCTGACACTGGCAGATGTATACAACGAAGCATGGGTATGGCGCATATAAGAAAGACAGACAACTTGGAATTCCAATCAATATAGTGGACATACAGTCAAAGAGAAACAGTCTTGGCTCTTCATCAAAAAATGTGTGAAAGTCTGAATATTTATATGTCTTAAGTTAAAATATATTTCTAGAGGTATGGAAAAATATGTTGTCTTTTTTATGTTTCTCTACTTAAAAATTTCTTACATTCACAGACCAACTACTGGACCTGGTTGATATATGAATTAGCACATGGAGTGCAAAAAGGTACAAATGCGTATTTTCATTATATGCATAATTTGGAAGGTTGTGTGAGAAGTTGGAAAGCAAAGTTATAAAGAACTAGGATATAAGAAAGTTTTATTCATTCATCAATATCAATGTTTTATTTTATGAGGTAGTACATACGGCCTTTAAAAGCACAGGATCTAGAGTCAGACTGCCTGCGCTCATATTTCAGACTTGAAATTTGTGATTTCACCTATCTCTTGTTTCTCATCTCTCAAAAGGGGGTAACAGCAATACCTCCTGTGGAGTACTGTTGAAGATTAAATGAGATAGGCACATAAAGACCTCAGGAGAGTGCTTGGCTCACAGCCCGTGTTCGATAAATCATTATATATAACCACCACCATTATTATTATTACACTGAAAAATATTGTGTGTACAAAAAGATGCATATTGTGCATATAGTATGTCTGTGTTCTACTTATACTGGGCCAGTAGTTTCTTTATAAATGAAGGCAACATAGAGATATGATTTCTCTACCAACAGCAACAACAATAACAATAACCAATAAAAACCCCAAGAAAACAAATACTTTCACTTCTTCTTGGAGGTAAATAAAGTCATAAAGATTGTATTCCTTATTCCCATATGTTCACAAGAGTTCTAAGATTAAATTTAGTCTCTTAGAAAGTAATTGTACAAAAGTCCTGGTTTCAGTTAATATGGTTGATTGCACTGGTATGATTTATAACACCGTCTGTGAAAGCAATTCTAAAAGCAGGCATCTTAGCTCCATTGTTGGAAGTTTTTTTGTTTTTTTTCTTTCTTTGTATTTAGTCATCCTGGGAGGCACCCTGGGAGGCAAACAGCTTGGGAAGGACATTCTCAGGGTGAAAAGGGAGTTGGGATAAGAGAGGAATAAACAGTGTAAGGGATGACACATCAAGGAAAGAGTCATTGGAACTTTTCTTACTCAATGTGGGTCCTCAATGCTGGGAAAAGATGCCTGATGAGTTTTTGGGAGCTGTCTCCTCCTACTTCTCTCAACTAGTTTGCCACCCCACACCCTCCAAATCTTTCCCTGGGAGGCTGTCTGTCTGTGACACTAGGGAGAGTGGTGTCTTGGTTTTTAATGTACTACATTCATTTCAAAGATGAGCTGGATTCGATAAATGATCTTTGGTATATCACTGATTCTGACCCCAGAGCCAGCAAAATTGCATATGTGTTTACACTTTCATAGGACACATTTATAATTTTAGACTTGAAGTTGGTTGGGAAATTTTTAAAAAATGAAATCATGTGAAAATTTTGCAGTAACTCATTGTAGGCTGAACCTTGGCTTAATGCCATCCTAAGGAAGCAGATGTTTGCTTATTTTAATTTTCTGGCAGGGAATTAAGTTTACATTTTGGTTTTGTCCTTAAGATAATATGTATGTACAGTAGGAGAAAAACATATAGGACCCTTCATCAAACCGCTTTCCAACAACATTGCTGCTGCCAGCCCCATTTGAGACGCGAGACACAATAAACTCCAGCAGTTACCAGAATTCTTTATTTCCTTCTCTTTTGACATTCTAAGAACATTCCATGTCACCAAATGGGATGCAGTACATGGCCTTGTTTTCCTGCAATCTATCTACCAATAAGCGAAAAATTGTTAAAACGGTCCCTGTTTATTATTTTCAAAGTACCTTCCAGACACTAGAAAATTTACCTGGCATCCTCAAAAAGAATAATTAACACAGAATATTGTTTTATTATTTAAGAAATAAAACTATACCCTAGTAAACTGGGTACTTTAGTGAACACCTATATCTCTGAGAAGATAACAGCTGCCTCTCATTTCTAGACTGGTTCTCTGTTTCTTCTAATTAGAGAGGAAAATGTGGCTGACAAAGCTATGAGGAATTCATATGAACTGTTCATCTGACTGCTCATGCAAATGAAGGTGGGAAGACTCGGTTGTATAAATTACTAAGTAAATTGCATTATTAATTATTGCATTATTATTTCTGTTTGTGGGAGAAACTGGATTCTTTGGTTGAGCATAATTTGTAGAGATTATAGGAAAATTAGGAATATCTGAAATAAGCATGAACACATAAATTGATAAATTCTGGTGGTCTTTTGTTTGTTATATTTTAAGATTGCTATTAAACTTGAAATTGAGGTTTGTACTTGCTTAGCCTAAAAACAATTTCAGTGAACAACAGATGGCAGTATTCTGCCTTTTTAAAGACTTTCAATTATCTGAACATTTTGAATGAGTGCTGCTCCCTTATTAACAGGCAGAGTTTAGTTTCTTTTTTCACAGAAAACAAAAATAAACTACAAGAAGAATTTACCTAAGACTACTGGTAGAAAGTAATAAAATATTTTCAATTGCATTATATGTCTGAGGATCATTGTTAAAGTAAAACCATAATTATTGTACACCAGTATGAATTCATCTCAGTTACAAACATGTCAGTTCTGTCACCTTTTCTCCATTTTTAAAGGATACACATTGTAAACATGACCTATTTTCATATACAATTTGATTTAAGTTATTCTCTATATGTAATTTTCTATTGTGATTAAAATACTCATAAAACAAAACCCACCAAAATACACATTCTAACACAGTGGGTTTTTGATCCTTCACTGGCATGTGTTTCATCTGCATTTTCATCTAACACTCGAGTCTTTCCTCCCTCATGTGCAATGGGCACTTATCTATGCTACTGATTGGCTTCTACTACTGCTGCTGGGGGAGATCTCCTCTGCACTATGACAGTAGCATCCAAATTGGTCCCCAAGTCTATTCCGATTGGGGGCATTCCTGTACTTCATACACTAGAAACACCCAAAACAAAAACAAACAAAAGCCTCCTAAAATTTTGGTTGTCATTTATGTTTCAGGATTGAATTGCATTTACTGTATAGATCAATTTTGGGAGAATTGATGCCTTAACAACATGGAGTGTTCTTCCAATTCTTGAATTTGATATTTCTATTTATTTAGTTTAGTTGTTTTTTTTTAATTTTCTCTCAGCGATGCTATATAGATTTCAGTTTATTAATCTGGCACACTTTTCTTAAACTGATACCTAAATATTTTATTTTGATGCTTTTATGAATAGAATTAAACTTTTTTTCATTTTCCTAATTTTACATTATTGACACATAGAAATATAACTGACCTCATACTCTACCATCTTGGTAAATTCACCTATTAGTTCTAGAAGCATTTTTTTTGCCTTAGGAATTTCTATAGACATGATCATGTCAGAGGCAACTCAATCCTAAATCCTAAATGACAATCAAAATTCTAGCATTTTAGAAAAAAATTGTCAAGCTTATGCTACAATTTATATGTAAATGCAAAAGACTCTGAATAGTTAAAATAATTTTTTGAATGGAAGAAACTTAGAAAACACACACTACCAAATTTCAAGACTGACTACCCAGTAATCAAAAAAAGTGGTGTTGGCATAAAGATACTCCAAATAATTGGAATAGAATAAAGAGTGCATAAATAATACTCCACATATATGCTCATGAAACAGGAGTCAAGGTAATTCAATGGGGAAAGAACAGTCTTTTCCACAATGTTAGAACAAACAGATGCAAAGAAAAGAATGAACACTATATACAAAAACTTACTTAAAATGAAGCACAGACCTAAACATAAGAGCTAAAATTAAAACTTTTAAAACACTGTTATCCCATAGATGTATAAACTGAACCACAAATTTGAGCTACAGATGTAATTTAAAATTTTTTAGTAGCCACATTTAAAAAAGTAAAAAGCAATAGGTGAACATAATTTTAATATTTTATGTAAACCAACCTTTCAAAATATAATTTCAGCATGTAACCAATAAAAATATTATAGATTAAAAAAACAAACAAATTAAAAACCCTTGCAGCCGTAACTTTAGAGAAAGTGTGTATCTCTGACCAGTTCCCACATGTATTCATAGAACATCTCTGTCATAGCACTTTTTACAGTTTTCAATTCAACTTTTGGTATGTGATCATTCAATGACAGTTTGTCTTCCTTTCTTAGGCTGAAAGTGAAGACAAAGGCAATTTTCATTCACCAGTTTAACCCCAGGGCCTAGTTTAGTATCTGGTACTTTTTAGACACTCAGTGATTATTAGAAATGAGGAAAGTCATAAGTAGCATACTCCAAGCCTCCATAAATAAGTAAATTTCCTCTCCTTAGTCCTGTACCTTAAAGAAATGTAAAAAGATAAACAAATTACAGTGTCTAAGATATTTCCTTAAAATAAATAACTGAATTTTCTGGAAGCCACCTTCAAACATTTAACCTTATAACACAATTTTATGTTCTAATCTTAAACTTAAAATTAAATAAAAATATTAAGAATTGTTCTTAGAGTACTGGAGTCATGAATAAAAATTATATTTAACAAACTGACTGTGGAATAAATACTACCCAGAAACTGCCAAGGAGAAGTAATAATACTGATAAAAGAAAGCAATTCTACATATTTTTCTATAATTTGGTACATATGTGTAAAGAGTAAACAGAGGATTAGTATATATGGATGAGTATTTTCTGGGCAAAGAGGAAATCATAAAGAGACTGGAGGTAGAGAATGAGTGGCCTTTTGAGGACAAAGTGCAGGCAAAGTACAGAGTGCTTCAGGTTGAAAAGAATTTGTCTGTGTACAGCATGGTGACAAGTTAATAATACTGTGTTGTATGTTTGAAAGTTGGAAAGAAAATAGATCTTAAAAGTTTTATCTAAAGAAAACAATGTGTAACTGTGTATGATGATGGATATTAACTAGACTCACTGTGGTGACCATTTCACAATACACAAAAATATTGAACATTGTACAACCTAAATCAATATGCTGTATGTCAATTATATCTAAATAACAAAAAAATAAATAAAAAGGAAGAAAGGGTATGTCTTGAGAGGTTTGAGGGAACAGATCATGTGAGAAACATGATCCAAATTCAAGAGCTTTGAAGAACTGATAAGGGCAATGAGAAATCTCTGTAGGCTGCCGACACTCTTGGTAGCTTACGGCAGCCCATGGCAGCTCCACTGTAGCCTACGCCGTCGCCGGCGACTCATGGCAGCCCAGCTCCAGGTTGAGCTGTTGTTCACCATCTTAGCTGTAGAGGGCAGTGTCACTGGCCCTAATGTGTGATCTGAACCCGGCCCTGCTGCTCAGAACGGGCATCCCAAGCCAACGCTTAACCAATGCGCCACTCGGCCGGCCTTGCTTTGGCTTTTATTTACTCTGTAAATTAGTCTTGAGTCCCTTGTTAAGGGGTGATATAGACAATGCTTAGGTTAGAGATACAAAGGAGAATGGTGGCACATGAAAATTTACATAAAAAAGGCAAGAAATGAAAATAGAAGGGGTCTGCCACATAGGAAACAAAGGCAACTGGACAACTGGACTGGAGGTCCTGGTGAGATGGAAGAACATGTGCAGAGTAGGTGAGGGTCAAAGCAGAGAAGCTTGAAGAAGCATGAAGTCAGAGTTTGCATGAGAAAGACAGATGCAGGATTCCATGAGTAGACTAGTCTCTTAGGCATAGTAGCTTTCTGCTTTTTATTAATAGAAAATAAGGTTGAAAAGGAAATATGAAGCCAGATTTCAGATGCCCAGGAATAAAAGACAAAGTTTGCTAATTCTATCAGTTGGTAATTGATTGATGAAAGATGTCTGAGGAGGAAAACGATAGAACGGGGCATAATGCTTGAGGAAGATGAAGGTGGGGCATAGAAGACGACAGATTTGACCACTGCTGCCACAACAAGAAATGTGCAAAACTAGAATACTTGCAGCATGAATGACAAGAAAGGGAACAGTGAGAGCAAAATTAAGGAGAATCCATTGTACATGTAAATTTATTTGATACTGGGACATGAAAAAAATGTATGCTCACAATATTCTCTCAGTTCCTTCTTTCAGAAATCTGTTTGAATGCTCCTGCCCTCACAAAACAAAGTATAGATAGTTCACTTACTAGTGTATAATTTCATATTGGGTCAGACCAACGGTCTACAAAAATGTTTTTTTTGATAAACATGATTGTAGCCCTCCACACTATAAACAATAGGGAATGATGAGTGGATGATCTTAAGAGCTCCAGATTGTTTTAATACAACATTAAACACTTCATAAATGTATTCTAAAAGCTCAATAAATTCCAGTTTCTACAGTTAATCAAAGATACCATAAACTAAGTAATAAGGTTTCCAAACTTATAAATAGATCAAATTTTAAAACACTTGTAAATCATTGTTTTTGGAATTTACAAATGTATTTTTCCAGAGAAATAATACTATAAACAGTGATGAAATTCCGAGGCTACTTTACAAAAACTTATACAACCTCTTACTAATAGGTATGAGAGCAGCTTTTTCCATTGCAAATGCACCCTTAGTCAATTACACAACAAAATTTTTGAGGACAAAATACATTTTATCAATGGTGTGATTGAAAAAGGGAATCTGGGGCTGGCCAAGTGGCACGTTGGTTAAGAGCTGGCTTGGGATGTTAGTGGTCCCGGTTCAGATCCCACATATGAGGGCCAGTAACACTGCCCTCTACCACTAAGATGGTGAACAACAGCTCCACCTGGAGCTGGGCTGCTGTGAGTCCCCGGAGCGGCATAGCTTCAGCCCCTGCTGCAGTGGGCTGCCATAGGCTACAGTGAGTGGCCAGTAGTCAGCGTGAGTGGCTGGCAGCTGGTGTGAGCTGCCAAGAGCCATTGCCAAGAGCCAGAGGCCGGCAACAGATATGCCTCACCCAAGAAGAGCGCAATGACGATACCAACATGGGCCAGTGAAGCAACGTCCTCCACAACTAGACTGAAGAACAAAAGGACAGCAACTTGTCTGTTCCCCTTCTCCGGTTCCCCAACGCTGGTCCCCTCCCCCAATTCCCCAATTTTTAAAAAAAAAAATCTGAGAAAAAAAAAGAAAAAGGGAATCTGAAGGCACTGGGAAACATCCATTTGTGCCTCATTTATTCCACAAATATTAACTGAATGTCTACTGGGTTGCTGGTACTGTCTATATCCTAGGGCTGTGGAGATGAATAAATCTGGGTTGCTAACTTCAAGTAGCTTGCAGTCTAGTGGAAGATGTTCAAGGCACTGAAGGGGACGAGAGGACAAGAGAGGAAACTGAGGGAACTCTGTGGATGTATCACCACGGCCTCTGGTTATAAGAGTGAAAGAAGTCGTTTCTCAAAATGAAGACAATGGTTTCTCAAAGGGCAGGTCTCCAAACACCTACAGCCAGCCATGTAGTTCTTTTCCACACACACTTTGAAAATGGCTGCCCTGAACAAAGTCACCATTATCACCTATCCCTCTCCTCAAAGTAGGATTAAAGGAAAAAAGGAACAATTCTCCAGAGGAGAGAAGCATGAGAAGGGAAAAGGACTGTTTGCAGATACCCACCACTCAAATATAGAAACCCCAAGTTTCTAGATGTTTCCCTCAAAATCTTCAGCCTTTAAAACTCTCATAGCTCCAACATGAAGTCTCTACTTTAAAACATGGATTTCAGAGTTCCACATCCTCTCATTACCCCAATAAACAGTAGGAAACTTGAGGGTCTCTTGTCTCTCAGAGGACTTGAGTGTCTGCCTCTTGCTATCTGGTTTATGGCATGAGGTGAGCTTATTTGTGAAAAAATTTTGCATACATAGAAGATATGAGCAAAATATTAAAAGTTTGTAATATAATATATTGATTTTTCACAAGGCCGCTCACAGCTCTACAAATTATATATAAAGTGAATAATTATCAGAGATTGCAACTAGTACACAAAAGGTTAAGTAGCTTGCCCAAAGTTATACAGATAGTAAGTGGCAAAGGTGGAATTCCAAACCAGGAAGTCTGGACCTATACTATTAATTACAATGCTAAAATGCCAACAGTATTTTGGGTAACTGTTCCTATGTATAGTCACTTATCTTTGATAATATGAAAATAGCTTTGCCCGTTTGCTACACACTGTTTGTTTTGGAAACTCTTCTTAAAGACAAAGAGATTAATCTTTATCAACTTAAGCCCTCATTATCAAGGGGGAACTTATTAGTGTCATAAGTAAACTGAGAATACATCATATACTTCCTTCCTTCACATCTCTTATGAAAATCAAACTAGACTTTTCCCAGAACTAAGTCTTGGGGAAGACTGCTAACTTTTTTCCATCAAGAAAAGTGACATTTATTCTTTCTCCCTATTTCCTATGCTTAACCCAAATCTCTTATAATTGGCCCCTGGAAGGAAAAAATAGTGGTCTCTTATGGAGACTTCTGTTGCTAATAGGAAAACATCTGTCTTCATTTTCCTTTTAGGTGGTAATGAAAATAAAATTTTATAATGTATCTGTCTACGAGTCTGGGTTAATTACTTCAGTTTAAGAAAATAGTTTCAGTTATAATCTTATTATATTCATAATGTTATGAGACATTCAGATAATAAATATAATTATCTTTGGATCCGCAGACCCCAGTAGCTCACCAAGATATTTAATAGGCAAATGTTGGGCAGAATCATAAATAATTTGCATGAGAAGCACTTCAGATTGATACCATACTCCTCATGTTCAGCAACACTGTGTTGCTGAGTAAAGGTGGAATCAGTAAAGAAAACAAGTCATTTGGTCATAATAAAGAGTTACTTAACATTTATGTCATAAATTTGTTTTCTTCCTTGTAGACATAACTGTTAGTTCAGTCTATGCTTCCATATGCTGTTAGTATAGCAATGCCAGCATATTTAAGAAATACAAATGGCCAACAATTTGTTGAGATTTAGCACAGATTTTTTTTTAACACAAAGATCCCTGCAAAGAAACAAAATTAACTTCAGGAATGATCTTTTAAGAGTATAATCTTAAAATTCATAAAACTGCTGATAAAATTGTGGGCTACTCCCCTTGTTACCCCCACACCCTGGATAAAGAGGAAGGATCTAGGGAGAAATTGGTAGTAAATTTCTCTTTAACAATTGTTTCCATCCATTTTAGTTTTATTTCAACTTAAAATAAGGAAATGAGAATGGAAGTATGGTACAAGAATGTTAATTAAAATATCCCATACGAACAAATAAGCAAAGCATTATTAAAACAAATAAATATAGAACAGAAGCAATGAATCCTTTCACATGCCGATTGTGATGGCAAAGACTAAAACTACTATACAGTAAGGTCTAACTAAAAATAGTCTCAAACTATCTTCCTGCCAGTTTCAATATTTCTAACAAATAATTTTAACTTACTATAGTGTCTCTATCATGAGCCACCCACTATGCTGATCCAAAAGCTGATAACAGCTTCTCACATGTCCATCAAGCAGGTGTCATGGCTGATGGATCAATCAATAGATATGATAGCTACTCTAAGTACTGTTATAGCATTTTGATATCAAGGTGAATATGTCCAGAGACACTGAGAAATGCCCGAATTCTGAACTATATTCAAACCATTATGGCGGATGCTGTGATTGACTTTCTATACCAATCATGGTATTTGGACAAGGATGGGTAGGCTTTAGTCAGTGTCAATCAATGGGACATGAGAAGAACTTTGCTTAGTTCTTCAAGGAAAGGAAATCCTCTCCTGCCAGAAGGAAGCAATGTTACTGTCAGCAGCCATCTTTGGATGGCAACTGGAATCAGCTTTAGGATGAAGCATATAGTGTAACGGTAGCAAAAGTAGAGTTAAAAGTCTATGTCCACTACATTATTGAGCAATGAATTCACTAACCCTGAAGGCTTCTCTCCCCTGGCCTTATTATGAGAGATAATGATATTTATTTAGTGCTACAGCTAGTTTGACTCAAGTTTTCTTTTATTCATAGTTGAAAATAACTAACACAACATAAAATTTTACCAAATGCATGTGTAATTAGCAGAGAAACAGGTGGTAATGAAAATAAAATTGTAAAATGAATCTGTCTACAGATCTGGGTTAATCACTTTAAGTTTAAGAAACTGGTTTCAGTTATAATCTTATATTCAGAACATCATGAGATAATAAAAAAAGTATGATTATCCTAGGTTCAGCTGACTCTGGTGGAGCAATGGCTAGTTTCACTCTAGCCGAGTGACTCACTTTTAACACCAGCACCCAGCACACTATCCACATCCGTGCCTTAATTGCAAATGACCACATACTATGGACCTTCAGCATGATTTGTAATAATCAAAATGCCATTTGTAAAATCTTCAGGTACAAACACATTTACTACACATGTGTGGGTTTTGTAAGTTCCTTGAAGACAAGAATCATTTTATATTTATTTACTACTCCAATAGCAACTTTAACCATGCTCAGCAAAAAGGTGCCTAATTAGTTTAAGTGAAATGTCTTTCTCCAGTTCTTCTTGGTGGAAAATACACAAAATTAGCCAATCTTGTACTGGAAGCTTTAATTTAGCGTTATATACATTTCTAAATAAAAGTTGGTTTTCATAAATCTTGATTTCATCCCTATTGTTTCAATGTAACATTCTTTCTTATTAATACCTGTTCCCTACCTCTGTACTTTTAATCTCATCTTTCTAACATGACAGCACATTTCTTCTTTTGACCCGTGTTTTTCTTATTTTCTCTCTTTTTTCTCCCCTTCTCCCTCCTCTCAACCTAAGAACACTGTTAGCACTTGCCCTGATAACAAAATTGTTCTTTGGTTGCATCTAAGGTGCTATCCATTCCTTTTAAGTTCTAATCTATTAAACCCCTGGAAAGAGAGCTCTCCTGTCTCTTAGCCTTTTAAAGGTATTTAATCTTCCATTCATGGCAATCTGATTTGTTTTCTCCTGATAAAATAAAATTTCCTATCAAATGCAATCAATGTCTTAATTAAAATATCTAATGACAACTCTGACTTTGTCTCCCTTGTCCTGACACCATAGTTTCTTTTTCCTGTCTTGGCTCTGCCCCGGCTTAGATTTTCTGTTCCTTCTGGGAAGTAACTCTCTGCTTTACCGGATCTTCTTCTCTCTTTAATGGTGGCCCCTTTTAATTGTTTTTTTTTTTTTCATCATAATCTATGCCCTGCTCTTCCATCTCTCACCCTGTGTTACAATGAATCCCCACTCACCTGGGGCTGCAACACTGACCATTTCTGGACTGTGTGCTTATCTAGTGTCTGGACAGCTCCACCCAAGATATCTCTTGGTTATTTCAGACTCATCTTTTCCAGACTTCATCTCTATCTTTTAAACCCTTATTTTCCTCCTTTACTTCCTATCTTGTCTAACAACAAAAATCACTCACCAAACCTTGATGGATATCTTGACATTTTTTATTTTATTTTATTTATTTTTTTTTACTTTCTTACCTCCAACATCAAGTTTGTCACTGCATGAGGAAATTTCTACTGAAAAGTCTCTGTTAACTACTTCTTTCTTTAAAAGCCCTTTATCCTCGCCATAATCCATCTCTCATTATGTCACATGAGGATGGCTACAGTTTTTTTTCTTCCAAATTTTTTCCTACCACAAACTCAGTTTTTCCCTAATACAGATTTATTAATATGCTGCTATGTGTTATTTTCTTTGATAGTTTCCCAAAATTACAGAACAAGATTCAATTTCTTGGCATGACTTGAAGTGCCTTAACATTGAACCCTTAACCCCCTTGTCCCAGATACATTTCCATATACCCTACTAATGTCTCTTATCCCCATCCATACTGGATTATCCCTCCAAATACACTGCCACAACCCCATGCCTTTGCTTATGGTGTTACTTCTGTCTAGGACTTCATTTCCCTGGTATATTGGTATAAATGATCAAGACCCAACTCTAAAAGATAAAAATATTCAGCTTCATTCCCAAACTGATGCCAATTTAATCACTTAAGCCTCAAAACCTCCATAGTGCTTTGTTCTCACATTTGTTATCATATCGTGCTATTGCTAATTGTTTGTGACTAAATTCCATGCCAGATTGTGAATTGGAGGTCAAGGATGATGTTTCTTCACATTTTTTTAAAATCATCTAGTACTCAGCACACTGTACGAACTGAAAAAACAAACATAATTATTACATAAATTTGTTTTGCCTTTTAACACAATACTATGCTGTTCTTACAAATGGTTCTCCAAAGTGTGGAGAATCTCGATCATTCTAATCAGTCTAAAAAGCATGCCTTGCCTTGCCCTTACACTCAAATGAGACCCCCTTCAAGTCCTCACCACTTCCTACTATCATGTTACTTAAGGCAACTGACTGGCAAAGACAGATTCCCATGAGCAATGAATAAAAACAGAGTGTTGAAGTAAGGAGAGGCATAGTGTGCCAACTTCCTTTAGATGCTGTCCCTGATTTTCATTAGTCCTTGACTATGTGGCCCACTGCTTATTTCCAGAGCTCCTTTATATGATGAGTATTCAAGCATAGGTGCACAATCAACAGAAAGTGGCTTTCTTTGTAGAAATGGTACATTTGCACCATTGGAAAATACTAGGACATAGGAAAAAAATAAGAGAACACAGATTTTTGACACACTGCTAAAATAGTAGTTTGATATTATGTACAGTATACGATATATACAATGTTAAATTCCTTTCATTTAGTGCAGGCTGATCATTCTGTCATAGAATGGTAATTTTGGAGATCTACAGTCAACATCCCTGCTTCCTTAAAAAAATATTATCTTTTGAGCTTTTCACTGTAATCGGCACATAAGTATCCTCTATGGTCTTAGAAGATGATATTCTTTTTTCCTTCAGATTTGGGAAGTAAAAAAAAAAAATCCTCTTAAATCAAATCTTCAAGTAGATAAGATTCACCACTTTTCCACAAATATAACCCACCTCAGGTTGTAAATGATGGGCTTTCCACTTGAGAGACATATTAGTATCTGTGCTGCAATGTTAGGCATAAACTGAAAATGCTATAATTAACATTAATTATGCTTGTCATGAAGCATTTATTGTGGCAAATATTTCTTTAAATATTCGTAATGATAAGGAACATTACAAAGAAACAGCTGAAGAGCTTGTTTCAATGCATCTCAATCACTCTTAACAGGGCAACTTGAGTTTTCAAAGGAAGCTGACAGATAAAGTCCTGACATTTGTGAAGGACACACTAAGCTAAGGGCTAGATGACAGTAACCATTAAGATCACCTGAGTATCTTTGCTGTGAAATTACACTTCCCAAGCAAACTTCTGATACTAGTGTCTTCTGCTTTGTCTATAAATCTCCCCAGGTTCCATATTTTTAGACACATTCCAGTCCTTGCTTTTCTGGGATATGCTTTACTGCCATGTTCTTTCCACAATCACCACATCCCTATCAACTATAATCCAATTACTCTACCCCAAATTTTAAAAGAACAGTTAGCAATACACTGATTACTATTCATACCCCAATCCACTGAGCAGGTTTTCTAGAAGGAAGACTGTAATTGGTCTTGCTATCATAGTGGATTTTAACTGCGAAATTTGAAAGATACTTTTCAGTCCCCACATTATTGGACTTCTTCATACAAGTTTAGAGTATTGGTGACTCATTTTTGAAAACCTCTCTTCCTTCAGCTCCCATGATATGAAGCCCTTCTAGCTCTTTTCCTATCCTTCTGAACATTACTTTTCTATCTCTTCTGAAATTTTCTCCTCACTTCCCATTGCTCTCAACATTGTAAAAGCCATTTCCCGAGTTTTCACCTCTAAGCCCATGCTTTTTTCTTTCCATAGACCCTGTATTTGTTCACATACTTTCATGAAAGCCATACCACCTCTACTAGATAACAAATTCTGAACCATCTCCCACCCTAAACTTCTGCCCAGAGCCTTGTACTATTACAAGACTCCTTGGAGATATACAACATTGCTTCTCAAAGGCTAGGCATCCAAACGTCACTTTACACAACTTTCCTAAACTGCTTCTCTGATGTGGAATCTCAGTCAGTGCCTCCAACATCCACCAAATCATTCACTCTAGAAACACTTATCACCCCTTCCTCACGTCTTTCATTTCACTAATCACTGAGTCTTGCCATTTTTACCACTTATAAAACTTACCACTCTTTTTGCACAAGTACTGCTCCAAAGACAATTACTTATGTTTTCCACATGATATTTTTTGTGTATCCACATGATATTTTCCACATGATATTTTCCATATGTATCTTGGCAAATGTATTTATTTCTGCTAATTTCCCTGCCCTCCACCCTTCACCACCACCTTCATTTGGTTTATCCCTACAACTCTATTAGCATTTAATTCTCCCAGATACTTTTTCTCTGACCCCTCCTGCTCCAACTGGGTTAACTACCCATCATCTGCTCTGTTATAACACCCTAATTGTATATCAGTTATTACACATAAATTGAAATAATTTGTTTCATATCTTTCTTCACCACTAGACTGTGTATTTTTTTAACTCTTTTTCTCCAGTGCTCATCACAGAATATGGTACCCATTAGTACATTTACCAAATTAATAAATGTATTCACTTATTCATTGATTTCTTTGCCCAGGTCGTTTTTCCTACTCCAAAAACAAAGTACTGAACAGCCAATATAAGTGTTATAATCTGTTTAACAATGATATTTCTCAGGAACAATGAGTACATGGACATTCTGGTTTATCCATTAGCCTCTCAAGAGATAAGTTAAAATGCATGTTCTTTGACATCTGAATTCTCTGGGTGAAGTTAGTACACAGGTTTTGAGTTTGAGGAAACCAATAACAGCTCTATCAGCCCTTCAGCTAGTCTCATGGGACTCAGCCCAGAATAGCCTGCAGGCGCCACAGCCTCTGATCTCTAAAGAGGCACATATCTGAGCCATTTGCCTTAGGCATGGGAAGGTTATATCTGTGGGTCAGGATGAAGGTGGCCTGTGGTATCTCCCTTGTAAAACCTAATTGTGTTTCGGATGATGGCTTGAGCACGGAGATACCAGGCCCTAAAAAATTGTTTATTAACTGTTTCTAATTGAAAATGATGACATTAAAGTAAGATTGGATGATGGCTTGACTCTAAGATAGCTTGACGATTGATTATTCAATTATTTGTCATGATAGGACATTCAAAACAGTAAAATCTATATGTGGTTTCATACTGTCTTTGCTTTATAGCACTGCCCAATATATGCACTATATTACTGAACAGCCTAGAACTTATTTCATAATTAAGGGAGATAAATTAACAGAGCATTATGTGTTATAGCTGAGAAATAAATGAATCATGGGCTTGTTGTTTCTGGACTTTGGGGGCGGACAAGTATAATACAGCAAAAATAGCTATCACCTGGAGTTACATTCAGAAACATATTGTGTTAATTCTAGTAATGTTCAGGCAAACCTCAATATGTTAGAATAGTGATAATAAATTATGACCATTGTCATATCAACAATGGCAATACTTATGCCTGGGACAAGTGCTCTGTACTTTCAAAGGGGACCAGCAGCTTGGACATGCAAAGTAGGACACTGCTGTCAACATTACAGCTTTTCTAAGGTGCATTCTTAGAGAAACAGGAGCACAGCGTGTAAGAGACCTACCGTGACCTGAATACTCTTGAGAGTTAGGCCCAAGTATACCTTGTGTGAATATTTATTTATAAATGCATTTCTAAACTTGATTCTGTCTGCATAACACCTTGGTGCTCCCTGGGATGGGAGCTGGTGATTTATATCCCTCCCTTTTTAATTCCCGTCACCCCACCCTTTTGGATTCTGTTTCTCGATACTTCCTTTCTCATAGGAGGTATTCTTTAAAGTTGGTTTTATGCTCCTTTTCCCTGACTGCCTGCCACCTCTGAGATCTAGATCTGCTCATGAATACATGATATTGATCATGTCCTTACCTGCACTCCTATTCCCTGTGGTTAAGGGGACAAAGGGATCGCAGGGAGCTGAAAGATGCTGATGAAATTTTCATAATCTTCACCCTCAGCTCCTAAATCTCCCTAAATCCTGAAGCAGAACCAGAAAGGGAAATTGAATTGAGATGAACACACTCTCTAGCAATTCCATTTTTACTGTTGTTATTTGGAAACTATTCCATGGCTGAGCCTGTATATGTACTTGGGGCAAGGAATGGTGAGAGTAGCTGTATTTGTTTGTTTAATTTGCAGCATAATAGGGCACATGGAAAACTGCCCTAGGTTTAGCCCTCACTCGAGACAGTGGTCTTAACATTCATGTGATGTGTTGCCATTGACAAGATGGCAAAAGGTTTTTCACTAAACTGAGATGATCAGTCCCATATAGTGAAACTATGTAATACATAGAAGCTAATGTTTAAGCATTTCTATTCTCCAGCCTCCAATTCCCTTGGTATATTAGATGCTTCTCATTTCAGCATAACACATAGATCTACTGCCATGAAAACTTATACCTCTTAAGTGATTCATACCATTGACTTCAGGTAAGAGGAAGAAGCAACCTGGGTAACACAGTTCAGCTCAATCTTAAAATGCCAAATAATTTACCATGAGTAATAAGAGTTATCGCAACAATGACAAAAGCTTTCTCTGGTATAAGTAGTTTATACTTTTTTTCATTCTCACATTGGCTGTAGAAATCAATGTGTCCAGTTAACAGTCCCCAAAATGGGTATATTATAAAGAACATGTACTTGATAACCCATAAATTAAGAGTTTGAGAAATTCAAAGCATTAAAGTAAAACATAAAAATTCTTGGCAGCGAGAAGAGTTGAGGTATGATGGTGACAGGTCAGCCTAGCTCAAGAGTGCAGCCCTGGGGACAGTTTCTGAGAGCAGCTCCAGGAATTTCAAAGCTCCTTACTTTCTTCTACAAATAGACTCACAGATTTTCTAAACTTTTTTTTTCTTTCTTTTGGTCCCTCCAAATGGCACGACGATGACAAGGCAACACAGGACAAGGCGGTGAGGGCAAAGGCATCTGTATGTACACACAATGTACTGTTGTATATTCGGTATTTTTTAGTCCTGGGTCAATTCATAGAACCTGTGTTTTTGTTCCATAACCCAGAACTGTCATTTTAGACCTTTCAGACGCTACCAAGTGTGTTTCCAAGGCTGTCAGAAACCACAAAAGGCCTTCTGTAGAGAGGATATTTTGAATGATCACATTACAGTCCTAACTGAAGCTGAATCTTCATGGCCCTCTGAACCTCACAGTGAAATATGCCCTTCTCTGAGCACGTGCCCCTTATCAGCGCCACTTAAGGTAACAGCATCCTACAAAAAGCCCTCTGGGTCTCTAGAGGTACAGAGCCCTTATTACTCCTACAGTTAGGGAAAGCTTCAGGCCACTTCTGGGAATGCAAATGAATGAAACTCCATGTGACAGCTGTAATAAAAGGCTCCTGTCTTTTTGCAAAGCATTCAAATGCCATCTGGCAATTTCTTTGACGTCAGCAGGCACAGAAAAACAACTGCCCCCACTGCCTTCTTCATCATTCCCTTTGCTCTCCCCTCCTCCCTGGCAAAAAAGCTCCGATTTTCAGTTATGGAGAAGGACAGGAGCAAAGTAGCCTTTTGAAAAGATATTCTCTATTTCTTTTTCTGCTCCGAAACAGCTTCGGCATCAGAGCAACAGTGGTGTTTGACCCCAGCTCTCCAAATTCCAGTTAGAGGTTGTACAGATTATTATATTAAAAAGAAATTTTAAAGCCTTTTTGATGTGTGTTTAGGACTTGATGTACATTTATTCCGAGAGTAGAGGCGTTAAGGAAAACTATTATACGGACTTCTGATTCAACACACGCTCTTTTTGATCAGTGCAAATAAACAACTAGTGTTATACGGAGAAGGAGTCTGCAGCCCTAGTCTGAATACATTGGCTCAAGAACTTACACATTATACATACGTTATGTCATTCAACAGTTCAGTAGAAGCTCAAATGGATAGTTGGTTTTTCTTTTTTCAGTGTTGAAATCACGTAATATAGTTATCAAACTATTTTGTCTTAGATACATGCCACAGAAAACCATATTTTTCTAAATGGTTGAACAAAAAGCAAATAGGTCAACTGAATGTTTGTATTCCCTGTCAAGGAAAAGTAGAACTATAGAAGAAACACCACAAATCCTTTCTAGAAGTTCTAATTAAAATAAAGATCGCACCCTAATATTTATATATAGTATAGAAGTACATCAAAATGTTAAGTTATTACTATCTGCTAAGGCTTTTTGTATTTATAAGGGAGAAGTTGAACACTGAAAATACCTAATATGTTCGTGGGAATGAGCAAGCTCTACTAAGAGTAAAGAGTAAAATGACCTTATTAAAAGCTGATTAACCAGGCCCTTTTCGGGCTCCAAAAGGATTACTTCTCAAGGTAAAAGAATACACTTTTGAATGAGATCCTATAATTCGGTCTTTATCACTGGTACTTACTACTTATCTAGTCGGACCATAAGCAGGTGAAACAAGATTTTTGAAAAATAATTTTATATATTAAGGATAAGTCTATTATCTTTAAGTCTAATATGATCCTTAAGTCTAATATTAAGGTAAATATTAACCAATATTGGTATTGCTTAGATACATTGCTGCAGACCTAATTCTTTACTTTTCCTAAAAATTATGCTTTTTCATGTCTGAAAAACATTCTAATATTACAAGGAACATTTAACATCATTATTTTCCAGTGTAATTTCTCATGAAAATCCATTCAACATATCCATGAGATGAGTAATTTTACAGTACAGGTATGATCATGTCACTTCTACACTAAATTTTTTTCAATCTTTCCCTCTTTTCTATTAAACTTTTCATCCAACTCCAGCTCATTTGAGGAATGTGACAGAGTCCCTTTTGTAGAAATAGTAAAGTTAAGGGACACAGGGGAGGTTGGGGATAGGTGAAAAAAAAAAATGGGATGACTATATCATTTGAAAATTTGCTCCCACTAACACTAAAGAGGAGAGTAGCATATCCAAACTGAGGCCGGTACAACTGAGCTCTCCTCTCCCCTTAATGTTCACCTCAACTCTTGTTATTCTTTTTCTTTTTATGAATTACTTGTGCTTTTTCCTTTTCAACAGGCTGTGTGGTTCGCTTCGGTTCCTCTGGGTCATCGTGGATCCTTTACAGTGAAGATGTATCTCCTTGTGGATCCATATCCCCTTATCTTTTAAGGTTTAGCTCAGCAATTCCTCTTATCCAGAAGGCCTTTGTTGATCTATCTCTGCTCTGCTTTGTAAATTCCCTGTGCACATAGCATCATAATTTTAATTTCTACATTCGATGGTGTACTTGAATCTACATGCCATTTTCCCATGAAGCTGTGAATTCCATTAAGGTGGGGATGGTGTTATTAATCTCTATATCCTCTGTGCCTAGCATGCTATTAGGTATTCAATAGATGGCTGTGGAATCAAAGAAAAAAAGAAAAGGCAGGACAAGCACAGCAAAGAGACAGAAAGAAAAAGACATCAACTAAGGTCAAAACTGAAATGTCATTACTAAAGAAACAAGCAAAGGGATCAAAAGAAAATGTATGATGGCTGGCAGGAAACAGCTAGGATTTATTGAACATTCACTATATATATATCTAACAGCATTTTCACACATTATCCAATCTAATAATCAACAAAACTAAGTGATCATTTTTACCACCTATATACGAAAAATGAGATTCAAGAGATTAAGAGAATTCTTAATGGCCCTCAGCTGGCAAATAGTGGTGGCAACCTGACATGCCGTTATAAGGACACATATTTAATACCCTGCATTGTTTTGCTGAAGGCAGAAGGGGGCATGGCAAGCAAATAAATGGCCTATTTTTGAAGTTGAAGTGAATCTTCAAAATTCTAATAATAAATCTATTATGGCGCAAGATAAAAACTCAACAAAGTACACTTGGAAAATACCAACTTGAGGCTAAGCCTAAACTATACTTCAGTTCCAGGACTTCATCTGGGTTTCTAACGTTCCCTGGAACAAAAGGTCATTAGTAGCTGCTGATTTAGAGGCGACATCTTCACTGAACATATAAACTAAGCAAGTTTCTCAAAACACCTGTCACTTTGTAACTACTGTTTTTTATGAGCTATGTATATTGGTTTAAGGATGAAAAATGAGAAATCTAGGAGGCTCTGGCAGAATGAGGCAAAGGAAAATGTCAATTTAGCAACAGGAGAAAGAATGAGACCAAAGAACTATTAGATTTATACTTTTCAGCTTTTAATAATGAGCAAAAATGTCTAACTTTCTAGAAAGTATTAAATACAACATGGAAGCAGAGTGTTCTGAATGCCGCCTTACCTAATCATAACGGCTTTTAAGGGAAACTTATCTTTCTTATAACAGAGAAATCAAGAGAACAGACTAAAATTGTCCAGAAAATGGTTAACATCTTTTTAGATGAAGGAAAGCAAGTAACCAAAAGATGAAAATCACCAGAAAAAGGAGATATTTAGAATTTGAATGGCACACTTCAGACAAATCCATTCAACAGAAAAGACCTTAGCTTGTCTAAGAACTAGTCTGACTTAAGTCAACATAACACATCTCATAGTCATCATACTACTTTTTGGAGTTATTTCTAGAATTGTGATGTCAAAACAAACAAAGAAATAAAACAATAGGACTTATACAACAGTCTTATAGTCAGTCTGAAAAAAGGAATATTTAATCAGGAGTCTGATATTCTGAATCGAGTTAGGAATACCGGCTGCAAACAAGAAATAATCAATATGGGTAAAGCCTGTCAAGGTGTAATAGGAGATTCTGATATTGGGGAATGATGCTGCTAAACCTTATATAGATGGAAACATTCTAGAGGTATAAGAAACTTAGGAGTATCACAATCGCGTTGTAATAATTTTGTGTTTCATATCCTCTGATCAACAATTCGGGATTCTGAGTCATGTCATGCACTACTTGGTGGAATTTTCTGGGCAACTAACCAACATCTATAACTTCCTAACAAAACTATCTTGCAATTTTGAGTTGCATGATAAGGTTAAGTCTCTAACGAGTATTTCAGAGTTTGGTTTTCTAAGTAATCTCCCCAAAGTGAGTTTCTGGACCTGCTCAAGCAGGGATCATACTTTTGACAAAGGATACTGCCCATCTGTGTGACCTTGCTTAATAGGAACAAGAAATCTTTCTTTGGATTCTCTTTTGTTGAAAGCAACAAGGCTTTTACTACGTCACAAAATAGTTCCTTTTCTTTTTGTTTTGTACTGGAAGACTGTGGTTATTAGTAAAAGTCTCGGCTGAGACCAGAATTCACCAAGCAGTGTTACTTCTGCCCTTATTGGTCAAATCATTTTTGTACTTCAGAGTTCTTCACAAAAATTAAGCAGGTCTTCGGTTCTGTTACATTAGAATTAATACATATCTCACACCATTTCTATTTTCTCCTACTATTTGTAGGCTATCAAAATAAAACCTGCTTTTTTCTTTTTTTGGAACACTAGTATCTTAAAATGATTTCCATTGATTAATGAAAACAAAGCAACCAAAAACAATAATAGGAAATTAAATAAAAATGAACACTTATTCAGGATTTATCTTATGTTGGAGCACTCTAAGCATTTTATATAGAATGTGCCATTTGACCCTAACATTATTCATATTTTACAGATGAGCTAGCAGGGCTTCAATAATTTGCCCAAGGTCACACATGTTGTAACTGATGAGGCCAGGGTATGATCCCAGGTAGTCTCTGACTCCATAATCTGTGTTCTCTTAACTATTAACCACTATACTGTCTCTCTGTCTCTTTTTTTTATTTTTATTTTTTTGAGGGCAGTGTCACTGGCCCTCATATGTGGGACCCGAACTGGGGCCACTGGCTTCCCAAGCCAGTGCTTAACCACTGCACCACTCTGCTGGCCCCTGTCTCTCTGTCTCTTTATGGACACCCAATTTAAAGAGATTCTTATCAATCCTCCCATTTGTAATGAAATTTGTAATGAAAATAAAGCAATTTATTTACTGAAGGACAGTCTAGAAATCACTGGAACAATTATATACCTATACTCTACAACCTCCTAATTTAAAATTATTTATCAAAACTACAGAAAATATAGAAGATTTAAATGCACGCACACACGCACGCACGCACACACACACACACACACACACACACACACACACACGGTGCCAAAAAATGTATACACATTTTAAGAAAGGAAAAGAAAAACTATTAAATTTGTAATATTCAATATATGCTGATAACAAAAGATGAATACAAGTCACACTTGACTTCTGCAATTGCAAGAGGTGCTCAAAGTGGTTACCATCAGTACAATTTTTATAACAGCTTTTTCCTTTCTTAAAACGCATATACATTTTTTGGTACCCTCTGTATATATATGGTTTCTATATTCAAGAATTTACACACAAATGTGGCAAGGTAAGGGGGAGGGGAGTATTTCAGGATCTGAATTTTTGAGGGAGTAGGGCATGATCAGCTACCAAGGGGCCAGACTTGGTAAAATTTGGAATGTTACAAGCAAAAACTACTTTTCAGACAGTTAGGGAGGGAAAATGGGAAGGATCAAAAAAGAAGTCTGTAATTTTCAAACTGTTCTGTAGAATGCAAGAGTACCTCAGGGGATAGTTTCTCAAGAATAGTTTTACTGATTACTAAAATTATGTTGTTCTCCCTCCACATATAAAGATAGTGGGAGATTATTATTTATAAAGGTACTTTCTCTAAACTCTGTCATGAACTTCATTCTATAACAGTACATTTATTTTTCAAGTACAATAAAAAATTATATCAGAATATTTTTACTTATAGACAAGAGCAAACATAACAATGAAAAAGTCTATAGCCCCAAACATATTGCTATAAATTTCAACGTGTACATTTGCAGTCAATATTGTTTTAGATTCTGGCTCGTGCCATGCATCAATAGTGACAAACCACTTTAAGTTTCATAACTTACCATAAAAACATACATATTTTATCACTATAATTTTATTACTTCAGTATTCTGCAATATTTTAAAATATAATTTGATAATAATAATTCAGAATGTATTATTTATAAAATAACTATTTTTATCAAAATTATTTTCTCATATCCGTTTCTAAAGCAACAGGTCACAGAAATACAGTTCCATTAGGTGTTAATTTGGGGGGGGGCAACGTCAATTGTAAAGACATTGAATGTTGGAATTAGAGAACAGAGACTTGCTAAGAACATGAAAAATTTAAAAATTTCCTGAACTAAATATTCAAATAAACATTTATAGAATGTTTTCAAAAGGAGCTTTTCTTCTTTATCCTATTAGTCAATGAAGCTGTGCCCAATTTTAAAATTCTGGTATTTCACAATTTATATATTTTCTATTCAGAAACATGTACATGCACTGCAGGCTCAATTCCAAAGGGAGAAAAAAAAATGCAAGCTGTGTCATGTTGTTCTGTTTGCAATGTCCATGAATGTGTATATTTAACTGGTTAGGTAATAAATTCTAACAGGAGGCAAAAAGGCCATACGTGAGTAGACATACTCGCTCCTATGGCTCTAAGCAAAGAAATATGTTGTGTTTGGTTCCCCATAACTTTCTCATACAATGACCTGTGTGAATATTCAATGGCCACTTGTTGTTTGATGATCCTTTTGCAAAATAAATCCAAAGCCCAAACAAACTAACAAAAAAAATAGAATTTTACCTCCCAGTTATAAGAGTCTGCAAGTCCTGGGTAATAAGCACTTATTTGGCATTAGATTTTCACCTGTTATTTTGATTAAATCGAATGTTTGGTAGGGCAATAAACTACTTCTAGTTTGCTTTTACTCTGCTTGCAGTGAAGTTCAATATTAAGAGTGCCTCTCATAATTTTGAAAGGAAATTTAGAAAGAACTGTCTTTGCTATTTTTTCCCAATTCCAAATTAGTTCATTGTAAAGAAGGTTGTTTGAAAAATCTCAGTAATAAACAAACCTAGAGGCTATAATTTTCTTGATAGTGGAACCCTCCATTTGCTTCTGAAAGCAGTAGGAGGGCATGTCATTTTTCTTTCCATTTATTATTCATATTTCACCACTATCTTTTATGTGCTACCGTAATTTTGAAAATGCCAGAACCAGATTCAGGAGGTTAATTTATACCATTAGCTGTCAGTTTTAAGCAATGCTTACATATTTGCATATTTGTCAGGAAAGCAAAGTATAAGTGTGTGGAGGAGCATTACTTTAATACTAGGCTGTACATTTATTCCCTTAATTTAGCACACTATTGCTCTTGGTGTCACCAAAAAATAAATAGCAAAATATAATTTGTAGCAATTTGCCTAGCTCCATGATCAATAGAAATAGAAACAGAAAAAAATCAGAAAATCCCTTGCCTGTCAGAATGCACACTAGTTCATTGATTGCAATGATCATGGCACTAAGTTTTGGATCTTAAAATATGTTTAATATTACTAGTGTGGTTACAGAGTTGAATTTTGAAACGATCCTTTCTTCTCTCCCACTCCAGTCATCTTTAGTAATCCTTCAAAACTACCAGCTCCTATGAAATTATCCTGGAAGACTTCAGCCTATCCTGGTTTTTTTCTTCTCCAACTTCCACCCATTATAGTCAATATTAGACCACAAAAATGTTATATTCTGTTTTCTTAACTATTATGTGTGCCTCGTGTTTTTTAAACTCAAATTTTAAGTTTTGAGGTAAGGAGCCATATCCCTGAACCCCAGGGATTATTCAGCAAATGTTTGCTCCCTTTCCGCAATCTCCCATTCCCAAAACATGAACTCATTAAAACTGGCACAGAAGTCCCCAAGAGGGGGCTTATTACATGATAAATAGAACACGGGTGCAGTGAATTTACTTCGACTAAATCCATACTTCTTGATTGTTAACTATGCAATTTTAATTGGTTATAGTTTGTTTTTATATTATTGAATTTTGATCTAATATGCATGGTCTCATTTCTCCATCCCAAATTGTAAAGTGTTTCTTCAAGCTTTTGCATTTTCCTTTATGAACAAATAAACTTTAAGCCAACCTTTTTAGTAGGTGCTTTTCTTACTATCAAAGAGATCTTTGCATATTCCATTTCTATTTGGCTCTTCAGTTACTTTCTCTGCACTATAGATTCAGTCTAAGATCCTTATTGATTTTTAACAAAGCACCCAAGGCACAACTCTGAATCGTTATATGCACTGCTGATCGCATAATAAAAAAGCTATTCAGAAACTGGCACATAAAAATGGGATATTGCTATAAACATTCCCTAGCATATGATGCAATGGGTTAGGGACTTGGTGGCAGGTGGTGAGGAACCTGTCCTTAGAAGCTGGAGTAAGGGGTCCATGTGATGCAGAGAATGAACATCTGGGAACACTGTTGCCTCCAGCACCTGGGAAGGTAGATGACTGACCTGATGAATTTGTAGCCCTAGCAGAGAGATTGGAAAATAGGATGTGAGTAGCATGTGTTGGTTACTGTGAGCTGTTGTGTTTGACAAGGTAGGACAAGAAACTGATGAACTCAGGGAAAACTGGTATCACATACAAGAAAGAAGAAAGGGGAATAGAAAGGGTCAAGCATGGGGAAGAAGCAATCGCTTGCCATTCTCAAATGGCACAAGAGCAAACTGAGAAAGACACTGAGCTCAAAATGCCTATTACAACTTAGTCTTCATAAGGATTGATTAATCAAGAATACGGCCATCGGACCCATTGTTAAAACACCTGAATAGATTAAGATGTCTTAGAGTAAAATTAAATTAAGGTTGCAGTGCTCAATGTATCCTTTCAGTGGGATAAAATAACACAGGGATAGGAGACTAAAGATGCTTTTCTACTGAAACATCTGCTAGGTTCTTCCAACAAAGCCTGATAGTCTCATATTATCAGCATCTAAGTTGGGAGTGAGAAGCATAGGCCTAAAGAAGTGATAGAGCAAATCTAAGATGTATTATTAACCAGAAAACAAACAAACAAATTGTAGATGTAGTTATTAGCATATAAGCTGAATTGGATCAATTTTTAAAAAAGGAGCTATGTTACTTGATAGGGTTATACTACCAAAAGAACCATTTTTCATTGTTTGACACAACACTTCAACTTCTAAAGCTCTCCGTGTAGGAAGTGATCAAGTAAAGGCACTCGGCCCTGAAGGAGGGCATGCTTCTATCCTCTCTTCACAGGTGGTCCCAGAGAACACTCAGACCAGAGGGAACCTCTGAGGCTGGAGCCAGGGACACAGAGGACAAAGGACTGGGGCTTCCTCCCAGGAAACAGAACTGGGGTCTAATAAAATTGTATCCCATTCCAGGATAAGGGAGCTCAAAATTGCTTCCCAGTAAGATTTTGGAATTGCTTCAGATTAGTCATGCTGTGTGAGTTCCTTTCTTTCCTTTCCAAATGATAGTGTTTATTGTGAAGCTCCTGTTCATTTCTCTCTCTCTCTCTCTGTTAGTTGTTGGAGGACAGGAAGGCTGAAAACCTGTCTTTCACATTTGAGGTCACTGCATCGATAGGAGCCACATCCAAATTTGATAAATAAATTACTGCACATCACTCCCTATTATGGGTTAAACTGTGTTCCCCCCAAATTCATAGGTTAAAGTACTAACTCCAGTGCCTTGAAAATGGGCAGTATTTGGAGATGAGGTCTTCAGGGCAGCCCTAATACAATACAATTGGTGTCCTTATAAAAGAGGAAATTTGGAGACAGCATGCACACAGGGACAATGCCAAGTGTGGATAAAGCCAGAGATGGGGTGATGCTTCCACAAGCCACAGAGCACCAAAGATTGTCAGGAAACCACCAGAAGCTAGGTAAGAAGCATGCAACAAATTCTTTTGCACGGTCTCAGAAGGAACCAACCCTGTGGACACCTTGATCTTGGACTTCTAGCTTCCATTACTGTGAGACAATACATTTCTTTTGTTGAAGCCACCCAGTTTGTGCTACTTTGTTATGGCAGCCCTAGCAAACAAATATCCTAATGAGGAAACTCCTATGCATCATTTAGACATTGACTGGATGGAACATTTTGGTTGTCCCCCTTGGGGGACATGGGAAGGACATGAGAGTATTTTTCTTACTCTGAGGAGAGTAATTTTTCTTACTCAGTGATGACTAGAAAGGCACTCTGAGGTGGTCATTAGTGCTGCTTGCAAAATGTTTCTAATTCCCCTCCCTTCTGGGCACATGCCAGGATTACAGCTGCCTGATTCCTCTGTGGTTAGGTGGGACTGTGACACTAGTTACGGCCAATGAATTATGAGGGTAAGTGATGTATGCTCCTTCCAGGGTGTGGCACTTCATTGCCAAAGAGAGATCCTCTAGAGTTCTCCTGCCCTCTGCCACCATGACTAGCAGTGCCTCAGATGGTGGTTTCTCCACTATCTGTCTTAAAATGAGGACAATATAGAGCAGAGAGCCCTAAGCCAAAGCTGATGGACAACACATGGTGGAGCAAGAAATAAACATCGGTTTTGAGAGTCAAGGTTTGCTCAACATGGCGGGACCAGTTTGTCTGTTCTGACTAATACTGTCCTAGAACTAAAAATAAGAATCATAAGAAACAGAGCTTATTTATGAAGCCTTCCTGGGGGACTACATCTCCTCAATCTCCTTGCTCTATTTGGGCAACCTCATCTGATTTAGTTAATAAATTTCTAAATCTCTATCTCTAGTCTATGTCTTTCTCATGAATTTCACAATCACATGTGCAAATGCCTATTAGATGGTGATGAATTCTAAGTGAATCCATATCCCACCCCAAATTTGTTTCTCCTCCTGTATTTCCTTTCTCAATGACTGGTTACATCATTCACCAAGTTGACTCTAAAACTAGAAATTGAAGAGCATACATATATTCATTCAATATATATATATATATATTTTAATCAATATATCCTTTCCTTTTACTCCTTTGTATAATTCCATGTTACTCTTTCTGGGTTGCTGAATCTTGTAACAATGAGACATGCTCCATATGAAAAATGAGAGAGGCCATCTGTCTTATAACAGCAAATGATTAAGGAAGGATATACAATATTTTCATTATCAATGGTTTAGGTAACTGACAAGAAAATTGTTTTCTACTTAAAAAATTATATTTTTGTGAATTTTCATAAATTGAGCATCCTTAAAATGAAGACTGTCTGCCTAATCTCATTCCCACTGGTAAATGAATGTGTAATGCTGAGTCAGTTCCTCTGTTCTGCGTATTGCTAGTAGAGCATTTAGTCCTTTCACGTTATGTAAGACTAAGGCAATCCTTATTTCCTGTTTTCCAGATATCTTAATGTCTCTGCCAAACTACTCATCTCTCTGGTTTTAATTAGCTTATATGTATATAGTATTGTCTTTATAACAGGATGTCATTATTTTAGTCAATTTTTCTATTTCTTGTTAATTTAACATTCAGTAGACAATGTAAAAATGAAAACATATGAAATAGTACCCACAATTCAATTAATACCCGAAACAAATTTTATTCTCGAATTCCTTATTTCAGGATGGTTAGAAAATATTTTACTCCAAAACAATACTACAAAACTTTTAAAGACTGAAATTTAAGCAATTTCTCAGTAACACCCATTTTATAGATTAGTATAATAAAAATTCAAATTAAGAAGTGCAATAGTTTTTAGATTAAATCCTTTGATTTGTAAATATATGCAAAACTTTAGCTAATTTCTACTTGTTTTATGCCTTTGAGTTTAGTTGTTCATTAAAAAAACTCTTCAATCATCATCTGTATAAAAAAAAACTAAATAAAAATTTCAGATTATAGTTTGTAATTAGAATGCATTTGTCAGTTCAAATCAAGTACTTTGGGCTTAACAAAGAAGATAGGAGGGTGAAAGAAAGGAACAGTCTCTCAGTAAGAATTATATAAACAACTAAATTTAATGGGGTCTTATGACATGATATATACTATATTTTGCTGTGTAGAATACACTCCCAGGTATATTGTGCATCCACAACTCTGGCCCAAACTTTCAGGGAAAAAATCTTTTGTTTTAAATTTTTAATTCAAATTTTTATTTGCTTATATTGAGGTACTTAGTGTTTGTATCATAAAGGAATTTTAGCATTTATTTTTTTAACATATTATGGTACAATAAATTGTATGTACTGGTAACAAATTTATGATGTTTATGCATCATAGAAGGCCAATAACTTTTCATCATTGCAAGTTCATCAACAAAAACAATTATCGTATTCCCGGGTATTATTTTGAATATGGATATAGTTATTGATTTCTAGAGTTACACGTTTAACTCATAACCCCTTACTAATTTGGGCAAAAAAGGTGCACATTATACATAGCAAAATATGGTAATTCAGAATGAAGCACAAAAATAACTCTTTACCCATGGATGGAAGTCTGTAGATCACTCTACACAAATTGAGAGATTAATGTGCTATATATTTAATATATATAATATATGTTAAGTTTCCCCATCTATGAAGCCATGTTATTACCAATAGACATCATAAGGTGATTTTCAAAATTGCCTGGTTAATCAGCAAATACCCAAAGTGTAAATCAAAACCAACTTGTGAGGCTGTCACAAATTCTTTCTACAGTTAGATTAAAATTAGTTTTCTATAATTATTTAGTCAGAACTTTATTTTCTTCTGCTTTTAATCAGCTTTTTTTATACCTTAATCTTAATTAATTTTATAACTCAATCTTAAATCATACATTAGCCCTAATGAAATGTTTAGATAACTATTAAGGAAGCTGAAATTTACTTAATGTAAGTTCACATTTTGCTTGATGCCAAATAAAATATCAATTTTAAAATTTAAAATCTGATTTTAGTGAGTACATCTTCATCTTAATTTGTTTTGCAGAATATAGGGCATAAAATTAGTATTCCTTGGGAAATAGAAACATACCTGAGAAATACTTTATAGATATTATATTCATCCTCATAAATTACTCAAGAAGTAGGCATTGCAAATCTGACAAATAATTTATCTTACCTATGTAATCAGAAGTAACTCAATAAATAATATGTTAATATAGAAACTTAGAAAGAAGAGAATGCATTTGGGAGCTCAGTTATGATGCCATTTCTCATATATCAAAGAATTCTGTGTAATGGCAAGCATAATGTCTCTGCCACAAGATGATTGTGAGATTTCATGTTGCCTTTGGAAAAGAAAGACAAGAAAAGAAGACGCTACATACAAACTGATAGATTAAAGCATTTTGACAAAGGTGACCTTATAAATTGGTTCTCTATGGCCCAAGGGAAGATGAATAGTAAGTGCTCCACAGGATCAGATGGGAGAGAAAGGCTGGGTCCTTCACACAGTGCAAATGCTTGGATAGCAGATATAGGTAGTGATGATGGTGGTGGTGGTGGTGGTAGCAGACGACGACGACGATGATGATGATTTTAAGGTATCTTTTAAATGAGTGTATTTACTCCAGATACTCTTTTTGCTTTTTTTAAAGATTTTATTGGGGAATTGGGGGAGGGAAACAGTGTTGGGGAATTGGGGAAGGGGAACAGACAAGTTGCTGTCTTTTTGTTCTTCAGTCTAGTTGCAGAGTACGTTGCTTCACTGGCCCATGTTGGTATCGTCATTGCGCTCTTCCCAGATGAGGTATATTGGTCGCCGGCCTCTGGATGGTCGCTCACTGAGGCTATTGGCAGCTCACATTGGCTGCTAGCCACTCACGCTGGCTTCCGGCCACTCACTGTAGCCTATGGCAGCCCACTGAAGCAGGGGCTGCAGCCTACACCATTGCCGGGGTTCGCACAGCCCAGCTTCAGGTGGAGCTGTTGTTAGCTGTAGAGGCCAGTTATATGTAGGATCCGAACCGGGGCCGCTGGTATCCCAAACCAGCTCTTAACCAATGTGCCACTTGGCCGGCTTTCCAATACACTTTTTGATTAATACTTTACAATGTATTGTATGCACAGAACAATTCTACAAAGTAAGTACTATCTCATTTTCCAGATGAGAAAACTATGACTTCCAAAGTTTAAATATCTCATTAAAGTGACATATATGTTTAATGGAGTTGAGATCTTTATTACTTCAAACATCATTCCTTTAACACCAGACCAACCTATCTTTCATTTCAGTTAGTGTGGGATCCTGCTAAAATTTGTAGTTCCATGAAATTCCAGGGAAACTTAATTATAACCTTTGCTTTGACAGATGTGCAGCTTTAAGAAGATGAGGAGTAGTAAATTTTATCTCAGTGTGCTGCTGCTGGTTAAATTAGAGGCTATAGCACTTTTAGAGGTCTTCCAAAGTTCATATTCAGAGGTAATTTCTACTTCATAAATAAACTAACCTCCTTAACAGTCCTGTTGCATATATGGTAAAGTGGAAAGGTTAGAGAGCCGCACAAGTTTGAAGTAAATCGTCTTCATGCACTGTACATAATAAATCTAATTTATGTAAAGCAGGCTTGGCAGCAGAAAAAGCAGTGGTATATTTCTGTTGGCTGAAAACACCATTTTTTGTCAGAAAAGCAATTCTGAAATGTTTATTTCCTGCACATTTACAAGACTGAAAAATCCACTGCTCAAAGATTGACCTTGCAGTTATTTAAATTTCTGAGACTCTAAATTTATAACCTCTATCACAATACAGAGCTTATGCTACTAATTAAAATTAGGCTGCACTTAAACAAAAATGAGTTTATTTGAAATAATGGTAAGTGACATAAAAACTGAATTTTTACCTTATCTGGTAAAGTATTTGGATGGCCTCTTGATAAATCAGATATTAAATATAGTTGGTGAGAGGTAACACAGCATAGTAGAGTCCATAGCAGAACTTCGGAATCAGACAGATATGGGTGTGAACACAACCTTATCTCTTTCTAGCTCCCTGACCTTTGGCAAATCATATAAACTGTTTAAGTCTGTCTCTTGTTTGTAAATGTGTAGTGTTACCTAGAACTCTAGCATATGTGCTTTCTGAGGGGCAAAATTCATCTGCCCTATTTTCCACGGAACTTCCTCACCACTAGCACTGTACCCACATATATGATGTACTCAAAAACATTGGTGAATAAAAAAATTATTATTGACCTTTCAGAATCATTTTGTAGATTAGAATAAATTATGTCAATAAACTACCTAGCACAATATGTGGCAAAAAAAAAATACATACTCAATGAATGTTCTTTTTTTTTTTTTCTCCTGTGGTTAACTCAAGATAGGTTTTTTAAAAAATATTTTATTTCAAATATTTTAACTTTTACTACAGAAAGCAATGAAAATTACTTATCATAGAAGGAAAAAAAATACTGTTAAAGTCAACAACAACAACAAAAAGGGTACAAGGAATCTGTAGCTAAGCATGTTAGTCCAAGATGAACCCAAATGGAAGTTTAGAAAGTTCAATAAGGTTATAGATGCAGGATCACCATTTTGACTGGTAGGGACTGATTAGTACCAACCAATACAACATGATTGGAAGGTATTATATATTGATATATCTGATTTAATTTCATATACTTTACAAAGATAACTTCCAAGTAAAGATTGAAATACATGCTTTAACTATAGAATTGGAGTTTAGTGGCCAAGGTGGTGAAAACTCTTTTTTGAAATACTAAAGCCATGTGCATATCTAATAAATAAATGATTTGTCTGATGAAATTGTTATTCTTTCAACTGATATTTATTATTACCCGCTATGGTGTCAGCATATTATATTTTTATGTTCTTCCATAAATTTTAATACAAAACCTTAAAAACTCTATGCAGTCAATGCAGAAGGAAAACAGGAGAAAAATGCAGAAGAAAAGACACTGTCAGTCTTTAGATAAATGCAGATTTGGTGCTAAATAAAGATAATAATGGGCTGGCCGAGTGGCGCGGTGGTTAAGCGCTGGCTTCGGAAGCCAGCGGCCCCAGTTTGGTCCCACATATGAGGGCCAGTGACACTACCCTCAAAAAACAAAACAAAAAAAGATAATAAAGGTTCATGATACTTCAATCTTCACCTTTGGTTGGAAAGACTGGGTTTTTATTTGAGAGTTCAGTAAAGATTTTTTTATGCTAATAAACTATATTGCTTAACATTTTAAGATATTTTGTAACGCCTTAAAAATCTTCTAGAACTTTGGCTATGAAGGTTTTTGTTTTGTTTTTTTCATCCCAGGTAATATATTTGTTAAAAATTAACATTAAAATTTGCCTACAAAAACATTTAAGAAACAATTTGAACAAGTTTATCATAAACTTGATTTCCACTACTTTCTGGATTTCTTGTTTTTAAAAGTTGTTCAACTCTCCTCTAATAGCACGTCTGTTGAAAATCCTTATAGAACAAAAAGGTTATTCAAGCCTTTTAGCAGTAGCTTTACAATTTGGCTGATATTGTCACCGTGTATAATCAGTAATAAGGTATTTTTTACAGTTCAGACTCTGTTACAACAATTTTCATTTCTTCAGAGTATGCTTTCCTGAATCCTGATTGGAACTCCAGTTATCCTCTCATTAAAGCAAAGCCACACCATAGCCAAATTGTGAAGGAGGTTAAACGGAATTTCTGTGTGCTCAGACTGCATGCTGCACCCACATTCGCACACTCATTGATTCAACATTTCATGAGCAACTTCTGAGTGACAGTTACTACGAGAGATTCAAACAAGACATAGTTCCTGAATATAAGATGCTTTAGACTAGTGGGAAATTTTGCATACCATTTTAAGTTCTATGATAAAGGCATGATGGATGAAAATATATAATGTGAGCATAGCTGATGCTTAAATCACTGTTTCAACAGTATGGAAGAAGGATTTAAGAAGATAAAATAGGAAAGAGGTATTTGTTACAGGCTGGGAAAGAAAAAGCTTACAAAAGCACAGAACAGAGAAATAACATGATGCCATCCAAGACACAAGGATTTTGCTCTTTTGGAGAGAGGGCAATGATGTTAGTAGAAAGCTAAGAGTCAGAAAATAACAGGCTTTTGTCCTTTTCTTGAGAGTTAATCAGTGACACAATCAAGTTTAGGTTTTAGATTTAGATTCGTAATCATTTTGTTATGGATTTAAAGGATTAATTAGGGCCATGTGTGTATGTTATACACTGTACATCCCCTGGGGGCATCCCTCATGCAGATTACTGTGTGAAGGCTCTTCTTGGAGTTGTATAAAATATTGCCCTGGAGTCAGGAGTTGGAAGAAGATCATCCAATATCAATCCTCAATGTTGTTTCCCTATTTTTCAGCTCCAGTATTCGGAACCTTCATTGCTTTGCCCTTAAATCTTCATGAAACATTATTCTCATTGTGCTTCATTCATAATAATTAATAAATGACTGATATCAATAAAAATGTAAGCTTCCACAATTTATAAGTGAAAGAGCAAGGCATAGTAACATAAAATTTTCAGCTCTAACTCTAGAATTTCAGGCAGAAGTAAGACAAAGGAGATTATTCGGGGCACTGAAATCCATTTACCATCCATTGCATTTCCTTGAAAGGTATAATAATATGGATGTTCTTCACATCACCTGGGAAACATTTTAAAAGCAAGATTCATAGCTCTATCTTAAAACTTGTCAATGAAAATCTCTGATAAACTCCTTAGATGATGCAAAATGGATATTGTTAATCCATGGGAATGAATGCTTCAAAATTTCTCCCCATCAGGAAGTGACCATTCTACTCTGTACAGAATACAGGCTAGATCTAAGCTTAAAACTTAGGGTGCATCTATATTTTTTAAATTTCCATCAAATAAAGAGCGCAACTAAACGACTCTTCTCTGAGGTACATTCATTTAGAAGATTGAGATTTTAGTATCTTAGACTACTCTCATCACTGTTCAGAAAGAATCAGGAAACACACTCTTATGAAGTTACCTCCTCTAATAGAAATTTGACTACATAACCATCATTTAAACAACCTCAATTTCAGGAACACCATTATCTTATTTTATTTCTAATTCAATTTGAATTGTCAGAAATGTCTTCCTCGTATTCAATCAAAATTTGAATCTGACTCCACTTGTGTTCTATCCATTTGTCCAAATAGTATCTTATAGGACTATAGAAAAACAAAGAAAAACCTCATACCCCTTCTATATCCTAACAATTTTGGTGACTCAAGAAAGTACTCTTTTCCTCTTATACTGTTTCTAAACACACTGGCTTTTGTGTGAATGCAGCAGCTTTTCAATACGCTTCTTGAAATGTGACATTCAGAAATGAATGGAACAATGCAGGTGTCATCTAGCTAGTGAGGATTTTATTGCTACTAATGAAGCCCAAAGTGGAACTACTCGTAGAAAAGCCATATGATGTTAGGTTTGAATCAACTCAAATCTTTAAATCTTACTTTTTGTTTCTTCATTCGGTTATAAACAAATATGCAGGTACTTTCTAAACTGGAGTTTTATTAAAAATTTAGGTGTAAAATTTTATTTCCTTCTTTTCCTTCTTTTCAGTTTAATCTCCAGTTTAGCATTTTAACTGGAGTTAAATGAGAATACATTCTATATCCTTATTCTGTCATTTGCATATTAGCTACATATCCCATTTTAACATATTGAGGATGGGGCATTTAAATGTATAGGTGCAAATCTGCATCACCAGTCCACAATGTGTTAACACTAAAACTTAAATGCATATTCTTTTGTCTACATTAGTCATTGATAAAAATGTTAAATAGGGTAGTGCCAAAATGGGTTCCATAATTCATGTTTTATTCTTTGATTCTACTCTGCAAAAACTATTCTGTGTATGCAACTGTGACAACCCTTATAAGGTTATGAAAGAAGAGATAAATATACTATCTGTAACTCCAACATGAATGATTAACTTTAAAAATAAAAATCTATAGTACACTTTTGTCTTTTAAGCTGTTAAAATAGCCATTAAATATTTACATGTAACATATAGAAAATAACACTTTTAGAAGATATTGTAACAATAGATAAAAATATCAGTTTTCAATTTTACAGTTTTCTTTACAGGAGTTGATATTAAGAAGTTGGTCTGGTAACCATTACAAGAACGATTCCCTAAAACAAGATTTCAAAAATTTTTTTCTGGTTAACAAAGCTAATCTGTTTGGAATAGGATATGTAATGTTAATAAAATGTCTTGTAATTCTTTTTTTTTTTTTTTTTTTTTTTTTTTAGCTGAGGCATCCTGCCACCTGTTGGCAGCTCAGCGGCAACTCAGGTCGGGCTGGCATTGAACCGCCGTTGCTCAGAGCTCAGCTTGCACTCTTGAGCGAGCTCCTAACCAACTGAGCCACTCGGTCTGTCCCTTGTAATTATTTTCTTAATATCTCCAAAGAGATATTAAGAATTTTTATTTTTAATATAGGGCATGCTTATGACTACAATCATATCTAGATATATATTTGTTAATATAGGAGCTATATATCATAATACATTTAAAATGATATTATAGAAGATATTACTTGTATGCATATTTATCAATGTGCTCTGCTTAAAAGAAAAAATGTCTTGGTTGCCTCCTTGAAAAACAAATGTATTCCATATTCCTTTCCATATTCTCTAGTTCTTTTCCATACTCTCTAATGTGTCTTTATTCAGTATATTTCCACATGGTTAAACACTATGAAATAAATTTAATTAAAACACATATCTACTAATGAGAAAAAAGTATACGTTATGAAAAAGTTTAATAAGAATACTTCTAAGTAATCAACAAAAAATCTAAATCAAATATAGCATGATGTAATATTTTTTAAATCTAAATGTGTATATGGTTTTTGTACATTGTTCACTGTACTTTGCTGCATATTTGAAATATTTTATAATACAAAAAAAGAGAGAAAGGCTTCAACTATCTGATATTTAATGTAACATAGCATCTCTAATGTTCTAATTATGCACATATGTATACCACACTGCTCATTCTGAGAAAATAAATTTCTTATAGTATATCTACAATTAAAATTGTCATGACCACCAGTGCATAAAATGATGAAAACAGAATTTCCTTTAAACATTTGGAATTCAGAGACATTACTTATATTTCTACTATTCCTTATTAGTATATGATAGAAAGTCACTCCAGATAAGGATCGTTAATATTTTAAAGTAGCTAATAATGTCCATAAAGCCTTTGTAAGAGAACTTAACAGTAAGTGTGTTATTGTTTTTATTGAAAGTAAATCTAAGTGCTTTTCCCTTTTTGCTATAAAAATGTATAAAGAGGAAATAACATTCATAATAAAAATGAAAGGTTTTCCTTATTCATACACAGGCAAAGAAATCAGTTGAATTCTAATGCAGTATATAAACTGTAATTTTAGTGATGCATTGAAATCTATAATGTTATTTAAAGAAGATATTAACATTACTTATTTCAAGCTTGCACTGAATTTAGTAGCAATCTGTACCATAAGAATAAAAAAGAAAAAAAGTTTTTTAAGGAAATTCCAGTTTGGTGTAATTATTTATTATGTGAAGTTAAAATAATGCATTTTCCTCTCCTGTCTTTTTCCATAAACAAAAGCCACAGTGCCAAGACCAAAACATAAAAATGGTAAAATTATATATTTTTCTTCATTTTGAACAGAAATAGCAATGCCTAGTTCAGTTTGTTCCATTGGTTTTAAGCCAAACAAATGGCAAAAATAGTGAAAAGCCTGATCCGATCATCATGTGTCATAAGTTTCTATTAACGTCCTTATGTTAATTTCAGATCCTGTGCCATGTGAGACACTATCACTCTTGCACTTAAGAAGTCCATGTCAGGAGAGCAAAGGCAAAACAGAGAAGTGAAGGAGCCACATTGGCCTGGAGCATGAGAAGAGCACATGTTCCTACATGGAAAAGTAGATATTTAAATTCTATCTTCTCTTTAATTCATATCAACATAAGTTTTCCTTGTACCCTATGTTTACAGTTTACAGTTCAAGTGATAAAATACCTCTCTACAATATAGCCTCAGAGAGATTAAAATGAGGGGATCTCACCTTATCTGTCTGTTTTGAAATAGAGAAGCTCAAAAGCAGAGGTGTAATATAAATGAAACAAAATGTTTTTTGGTATTATTATTTATGCTTTAGAAATAATTTCACTAAACGCTAGGGGATTGCTATATTGTATTAAGAATTAATAGAAATTTCCTCAAGACACACTGGTTTGACAAAAATTACTTGGAAAAATTAAACTCAAAATTTATAAATTCTAACATGTTTTCATTTATTTAAGAAATTCTTATTAAAAATCTACTGTGCTGGGTTGCCACCATCAACTTAAAATAGAATTGACTGCTGGAATTATATTACTTAGCAAAACTTATTTAGTCATGCCATATGTCTACATCGAAAAGAAAACAAGATTGTCTTAGGATTAGATGTCACAAACTTACTTGGTGCACTGAAATATTTTTTAAAAACCAAAAAATGTAATGAAGATGCATCATATTCTTTCACATTTCTCAACTATCAGAGGAGAATTGTGAACAAGTTATGGCAGCGAGTTACCATAATCCTGGCTAGGGATAATGACCAGTAAAACTGGGTTTACGACAAATCAAACCCCCAAATCATGATGCCCAGAAATCAGAGGGCTTTTTATGTATGTTATTAACCTTCCAACATGTCTTTACCTTGCTTCATAAATTGATCTTTATTCAGTAATCCCTTTTCCCTTGGCTCTCTTCTTTGATACACAACTTGGGCATAATCTTTCATAGATAACTTTTTTTTTGCATTCCTCTGCTCACAATCCTTTGAAAACTAGAGCTTTTACATCTGTTTGCATTTCTTCATCTTCCTGACCGATCACACTGGTTTACTTTTGAAATCTGTACTCCATTGGTTTATCTTCCCCACAGTATCCTTCTGAGATTTTCTTCCTCCAAAATCTTTTTTCTTTAATTGATTTTTACATGTGTATCACTGATGTGCAAACAACATTCTGTAGACTTGAGCTTAAAATGATTTGAAAACAACATGATTACAAAATTCTAAAATGGAAATAGCTGTAGAGATCCAAGTGTAAACCGTCTTGCAGAAGTACTTAGCCAAAGGGCCACAATTCAGCAGGCAATCTATTTTGATTCAAATTTGATAACCTGCAGATTTCCAATAAGACTCTTTAACTTGTAACACAGAATTTTCCAGGAATTGGTCATTGCATAAGGCATCACCACAAAAACAAGGCAAAACAGAAACAGAAAAACCCTCTATGATCTGGAAAATCAAACCTGACAAGTAGCTTCATCTTTATGGCTTTTGAGATAATTTCAGTTCACTATATCTCTAATGTTGTTCCAGAATTTTGCTTTATAATTATTAGCACCAGTTTCTTAGATTTGCTAATTTTTACAATGGTGACATTCTATACAAAAATGGGACAAACACTTAATGCTGAGAATGGAACTGTCAAGGAATCTTCAGTCTCTAATGTAAAATTTTGTAAAAAATCAGCAGCTTTGAAGACAATATAAAACCAATAGAATGACAATATAAAATGTGGGGAATGCTATTAAGTAACCCTAATTAGGTGTGCCCCTAGAATTGAAGTAAAGAAAAATCCCTATACCATAAATATGATTGTTACATGTTAAAAATGCACATTTTGGGTTAAGAGCTCGCTCAAGAGTGTGAGCTGAGTTGTGAGCAACAGCAGTTCGATGTCCGGCCCGAGCTCAGTTGCCGCTGAGCTGCCAACAGGTGGCAGGATGGCTCAGCTAAAAAAAACCCAAAAAACAAAAAACACATTTTTACATACAACCTGGGTATGTATTACTAAGAAATTAAATAAAAAAAACATTTACTATCTCCAAATTTCTTTGAACTGTACAAAGAAGATACCAAAAACCTGCATGTTAGTATACCAAAGCAGATGTCCATATTCACCTTAAAAGAGCAACCATTTCCAACAACCATTTCCTATTTCTGTTGCCTTAATTCATCCCGTGTAGTTAACTGGCCTCCTAGCTGCCATGGGACCCTCTTCACCTCATCTCATCTTCACCTACCACTTTAGTTGATGGTTTGTTCTGGTAAATATATCCTAGCCTTGGATTTTTGTTTCCTGTAAAAATCCAATGATATTCAGCATAATCTTTTTTCATCAGTTGTATCTCTAGGTAGAAAAATTTTTTTAAATCCACCCCCTAAATTTTCCTTTTAGAGTATGTTTTTATAATTAATGATCTTATAGGAATAAGATCTTACTCTGTGCCACAGAAAGCATAAAATCACCCACCATGCAATAAAAATTATGTACTTTTGTCAGGTTTTAAAATTCAAAGATAAAATTAACAGCTCTCAAGTTGGCATATCTTTCTTCTGTTATTCTAGCAAGGGGAAGGCAAAACTTTAGGGCCACAAGATTAGTTTTCAGAATGTCTATATTTACTTTATAAGGACTTAAATGAAAAATACTTTAAATGCAAAATACTTGCATTAATTAAATATTTTCTTAATGTTTACACCATGATATCATTCATATATATATATACCTGCAAATGCAAAAGTGGGCAGAAACAATCTGTGGCTTAAAGTGTTAGGTACTGTTATTGGTTTTATTTCTTTCAATGTATACTTCTATGCACTTAGTAAATCTGACTGCTGCTTAATCGATTTGCAGCGCCTGCATACAAACACCTGTCATCTATAGCTGTTTATTTCATTATTTTGTTTCATATAACGCACCAGAAAGTTCTGATTTGGTAAATTCAAGCATAAGGCTGTGCATGTGACATGCGAATGATGCCCACACTCCCAAAGATAAGAGGGTCATTCAATGAATACTAAATGACATGATTAGTAATCTGTAAACAGGGGGCAGGGTGAACATAAATGCCAGCGGCAACTTTCCTTTCTATTTCTGTGGGTTTGTTTGCTTCCTGCACATCGATACCCTTTTAGAGAGACCGGGGCCTTTACTAAAGAGTGACTTACTCAAGGTCATCCATTAGCTCCCCGGAAATGCATGTCCTGTGAAACAACTGTTTGGGCAGAGCTACATTCATCGCCAGGCTGCTCTTCTGAGTCACGTGAATGCTTCAAGTGTGGAAATGGTACACTATTTTCCTCTTAGTTTTCTAGGACATGGCTCTACTGTGAGTGAACTATCTCACGATTAAATGAATGTGCTCTTTAAAAACGTACTGTTTGGGAGACATAAAGTGGAACCCGAAAGCTCAAAAGCATGAATATTTCAAGACACATTTTTTTCCCATTTTCCTATAAAACTGTCAAAATTAATCAGTAAATATTGATTTATTATCTTCTCTGTGCATGACAAAGAGATCATGCTGTAATCTCTCAGTGGTTCTCAACCAGAAGCAATTTTGCCTCCAAGGGGGGAGGCTTGGCAAGGTCCTGAGACATCATTCATTATCACAACTGAAGGGTGGGGAGTTTGCTACTGGTGTCTACTGGGGAGAGACCAGAGATGCTCCAGAAGAAACAAACCACTGGGTTCAGTCGTTCAAGAGAAACACCATTTTCCTTTCTCGGACAACAGAGACAAAGAAAAATGTCTCTGCATCTTTTCGACACAGTGACTGCTGTGACATTTTCAAAAATATTCCTACCAGGACAAATTTTCAAAGACTGTGTCATATAACTTTTGTCAATGCAAATTACAGACATAACACTAAAATGTAACTCGATAAAAGCAATTTCACAGAATGAGGAGTGGAGGGTAAAAACAATTGTTTAATACGGTAGATCTGCTTAACAGGTAAAATTGAAAACACCTACAGGAGGATTTAATGGACAAGATGGGTATATCCATCTTTGTTTTGTTTCATATAACATACCACAAATTTCTGATTTAACAAAACATAAGGCAGTGCATGTGCCATGTGAATGGAGTCCACAGTCTCCAAGATAAAAGGGTCATTCAATACGTTTTGAACAAGGAGGTCCTTTTATGCCACTATTGTATGAGATGACAAGGCCACTCCTAAGATGTGTAGAGCCCAGACAAATATTTGGTGTGTGGTCTCTGTCCATATAAACAAAACTCAAACAAATTTCATAACACAACAACCAAAGAAGGAAAAAAGAAACTTTTCTTGGAGAGTTGTCAAAAAATGAAATTATTATTTGAATAATTCCTACGTCAGTGATAACAGTTGTTAGATTAACATACAAGTATGAAAAAGTGAAAAAGGAGAAGACAGTGCAAGTAAAAGCACTACATTTACAGAAAAAGTAGCACCAGCAGCCAGCTTCATCTAGGGCATGAATTATCCTTTATTAACACATTGGGACATATGATAACGGACTCCCAATTTGCCACATTAATCCCCTGGAATAAATTCTTGGGAATCTGGATGGTTGTCTCTCTAAAATGTATTAAATGGAGTTAACTTTAATACATTTATGTGGCATTATTCCAGTTAAGTCTGGAAGGCATTTACATTACTCTTCACATTCTATTATTAGAAACAAATTATTTAACCCAGAAAAGAATTGATTTATCATTGAATTAGACTACTAGGAGGCAAATCCTTAAATTCATCAACTTCAGGAGCTATAAATAGACCCATTCTCTTGAATACCCAAGAGTAGACAAGATACCGAAGTATAATAAGTTCTCACTAAAATTCATCCTTGAATCTTAAAACAGTGCTGCAAAAGCTAACCGATCTAGCTGATGCTTCTTATTCTAGAAGTTTTATAGTTTGGAGACTCTGGTATGTGGTAGACAATTAAAGCCATGCTACTAAATAGGAAACAGTTTTTAAGCACACTGACAGCCTAATGCATCTAACAACTTTTTTCCCATCAGAATGTTGGGCTATCTTCTTGTATGGTACATATAATAATACTTCAGCTATTTAGAAACATACAAATCAGAATTTCATTGTCTAAAGGAATGCTTTGATCATGTGAAGACTAGAGAGATCACACAAAAGGTTTTTTCTTCAATAAAAAGTCTTAAGTTTAGTTGGTACAGTCTGGCTACTCCTCAGTAAACCATCAAGAATATACTAAATGACTAAAGAACCTGCTAGTTGGTAAGTAAGGGTTTTCAGGTTCCTAGTACATTGAAATGTTAGGAAGTTTACAAAGTCACAAAATTAAAGTAATCTTTTTCCCACAAAGTACCTCAATGAAGTGAAAAGTAAATTCTTGACTCCTTGGATTCTCACCCCCACCACCAGCCCCACCACTTTTAAGCTTTTCATAGGAGAGCAATTTTCTATTGCTTCTCTCAACTTCCCACTGGAAAACTTTTCTTCAAGAATTTAAAAGAAAAAAAAACCAACAACACAACTAATTGCCTTCTGAGAATTTCATCCCGTGACTTCATTTGGTATTACTGGGAATGCTGCCAGATAAGGGAGTTCTGCATGCTGCTGGAAGTTTATTTATCTTTTCGCATCTTCCCTAATTTGGATGATCTATTATTTGAGAGAACATACTTAAAAAAAAAAAAAAAAAAGAGATAGAGAGAAAGAAAAATCAGCCAGAAAGCTGTGAGTGAACTGACAAATTATGTCACAAAATTTATTAAGAATAAAGTAAATAAATCAATTTACATTAAAATTTTGCTGAGTCCAAAAGAGTCATATTCAATCAAGTGTTGGAATTTACTCAAAGCAAGATATGTATTTTTCTAAGTGATAAACATTTGATATGATAGGTACACCTTCTTATCCTCTGTGATAGCGCACGTATGATGCAATTTTGGAGGACTAGGACAAATTCGAGAAAATCTCTCATTTGGTAAGCGTGTAGGGGGAAGCCGTTTCTATCCTGGTGATGCTTAAGGCCCTCAGTACGAGCTAATTGTTTTCCTCTATCCTCTGAACTCAGGCTGACTTTAGATAAAACTATATGCTTTTTGGAGGCCAAAGCTGTTTAGTTCATTTTTTGACTCCTCAAAGGCTCAAACAATAAAATGCCTGACATATATTGGTGCTTTCTGAATCAAAGTAAAATAGGTTAGAATTTGTTTTGCAGTCCACCCCCTCGCATCTGCGATCTGCCAAGAAAATTGAAGTCATTAGGCTCACAGTATTGCTTTCACTTTGTAATATCTGTGTCTATTTTTTCCCTCGTGTACAGATCTCTCTACTTTCTTTCCAAAGTTTCTTCATTTGTGCTTTTTGGTGGATCTATCCAGCAACTCATGTGAGAACATGGTCAGTTTTCTGAACTAGAGTGAAAGGAGGGTTTTGGGACGGGGGCTGGTAGACTGAGAAAAACACATGAACAGGTGACAAAAGGGCCACTACGGAAGGAAGTGCATTCCCTTCCCCAAACCACACTATTTTCTGACAAAACGGTCACTACTGAGAACTGTCAGGGTTTTCCTCTCTGCACTGATACTTTTTCTCTGCCATTAATAAGTATGCAAATATGCATCTCACCTTAGCATAAAAATAAATTACACTCACTTCTGCTGCCACCCACTTCTTAATCCTACCTTTCTTTTTTGCTGAGCCGTCATCCTGCCACCTGTTGGCAGCTCAGCGGCTGCTCAGCAGCTGCTCAGCTTGGGCCGGGAATCCAACAGGAAACACTGTTGTTCAGAGTTCATATTCTTGAGTGAGCTCTTAACCAACTGAGCCACTCGGCCCGGCTCCTACCTTTTTTTTTTTTTTTTTTTTTAAACAAATCTCTCCCAAAAAACCTTTCTACTGTCTTACACCATTCACTTCTTAATTTCTGTATTCTGCTTCCCACCACTTCTTGATAAATACTGCATTCTCATAGTTCACTAATGTCCTGCTAATCGCTAAATCCAAAGGCATTTCCCATGTTTTCTTCTTTTCTTGAATCTTTGTGTGTGGTCTCTGCCCTTTTCTCTGTGTAACTTGATGGTACACTAGTTTTCATTCTGCATCATTTCTCCTTCAACTGGTGTCTAGTAAGACAGCGTTCATGCTTCAACTCTCTCCCCAGGCTCTTCCCAACTCTTACACTAAGTCTTCTCCAAGAAACAGCCTTTCTTCTGCTTTTCTCTTTTAATGTTATTATTCCAGGATCTATCTACTGATGCAGTTCAATTAACACATGTATCATTAGTATTCCCGAATTGACATCTTCTGCTCTATTGTGGCTACACAGCACAAGAACAGGACCTCAAGGATTTCTCTGAAATTCCCTTCTGGCATTGTCATCTTCACTTCTCTTGAACACTGCTACACCAAAACACATCATCTTCTCTATAAACTGGTCTGTGTTAATGGCACTAATCCTTCAAGTACTCAGTTTCAAACTCTTGATCCTCCTTACTTCCTCCTTAGATCTGGTCAGTCATGTATGACATTCTTTGAATTATTCCTTCACAGAAGTTCCCGGAACAGTCCCGAGTCAATAAGTGTTTATAAAGCAGTTATAAAGAAAATTCACATACATCCAAATGTGTCCCACATTCTGCTGCTTTAGACATTTTACTCAAGCTTTTTCATCCACCTTTCCCTTTTTGCACTTCTGAAACGGTACCCATCCTTGAAGGCTCATCTTAGATACCATCATCACTAAAAAATATTTCCCAGTTCTTCCAGGGACAAATACATTCACCGATCACACTTTGTTTATATATTTAACATTATACCTACCAGTCTGTCTTATATGCAAATAATATATTCAAGTATTGCTTTATCTCCAACCAAAACTTGCAAGCTTTGGAAAGCAGTAATATTTTTATTCACTTTTTTCTTCAAAGTAGACCTACCACAGTGCTGTGCACATAATAAGTGTTTAAAACCTCTCTTTAGTGAAATTCAACTGAGATAGAATTTGAGCAAGGCTTTGAAGTTTTTAGTAAAATATTAAGAGACCTGTGTTCAAAAGCAGTCTGTCTGAAATTCCTTTGGAGTGGTTGAAAGATTTTTAGACATATTGTCCAAGGAAATAATAGCAAGATAAAAGGGGATCCATCAATGATCTAAACCATAGAGTGCCTTCTGTTTTTAATGGGAATTAGAATTAGATAAGAGGTTATTAGTTAATGTTTAATTTATTTATCTGAAATTTCCCCCAAAAAAGTTTTTTGTTGTAGTTGTCATTTTTATTTTTTGGTGTATATTTTGCTTTTTCCCTTGATAATTTTTATATGACTTGAATCAAAGTGAGACAAAGGTGTACTATATTTGGAATATTAAGTTAACTAGTTGAGAGGTCTAAGAAAAACCTGGATGCTGATAATGTTAATTCATGCAAGAATGTTCTAATGTTTTGCTTTCCAGAACCACCTTAACCTTACAAATATAATCAAATATTATTTATGAACATATTTTGTGTGTGTGTGTGTGTGTGTGTGTGTGTGTTTGTAGAATTCTGGTTTTCTAGGTATGCGCAATATGCTGAATTTTAAAATTTTTCATTCTGGGATTTTTATGCTTAAAGTTAATATAAATGATGTACTTCTATAACAATTTTTTTCAATTTATATTGGCAGAGTGACCGATCCAAACCTGAAGGTAATTTATATTTAAATATGGGAGGATAAATATTACAGATTTTATACAATAATATTTCAATATAAAGCTACATTACTTTGAAGGGACATGTCCTCAGAAAGTTGCTTGGCATGTTTTGAATATCAAATGCCTTTAGTGACAATAATCAGAAACCATGCAATTTCTTACTTGTGCCCATCTTTACTTTTAATTGGTTTAGAATCACAAAGCATTTACCATATATTAATTTCATCATTGCATTACTGATCTTTCAGCAAACTCTGATTTAAAATACTATCGCCGATGTGTACAGAGGGAGAGTTGTCAGAGAAAGGAGAAGGGGGATTAAAAGTTAGGGAAAGCAAGGCATAAATTCTTTTGGATAATCTTAATTTAATTGAACTGGTTTATATTATTTAGTAATCAAATTGATAATGGACACAAATAAAAGCATAGCTATTAAATATCAACTAAAAACAATTGACAGACTTGGTTTTATTTTCCCAGTGACCTAAATTAAATAGTTATCTATGTAAACTTAATGATACCACCACAGGCCCACGTCAATTTTGTAAAACACTTGGGAGAATCTCACATATCACAATGAACTTCCATTTACAATACAGCACTTTTAACTTTATCCATATTTTTCAGTGCAAATACAAAATGTGAGCAGCAGACATAAAAATGTTCCACCTACTTAATTTTCATTTGGCATGTTTATAGTCAGGTAAACTCAGACTGTTATGAGATAAATAATTTTTATATTTCTTTACAAAATATCCAAGGAGGAGAGATTATTTTCTTAGGTTAAAACTCAGCCTTTATTCTGTTAGGCAAAGTAATTATGGAAGCAAAACAAATCCACATTGTCTAATTAAGTCATTAAAAAGCATAAATGCGTCATGGAAGCTTTTTTCCTTGCCTAAGACATAAAGTAAGACAATGAAAACAGTCTGGTAATATAGAAAGGTTTAGAATTTGCTTTTTTTCAAAATAATAGGTCCTTTCATCTTTCTATTTTCCTAAGACGAAGACAGTTAATTTGGAGACAAAATCTGTAATTAGTTCAGGGTTTACTCTGATTATATTTCAAAATATTTAACCAAAAACAGGAAGATAGAGAAAAGAAGAAAATACATAGAAAAATTATCAAAGGAAGTGAGTAAAATCAAGAGAGTGGGTTGCTGATCAAAATGTATTCTGCAGAGACAAGATGAATATAAAATCTACATTCATATAAACACAGCCAATCCGGGATACCAGAAAGCTCTTAGAAGGAATATACTGGCCTCAGCCTTTGGGATTTAAAACCAGACTTTAATTATAGCTAACTTAACTAAAAACAAATGGCATGATTATTTTGCCTCTTCCTCTCTCTACTTATTATTTATTCAGTTTTACAAATCTCATGGCTCAAAGTGTGAAGAAATAAAATGGAACAATGGAAAGGACAGGACACTTACCTGTGATCCTCTGGACCCTCGTTTGTGGTCCCATTCTGAATGCCCCAGGAGCTGTAAGACAATACAATAATTATAGTAAATTAAATGATTCTTATTTTACATGGCAGATATTTTACACTTTCTTTTAAACAATCTTTAGGCTTTTGAAATGCATGTTTTAATAGTAATGCATTAAGCCATCAGGAATAAATGAATATACATGCTGTAATAAACTTGATTTGATAGCTAATATTTCAACTGCTAGTAGTTTTTAAGGTGTTTTAATATCATTGTGTGACAAAAGTCTGCTAATATACAGCTTTACAGTTGTTTGTCAAGAACATCCTAAACAAATATTAAACTGTGTTAAGCTTTATTTGCATATTATTGAACTTCTAGTTTATTAGGAAAATATGCTGAAGAAATCCATTCATGTAGCTTTAATCTACTGTAACAAATGATAAAAACCAGAAGACCAAACTATTTCAGTAATTTTTAACTCTGTATTGATGATATTAAAAATAAAGTGTTCTTAGGAATAAAATTATTTAATGTGAAATAAGTTCCAAAGTCATTTGTAGATTTTCATGAGACAGAGACCACAAAACATTATGAAGTTATTCTTATTGTTGTAATAGCCCTGAGCTACTTTGCTTACAAAGCATGGTATTTATTTAGCGAAATTATCATGTAACAAGAAGAATATTAAGGAAATACAAGATATTGACTGAGAGGAATAAAACTTTATTCAGCTAACTAGTACACTCACTACTCATGAGTACCAACTGAAGACAGAATTCCTGCCACTAATCTAGCACACTAATAAGACAGACTATACAACTTAAAAAAAAAAAAAAAGGAATCAATTGATCCAATTACATAAAATCTTCAAATGTCAACACAAATGTCTCATTGGCAAAATATCTGCAGTAAATGGATAATATCTTCAGTATATTAAGACCTCTACCAATTTGAAAGAAACAAAATTCTAGTAGATAACTGAGGGAAGGATAAAGACAATTTACAGAATAAATATATAACAATAGTAGACTTATGGGAAAAAATTAATTTTACTGAAAGTAAAAAATTCAGTATAAATAATAACAAGAAACTCCTGTTGCTTCTTAAATTAACAAATTAATGTTGAATATTGGTGAGGCTTAAATGAGATAAGTGAGCATATATACTGTTAGCATATAGGAAATATTTATATACACACACTTATAAATACATAAACACACACTACATAATATTTCACATATATAAATGTAACAGTGATTTTAATACATATAATATGCTTTAAAATTCATACATGCTTGGGACGGTCGAGTGGCACATTGGTTAGGAGCTGGCTTGGGACGCCAACTCTGAGCAGTGGCCATGGGTTCAGATCCCATATATGAGGGCCAGTGACACTGCCCTCTATAGTTAAGGTGGTGAACAACAGCTCCACCTGGAGCTGGGCTGATGTGAGTCCCCGGAGACAGCATAGCTGCAGCCCCTGCTGCAGTGGGCTGCCATAGGCTACAGTGAGTGGCAGCTAGTGTGAGCTGCCAAGGGCCGCTGTGAGCAGCCGTCAAGAGGCCGGTGACCAATCTGCCTCACTGCAGAAGAGTGCAATGATGATACCAACATGTGCCAGTGAAGCAATGTCCTCCACAACTAGACTGAAGAACAAAAGGACAGCAACTTGTCTGTTCCCCTTCCCCAGTTCCCCAAAGCTGTTCCCCTCCCCCAATTCTCCAATAAAACCTTTAAAAATAATAATAATAATTCTTGACACATTTCAATCATCTGCCTTATTGAGACTTGGGAATATCTTTTATCTATTTAATAAGAAGGTAAGATACTTGTCTTGGCAACTTTAAAGATATGTTAAACTTGAGCACTAAGCTGTTAGATAAAAAATGATTTTTAAGCAGAAGCTTATCATTTCTTCTACCTCACTGTTTTATCTAAATTTTCTGAAGAGAATACTTTCTAAAAGTGTGTTATGATTATCATTGTCTCTGAGAACGAGTTTTAATGAACAGGTTAACTTGGTAAATTCTATTATGTAAGAGTATCACAATAAAAAGAGGTAAATAAACCTCACAAACACGAATTGTAATCACAATATACTGTTTTAAGACAGACTATGTGATGATGATATGTAGAAAACCAAGAAGGTAGCATTTAGCCAGCATCAGAATATAAGAAAAGCATGGAATTTACTGTCCTCTGCCATTAACACGATGATGGTTTTTAGTCAAAGAGCAAAAACATTCAAAATGTGGACTCATTTGGATCATCACTTACTACAGAAGATAAACTTGTTAATTTACAAACAAAAGCTTATAAAATAAACATCTAAAATTTCACTCTCTAAATCTGACTTTTTCTTTCAAAGCATAAAACAGTAAAATTGGCCAAAATTTATAAATTGGAGACAGTTATTTCCCAGAATTATTCAATAGATGTATGAGAGAGACTTAGGGTAAAGGAATTCTATTCTATTATAGTATTACATATTCATATCATTATTATATCATATTTTAATGGTCTGAGTTGACCAAGCATATGGTAATATTTGAAATGTATATTATAACTAGTTTTTTCAAAGTAATGAAAAATTATAGAAATCTGCATGCTAAGTGAAATGTAATCTAAAAAGAGATGAATTCTGGAATGATAAATGAGATACTGGAATGTTCTCTATTCAATGGAAATCAAGATATGTTTCCCTTTGCGGAAACATATCATACAAGGGCTTTACCATTAAAAATCTATTTTGAATTAAAATAATCTGAGCCCAAATCAGCATTAATTATTTCAGTATTAGTGTATGTGGTTTGTTATAGTAGTTTATATAATTTGTTTTTTTAAATGTAGAGAAAGAGGTGGTGGTAGGGGCTGGATAGCGTATCAGGTCTCTATAGCTCTCCTTGATGACAGCATACCAGGCACTGGGTGGGCAGTGCGGGAGTGAGAATAAGCTTCACGTTAGCACATGATAGCATGGGAATTTTTATCCTATTTGCATATAGCATTTATTTTGCGGTCAAAAGATTACTGTCCTCAGATAATGGACCAAAGAGTAAAATAAGCAGGATGTTTTCAGTATTCCTTTTCAAAAAAATCCATAGTGTGACAAACTGCCTGGCTTGTTTAATATTACATTATTATTTAAATTAAAATGAAGCATTTGGTCACTGGTACATATGCTCATTAAAGCAGAACTATAGGGCTAAATGTTTTAGGAAGTACACATGTCCCTATCCTACTCTCTTGACTAATGATTAAGACAAATTAAAATAATTGGTTAGTTATACAGGTGATGTACTACAGAATTGTACACCTGAAACCTATACAACTTTATTAACAGTTGTCACCCCAATAAAATTTAATTTAAAAAAATTGGTTAGTTATCATAAGTAGTAAAAAGGAGAGCTTTCACAATGAATTTCAGAATCAAGTGCAAACTGATGTTGATGTTATATTAATGAGAAAGTCAAAACATTGATTGAATCAAACAGGTAGGATTAGTATTAAATTGCAGATGACCAAAGTAGTCATTTGACATTATCATGGGGTTAGATAGAAGAAATGGGTCATGGACAATGAGGAACAGAAGTTGAAATTGTGGAATTATTATTTTTTTTCTTTTTGCAATTAAATTCATCTGGACCAAGCTTTCAAGATAAATGAATAGCAGCGTGATATCTAGGAAATGCTGGGAAAAGAGACAAAGTTCATTAACATGATACCATACCATTTTTGGAGGAGAAATGCTTATGATTTTACGATTAGTTATATAAAGGTGCTGGAAATGTAAGAAATAGAGGGAGGATTGAGACTGAGACTAGAAAAATGAATAAAAAATAGAAAATTGAAATTTATTCTGGTTGATAAAGGTCCATGGCTGCTTAATTCAGGAAGAAAAAATGTCTCTCACCATCAATAAAAGATACCCTCTTGGCTATTTAACTAAGATTATTTCAATGGGTAAGGAAATTTTATAAACATCTTACCAGAAACTTTGGGAATATATAGGTAACCAAGATTATCCCTACAGATGCCCCCCAAAATCTTTCCATCTTATGAAGGAATTCTGGGAAATAAAACAAAACAGCATCCGTCCTCCTTTCTCAGCTTCCAGTAATCAGGACAGGCAAAATGAAGACCCTTAAATTTATTTCTGGGAAACAAAGTATACTTCCTTGAAAGAAACACAATCTGTTATATAAAGCATTTTGAAAATCTTAACTTCCTTGACACTAAGTCATTTCCATACTTATGGAATAAATTCTTCTCTCTCTCACTTTTATTTTTAATAATAAATTTCTACATCACAGCCTTCAGCTAACAGTATGTTAGCTGCACTGGGTTCCAAGGGAAACAGAACTGCTGCCAAACACAAAATTTAAAAAGTTCACAGGAGACGCAAAGGAGAAGTCAGCGTGGAAACAAAACGGTTCTGTCTAAGCAGAGATATTTTTAATAATAGCCTGAGAAATGAAGACAGTTGAAAGTGTATTTCTGTAGGTAAAATATTTTCCTTCTTTGTGTATATAGTTTTCCCTGTGCTATTTTCTCCTATTGTTTTTGTTTGTTTGTTTATATAAAAACTAATGCCTCCTTAGGAATGTCTAGGGAGAAAAAACTTGCCATAGCTATTATTGAAGGAACGAAAGCTGTAGGAGAACCATGACTAGACATAAGATTAAATATGTATATTGCATGTACTTAAAGAAGCAAGCAGTTTTAGATAAAGAATAAAGGTAGTGACAGAGAGTAACTGTTACCACTGTTGCCCTGTGTTACTCTCAAGAAAGCCATTCTTCTATTTCACTCGCTGAAAATTACTAAAACATGTTTTAGAAAATGTACAAATATGCATATAAGCATGTAAAAGTTACCACACAATCCCTTCTTTTTGTTTTATCCTATATTCATAGAATAAACATTTATTGTACATCTACTATGTTCAAGGAAGAAACCAAGGTTGATCTCTATTCTGGCTCCTACATTTTGAGTGAAAGGAGATTAAACATAAGCAAACAAACATACAATGTGCCAAGTGATGATAAGGCTATAAAGAAGCCTGGAGTAGGGTAAAGGATGGAGAATCAGTGGGTAATGGCGAGAAAGGGCTAGGACCAGAACCCATTTATATATGTAGGCCAGGGAAGACCTTCCTGAAAAAGTGACATTTTGGCAGAGAACTGTATAAAGTGAGAGCACCGGACTCATAGGTCTCAGGTCCGCCTTTTAACTCCACTTACTATGCTGGGCATGCAACTTTCAAATTGATAAGCGAAGTTAAGCTCTTTTTCGTCTTTGGAATGTTCCCTTTGGACTCTTCCATTGACAATCCTTTTTTTTTAATTTTTTTATTTATTTTTTATGTCTTTACTATTTAAGTTTTCACTCTCTGGAATTTCAGGTGGGAAGACAGGCCTGGATTGCTCGCTTTCCTGACCACAGGGAGTAACGGATGGCAGTCCCCTGGCCTGGGAAGTTCAGTGACAGACAGTGCAGGCCAACTCAGCTCCAGCTCAGCTCCTGTCCAGTCCTTTTAGGGGAACTGCTTTTAATCCTTGATTGTTTTTACCTTTGCCTCTTGTTATCCATGGAGCAAGATCAAGACTATATTGCCCTCTGTGGAAGAGAGACACTGGAAGTCTGCATTTGGCTTAGGCTTTAGGGCAAAGGTGTGAAGAAATCCCTGAGGCTCCCACACATTGTCGCCCAACCCTCCAGGGTTCCACACTGGGGTTTGCGGCTTGGAAAGGCCTAGTACAGATGGTATTGAAAACGGTTGACCTATATAATCAAACATACAAACTGAGAGACTATATCAGCTTCCTTTGGGGAACCCAGATATGGTCAGCAGCCTTGGTTCTTACACACAGCCTACCTGCACCACCATCACTTTATCACATCACTCCACAGTCTAAATCCAACCTACTCTACAAGGCATTATCAAGGGATGATGCTTTTGAAAATTTCATGGCAACACAGGACATGGTAACATTATACACAATACTGTAGAAAGCCACAGAAACATCCAAGGGTGTTGCAAAGGTTTTTGTTTGTTTGTTTGTTTGCCTGTTGGCAGCCATTACCACTTCTTGCACTTTACTGTTGGGGTGGGAAAGGAAAGGAATCTTATTCAGCTAACTGGTCCCAGCTTTTCCTGCCTTAAGCATCTTTCCCGGTATTTACTAGTAAATATCTTTTTATCATCCCCAGAATTATATAGTTTTCTCCCATTCTCCCCATCTTGAACTTTCAGACAAATGAGCAGAAAAAAAAAAAAAGGTACTTTAGAATTGACCCTCCCCCTCCTTAGAAAGCACTGAGAGCCTGAAAACAGTAAGGCACTGAAGGGCTGAAATTAAAGGACACTCTTTCCTTTCACAGTTGGTGATAACTACCTGAATTCCATCCACTTGGCAGAGAATAAATCCCTGATCCCGACTCTTAGAGTTCCAACCCAGCAGCCAGTATAAATTTCATAAATACTGAGGAATGAGAAGACGTCAAATAGAGAAAAATCCAAATATTTTGGAGTTTGAAATCCTAGCCTCTCTACTGCAAGTTCTGTATCTATTTCTGATAATGATGATAATGATGTTCCCACATTCTAGTTTAGAATGTTTCCATAATTCTATTTGTGTTCCTGTTATAAAAATGACAATCATCACCCTAAACCTATATATGGCCACTGATGCTGCAAAGCTTCCATGATTTTTACTTAATATATCTTGACTATCTTGATTACCTAGAATTTTTGTACTTTTATTGCTAATTTGCATTTTTGTACTAGTAGTAATAATGCAGTCTCATTAGTCTTGTGCTTAAACACGCCTGTGAAATACTTCTTTATAAAGAAATGGTAATAAAGTAAAATAAGCTCGTAAAATTCTGAATATAATTACTCCTTGGATAGTCCCATTGTTAAATTTTGGGGAAGTCTTAAAGCAAAGGAACTTAATTCTACTAAATATTTCCAAAAGTATTTGACCATAAAATGCTTTTGTTTCAAAAGAGATGAACAGTTTCCATGGAGCACACATTGAGAAACATTGTTTTATAGTTTTCTAAATGCTTTAGTTATGCATTATTTTCTTTCAACATTATCAGAAAAATAGAGGCATATGGCCCCTATATTACAGATATGAAAATGAATTAAAAGAGGTGAAATTGTAACATAATTAGTCAGGGGTTAAACATGGATTAAAATTTAGGTCTGCTGGCTACAAATCGTACACTTTTCTCACTGTATTACTTTTAAAAATAAATAATTAGTGAGTCCAATCCAAGTAACAGACCTTGGGTAGTGAAGTAGATTGATAAGGAAAAAGAAAAAGAGATTTTATTTGTCTTCATGGTACTTGTGGTAATTACCATAATTTATTTCTTAAAAATTCATTTTCCACTCCCTAGCCTCCACACCTCCTTGAAAAACAAAAACAACAACAACAGAAAACTTTGGAGGAGAAAAATTAATTTTTCAGAAAATCCTATGTAAACATAATAAATTAATCATAGTTTGAAATGTGGCTATGGAATTACCTCAGATGTATAGAATATTATATGTCCGATGTTTAGATATACTAAATTCTCTATTAGCACATCTCATCAGTACACATTATTCATTCCTCATTCACCCACTCATTATTCATTCATATATTCTTTCAACAAATACTTATTGGGTATCCACTATATATCTAGCTCTGTGCTTTATGTAGACATAACAAATGTTGATACTGCCAACCCAGAGTCACCACAGGATTTTGAAGAAACTTCTGAATCATTAATAAAGTGTAGCATAGTGATTAAGCATTTGGGTTCTAGAGGCCAGGCTAACTGGTTTAAATCCTATCTCTGACATGATACTCAGTCTTATTAGATATATGATCTTAGATAGTTTACTTAATGTCTCTGTTTCGTTTATATATCTCTAGGATTCATAGAATAATAGCATCTAACTCATATGGGATTTGGGAGTGTTAAATGAGTCATTATATAAAGATAACAGTATAGTATCTAGCACATAGTATGAGATCATTGTTAGCTATTATTTTTATCATTATTAATAATTATACAGTATTATTTAGATACTGAATCCTAATTATGTAAGATAAGTGTAATTCAGATGATATATATGGTTAGCTTCTATTAAACTAGAATGGAAGAAACCCATTCTTGGACCATGCCAATGTACAATTTACAAAATGTCATCAAATTTATAAGTAAAACAGAACTTCATGCATCACTATTCAGAGTAATATGTAACACGTGCACATGGCCAAGAAGTCTACTAAGCCTGCTGAATCAGGTTCAGATTTGTTTTCTGCATAACACTTGGAAAACTTTAACGTTACTAGGTCCCCTTGGTGAAGAGAGGCATGAAGAAATGAGAACTGGATGGCTTAATCAGCCTGAGGCACACAGAATAGCAAAAGACTAAGGGTCACAAATAGCAAATGTTTGAAAAGATCAGCTGGGGAAAAAGCTATGTGAGGCTTTGTTCCATATAGAAAAGCTAGTACTTTCAAGTGTATCATTTATTGGAAACACAACCAAATTTCCAATTCCAATGCAAGTAATAGGCCTGAAAAAACAAGCAAAACAAAAAAACAAGTCCATGGAAATATTTCTAAAATAACAGAAATAAAAATGAAGATATGAATGAGATATATATCTATGTAGATATATATCTCAGATAGATAGATAGATAGATAGACAGATAGATATGCCACTACTTACTTAACCTTAAAAAAAGATGAAATATTTCCATTTGTGACAACATGGATGGATTGATCTTGAGAGTATTATTATACTCAGTGAAATAAGTCAGGTGGAAAGAGACAAAAATCATATGATTTCACTCATATGTAGAATATAAAACAAAAAAGTAACAAAGTAACAAAACAAAATAAAAACAAACTCACAGATAAAGACAATAGAATGGTAGTTATCAGAGGGGAACAGGGGTAGGGGAGGGTAAACTGGATACAGGGGGTCATTTGTATGGTAACAGAAGGAAACTAGACTATTGGTGATGAGCACACAATAGAATATATAGGAATCAAATTATAATGTACACTGGAAATTTATATAAGGTTATTAACCAATGCTACCTCAATAAAAAAACTTATGTGTTGAACCGTAAAACAAAATGCAGTTTTCTTGTAAAATACTAAACAAGGTATTGTTGCTTTAATTTATTGACTCTATCAACTTTATGTGAAACTCAAATCTTGGACCATTATTGAATGTGACTATAAACCTGCATTTTACAGTTTGTTAAACTACTTGTTGCATTGTTTCTGCCAATTTGGGTAATTGAGTAGAAGTCATTAAAAAAAGGGCACCATTTATTATTTCTATCTTGTCACTTGTTTTCAGACTGGGTCATGCTAATATTTCTGTTTACCTATATATTCAGGTTCCTTTTATATAACATCTCATGGAAGAACTCATTCGAGGCTGTTTTCCCCAGAAAATTATTAAAACTCAGTCAGACTCATGAGACTTCATGAGACTCATCTACAAAATTGATCTTTTCTTAGAAGAAAAATTTGGAAATTCCAGGGATAATAATGAAATCCAGACATAACTTCAGTTGTGGCAAAAGTTTTAACTCAAAAATATTCATGAGGTCTTGAATCTGGATAGTTTTAAGCTTTTTTTTTTCTTAATCAAACTTTCTCATATAGTGCATATAGTGTAAAGAACATATAATTTCTTGAAATTGCAGCATTAAATTTAAAAATGTGTGTTGAAAGTGAGAAAATTACCTTGATCCCCAAATAGTTAACACCTTGTAAGCGGGCATAAAAAGCTATATGACAAGTTTACTCGTTTCCCGTAAAAAATGTGTTAATATTTGTGGACCTATAAAAATATAGATATATCACTACTTAGTTTTTCAGCTGTTGCATGTAGCAACAAAACTAGATCAGAGGAAAATTCTCTACTTAAATCATCTTTTTTATAAATAGCCTTAAAAATCAATACTGTGACTTTTTAAAATATATCAGTAATTCACATGACAAATTGAACTCATCTTAAGTCTTATGACATAAAATACTGATTTCATTTTTGTACAACTTCCTTTTAATGTGAAAGTTACATTTTTCTAAAACTGCTTGTTGTAAAATTTTTAGTCTTCTTTTCAATGCTTAGCCATGTTTTTCACCAATGCCAAGGAAACCAGAAAAATGACAAACTTTTAAACATTTTCCATGATAATGGAAACAGCTTCACTTCTCCAAACAGCTTCACTTCAGAGAGTTGTTGAGAAAAGGAAAGGCTAAGTGGCAGAGAACAATATGTGCCAGCCTCCAATGACATGTCCCTTGGGTTTTGTCTTTCCTCTTAACTTGGTATTGCTACAATTACTCATCTTCCACTTTCTACAATTAATAAGTTTTAACAGAACATGTGCATTTTGTCCTTAGTTTCTTTTTTCTTTTTTTCCTTTTTAGTCCTTTTTTAAAAAAAAAACAACTTTATTATTATTAGTTACAGATGTACAAAACAATGCAATAGTTATCTTTTTCACCCTTACAAAGTGACTACCCCTCCCCCTCCCCTGCCCCCCTTGTCCTTAGTTTCTTAAATGTTTCTGGAAATAATTTATTATAAGGCCTGTAGATATATTCTTAGCCCAACTTTAAGGTAAAGTACATCCATGCACCAAAATCTGACCTCGCCCCTCAATTCTCCTTGATAACTCCAAGACCCATTTGATACATTGAAAGGAATTTCATGGGTTTCCTTTGCAGAAAAAAAAAAAAAAAAGTTTCTTGGAAATGTATTCCCTTTTGGGGCATATTATGTAGGTCCTTAGGGATGAAGGAAAAGAAACTGGAATATAAAATGAGATGGAAAAGAAAAAGGAAGTGGGAGGAAAAAGGAAGAATAAAGTAGGATCTAAAATTGTCTGTACTTTATTAACTGAGGTAGGTAGAATTGCAGAGGCAAAAAAAAAAAAAAAAAAAAAAAAAAAAAAAAGGATTACCATGCTCTTCTCAGTCTCTGTTCTTTCCTCAAGTACCAGAGCTGATGGACTTACTTTTTTCTTTTTTTTTTTTTTTTAAAGGAACGACTATGTACCATAGCCTCTATTAAAGACAAAACATAAAAAAGAACTTAAAAAGTGAATTTGAAGAAACACAAGGAAATAGACAAATAGCTACTTACTGGATATTAAAAAACATCATTCTGGGTTTTAGAAGAGAAAGTATGCTTTATGTGTCAAATTATCACTGACCTTGTTAATTTGAATCAGTAATATCCAATGGGTGGGATTCTTATTTAATTACGTATCTAAATTGAAAACTCCTTGGTTGTTTTTTCTTTTCTTTCAGTGGAGGAAGGGCATCTTAAAGTACACAATTAATTTTTTTTCTATTAAACACATTTTCCTTGCTTCCAACTGTGACTTGGAATATCAAATGTTTCTCCAAGAGTGCTAGGGTGATTTTCCTGTTAGCCTTCATTTCTTCTTTTTTGAAAGGAGTTATGGAGGATGAGTGTACTTATACTGTTTCTGGCTGCAGGGCGTGTACAAAACTTCCAAGATAATATCCTTAAAAGATGCCAATTCCATTCTTCAGATTCAATAAAATTACACAATGTCTAGTCTTAACATTAAAAGAATAGCCAAACTGGACTGCCCAGCTTGAGTTTGTAATGTTTTCCCTCTTTCAAGTTATTATTATTCTAAACTTAAAGAAAATTTATGTTTTGCAAGTTCCATATGTTCGAAGAGTTCATTTTTTGTTCTTCAGTCTAGCTGTGGAGGACATTGCTTCACTGGCCCATGTTGGTATCATCATTGCGCTCTTTCCGGATGAGGCAGATTGGTCGCCGGCCTCTGGATGGTCGCTCACCACGGCTATTGGCAGCTCACGCTGACTGCCGGCCACTCACTGTAGCCTATGTGAGCCCACTGCAGCAGGGGCTGCAGCCCACACTGTCGCTGGCCATCTTAGCTATAGAGGCAACATTCACTATTTTAGATATAGAGGCAACCAGGTGGAGCTGTTGTTCACCACCTTAGCTGTAGAGGGCAGTGTCACTGGCCCTCATATGTGGGATCCGAACCAGGGCCCTGCTGCTCAGAGCTGGCGCCCCAAGCCAGTTCCTAACCAACGTGCCACTCGGCCGGCCTAAAATGTTTTAAAAATTGTTTAAAAACTGAATCCATTAAATTGTCAGAGATCTGATTTTCAATCTCTCTCTTCCTCACTGATTTAACAATCCAGGTCTTGTTACTCAAATTACTGTACATATTATATCTATTGAGTCTTTTTATAACATTGTGTTGTAAAGGGTAGACTCCAGAGTGAGGTTTCTTGAAATCACATTCCAATTTCACTCGTACTAGCTCCATGAATCTGCTTTAAGTTCCTTTATCATTTCTAAGTTCAGCTTTCTCATTTGTAAAATGGAGATAATATTACCAACTTCACATAATTTTGAAGAAGATGAGATAATCAATGTGAGACCATTCAATGGTTTCTCATTTATTTCAGAATCAAATTTAAACTCGTTGCTATAACTGACATGGCTTGGATACTGCTTATCTTTCCTGGAATGAATTTTCCCATTTATCCATCCATCCATCCATCCATCCATCCATCCATCCATCCATCCATCCATCCATCCATCCATCTGACTATCCATTCATCCAACATCAACGATAATATACTAAGTACCTAGAGACTGGGCCAGGCATGGTAGTAGGTACTAAGTACTGGAATTAGGGCATAAACAAGAGGCCAGGCTTACTTTCTTCTTCCATTGCTCTTCAACATGATCTCTGTTTCCTGCACTCACTATAATCTGAAAGGAACTCGTTTATTCATTTCATTTCCTGCTTATTATCTATTTCCCATTCTAGAAAGTGAGTTTCAGGACAGCAGAACCCTTGTTGTTCTTATTTGCAATGTGCACTGTGCCTGGCACCAATTAAGGGACTCAATTACTATTTGTTTAATGAATGACTGACTGATTTGCCCAGAAGAAAATTAAATAAGGGAAGTCAACTCATCTGGATTTTAAATAATGAGGAGTTGATTCAAATTTCGATAGTTGTGAAAATACTCACTGTCCTCAATTTCATTCTTTCCAGAATTCTCTTGCTATAAAAAAAAGCATCTTGTGAAATATATGTTGGTCAAATTATAATGAATAAAATGGCTTTTATTTTAGTTTTTAAATTCTGTGGTACCTCTTGATGGAAATGTAGAAATCCAGAGGTGCTGTAAGCTCAGGGATGGAAGTAAGAGTACACAGGGAGTCAAGATGCTTTGCCCCCTCACTTGAACTCAGAATTTTCTACCTATCATTTATTGACTTATGTGGCCAAAGACTGCTAGCTGCCCATACGGTATACATCTTACCCTTCTTCCTTCTTCACAGAACCCCAATTTTCATAGAGATGGCAATATGCCTAGCCTTGAAACTACATTTCCTGACCTCCCCTCCCTTACAGAATGGGAAGCCATGGGACATAGTCTTGGCTAATAAGATGAAAGAAGTTACTGTGTGAAGCTTCCAATAAAACTCTTTAGAAGGGGAAAGCCTTGGCTAGCTTGTCACTTTTGCCCTTCTGCCTTCCCATTCTTCCTGCCTGGAAGGGGTATAGGATTCTGAGATGAAGCAATGATCATCTGACACAAAGTGACCATGAAGGAAAGATAATTGCCTCTGCTCAACATCCTGAAGCCATGAAAATGTCATCATTGAGTTTTATTTGAGCAGACATGTACAAATAAATACAAACATCCTCTCTCTCTCCTCTCTATCTCTCTCTCTTTTTATCTCCCTCTCTTCCTCCTTTCCTCACTCCCTTCCAGAGTAGCAATAACAAGCAACAAGTATACCACAAAAGGACATGCAACTGGAAGAGAAACACATTAACTGACTTTGGACTCCCTACAAAACAAAATCATAACATTCCAACTATATTATTTGTACATAGAGGAACAATTTATGTCATTAGTTTGATTCCCATGATGTATATAATATATATGTCAAATTCAACCTTATGAATTAAATAAACACTGTAGAAATAAATTTTGGACATCTTAGGTCCCTTTGTTGTCATATATATGTCATATATATGGATCTTGAATTAATAAAAGAATGATGATTACTGCTTTTTTAAAAAAAGGACAAAAACCCAGAATGCTGAAAACCAGGTAAAACCAATTTGGAGAATCAATTAAAACAATGTTTCTAAAGTATGTATTGCAGAACCTAGTATTAACAGTTGGTTTAGAGAAAAAATAAAACAGATTTTGGAAAAGCTGGGCTAGACACGTGTTATTTTTAATACAGAAAGTCACATGGCCTTTAATATTGTGACCTCATAGTAAGAAACAAAGCAAATGACATTTTTCAAATATATTTTACCTCAGAAACAACTCATTTATCATGGAGCATCTTATCAGAGAGCATAGTTTGGGAAACAAATGAAAAACTTTGTTCTTTAAGATTTTATAATTTTTATTCCAAAAACCAAGAATTGCACAAAATAATACAAAAATAAGTACTGGATGAGTCACGAAAATGCACATTAACCTTAAAATCTAGCTTTTAGGGGGCTGCCGAATGACTCAGTTGGTTAAGAGCTCGCTCAAGAGTGGGAGCTGAGCTCTGAGCAACAGCAGTTCAATGCCCAGCCCGAGCTGAGCTGCTAATGGGTGGCAGGATGCCTCAGCTTGAAGAAGAAGAAGGAGAAGGAGAAGGAGAAGGAGAAGGAGAAGGAGAAGGAGAAGGAGAAGGAGAAGGAGAAGGAGAAGGAGAAGGAGAAGGAGAAGGAGAAGGAGAAGGAGAAGGAGAAGGAGAAGGAGAAGAAGAAGAAGAAGAAGAAGAAGAAGAAGAAGAAGAAGAAGAAGAAAAAATCTAGCTTTTAGAATAATTTGCCTGATTTTAGCTTTAAAAATAAACTTACAGAAAAATACTACCAAAAGTAAAAAGGCAACCCAGAGAATGGGAGAAAATGTCTGCAAATCATAAATCTGATAAGAGACTTACATCTAGAATACCTGTATACAGAATACAGAACTCTTAGATCTAAATACAAAGAAATAATCTGATTAAAAAGTGAGCAAAGATCGAACAGACATTCCTCCAAAAAAGATATACAAATGGCTAACAAACACATGGGAAGATTATCAACATCATTAGCTATTGGGAAATGCAAATCAAAACCACAATGAGATACCATTTCACGCCCACTGGGATGACTATAATATTTAAAGCGTGCGCACACTCACACACACACACAAAATAACAAAATAACAAATATTGGTGACAATGTGGAGAAATGGGAACACTCATACTTTGCTAATGGAAGTGTGAGGTGGCACAGTCACTTTGGAGAATCATCTGGAAGTTTCTCAAAATGTTAAACATGGAGTTACCATAGATCCAGCAATTTCACTACTGGGTATATACCTAAGAGAAATGAAAACGTATGTTCATATCAAAATTGGAAAATGAATGTCCACAGACACATTATTCATAATTACTGAAAAGTTGAAAAAACTGAAATGCCTATTAACTAATTAATGGACAGACAAAATGTGGTATATTCATACCATCTATTTGGCAATAAAAATGAAGTAGTGACATATACTACAACATGGATGAACTTTCAACATATTATTCTCTTTCATATAAATGAAAGAGATCAATCACAAAAGGCCACGGATAGTTGAATTCCTTTTATAATAAAAGTCCATAATAGGCAAATCTATAGAGACAGAAAATAAATTAGTGACTGCCTGGGGCTGGAGGTGGTAGGGAGGGAGGCAGGAATGAGATGTGACTGCTGATGGATACAGGATTTCTTTCGGGGTTGGTGAAAATGTTCTGGAATTAAATAGTGGTGTTGGTTGTACAACACTGTGAATACTCAAAAAACAACAACAACAACAAAAAACCCCACAACAAACTGTATATTGTATAACTTAAAGGAATTTTATAGTATGTAAATTAATAGCAATAAAGCTGCAAGCACACACATACCTCCCTGCATACACACATCCCACACTAAAGGAGAGCCTTAAGGAAAAAACAAAACAAAACTGATAAGCATTAGATTTATCTCTATTTAAATTTGACTTGTGATGTTGAAAATATTGCGTAATATATTAGAACATTATAATTAACTTATTTTGCATGAGATATTTTAGCTGTATTAAACAGTAAATACAAGCATGGGCTATAGCTGATAGAAAGCGATAAGTATGTGCATGGTGGTAACTATTCTGATCACGAGCTACCCTGGAATTACATAGGGAATTTCCTACTTATACTAACTCTACTTGCAGGGTTTGAACCAAAGGGAGATTTCCTAAGTCCTTACATTTTTTTAAATTTCTACATTGGCTCCAGGAGTAATTCTCCACTGTAGAGACATGATATCTAACATTTTTAGATTTGTTATTTTAAAGTGTGGTTCACACAGTAATTTTCATTTGCCTTTTCTCTGTGAGCAAAGCCCTTCTCAAAATATTTGAGTGACCATTATAGCATTAATATGGATATTTACAATATATTTGAATAATCTTCTTGTAATAATTCTTCAAATAATCATTTTGACCAATACGTTACCAATATAATATTGGCTTATGTGACTGTATATTAACATAAATAGCCACATAAGCCAATATTATGTGCCAAGAGATGTTGGATGCTCTGCGTACAGTGAATACAGAAATGGAACTCTGGCAATATCATTTTAGTAGAGGAGAAAGATATATGCAAATCAACATAAAATGTAAGCCCACATTTATTTTCCTACTAATGTTGAGTCCTTACTGTGTGCCAGACATGCACCATGTACTTTCTATTCGTTATTTCAAAAATCCTGAAAATAATCCCTTTGGAGAGATATTATAATATTTCCCTTCATTTATAAATGATGGAACTGTGACACACAGAGAGTGCTTTTTTATGTGAAATCTGCCAAAGGTCTGCTTTTGAAACACTAGCTCTTACTCTCCATGTTTTACTCCCCCAACATACCAAGAATTACTACGTTGTTAAAGAACTACAAATATGGAAACAATAAGTTCTTCCCAGAGAGGCAGGGGGCAATAGTGACAGCTGAACTGAAAATAGGATAGGACATTTGAGCTGGGTTTTCAGGTGTATATAGGAGATTGGGGTAGGGGAGAATTGTAGGTAGGTTGGGGTCAACATATACAGAGCAGTGGACATGAAGCAAAAGAGTTCAGAATATATTTTAAAGGCAAAAGAAGTCATCAGGCAGTTTAAAGTAAGAATTATATGTACATACTTGTGTTTTAGAAAGACAAGTATACAAACATAGTTACAGATTGTTTGTGTGACAGGGCGATTTGCAGGAAGGAAACTGGTGGCAAGATCACTTACAAGACCCCTACTAGATGTGCAGTTAAAATAACATTTTAAAATTAAAGTTCATACTCATGCCCTTCTTCTTCCCACAAGGAAATGTCTAATCAATTCAAGACATATTTGAATTGGTATACAAGCATCTCAACCTTTCACATTCAAAGATTAAGACCATAAGATATTTATGATTGCATTTGTGTTTTTACATGAGGTGGCAACTGTACTGACAGGAATTAATAAAAAAAAATCAAAGCCTAATAAATTAGAAACCCAACAAAAGGAAATAGAGAATTGACAGCTCAAAGGTGGGTGGGGGGGGGAGGTAAAAATCTCTTTCCTTCCTTCAACTAGATAATTTAAATATTAAGTGCAGCCTTAGCTCCTTTAATGGATCTCTGAACCAGAAAATATGTCCAAAGGTCTAGGGTAGCACACAAGCACTCATATTTCCATTTCTTTAATTATTCGTACTAGTGTAAGGGCTCCTGCCACTCAGAACATCGCATTTAAAGTGTGAATATGAATGAGAAGATTAAAAAAATAATCGAATGACATGAATTCCTGATTAGAGACAGAACATGCCCCACCTCATCGATGATGGGAAAGAACCAAAAGGGGACCTCTGGGAGAAGCAAAGGGAGGAGGCCTTCAGGACAGCAAGGAGACACTCGCTTTGATGAGGAGACCCATACTACATAGTTTCCATTCACCAATTCAACAGTTATGGAGAACTTACTAACAGCCAGATGCTGGATTATGTGACAAAAAACCCCACAAAATTGAATGAGTGTCCACTTTGAAAGATCTCTCATTCGCTAGAGGGAAAGAAAACATGTAAATGAAGAATTAAAATATATCATAACCCTTAAAATACCTGTTCCTCAGAGACAAGAAAGTCTGTATTAACTGTTTCACATGTGCTTTGAAGGTTGGGGGCGTTTATCTGAAAGAAAAGGAGGGAGTCGAGGGGTTTGGAAGACTCTCTCAGGTGGATTTAACACCACCAGCAAATAGTCAGAACGTGAAAAAAAGTACTAGGATTTTTTATTAGTTCAGGAAAAGGAGACTAGTTCGCTGATGGCCTGTACTTAGGACACATTAAAAATAGGGTGACAAATTTTAAAAGGCTTGATATGGCAGGCTAAGAACTTGAAAAACTTATGCCACGGGTTTCAGAGTCATTGTTTTGTTCAGATTTGTTCTTTAAAAAGATACCAACTAAGAAAATGAATAATAGATTACTAAAAGCAGGCAAAGATGGGAGCCTGCATTTAGAAAGACCAATTAAGAAACAATCCTGTGATCTGGTCAAGATAAGGAGGAGGAGCCAAGACAAAGACAACAGGAATAAAGGAGATGGCAGAAAGGGAGAGGCATTCCTGAGGTGGAATTTTATTTACTTAAAGAAGGCAAATGAGGGCAGCTTCAGAAAAAGGAAAATATTACAATTTGTGGACTTTTCATATTATACAAGTTATGACAATTAAGTTCGTGAACTTGTTGCAACGATGTTGCTAACCTTTTTTGATATCAATGGGATTATTTATTATGAATTTGTATTTGTACCAACTGGACCAACAGTTAGCCAAGTTTACTATTTAGAAATGCTGAAAAGGCTGTGTGAAAAAGACGAAACTGATCTGAACTTTTTGCCAATAATTCATGGCTCTTGCATCATGACAATGCACCAGCTCATACAGCGCTGTCTGTGAGGGAGCTTTTAGCCAGTAAACAAATAACTGTATTGGAACACCCTGTCTAGCACTGTGCCTGGCACCTAGTAGATACTCCAGAAGTAATGGGTTAATTAATTACTTTAATGTTGAAATGTCAAGGCAATGAGAGAACATGTACAAAAGGTACTGATCCAATGAAAACAGTGGTATGGCTTGAGTTCTAATATCTATTTAATATCACAATTGTGGTATGTTTGGAAGTTTCCTCAATACAGCATGGGACCTTATACATATTCTCATAGGCTAATTTGAGTAAGCTTCCATAAAATAGAAACTAATACACAGAAACTTGACATCAATGTGCCTGGTCAGCCCAAATATTTGTCTCTCATGTCAGCATTGCTAATGTTCACACTCTCATTTGCCTGTCATATCTAACCACAATCTTAATTTGTAAACTCAAGGGATCAGAGACTTTGTCTAACTCATTTCATACACAATACAGCCCTGTTAGTCTCTTAATAAATGCTGCTGACTGTAGTGATTTAATATATCCAAAATAAAATTCAAAACATTTACATATACATATAATATACACAGTAACAATTCTGTGTTAAATTAGACTGTGACAATTGCCTAATACCTATATTCATACTCCTTATCACACATTTGGCCAAAGTTTGATCTTTTTACCTACTCTATGAATCTACCCTTATTTTATTTATATCTCTTTACATAGCTTTAAAGATGATTCTACATGTGTAATTATTTTGTATTTGGAGAATATATTAGTAAACAAATTAATTTAAAATAACATTCCTTAAAGTTTCTAATATATTTGCTTCATTTTTTGCTATTGGCTATTTGTATTTATAACCTTAAAGGTATAAATATACCCATTTAGCAACCTCAGGATATAGACCTATCAGACTGGGGCACGGAACATAAAATATTAAAAAGAACAAAAAACAAAAAAACAAGCTGTTATTTCATCGTTCCTAAAATTTAATAAAAAATAGACGCCTAAGACATTGAATAAACAATTTAAACATTATTCAGAATTTTCCATGTAAAATGAAACTGATAATAGTCACTCTTAGTGTTTAATTAACTTCTTAGGTATTTTATAAAGCACTACTCTTGCCCAAATGTTAATAATTTCCCAATGTCTTAATTGACATTAATTTCCTAATGAAGCTACACTTCATAAAATTCAAACAAATTGCTGTAGTGCATTTTTTTTCCCCCAATAGAACGAATTTCACACTAAGGTTTACATCCAGGCTGTACTATGTAAGCCACTTCAGAAATTTATTTCACTTCTCTGAGCTTCAGCTTCTATGTAAAATTTAAAGGGCCTGATATGGCAACCTATAAGGGGTAATTATTTGTCTTACCCTTTTTATAGGAATTTTATGATGAAGCAAATGGGAGAACAAATGTAAATGTGCTTTCTTATCTGATGTAATGATGTGAGTAGAAGAAATCTACTTAGATTGTGAAGCAATTTTGAAAGCTATTGACCATGCGTTTTGTAAATTTATGAGGTCCAGCATCAAAAATATAGAATTTTCTTTAAGATGACTCCTCTTCACATCAAATAAACATTATTGTGTCTATAATGATGGAATAAAAAAAGATAACTTTATAATGTGTTACAAACTGTCCTGTGAGAACACATATGGGAAACATGTTTAGAAAGATTCCATTTTGAACACAAGGGACACTGCTTTTGCTGAGGTTAGTAGAACAAATAATGTAACAATTTTGTTTTGGAATGTCAACATAAATAGCAACTGGTCTAATAAGATGAAGCTAAGGGGAGAATTGTGTGGGTATCAGAAATATGTCCTGATAAGGAAAATCCTGTTGGCCTCTGGAAACTTCAAGCGGCCTAGTTTTGGGTGACATTTAGAAGGATCAGCCCTCTGGATTATCATGAGGAAGAGTGTTTTTCTTGGCTGAAATCTGAACCAGACAACAATAAATCTCTTTTCCTTCTCAGGATCCCAATTCTGATATGCTATTATGATGGTCTGAATTTAAGCCAGTCAGAACTTACATTCACTGGAAGTGTTTAAAAACATGGTCACTTTCTATAAAATGAACAGAGCACTATTCCAATTAATGTACACAGAGGAGATGGCTGGGGGAGGACGTGATTGATCCATGTTCCATTTTTTAATTTGTTGAGCTTAGTGAGGCATTCCCATTTCTCTTTTTAATTTACTAATTCAGTTTAACTTGAAAAGGGAGGATTTTTAATGGGATTTTTCCATAATGTCAATTCTTAATACAATGTATTTTTTTCAGTCATTAATATTGATTTGTAGACTCCTACTCTTAATTTAAAAATTATATTTGAATCTGTTATTTGGTACTCACTTTAGATGTATCTCATGAAATATATACTCTGAGCCTGATTTCAACTTTCTGGAGAAGGATGTACCCATGAGATATAGTTAAGTTTGAGTTTACTCCCATAAAGACCCTACTCCCAAAGGAAGCCACATTTTGAGGTACTGAGGGTTAGGTTGCTAATAATTCTTGTGTGTGTGTGTGTGTGTGTGTGTGTGTGTGTGTGTGTGTGGTAGGGCGGGGGTAGGGGGACAGAATTCAACCCATAACATACGGGTCTTAGTTTTCTCAAATATAAAATTGGGAATATAGACTACCTAATGGGGCTCTCAACCATTTATGGATGAAGCACTTTTCACTCTCTCAAAATAAAAAATATACTTGATGAGCAGTACTGACAGCAGCTACTGAATGAAAGATCCTGATAAGAGCTGTGCTGCCTTTCTCACTTTCTGAAAAACCTGAGTAGAATCAGTTGTGTTTAGTGATTGAACATATGCTTCCTCTGGTAGATTTGATACAAAGATTTAGGACTCCTGGATTAGATGATCTCTAAGATTTTCCAGCCATGTCTTCTATGATTATAGAGCAGTTTTTAGAATTGAATTCTTATTATATAGAATCCACAAAATAAGACAAACATATTTGTCATGCCCAAGGATTTTTAACAGGAAACCTAAAAATCATGGGGGGGAAAAATCAGTCTTACAACTCAGAGCACTTCCGATACTATTCTTGTTAGCACCTTTTCTAATGTTCTTCAATTTTTTTAAGACTAGAGTCTATTCTTGGCATACACTATGTTTCTTCTATAAATAGACACTTCTCAGGATATATTCACTGAAAAATCAGAAGTGTCAGTGAGCACTATTTGCTAGGTATTGGAATCCCAGCTCAGCTTGCCTCTATTGTGATACGTGCTCGGGGAAGGTCATGGACCTCTCCCTGTCTCAGTTTTCTCAGCTGCCAAATGGGGCTATCAATAAAAATACCATCAGGTACGTATAGTGAGCACACCTCACTTAGCAATAAATTATTGCTAAGCTATCATAGATGCAATAAGGACTAGGGAGATAATGGCTACATCAAAGAATTTGAACATTATAAATGTCATCAAGAATACAACTAATTGATAATAAAAGGAGGTAGATAATCCCAGTAGATGCAGAAGCTTTTATTCATTTCCTTTGGCTAGCCAGTAGATGTAACTGGTCTGTCTGTCCCTGTGCCTATAATTCAAAGTGTCATCATTCCTTCTGGGACAAGTGCATAATTGCCACCACCAGAAAATTTCAAAATATATTATTCAACACCAGTGTGCTAGCACAGATCCCACAAAATGATCATGCTTTTCATAATGCTAGTAGCTGGGGGTTGAGAAAGAGAACAAAGTGACAGCATGGCTGCAATGAAAAGGCTGAGAAATAGCAAATCAGGTGTAAATCAACCCAACAACCTCCTCTGTTGCAAATTATTCCCAACCTACATTTTTCGCAATTCAGAGTTACTACTCTCAATAAAAAGAATAACAATAACGACCTTTCCCCCTCAAAATAAAGAAAAGAAGAGAAACTGTTAAAGTTGTCAGGGCATTCTAAAGCCTATGTACCCTATGAATGTTCTTTCTAATCTTACTCAGAAGGACGTGGTCCATTCTCACAAATTCCCTCACTTTGCATCAGAGCCCCGGCCTCTGGGAATCCAGCACTTCCAGCTGGGCAGGCAGAGCCTGAGAAAGTTCTGTGGGTTTTGCTTTTTTTTTTTTTTCTTTAAAGTTATACAGACACACATAAAATGTCTGCTTTTACATTTTAGCCACCTCAACATATGAAATGATGGGGTTTAAACATTAAAATAACAATATAATGGGGAGGGGGGAAAGTCTTGCCCCTGGCATCAGGTATTATAAACATCAAGGAGTGCCAGTGTAAACCTTTATTCAAGTGACTGGGTTCTTTGTCAAGCAATGCCTTTCTTCCAAAACATCCTTGCTGCCATATGTCTGCACTCAGCCAGCTGCAGATCTAATAAGAAAGTTCTTATTCATGTTGTATAATGTTTTACAGGTTTGCCACGGGGGTCACTCGCTGTGAGTTCTTTACGTCAGAGTCAGAGCTCTAACAAACAGAGAGCGGAAAGATGCCAAGAAATGTAGGTTGGGGGGTGGGGGAGAGGAAGGAAAAAGAAAGGAAAGAGAGCATCAAGCTCACAGCCTTTCTATTTATTATCTTGCACTCATTTAATGCTAGAAGCGATATTTGATTATTAGGGAAAAAACAGAGAGGAAAGGGGGCAACTATTAGGCTGTATAAACATTATCACCAAATATAAGACTAGAAATGTTTAACTAACTCTCTCTTGACTAATTTAGAAAGGGGAGATACATTAACCTTTTCAGATGTTCGGTAGCTGTTTAATTATGTCTCTGCTGTTGTTTTCATCATATCAAAATATACACAGAAAAAAAAATGTTTCCTGATGGTCCTAAAATATAAAAATCTTATTAGGATCATAATTTATTTCACTGAGATACTTGGATACATTATCAATGACAAATACTGTATTATTAGTATAAACTCATGTTAATATAAAATGAAATTCAGCAAGTAAAAATAAAAATAAAATCAGTGTAAGACTGGCACTAAATGTTTCCAGAAAGTAAGTGGATAATAGTTTTTACTGAGTCTTCACTACCCCAAGTACCACATGCCTTGTTATGAACTCATTAAGTAGATTTGTAGATTATTCATGAAACATCGGTCTCTGTTACAAGATGCTTAGAGGTTTGGAAGGCATATTATACATGCTTGTATTACTTTCTTTTCCTATGTTGACTTGTTTTCATTGCAGCACTTTTTTTCTTCAGCAAATTTGATAGGAAAGCAAATTTTCAAGTGAATTTTTAGATCCTGGATACACTTTAAAAACTTAATTACATGGACATGAGTTTTTTTAAAAAGGGATACAATGCAATCTCAATAAAAAGGAAATATTGCTAGCTCGTTAAAATACAGAATCTAAAAGCCAATAGACAGGGGCCACAGAGTTGTTAACCAGAAGTCAACTTCAGAATGATAAATATCATTAGGGAGAAAAATAATTTTACTATGGAAAAATAGCATCAAATAAAGAGAAGATAAAAAATTTCCATAGGATGCCCTAACAAATGTGTAAAGGCAGTAAAGGTATATGTTCATCATCAATGTGATATTCTTGTCAAAATAGAAACCTCAGACAATCTTTGCATGAATTCAGAGGGGCAGAAAAGTGGCATCTAAAGTTTCCAAATGTCCTTTAGATGAATTTTATATTAGCATTCAAAGCCTCACCAATTTCAAAATAAAGTACTCGAGTAGGTGGGTATTTTCTTTTACTTGGAAAACTCTTCCATAAGAAAGGATGAAAAACTGCCATTTGCAACAACATGGGTGGATCTTGAGATTATCATGCTAAACAAATCACACAGAAAAGGTCTGAGGGCCATATGAGTTTACTCATATGTGGGATATAAAACTGAAAGCAACAAAGGAACAAGACAAACAGACAAAAACTCAGACACAAACAATAGTTTAGTGGTTACCAGACGGTAAGGGGGAGGGAGGGTAGGAGAGAGGAAAGGGTATCAAATATATGGTGATGGAAGGAGAACTGACTTTGGGTGGTGAACACACAACGTGATGTATACCAGAGGTGCCAAAAAAAAAAAGTGTACAAGTGGACACTTTGGTCAACGTTGCTCACATAGTAGTTTGCCGTAATCAGAAGTGTCTGCATGCTGATGGTAACCACTTTCAGTACCTCTTACAATTGCAGAAGTCAAACATGACTTGGATTCATCTTTTGTTATTGGTATATATTGAATATTACAATTTTAATATTTCCTTTCTTAAAATGTATATGAGTATATATTTTCCTTTCTTAAAATGTATATGAGTATATATTTTTTGGCACTCTCTAGTAGATGATGTATTATAGAAAAGTACACGTGAAACCTATGTAATTTTACAAACCACTGTCACCCAATACATTAATAAAAATAAAATTAAATAAAAAAGAAAACTTATTGTTTTTATCCTTAATTATAAATCTCAGAGAAAAAGCAAACATCTCCAAGTGGGAAATTTTCCTTGGTTCTCAATACTGATAAAATAGCAATATTCAGTAACTCATTTTCTTTTTATTTTGCCAACTCTCCCCTTATCTGTCTTTTAATTATTTATTCTCTCATAATATTAGAAGTACTTTTTTAATTAAAATGTATTGGGATGACAATGGTTAGTAAAATTACATAGGTTTCAAGTGTACAATTCTGCAGTACATCATCTTCATATCACATTGTGTATTCACCACCGAGAGTCAACTCTCCTTCCATCACCATATATATTTGACCCCATTACCCTCATCAGAAGTACTTCTTAGTGAAAACAGCAGAAGGCGCACACCATCTCCCCAAAAAACTATTTTGCAAAGTCTGTCAAATTTTAATATCACCCTTCACTGTATTCTAATGCAATCAAATCAATCAGCACTAATGTCACATAACAGAATAGCAAATCCCATTAAGATCAAATCTTATATGTACAGTGACTAGTAATATATTTTGAAATAGTGACTTTGACATTAAAGAGTCTTGCTTAAAAAAAAAGAAAAACTCATGTTGTGTCAATGGAACACCTCAAAACAGTATTTTGAAAATACACAGTAATAGTGAAACAGATAATATCAGAAAGCTCAAGAAAAATCAGGATATTTCCACTCTGAAATATTTGAAAAAGGAACAGTACAATTATTCTGAAAAATCAACTTTTAGTCCTTCAAATTCCATCTAGTTAGCAACAATAAAGCCTCTCAAAAATAAAATTCAATATGATAATAAAATAGTAAACACTTAAATAATTGTTTCTATACAACATACTTTTCTAAACACACTGAATTCATTTAGTCCTCACAACTACCCTAGAAGGTTGGTATTATTATTCTCTTTATGCAGATGACAGCCAAGGCACAGAGAGGCCAATAACTTGCCCAATGGTCCAGGGCGGATCTGTAGCTCCATTCTCCTAACCACACAGACTGAACTGCACCAAGTTACCTCTGAGAATAAGAAAGGGGTAAAATAGATTAAGAATCCACAGGGACCTTCCAAGGTTCTGGAATGCTCACTTGTTATACTCAGTAGTTAGTATAGGTGTGCTTGTCTTATATTTTATTATTGTTCTTCTTCTTGTATATATATACTGGGGGTGCCAAAAATGTATATGCATTTTAAGAGATGTTATCTATGCTTAAACAGTAGTTTGCCATAATCAGAAGTGTCTGGACACTGATGGTGACCACTTTGAGCACCTCTTGTAATTGTAGAAGTCAAATGTGACTTGTATGCATCTTTTGTTTTCAGTGTATATTGAGTATTACAATTAATACAGTTTTTTCCTTTCTTAAGATACATATACATATTTTTGGGCACCGTGTGTGTCTCTGTGTGTGTGTGTCTGTGTGTGTGTACATACACATACAGCTATATTTAATTAAAATAATATAATATGATATCATATATATATATTCAATGATATATATATATATATATATATATATATATATATATATATATATCTCACAATTAAAAATCTAAAGTAAGAAAACAGCCATTTCACAAATTTTAAAGGTTGGCATAAGTAGCATTTTGACTGAATTTGAGATTTTGATAATGAACTTTATCATCTTTTAGTGAACACACATCATGATCCTGGCAATCTTTTGTCACATTTCAAAAGATACCTGAAGGGCCAGCCGAGCGGTGCATTGGTTAAGAGCTGGTTTTGGGACACCAGCGGCCCCGGTTCGGATCCCACATATGAGGGCCAGTGACACTGCCCTCTACAGCTAACAACAGTTCCACCTGGAGCTGGGCTGTGTGAGCCCCGGTGATGGTGTAGGCTGCAGCCCCTGCTGCAGTGGGCTGCCATAGGCTACAATGAGTGGCCGGCAGCCAGTGTGAGCTGCCAAGAGCCGCAGTGAACGACCATCCAGAGGCTGGCAACCGATCTGCCTCATCCAGGAAGAGCGCAATGACGATACCAACATGGGCCAGTGAAGCAACGTCCTCCGCAACTAGACTGAAGAACAAAAGGACAGCAACTTGTCTGTTCCCCTTCCCTGATTCCCCAACGCTGTTCCTCTCCCCCAATTACCCCAAGAAAATCTTTTAAAAAAAAAAAAAAGACACCTGAAGTTCTCCTACTCTTCCATGAAATAAACTCTGGCAAGTAATGACCATTCTAAGCTGTGCTTTCCTCATTCAAAAACAAGGAATTGGACAGATGATCATTAAAATACCTTACAACTTCAGAATTCTGGGGCTGTGAAGGTCTAAGTAAAGTCCCTACCGTTAAGAAAACCTGTCTCTCAAATCTAAACAATGTGAGTAGTACCAGAATTTGTAATCAAGGCTACTGGTGAAGGCTTATTGTACTATGTTTCCTATTTGTTCCTCCCCAACACCCTTTCTAAGATACTCCCCTGGGGAGGTAATGGGTAGTTCCATGAGTGAACATATCATCTTAACAGATCAATCTCAAAATAAATGCACCAAAATATTATCTTACATTCATTAAAATTTTGCCTACCTCCCTCAGTGTTGGTATATCCCAGGTCTTGGTATTCTGACCACTTTCCTCCTCTATGTACATTCCTTCCCTGATAACTTCATTCTAGCTCACTTCTTTAAATACCATTTATATGATGATGTCTCCCCAGTTAATATTTCCAGCCCCAACCTACCCCCTGACTGGTAGGCTCATATATAGTTTCATGAATGGCCAGTGGGATTTTGAAATTTAACGTTTCCAAAGTAAAAGATGTTATTCTTTGCCCCAAACCTATTTTCTCCTGCTACCCCCCCCCATTTTATAGTTTCCCAGCTTACTATAAGGTACTATGAGCCAATCATCAGTTGCTTAGGCCAACAATCTAAGAGTCACCCTGCATGAGCACATCACATTTCCAATTAATTCAACAGGAAATTCTAAAGACTCTGCCTTCAAAATACATCACAATTCCCACCAAACCTCAATTCATTAAAATCTCTAACCTAGATTATTGCAAAGCTTGACCACTGTTCAAGCTCACGGGTACATCATTCAAGTAAGTGCTCAAAGAGCGCCTCAAAGAGGCATCTCCTGATCACACTATGTAAAACTACACCCTTTTATGCTCTCTTCTTCCCCTACTTTATTTTCTTCATAGGACTCAGCATTTCCTGGTGGACTTCATCATTTGTCTTTTGCAGTAGTTCTCAAATTCTCACAATCACCAGGAAGGCCTGTGAAAAGACAAATGACTGGACTCCACCCCCAGAGTTTCAGATTCAGTAGGTTTGGGTGGGGCCTGGGAATGTGCATGTCTAACAGCTCCCAGATAATGCAGATACCTACTGGGCCAGATATCACACTTTGAAAAAAACACTGCCTCACAATAAGCCCATGAGCAGGGATACACACATGAACACAGACATATTAGGTTGTCGGGAAAGTCATGACGTATGTTTGCAATGAAAAATATAGAAAAAACATGTCATGACCTTTCTGATAACCATACACACACACACACACACACACACACACACACAGCCAAAAATGTATACATATTTTGGGCCAGCTGTGACACGTTGGTTAAGAGCTGGCTTGGGATGCCAGTTGACCCGGTTCGAGCCAGTGACACTGCCCTCTACAGCTAAGATGGTGAACAACAGCTCCACCTGGAGCTGGGCTGCTGTGAGTCCCTGGGACGGCATAGCTGCAGCCCCTGCTGCAATGGACTGCCATAGGTTACAGTGAGTGGCCGGCAGCGTGAGTGGCTGGCAGCCTGTGTGAGCTGTCAAAAGCCGCTGTGAGCGGCCATCCAGAGGCCAGCAACACATCTGCCTCACCTAAGAAGAGCGCAATGTTAATACCAACATGGGCGAGTGAAGCAATGTCCTCCACAACCAGACTAAAAAACAAAAGGACAACAACTTGTCTGTTTCCCTTCCCCGGTTCCCCAACGCTTTTCCCCGCCCTTAATTCCCCAATAAAATCTTAAAAACAAACAAACAAAATACTGTATACATATTTTGAGAAAAGGAAAAAACTGTATTAAAACTGTAATACTCAATATGTACCAATAAGAAAAGATGAATACAAAAGATGAATGCAACTACAAGAGGTGCTCAAAGTGGTCACCATCAGTGTCCAGACACTTCTGATCATGGCGAACTACTACTGCTTGAGCAACGCTGACCAAAGTGACACCTTTCTTCAAATGTGCATACATTTCTTTGGCACACGCGCGCGCGCGTGTGTGTGTGTGTGTGTATATATATATATATATATATTCTGTTTTATCCTTTATATAGATGCTTTATATAGCTTATTAAAAACAAAACAAAACAGTGAAAACAAGACACTTTTAATGTCTGGGCCCTTCCAGCCTTCCAAATACAACAGTTCTGAAAGTTGTACATATCAGTTGGAAGAACAAGACAAAATTAGGAATGGAGTCATGACATTTCATAAAAGAGATCACCCCCATATGATGAGAGAGACCCTATCTGGTGAAGTACACATGGATGATATTCAATCACATTGGTTGATGAATAAATTTTGAAGTGAACCCATTTTAATATGATAGACATTTCTATAGACATCAGATTCTAAATATATTATACCAAACCAGTCCTGAAACAAAATGTAGTATAAATATACATGTACATCTTTTTCAGATGGGCTATTCATCAAATTGGAAATATGGATATTACCAATCATTATTAAATGCATTGATCAACAAGACAGTGATACATGTTCAATAATTACTAATTCACAATTGAGTACTCAATTTATTTAAACTCACTTCTCAAAATGATTAGCTGAAATGCCTGATTGCATTCCTAACATCTATGGCTTTCTAGACAATTTTTTTTTTATTTGCCTATTACACACAACATCACTCTTCTTTCCTAACATAAATTCAGTTCCCTTAGCAGCTAGATTGTGCAGAAGTTCTTGGCTCCAAAGATGTGTAAAATGTAAAACCTGTGTCTTCCTGTCTCCTTTCTATCCAGCCTGCCTGTTTCTAGAGAGCTGCAGGTTACTCTGATGCTTAAGAGCCCAAGAGAAAGAGAAAAGTCCTAGAGAGACACCCAGGAGTTGGGCAAGGAATGTGCTTGAAGCAGCAGAAGGAAAAAATACACCAAACAAAAAGGAAAGGAAAATCATGCCACTACACTTGGAACACAGTATGTTTTCATCTGCATGAGGAGCAGGGGCCATGCTATATAGTCCAAGCTGTGGGTGGACATGAAAAATGTTCCATCTGGAGGACAGGAGAGAGGATGTGTCATGAGTCAAGGTCTCCTGCCTGGGTCATCTTCCTCAATCTCAGATCATCTGCCCCTCTATGTAGCATAAGTTTCATGTGGGTTGCCAAGCATGAAGCCGAGAACTCGTCACTGCACAAAACACAAGCTAGAACTTCTCAGAACAACACTGGGCTCTGGCTTCCGCTTGCCTGACTCTGAACCCCTTCCTCATTTTGCCACACGGCTGAGAGCTAATGGTGGATATTTTTGAGCACATGAAGCCGGGAAGCAGCAGAGGAATCAACAAACCTTGGGCCAAATCCTAGAAATGATTTGGCAACTTGATCAGATATCTGCTGTGGTGTTTACTTTAGGTTTTCATAAACATACATTAAAACACACCGACAATCAAAACATACAATGCAGCAAAAGCTTTCCATTCCATTGGCAGACATGTAAAAAGCAATTAGAATCATTTCTTAAGGATCCACATGTGTCTTTTGGCTGACTACTCACGGTGAATTTTTACCCCTCTGTTGGCTGATAGCCAGCACACACAAGAGGAGAACTCTGCCACTCTCCAGCAACTGTGCATTCAGGAAATAATAAAGCCAATTTGAATACAGATTCAAGTCCAACAATTAGCCAAATCTGCTCTTGATTTCAGCTCCTAAATTTCTTTAGGAAGCATGATGTCATTGCCTAGTCTAAAATGAACCCATCTAAGGCTCCACATTACTTACAGGAAAAAAACAAAAACCCAATGTCGTTACCATGGCACTGATGGTTTTTGGTGATCTCCAGCCCTACTTCTTCAGTCACTTCCCTTTGTAACCTGTGATTCTATGGGATTGTACTGCCTGATTTCTCCACACTTGCTGTGTGGTTTCTTACAGATACCAGTGACTTCTGGTGCAATGCATGGGCTTTGGCACTGACTCAGTTAGGTTCAGAGTTTTGTGCCCTCATTGAATAGTGAAGATAGCTTGGGAAAGCATCTTAAACTCTGAGTCAGCTCTATAGTCACTAAAATGAGGATAAGGACATCTCCCTCATAGGAGCACTGGGAGAATGAAAGTGAGATTATGTGTCTAAAGTTCTTAGTCAAACCCCTTATCTTCCTTACTCATCCCTATGCCTGCTACTGCTTGTCTTGCAAAACCTGTCTCCAAAGTTATTTCCTTGGTGCACTCTGCCCTGGTCCACTTCTCTGTCATGGTCCACTCTATTTTGCCCAGAGCCAGACAAAAATCGCTTCTTCTTCCTTTCCTATTCAAAACTATTCTGTGCACATACATCAGTTATTTCACTGTTTCTTTTTTATGAGGCAGCACATTGTTGTCATTCCCATATTCATGAATTAGTAATAGATTCATAAAGGTGTATACAGTGTCTAAATTACCTTTCTATTCCAAATACTTAAATTCATATTTTCTTTAAAGTACTCTATAAATATAGACCAAATTATCAAATACAGAGATCAAAGGGAGAATTCATACAGTGAATTCTATTAGCACACAGTAAAAGAAGGTAAACTCACTAACCATTTTAATGTAGATATTTAAAATTATGATATATATTCCTGTTTTACCTGAAAATAGACTTTTATGAACTGACTATGCCCAGCATTAAATAAACACAAATAAGACAATCCATTTGAGCAGTAGCACAGCTTTTGGGATGGCCAGAGATGTTGTGTGCACAATTTCAGGGGACACCATTCATAATCTGGTCTCTCCAGGTGTAATATAACAGGAATCTCATGATTCATTCTATAACGTCTATTTGCTTAAGAGAGGCACTTTCAAAATAAAAGCAGGCAGGCAAACAATAATCGTGACCATCTCTCTAATGATGAGACAGTCAAAGGACTGTTCCATTAGAAGTCACCTGTATAAACCATAATACTAAACGTAAATATAGCTTTCTCTTTTCATAAGACAGTCACTACTCCTCGAGTTAGAAAAAGTGCATATTATACTTTCTTCCAGAGCAACACAGCCCTATACATTAGCCACTTATCACTGTAATGTGTCAATTTACATTAAAGTAATTGAAATTAAATAATATTAAATAATCAATTTCTGCTCAGCTGTACTAGCTATATTCATGTGTTCAGTAGCTGTAAGTGGTGGCTTCCAGACTGCACAACACAGAAAAAATATTTGAATCATCACAGAAAGTTCTGTTGAACTGTGTTACATGCAGAATTAAAATAAAAATCTTTTAAGAAACTGAATATGCATCTCTGTTCACTTAAGTCATTAATTGGGCTACTTATTGACTGGTTTCAAATAACAATTGGTCACTATTATCCTTTACATGGAAAAGGAAAAAAAGTAAAACGATAGTGGGGAGGAAACCTTCAGGTCTGAAACATCTGTTAATCTTGCTTTACAAAACATGGAAATACTGTAATCCAATATTAGAAAAAAAAATTCTTGATGATAAAACATTTCACTTAAACTTTAAAAAGTAGTCTGCCATTCATGATCTCTATTGTTTGTTATTTTTGTTATTTTTTTTAAGTCAGTTATTTTCTTAGCAGTAAGCAAAGGGCTAAGGTGGTTATACTTCAAGATCTTCTCCCACAAGGTCCCCATTTTTTCAGTATTAAACAACCTTGGAAGCTCCAGCTCTGAACTCCCTAAAAAAGTTCAGTCATTGTCATAGCTTCAAGCATAGGACATTTTCAACAGCTTACCTGTATATTGAATTGACTCTCATTCTTTATTCATGAAAATTTCTGTGCCTATATGCATTTGAATACTAAAAATATTTCTCTTTATAAGCAGTCTTTGATGAATGAACAACTAGTTCCTAGAACTGGAATGCTTGAGAATGTTGCCTACAATGTTCCCCTTGTGGGTCAAATGTACTGGTTGACCCACAATTCTTAGGAACCAATTCTTAGGGAAACAAATGTTTAGGTGCTCAAATAGTAATTGCCTATGCCAAAGAGGGAGAGATGGGTTCCTGCCTGTCTTCAAAAAAGAACACAGCAGAATCAGTGTTTCTCAAAATGTGGTCTTGGACCACCCACGTTACAAGTCCCTTTATTAGGAGAGTATTACTAAATACAGGTTCTGAGGGCCACTGCCTAAACTCCCAGGTTTATCAAGTCATAATCCTAAGGTTGGGGCCAAGAACTATGACAAGTTATCAAGTGATTGGTATGCACATTCTAGTATGAAAATCATTGTCACAGTGGCAGGGACAAGAGAAAAGTACACTGCACTCTATATCCTTGACTTACTGAGATTGAAGAGAGAAGAACCTGTTATTTCAGATAATTGCAGAGTTTTACAGCATTAGACGCACAGATCACATTCTAGTGTGTATTATATGTATGCATATTTTTTCAAGAATATCCAGTAGAATTATGGTATAACGAGTATACAGAATATATAATTGTATGAAACAGCTATAGGAAACACAACAAAAAATCAGTCAAGAAGCGTATTTACGTCCTCATGGTGCCTATTATACAATTGAGAAAAACATTCCAAATATGAGCTGTTGTAGTCACACAACATTTGAGAAACCAAGCCATCTAAAATACCCTCTGAGTGAAAGTTTACCCTCCCTCTCCTCACTCTTCAAAGAGCCACTGTAACCTCCAGCCTGCCACTCCATGTTCATAGCATCATTTGGCTAGGAACTGGGGCCATGTCATGTTTTGTTACTCCTCTTTTATTCCTGGATCACTTTAACCATTAAATTAAACCTGCCAAATGGATGGATAGATGCATCAATGATAACAGGAACAATAAATGGCATCCAATCCTCTGAAAAAAATCAAACAACTTCCAAAATTACCTGTCATTTCCTAGTACTGCATGAGAAAGTATGAAATAGGAGAGAGGACCCCCTTGTCATTGATGTAGTCAAATTCACAACTCTGCCATTTACTAAATGCCTCTGAGACACTGAGCAAACCACATGCTCTCTCTGGGGCTCTGTTTCCCACCTGCAAAGGGAAGGGCAAGACAGGGTGATTTTCCTGCTTTGAAATTCTATAATTTGCGATGGGAGAAAAGAGTTGCTCATCTTAGCTACAGTTTTCAGCTTTGCAGAATAAAATTCTCCTTTTAGCTAAATTCTTTTGAGTAAAATTTATCTCAATGTAATTTGTGTTTGCGATTTATTAAGATAGCTACAAGTTTAATTGATTAAGCTGAACTTCATAAAACAAAATGTAACTCGACAACTTAGAAAATAAAAACACTTGATTTTGTAAATATTTACACTATTAACCACAATGAAGAATAGAATCCCATATGTTGAAATAACTGATTCAGTATAAACCAAAGACATTTGAGTTTTAATTTTTCACATATGTCAGTATGTAGGTATTCTATATGCTGGTAATAATGATGTTGATTATAGCACATTTGAAATACATTGGAATGAGAACCAGCCATGTACATTACATAATTACAGTTGAATCCTGAACAACAAGGGTTTTAACTGTGTGGGTTCACTTATGTAAATACATACCATACTGTAAATGTATTTTCTTTCTTACTTTCTTAATAACATTTTCTTTTCTCTAGTTTACTTTATTGTAAGGATATAAAATATACTACATATAACACACAAAATATGCATTAATCAACTGTTTATGTAATCAGTAAGGCTTCTAGTTCAGCAGTAGGTTAGAAGTAGTTAAGGCTTTAGGGAGTCAAAAGTGGTATGTGCATTTTCAACTACACAGGAGTCGGTGCCCCAACCCTCATGTGTTCAAGGGTCAATTACATCTCACTTACACTTTGAAAGATACAAATCAGGTGAGGCGTAGTTTACTTTTTTTTTTTTTTTTTTGAGGGCAGTGTCACTGGCCCTCATATGTGGGACCCGAACCAGGGCCACTGGCTTTCCAAGCCAGCGCTTAACCACCACGTCACTTGGCCGGCCCCGTGTAGTTTACTTTTACATTTCCACTACGTGCAAGAAGTGGCCAGCATGTTGGAGGCCTTGTTTAGATATACAGGCTCCAGAGGGTGGAATGCAACCCTTTTAAAAAATAAAAGACTCTATTGCAAACTTTCAAAGTCTGTTACATATGTTTGAGTTCAGTTCAAGTAAATATTTAAGCTTAAAAAAAATACATTTAAACAATACAAAAACTATAAGATTGAACCTATTTTAGAATTTGCATCAAAAAATCAGAAAAATTATGAGTATTTATCACTTAATAAGCAAAGCCTACTTACTATAATAACTGCTCTGTTGTCATTATCATGTAACTCCCTGAAACAAGTAGAATATTGATATATGGAACAAGGAATGATATCCTAGAATCTTTCCCAATAACAGTCACACCATCAGAGGGACATATAGGTAATATAAGTAAGATATAAAGGATTTTCACAAATATTATTCAGATTTTTCTCACAACCCTCACTTTTAAGATTTTTTTTTTTTTTTTAAATTAGGGAATTGGGGAGGGAAACAGTGTTGGGGAATTTGAGAAGGGAAGATTGTGTTTTTGCAGGACCCATGAACTCCAAGTCAAGTTGTTGTCCTTCAATCTTAGTTGTGGAGGGCGCAGCTCAGCTCCAAGTTCAGTCATTCCACCCTTTCAATGTAGTTGTGAGGGTTAGGGAGGGGGGCGCAGGCCACCATCCATGTGGGAGTCGAACCTGCAACCTCATTGTTAGGAGCACATGCTCTCACCAGCTGAACCACCTGGCTGCCCGTTGGCAGCTCAGCGGCAGCTCAGCGGCAGCTCAGCTCAGGGGCAGCTCACTGGTTCATGTGGGAATCGAACCGGCGACCCTGTTGTTCAGCACTCGCTCTCTAACCAACTGAGCCACCCGGCTGGCCCAATCCTCAGTTTCTTTTGTCAGTTCTTTCCATCAAATTTTAAACTGTGATTTTTATTCATGTTGGTTGACATGAAATATTTTAACAAATCCCCTATAATTTCCAGTCTTGCCTTTCTCAAATATTTCTAACATACTATGTTAACATAATTTACTGCTAATTTGCATTCCAAAAATATATCAAATAAATGTATAAGGCAAGCAACACATTTAAAATACGTTATCATCATGTAGAATAAATGTTATTAATATTTAAACTGTTAATGAGAAGATAACTCACGAGAAAATACAAATTACTAATAAACATAAAATGTTCAGCTTCACAATAAAATAAATGTGAATTAAATAAATTAATTGTTCTTTTTTCATCTGTCAAATTCGTAAGTAATTCAAATATAGCTAACTCTAATAACTGTGAGTCAAAACCAGAGTTATAGTAATGATTTCTAGAAAGGGTAGAAACATGTGATTTTTATTTTCCATTCTATCCATTTCAGGATTTTTGAAGCTACACTAAAAAGGAGAGAATACATTTAACAAGCTGAAGGAAAACATCAAATGCCATCTAGTAACAAAATAATCAGGAGATATCAAATCATCAGGTCATGATCAGGCATTATAAAACAGTGGAGTGGGCAGAAATACCTGTTGGGATTGTCATAGCATCGAAAAAGCCCTTCAAAATAGTTTTCCTACCACCTTACTCATAATCAATTTTTAATGGAAAAAAAGGCTATCTATTTAGTTGAAGATTAAACTATAAAAGCAAATAGTTCCAGGATAAATAGTCCACGCTAAGACATAAATGATAGATTGTTTCTGGAAAAGAGGTTTTAATGAGAAGCAGAAGGTAATGCAGTAGGTACCCGTAAAGACAAACAGAGTGGACACCACTCTGTAAGGGGCAAAACGGATGGTAAACTAGAGGCCCAGAACACTAAAGACAGGCGTTGCCTGATACCTAAAAGTATGTTTTATGTACACTCTTTAAAAGGCACTTGTCCAGAATATTATGATACGGTTCTTTGCCTAAAAGGAAGCAGCTGTAAACACAGATGTGGTCCTGCTCTATTATTCAAGCCCCTATTGGATAGAAGCAGGTTAATACAGCTTTAATGGTGGCAGATTAGATATTTGGCCTGTTTGTTAGACGTAATTGAATCTGAGTTTTTGAGAACAGCTCTTGATGACGCACGATGTCACAAATCCAACATAAGAAGGGCAGTTTAAGATCTGGTGACAGGAAGCATGTGTACGAACATAAAATGAATGAAAAAGGCTGGGTTTATATGAGAAAAATATATGCAGATAAATTATGATGAAATTTTATATTTTTATTTGGGGGATATAATTCCTTATCTTGAAAGGATGACCTCTTCAAAGAATGTCCATATTTATGTATTTTGGATGCTTAAGAAACACAAATATAAAGAAAAAAAAAATCAAGATTTTTTTTTTTTGGGTGTGGTGGTATTGACCAAATGACTATTTTAAAGTATTCAGGTTGATAAAAGAATCAAAACGTTGATGATTCCAATGAGCTTTTTATGTGGCAGAAACGGGAATTGATCTCAGGGAGTCCTCTTCCAAAGCCATCACTGTATCTTAACTGCTTAATCTATGGTGCTTCTCAGTTGTTTTCCAAATTGCAAATTGGCTACCTTATTGCTATTCTGTCTAAATGGTTTCTTTTTAAATAGTGTGGGATGAAACATAAAGAACTCTAGGAATGCATTTTTCTGATCTAATTGTTGTTTATCCAGTTCATTCTGTCAGTATCTATTGAGCATCTATTGTGTGCCAGACACTGTTCTAGAAGCTAGGGAAATATTGGTGAACAAAACCCAAACCAGTAGCTCCACCATTACGGTGCTTAAATTCTAGTGGAAGAGACAGATAGTAAATAATTAATGTAAATAAATGGTAAGTGTTCTTCGAGAAAGACACAGATAAAACAGATTGGTAGTCCAGGGGGCAGGGCTTAAGGCGGGGTGGGAGATGGTCCGGCAAAACCTTATTGAAAAGGTAACACTTGATTAAAGACTCAAAGACACAAGCATGGAAGTTATAAGCTATAAGGATATTGAAGGAGCGTGCTCCAGGCTGAGAGAACAGCTAGTGCAAAACCCTCAATTTTGGCATGCAGAAAGAATAGTAAGGGTAAGCATATCTGAAACAAAGAGAGGAGAAATGTAGTAAGTAAGAGATGAGATAATGACAAAGATAAAGGAGTTCTTGTAGGTTGTTATAAGGTCTGACTTTTACTTTGACATGGGGAATCACTGGAAGGGGTTTTAAGCAGAGGAATAACATTAACTGACATCTTAAATTGCTCTGGCTACTCTACTGTAAATAGACAATAAGTAAGAAAGCAGGGAGAACTGCTAAGAGGTTTCTGTAGTAATTAGTGCTAGGCATGATGTTAGTTTGGCTATAACTGCAGCAGTAAAGGTGGTGAGAAGTAGTCTAATTCTGGCTTATTTGGCAAGTAGAGCTAACTGGACTGGCTGGTAGATGGGGTGTGATGTATAAGGAAATGAGTGGCATCAAGAATGCTGCCAGGATCTATGACAGAACATCCTTCAGAAGGCTGGAGTTGCCATCAGCTGGGATGAGGAGGGAGCAGGTTTGGAGGCAGTGATTGGGAGTTCCATTTGGGGCCCATGGAGCTAGAGATACGTGTTAGATATCTAAGTCAAGAGGTCACTTATTGCAGCTGGATATGAGTCTGGAATTCAAGAGAGGGGTCCAAGCTGGAGATATAAATTTTGAAGCTTTCAGTCTGAAACGTGATTTGTAGTTAACTGAACAAGAGAAACACAGCACTCATTGGTCACTTAACATATGCCATGTACTACATCATAAACTTTCACATTCCTTGTGTCATTTAATTCTTGTAACTACTCTGTTTTTCAGACTAGACCCTTTTACAGGCTAATAAATTAAATTGAGAATGTCTAAGTAACTCCCCGAGACTATCCAACTTTCCTTATGGCAATGAATTTTGGAAGAGGCAAAACTTGGATTCATATGTAGGCTTTTCCATTAGCTATATAACCTCTCAAAGGCCCAATACAAATAGAAATGGAGCTTACATTCTGGCTGTGATCAAGGAAAAAAGGAATCCAAAAAGCGGATGCAGAACTGTGCACAAATACCCCTTAGTATCATAATAAATGCCCTTAATGATGTGAATGAAGTTTACAATGAAATTTAATAATCTGTTAAAAAATGAATGAAAATATACAAAGTCTTTTAGAATTCGAATTAAAATGTTTAAAACATTTTGTTTCTTAAATAAGTAAATTGTCTTGAAAAATCACCTGTTTCTCACAAGTCACTTTATTTTGATGTGCCAACATGAGCCAAATTGTGTACACACATATGGAACATTAAATAACCCGCTTCTTCAAAACAGACATAAAAAATAATGGCTTATTCATCTGACAACATAGTTTTCAAATAAAAATAGTAAAATTCTCTCTCTTCCCCATTACTTGGCTATAAAAGTATGTTACTTCTCTTGTACTTTTTAAGAATATTCCGTTACCCAAAGATACAGATCTTCTCTGACAGTTAATTAGGTAAGAGCATCAAATACCATTTCTGAAGATGTGTGTGAGCTATATTATAAACTCTACTATAAAATTATGAATGTGACTGTAAAAAACACAAAAGTCTGAAGAAAAAAATTGAACTACATGATTTTATATTACGAACTAAATATGTTATTCTGACAGAAACTGTTTCAAATTTTCCTCTAAGATGATTAATAAAAATGTTTCATGTACCCTTGTATACATTAAATATATAAGACCTATGGTTGTAACAGTATAACATCTATTCTCTCTATTCACAGTAATCAGATGCAGAAATAAAATTTCCAAAGTTATACAGGGTTATATATTTTTTTTAAATTCTGTATATATATATATATATGTACATACTATATGTACTATGCATAGAACATAAACAATATATATAAATACCCAGTTCGTGAATTTATAATATACCTTTCAAGAAAATAATTTTAAATGTAAATATTCACATGGGTTATGGTTTTATAGGAGAGGTTAACTCAAAGGTTAACATTGACTTAGCATTAGCATTTACAAAATAAACTTGTGGAGAACTCATATTTATTTAACTGGCTCTACACACATACATTTACAGTCCCCGTAGCTTCTTGACCTGTACATGCTATATATTATCTTGTACACTTTAGTACTAAATGCTTTATGTATGACCACTGTTCACTGAAACCCTTTGGGGTGACTTAGGAGACACTGGAATGTGTATTTGTGGGGGTGCTAACCAATCAACTTGATGCCTCTCATCTACCTGTTCAGCCAGAACTACATGTATTTGTTTTGTATATGGCAGCTCCATGTAATATTTTCTTGCAAAGAAGTCTTCTGTTGTTTACAAAATCACTTGGAAAACCCCTATCCTAGTGATTTATCAATTAAAAATATATTTAGAATTATTGAGACATTGAAGATTCACATTAATGTAACAGAACTACAGAAAAAAAAGTGGGACCATCAACAGACACTTGGATTAACATTACTTTTCCAAAAGTAACAAGGCAAAATAAATCTGCTTTGTATAATTTACAAAAAAAGTTTAACATTTGAAGCAGTACTAATTATTGGTTTTTACAAAAGTACTGAGTTATTTTTAGTAATGTGGGGAGATTTAACAAGGTGTATGTTTACATCAAAGTAAATAAAATACTACAGTACAAAAAGGGCCCTTTAATAATGCCTGGAGAAATACTACATATAGAAAGAGAACTCTATACTTTATAGAACACTTTTCATTGAAATATTATTAGTTCTGGAAGTTGAGTAAGAGAGATCTAATGACCATATGCAATTCATACATGAGAAAATTTAAAGTGCAGTGACAAAAAAGTGATTTACAAAGCGTTGAATAATTAGCAGCAGGAGAGAAGGAGGTCCCTAGTTCCATGAAATCAGCCATGTACCATATAAGAAAGAATTAATGAATTATAAATTTACTGTATTTGGAACTCATATAATAGTCCATAATTATGGGGTTACAGAAAATTATTCCTGATTACTCATTTGAAATGAAATCTAAACTAAAGAAAGGAGCTCTTCCTTTGAGCTAAAAATCTCAGGCAGGCTTGGCCAAAACACTTGCAGTTCTTAACCAAGAAGCAATTCCCTGGTGTAGTTATAAGGCAAAGACCTCTGGTGCTTCAGCCTCTGGCATATACTGAGTGTCCTTGGCAGGATAATGGTCCCCAGAGATGTTCACATCCTAATTTCCAGAAGCTGCGAAGATGTTACCTTTGACATGGCAAAAACAAATCTGCAGATGTGATTAGTCTCTCTTGAGATAGGGAGATCATTATGGATTATCAGCTAGGCCCTATGTAATCACGAGGCTTATATAATAGGGAGGCAGAAGGATCAGAGTTATAGTAGGAGGTGTGAAGATGGAAGATTTCCGAGCAATAGGATGTAAGGTCTCAAGTTTATCTTTGCTAGCTTTCAAAGTGGAGGAAGAGGGCCACAAGCCAAGGAAACTGGGCAGTTTCTGGAAACTGGAAATAAAAGGAAATGGATGCTACCATGAACTTAGAGAAAGGAATGCACTAGAGAAAAGAAAGCCTTGCCACACCTTGATGTTAGCCCAGTGGGATCCGTGTCAGATCTTTAAACTACAGAACTGTGAAGTAATAAATGTGTGTTAATGCCTGAATTATGTTAATTTGTTTGAGATAATTTGTTACAGCAGGAATAGAAAATGTATACACTTAGTTTATAAGAGCAGGTGTTCTTTATAAAGGAAGAGATATTTTAAAATTCATTCAAAGGACCAGCCGAGTGGCGCAGTGGTTAAGCGCCGGCTTAGGAAGCTGGCAGCCCCGGTTCGGTTCCCATATATGAGGGCCAGTGACACTGCCCTCAAAAAAAAAAACCCCAAAAAACAAAAAAAACAAATTCATTTACTGCCAGTCTACGATGTGCCTGGCTAAAGGGCCTAGGATTAAAAGAATATGTACTTTTTGTGGTCAGGAAGTGAATAGTTTTTCCACATATGAGTTGCCTTGCATGTAGATTTTACTGAAGGTACAGAAATGTTTATCTGCATGCTGAATATAAAAAGAGAACCCGAGAAGAAGAAGAGAGATTTTTAGAACTCATCTTAAGCCAGTTGTACAAATGAGGAAACTGTAGTCTAGTTAGGGAATCATAAAGTTTAGTAACCACTTTCTCAGATCCAACTAGCAGATTTTTTGCTTAATTAACAAGGTGGAAACAACTTGAAGACTTTCCCCTAAGAATCTGATATGAGCAGTCCTTAAGTTTCAATTATGAGTCAATCATCCTCAACCATTCTGAAGACTATCAGCCATTATGGAATTTTCCTCTTGAACAAAAATTTTCAAGCAAAGAACTGCTTCATATTCTCTAATAGTAATGATAAATTATTACAGATTCCATTGTGTTTAAAAACTGTAATTTAAAGATAACAGACCTCAGAATGGTTTACAAATCCTAATGAATATCAAAAAAAACTTTTATTTAAAATTAGAACCCAAAATAAACAAAGCTACCTCACATGGAAATTTATTGATACAATAATTATGACACATTAAAAATAGTTATGACACACTGAAAAATACTCATCTGATAAAAAGTTAGTTTCTTAATAACATCAATTATTCCATATGACTCCAGGATCAAAAAGTAGAAATCCAACTTTGATGATACATTAAGAATGATCAATATTGTTTCTATACAATTCATGTCTGTCTGGAACATTATCCATGCCTTCTCTTGATAGCTTCCTGACCAATAAATTTTTTTCTATTTCAGATAGAAAATTGATAAGAAGATAAAAGCATTTTATCTTGAATTTTGTTTCAACCTCTGTAACTTAACTTAATCCTGCTTAGTTTTCTATTGGCTATAAGAAAACAGTCTTTCTATGGACTACATACGGGTTAAAACCCCAGAGTCAGAAACACTAGATTGATGAATATTTAATATTAATCAGTATTGTAAACAAGTATAGCAACTACACTTCACATTAATATATCTTAGTATTCTAAATCAGTGTATCAGCCCACTTCACATATCATTTCTGGTGAGCTAAGGAGCTCTAAATACTCGTATATTAAGTTTGGGAAAAAATATTGTAGGAAGTAACAGACTAAATACTTATATGATTTATATCATAATGACTAAATAGTGATGATGATAATGATGATGATGATGACAGCCATAGCACTTTGCTTCATGACAGGTTCTATGACACATTATCTCATTTAATCTTTACAATAATCCAAAGAGATATACATCCTTTCCACTTACAATAGACGGAAATGACTTAGCAGGATTAAGTTATCTTTCACAAAGTCACACAGCTAGTAAGTGGTAGAATTAGTACTCCAACTCTGACCAAAGCCAGGACTCTGCTCCCAAACAATCATTCCTAACCCTCTTCTATTATTGTCTCTTATAGGCAGATGTGAATGTCGCAGAATGATGTATTGGCAGGATTCTGGTATTTCCTCAATCCCGATATATAAAATATTGAGGAAGTCAATTACCAATTGTAGGCTTACTTTCCTTTATATAAATTAGAAAGATTAGATTACATGATATCAAAAGTTCTTTTTATAATTATTCATTTCTTCACTTATTTATCCCATGCATACACACTAAATGCTTTCTATACGCCAGACCTGAGAGGCTAAGCACACCACAGCGAACACAGAAAGAAAAAGCCCTGACTGATCTCACTCTCAAGGAGAAGACAGATAACAGATGAACATTTTTTGGGTGTGTGACCTCAGGGAAGGTATTTCCGGTAATGGATATTTGAATTGTGACCCGAATAAAATACGAAATTGAGCCATAGCCATATCCTAGGGAAAGGGCTTTCTAGGCAGGAGAACTCATTTCTCTATGTCAAAGTCTAACTGGTTGGACATCCCTTTGACTAATTTTTTCTTTTTTCTATATGGTTGGTAGACTTTTAAAAAGTTGGAAGTGATTAGAAGCATTCAGCTTTTCCTTATTGTTTCCTAGACCCTTTCATTGATAAACTAAAAATCTAACAACGAATGGAAAAGTCATGTAACTCCTAAAAAAATACATGAAATATTTACCTCATACAGCCTCACAAGATACAGGTGAGTATAATAATTTAAATTAATATTCTTTTGTAAAATATCATCTACAAATAAATGAATGATTATTTGTATTCCCCTGTTTTTTAAAAGTTCGTTCCATATAAATTGGAAAGTTTAACAAATGCAGAGTTCATCGAAGTCAGAATAGAGCCTATAATGCTACAACGGATGAATTGCATAAAGTTAGGCAAATTATTTAGCATGAGACTGGGATAATGACTGCCTAATGCACTAAATTTGATGCATTGAAAGTGATATGCAGTCACTTCTAATACCGTTGTTCTCAAAATCAGCATCCTCTCTCATGTTGTCATGTTGTCATGATGTCATGTTAGCATGACATCAAACTAATTTGGGTTTTCTAAAATGGTCTGGAATAATCACTTATATTTAGGATCACTACAAAATAGCTTCATTTTTATAGGTGTACATTAGATGAATAGAAAGCAGTTCTTTTAGTATATAATTTTCTAAGACAATAATAACAAAATTTAACTATTTCATTCTATAAATAATTTCAAATCACTTCTATTGAAATAAACATAAATTTTTACTCCATTTAAATAACCCAAGAGTTCATGTAAACAGCTTCTGGGAGTAATTTTATATTTAGTTAGAGTAGTAATATTATTCATATCTGGTTAAAATGCTAAATAATTTATTTTGCAGCTATTTTTCTCAGAACTTTCCAGGCAATAAATAAACCCTGATTTGGTGTTAAGTTACATACATTATATTACTGTAGACACGTCTTTAAATAGATTAAAATATACATATATTTCCTTTGACTCAATGAATATGTTCTCTTTTCTAATTTAATTACTCTAGCTTACTGTTTCAGAATATTCATAAACCAAAAGGTATAAAAAAGTAGTACAACTCCCTACTCATGAATTGTCAGAACATAGCATTAAAGAGGAAATTCCTACTCTTAAACCATAATTTCATGCTAATATTTTCTTTTTCTTTTTCACCTGTAATACTTGTAAAACCTCTACAGTGAAAGAATTAAAGCCTTTTTCACTTTAATCAGACATTTTAAAAAAATAGAGAAATAAAGCCCTCCAAGTGAGATACAATATACATATTTTTAAAACCTATGAGGAAACCTGTTTGAAAAAAATTCATCACACTTTTCGACTTGGCAAACTGGCTGAACAATAGTCTAAATAGCAAACATTAGGGGAAAAAAAATCCTGAAAGAGGAAAAAGAAAATTAGAATCTAAATAAACATCGGTTGGAGAACCATGATTAGAGTATGAACAATTTTTCAGTAATATAGGCAAGCACTCTATTCAAAGTATAGATTATTTTCTCCTTTTAAACAATATATAACAAGTTGTTTCCTGTTACTTGAATATCAAAATATACTGCCATTGGTCAATGGCAATTTGCATCAGTCAAAAATAACAGACAATACAAATTCCAAATAAAGTAAAATGTACTCAATTTCCTTCATGATGTATTCCATACATTTTTCTGTTTCCAAGGTCCCTTCATTTACAGGAAAACACTTCAATGTCTCTCTATGTATTGGATCCCATTTTGACTGAAATATGCTCACATAGTACCCACTCTCTAGAAGACCTGGAATTTTATATTATTAAAGTTAGGGTAAAATTTCAACCTAGACAAGTTATACTTCTGGGATTAACTGGTGTAAAGTACTTCATCAATTGTCTGAGAATCACATTAATATTTTTTTCAATCTTATGAGGACGTTTCCTAAAGTACAGCCTCTTTAGGGAACTACCCCTGGCAGTTTCTATTATAGCAACCTGATAAGCTTCTTGAGAAGAAGGATCTAAAAATATAGTTTCCATTATAGAATTAGTGCAAGTTTCAACACAACATAAAGAGCCAGGATAATGCTAAAACTTTCAGACGGTATGGCTGGCAGATTTCAAGCACAGTGCTTCATGGAACTTCTCTTACAATTCCTGGGCCCACCCTCTTGCATGTGGCAAGGGTAATACTGATGACATAGCTAGTAATATGAATGATTCTCTTCTGGAGCCCTTCTAATCTCCTCTGTCACTTCCATATATATGTGTGTTTCCTATATTAAAAAAACTCCATCAGCTATGGTTGAAGACTTTTCTCCTTAAATATAAAGCCCAATGCAGTGAGACACAGAAGGTAAAGTTCAGAATACCTCTTTTGTCCAACATAGCCAAGCAAACCAAAATTGTACAAAGTACACTTCTAAATACTAAAATCAGGCACTTAACTTTGGATGCATTCCAACAACTAAATGTAGACACGTGATTGAGAAAAACCAAAATAAATTCTTTGCATGGCTCTAAAAGGACTTTAACCCATGAGGTGGTAGAGATAATTTGGGGCAGGGGGCACCGAAGAACAATGAGACTCAGAGCCACCTTGTCAGATCTCTGAGGATTAGATTTGTTTGTTTGTTTGTTTGTTTGTTTGGGGAGGGGAGAGTGGTTCCATTATAGTGACCTGGAAGGCCAATGGGTTCTAACAGGCATAATTCTAACTGGCCAAACATGCCTTCATCTGTAGTAAAGAAGGTTCCTCATCTATACCACAAATGATAAAGACAGCTTTGGGCTTTGAATGTCAGCAGGCTTGTGAGTTTATCACTTCATCACTTCATTTATTCATCCATTTATGCATTTATCTATCTATCATTAAATATATCCAGTACTTCGTATCAGGCATTGAGCTACTGCTTCCCAACTGACCGACAAAACAGCCACTATGGGCCAGCCGAGCACATGTTCTCTTCTGTAACTAACTCAGAATCAGGCCCCACTTCTCAGCACTGACTCCAGTCCAAAGGAAAGGGGTCAGGACCCTGGTATGGTTTTCTTTAACTTCTGCTTATTTCTACTGACATTAAGAGTGCCAAAGAGGGGGGAATATGAAGCAAATTCAAGGTATTATTATAATCTGATGACCTAATGAGAACAATGGCATAATTTATATTAACATGAAGAATTCCTTCAGCACATAACAGAAATCCAACAGACCAAAACTTCCATTTGAACAGCAAAATACCAGTAAAGTTAAGCTCTCATCTGTGTTTTAATGACCAGTTAAATGCTGTCCATTTGGCTTCTTATCAAAGGAATCCAATTAAAAACTTACCAGGCACTCTCCTACATTGCTGGTGGGAGTATAAATTGGTACAATCCTCTTGGAAAGCTATTTGGCAGTATGTACGGGAAGTTTTAAAGTATTCATACCATTTGGCCTAGTAATTCCACTTCTAGGAATATGTTGAAATGAGATCTGTAACTTGAGATTTTTTACATAATTTTTTTATCTTATAATTGTAACAGGCGATATTAGGAAACAGGGCAAATATCTAACAAGACAGTAAGTTATGTCATTGTCAGAGCATACTGGCCAATCACCATTAAAAATGTTATTGAGCACTTAATAACCAGAAAAAAATGCTTGTGAAATAGACTTAAGTTTAAAAGGAATATTCAAAATTAAATATACTTTATTGTTCTATCTACACAAAATGCATAAATGATGAAGATACATAAAATATAACTCCTTATCTTAGAGATATAAGATTATAATTATTTTTTTTTTCTTTTCATCTTTGTACTAATCCTAACTTTCTAAACATTGAGCTTGTGGTTACAATTAAGGAAACCCAAATATGAGGGCTGGCCTAGTGGCGCGGTGGTTAAGCGCTGGCCTGGGAAGTCAGCGGCCCTGGTTCGGTCCCACATATGAGGGCGAGTGACACTGTCCTCAAAAAAAAAAAAAAAAAAAGAAACCCAAATATGATATGCTGAAAGCAAGGATGTCAAGGATTAAGGTTTAAGCCTGAACTCAGAAACACAGATTATCAGAGTATGTGTTAAAGACCACAGGAAGAGTGGCAAAATGGGAAAGGGGGAGGGCAGAGAGAGCACAGCAAAATTCCCACTAGGCACTGAGTGCATATATTTCAGACAGATACCGTTAGGGCAATAGATATACCACATGAAAATTGATGAAATGTTCTTTTTACTGTCCATATGGAAGAATTCTCAAATTGAATGATTTTAGACAGAAGGTAAGTTTAAATTAAAAAAAATAATAACGTTGTAAAGTTTGTTTTTTTTACAACAATGTCATTTGTGCTAACTCACTTACAACTGGTGTTATATTTACAGCAGACTGCCACCAATGCCACCAAAACATAGTTGTTTTCGCAATATTGTTTAAAACGTTATTTGGTCCAATTCTCTTCAGTTTATCTTTAATGCTCAGTAGATGGAAACATGATTTTCTCAGTGTAAATTCTACACTACAGTGCAAAATATTCTTAACTATTTCAATGAAGAATGGCATGTCTTGCTATTCACTGTGACTCTGCCAAGAAGAGAAGTAAACATATGTCGCTTTTTTCCCTACTTGGACAAATGAATTTTATAAAATTCACTCCACAGTTAAGATAAAATTCAGTTCATAATTTGTCATGTAAGGAAAAAAAGTTCTAGGCCAAACAATATATATAAATCAAATATAGTCACAAGATATATTATTTCATTAAAAAAATGCATATACACAGCATGAGATTCCAGCCAATCACCCATCATGTGCTTCTTTGAGCTCATTACAATGAAATCAACTAGTTCAAAAATTTGCCCCTGAATTTGTTTACATAATTATTATTTTGACAAAATATAAGAAACCTAAGTGCACAGATCATTGTAGAATCAAGAAAATAATATTTAAAAAGTTGTCTTTAAATAAAGTTAAAGGTAATGGAAAAAAATCTATACACCTTTCCTTTCTTTAAAAAATTGAATAGGGTTAGAACTAGAAAAAGAAAAGGCTTCAGCCACTTTCTGAACAGCTATACTCATGTCACTCATTTACATTCCTTCACACCAGAGAATTGCTTGAAGATGATTTAATGTAGATGGCTGACTCAAAGTACACAAAACTCACTTGCTTCTCTCTAATCCAAAATTCGGGATTAAAAGGTGAAATGCTACTACAGCATTGCGCATTGTAGTGAAATACTGAAATAGCCCAGATCTCCATCTAAACAGAAAAGTTTCAAGATACCAAGATATACAATAGAATACTCTGAAGCCAATAAAAAGTAGAGTTCATGAGTGTGAGAACGAGAGTGTGTGCATGTGTGTGTGTGCACAGAGAGAGAGGGAAGTGGGTGTGCATAGTCACTCATGCAACCCTCACAATAACCCTGTATTATTGTTCTATTATTTAAACTGATGAGGAAGCTAAAGCACATAAACTTGTAATTACTGTTCTTTAGGTAATACAGCTAGGAAGTATGTTGGCTTGTAATTCTCCATTTGCCCCTCATCTCATCTCCTTTTCTTCCTCTGCTCCAAAATGGCTTTCTTCAAATTACAACACCTGGATTCCCTAGTCCATGAATTATATTTGGATTCAGCTGATGGGAGTGACCCTCAAAGGATGGGTGGTACAGAAAGGTGGTTGAAGTGGGGTATTTATAGTCACAGCTGGCTGCCTTCCCTCCCTCACTCATAGCCATGAAGTGATCCACCAGTGGCTGCATTTTCCCACCCATGACCACAGCTCCTGTTCACTAATCTTTTTTGCACAGGTACTATTGTCATTGGGTTTCAGTAACAGTTCCCTGTCCTTGTGTCTTTGGACCTGGGGTGCTGATAGCTTTCTCCTCTTGCTCACCCAAGTTGCCTCACCATTCCTTGTTATTTCCCTTAATTCCTCCATAAGTAGTCCCTTCCACAAAGTCTTCAGTGACCCCTTTGACTGGGACATTTATTTCCTGCCAGGACCCTGGCTCATGCAGAAAGAAAGACAGGATTCAAACCCTGGTAATCCTGCTCTAATCTCCATTCTGTCCCTACCCACCAACTAATGCTGCCTGCCCATTGTGCTTGTACATATATCTTTTGCAGTATTGAAAGGCTATGCACTAAATTACTGTTAGGAATTTTACCTGGGAGGTAGGATTATAGAAGGATATTAAAAACTTCTATATTTTATAGTTTTACAGCATTTAAATTTTATTTTATATTTTTAGTAAAAATGCTAAAACGTATAGTATATTAAATATTAGTGAGATGACAACAGTGGGATTTGATACCACTTACTATTACGGACTACTCCTTTAAAGAAATTTGGTATACTTATAGAATCTTAGGACAGATAACCTACTTTGTAGTTAAAATTTCAATTTTTATAATTTTGACTATAAGGTTTTCTTATAAAGTCTGGATAATTATTCTCTAACAATGAGGTCTAGACAATGTGGTATGCATTGTTACTCTGATTGCAAAAAAAAAAATCCTTAAATAGAAAAAAATTATTAAATTTTTATTCCTCTTATTGTTGATAATGTGCCAAAGACATACTAGGTACTAGCTCTTCAGGTGGAATGAGAACCAAAAGAAATGGACATTTAATATTATACTTTTAACAATATACTACAGAGTTTAATAATGATAGAATTTTATCATTTCCTTTGGGACATTGTTGATGTACAGTAGAGTAAGTATGGTTCCAATTTCAACAAATCTGCATGATCAAACCATGTAAGCAATATTTTATAGGGAAGTGGAATCTAAGTCACAACCCAGCCTCATGCACTTCTCTGCTTAGTCACAACACAGACAAGCCTTGTATTTCCCTTTTCCACTGCAAACACAACATTCACACACTACTTCTCCAGGGTTCACAGCAAGTTCCCCCATAATGGCATCTAGGAAGGAAATGAAATTCAATTTTAACAATTCTGTCTTATAGTTAGACACTTTGGAATGCATCTTTTCCAAATATTGAAGGACAACTGCTGTCATTTTTCTGATAGGTAAAAAAAATTTTCAATCTTCACTTTTAAATGGTAATTGATAACAGATAGGTATCCTTGACATCTACATAGCTCAAGCCATATTTTATATTAGCACCTAACATCAAATGAACCAATTCCATTCAATGGAAGAAATCATAAGAGACCAATCTTTCTTCTTCAGTTCTTTAAATTTTTCAGTGCCTCTCAATGTGAAATGTTAAATCCATCAGTTGCGCATGTGGTATTTCCAAAAGCCAAATGTAACTCACCAGAAAATAACACAAGTCCAGAATTCCCCCACCTCTAGGTACAGAAAGCCTCCAGATGTCAATCAAATCTAATTCTCCTACCAAGGATTTACTAATGAGTGACTGCAAGCAGTGAATATACCAGGGCTGCAAATCCTTCAGCCTCAATGACGTTAAGACCTCAAACATGTGAGAAAAATCCAGGTCATTCATTATTGGAGCATAAATGTGAACAATCAATGTCTCCAAGCCATAGACGTTATTCTGGCCCAAGACCCATCTGTCATCAACATCTAAATCAGTAAACATTATTTTTAGAACTGTCTTCAGTAGAATAAAGCTACGTAGTCTATAGGTCAGGCAAATTTTAGGTAAATTTTAACTGTAAATTTTAAGTAAATGCTCTATCCTATGATCACATACGACTGCATATAAAAGTTCAGTTAAACATTAAAATATTTAGGCACAAATTATTTCCCTTCCTCTATAGAAACTGGTAGAGAGCTACACATTAACTTCCCATTCTTCTAATATATTGGGTTGTTGGAAGAGTCATGAAGCATTTTTGCAAAGAAAAACAGAAAAATTACATCATGACTTTTCCAACAATAAAATATTCAGGACAAAACAAATGGTTAGTTTGTCTTATTTTCATGACTACAATAGTTTACTTATACCCAAAACAACATTTTTTAATCAGCGTGGCCATAAGCCTCTGGCACAAGGACAGCCCATCATTTTTTGTGCCCACCTCAAGCCTTGCTCATTGTGTTAGGGGCTGACTGCCAAGTTTGCTAGCCATTTACTCCGATTCCATAGATTGCAAGTAGATGTAATCTTCAGTAGGAATTTTCTGCGTTAATCGCTAGAAAAGACAAAATGAATGCATCCCTTCTCTTGCTCACGCACACAAATGAAAAGGAAATATGAAAATCCTTAAGGAAGCAAAGAAAGGACCAAAAGACACTAACTGTGAGTAAAACAGTCTATACTTAAAAGCAAACAGAAAATGAGTTCATTTTTAAATAGCTATACTCAGATTCAGTGTGTAACTGAATTTGGAATACTGTATTTGGAAGCCAGTCTTTTTGATGATTCCCAAAAAATTATTAGTTTATTCCCGAAGAATTTTTTTCATTAAAAATATTTACTAAAATGTCACCTTGATTCTGGATGCTTTGGACAAAATAATGTGATCAAGTGTTGGGAATGAAATTTTGTATTCAGTGCTAAAGATGCTAATTTTCTTCAAGGTCTGTTCCTTCCCATTTGTTTAATGGGAATAACAACAAAGAAGAATTTTTTAAAAGGTGGGTGAAGATCAGATTAATGTGGTAAAACTCTGTAATTAGCAGTTAAATAGAAGCTTTCAAGGTAAATGTTAAGAAGTAGTACTGTTCACCAACACTGAACAACGTTCCTGCATGCGTTTCTCAGATGGTGTGACCAGTATCAACAGATGCAAGAAAAACTTCACACTCCAGAATCAGGATTGGATGGACCAGGTGTGTGTGGTGGAAGGAGGTGGGGGAAGAGTGCAAGGAAGAGGAGAAGGGTGACTGGGAGAAAGGAAAGTGAAGGAGTGATATATTGGACCCCTTCTCAGGGTAAAGGAAAGAGGGTAAAAGGTATGAGTGTGTTTTTTTAAATTTGCTTCCTCGCTTTTAAGTGTTTATTTATGCATTTCATAATGCTCACAGGTCACTATGTAAATAACAGTGATGTCAATGGGAAGGAATACACATGGTTTATATTCAGTTTTATTAGTTTTAAGTGGAAAAATATAAAAACAGACTTCTAATTGGTGAAAATAAAATAAATATTCACAGAAGCTGCATGGATAATTTGTGGAAGACTGTGAAATGGGCAAAAACAAAACAAAATAAACTAGTGGGTGTCCTGACCTATTCACATATCCTGGTTATCTCTGGCTTTCATTGTCTTTGAGCCATTTTACAACTCCATGAGTAACAGGAAACTGGTAGCGAGGCAAAAAATGCTATATCCACTGGAATGCAATTGATTATTGCCATATGGATATTGATCAGTTTTGCATCTTTTAAAAATTCATTTTATCATTCTTTTTTTTTTGTATGTTTTTTGTTTGTTGTTTTTCATTTGAGGGCAGTGTCACTGGCCCTCACATGTGGGACCTGAACCAGGACTGCTGGCCTTCCAAGCCAGCACTTAACCACGCCACTCGGCCGGCTCTCATTTTATCATTCTTTATCTAACTATAAATGTGTGATACTTTGATGTCTTCTTTGAATCAGTTGCCACATCTTATTGGTTCCCTCATTAGTCAATGAAATAAAATATTTGGCCTGTATTCACTTTATATTTGTCTTGATTTACTTTTAAGATTTATATATCCTTTTGCTGGGTACATAATCTTAAATTTTATTGTACAATACAGACATACAGCAATAAAATTTAAGATTATCTATATTGTACTTGGATTGAAAGTGCTTTTTCCCATATACTCTTCTGTATTTTCCAAAATTTAATAAGCATAGATTATTTCAATAATTAGAAAAAAATTGTTAAAAACCTTAAAAAATACTAAAGTAATCCTCTGAGAGCTTCTACGCTTACATCTAGTTCTCAAACAAACATATGTTTTTAATATCTGTGATTAGGTGACCCACTCAAAAAGAGCCAGTTTCTAAAACACCATGCCAAACATATTTTCATTTTTAAGGTCATGAGAAACATATAGACTAGGATCTAAGAATCACTAATCCCAGTGAACGTTTCACTCTATCAATATAAATGTCAGGGCAATGTATTTTTAAAGGCCTGCCAGAAATGGGCTAAAACAAGAATTTAGACTTGTAAAAAAAAAAAAAAAAAAAAAAAAAAAAGAATGACTATACCTTGGATTTTATTTGGAGAAACAGTGAAATACCAATAAAACCACAAGCAGTGGTGTCCAAGTATTAGTGAGGCAAAGTCCTTAATCTTGTCATTCAGACACGATCTCCTCAGTTGTTCCAAAGAGCTCATCTCAATTTCTTATTTTTTTGTGGGTTTTTTTTTTTAAGGCTAATCTAGAAAAAAATAAATCTTTGCATTCCATAGCCTGCCACATCATAAAAGAAAAATGGATGTACTGAAGTTAGTATAGTAATAAGTAATAATACTTAAAAGTAAACAAATAAGTGCACAAAGGGAAGTAAATATCACAGGTTATAAAGATCATGAATCCATAGTAAAGGCAGATGTGCGAATCATTATAATTTACTAGTTTTCATAAAACAATACCAATATCAGCCCATAGATGACAGAAATAAGCAACTTCATTACATATCATTATGAAATGTTAGCCCATTTTCCCATTTATTTACTAAATAAATCAATATAGTTTGTTGGGGAAGAAAAGCATTCCTCTATCATTCTATTGGGTTGTCAGAGAAGTCATGACACATTTTTGCAATGAAAAACATAGAAAAAAATACGTCATGACTTTTCTGACAACCCAATAGGTTCTTCTGGGTAGTCTAATAATCAAATCGAGACATGAGATATATTAACAAAAGAAACTGACCAAATTTAATTACATATATAAGTACGGGAACCCCCCCCCCCCCATACACAAGAGAGTCAGAGAGCTCACACACATGAGAAGTTCAGAGACAGAAGGGGAAAATGAAGTCGAGATGGTATTCTGAGCTAAGGATGAGGTAAGGTTCCTTGGTGCTTCAGAGTAAAAGGTTGTTTGCAGGACAACAAAAGCAGATGAACAGTGATTAGATGTTTGTCTTGCCCTACAGACAAGTTATAAAAAGTTATCTCTGGTAATAACTCTTATCATGGGCAAGGCCCAAAATTTAAATTCTTTAAGGGAGAGGTAAAAGTTTCTCACAAGCTCTTAGTATCCTGACTGCCTTTGGCTCAAAAAGTTCAGGTGCCAAAGTGGCATGGCTTAGGGAATCCTGTCCTGAACCTCTCAACTTGAATGGACTTTTCTTCTTATTCTTAGGATTCAGAATAAAAATAAATTGTACTCTGAAAACTTAGTAAAAATTAATCACAGAAGAACAAACTACTAGTGTTTCAAGAATCACTGTGGGTTGAATTGTGTACCTCTCCCCACCCAAAAAACAAACAAACAAACAAAGACCAATATTAAAGTCCTAACCCTGGTGCCTGTGAACATGACTTTATTTGGGAATAAGGTCTTTGCAGATGACCAAGTTAAGATGAGGTTATTATGTGGGCCCTAATCCAATTACGACTGTGTTCTTATAAAAAGAGGAAATTTGGTCTCCGAGGCAGATATGTGCACGTACAGGGTAAAGATGATGTGAAGACAAAGGGAAAACATCATCTACAAATTTAGGAATGCCTGAGGTGACCAGATGCTAGGAGAAAGACAAAGAATAGATCCTTCCCTCAAAACTTAACAGAAGGGACCAGCTTTGCTGAAGTCTTGATCTTGGACTTGTATCCTCCAGAATGTGAGACAATACATTTCTGTTGTTTAAATCATTCAGTCTGCAGTACTTCGTTGCAGTAGCCCTGGGAAACTAATACAAGAATTGACATTTAATTGTCTAATTTCATGTGCTATTTATGATCTCAATATGCTGAATCTTTGCTATTCTTTAAGCACATTAATAATGGCTCACCAAGATATTTTCTCAAGACTGATTATTTCTCTACAACATACACACACCACCAAAAGAAAGAACAAAAATAAAGGAAGAAATATTTAACACTAACAGATAACAATATTAAAGTGAGAAAGAACAAGTACACTGAGTTACGAAGAGAAATTCCTTTTTGCAGACATCAAGGGTATGCTAAAAATCATATTTTCTCTTATCCAAAAAATTGGAAAGTATAAATAAAAGTTTCATCAATTTAGAGGAATATACAGAGCTATATCTATCTAATTTTATTATGATTGGGTTATTGTTTAATAAGCAAAACATAAAATGTTAAAAGAAAGTATGATATAAACATTAAAACAGGCTTTGCAACTGAATTATATAATATACGATGCTGCTACCATTAACAACAAAATATTTTTGAGAGATAAAAAGCTTCAAGACAATGGCAGTGACTAGTTCATTGTTAATTTTAGGTCTGGGAATAACTAAATAACTAAGAATGGCTAGGGTTTAGGGTGGGGATAAATTCACATTTATTACAGAATTCTGTCTGCATTACCTACTATGCACAGAAATTAAGAAATACCCAGGTAACATTTAACGAGACTCTAATACATACAAGGAGATATTGAAAATACACCAAAAAAAAGGCATAACAACAAAAAAAATTCCACAGCTAAACTATGAGTCAAGTGGGTATGTGAAGAGTGAAGAAACAGATAACCTAGAAAGTTTATTTCAGCAGACCTCTATGTTCAGAGCTCTCTAGACAAGACTCGCATGAAAGATTGAGTGTTATATTTTAAATCAAGTTTTTAATGTCTATACATCTGTACTCACACTATTCAAAGGATGAAAGGCTATGAGAAGTAAAAGATGTTGAAATGGGAGAAATATTAGATATTATGACATTAATACTTTACCTCCAAATGTTTTCTGGGATTAAAATATATAGAATTTATAACATTATTGATTATATTCTCCATTGCATGTCAACTGCCATTGAAAAAATAAAATAAAACAGACTGGATTTTAAGGCATGGAAAAGGATGAACTCTCCATAGCAACTAAGCCAGAAAGTTGATTTTTAAATATTATTGTAAAAACAAACAATAATATAAGGAGATTAGAGAGGATGACGTGTGTTTTACATTTATTTAATCAAACTCATCAAGATACAACTATCTCTATATATTGAAAGTAAAGTTCCAATTCAAGCAACAAATACATAGTACTGGGTTCTTCTCAAAACAGGTAGCATTTAAAATTAATATATTATTTTCTTTTTCTCATTTGCAAGTCATTTGACAGAATTTGCTCTAGTTTACAGTGTCTTAGGGATTTTGAGATGAAGACTGATATCTGAGCATCAAATCTCTTTCTTAATGTGATATGAAAAATATGTCTAGGGAAAGCAGTGCTATTAAGACAGGAAATATTGCTTTTATGTTTTAAAAAAATCAAGCGGAAACTTTTGTATGCCTAATTCCTACTTTGTATCATACTTTGCACTTTCTAGGAAAAAGAAATCAAGCAAGGCTTTCCCTTCCACAGAAACTTGAAACATTGCTTTAAAAGACTGGAAGCAACTGACTAAAAATTAAGCAATTGTTGCCAATTAAATCTGTAGTACAGCTGCACCCATTTAAAAAGAGCAGCTGTTGAAGAAATAAAAGTACATTCTCTGCATCAAACTACAAAACATTAAAAAACATAGTGACATTTGATTAAATGGGTATTTATTAGAGACAGCTCCATATGGCTTTTATACAGATTCTTTTACATAAACACCAGCTTCTCCTTTTACACTAGAATTTGAGAAGTGCTTATCTCTGAAACAGACGTACTTAGCTCCAATTTTGTACTCTGAGAAACAATTTTTATTTTACTTTAATGTACATTATATCCAGGCCAGCTTGATTATGGAGAACAGGGCTCTGTTTTGAGTTTTTTAATGTGGAATGCCAGAATCTGCTCCCGTCATTGCAAACTCAGTTTGTACTCATCATCAACTTGTACTTGATTTTTACTTTCCCATGTGCTCCTGAGTAAAGCAGTATCTGCTCATTTAAGAAAATACACACCTATAGGAATAGAGACAATTTATGCCATGGCTTTCCGGTCAGTTATATTGGAACTAAAATATTTGTGTTGCTCTATGTGTTAGAAACATTCTTCTATATCAGGTTTTTTTTTTCTTTGAGAGCAGAAAAAAGAACACATATATATATGTGTAATCCATAATTTTAGTTATATATATATGTATATAATATAATATTATACTATATATATATTTTTTTTTCCAGGTAAATGATCAATTATGCAGTCATAAGAGTCAAAATAACAAGGTGAAATAATAATGTAGTGCTTTCCATACTTGCCAGAGAAAAGTCATTTTGGGAGTTTGTTAAAAATATATATTTACCAGGTCACTTCCCTAGGGACTCTGAATCAATTATTTAAGCCAAGAATCTGGGTACTGTTTAGCAGATTTAAGAAGAGACGCTGTAAGAAATAAACGGGATTTATTTTTATTTTTATTTTTTATTTTTTTAGAGGGCAGTGTCCCTCTAAAAATGGCCCCCATATGTGGGATCCGAACTGGGGCCGCTGGTGTCCCAAACCAGCTCTTAACCACTGCGCCACTCGGCTGGCCCGGGATTGATTTTAATGTTTTAAAAAGGTAAAAGTAAAGATTAAAATGCTTCTTGAGTATGTGTGTGTGTGTGTGTGTGTGTGTGTGTGTGTGTGTGTGTGTGTGTGTAATTAGGCTTTTTTTTTTTTATGTTATTTTATGTACAACTCACCAAGGCTAGGTCCCTGGGTGTCCTAGCTTTGGTTAGGCTTATATTTAAACATGGCAAAAGTCTTATTATCCAAGTGACAAGGACTGGTAGTTGGTTAACAAAAAGTCAGTCAATACAGTAGAGTTATATAATGTAGAGGATCATCTAAACAAATTAAATGTCCATATAATAAATATATTTTATTTATTAACTTGAAATACTCATTATTCATACATTCATTCCCCAATCTTTCTATGAAGGTCCTACACGCTACAGGTCACCTTCTTGGTTTTCCACATCGCCTTTGAAAGGAAGAGAATTCAAACATCTCTAATGCAGCAAGGATATTTGATATTTACAGTTCTCCAAATATATTACAATCACATCATCTACACTCAACATATATGTCATATCCACTGTGCCTTCACTGAGTCATCCAAAAAAAGGCATTTTGTAACCAAGTTTTCATGAAAACAGAAACAATATTTTTCTGCTTATTTCTCAACAGTGAATATAAATTTTAATTAAAGTATGTAATTATGGTAATAAATTTAAGTGGGAACAAACATAATTGATAGAATAGTAAGTATAAGTTTAGAAACAAACACAACTGGTGGACATCAGTTGGTATTTTAACAGAGAGACTGGAGAACACTAGTTAGTTAAGTACCCAGGAAACGTCACTGAAGAGAAAGTTTCCTATGGTTTCCCTTCATAATTTCGATGGTATTCTATCTTCATTGTCAGTGCTAGTTTTGTTTGATTAGTTTTATTTCGTTAGCTTCTACCCCTGAAACTAACCTTTTTTTTTTTTTTTAGAGGGCAGTGTCACTGGCCCACACATGTGGGATCCGAACCGGGGCCGCTGAAGCCCCAAGCCAGCTCCCAACCACCGCGCCACTCGGCCAGTCCCTGAAACTAATCTTTACTAAGTTCTTATCTTTACTAAGATATGGAAAACATAATTTACAAATATTCCTCTCTTTACTGCCCTCCCATGATTTTGGAGCTGAATGGAATAGGTTCTAGGCAAATCATTGTTTTAAAAAAAGAAAAAAAGGAGGTGTGTAATTCAAAGCAAACTCAGAGGAGGGAAGCTTCTTTCAATGATTTGAAAATGGTCAACAGACCAAGTCAAGAAAATTTTTTCCTAATAGACTTGCAATTAATCTAGGCATTTCTTTAATAATAAGAGACACTGTTACTTTTGCAAATGCTCCTATTTCTTTGAGAAATAAAACTTTTAGAAAATATAATTGGTTATGTTAAATTATACCATGCCTAATACATACATAGCTCATCCATAATCAGAATAATCTTAAAATTATGAATGCTACACTATGTGTCTGAGAAAGAAGTTAGGAAATAACTGTAAAAATACCTAGAAGGCAGAGGGCCTCTGTTATACAGTGAAAAAAATATTATAGAAGTAGAAGATGTTCTATTGCTTTGACTTGGCATTTTATCCTGTGATTTTCTAAAATTAACTGTGTCATTTATAGCAGTGACATTAATTGCCAAATCTCTCTTATTGCTTGGCATCTCCAAGAAGTCCCAAACTTCGCACATTCTCTTCAAAGACAGTGCAGAATTTGGCCTCACAGATATTAAATGAGGCCAGAACCTACGAGCAAGAACTTTATGGACATATTTACTCATCTTCATGACCATGCCCATAGTCAAAAGAAAATATTTCCACATATAATTGTTTTTTTTTTGTCAACTGTGGTGAAAAGGACTTAGAAAATGATGATTAAATCTTGACAAACTAATCAATTTTAATCATTCGGGGACTTCAGGTTTAGATTATCTACCTCCTCGGTTTTGCTCTCACAAACTTCTTTGTTGCACTAGCACTAGTCAACTTAACATCAATTTAAGATTTTATTATACAGCGTTCAACTGTTAATATACAGAAAAGATTAAAAGTAATGGTGAGATTCTTCTAAGTAATTCCAGCTACAGAAGTCTCTGATTCCAAGTGCCCTCAGTGTAATTTGAATCCCTTTCCAACCACAGTTTTTGCCATGCTGGCCACAGGAAAGCATTTTATAAATGTGCTCATGTTTGGTCATACTCTCAAAGGACCAAGATTTAGATAATATGATGAGCAACCAAAATATTTTCCTGCAGCGAGACTCCTTTTCCTAAACTTTCTTTTAACTCCCAGCCTGGGGTAATTTTTCATTTCTGGCCCTCAATAATGAGGTAAGAGATATGTCATGATATATCCCAGAGAATACACTAACAGGCATTCAAGTAGAAAGATATAGAAACTTTAGCACTGATTGAGAAGGATGAGTGGTGAAAAGGTCTCCTGGAGATAGTACGATCACCTTATACCTGTAAAGAGAGGAGTCTGGCAGTGTGCATTGTAATGAACCTTTCAGAGCATATTACATTTGGTACACTTTGTGCAAAGAAAAAATGATACATTCAATGTTTTTCAAATTCCAGGGCAGGCCGAGTGGCGTGGTGGTTGAGCGCTGGCTTGGGAGGCCAGTGGCCCCGGTTTGGGTACCACATATGAGGCCAGTGACACTGCCCTCAAAAACAAAGAAAAAAACAAAAAATAAATAAAAAGCAAACAAACAAACAAAAAAACAAAAAAACAAATTCCATTAACGGTGTCGGCTATCTATCTTTAAAGAGGATGACTAAAAACTTTTTAAGAGGGAAGAACATTTAGAAGTAACAGATACCATAGCTCAACTGTTACTCCTGAGAAATATTGCAGCACTACCTGAAAAATTCTCAGTCAATACAGCTAATTGTTGTTTTTGTAAGAAAAAGTAAAGACAAGAAATCTGGCAGTGAGGTTGTGAGTTTTAATAAATGTTGAAAATGTCACAGGTAAACATTTTCAAATTAGTGTAATTACTATCAGCTCTTTTATTAAGATGGTGAGAAAACACATGAGAAATATCAGAAGGCTGGAAGACTTCTCAACTATCCAAAAATCCACTTAAAAATGCATATGCTGAATTTTAGACTTGCAAATGATGGATGTAAAAGACAAATTTTTTTAAACTATCATTAATAATATTGAAATACAGCTCATAAAAAACTGGCATTTTCCTGGTGTTTAAAGAATTTTACAATACATAATTATTCCATTTGTGCTGATTACAAAGAAGGAGAAATGCCATTTACATTATCTTACAAAATACATAGTGTATTTGGAAGAAAGTATTATTTCCTGGAAATTTTTAGTCACAATAAACATTTGCATCATTATATTTACAGGCAGTTTTTAATTTTGTGGACTACATCCACTGTTAGTTGTTATTGAGTGCCAAACGCTGTGCTAGGTACTGAAAATACCACACAGAAACAGGATAAGAGTCATCAGAAGATGGGCCGGCTGAGTGGCGCAGTGGTTAAGCGCTGGCTTGGGAAGCCAGCCACCCAGGTTCGGGTCCCACATACGAAGGCTAGTGACACTGTCCCCCCACAAAAAAAAAAAAAAAAAAAGAGTCAGGAGGAAGTACGTGTGGTGGGTAGAGTTATGGGTTCTGGATCCAGAACTTACTAATCATGTAACATAACCTAAGTGTCTCAGAAGCTTGATCTAATGACTCTATATAAAATACAAATGGCTGCCTAGGGCATTTATGTCCGATTAAAACTATCACTCTATTTATTTTCTCAGTATCCTCTTTGGAATCAGTGTTCCTTTTAATTTTGCAGGCTGCCTCCAAACATGGCTCCCCTGTTTATTCCCCATGGACCCAGCTGTCAATAGAAATAAACCATCCTTATTTCTAAGAGCACTTTAAAATAAAAAATGTACATGAAGAACAATGCCTAAAGTTAATTATCCCTCTCTTACATTCATAATTACGAACATTGCAATTGATGTCAGACTATTTTGGAAGAACATGAGTCATCTGCAGAATCTTAAAACCTTACACATTTTATTTATTTGTTTTTAATTAATTATTTGAGAAAGGAGTGCTTGCGAGATTTCAAGAAGCCATTTGTGGCTTCTGGCAGAAGATTAGATCTAAACTGCTTACTCTGGTGACAAAGAAGAAAGGCAAGCTGTTGGAGCAGATGAATCATGAAAATGACTTTTTAAGATGCATTTATGGTTCTATAAAGAAAGTGGGTGGTGCTAAGATGTTTTTCAACAAGGATTCAGTTGCTGTTTAAGGGTCTCAATTCCAAGGCAAACATACTCAATGACAGAAAACAGAAATCTTTCTAGGTTTCTTCCTCTTACATATAACAGTGTTTCTTTAATTCAAGAATGTTTTAATTACATTAAAATATGCAACTCTTTCACTTCCTTTAAAACTCTAGCACATTGAGTTACATGTGGAAGGATATATCATTTGCATGGGATTGTAAATCATGTGCATAGGCTATAAGGGAGGGCTGGCTTGAGAATGAAGGAATATGAATTCCCTATATATGCAACAAAAATACATGTTCATTTATTCTTGGCAAAATATTTTTAAAAAACAGTTTTGGATTACTCAACAGTTTATGGCATCTCTTCAGGTAGGGCTTAGTTGACAATACTGTATTTGGCATTGTAATTCATAACATGCTGAAGGAACATTAGCTCAATAATCATAATTATATAATAATATAATAATGTGTTAAGAACTAGAAAAAAAAAAAAAGGCTGCAAGCTCTTTTAGAAGCCTCTTGCTACAGCCTCTTTGCTACAATTCAATGAAACAAAGCTTACATATGAAATAAATTCCCTCAGGAGAAACGACATTATTCTTCTTGAACCTCAGCGTCAAGTAAAGAAACTGCTGGTAACAAAATTTAATGATTAAAAAAAACATTATTTTTTTCCAGTTTAATATAAGCAATGTTCCCCTTAGGAATATTTATAGCTAAAAAAGGGATGTTAACTTATTATTTATAAAAATAATTTAAGTCAGCAATCCCAACTTCAAATTTTGAACAGTTTTTAAAAACAGATGTAACTAATATCTTTATTTACTCATATATAAATATCAAATCAAGAAAAATTTAAAATATTAGACATGAGTATAATTCATAAAAAAATTTTATACTAGAAAACATCCCTCTAAAAGATAACTGTTGGGTTTCAAGATTAATAGTAGAAACTAACTTTTACTCAACGTCAAATACTTTGGTATCAATCTATAAACAACAGGAAAAAATGCATGTACAAATTAATTGAGAGTGGTACTATTTCTATATGCACTGTAAGATAAAAGAGAAGTTCATAGAAAAACTTTTCTAAGCGTCACGTCCACAACGGGAAGTAAATATAGGTTATCCCTGGGTAATTTTGAAAACATGATATATAGATATATTTTTGAGTAAATGGAAAAAAATACCTCAATTTATTTTCATTATCAAAGATGCTTGTTAAAAAAAAAAAAAGTCAAAGACCAACATATGTGGATACAAATTCTCGCCCTTCTATATACCTTGGACAAGTGATTTAACTCCTACAAACCTCCAATCCCTTAAGAGAAAAATGAAGGTAACAAAACAAATTTATAAGATTACTACGACAGTCAAATCTAATAGTATACTTGAAGTAGTTAGCATGGAAAGAATAGTTGAAAGCTCTTATTAATCCAAGATAAAAACTGCTCCTTTTTGGCCAAATTTCAACCACTTGTATTTTTGGAAGCTTTTTCTACCCACAAGGTACTTTACTTTATTCAGCCAAACAACTCTAGACTAGTTAAGTTCAAAACATAACTAACTGTAAACAAATATTGAATTCTGCTTAACACATTTTTTGTGGGAAACGAGTAAACTCGTCATATAGCTTTTTATGCCCGATTACAAAGTGTTAAGTATTTGTTTAACAATGGAGCATGGATGCTTTACTCCTGAAATTGGAAGGCTGGAATCCCTTCTTAATTGTAAACTACATAATTACCATGATTATTAGGGATATAAATTTGTTAGCATATAGTATTTGTTTTTTTGCTATGATATTTTTAAAAATAGGGAAAAGAGGTATTTATGATGAAATATATAACCCATACTTTTCTTGTAGCACCTCCAGACTTCACAGGCAATACCCTAGTCAAATGTATTGTACATTTTTGCTCCAAAAGATTATCCAATGGACTGTGAAATTCTTGACAATGTCAGGAATATGTCTTCCCTTTTTTGTTTGCTACTAGTAAGGAAGTGCTCACCAAGTGTTTCCTAAAGAGAGGAATATCCTCAAAATGTGGCTCAGCAGTGATTATATGAATGGAATGAGGGGTTGATCCACTTACACTAAATTTCCTGGCCAGTATTCAGAGAAAAAGCAATTTCTCCTCCATGCTCTGTTTTTTAATTCATAACCAACAGTGACCCTGTTAACATGAGAGGAACAAATGCTCAGCTCCCACTTTGTTGCGAATAGCATAAAGGAGTACAGGGCATTCAGCAATTACATTCTTAATAATTTTAAATGTATAGTTTAATAAGTACTGACATTTTCAACCCACAGATTCAAAACAGTCTGATAGAATTTGCCAAGGGGTATAATTTTCTTGACATATCTTTTTGCTCTTTGGGGAAGGACTTTTCATCTACCCCTCAAGGCACTCGTTGGAATCCCCGTGGACCCAAGCATATGTTCAAGAGATTCATAACCCATCCATCTTGGAAAATTTAGATCATCATATGGAATGACTTCCCTTGAGTACCAACTGTATTCTCCTGCACTAGGTTCACAAGACATATGATGTCCCGAGATGGAACAGAACAGGCAATGGTCAAGGCAGGCTAGTGATTTGAAACTCACCTTTAAATTCCCATCTTTAGGACAGAAGTATCATTGAATTACTCATTATACTCAGTTGAGTTTCTTTGAATGCTTCTTGAAATTTTTATATTAATTATTTTTATATACCAATTGCAGCAGAGTTGATAACCTGCACTGATTGGGATCACAACATCCATCAAATCCATCCCACAAAACTCGAATATGGTAAAATCAAATATTATATAGCAGAGCATATACACACACACACACATCTGTCTACCCTTTACCACCTGGTACAGATATTACCAAGGTATTGATATTTCCTAGTGTAAGGACATTACAAATCAATTGTAAGTTTGTAACATTAGTATTTTGCTTGTCAATAATAGCAAGCGGTGATAGTATTTTTTCTAAATATTGCTGCAGTTCTCAAAATAGAAGCCAAAAGAACAAAATCCTTTCTTTTATATTTCCAAAAAAAGGACGGATAGACAATAAACTATATAAAATGCAAGTGCTTAGAACAAAGACATTTAAGTTAAGAAGAATACTTGATTATAAACTCCAAAACTTCTAGGATGAACTAAAATACAACCGGACACATTTAAACAATTCTGTGCTTATGTTTTCTTGGCTCTGGATCACTCCACTCCTATTTCTACCTCCATGCTTATCTAGCATCAGCCTATTGCATTCCCCACCAGTGATTTCAAGCACATCTGCTTTCCAGTTTCTTTCTTTATTCATAGAGCCTGAGTCTTCAGCTCACTTAAATCCCAATTTATTTCCAGAAACACAAAACCAAAGGCATTTCCGTTGTTCATTACATACCAAAGATGCTTGAAGTTCAAAAATCAATAAATTAGCAAACAGGCTGTAAAGGTCTTTGAATCATTTTTATCACTCTTTACTTCGATTTTGCCATACAACAGAACTCACATGGAAAAGCAAGTGTGAGCTCACTGAGGGCACGCAAGCCAAGAATTTGGACATTTTACTGATTTCACTGTGGGAGAAAAAGAGGAGTCCAGGAATTTGAAAAGATATATAGTATATATAAATATATATTATATTTTCCCCTACATTTGATATGAGAGGTAATATGAGATAAGAAAGGGGAAGGAACCTTGCCTCATCATTAAATGACATTAACAGTGATCTAAAAAGATTCTTAACAAATCTTTTGGCTCATCTGGCCTGTGAAAATTCAACAATTACATCACCCCACAATTATACCAAAAAAAAAAAAAAAAAAGGCAACACATAAATGTATGTGCTGTAGTAGGCCCCAATGATACCCATACAAGCCCTGGAACCTGTGAATGTTATCCTATAGGCAAAAGAAATTTGCAGACGTCATTAAATTAAGGATACTGAGATGGTGAGGGTTTTCCTGGGTTATATGGGTGGTCCTAAAAGTTATCACAAGGGTCCTGATAAAAGGGAGGCAAAAAAAGAACATGAGGGCAGAAGATGCTAAGCTGCTGGCTTTGAACATGGTAGAAGAGCCCAAGAGCCAAGGAATGCAGCTCTAGAAGCTGGAAAAGGAAAAGAAAAGGATTTTCTCCTAGACTCTCTGGAGGGAGGAAAGACTTGCTAAAACCTTGATTTTGCACCAGTGAACCCGATTTCATACACCTACCTCCAGAATTGTAAGACTATATGTGTGTGTTGTTTTAAGACACTGAGTTTGTAGTAATTTGTTATAGAAGCCATAGTGAACTAATATAGTTACAATATAAAAATACTTTTTGTCATCAAAATCACCTTAAAGAGAATGGAAATGCAAGAAAATACTAAAATAAATACTTGCAATGTCTATAACTGACAAAAGACACGTATCCAAAATATATAAAGAATTCTTATGAAACAATAAGAGGGTAAACCACTAATAATAAAGTGGGCAAAAACACGAAGAGACACTTCATGAACAGCTATTAAATATATGAAAAGAGGTTCAGCCTCACTATCAATCATGAACATGAAAACTAAAACCACACTAAATTCTATTTTGTACCCATTAGATTTATTAGTATGTGAAACAACTAGAATTCATACAATCTGCTGGGGAGAGTGTATAATAACACCCAATTTGGAGTGTGGTTTGGTTGTATCCTGGAAAACTGAACAAGTGCATTCCACATGACCTAGTGACTGACCTTGAAGAAATACTTGTACATGTGCACCAGAGGCCACATACAATTCTATTCATATTGTCAATAATATTCAAGAAATATTGTGCATAATCCAAAAGCCCATGAAATACAATGAGTAAATATGTTGTGGTATAGTACCTTCCTATAATGGATTAATATATAGTGGGAAAATAAATGAACTACAATAACTCCTCAACTAATGTCTTGAGAGGTTCTTGAAAACTGCAACTTTAAGTGAAATGACATACAACAAAACCAATTTTACCATTGGCTAATTGATATAAACAAGAGTTAAGTTCCTATTACCTACTGCTGGTCACGAAACGTCACTAAACTTTTATTTAAAAACAAAAACAAAAACCATTCCTAACATCAAACATGGAAATACATGTGAGCTACACATACAGTTAAAGAAGATTAATAAAAACAATTAAGATCATTATTTTCTAACCCACTTATTCCAATTCAGGGCTGTGAGTGGCCAGAGCCTCTCCAAGCGCCAACCCGCTTGGACAGGATGCCCTTCCATCACCGGGTACAGTCACACACACACCCACACTCACTCAGACTGGGACAATTTAGACATCCCAATTCACCTCATGTGCACATCTTTGGGATGTGGGAGGACACAGGTGTACTGGAGAAAACCCACCCAGACATGAGGAGAAACTGCAAGCTCCACACAGACCATGTCCCTGGCTGCGAATCCTTTTGTTTTTCCCTCTCATCATTATAACAAAATGACATTGATGAAAAAAGATGGTATTCCAGGACCTGTTGATTGTAATAGATATCAACATAGCTGAATCTCAAAAAGTCGGATGAAAAAAAGCAATGAAAAATAAACACAGTACTCATATAATCGCAATATTATAACATTCAAAAGCAGACAAAACTAAACATATTTTTAAAGGATTCATCCTATAAAGAGAATTATTTTTACAAAACTCAAGACATGGATTAACTGTGTAAGGAGGAAAGGAAGAGCAGATCAGAGTAGAACTCCAGGGAGCTACAAAATCACTGGTAAGGTTCTATTTCTTAAGCTGAACAGGGGAGTTGCTATCCTTCAAGCTGTATGTATATCATACACATACACTCTTTGATGTGCATAAAATTCACAATGAAAAGTTTTTAGTTATAAAAATTCAATGATACAACTCAGCAGAACTGGTATAACAGCAAATTAGATATCATTTCTAAGATCGACCTCCCGGGCCGCCGAGTGGCATGGTGCTTAAGAGCTGGCTTGGGAAGTCAGCGGCCCCAGGTCAGTCCCACATATGAGGGCCAGTGACACTGCCCTCAAAAAAAAAAAAAATACTAAGATCTAGCTCCCTATTTGAATTATTCATTACTGATTGTTGAGAAGACTATATGGGTCTTACAACTTAACCGCATGTAAGATCACACACAAAAAGGTTTCATTGAGTATCACTTGTGTAAAATATATTAATGATAACACATTTAAAGATTTACCATGTTGGTAAATAGTTGTTTGAACTTATTTAAAAAGAGAGTCTATATACACTTTCAAATATCTTCAGCTATTCAGCTGCTTTTGTTCACAAACATTTTGCCTTTAATCTAAGCCAAATTTAAAAATTCCCCAAGATGATTACACATTCCAACATCTAAAAAGTTTCAGAGCAAAATGATAAGATTTAGATTTTAAACCATCCCCCTCCTCCCCCCACATCCCTGCCCTCAGGATACAGAGTCACTAGCTACTTACTATTTTTCTGAGACATAGTTCTTAAGATGAGCTGCAGCTGTGATAATGCAGCCATTTTGATTAATAAAACCCCTGAGGGATGACTAGATTCAGAGAGGGATTTAACAACTGAAAAGTGTAGTATTTTATATCTAACTGAATAGCTGTACCTTTAAAAAAGGAAAAAAAAAAGTGGTCTCTTGCTTCAAGTTTCCAGAATTTCCCACTGATTGGGTTTTACAGTGAGAGTGAAGGGAGGAGCTGAAGTTGCTGGAATGTACAAAAGCTAACCTTCCATAAAATTGACCTCAAAGAGACCAACCATGAGGCAACAGAGATTTTCCACTAAAGACCCTTAAAAAAGGGGGTGGGGGTGGGAAAGAAAAAAATGCATGGCATTACCCAAAGTTTGTTCAAGACACTCTGAATTGCTTTGTGCAACTCCTGAGGAATCCCTTCCTGGTTGTCTTTTCTCACCCATTCTCCTAGAACATATGTTAAAAATTCAGATTCCTGAGCCCCAATTTTGATTTACTGAATCATAATCTCTGGGGGACGAGGGTCATACCCAAGAATCGCCTAGGTTATGCTGACATGCACTGAACTGTAATATTCTACAAGGGACTATAGGTCTCAAGGGGATAGAGATGTATCTGTCTCTTTCAGTGTTAAATTCAAGGCCAGTGTTCACCATTATGAACATAAGGGCTGTTTCACAGTTCACTCCTTTTCTGACTAATGTCAATGCCACACCAGTAAAAAGTTACCATCTCTAAATGTCACCTTCTCCCTTACATACTGAGTGCCAAATATCTAGTAGCTGGCAGGCACGTAAAAGATATTCAATGGATATTTTTTGAACAAGAATACTGGGAAAATACTTGTAAGGGGAATGTGTATCACATTTCAAATATTTTGCTATAAAATCTAAAATTCTTTACTTCTTTGAAATGTGTAGCCTTAAATAAATGTGTATCTAGAATCCCAATGTACAAAATGCACATGCTTATTACCCTTTCAGTCCTGATTCTAGGATTTTTAATACTGAAGAACTTGAGGCAGTAGAAAAAAAAAGACACATTTGCTGCTCATAAAACATCAATTTTGCTCTCAGATGTGGAAAGTGGAACCCAGAGGGAAGAGAGTATGATCCAACTCTACCTCCAGAAACTGGGATTTATGGAGCAAAAGCACAGATGAAAAAGGATTAATTTAGGCCAGTGGTTCTCTCCTTTGGCTGTATGTTTGACTCAGCTGAGAAGCTCTTTATAAACACAACCCCCTGACCCAACACCGGATTTAACTGCTGAGGTGGGGCAGGGAACCTTGCATTAGTCATATTTAAAAGCTCCAGAGGAGATTTTAATGTCCAGGAAGAGCTGAAAACCACTTGTAAGCAAATAAAAAATTAGATTGTTCTCTCCCCTAAATGTACACTACAAAAGCCTATGGAGATATTGAAGAGTTGACTTGTTAGATTGCTTTCTAGATCTGTTGACTTAATGTCCAGGATAAAGCCTGGTAATCTGTATGTCTTAGTTCAGGCTGCGAAAGCAAAATACCATAGACTGGGTGGCCTAAACAACAGACATTCACTGTCTCACAGTTCTGGAGACTAAATATCCAACATCAAGTTTCTGGTGAGAGCTCTTCCCTTGGGTTGCAGAGGGTCACCTTATCACAGTGTCCTCACATGGTGGACGAGGGGAGAGAGAACTCACTGCTGTCTCCTCTAACAAGGGCACTAAATCCCATCATGAGGACTCCACCCTTACCTAATCCTAATCACCACCCGAAGTCCCCATCTCCAAATACCATCACACTGGGGGCTAGGGCTTAAACATAGGAATTTGGGAAGTACACAATTCCGTCAATGGGACTCATTTTAGAAGTTTCGGAATTATCGTGGTACCCAGCCTGGGCTCTACTTGCTGATTCAAAAATTGGAGATCATTATGTAACTTAAGGAGAAAGGAAAATCTCTCTACCACCTCAACACTCACATCCCTAAATTGCTCCCCACCCTGTTACAAATACTTTAAATGGCAAATGGCACTATTTCATCTCTTCTTATGGTAGAATAGTATTCCATTGTGTATATGTACCACATCTTCTTTATCCAATCATCCATTGAAGGACACTTGGGTTGTTTCCATGTCTCGGCCACCGTAAATAAAGCTGCAATGAACATTGGAGCACATAAATCTTTACGGATAAATGTTTTCAGGTTTTTTTGGTCAATCCGAGGAGAGGGATTTCAGACAATAGTTTAGTGGTTACCTGAGGGTAAGTGGGGAGGAGGGTGACAGATGAGGATAAACGGAGTCAAATATATGGTGATGAAAGGAGAATTGACTCTGGGTGGTGAGCACACAATGTGATATATAAATGATGTATTATAGAATTGTACACTTGAATCCTATGTAACCTTACTAACGTAACCATTGTCATTCCAATAGACTTTAATTTAAAAAATATATATTTTAAGTGAAAAAACACTGTAATCTATAAAATACTTTTATATATATATATTTAGGCGAGGCAATACAGATTATTTAATAATTTGAGCTTCATAATCAAATGGTTCTAGGTTTATTCCCTAGTAACAGTGGTCATACTTGAGACCAGAAAAGGCTCTTGGGACACCATCCCTTTCATAAATGTCTGCCAGCTCAGACATCATCAATTCTTATTTCCCTCTTGCCCAGTGAGCTGAGATATAGCCTCAGAGACCTTCTTAACATTGCATTCCAACTCAAGTAGAAACAGCACTCAAGATCAAACCTATTATCCATCACTACATTAAATACTCCCACTATGCCGTGAAGTCTATCAACAAATTTATTTTTCTCATTATACAAAGCTATAGAATGAAAAAAAAAAAAAAATATATATATATATATATATACACACACATTTTTTAAAACATTACTCTAAAAATTAAGAGAAATAATAGATGATACCGAATGATTGCTGTTAAGCAAGTCAGGAAAAACAATGAGTTTTGTTAATACACGTAGAGATATAGAGCAAACCAGGAAAAGCATTAAATTTTTTCCAGCTTTGTTGAGATATAACTGACACATAACATTGTGTAAGTATAAGATACACAGTGTATATACTGTGAAATGATTACCACAGTAGCATTAGTTAATGCTGACATTACCTTACATAATTATCACTTTTTTGTAGTGAGAACATTTTGGATCTACTTTCTTAGAAACTTTCAAGTATATAACACAGTATTATTAATTATAGTCACCATGCTGTGCATTACATCTCCAGAAGTTATTCATTTTATAACTAGTACTTTGTACCCTTTCTTTGGTCAACATCTCCCAATTTCCCCCACTCCCTAGGCCCTAGCAATCACTATCCTACTCTCTGTTTCTATGAGTTTGACTTTTTTAGAGACCACATATATGTGGTATCATATAGTTTTGTCTTTCTCTACCTATTTCACTTGGCATAATGCCCTCAAATTCCACCCAAGTTGTCGCAAATGGCAGGATTTCCTTCTTTCTCATGGCTGAATAATATTCCACTGCGTATATATACCACATCTTCTTTATACATTTATCCATGCATAAACATTTAGGCTGTTTACATATCTTAGATATTGTGAATAATTCTGCAATGAACACAAGACTGCAGATATCATTTCCAGATCCTGATTTAATTTCCTTTGGATATATTCCCAGAAGTAATATTGCTGGATCATACAGTAGTCCTATTTTAATTTTTTGAGGAATTCCATACTGTTTTCCATAGTGGCTGCACCAGTTAACCAACAGTACACAAGGGTTTCCTTTTCTCCACATCCTCACCAATACTTGCTAGCTCTTTTCCTCTCAATGACAGCCATCCTAGCAGGTGAGTATTGGTATCTCATTGAGGTTTCAATTTGCATTTCCCTCATGATTAGTGATGTTGAGCATCTTTTCATGTATCTGTTCACCATGTGGAAGTCTTCTTTGGAAAAATGTCTATTCAGTGCCTCTGCTCGTTTTTTAATTTTATTGCTTATTTTTTGCTATTGAGTTGTATGAGTTCTTTATATATTTTCCACATAACCTCTTATCAGATATACAATTTCCAAATATTTTCTCCCATTCCATAGGTTGCCCTTTCATTTTTTTGATGGTTTCTTTAGCTGTGTAGAAAGTTTTTAGTTTGATGTAGTCCTACTTTTTTTAGTGTTGCTTTTGTTTGTTGTGCTTTTGTTGTCATGTCCAAAAAATTTTTGCCAAGAAAAAGAGATTAAATTTAAGATATGATTTCCAAGAAGAGGTAGGGATAGAATCAAATTTAGAAAAAAAGACCATTTTCCAAAGTCATTTTTGGCAGAGGATGTCATTTAGAGTTCCCTGAAAGCCCATAAAAAGAACAGCTGTCCCACGGGAATATCTATTTTGTCTGCCTTCATTCTCCACACTAACATTTAACACATTTTTTTGCGGGAAACGAGTAAACTCGTCATATAGCTTTTTATGCCTGCTTACAAAGTGTTAACTTCAGAATTTAGGCATTATTTACAATTACAGCTCTGATAAGCTGTGTTAAATCATTTATTGTGTTTTTATTTCCTAAATAACGATTTCCCTACTTCTCCCACATAATATTTCAGATGTTATCAAAAGATCTGTTGTGCTTAAAACTATTATGCTTCTTTAGACATTATTCAGTATGTAATATCTCTTTAAAACATATCAAAGCACCTGTCTTTATTGAAAGGAAATTACAGGTGTTTTTAAACTGAAAAGTTTCCTGAATAATTAGTGTCTTGCATGGTGCAACTGAATTAATGTATCAAATTCAGAAAGGATCAATCAGTTCCTATTATGAATCAGCCCTGCGGATAGTTGTATACCTTAGGAAAGTGACAGTGAAGACGATGTGAAAGACTGACTGGGTGTAGGCTAGAAACAGTAGACCAAGACCAGCTAGATGGGAAATGCTTGAGATGGGCTAAGGATGCAAGAACAGAGAACACTTGACAGATATAAAACTGTCAGGACGTTACAACACAACAAACGTGAATAAAGAAGCCCAAAGGGCAGGCCAAAATGGATCTTGGATGTCACACTCAGGTAATAAGAAGGATGCTGACTGTTGGAGTAGCCAGAAAAACCTGAGAACTTTAGTCACTCCAGGCTTAAAGAATAGCTTGGAAGTCTTTTATGGTTGAACACAAACCTAAGTCTCAAAACCTGCCAAAAAAAAAAAAATTTTTTTTAAATGGGAATGGTGTGAAGTGATCTCTGCCTTCTGATACTTTATGATTAATGATTTTCAAGCTTACCATCCCTGGGTTTTCAAATGTGGAGAAGTGCCCAGTGAGCTCCAAGGCTTTGGACTTCACTTCTCAGTTCAGTGTGGAACAGTGAGATCTCAAACCATTAGACCACACTAATGATATACTTACTGACAAAGTGGCAGTCTCACAGTGTATAAAATAATGTTACCTTTCCTCCCAGGATCATTTAACAAAATAACTCTTGCCAGTAAAGGTGTTTGAAACTTTGACATGATACCCAGTGGTTCTTCTATCCTTTGTATAGGGAAGTCCTACAAAATTCACTTACAGTGCTTGCCAATCCACCACTAACATGCAGTGAACAAGCACTTCTTAAGTACTCATTTCTAATTCCTCTCAACAGTAGTTAGGTTAAAAGTCATAACAATAACAACAGTGAAATAATTCTCTTAAGCCTGGCATGACTGAAGCTACATAAGGGGTGGAAGTACAAGGTGAGATTATCAGCGTAACCTGAAACATTAGGCAGACTTTGCTGTCTGTGTAACTTGAATTGCCTCTTGCATCTTTATGTAGATATGTTAAGTACGAACTTACGAGGTTTCTGATGTCATGCCAGGCAATTTATCTTTATCATTTCATTTAATCTTCACAATCAATCTTATAGGTCCATATTATCAGAACAATTTTATAGATGACAAAATAAGACCCAGAGAAAGGAAATAACTAGCCTCAGACCACAGGCTAGTACAGAACTCAATCATTTACCTTTTTAATTTCCAGACAAAAGGTTAATGATAATGAGTAACTGATACAAAAACAAAATATACAATATGCAAAATGTTATTAAAAGAAAGAAAGCAAAACTCTGAGACAGCTCAGAGTATAAAAGGGAATATTCAGAAATTAATTACAAATGAAAAAATAAATACCATCAATTAATTTATAAATAGGGTTCAATTCTGGTTGAACAATGTTGCTATTTTAAAATTTAAACAACATAATTTACTTTGCTTGAGCTTAAGGGACAAAAGTCACAAAGCTGGCTACAAAAGGCAGACTTGCTATTAATTTAAATGAGTGTTTAAAGAAATGTTCTTATCCATTGAACAACATTCCACAGTTTAATTAGCTCAAATATTCAGATTAAAGTGGATATCCTAACAATGCATTAGAAATACAATCCAAAACCTAGTAAAAGATGCCAGAAGATGCATTTTCAATGCTTTTAAGAGAGTATCACATACTTAGAAAAAGTAAATCAAAAAAGAGAGCTTTTTAAAAATTCTCTTTTATATAAACAGAGTAATAATTCATTTTTATAAAGCATTTAATGCTGAAACATCTAAGTCTACAGGGTAATGGAAAGAGTATCAAACAGGAACATAGGAAATCATTATACAAAACTTAAGAGCTTGGGTGTCCTCTACTATTAAAAAAAAAAGGTTGGGCTAAATTGTCTTTATAATTCATTTCAGAATTAAAGATTCCTATATATACAAACAAAAGAGTGGAATTATTGCAAATCTCCTTTCTTTTATCTTCTTCCTTAAAGAATATCTTCTAGCGAGTTCACATATTTATAATCTATCTTTTAAACTATATCTATCTGCTGTTTTTCAAATCCGAATTTTCTAAAGGGTAAAACAAGCAATAACTTAGAATTTATGTTTAATAGCTGCCTTCTTTTACTCCCAATCAGATAAAAATTGAGTATACTTATTAAAGTAACACATTGGTCAAGTAGTTCACACCAGAAACAAAGGTTGGCAGCCATATTTAACAAAAGCTGCCCACCCAACAATGAGAAAAAAAAAGAAGTCTCCAAAAAGCTAATGAAATTTGTGCTTATTTCTGCAAATTTAGAACTCAACTTTGGAGTTCACAAGACAACTTATTTTTTGCCTTCCTCAGCACAGGATGGGAAATATACGCTTGATGCCTCATTCTACCATTCAAACCAAAAATCAATGATGGAGACAGGCAGGTCCCTTGAATTACTGGAGTAAGTGGTGACTATTTAGGAGAAGAAAGAGGAAGAAATAGTTTATCCTCAAAATTCAAATTTTATCTGTCACACATATAGCCATGATCAGGGCATTGTTAATAGATTAAGTGATTTCTGTATTTAGGTTGGATTTGTCTGCAGCATCAACTACACAAAAACAGAGCTAGAAACACAAAAATAGACAAAATGGCCACTCACTATGAGACATTTTAAAATAATGTACTAGACATAATTTAGTCTTAAAGTAATTTTTTTAAAGCTACATTGAAAATAAAAATAAAACATTCAAACTCAGAGTATTACTCATGGCAGCTCATACTAGTTCATACTATCTCATTATCATCACCTAAATACAACTTTGCACCTTGTTGAATGAGTCACTACCTGGCACCTTCTCATCTGCCATCTTTTCATCTTATTGAAAAACATGAGAACTATTGCATCCCATTTAGCAAGAATTCTTAATTATTAGAGCATTTTTTGCTTGATATGCTTCATAAAATTTAAATTGAAAAAAACCTTCATTTGTTTGTATAACCAAAATAGTTTCATTCACATATCATAACCGTCAGTGCAAAGTGTTTGTGCTTCACGGAAGCATCCTGTTTCTGTGCTTGACTTCCAAGAGTTTGGCTGTAAGGAATTGGAATGGGAACGATTTCCATGTTGCATAACACAGTTCAGTGTACTGGGCAAAGGGTGGGGCTTCTGGACTCCCCGTGATTATTTGGATGGATCTCTAGGGAACATGCTTTTCAAGAGGCAGAAAAGAGAAAAATAAATGGGCCAGAGGGTCAGGTTTTAACCTGCTGACTTAGTTCATTGGCTTTTAACACTCCGCTATGGCCTCTACTCAATTTCCATTTAAACACAGTTTCTTATTGATCAAGGGAAATCTAAGATGAGTAATATTTTTGGCACCTGTTTATATTACTAATCATACTTTCTTCCTCTGGAATATTCCTTTAGATATAGCCTCTGAAGTTCTAAGAAGTAGGAACCATTTGTCCTACTTGCTTCCCCCATTTTATCCATCTCCAGGACTTTCAACTTTTATATTTTCTATGTTATTCAGAACATGTTACTATTTCAAGAATTATAAGTACAAAACATGTAAGTACTTAGGTTGGAGAGTCAATATAAAGGGAATCTCATCAGGTTCCTTTTAAACTATCAGATTTGTAGTCCTGCCTTATGCCACAACTTAATATGAACTAACATAAAGGATACTCTGTCCTTGAAATACATATATGGTAGAAATGGAAAATGACATACTAATAAAGAGAAGACACTGTGCAGAGCAATCTCCAATTTCACTGACTTCTACCTTCAGAAAGGAAGATTTGATGAACTAAGAAAAACACCCCGAGTTTTATGAGCTACATCTAATTGCACGTTTCTAAAAAAATAAAAATAGGGTATATTGCATTTAAAAAACAGAAGTAAACAGTTATACACAAAGATCTTATATGTTATAGCTAAGCTACTAATTTCATTTTAGGATGTTTTAATATTCTCATGCTATTAACAGCTTCTCAACATAATACTGAGATTTGCTTAGTGATAACAATAGAGTATGGTATTTAATAGGTTCATAACATGGTAAGAGTGTTTTCCTTAAAATATTTGATTTTTCTCTGTATAAGATCATTTTTATGGTAATTAGTCAGGTATATCTGGAAAGCTTTGGATAAACCATTTCAAAGACCAGAACTCATTCACACATGAGAAACTGATGTCTGTGCCCATATGTCTCATTTCATTCAACATTAGATCAGCCATTCATAGTCCTACAGTCAGTCTTCAAGAAGAAAGAAAATTTGCATCACATACTATCCTGCTAAGAGTTTGGGTCTATTAAAAACAAGTAGTCTTTGAAAGTAATCATGATTCAACCTGTGATAAAACATATTATCATTAACATCCAGAATAAAATTTGGATGTACTATGTGTGTGTGTATATATATATATATATGTGTATATATTTATGTATATCTACGCACACAACACTACGTCTCCTGGGTCTGCACAATTACACTGTCACTGTAACAATACACAGAAGGAAGAATTTTGATGAAAATTAGCTCATTAATTGACCAAATGATGACATATTCAATATTATACTTACAGTTTTAAAATGCAAAACCTGAAAAAATATTCAGGTTTTGCTTTATCAATTGACAGTGGACCTTGTTAGGGGAATACATTGCTTTTAGAGTATTTATATCCCCCTCAAAAGGGATATATTTGTGAATCTACTGAAATACTATTTAAAATATCACAGGCCCACTTCAAGGAATTATTATGCAATTACATTTGTGTATGTTTAGTATAATGCTGATAAGGCCAATTACAAGTCTCATCATTTCAATGTAATTAATACAGGGCCCACTGTTAGGAAACAGTTACTCCAAGAACAGAGCCATCTAGTGGCAAGTGCAGAATGATGATCATGACATCAAATTACCAGCGAACACAATAGCATGAACAACTCATTATTAACAACCTAAACTAGGCAAAAACACATTTAAAATAGTTCTGCTCTTCAGAAAAACAAAATGACATTAAGTGAAAAGCCAGCTATTAAACATGTATATGTTCTTTACAGTCTTCATTTTATAAAATCAAAAAAGACTAAAACAAGAACTACACTCATGCACTCAGACATAGGCACTACACACAGACACATAGATACACACATACAAGATGCAGAGGGATTACGTGTGACGTTTTGTTCCCCTTCCCGAAGCTTTTCTGCATTTTTCTTCAGTGGGTACATTATTACTTTTATAATTACAAAATATAACACGTGAAAACACTCTGGGTGACTACTGAAACAAATGGAAAAAGTTAAAACAAGAGTAAATGAAGTAATCTTTCAGAATACGATGTTTCTCATGCCCTAATTCTAAATCTTTACTACCTCTAGATATATTTATCACAGGCTTAGCTGATTCTTCATCAAAGGACAAATTACAATATGCTAGGTGTAAGCCATGATCTGACCAAGCAATAGATAAATATAACATTTACATGGAGTTTTCAAAATCCATATAAATTCATTACCAACATACTTAATACTGCAAATAGCACAATGAGGTAGAAAAGGAAAGATAACTATTTGCACTTTACAAATGAAGAATTGGAGACCTAGAGAGGTCACATATTTAGCTCCAGCTCTGAGATTGATAAGCTAAATGTTTTCTGAATCATAGTTTGTTGCTCTTAATAACATAAGAATTTTGATGCCAAAAAGTTAAATTACCTATAAAGTATTTTCATATTTAGCCTTAAAAGGTCTGATTGGGGCCGGTTGAGTGGCGTGGTGGTTGGGCGCTGGCTTGGGAAGCCAGTGACCCTTGTCTGGGTCCCACATATGAGGGCCAGTGACACTGCCCTCAAAAAAAAAAAAAAGTCTGATTGAAGATAACAGCAACTCTTCTTCCTATTTTTAGATAGACATAGACTATAGTTGAGAAAATTTATCTTGGTGTAATTAGAGTACAGATTTTACTCTCTGCAAGTGTGTTGATATTTTACTAGAGCTCTTTAACTAAATGAATACTGAATTATAAGAAAGCTCCAAGTAAATATTGAACTAATAAAAATTGAGAGTAAAAGGAAACTTTGTATATTGAAGATAACATTTAAAAAAAATATAACCAAATCAAAGTGAAATTAGTAATGAACCAAACAAATCAGAATATTGTATAGGGCAATCCTAAGGGATAGGATACAATTCTGATAGAAGACATAATCCTGACCCCAACCTTCATAAACAACAAAATAGTTTAACTTTTAATCTTCCCAACACTGAAAATTGATTTGGAAACTCTGGTGTTAAATACTTGTCAAAGATAATAATACTTTTAGTATATTTCTACCAAAAATTACAAATTACAGATGAGATCCAGGATGGATATAATCCTTGTCTGTGGTGATATAAACTATCTGAGTAGCATCCAAAGGTGAAAAACACAGCAATGATGCGACAAAACAAGTACTTCAACTCTTTTCCTGTCTTTAGTATTCCTTTATTCCTATTCTAATTGGAATTTATAAAATCTTCTGATACTATCTATATTTAGATATATCATACTATAGATAAATAAATTATTTTTGGAAAACAGGGTATTATAAACTTATAAAGTGGCATTTTGACACATATCTGACTTTTGTTCATTTGGTAAACCAGCTGGTCAAAACTCGTTAAAATTTGCTATCAGGTTGTTTTAGTAGGAATTGTGGTTTTAAAAAAATTAGAATCAATAATCATTATTATCCCTTTTCATTACTGAGTTAAGCCCAAAATTTAATATAGATTACTTAGGGAAGAAAGTAGATAAAAATGATTTTTTAATGTAACTTTTCAAGATAAGCCTATCCTTCTATGCTTTGTATCTTTATGTAAAAGTAACTAAAAAGGAAAAGATGGAAGTAAATTATTACACATTACTGTTTCTAAATTTTAAATTATTCACATAGCAATCACCTTCATGATTCTATCACATTATGGAACAACCACTCATAATATTGTACAGTTAAGTTGAAATTTTCTTTGATTGAATTTATTTTCTAACACTTTATATCTCTACTTAAACAGAAACTTAGTAACAACTATATAAGTAGAAAGTTGCCATACAATTACATTCAGTGAGAAACAATGCCCTGTCATTACATTCTAGCAAGACACTATTTCCTGACAAACAGACACCAAGGCTGGCACTCTTTGTGACAGAGATGAGCAAGTGTTAGAAGGATGCTAAAGGCATACTAGCACCAAATTGAGATCTGCTCCCCTTTCTTTAATCAAAAAGGTTAGAGCAGAACTGAAAACCAAATAACTTATTAAATACATACTATCTACAAGCATTTCTGGTTTCATCTAAAATAATCTTTTACACTAACACTGATATGGACTCTACATTTCCAGATCTACTGTAGTAGACTCTACTAGGTATGCATTACTTAAATAAAAAGTTAAAGTCATATTTTATCAAGAATGATGGAGGTCAAGTTAAACACAGAATGACATTCATCTATGATTTGAGTGACTGGGACAGGGAGCAGTGAAGAAAACAAGGGCGGGGGGAGTTGAAACTCAAAAAAACACCCATCAACTCCCATGTCCCCACTTAAACTGATGAACAAGATGGTCTTTAAAATAATTGGGCCAAAGCCATCTTTTCAAGTAGCAAATGTTTTAAACACATAATCCTGAGAAGACCTCAAAAGTTAGTTTCCATATTGATAAAACAGCATTGTCTTTGTACTGACAAATCAGTTATGTGAATTCTAGCATAACATACACATTTTTTGTGTTACTTCAAAAGCTTGAAGATCTCTATTTATGAGGGTTTAAATATTTTTCTTTTCCTCTATGAGTATCCTTCTTATAAACTATGCATGAGGTGCTCTAGAGAAGTAGATATATCTTTCTTTTTTAGCATCCCATTTTTTTTTTCAACCATTCACTTCCTAGCAACATTATGCTTTAATAAATTACTCTGCCAAATAGAGGCACTGGGTAGACATTTGATGGTGGAAGGAAGCAAAAATTATCTTTTCTGTTTCTAGCATAGACGACAGCAGCAGAGGGCTCCTGAGAATCACTGCAAGCGACTGTGGCACCCAGCCTCACAGTTTCAGAAATATGAGCAGCATTGGCTCCTGGGAGACTTCTCAGTGCCTCAGTGCTGTTCCAACAGCGGCAGTAGAAGCAGCAGCGCCTCCCTGCAAGAACACAGCGTCAAATGCACTTTCCCCGCCTTGAGCCCTGTCTGGATGGTAACAGATTTTTGATTTGGAGGCAGAAACCTTTTCTCCCTTTGGCACCTCCAGTCCTTCTATTCTCTTAGTAATTCATTTCCTGCATTCAATCTCTTGCTTATATTAAAGTGAGTTTTGACTTTCTGAATGGGCACTGCTGATACACTGTAAAACCAATATAACTCCAAAATATTTTCTCTTCCTAGCATTAGTGGCATTAAATTGGAAAATTCTGACATATGCATTTCAGGTTATTGCCTCAAAATCTTTAAAAAATATATGCACACACATGTATATATGAATATACACACTCAACACAAATATGAAGAAGGTACTCTAAAATGTTAAACAATCTCTTGATGCTCTTGTTGGTCAAATTATAAAGATTTTTTTCTATATACAGCATACTACTTTCCTAATTAGAAAACAGATTAAAATGTGCATAAGTTTTAAAAGATAGAAATTAAGGTAATAACTTCAAATATGTCTTTACATTTTGACTCATAACTACCTTTTGGTGTATTTCTACCTTTGAAGCTTTCTAGCATGATATTTTGTAACAAGGTGCAATGGAAGGAGCATGGTGTTTGGGGTCACACAGATTGCACCACTATCTTAGTTTAAACACTTCATAAGGTTGATAAAAGTCTAACTCACAAGACTGCTGGGTATTTTACATGAAATTGTGTGTGTTATGTGCCACTGAATCAGCTCTGACTCCTGGTGACCCTACGAATGAGTGATGTTGAGGACAGGATTGTCCTCAACAGCCCTGCTCAACTCCTATACACACATACCTATGGCTTCTGTTATGAAGCCAATCCATCTCATATTTGGCCTTCCTCTTTTTCTGATGCCTTCTATTTTTCCCAACATTAATGTACATATGCTAAAATAGGGCACCCTTATACTTTCCATCTATTTATTTTCTTTTAAATAGAAACTGGATACATATTCCAAATCATAAAATTACCAAAAAAAAATGCTTATTATAAAAATTGTGAGAATTACAAAGAAATATTAAATAGAGAAAAAATCCACTCCCAATTCCTCCATCTGACAAGGAAGCACTGCTAACATTTGACATACTTTCTTCACCCTTATAACTATCCACTTTTATTTACATACTTTTTATCCTCTTACACACTCACGGTTTAAAAAACTTACCCTTTTTCCCTTCCTAAGGTATTAATGTTAGCATTTTTCAATCACTCTATGAAACAATGTAAACGCCATGCAATTGACTATATAATATAGTGGGATACATTTTGCTGGGCTCAAAGGCAGCATTCACACAAAAGATGGGCAGCATCCTAACTTTTGTCCTTGTTTTTTATTGCAAGAGCTTCATTTATGTTTCTGAATCTTAGGAAAGACAGCGTGTCTTCCTAATTACCTTCAGACAATTACAGCAAAGCTGGGGGACTGACTATGAATTTCATTCCAGTTCCATCTTCCTTCCAGTTAGTGAAAACTCCTCCCAGATTCAGCAATAAATTGAATGCTAAGCACAGTTTGCCGCATAGAAATCATTTCCTGTGTTTCTAGGAGCACATTAGTAGGAAAGTCAGAGGAGGATACTGATCAGGAATCACTTGTAAACTAGAACCCAGTTCACTCTTAAACGTATACAAAATGATTTTGCGAATTTGATGACATATTCATTCCAAAAGAGGTATTTGCAAGTTAATATTTATACAGAATGATGAAATTCAGTATAAATATAAAGAGTACCATTCAAAAACTGGAAACAGTAGTGAAAGTTCAATACAACATCAAACAGATATGGAAATGGCAGGTGAAATCTCCACATATAAGATAACCAATAGAAGGGCTGTCCGGAAACATTAACAACCATGAAACAAAGTTACTACGGCACCACACACTGCCCTTCATACTTTGTGATAGCACAGTTAACTGGTTTATAAATAATATATCCATCCATGGAAAGATGAGCACATACAGAAAGATGAAAACTCACTAGCAGACTAAAGTATCTGAGTTCCTGAAATGCAGTGACAAAATGTCTGGAAATACTTGTGAAGAAAAAGATGTCAAAGGTCACACTTGCTGGTTAGTAAAATTAACATCTAGTGGAATCACCAGAGTAATCATAATATATAGCTATACACATAAAGAACATTGTGAAAACTTTTAGAGAAAAATGTCTCAAGATGCAGCAATTTGAGGGAAATGAATAACTTTTCTCAATGGCGAGTCATCTGACATGTTTATTACCTTAATCAGGGCATAGTTTAGAAGTTGTTTTTTAAAATTTTACAGCATTGCCATAACCCAACTATGACAAATTTAATTATATTGCAAGTTATTTTTTAACAGATATAACAACTCAGATAAGACAATGTCCTGGCTTCTAACCTACCAAAAGTAGATTAATCCTTATAATACGTTTGAATAGAGGCATTATACCCTTTCTACAAATTGAGTGGAGAGTGTATGAACCCAGTATTCCATTTTGGATCTTCCATGTAGATATCATAGAGGACAATATTATATAATAAATTATATAGAGAAATATTTATATAGAATTGTGCTTAGATTAAATATATGTATACAATAAAATACACATGAAGGTGTATGCATACATTCTTGACATGTACATTGTGTGTATGCACATATGTACATACACAAACTCATGCATATATACATACATACCATTAATTCATGTATGACAATTTTATCCAAGTGACACACTATAGATATAATGCTAGTGGGGGGTCTTATATAAATCTAGGATACCAATATAAATCTAAAGTTTAAATATAAAAGTCTTAGTATTAAAAACAAAGCAAAAGGAATAAAAAAATGTTCCCTGCTTTGAATCAGAAAATAGAATCATTGCATCATATTAGAAGGGGATTTCCTTCTCCACCAAGTTTGTTCTCAGAATTTGCTTAAGATTTTATTTTTTTGTGAATTTCCAGGTTGAAAATAGATGCATCCCTGGAACAGAAATAGTTAATTAGCTTTGTATAAAAGAGGATTAAAAGGATGTCCTGGGAAGGAGGCTTTGGCATAACTCAGGTCAAGGGTGGACAAGGTAAAAATTAAGCTTAACTGACAAAAGCTCCTCATGTTTAGTCAGAGAAAGAGAGAGAGAGAGAAACAGAGAGAGAGAGAGGGAGAGGAAGGTGTACTCAGACTAGTCCTCACCTGGAAAACTCATCCTAAAACATAAGCCCTTTGCTTAATTCTGATGGGCAAAGTTATAGCCTTAATTATTTTTACCTGTGGCTAAGTGTCACTTCATGTAGCAGCAAGGAAACAATAAAAGGAATATTACATTTTCATATTAATAAACTGAAATAACTGAAACGCTGGTTTTTCAACTACAATACAAGGCTTGGCAACTTGACCCATGGACAAACACACATAGGCCTAATTGGACTGCCAGAAAAATTTCTGATAAGGATTCTTTATTATCAATATATCAGGAGTATGGTCCTGAGTTTGTCATGTTTTTAATTGCTCCAACTGCAACCTGTTATTTATAAATTAGCTTAGCTCTATAGCTATCAATTCAGGTTTTGTGGGGTTTGGTTCACCCTACAGCACAGAGAGGTGCATGTTTTCATCAACATTTTGGAAATATAATTTTTCAAGACATCAAGGTATAGACATTCCTGTTCAAAGATGAAATAGTCATATTTATCTTTTTAACTCGTCCTCAAATTTGTCTGTATACTATCTCTTCTCTGGTGGTGCGATATATTACATGAGCAAGCACACTGCCAGAGAACATCTTACTAAATTCAGTATTTTATTTAATTTTAATTTTTTAAAGTGGCAGAAAAGGAGTTTATTAGAACAAAAATTAAATTTCAAAGAAGCAGAAGCAGGCCTGAACAGTAGAGAATGACTCAAGGGACATTAGTAGAAGAAAAAGTACACTCCAAAGAGTTTGGAGTGGACCAAGCTAAAGGAGCTCAAAAGCTTACCAAATTCAGTATTTTAAAATTCTACCTGCTTCTGTATTTTAGTAAATTTAAGTTATAGGACTCTCCTGTCACTAAGCAAATATTTTTTTCTTCTTTTTTCTTTTTTTATTAGTTTCAGGTGTACAAAACAATGTAATAGTTAGACATTTACACCTCTCACAAAGTGATAACCTCCTCCCCCAATCTACTACCTCTCTGACATCGTATACAGCTGTTACAATTCCATTGACTCTATTCCCTTTGCTGTACTTCACATTCTGTGAATATATATATTTAATTATAGTTGACATTCAATATTATTCAGCTTCAGGTGTACAGCGCAGTGGTCAGGTATCTACACTGTCCATGAAGTGGTCTCCCTAATAAGACAAGTGCCCATCTGACACCATACAAAATCACATAGTTTGGGGAGTATAATGTATAATGTTGTAAAGACTAAGGAAATTTTTAAGGGGCAGAACATAGTAAATGCCTCCCATTCTCCGTGTTCTGAAACATGGTCTCCCTCTCCGTCTGCGGGAGGTGCTGTGATGGGGATACTCACTCCCCATGGGAACCTGCAAACAGTTTGTCAAGATGTCCTGGACATAATTGTTAAAATGAGTGCTAATTTTTAGATAACCCATAATTTTTAGTACTTTCCTTCATGTATTTTTCATCACAGAAAACATATCATCTTTTGTAGTCAAGTGCCAATTTCTTTATCACTGACAATGTGACATTGGTAGAAATGTTACAGGGGTCTATAATGCTTTAGAAAAGCTTTAGATATATCACACACAGTGTAATAGTCCCTAAAGTGTGCTCAGGCAGATTGGTGGGGGCATTACCTTTTCCCAACATTTTCAACATTTTAAATACCTGCAATTTATGCCACAAAAGAAACAGGAGAACAACTAATAAGATGTTAGCCTATATGTTTATCAGTAGAAGGCTTTTCAAGTTTAGCATAAACTCACAGAGGTGACAGGAATTTGTTGAAAAGCAACTTATCATTTCTTAGAAAATGTTGACTGCCATGACAAACAAAAGGCTTATTCAGACATTCTTTCATCTTCATTTATTTAGCAAGCATCTGTTACACGCCTACTATGTGCCAGGGATTCTGTTGCAAACACTGTTCTTAGCAGTGAATAACATAAACAATGTCCTCCTCTTCATAAGCTCGCACTCTACTTGGAGCCAAAAAAAAAAAAAAAAAAAAAAGTATATAACAAGTCATGTGGTAATATAGACAATGCAGAAAATTAGAGCAAAGATAGACTAATGAGGGTTAGTGTGTATGAACTGCTTAAATAAGGAGACCTGAGGCAGATGCCGTTAATGAGGAAAATAGTAGCAGAGACTGCAAAGAAATGAGAGAATAAGCCATGAGGGTATTGAAAGCAAGTACATGCCAGGCCCAGGAAACAGTAAGTGCAAAACCCTGAAACAAGGATATGCTCATCAGGCTCACACAAAGAGCAATGAGCTAATGTGACTAGAGGAGAAACCGGGCAAGCGTTAGAAGATGAGGTCAAAGATACAGCAGAAGACAGGTCACAGCTGAGCTCATTGGTTGTGTGAAGAATGTTGAATTTTATTCTGAATGAGAAGTAGAGCAATCACAAGATTGCAGAGGAATGACGTGATCTAACTCACCTTTCAAAAGATTAGTTCTGTTGCTGTGTGATGAATAAAGTACAAGGAGGCAAGAGTGGAGACAGAAATGCTTTAGAAGGTTACTGTGGTATTGGCAACAGATGATGGTGACTGAGACCAGGGTGGTAACTGTAGGAGCTAAGAAGTAGTGAGACTAGATATATTTTGAAGTTGGGTGGAATAAGATTTGCGGATAGATCAAATGTTGACGCAAGAGTAATAGAGCTGGGAAGGGTGACTCCAAAATATGTGCCCTTAGTAACTAGAGAAGTATCATAGGATAATAAATGTGTCAACAGAATATGATCCCTGCTTATATTCAAAACAAAGCCCAAAAAGTATCTAACATTTTACGTGCTTTCCTCTCTGGCCTCTTTAACCCAAAAGTTGAACTTTCTAATTTATTTTCCTTAGTTCTTAGAGACTTTGGTGAACCATGATTCTGTCCATAGATTTTATTGCCTATTTACCTAAGCAAATAAATAGATGGGTAGATGATATATATAGACAAACAGACAGATAGATAGATATACTCTCTATAGATATGGAGAGATAATCTATATGTGTATGTCACAAATCTGGAAAATAACCCATAAGCCTGCCACCCAACTTCCATGCAGCTGATTTTTAAATCCCCTTGCACCTACTGATTCAAACCAGTGATGTGGGCAGGCATTAAATAATGTAGCACTGTGGCATTTTTTCCAAAGTGCCTGAAGACAGAGGCTGTCAATGCTTTACAATCTTATCAAGATAGCATCAAGGAAAGCAGGCGGTCCACAGCACTGTGAGATGGAGTAGCAGTATCTTTAGCAGGTGAATAAGGTGTGCCTGACCTAGGAGTCCCATCATCACATAATCAAGGTAAACTGGTGCAAGCTGTCCAGGGAGGGTAAGAGTTGGAGGCCACACAGTATCAGGGGTCTGGCATGCTTCCCTTCCCCAAGTTTGCTGTCTATAGGTGATGTCTGTCATTTAATAAAAGCCAAACAATCCTCAGCCTGTGATCAGAGGGTGGCTCATCCCAATCTTTGGCAGCATTTTCTCAGATGAGTTCTGCACATCAGATTCTCGAAGACTGAAAAAGACTCTCAGATGAAATAACTGTAGGGAATATTCTTATATTCCTCCTGTAAATATTTATAATGCTCCTTCATTAAAGCTTTAGTAAGTCATGTGGTAATCAAACCATTAATTGCTTAACTAGCATTTCCAAACTTATTTTACCTAAAGGCAAAGAAAACAAGAACCTTAATTAGGACAACAAAAGGAGGATGGACATTTAGAAACATGCTGTAAAAGAAAACTGTCAAAACTTGGCGAATGATTCAATGAATGGACAAGGGAGAGGTAGATACCAAAGATGACTTCAATTCTAATACTGACGATGAGGGAATGGAAGAACTTACATATTAAAACAATGGACTTTCAAGTTTAAAAATTTATTTTGATTCAATTATACTCACAGGCATTGATTGATTCCTAGGTTCCATACATTAAACCAGGCACCAAGAATGAATAAGATAGAGACCATACTTGCTTTTGCATAACTTCATCTAGGTGAGCCATTATAAGAACAAGTCTGATAAGCACAGGAGAGAGCCATGATTTGGGAACACTAATACTCAACTTGAGTTTGGGAATGTGGGAAGCATTCCAAGAGGAAGTGACATCTAAGCTGAGACTTAAAGGAGTAGTGCATGTTAATCAGGTGATAAGAGAGAGAGAAGACTGTTCCCACACAAGAACAAGGCCAACTCAGCAGGTGAACAGTACAGTGAGTCAGGTCACAGCAATTTCATGAAAAGAAATTCATTATGTGCGAGCGTAGCGTACAAGATGACAGGATGAAACACAAAGTTAACTAGCTGAACAACTGTGTGTGTTATGTGCACATGCTAAAGTGTTATAGGCACAAATACTGTATTCCTAAACGAATATAAACTTTGGCTGTCTCCAAAAGAAGTCCAGCACTCTCATCTTATATGTGAGAAAATTCTTCTAGACACCAGAAGGTCATGTAATGCGGTGAAATTAAAAGAGAGAAATGAATCCCCTTTGGTTTGAGATCTGTTGACATTCAAAAATGTCATTGGCCCTTTCATCTAGGAAAGGAAAAAAAAAAATAGAGAAAACTAGAGGTAATTATATGCCTCTGAAGAGTGTTTAGGAGAGTTGTTAATACACTGAGGTCTGAAACTTTCCTGGACTGGAAGTTTGAACCACGTTCTTAAATACTTTAAATATCTACAACCTTTTTCAAGTGATCAAGGTGTACTTTCAAATACCAGAAGTTCTGCTGACATACTTGAAGGGATTTAAAGGTAAATACTTGATTTAAAGGCAAGCTTTGCAAAACTGAAACACCTTTCTACAGGTAAGTGGGCTTGTCTCCTGTTCACCCTTCATATTCTGACTCAGCTTGAGTTAAAACCTGTTCACTACTTTGAATATGTTCTCATACCAAGTTACAAGGCAGGGTTCTCACACACCCAAGCAAACACTCTTTGTTCAGCACCAGCATGCAGTTATGCTACATTTCTTACCCCCTGGAAAGACCCAGTCAGCTCAAAATTTTGACACGCATCTTCCTTTGAAATAAAAGTCTATTTGATGTATTCATCAAAATATGAGCACATGCCTGCTGTGGCCCGTCTACAGTCTATGTCACATGTCACTCTTCTGAAGGTCATACCTCTCCTCTGAAAGGTCACATCATGGTCAGCATCAAGTCCAAAGCCCTCAACATGGCCTACACAGGCCTCTGTGGTATGTGCCACTGCTTCCTCTCTGACCTGTCATACCACTCTGACCTTTGCTCCCCTGCAGTGCCCTCACCTGTGAAATTTACATGTGCCACTTTCTCTGCCTGAAATGTATGCCCCAAAACATGCACATGGCTCGCTCCCCGGAAAACAGCAGATGTCCCCTGCTCAGTTTGAACTTCCTGAGCCAACCTATACATAATAGGTTGTATACATAATAGTATACAACTTCCATACCCACCTATTGATAACACTCAGTCTGCTTCCTTTTTTTTCACAGCACTTATGCCACCTGAAATATTATCCATTAGAATGAAACTTAAAGCTACCAGAAGATTTTTGAACTTGTTAACTGGTACTCTAAATGCTTAAACGAATCTAGCACATAGTCAGGACTCAATAAATATTTACTCAGAGAGAACTGATGGTCTCTAAAAAGTTTTGACAGACCAAGAAGGAAACAAGGGGATGAATAAGTTGGAGTCTGGGACACAAACTCAATGACTACAAAGACACTGACCCATCTTGTTCCCTGACTTACCCAAATGTGAGGTTAGCTCTGGCCATTAAACCTCCTCGGAAGAGCTGAACTAAAGATCACAGTTCACAAGGAAAGGGAAAAGGCCGGAGCAGAGCAAAGAATAATGTTCCTCCCTCACCCCATCTCCCAACACTCAACATGGTATGCTGTTTCTCAGTAGGCACTGAATAATAAATGACTACCAGGGAGCATGGCCATTTTTATTTCACTGGAGAGGAAAGGGGAACAAGGAGATGACGTTTTCTCATGATCTGAGCTTATTCAATTGGATAGAGGGAGAAGGCAGATAGTTGTTGTAGAAGAAGGCTCTTCAAATTCTCATATAATGCAAATTCCTCCTTCAAATTCTCACAGAATAAAAAAAAAAAAATCCTTCCTTCAAATTCTCACAAAATACATACCGCCCCTCCAAGTTCTCATAAAATATAAATTCCTTGTCATGCTTTAGATGAGAAGAGGGCTTCATTTCAGGCATGTGGGGGATAAAGGGTGGGGGTAAACATGCTCAGATGATGCTATTTTTAACCTATTTGGTAAGAATGGCTATTTTTCCCTCTGATATTCTTGAACCACCCAAATGTCATGTTTCCATGCACTGCTGTCTGGATGCTATCAAAGGCACGGCTTGGATGTGAGAGAAGGGGTCACATGCCCATCTTCTCACATGCTGCTACTGCTGCTGATTTTTTTAAAAGCTTTGTGACCTAGAAAGGAGATGTACGGTATGAATGATGCACGGACTGCAGAGAGCATAGGGCGTCATCAGTCTATTTATACCTCCAGGAAGGAAAAAATGAGTACAGGGCAATGACTCTATACTCCATGGACGGGGTATGCAGAGCTCATCTAGAAGAAACAATAAACAGACCAAGGGAAGCGTTTTTGTCGTTAGTGAGAAATAAAAGGTGAGGCCATATTCCCTTTCTCCTCGGTCTTTCTAAAATTCTCTTAGCTTTTAAAGAATTTCAAGTTAGCCCCAATGTTTCCCACTACTGTGTAAAGCATTCTGAGTCTGAGTTAAAGACAATGCCACCCACATTTTTAAAACTGGCTGCATTCCATATGGGCATACATACTCACATTTGGCTGTAATCTGCAGCCATTTGGGCACACTATAAATTTTGGGGGAAAGTTTTTAAGGCTTAACAAAGTATTTGGAAAGCCTTACAGATACTTGTGTGACTTAACTCAGAAAAAGGAGGAAAATGAGAAGATTTACATGGATTTGCACACTATGGCAGAAAAAAAATTTTTTTCCCGAAGTATGTAGTCAGCTTCTCTTAAATGGTGAAATATTTCCAGGACAAAGCAGGAGAAAGCAGCCAGGTGCAGCTGTTAACACTTATTCCCGCACCACTGCAGAATTTTTTGCTGGTCTTTACCTCTCGACTTCTACTCGTTTCTAATATAAGCAGTATAGTGTGGGGCTCAACGGAAATGATGCTGTGAAACTGACTGACCTATTTTGCTCTTTTGTCACTCATGTATTTGTGTGATTTCTGCCAAGTTGATTTGCTTTCGGAGTTATTTTACAAGCCGTGATGATGGGTTTGCTGACAACTCGCAAGAGTATGAGGTGTTTCCTAGTGTGAAATTTATTGATCCACAGGGGCTCAAACCTGGTCCTGGATTCCTTCATAGAACACAAACTGATTGACTTTGAATGCACTCAAGGTTCCTAAGAGACACAGTCCCTGTTTCTATTCCGATCCCAGTCTTCTCTTCATTTCTGGGGCTGAGAATGTAAAGCACGTTTCACCTTTTCCCTGCATTGGCTGAAATCACGTTTGAATTTAATTCACAAAGCACGCACTGTCATTCCATCATATTCTCCTCTTTCTCAGCCTGACCCATAAAGGTGGTTGAGGTTGAATTGTTTGGACCAAAGAGAACTAATGCTTTATTTCTTTAATTTTGAAAACTCACAAGGCAATTTTTGAGCTTACATAGGTCCATAATTTGTTGTCAGCTCAATGATATTCTTAAACCTGCTGCTACATGTAGGATGAATAGTGACTGATACCTAAAGTCAATGAGTTTCAATAGACTAATAAACTTATCTGATTGACTAGACTCCTCAGAATGTAAATGGACTGATAAAAACCAGTACCACCAACTGGTTTTGTTTGTTTTTGGGTTTTGCATGAGCTTGTAAGTTTAAGAGGTATGGCTACTTGTTGTTCATGTGTATTCAGCACCAGACAAATAAAGTGGATAGTGTGAAGGCCTATTAGAAAAAGACACATTTAATGCACATAGAAAACTGATATTCATAATGGGGTGGTTGGGACATACTGGGGGAGGAGGCACAGGGAAAGCAAGACAGAAATGAAAACTCAGTTTCAGCTACCTTCAACTAATAGGTACTTGATAAATACTTGCTGGTTAATTACACAATAAAAAGGAAAGGAATTATGGGATGCATCCACTTGAAATCTCCTCTACATGTACCACATTACTGAGAACAGGAACTTAATTTTCGTGTATTCCATAATTTTAAAATTCTCCTGTCCTTTAACTTGCTGTTATATATGCATAAACCAATAGTGCGAGGTTCTCCATCCTTTTCTTTCCCTCATATTGCCACAAAGAAGCTTACTGAATAGCCCTCCCTTTAAATGAACATAAACATGGCACATACGAATTAGTCGTTCTCTTTTGATCGGTTATGGAAATACAAACATTCAGGGGTTGTTCTGAATAATTCTGCAAATTTTCTGAGAGGCCGAAGAGCAATGCTCCGTATTTGCTAAATGAAACCAACAATTAATACCTATTCATTTTTTTTAAAAAAGTAATTTTATTTACATGGAATAGTTCATTTTGCAATTTATTAAATTATATTAACTTATATTAAATATAAGTTAAATATTTAATATTTAACTTCAGCTAATTCATCTCTTGAGAATTTTCAGCACAATTACTGTGAAGCAAAAGAAAGCTAAGACATCTACTCATACATATTTAACTTATGTCTAAGAAATGGAAGGGAGTATTCTTGTGGTGCAGTCGAAAAAAATACAGGAAAAAGCAGTTACTGGTCAGATTTTTTTTGGATTAAACAGTCACTGCTTTTAGATTTCCTTACTTTATGACTGGATGCTTGGTCACACTGACCATCATTTTTCACTCCAGAAAATTATAAGGCATTTCCTAAGAAGCTTATATCAACAAATAATTCTAGTGCAACTATGTTCCTAATTTCTCCTCTCACCTGCATCCTCTTACATACCTATGCAGGCAGTCAAGCTCCTCTATCCAAGTTACCCGGGAGGATACAGGGGACCTGTTTAGTAATATCCATAAGACAGAGTAAGATTTCTCTCCAATGCTACATTTATATTAAATGTCCTCAAATAAATTTCTATATAAACTTTTTACAAAAGGAGATTTTAAAAATGGCAATTAGTGCTGACAACTGAAAACTGACCAAAGAATAAATATTAAGAAAAAGATGTCTTTATATAAAATTCAACACATCTATAGAGTAGTAATTCAATATGAAATTTTGACTCATTCAAACTCTGCCCATTGCCTTTGACCAGTAAATTCTGAATAGTAATCATGGTTCTCCCCTCCTTCCCTGCCCCCCCAAAAAAGGATGCTCCAAGCATGATATATAATCCAAGGATAACTCAACCTATTGCTGTGACACTGCCTTTTTCTTCAGCACTATCAGTGGACAAGATGACTTTAACACATTTTTGTGCCCAAATCACTAAGTGCTTACTTTAAATTTAAGCATATGCTGCAAATTCAGTATTTTAAACAGAGATAATGATTTTATAATCACATCACACCTTACTTTTTTTTAAAATTTCCAAACTATCAGATTTGACTACATTTTTACAAACTGCTACTGGACATACATTTTAAAAGAATCAGCCTACAATTCCTAAGCTTTAATATCCAGCAGTGTTGTTAACATAATATTTCCACTTGTCCTCCACTTTCCACCACATGGTAGGATTCCACTTCCCTGTCTCCTTGACATTTAGTGAAGCCCTGTGAGGTCAATGAAACGTATTCGTAAGAGTGTATTCACACAGATGCATCGCCACCAGGCAGAGGTGCTCAGAGCCAGTGTGTGATTCACCACGTTCTCTTGCCCTGCTCAGGTGACTGGAGGCATGTGTCAAGTGGAGCTGCTTTCAGCAGTAACCATGATAAGCCCAGTCTTCCTTCCAAGCCACATGGAAATAAGAGGAAAACTCTTTTTGTTATAAGCCATTCATAATTTTGTAGTTGTTGTTACTGCAACCTAAGTTAGCCTAGACTGACTACTATATATATCTGGTTGTGATTATATGAAAGCATCACAAAAAAGTAAAATAAAATAAAACCTCCATTAAGTAATTTTAAAAGCCATTTTAATATGGATATGTAGTGTCAACAATTAAATGCCATATTGATATAGAATTGCATGTCTGGAAATAAACTTTCAAATTTTATATGAATTGTGGATGAAAAAGGGGTGCTGTAATTACTATACCATAAATTCCTCACTGGGTAGTGACACTCCAGGCCTATAACTTTTTTAGTGGAAGGTTTTAGACCAGCCCTGTCCATTGTTCTTGTGTATCTTGGTTAAGACACCTTTGAAATGCCAGAAGTGACGTCTCTCAAAAGCATAACCACCCTCAAGAGAGCACACAATCCTGACTATCCTGCGATCCAGTCCCTACTTTACTTTCTCCCAACTTCGTGTAATCTTCCTTAGGTTCCCCGCTTAATTTCAAATGCATAAAAGAAACTGGCAAAACTCTATTCTCTGGAGCATTTGAGATCTTGCTTCCCAGCAACTGTCATCAGTTTGGGCTGAAATACACTCTTATAAAAAGTTGCTACAGGTTTATACATTTCTTACATTGACAACTAAAGGGTTAACAAGTGGTTCAATAATTAACCATAGCAGAAGAGGATGAGAGGAACCAGAGGTGAGAAAGGGTCCGCAAGATAGAGGCACTAAGCTAAGAAAAGTAATTACTCCATAGGAAGCTATATAGTTTGGCAGGAGTGTTTGTGCACCATGGGAAGGAGCAGGAAAAATATGCTCCTTGTAGACCCAGGAACACTGTAAGTTTTTGAGCAACTGCACTGTATAATCAGACCCATAATCCTAAAAGGTTCCTCTCTAGTATGAAGGCAGGGTTGAAGAGAGGAGTGTGTGTGAATCAGAGAATGAGCTGAGGCAAAAAACGTAATTGGGAGGAACACAGTACTCATCCTGCTCAAAAATATCCCATGAGTGACCATGGCTGACAGTATGAAATGTACAACATTCTCTGGGTACCAAAGGTCAACAGTAGGAAATACAGGCCAGTGGTCAAGGGCCAGGTCTCTGGCTATGAATTCAACTTCTGCCACATACTAGTTTAATCCCCACCCCATGAAATTTTTTAGAGCCACCCCAGTGTAACCTGTAGGATAATGGAGCCATCCACCAATTCTTTTCCATTATAAATTACTTTGGAGTTTAAGTCTTTTGGAGAACAAAACTTAAAACTAAATTCTAGCTACTACTGGTAAAACATAAAAACCAGGTAGTATCATAGGCAGAGTACATCAACTTTTCATATCGCAAATATTAATTCTTTCAAATGTCCCTTGCACAGGTTTTCTCTCATACTCATTATCCTCAAAGGTTAAGTAGATTTCTTTGGATCTTATATAATACTATGATTTTGATTTTTATTTTTTTAAAATTTTATAGAGTGCCTGCATAAAAACAATTAGAAACATAAGCAAAAAAAATTATTGATTTTCAAAGTATATCCACATAGGTCGAGAAATTATAATTTATGTCACAAGTTATACATATATATGATTAACTATAGTTCATTTAACAATGAAAAAATAAAGTCACATGGCAAAGCTTTATCAGATACTGCTATCTGTCCCTATTTTTTCCAGACTGACTTATGCAACATCCTGGAGTTTAAAACTATTCTGTCATGGAAAATCTGTGTTTAGGGTGGTGGGCAGGAATGGAGACCCATTTTTTTTTTAAATTTATAATTCAAAACAGATAGCTAATAAGAAATCTGAGAATTAAGTTCATGAACTTGTTGCAATGATATTGCTAACCTTTTCGTTTATATCAGAGGGATTATTCATTATGAATTTGTACCAACGGGACAAACAGGTAACCAAGTTTACTATTTGGAATTGCTGAAAAGGCTGTGTGAAAAAGTTTGACGACCTGAACTTTTCACCAACAATTCACGGCTCTTGCATCACGACAATGTACCAGTTCACATGGCACTGTCTGTGAGGGAGTTTTGGGCCAGTAAATAAATAAATGATTGGAACACCCTCCCTACTCACCTGATCTGGCCCCAAATGACTTTTTTCTTTACCCGAAGATAAAGGAAATATTGAAAGGAAGACATTTTGATGACATTCAGGACACCAAGATTAGTATGACGACAGCTCTGCTGGCCATTCCAGAAAAAGAGTTCCAAAATTGCTTTGAAGGGTGGACTAGGTGCAGGCATAGGTGCATAGCTTCCCAAGGGGAGTACTTTGAAGGTGACTATAGTGGTATTCAGCAGTGAGGTATATAGCACTTTTTCTAGGATGAGTTCATGAACTTAATTGTCAGACCTCATACAATATACTTCTTATACTTGGCAAACACTTTGAATTATGCATTGCAATACTACAAAGTAAAAACAGAAATATGTAACTAAAGTAAAAGCTTAGAAGACACGCTGTTTGGCCTACAGCATTTAAAATACAGTAAAATCAAAACTTTTTCCTTTGCTAGATAAGCAGTCAACAATACTCAGTGATCCGAATATTTTCCAGTATAAAACATCATACATCAAGTAGGTTTTTTTTTTCAGATATTCTTCCAATGGTACTGTAAAAAATGAATGATTAACCGATGATAAAAACAATTTTTGCTTTCACAAATGTAAAGAATCAATACTGCAGGTATAATAAAACTTCATTCAATTTCTCTTTTGTCTATTGACTAGAACAAAGGTTGATACAAATAGATGAAAATCATATTGGATGTCATGCATGAATGTTTAGGACAAAAGTAAGTTTGAGTATTTAACCAACTTTGCCTTGCTCTCTCCAATAGTTAAATCTTACTGCACTAAATCCCTTCCTGCCAAAACTACCTGAGATGGATTAGGCTTTTAAATTCCTAATGTCATTTTATGGACATTATAGAAAAACTGTATTTTGAAACTAAGTGAAGATTTCAATTTTTTAACGTTTGAATCTGACTTAAAGACAGAACATATTAAGTGACAAGAGAATCCACGAATCGGGGGTCTGTCTCAGTGCTTGAAAGCAGTTACTCGACTGGAAGCAAGGCACATCTCTGGACTGTAGCGGTGTTACAGGAAACATTCTCTCTCAGAACACAGCCTATGTTATGAAGACATTATGACAGAAAGCTAAATTACTTCAAACATTTCTGCATTATAGTGTCTAAAGGCACACCATATTTATCCGCACTATATTTTGCATTGCTTTTTAGATGAATGGCTTTTGAACCAAATTTTCTTATATTACTAAGGCACTAAGTGCAATGTCAACATCTGAAAATAATTATTTCTGTGTATTCACATAACCTTGGAATGCTAAGAAATGTATTTGGTGTAAGACACAGCATAGAAGTCATGACAACTCTGCCTTAACATTATATACAGCAGACTTCTTGAAGGAAGAAATTACTATGTGGCTAAAGGCTTATAGTAAACACTCAAAAGCTGGTTGTGCTGAACATAAATTGAAATTTTAGGAGTCTGAACACCTGTAGATAGTTAGGACCTTCCTTACAAAAGAAATAGGAGTAATTTGGTCAACTCTGGAGAAAATGGAACTAATTCTTTCTAGCAACGTTTTCTATAGCCAAGAAATGAAAGCCTTCTTCACTAGATGGAATAAGCTATAGGAAAACTCCAGAAAAGTCTTAATGTTAACAATACCCTTGCGTGGGTCTGCTTTGGAAGACAATTATAATAAAATGATTACCTGCTTTGACTGGCAGTCTTATTGGGTAAAACCATCTTTTTGTTTGTTTACATAAAAAGGGGGATGGCTAAACCTGAATAAAAAGCTTTTAATGTGAGCAACACAGTGGTACTCTATTTAGTTATTTTCAAACTTTTGAGCTATGGGCTCAAAAGGAAGTTTACCTTAATAAAATGTACACAGTGTGAGTACAAGTGTACACTTGTGAGTACAAGTGAGTACAAGTGTCACTACTCTAGTCCTAAAACCTATAATATTATCAGCACACAGTAGGGACACAATCAACATTTGTTGAATAAGTAAATGAAACCTGAGTCAGGTACAACACTGGTTCCCAAATGCTGACCATGGCAATATTTCACTGATTTTTGTAGTAAAATTGGAAAAATAAAGCCTTGAATTTTGTCATGAGCCATCACTAATTTCTAGTGTTAAAGTTGATTTACCTCACGTCACCCAACACTCTCAATTATTGTTTGTAGAGTCCAGATGTGGAGTCAATACTTAAAGGAATCACACAGCAGTTAGCTCAGAAAGTATCTTAAATTATATCCAGATCCTCAGGCAGGGGGAGATCAAAGGTGGGGTTGGGGGGAGGAGAAAGTAGCAAAGTCACAACTATTATAATTACAGAGGAGGAAAGATTAAAAATTATTTCACGTATCCTGCAAAGAAAATTGCTGTTCTAAGGGGAAAGCAAGTTCAATTTTATTTAATCCTAAACCTTGCTAAGGCTAGATTAATTTGCAATTATATAAAAAAGGTTTGGGTATTAGATACAGAATCTGAAGAAGTAGTTCCTATTTTCAAATACACATGTGATCTTTATTGAGAATTTAAACCACTCTTGGTCTCAATTGACTTCATTCTTCCCGCCTATAATAGAATAAGATATTTTTGCCAAAATGCCCTGAGTCCCTGAGAAATGTGTGCCTCCTGGAAGTTAGAATGGGCAGAGGAAAGCAGCACTTATTCACTGTCCTGAGAGAGCAAAGGTGACCAGAGACCAGAATCCTAGAGATGAATCATGCATCTTTTGATAAATTCCCAGTTCCTCTGACTAAATATTTCCCTCAATCCCAGACACTATAACTGTCAGTCATTTTTGGTCTGTTATTCCAATATGAAAAGTCTGAGTTTAGCACCATAAAAGTCTTGGGAAAAAACATTTTTGAACATTGGTGGGCTCAGGGGACTGATAATGGAATATGAACCTTTCACCCCTAAAATGGTTCCTTGGGAACAGAAAACAGCATTTTTTTTTTCACTATAACCCTCCTGCATCCCCCATCCTACCAGGTGGTGCTAACACATCCAGCAGCTGCTGGCTGTCAGTGTTTGTGCAATGTCCTAAAGTCTTTTGAGTGATCAGGATGCACTCTGAAATGTCAGCCCCAGTGCTTAAGAAAATGTGGATATCGTCACCTGGGGATCTGGTTAAAATGCAGATTTTGATTCAGTAATCTAGAGGGGTGCCTCAGAGTCTGCATTTCTAGCAGCTCCCAGGTAATGCTGATCCTGCTGACCAATGAACCTTACACTAAGGAGCAAAGATCTATCCCACGTTTACCTATATGATTTAACTTTAGGGTAACCACTAAAATTCCTATGAACCAAAATCTCTATCTTACCCAATACCAGAAATCACACACACACACGAGTGAGAGAAAACTTCCAGTTTCCCTTATTTAACCTCTTATATCAAGAGCGGTTAGACCACACTAAAATCTAACCATTTCTAGCTTTGCATCTACACTACACTATAAAAACATCTGTTCATTTCTCACATGATCCTTACAATAGCTGTGAGCTAAGCAGAGTGAGTATAATTGCTCTTTCAGAAACGGAGAAAACAGATTGATCAAGTTAAGCAACTTACTCATGGTGTCTCATAACTAGTTGGAGTCAGATCAAGATATCATACTCACATTTTGTGACTGACCCAACCCACAACCCCACCATGTCTAGAGTCTATCCCACTATAAAGACGTCTGTCACATCACCCACCCTCCTACCCACACAGACAAGTTACTTTCATATTGATTACATTGTCATTCCTTAGTTGTATAACAACAACAAAGAGACTATCAGTAGTGTCATATGGGGTTGCTTGGGGTTCACTATTTTAGAACATGCTGCATCCGAATGAATTTTTTTTTTTTTAATCTGGAAGAGAAGCCTAAAGTCTGGATGACACACAGCTGAGTAGAAGATTTAGGATTCTCAAGATGTAATTCAACAGCAGAGATAAATTTTTGACCAATCTGAATACAAAAGCACAGATCATCAGTGTTAGGAATTGAGTGGAAATAATCCACAATCAAGAATCTCACAGTGACTCCACTGCAACAAGGAAAGCACTGGGATTCCCTATGACAGAGAGAAAGAGATGAGACACACAGCCAGCCTGTCTGGGCCATTCTCAGAGGGCAGCTCTTTCTGGAGTATGCAGGGCCATTTCTGCTGTGTTTGCTGCTGTACCAGCATCCAGAAAAATGCCTGGTATGTAGAAAGTGCTCCCCAAATATTTTTTAAATCAAATCAAGAATTGAAGTTTTACTATACCGATGTTAAAACCTGTTTAAAAGTGATATCCTCAAATCTTTCTTTCTAAGTGGGTTATTTTTCACATCAATTTGAATTAAACATTTTTTTAAATCTTTAATCCTTGAGAAAACTAGAGACCCTGGTCTTTCCCAACTGACTAAAATTTACTCTTTAGTATCTGAAAGATACAAGCCCAATGCAATCAATTCCACGCTACATAAATACCATATAGAACCAAACAGAGAAAGACAGCCAATAGATCGCTTTTATTTCAGTCCTATTTTTCATATTGTGGGAGTCTAATTTCTTTCTGATTTTTCTTTCAGATCTTGGCTCAGTCAGCATTTCAAAAAAAAACAGTCTATTATAGGTTCTTTATAACACTATGTACCTCGCTTTCTTAAACATCTTATACTTCTAAAGGTTTGTTTTACTGGTCTCTGCCACTAGACTATCCTCCCTCCGAGGACAAGGATTGTGTATGCTTTTGCTCTCAAGTGTAGTCATTGCACCTGCCTGGTCATGATCTTTACCAGATCTAGGAGTTACTGGAAAACTAGCAAAGAGCCTCTAAAACAATTAATTCTAAGTAGTTTCTCTGGCTCTATCCTCCCATGGAGAAAGATGAGAATAAAGGTTACTTGGGTTGTTTCTATGGAGGCACTGTACACCATACAAAATCGAAGACTCCAGGGAATTTCACTGGAAATAAATTGTCAATTTACATTACAAATGCATGTTCTCCTCCTGGTCCATAGATGATTTGGGGCATACGCTGTAGTCATAAGCAAGAATGGGTTATAGACAGTCAGACTATAGGAAGATTCAGACACTCAGCTGACATGCAGAAAAGATCACCGCAATGTTCAAGTCTTGATTTACCAAATCATCTAAGATTAAGCACTTTAATGATATTTTAAAAAGAATATGATGGGCGGCCGGATGGCAACTGGACTTGGAGCTGAGCTAGCCACACCCTCCAGGACTAAGATTGAAGGACAACAACTTGGCTGTTCCCCTTCCCCAATTCCCCAACACTGTTCCCCTTCCCTAATTCCGCAATAAAAAAAATCTTTAAAAAGAAAAAAGAAGACTAGCAAGTTGCACATTATTTCTTAACAATGTGGGAGCCTCAAACCTCCAGCATCAGAAACACTGAGTCTAAGGAAGAACAAAGCAAATTTAAGTTAAACAAGCACTGAGCTCAGAGAAAAATAATTGATCGATTTTTTCTATAAGCAATTCTGATTCAGTATTGGTCAGTGGAGGAAGTCAACTGTACTGAAAGCATTGTGACCATCTAGGAATTTCATCTACGCATGCTCTTTCCCCCCAACCTATCTATGAAAAATTTCAGTATTCGTGAAGCCTGTAAATAGGAGTCTATAAACAACAAATTTGAAGGCAAAGCTGTGACAAAGAAGACATATATTTATTCAGTTAGATACAAAGTATCTATTCAGTAGCACATGCTTTTCTCAACCTTACTAAAATTACATTTTGTGTATTTTCTATTTACTATGCTGTTCTTGCAATCTGACACTAAAATATTGTACAATATTTATAAAAAGTTTACTTAACTGATGGTTAAATAAACTGGAAATAAATAAACAGCTATCTTGAAAAGGCACTGTTAAATATTTGTCAAAATTTTCACAACAGTATTTTTTTAAGTCATCCTGCATTGGAGACCCCACACAGAACCAAAGGTAACAATATGTATCACCTCAACCTACATGATTTCCAAGGCTGTATGTCACTTATGCATCCCATATACTTCCACTTTTTATCTACTTAATAATTGACCCTCAGAGTTGCACACTTGGCTCTTTTAATATTGAGAAAACAAAATCTCCAGTTCTTCCAAGAGGCAAGGTTTCTTGTTCATCCCCCATCTCCTTCCACCACCTTCCTCCTTAATAGAATCCCAATTTATTGAGGTTCTACCCCTCTCTTATGTAACCCAACTGTCACAGGTCTGCTGTGTCCCACCAAAGGTCAGTTTGGTCAGGGGGTAATTACACTGTCCTTTGCAGGGAATGGTTCTGAAATGGTCATTTAGGCTAGTAAGAGAAGGATTTCTGCTAAGAATGTTGTGCCTGTGCCTTTCTTCTTTCCATCATCATTATGCTTGAATAGGTGGCAAGGAAGCACATCAGCCATATTGCTACCCACTGGAGGAGAGCAAAGCCAAGAGAATTCCAGGGGAAAATGAAGCCAAAACTCTTCCACGAAGTCAACTCTGTGGCATTCTAGAATTCCATCTGTGGGACAATATATATATATATATATATATATATATATATATATATATATAATTTTCAATTGGGATTTCTACTCCCTGTACACAAAAGCATACTTAAATATACATTTTAATTATTTAATAACCATTCATTTAAATTTCAAAGACAATTTAACTAGCAAATGGCATGGTACCAAACTGAACATTGCTTTTGGAATATAATACAGGTTTTTTTTTAAAAATGTGGTTCAGAAAGCAGGCTAAATAAACTAATGAATTAGCCCTCTAAATTTTTATGATGATATGGAAAAAGCAAAGAAGAGAAAAATAATTGAAATTCTTCCTTTTTTTAAAGAAATGTCTCAGCTTTTTCTATAATCCTGGAAGAATTCGATAAATGTTGGAAGAGTAAATTCTTCACTTTTTGACATAGAAAAGAATACCTAAATATCTGGTGAGCTGGGAAACTGGAAAGATCCATGTCTGTGTGACTTTGGGTAAATCATTTAACTACCTTAGGTCTTAGCTTGTTCATCTATAAATAAAAACGTATTTTCTACTTCAAATGTTTCATCAACATTGGAACGTTATCACTGCTTTTTGTTAAAAAATTATAAAGAAAAAAGCCATACTCTAAATGTTCATTTTTAAAGTGTTTACAGATTAATACTTGAAGTCAGACCACTAAGCCACTCAACCTCATTCACCTTAAAACCTTACTGTTGGGCCAGCTTAGTGGCATGGTGGTTAAGTGCTGGCTTGGGAAGCCAGCGGCCTGGTTCGGGTCCCACATATGAGGGTCAGTGACACTGCCCTCAAAAAAACAAAACAAAAAAACTTTACTGTAACTCGCAGCAAACACAAACAGGAACTTCACAGCAGTTGCATGTGTTACTACATTAATGTATGAAATGAACATGACTTCTTCCAAAAGGTTTATATTATTACCTTTATATACAACTGAAAAGATAAAGCACATAGATGATCTTTGATTTCATGATTTCTATTATTTTATGGTCTTTCATTGAATTTCACAAACTTGAAATATAATCCAATACCATTAAAACCGTAAGGATATTATAGCTACCTGTATGTCTAAATAGCACTGGTGCTGAGTTTTACCTTTTGGCCGGTCCCTATCTGACAGGCAGTGGCCTAACAACTAGCCCATCTGATTTAAATTAATCCTCAGAGCAACTCAAATGGCCCATCTTCAACAACAACAAAATAGTCTCAGAAGGCTAAGTAAATTATGTTAGGGTCATGGAACTAATAAAATGTTTTATCTCCACTATTATATAACAGCATCCTCATCCTCTCAAACTCCCTCCCCCACCCCCGACATGATCCTACATGGCAAAACAAGATTTCATGAATAACAACAAGAAAATAATCTTATAAATCATCTTTTTGGAGAAACAGTTTTCAGAAATTATAAGAAACAAAAACTTCTTTTGAGGGGGTTCATTCATTATTGCTTCTATGAGCCTGGCACCTTATATTACATGTGATGAGCCAGGCTTAGTTATTCAAAGAATCTTCTTATAGCCTCATCTCATTCTGTATCTTTTATTTTCAAAGCATAAAATCAATCTATTTCTATTATTTTGTTTTGTTTTTTGTGTTTTTTTTGAGGGCAGTGTCACTGGCCCTCATATGTGGGACCCGAACTCGGGCCGCTGGCTTCCCAAGCCAGAGCTTAACCACCTCGCCACTCGGCCGGCCCTCAATCTACCTGTTTTTGACAGAACTATAGAATGGTTAACAAACAAATATGCAAACATTATATTAGGGTGGTAATAAGGATGGACAGATAATGCATCCTTCCAAATGAAACAATCTGAAAGAGATATTACTCTCTGAACATAAAAGGATAGAATAGAGATGTTAAAAAAAAAATCTTCCTACAAATGCAGCATATTTCATTATTATGGTAGTGATTGCATCGAAAAAGTGTGACTTGCCTGGAGCCAAGGATTTAAGTCAGCAGCAGCGCAGTACAAGAAAATGGACTTAAGGTAGTTTTCCCACTAAATTCATCCCTCTCTCTACAGAGCCACAATAGAAACAGTTCATATCTATTACCTTTATTACAACACAGTTCTTTCAAGATCAGTGAAATAGTGTGTATGTGTAATATATATATTACAGTAGAGAATGGAGGTACATAGGGACTCAGGCAGCATTCAATGCATGTGTATAGAAAGATAGATATAAAAACAGGGACCTATTTATGCCAAAGTACCATATTTTAGAATAAAATGCTAAATTTCGATGCAGTAGTCCATTTCAACTTTCTTCACTTCCATGGTTTTGAAGATCTTCCTTTCAGGGAAGTGCTTTATTTTTGCTCTCATATAGTAAAACAATGCACTCTGACCCCAAACAAATAATAAAAAATTGGGGTAATTTATCTCCAAAACAAAATATAAAATTTTCCTTCAGGCAAAATAAAAACGTTCAAATACAGAAACTTGTTTAAGGCATGGTGTTTATCAAGGCTTAGGTGATTATATCATGCTATCAATATTAGTAGAAACTTCTTTAATTAAAAAATAATCTTCACAAAGGACTAAGTTTATGAACTTGCTATACCAGGACCATGAGGGCTACCTTCCTGCCTGGAAGAGGTAGGTACCAATTCGGCCCTGAAGAGAACAAGGTGAAGCATTCATTTGATATCTTCTAAATTTTACTGAACATCGGCATCTTTGCAGAGACCTCTGTTATGTGTGTCTGAACTCTGATGTATTAGGAAAGTGAGCAAAAGGTACACACCAGGAAAGGATCTTCTCAGTATAACAGTTAAATATTAGTCATAAAAGTTTCCAATCATATTCTCTTTATTCATTAATCATTGGTATGAATGCCGCCTTCTAAATTTTCAGCAATATCGCCCTTTCTACTTGATATATTTTAAAGCAGTTTTTTTCAGAACTTTTGCCCCAAGTAATAATAGAGCAACCAAATTATATCAGTGCAGGGCTTACTTCAGCCCATTTTCCCCATCATCAGGACAATGAGGAGTACAAAAACCCTCTCACTGTATTTTTACAATCCCTTAAACTAAAACACATGCGTGTTTTCTGCTCCTTTTCAGATAATTTGCTCTTTTAATAAAGAAGGAATAAAAGCAGTCATAAAGAGTGGCTTGGCAGTTAACCACACTTTCAATTAACAGACCCTGTTACTGTTTATCTCTGAGACAGACTTGGAAATTTCCAAGACTGTAATGTCTGCCAGGCCCATTAGAGGGAGCTACAGGGAACACTGGTTTCCTGACAAATGGTATTTAGATGAGCCATTGACAAAAAATGCAAATGATCCAAGAATATGAATGTAGGTGTGTGGATGGCCTCAAACCACCAGGACCTTGACTCCAAAGTATCCATAGATCATCACATCCCCTGATGACCAAAAGCAATGTGTGTCCACTCTTCTTTGTTAGAGCTTAGATGGGGGGACTATGGGGCACCGTTCCTATGAAAGCAGGGCTGTAAATTGCTCACCATGATTCAGAAAACCTGGATGCCTACTGACACTTTCCTGGCAGCTTTCAAGGCTTTTTAAGCTATGCAGGAGGATGCTACCAAGTGCTTGAGATAACTTCTGTAAGTGTGCACAGAAGAGACCCAGAGCGATCTGGGAATGGGTGGCATTAGTAGTTGAAATTTTGACATACAGCAATTATTACTAATTTTCTCCTATATTAGTAAATAGTTCATCATGTGTGAAACATTTAAATATTTTGAAACAATTTTTTTAAACTAGTAGCTTTTTTAAGTTTCCATATTTGAAATGATTCAACCACACTCTGCTTTCCAAGCCTTGAAATCAGACCTTGTGTTAAAGATTAAATGCTCACATCATCTTCCAAAGAATCAATATCTGCCTTTTATTGACAACATTAACTGGTGTTTCAGCAAAAGATGATCTTCCTAAACAGTATATAAACATTTCCATTTAGAAAAAAATAATCTTGTAATAGCCAAGGAATTGTATTAAAATTTTCAAAATGAATCACACTATCATTCTATCATATGCCCAAACATTTTAGCAATCTCTACTTTTCTGCTTCTTTGATTCCTTGAAGGCGAAAGCTGCCTCACTCAAAAATAAATAGCCTATGTTCATAGCAGCACAATTTACAATAGCTAAGACTTGGAAACAATCAAAACGCCCGTGAGTAGATGACTGGATTAAGAAACTGTGGTATATTTATACAATGGAGTATTACTCCGCTATAAAGAAGAATGAAATCGTGCCATTTGCAATGATATGGATGGACCTAGAGACTATAATGTTGAGTGAAATAAGTCAGTCAGAGAAGGACAAATACCATATGATCTCACTCATATGTGGAATAGGAAAAACTGTATGAATGAGCAAAGTAAACAGAAACTGTCTCATAGATATAGAGGAAAAATCAGGGTTGCTAGTTTGGAGAGGAATGGGGATGAGGGAGATGGGGAAGGGATTAGATAGCAAAAATAGGCAACTACAATATTGCTACTGGGATAGGAAAAACAGTTTGGGGAATATAATTAATAATGTTGTAAATATTCTGTGGAATGTCAGATGATCATAGGTCTTATTAGGGAGACCATTTCATGGATGGAGTAGAGGTTTGATCACTGCACTGTATTACTAAAGTGGAGGTGGTATACCTACTGTAATTGAATATATATAGATAGTCACGGGATGTGGATTATACTGTGGAAGAGAGTCAGAGGAAGAGTAATAGATATATATGATATGGGGGGGTAGTGGGGTGGTGTATTGGGGGTGGGGGGTTGTCACTTTGAGGGGTAAAATGTATAACTATTGCACTGTGTTGTACACCTGAAACTAATTTAAAAAAATAAATAAATAAAAATAAAAAAATAAATAGCCAGAGGACTAATAAATTGTCTATGGACTTCTGATGAACACAAATGTATATATGCTAAACTTACCTCACAATTTTAGCAGAACTTTAGCAAATTATTTAAAACACTGAGATGATTCAACTAATCACTTCCTTTCACCCTTTCAGGAGTTGTTGATGTATACTCATATATACATCCTGTACCATGCATGCACTATGCTATGCTCGGTACTTTACATACAGTATCTCTAATTCTCACCAAAACATTGCAATAAGGACATTATGACCATTTTACATTTTATAGGTGAAGAAACCAGGGCTTTGGGAGTTTAAATGACTTCCCCAAGGTCACAATCCTAATAACTTATAGGGCCAAAATTGAGTCCAGTTCTGTCTCAATTCAAAGCCCAAATGAAAACTCACACTAACAGTCACGAGTAATCACATAAGCACTCACATTGTTCCTGAGGATTTTAGTTACTGAACTGGATTCATAGATACTACTCATAATGATACTGCCTTTTCCAAGTTTTGAAATTCTTTGTTCTATAGACTTTTTATGGCTGAGAAGAGTTTGCCAGCTTGTTTTATTACGGCACACTGGGCATGATCACCTGACTCTAGGAAAAGCACTCGATCACAGTACTAGAAGTGCTGAAACCATGATCAGGACTTGGCCATGGATTATCTGTATGATTTGGAACAAGTCCCCGGATTATTCTGTGACAAACATCTCTCATTTATAAATGGCATCTACAATTACCCTCTAGATGTTTGCAGCTGTATTTATGATTCAGATAGCAAGCCTGACACTTCACACGACTGCCCTCCCAGAAGCCACAAGTAGAAGAGTAAATAATGTGCATTCCAGTATTAGTATGATTTTTTTTGTTGAAGGGCTAACAGAATTGAAAATGCTAGAGGCCTTTTCTTTGTGATAATCTGGATGAGTTTGAAAAAAAAATGTGAGAATGCAGAGTGTTATTTCAAAAAATGAAAAGTGACATTTATGGAAAGCAATTCATAATCTATTAGGTCAAAAAATTCCAATCCAAGATTTATGTTTGATTATGTTTTCAAACCATCTGCAATAGATGTTTTTTTAAAGTGCAGGGTCAATACAGGTTGGCTGGAATGTCAATTGATTTGAGTCTCTTCTAATAGGGGCAAATACTTTAGGATAAAATGTCACAAGGGTGATTTTGGCTTCAAATATTTTAAATGCGTATACATTCTCAAAGGTCAGACATTATAAGGAACTTTGAAAGACAATAGAACAGTGTGTTAAGCCATATATTTTATTAATTTTTAAACCCACATGTAAGCATAGAATCATCTTAGAGGAGTCTCTCTTAGTAAGTGCATGGCTCTGGAAATGCTTTTGTACAAATATGTTTACTTGGGAAAGTGACACTAGCTAATAGTTAAATACCATATGCTACCAGTCATGGAAAAAAAAAGAGTTTAACTACAGTTCACATAAAACTGAGAGCTCAAAGGAAGGTTATTTTGAAAATGTACACAAATTTTCAAAACATTTAGGGGAATTTTGTAATTTAAGCTTACAACCATAAGGCAAAATATACAGCAGATCTTGGCATTTGGGGGCTGGGTCAATACCAGAAAAGCATAAACTATCAGTCCAGGAATATGGAACATGAATGCTCCAGTATTTGAAATAAAATGAGAAACTGAAATGATGGAGATAAAAAACAAAGTAAATATACTTTTTCTTTTTTTTGAAGATTTTATGGGCGAATTGGGGGAGGGGAACAGTGTTGGGGCATCGGGAAATCCTTTTGTTCCTCAGTCTAGTTGTGGAGGACATCACTTCACTGGCCCATATTGGTATTATCATTGTGCTCTTCCTGGCTGAGGCAGTCAGTCACTGGCCATTGGATGGTCACTCATGGCAGCTCACGAAAACACACACCAGCTGCCGGCCAACCCCACTGCAGTCCACACTGTTGCCAGCGACTCACGGCAGCCCAGGTCCAGGTCGAGCTGTTGTTCATCATCTTAGCTGTAGAGTGTGCAGTGTCAATGGCCCTCATGTGGGATCTGAACCAGGGCCCTGCTGCTCAGAGCTCGTGCTCCCAAGCCAACTCTTAACCAAAGTGCCACTCAGCCAGCCCTATATTCTTTCTAATGGCCAAATCTAAATATATTAACTTTCTGTTTTATAATTCTTCTCTCCCAGCATTCTGCATGTAGCACCTACTTACATGCAGTAGGTGCTCAGTAAGGTGTTCATTCAGTAATCCATATCTTCTCATCTAAAGTAAGCCCATTACATCACTTAGGATAGTCTTCCCACCCCACAGGCTTCATTGGCTGAAAAGTGTTCTTGGCTTAGGAAAGCACTTCACAAATACAGATGTGACCACTACAATATTTAAAACTAAACGGTCTTGCATTCAAAATGCTATTCATCTTAGAAGGCCCAGAGCTCTATTATCACAAATTTTTAACCACTTTAAAAAAAGGGCTGTTAGTTGCAGTACTCTACCAGGGAACAATTTGAGACAAAGGTTAAAAGTAAAACAGCCAAATAAATAACCATTGGAAGAAAAAATAAATGAAAAAGAAAAAGGAAGGAAGGAAGGAAGGAAGGAAGGAAGGAAGGAAGGAAGGAAGGAAGGAAAAGAAAAGACAGGAAAATTCAAACCTATGCATGCTGTTTTTCTGACCTACTAGTATATTCATCAAAAGGAATATTAAACAATAGAACTTAATTATGTTCAAAAACATTACTTAATGAAATGCTTATGCTATCAACTAAAGTCATTTTCCTCAGAATGGATACTTATAAAAAGAAGATAGGAAGGAAATGTTCATAACATCAATGTGATTTAGAGTCGACATATTTCACAAATCTCAGTTACATTTTCCTAAACATCTTTTCATTTTACAAATGATATTCTATTAATACAAGTATTTTGAAAGAGAATATTTCAGTAATTAAACCACTTTGCATGGTGTTCATTCGACTACTTTTAAAGTAGAGAAACAGGAAACAATTTGCAATCTGAACCCTTGGGTGCATAATAACCTCAATATTATTGCACGTACCCAGTCTCATGCTTTGGAACACTGTAATCAATACATATCAATTATATCCACCTTTCACCTTCTCATCTATATTAAAGAAATAATATGTATCAAAAATTGAAATAATAAATACTCAAACGAGATAGTTTGATTTGTAATGTTTCTTCACAATTTAACAAATTACAACAGAATGTAATAATTCTATGTGGAGGACATGGACTAGACAGTACATCATCCAGTCCTAACAATTCAGACTTTAGGATAAAAGAAGATGTGACTGGAATCACCTAGCAGATGTGGGTACAATTCCTCAGGTGTATCCATTTCTGTTTCAAAGAAGAGTAAGAAGTTCTTTATTTATTTGAATAGTTTAGGGAAATTCCAGTATATTCTAGATTATAGCAAACTTATTTTATCTAACACTGCAAAAGAAAAAAATTATATATATATATTTATATATATATATATTTATATTATATATATATTATATAAATGTGCTTTTTAATTTAATCTTTATTTACTTTTTACTAATTCTATCCTATGTGAAAATACATACATCATATGGTTAAATTTATTAAATTTTAAAATACCTATCTTCTATGAGAAAAATGTGAAATTGGTAAGTCCATTTTATTGATTTTTCAAAAAAATTATAACAAATCACTGAAACTTAACATAATGTCTGAAACTTGATTATATGAATACAATAAAAGAAAATGTTTTGACAAGATGAGCTTAAAAGAATTCTAAGATCTAGCATACACTAACCATAAGTACAGCATATATTTAAAGATGTAAGAATGAAATACCAAAATAGAAACATGCCTGTCATAAAACATAAAGTGAGTTCCTAAAGCAACACTACGGCTGTTTTCTATTATTATCCAATAATATACTTTTGTTTTACCCAACCCTTAAAGAGAACCTTTAGTGTCCTGTTATGAACCTCAAATACTATTCCTATGTAAAATTCAAAGATACACATTTTCCCCCACTTAAGCTTTTCAGCCAGCTAGAGATCAGGGACAAGATCCATTGGTTTTTGCTGATCAGATCCCAATACCATACAATACTCAGTCCTTTAGTAAACTATATTTGTCAACATACATATAAAGAGTTCCTAAAACTTACTGAGCCAAAGTTAAGAGAATTTGTGAAATTTGGGAAAACATCGTATCAGCCAGTGTTCCTTGATTATACCCTTAAAAAAATATTTCAAAATCAGCCTGAAAAAAAGTGAAACAATTATATAGACTTTTTACTCCTTTCATTATGGGAAGTAGACAAAAATGTCAACAAATCTAATCTTAACCATCCATGAAATTATATAACAGCCTGAAGACCGTAATGAGTTTTCCAAGGATCTTCACTGCCCAAGCCTTATATGAGGATATAAATACATAAATTTGATTTTAGTGAATGTGAGTAATTGAATTTAATTCTCAACCATACACAGGAAGTCTAAAACAAGACCCAGCATCAGTACCATTACTAAGGAGAACAACGAACAGCTCCCATTATTGGATGCTCTAATTGTTAAAAAGGATTCCCCTTTCATACTGAGTTAAAATATGCATGTGACTTTCATTATATTGATTATATTTTTGCTTTCTACAGCAATATACAAGTGTGTCTATTTTTTTTTAAATGGTAACCTTATAAATAATTGGAGACAGGTGTTTTAGTTCCCCTTCCTCTTCTGTTTTCTACATGATTTCCAGACTTCTGGCACTCCAGTTTGTCAGTGTCTTTCCTAAAATTACGGTGTCTTGGACAGAACACAGTATTCCAACTGTGATCCAGCCAGTGTTAAGTACGTCAAAGATATTACTTCCCATGATGGGGACACTCTATTTCTATTTATACTGCCTAAGGAAGTCTTAGGGTATTTTTTTCTTTCTTTTTTATTTATCTTTTAAGCAAGCAGCTGCATCATACATTTGGCTCATATTAAATTTGTAGTCAAGTAAAACCTCCAGATGTTTTTCAAACACTGAATATTTCATATTCAATATTCTCTGGGAGCCAGCAGCCACTTCTTCAGAAGCAGGCAGAGAATTTAGATATGAAGGTGACTAAGAGAGGGATAACTATATGGGATAATCCACTATATTTTGTAACAAAATTCTTCTAGCTGCCACTCTCATTGCTTAAAATTCCACCAAGACAATTAAGTCATTTTCCTTTGTGAAAGTTTTTAATATTCAAATACACACACACACACAAATATATGTATATATATAATTGCTTATGTTATATTTAATATTACTAGTAACTGTACTGAGTGCTTTAAAAATATTAACTCATTTTATCTGGATAACAACTCTATAAAGTAGATACTATTATAAACATTTAACAAATAAAAAATCTGAAGTACAGACAATATAAATAAATTGCCTCAAATCAAACAGCCAATAAGAAGCAGAGCCAGGATTTAAAACCAGGTGGTCTAGAACCACATTGGGGCTCAATCATTATATTCTGCTACCTCTTGACCACCAATAAATACTTTTAAAAAGGGGCACTATCTCAGACACTCTTAGGAAACAAAATAATATGTCATCATCATATCTGTAAGTCTTAGTTCATTAAATAGGTATCAGAAAGATAAATAGAACCATGATAAGCAACACAGAAATAGGCCATACACATTCAGAGCATAACTTTATATTGAACCTAAAATATGAAGGTCACTTTTAGGGTTATTGAAACGATTACAAAAATTAATACCTGTAATGTACTTAGAATAAAGTCTGGCCCAATCTTAGTGCTCCCTCTGTTTAAATATCAATTTTGTCAATGTATTTATTCATACAAATATGCTTATATGTAAACTCATATTTACAACATGCCTTAGGGCAAGAAACAATAAACTTTTAATTAAATCATAATGAGATTTTATTTTAAAAAGTGAACTTTTCTTTTAAGTATAGAAGAGAAACATGCTGATAATTGAAGCAAGCGGGACTCTCGGAAATGCTGCATGATGAAAAAAAAAAAAATCACTCAACTTCTTTAAGACCTATCTTCTAGTGGAAAGAACTCCACTAGTTTCATGTATGCCACCCACTTGTTTGGGGATCAAAGATAAAACTACTCTAAAATGCATGTATTACTACCAGACACTACTGGTCCCCTAAACAAGTCCAGAAGCTTGCCCCTTTAAGTACTACAAATTGATATTTTTGGCATCCCTTATCGATATGTTCCAACTAATCCAAGGTTATCTAAACCATGGGCTTTCATTAGCTCTTTCAAATGAATGAGACACGATTCCACAGACCATTATTTTTGCCTGAGGTTAAGGGCTACCTACCAGTAAAGCTAGAAGCATCTCATCACTAGTGCTTCATCACTACATCCTCATTTGGCTTTGTACTGTGGTTGCTGTCCTGTGCAAGGGTCCCAAGTAGGACATGAATGCCACAATGGACAGAACTCATGACTGAATTCGATTGTCATTACATTGTGGTCCATTGTTTACAGATGGCTGGTCTATTGTTGACATTCTGGTTTTTGTTTTTTTTATTTTTTTATTATAATCACTGTTAATATTTATTTGTCACTGGCTGTTTGCTTTGCTCTACAGTGTGAGTGATGAAACTTGCTTACTTTTTTATGCTTTCCAAATAAATAGATATTCTGGCAAGTACACGTAGCAGTTTCAGTGTAAATCATCCATAAGGCATCTGTAAAGATTATTCCACACATCTCAAACAATTTTTGTTTTGCATGGATAGGAGCACCTCATTGTTGAGTAACCTGGAAATTTATGGTAGTGGTTTGCAATCATAGGATTTTTCTAATAAAATAAATTCATCAGCGTATGTTCAAACTCTTAGCTTAGAAAGTCAGCAAATCATATGTGCTCCTGTGTACATCTATTTGCATTTATCTTTTAAAAGTTTTACTTTAGTAATATCTATTTTCGCTTAATTCAAAAAAATGCAAAAATCCTATACTTTCTATTTCTAGCTTGCATCATTTCTCACCAACTTCCACCTCATTGAAAAGCACAGCCACTTCTTCACCCTGACACTAAACATAATGACTGCACTCAAACCCTGATTATTTCTCAGTCGATTATTGTCATATGTACTATCTACTCTTTCTATGTCTTTAGCACCCAAATGAATGAAAAACCTACCTCCTACCCCCAACTTTAGCACCACTAGCCTTACCTTGGGATGTGTTTAGGCAAAAGTGCTTATTATCTCAGCTGGTGGGCCCCGCATATCACCAGGAGGCTACAAGAAGTGAGGGCTGTCTTTGCCACCCTTGCTACAAATGGAATCAAACTTCTAAGAGGAGACACAAAATGTAGGTGGCTGAGGGAGAAACAGAATACATATCAGCCACTCACCAGCGCTAAGACCTTATGGGTGCGAGTCCACTTAATCTTTATAATTATGTCTAAGCCAGAATTAATGATTCTGAAAGTCTGTTTTTGAAGGAACACCTATGTTTGTCCAGGTGCACAAGGCTATTTTCCCTCAGCCACAGAAAAACACGTTCAAGGCATTATGAAAAGTGTACACTTAAGACGCTCACTTTAATCTCAGCTGTGTGTGTACTATGAAACATTTCAGGATTAATGTCAAGAAAAAAGTCAACCAAGATAGTTAGGAGTGTATGAATGCATAGATATGAGTGTGTACATTGTGTCTATGGGAGGGAGGGATATTTTGGAGTTTTTAACAGAGATGTAATATTATCTAACTGCCATCATTTTTTGCAACATTCATATCTATCACAATACAAAGATTTATGAGGCTCTATATTAAATGTATGTATATCTCCTCTGTACATTTTATAGTATGTATTCTTTATTAAAAATGTGATAAATGTGTAAAAATACATTTTGATAAATCAAGGCGATAATTTTTTTAGAAACCAGAATTGGGAGAATGGCATTATAACTTGGTACTGCATAAAACCAAACATAACTAAAATCAACCCAGCGTTCATTGGCTACATATTCCAGTGATTCGTAGTAGCCCAAGTCTAATTATCGTGCAACTTAAATTTTACACCATTACTGTTAAATAACCATTGTAAGAAATCAGATGAAGGTATCAGTATGGCAAAATTATGTTATCCAAAAAATATAAGATACATGTTACATTCTGACAGTCACAACTATAAAATACAGAAAATTTTGAAAAGTTAAACACTAGAATATTAAATTAGATTTCAAAAGTCTATAGCAATTTTAACTGAATAAACTTTACACTTTTTTTTTTTTTTTTTTTTTTTTTTTAGATGGCAGTGTCACTGGCCCTCATATGTGGGATCCGAACCAGGGCCGCTGGCATCCCAAGCAAGCTCTCAACCACCACGCCACTCAGCCGGTCCTAAACTTTACACTTTTAAGAATTGTCCCCAAGGTAGGAGATAAATATGCTAGTAACTCCAACTGCCTTTTAAAATTCATATATTCTGAAATATATAAAAAAATATTCATAAATGTCTTCCTTTTGCGACTATTTAGCAAAATTTGCCTATCTTTATTTTCTTAGTACTTGTAAATGGGTTATTCTCTAGTATTCACTTAAGTCTAGAGGGAACTACTGTCAAGCCTTTCTATATAATTTTTAGAACACAACTTTGTTAAAAATAACTCTTTATTAAATTATATGTGTTTCTCTGACACAGAACAATATCTTCTAAAACAGGACTTTATATATGCTATAATGGATGCCCTTAGTGATAACATGAAATAGAATAAAAGGTTTACTTTTATTCAATACTATTAGTTCAGCATGTAATCTAGAAGTTATATTAGAACATTTTTCTGATACTACTTCTAATTACAAAAAAGGCACTCCAAGAGATGTATTGCCATTTTAATACCCTAGACAACAAGTTAATGCTACCCTAAAAATTTAAAAATAAATACAGCAATAGCTCTATATTTAAAAAAAAAAAAAAGACTTTTCAATGACTGTTATTTAGAAAATTTATATTATTGTATTAGTAAAACTTCAGAATTCAGAGGGGGAAAGAATTTTCATTTATAACAAAATCTGAACCAAATAATCCTAGACTGGCTATTCTCAGAACTTGGATTTTCTAAATATTTGCCCACCCTTGGCTTTATGTTGCTCATTACCAATCTATGTTTTTAGGACTTCAAAGGATAGCTATTCCAAGGAGCGAGAAGCTAGACAGACATGAAGCCTGAATGCCACTCTCAGGAACACAGAGTGCTCTGGCCCAGCCACAAAACCAGGCCTCATTTCACCTCTCCCACTTCCTGTTAATAGCAAAGGTTAGAAACAGATTCTGTTCCCAAGCACAAAAGTCAGCATGTCTTTTTATTATTATTATTACCAATAAAACTCTGAGCAGCGCACACAGGTACAAATGTTTCATGCTGTTTGCTTACTCTATACTGGAGTTATAAACCCTTGACACGGATGGCAGTATAATTGTTAAATTCTACAGATAAACTTGGTTGCAATTAAAGCAACAAACCTCGGAGCCAATAGAATATTCTCACTGCCTTCAGTTGTTATCTGGTGTCAACATAGATTTAAATCTTACAAAGACATACATTAAACATTAATTTGATCATCAAAGCTAGAGCGACTATTAGTATAAAGTGTTTCCTAAAGAGCAAAACATTAAATTATATGTATACAAAGGCAAAAAAAAATGACAACTTTTGAAAAAAAATGAAAACACTAGAAAAGTATACAAATACATATGCTCAAAAATCAATGCAATATTTTTTTTGAAAACAAACAAACAAAAAAACAAACAAGAAAGTATACAAATATATATGCCTAAAAACCAACGCCATAATATTTTAACATGGGTAACTTGACAATTTCTGGACTAGTGGAACATGTAAGTTTATCTAATATAACTGTTTTATTTAATCTATCATCACTATTATGGTTTTACCATGTCAACATCCTCTATCTTATTCCCACCAAAGTACTTCCACACACTCATACTTAAACACTCCCATGATCAGAAAAAGCATTTATCTTTTGACCCTGGTTCTACTACTTTGGACCATATGGAACAAGTCTATCACTCCACAATACCTGCCCTGCCTCTATTCCTATCAAAGTGCCTTCCAAAAGCTTGTCAGATTTAGGACACGTGAGTAAAGGGTGAGACATTCATCCTTTTATTGCCTTATAATATCTGGAATCTGATAGCAAAGTGGAATAACTAACCCTTAACCCAGAAGTATCCAGAAGTTTATATTTGTAGAGCTAAACCTGATGTGCATCCAGCATGGGGACTTTATTTAGTAACGTGTAGCCAGCCTTCAGGTATTCTGCTCTACAACAGTGAAAAGTAAGACTCATGCTATTACCTCTGCAGGGCTTTCGAAAACTCCTGTAACCCAGCCTTCACCTGGGGCTTCCTGGCCCTCGGGGTATAAATGAAAGTGACTTGAATGTCCCCAAGTGAAAGTTCAGTGCAAGTTCTTGACCTGACCTTTTCCTCTTGGCAAAGATTCCTGCTACTTGTGATTATCAGCTGAGTTTTCATTCTTCTTGGATGCTAGTTTATTCCAGGGGTGCCTCTATCCACATCATACCAACCTCAACATGAAGCTCAGACCATTCTCATACATGAAAAATCATATAACACTTGGAAGCAAGCATTCATGAATTTATGAGACTTGACTGAGTTTGGAGGGTGGAGGTATGGGGCGGGATTTACAAGTAAGAGTCGCATTGCAGTTTACTGCCCACTCCTGGTCCGCTGGACTTTCTTTTCTCATACTCTTTTGCAAGTTGCCAAAATAAATTACAAAATATTCTTTCTTTGTCACACAGATATATTTTTTTCTCTTCTCTGAAGCCTTGACTCCATCTGACACACAAGCACTTTGGGAATGGATAGAATGAAAGGAGAGTGGTATTCTCCCTATATTTATAGCAATATCTAAATATTTGTCCATACTTTTTTCTAAGAGAAATTTTTGTGAAAGTTGTCAAGTCAGTAAAATATTCTTCACTTAACTAAAAAGAGTTTCTAAAACTATCCTCATGGTATCTTTCTTCATCAATATTAAACTTATTCAGAGAGTTGAAATTTAATTTTAAATAATGATTCATTAAATACAGTATTTAGTATGTAATATTAAGTGTTCAAATTGATAAATATGTCAATATCATTGTAAAATAAAACAAAAACATATGGCTTTATTATTGTGTCAAACCTGACATCCTGAAGTGCATCTTTGTTATTAAATAAGAACATTACACTTGCTATAAGAAAAAAAAGGAACATGGAAAAAATTATCTTTGGCATATAGCTCTTCCTCTCATAGCAACCCCAAAGGAGACGTCCCACTTTAAAAACCACTGCTCTAAGATTTTTTTAAAAGAAATTTTCTTCCAAATTTAACTATTAGCTTGTAAACCATTACTTTAAAGTACAGAATGCTTAGTAATCCTTAACCCCTTATACAGGGAAGAAATAATCAAAAATGCAATAAGGGTTTATAAAAATGTTTACTTCATTATTATTTATATGGACAAAACCTGGAGATAATTGACAAGCCCAACAAGACAGAAATGCTTAACTATGAAATACTCATACAGAGTCTATTAAGAAGTATGCAATTAATGAAAGTGATGCAAAGTATGAAAGTATATGAGCAATATCTTAATACTTTTAATGTTTTAGAAAATGGTTAAAAACATTCATCTAAAAATATAGGAAACCAACCAATATATACCCTATAATCTTAATTATATAAAATTAAGAAAAGTATTGAGAAAGTAATGCGAGAAACTGATAAAATATCAATGATGATTATTTTTTGTTGTCTTTCAGAAAGAATTTAAGTTAATGAATCATTTAAAAATGTACCTACAGGGCCAGCCGAGTGGCGAATTGGTTAAGCTCTGGCTTAGGATGCCAGCAGCCCCAGTTCAGGTCCCACATATGAGGGCCAGTGACACTGCCCTCAGAAGAAATATATATATATATATATATATATATAAAACTACATTAAATGCCATTTAAACAAAACAGATGAGGAAAGCGGATCACCAGAAAGTTAGAAGAGGAATGCCAAGGTGCAACCAGGGGTGAGATTAGTTCTCAAAAACATCCCCTCAAGTTTGGTGCCCAGGATTCAGTTAGGCCACAGCTGAACACTAATAGCCAATGCGATCAGTCATCTGATACACATCCTTAAAGCAACAATAAGTTAACCTTTACTGGGTGCCTGTTATGTGCCAAGCTTTGTGCTCGGCAATTTAAGTGCATTATCTCATTTTATCCTCCCAACACATCTAAGGTTGGTATTTTCTTCCCATTTTACAGGAGAAATTGAGACAGTTTAGGTAGCTTGATGTAAACTCAACCAATGAGAGGCAATCAGATAATCTGATAGGAGGTTATAAGACAATTTCTAGTCCAAAGGTCTGTTGTGAAGGAGCCCTTACAAGGAGGATCTGGGGAACTTTCTGGACCATTCTAGATTTCCTAGATGTGAAAAATATAATAGCTAAGTGAAAAATAGAATGGACTTAGAGGTCAGGCAGTCAGGAATTCAAATCGAAGTTCTCCCACCTACTAGCTTTCTATTATTTATAATTAAATTAGTAATACTTGATATAATTATGTTATTGTAAATAGATACAACATATTCAAGGAATTTTTATATTAATTCATTTATCTTTATAAGAAAACTAAAAGATGATATAGGTATTAATAATTTGCCTACAACATGTAATAAGCACTTTACAAATATCAGCTTTTATATCCTACATTTTTCATATTAAATTGTTTTATAAATCTTAACTACTATTCCTCTTTATAATACTTGTGGGGTAAATGCATACTTCCAGAACTTTAGTAGGGCAATCACAATGCTTAAATTGCCTAAATGAGTCCCAAGACCATTTGGAAGCAGTTCTGGATTGATTTGGATAGATGAACTCAGAAACTTCTTGATGTCTCTTCAAGTTCAAACAACCTTTATTAGACAAAAGTCCATACGCTTGGCACTTATAACATAACCTTCATTGATAAATTGCTACCACTGAAAATTAAAAATAAGTGCAAGTTTTATCCCTCAAGCCTGTACTGCAATTTGGCAGTATTCTTAAATATATCAGTATCCTAAGATAAAATTTATGGTTTACGAAACAGTTTCCAAATAAGTCAATTTTTAAAATTCAAAGTAAAACAAAAAGGAAATTAAATCATTCTAAGTTATGTCCTTTAAATGTCCTTTTTGTATCATTGTATCACTTTTGTGTACTGCCAACTTACTCTTTCGAAAAGTAAACCAGTTCTAAAAGTTAAGGACTGACACATTAACAACTATGTTAGGCAATGACATATCAAGTACAGAGGAGAGGTTAAAATACGTTTACTCATAGACTATCCATGTCCATATTGTAGCATGAATTACAGTTGCAGGAACAGTTTCTCATATTGTATACACATTATATACACTTTGGTTAGGGTTTCCACTATAATTTGTAAAATGTGTATTTCTGTTTTTAATAAAAATAACCACATTTATTCCCTCAATAACACATACTTGTAAAATCACAATAACTCATTTTACATGCTTTGAATATAAAATGAAGAAGGTATTCATGAGAATTTAAATTATTTTACAGCTATACAAAGTATCTATTTCTAAAGGGGGGGTGGAGCTCTTTCTAAATTAAAAGTGACTAAGCATAGTTTATACTTGTATATTCATACTCATTAACTCATATAAATACTCAGATGTCTGAGGCATCTGAGCTAAGAAGATTTTCCACATAATCTATAGAAACTGTCTAGAAAATTTAAATTTATAAATCAGATACAGTGTCTTCTGATTCTTTCAGAATTTCTTGAGGGCTTTAAGGAGTAATGAAGGCATTCAGAGAAAGCCTAAAAAAGATGCAACTGAAATACACACCAACACAGAATTAAGTTGTTTTACATAGCGTGTGCAAGAGTACTCCTAAATTTGGAGGAAAACCTGTAACTTTAGAAAATGTTATTTATTCTACTATTCCTGGTACATAGTGGCTGCTTAATGTTTTTGAATGTTTAATTTTGGCCTTATTTTAAATTGTGACCATTTAGTCATACACACATATATACGTATGCACACACACACACACACACATAAAAGTGGGTTGTATGGACTTACTCTTAAATTTATAAATTGAATTTATGTCTTAAATTCATTTATTCTCTCGTTTATAGATGACTATTATTTATACTCCCTTGAACACTTAAAATGTATTAAATAAATCTGGAAAACAAGGACAATAAAGATAGCTCGTTAGATGGCAACTTTAGTCTCCACAGGAAAATGAACCTAATGCTGGTGTATTTTGTTTTGTTTAATGTAATCTTCTTACTATCAAATCCTTAAATTCAAAGGTGCTGATGTTCACAGCTGAGAAGTTGTCCGTTTTAATTCCCTAATCCTCCTGTGTCCATACATGATTTCACCTACATCCATACATCAACTTGGCAAATTCCCTGCTAGTAAAGTTCACACTGTGCTATGGATGTTGTTGAGTCATAGATACATACCTTTGAATTAGCAACCTTGATTTTATATGGCTAACCAAAACAGTGATATGGCCCATCCTGTGGTAATTTCAAGTCTACCAAAATGACACCATTTGGATCAGAGCTTGAAAAGGCAAACAGTTATTACTTCATTTTACACATGAGGAGCTTAAAACAAATAGAAAATGAACATCCCTCATCTAGGGTCATGAGCTTGTGTGTCTGAGTTTGAACCTGTCTAACAAGGAAGACCTTGCTGCCTCTTTGTGTCCCCAAGTCTGACATCCTCCCACGAGCTCCACTCACACTGAATTCACGCACACGTGAAGTAATCTGTCAGCATGTCACCAAGGAATGAGGATATATATGGGGAGGCCAAAGTCTTATTCAGAGTGAACTGCATACTTTATCATAAAACAATCACCTTGTTTGGGGGGAAAATAAGCATAATCACCCCTATGGGAAACCTGATGGGGACTAGCTAGGTCATAACGACAATTCAGACACACGTGTTTTATCTGTCAAACTAAGGTTCAATGCCAAATGAGAGCCAAAAAAGGAGCGTGGGAAAGTCTGTGGGTTGGGGTAAGGGTTAGGGAAACAGCTGCTATGGGCATGATAGGAAAAGAAAGGAAAAAAATAGCAAGAGAGAAATTAGCAATAAATAGAACATAACTATCTCTACATCCTGTGGTTTCAAATGTTCTTGAAGTAAAAGATATTTGGAAGGATTCAAAAATAGACTATTAACTTTATCAGCATTCCTGTAAGGTTAGATCTTTAGGATTGAAACATAGTGAGTGTTTTATAATCAGAATTTTATGTTTGATATCTTGTACATCTAATAATGGTTTAGATTTGCTTATGAGACTAAATTCTTTAAAAATCAACCTTTTACTCCTAAAAATAATGACTGTCTTTCATTCAACCCATGACAAAAGAGAGCTACTAAAAAGAATTAACAATAACTCAACATAACTGTGTTTCCACCAGATGCAAATATCTTACTTGGCCCAAAAGAAAATTGATGAGTGAGCATTCGACTTTGAAGAAGTAATGGTCACAGAAATATGTAGTTTTCGTTCATTAAGTATATAGTGTTTGTGTATGTGTGTGTTTTGTGTGTTTTGTTTTTTTTCACGAAGCACTGTTTCTTTGGATTCAGTGAATGATTAGATGGCAAAGAGAAGCTGTCCACAGAGAACAGAAAGTCTAGTCAGAGAGATCAATAGGGACTGCGAAAAGGAAGTCCATGATACCCTGAGCACACAGAAAGAAGGACGGGGTTGAGCAACCAGGGAAAACAACCTAGAGGCAAAGGCCAGAAAGTTATTTTATTTGATAATTTTTCATAAGCAGAGACAATGTATATACTTAAACCAATTTGATTACTTGATAGGTATCTTAAGTTTTGCTATTGTCAAAGAGTGGTAAGCATAAACACAGGAAAAAAAATTACGTATACCACCACAGTTTATAATTTAATGTAGACAAAATATCAAAAGAGGCTGAATTGATTTAAAAAGCCTACATTAGAAAGGGATACTTGAGAGGCTTTCAATGATATGACTTTTAGAAAATCAGAGTTTAACAGGGCCTCATTTGACTCATTTTTATTTTAACTATATCAGCTTAGATGGTGTACAAAATTATTTCCAGTTATATGATTTTAAATAGATAGTAGCTGGCCCTAAATGTACCTCTACACTCTTACTAGATATTCATGTTCTTGGGTGGGCTTCGTATCTACAAACTCCCAAGAAATTTTATCTACTTCCATAACCTCACTGCAATCTGTAAAGATGATTTCAAAATCTGTACTCCAGGCCAGGCAGGATTCATGTCTAATCTACAGCCTATACCTCAGTTATTTTCCTAGCACTTACTTGTCAGTCTAATAAGAATGTAATATACATAACAAATTTATATATACATACATAAATAAACACAAAAAATAAATACAATAAATACAACAAAAAAGAACACAAGTGGACACTTTGGTCAGTGTTGCTCAAGCAGTAGTTCGCCATAATCAGATGTGTCTGGACACTGATGGTAACCACTTTGAGCACCTCTTGTAATTGCAGAAGTCAAACATGACTTGTATTCGTTTTTTGTTATCAGTATATATTATTACAATTTTAATACAGGTTTTCTTAAAATGTATATACATTTTTTGGCACCGTGTGTGTGTGTGTGGGGTGTGTGTGTGTGTGTGTGTGTGTGTGTGTGTGTAAATAAAAAAACTTTCTCAAAGGTTTTCACTAACCTCATAGACAAGGTATAAGTAACTCCCTTGCTATTCTCTCCCTCAGTAATCAGTATCTCACATTCCTTTAACCAAATTCATTACTTGTAATTACTTAATGTAAATATATTCCTACTAGACTATGCTCCACAAAGGTAAGATGACGTTGCTTTCTTCATCTTTTTATACCAACACAAGATATACTTGCTATTTCAATGAATTATTGCTGAACTGAATTGTATATCTTCTTAATGCTACATGTGATCTGAGCTAATATATCTACAAACTTTAAACTTGCACTACCTCAGTGTAATTATAGTATTTGATTTTTGCAGTTACTATGATGTTGTTCAATGTTAATCAAAAGAAGAGAAATCAAGGCAAAACTGATAAATCCATCTGAGTCGGAGGAAAAGGATGGGTAAGAATCATCCTTCCCACTCAACAATGACCTGGAGTTTAAGTTTCAGAAAAAGATTAAGAGAATTAAGGAAGACAGAATAGTTCTAAAGAAAAAACAAAGGGACTGAACAATATTCTTTACATAATACCCATATTCTACCTACACGGGAGGTCTAGCATTTCAAATGCTGGAACAACAATCTATGTCTTCCTGCCAACATTATGGACTCAGGTGGGTTTTTTGTTTGTTTTCTTTCTTCCCCCTTTTATGGGTATGTATCTAATTCCTTAGAGATATATCAAATACTTCTCACTTGAGAATGATGCTAGGCTAAACACATAGTGTGCTTTTCAGGAGGAAAGCAGAACACTAGCAATTTTCTTCAGTTCTTCAGTGTTTTCAAGCTTAAAAGCATTTGCAAGTAAATTAAGGGTGGGTGGTTTAGAAACAACAGTGAAATAGAAAATGACAATCATGTCAGGAAAGCTTTTATGGCATGTCTATTATTTATTTTATTATTGCACTATTAACGTAAAAGTTGCCACTAACACAACAAGTATTTATTGCCCACTTGATGCCTATTTGCGCTCTGCTTGTTAATGTGGAGTGATGATACACAAGCATAAGTTTTCAAGAAACTGAAATCTAGTTAGGAGACAACTCATCAGCATGACACAATCTCTAGGAATAGGGTTCCAGAGTAAGACTGACTAAATGAACTATCTGTAGGGCTGTAACAGTCATGAAGTTTTCATGAAGGTGAGCTACACAGAATACATGGCACTGGGATAGGTCATGAGAAGCAAGTTGAAATTTTCATCTGAGAGGAATTAAAGGCAAAAAAAAAAAAAAAGGGTAAAGACAAGTATAAATACGGGGTTTTATAGGGACAGTTAAATGATTATCTGATTGAAATGAAGGCTTGGGGCTAACAATGGTGGTGCATAAATCAAAGCATGTGTTGAGATAATTAAAAGAATCTAACCAGATTATGAAGGCCTCAAAAATTAAGCAGAAGAGGCTATACTAGGTGGGGAATATCAGGTGAGAAAGTGTAATGTTTGAACAAGAAGGGGTTCTCGGGCCTCCCTGTTGCACCAACCACACCTAGAGCTCTTTCTGCAGTAGTACTGTGGGCAACAACCAGACAAAAGCCATGTTTTTAAAGATGACTCATGCATTGTAGATTAGAGGGAGGGAGTCTCTACAAACTTGTGGAGACATTATTTCAGTGACTCCGGTACAAAATGATAAAGGCCTGGACCCTTGGTTGTCCAACATGGGATAACAAAGGAAGAAAAAGGCTAAATCACAGAATAATGTCAACATGAGAAATGCCAAATTTCTGACATATGCTAAAACATATATGAACCTTGAGGACCTTATGCAAATGAAATAAGGCAGTCACAAAAAGACAACTAGTACACAAACCCACTTATATGAGGTAGCTGAAAGTAGTCAAATTCACAGACACACAAAGTAGAATGGTGATTACCAGGGGCTGGAGAGAGTAGGGAATGGGGAGTTATAGTTTATTGGGTACAGAATTTCAGTTTTTCACAATAAAAAGTGCTCTAGAGATTGGATGGTAGCGATGGCTGCCCAACAATGTGAATACACTTAATATCACTGAACTATACATTTAAAAATGGTTAAGATGATAGATTTTGTTTTGTGTGTTATACCACAATTTAAACTTATGATTTAAAAAAAAAAAAGAAATGCTAAAATTTTGTGTCAGATGGAATTAAGGGAAGGAAGAAAATAATTCCAAGTTACCCTTAGATCACTGGCTTAGAAGGGAGGAAAGCTGAAATAAAGGGAGTCCAGCCTAACAGAGACAAGTATCAATTCTCAAATATGTTAGATGGGAACATCTAAATGGAAATGTTTCATAAGCAGCTGGAGACACCAGATAGGGCTCTGTGGATAAAACAGGAAATATGCTGGTTTTTATTTTAGTGTCACCATTTGGGGGACAAGGGGGAAGGAGTCAATCATCATGTTCAATTCTGAGCCCAAGATCTTAACATAAATGTTTTTAAAATTCATTGGTATGTTAAAATATTTTTCACATATTGATATCTCTGAATTGGGTTGGTCTTACAATGAACAGCATCGTTTGATGAAAAACAGTAGCTGCAATAACAGAAGCTAACTCTACATAGCTTAGGGATGCTACAGAATGAAGGTCAGGAACACAATGAGCCTGAGGGAAGAAGCAGAACCAGAATCATGCCCAGCCCTGAAGCGATTGAGAGCCCTCTCCCTTTCTCCACTGCCCTTATCTGCTTCATCCTTTCTGTTCATTGACCTTTTCTGCTCATTAGCTCTATAAGGGTTTGGCAAAGAGCCTTTTGTATGTTGGAAAAGACTGACTTAACTCACACTTGGTCCCAATACCAAATTTCTGAATCAGAATTTCATTGCTCAGCTTGTGTCCAATTGGGTATAGTAAAGATAATGGGGTCATACCAAGCAAGTGTGGCTTCCAGAAGATGGCTACAATAAATATCGCCCAATACCTCAGTGGAACAGACTACAACTGCATCCCAGAGAAGAGGAAAGAGGTTAACAGATATGAAAATCAAGTCAGATAAAGGACAACTCAATTAAGTGGACATTTTTAGCCAGGGGAGAAAACTTGAAAGTCCTAAGAGGCCAATGAGAATAATCTTTCACTATTTTACCATATAGAATAGAAAATAGGTATTAAGAAAAAGGAGTCAAAGCTATATATAATGGGGCAGTTTCTTACTCAACATAACAATCGTCCTGTAGCAATGTTTTATTAAATGTTTTAGATATGATATAATCTATTTATATTATCACTCAACAAAACTACAGAGCTGGGATTTAAATTTTCATTTAATAGAAAACCAAAGCTAAGAAATTTACTGACTTGCCCAATATCAAACAGCTATTATAATAAGGAGAAGAACCACAAGTAGTAATATTCATTTGGATCCAATGTCCTTCTTTCTTTTCATCTTCCCCAGATTTATTTAAGTATGATTGTCGAATAAAATTTGTAAATATTTAGGTTGTACAATGAGTTTTGACATATGAATGTATACATTGTGAAATGACTACCATCATCAACTAATTAACATATTTATCACTTCATCTAGTGACCATTTTTTCCCCTTCTCTCAAATACACTCCTTGCTTTGCAGTGATTTGAATGTGGTATGCTCACTTACATTGGAGGTACTCAAGTAGTGGCTAAATAAACATATGTCATATACATACTATAGGGAGTTCCAACAGTAATAATTCATAACTTTACTATTTTGGATTCAGTGACTTTATTTTGAAAGCATTCATTATAAGGAAAGATACTTTTCCCACCTAACAAAGGTTTTGCAATCATGATCATTTCCAAAAAGAAAACTATATTTGCATTAAAATTGTTGGTAAAAAGTCTTTTTTTTTTTAAGCAAAAGAGATCCAGCTTATGTTTAAATAAGAAAGCCAGTAATAATAAATACATTCAAATATGAGCAATAATGATTTTTTTTCAAGAGGTTCAGCAGTGACCAGTTAGTGAAATAGTTAAAACGGAATTTTTTAAAAGTACAAACTATTCAGTGTAAAATGTTGCTATGGCTTCAAGTTGGGTCATTGACTTATAAACATAACAACTATCAAGACATCAAATAATCTAGTAAATATTACTTTCAAGCTCCAGATTTCTCATTCCTCAGCCCAAGAACTTAGGTAGGTGGAGATGATGAAGAAAAGGCTGGAGCTCTGGGCCTGCCCCCACTACCTTCAATGGATTGTGTCAGGTTTGCTTGTTTGTTATAATCTATTCATTCATTGGATTTGCATAGGATTTCATTGGAAACAAAACTTCCATTTCTAGAAGGAGAAAGGGAGGGAGGGTTGTAGGGAGAAGGAAGGAAAGTATATGTCACTCTTTTAGAGCTTTCCAGAGCCCTCATTCTCAATGGATTCATCATTCCACTTTGAGAAACTATGGAGCAGAAATAATAAATGTACACATAATTAATGCTCTCATAGATTTAAATTTTTCATAACATTTAGAAAGGTCTACAGAAAGATATGAGAAATGTGTTTAATTTCATGAGAAATGAAATTAAAATTATGATAAGAGTAAGAATTGTAATAAATTATATAATCATTCAGGATTATACATTTTCCTTTAAAGCTCATTTGCATAGCTTACAGAATACAAACACCGAATATTTGAGAAGAAAATTCTGAATAGGGACAACATAAGAACAGATGTTACATTTAAAATAATTACTTATAAATCCATTTAATCTTTGAAATAAAAATGAAGAATGACCCTTATGAAATGAAACTCTTTAATGAAAGCAATCTACAAATTAAAATCAGCTTCAGCCAATTTTCCACAAAGAAAAACACCTTTAATAATGAGTGTTTTCTCACATCTATAGAGCTGAACAGCAGTGTGAATACCAGAGTAATACAACATCATCAAGAATATCAATATTTAACTACAATATCAGTTTTCATTTAAAGAAAAAAGGTCTTATATCAATATTTTAGGAAGGGAGACAAACATTTTTTTTAAACCTCATCCATACTCTTTTATAGATTTCTAAAATATTGTTATAAATGTGACATTTCAAATAAATTTTTACTCATCAGAAAATATATTTTACTACACTTCAGTACAAGAGGAGCCTGAAACAAAATGAAATTCCACAAAAATAAAAAATATTTTAATACATACTAGTTGCTTTTCTTTATATATTTACTGAAAGTATATGGGTAGGTATAATGCTAAACACACAGAAGCCACCCAGAAGCAATTTTCAAACAATTATAAGTTTACAAAAGCTAACTTGCAACTCCAAACTTAAGTATTCTAAAACCAATTAAAAATTTGATTCCAAGCAAGGAATTAGGGAATGCTGCTATATCTTCCTTCACCTATCCAATCTAACAAACTAGGCTCCATAACACGACCAAGCCCTTCCCTTATGGGAAGCTTGGTAACCAGCTGCACTATGTAACAACATTTCATTTTGCTAGCTACTACCTTTTAGAAATTACAAATACCTACATGAAGACATATCCAACTGATTCGATCTGCTGCCTCTATTGCCTTTCTAAAAATTCAGCCATTCAATAACTAGTTGCAAAAAAAAAAAAAAAAAAAAAAAAAAAAGTTTTCAGTTAATACCTATTCTAAACTCAACCCCATAAGTAAGAGGAAAAGGAAATAATATTAAGTGCCTGCTATGAGCTTGGAAGTTTGGTAGCTGGGGTAAACAAATTAAATTAAAATTAAATAAGCACCTTAAGAGGTAGGAGTTGTTATCCCCATTAAACAGGTGAAGAAAAAGGGAAGGCTCAGAGATGCTAAATAACTTCCCCTAAATCACATAGCTTGTAATCAACATCGCCTTGATCCCACACTGTGTGTTATACCACGTGACTCCTGACACCTAGGGCAAAGAAGAAGCTTAAGACTGGGCACCTATGGTGTGGTCAGAGCAATAAGCCCACACAACAGAGTAAGGAAGTGCTCAACTGTGAGGTGCTCTGTCTGTAGGAGGAATTCAAGTAAATAAGAAAAGTTATATTGGTTAATAGGTTTTGGGAAAGAAGGTGTCTGGAAATAGTGCATAATGGATGAATTAGATTTTAGTAAGTGCAGAAGAAAAATTAGGTCATCCTAAGGACCAGACAAGAATGAAGGTAACAAGGAACCTGGTGGGCTCATGGGAAATGGGTATACCCAAAGAAACCTTGAGAAACTTTAGAAGGAGACCCTCACATAATTGAATCAGCAAAATATATACAAAGAAGGTGGAGAGAAAACTATTGAGGGAACAGGGAGGATTAATAAGAAATTGTAGTTTAAATAGCATGGGTCATACTTCCTATTTCCCTTTCTCCATTTCCTCTTTCACTTTTCTTTCCTTCACACCTATTTCAAAGCTTTATACAGAAAAGCTGTTCTTATATTCATAATAGTTTGTCAAAATAAATACAAAAAAGTAGCCAGAAGAAAGCTTTGTATTTGAATCAGCAAGCAGTAGGTAACCATTGATACTTTGCCAGGCATTAGCCAGTAGACAAATGCATATTTTAAAAAAAGATTTACACTAGTTCTTTACCCCCACCCCAATTTATAAGCTACATAAATGTGGATGAGCAATGGTGTTTGGCAAGTAGCCAATAGTTCATGGAATACGAATCATGCATCATAAGGACAATAATTTGGAAATATATATGGTAATCAATCTGAGGCTAGAGGACAAAGAATTAAACCTTTAAGAATGGCTGCTTCCATAAGAGAAATATTAGATAGAACCATATAACTAAAGAAATACTAGATAAAACTTTTTAAGAAGGACTATTTCAATAAGAGAAATAGTAGATCAAGTCAAACTGAGTTAGAATTGCTAGTCCTAGTCAATATATGTATTTTGTAGACAATAAATCAATAAATAGCTTTCAGGAGTATCTATCATACATACAGCAGTTAGGTTCAATTCAGGATAAAGAAAAAATTAAGAGATGTCGTTCCTACCTCAAGGAACTTACAGTATTATATTTTTAACTTGGCATACCAAAATTGTCTCATTTTTTTTCCATACCTACAATTAAATTACATGGCTTTCTACATAGGTGCAATTTTATTAAGTCCAGGACCCAATTATTTTTAAGCATGATGCAGTTCCAAAATTATAATTAAGTCACTTTTGCCAAAACTTAACTCAGTGAAAGAGGGAAAGAGAAGTGATATTTCCCCTATGAAATAATGTTATAAACCAAATGAACTTATTAAAAGAAAAAATACTTTATTAAAATATTAATGAAGTTTAAATAATACATGTTCCTATTAATATAGCATATGATTTCTCTATTTTAGTTTCTCCCAAAGTTCTAGCACTAAAATGCTCCAAAGCCCTTCAACATTTTTCTGTCTTTTTCAGAAAACTGGCCAAATGATTTCACTTTAGATATGCAAACTTACCTGCCAAAGAGAAATTCCAGGAAAAGCCTTTGAAAGGAAATACTTCATTTGAAAGCTCAAGCAGAAAGCTAAGGAGAGAACTTTGACTAAATTATTAAGTTTCAGAGTTAGAAAACTAAAATAAAAATTAGTGTATATAGTCTGACTTGAAACGTATATATCTGTATCTATATATAAATATTAACTTTGATTGCTTCCAAAAAAATCTAAATAAAAATTTATGATTGATAGTCCTCAGTTTTTTTAAAAATTTAAAGTTCAGATTTGAAATAGCCCTGAAATAAAAATGTTTTCATTTTGGGGGGGATTTTTTTCTTTGGTCTTATAGAAAAAGACAAAATTTAGGTTGTCAAACTTCTAAATCTCCTTCTTTACCATCAAATCATCATTTTGAGCATTCTGAAGTTGTGTCTTCATTTCCTTTTGGAAATAATTCCTACCAATTCTTCCATTCATAACACAGTTGTAAACTCCATTGTAATGGAGAAAAAGTCCCTAAATCGTTTCTACAATTGTGGTCACAAATTCTAAACTCTGTCCTGCATAGGAAAAATATATTGTCACCCTCAAGCCTCCACTGAGATAGAATGAACTGACTACAACTGTGAATAAATAAGACTATTAATTTAACAAGTGTAGTTAAGTGCTCTCCCTGAAAACTTAGAATTCTTCCTTGCAGCAGAATCAAAGATCCCTGCTAAAACACTCTGGACGGCGAACAGTAAGAGAGGGAATAAAAATTTAAAGAGTCACACATAATGATGGAGAAGCATAGAAGGTTGAGCCATACAGTACCAGGAAACTATCTCTAAACATATTAATGGTCTCTAAGGATGTTATTATACTCCTGCATTTTAAAATAATTCAAATTGAATGAAGACCTTGAGCTACAAGAAAAATTTAATTAAAGTCAGTGTGCATTATGTACATGCCCACATACTAAGAAAATGAAATAAATGAATTTGGTTACCAATTTAACAGCAATAATAAAAATCCATTAAGGGCATTCCTTAAGGCGAGAGAAGAATAAGAAATTACCATACTAGTAGGAGTTTCGTATTATTTCTCTATTCCTATATAACTTTCTCTTGACAAACAGTTCTCATTAATAGACAAAATTTTGCATTCTTTTGTGAGTTTTAAATATAATCTTTACTGGTACTCAAGTTTCCATTTCCCAGACACATGTGCTGACACCAACTACCACATCATAAATTGTTTAACTCTGATAGAGCAGAGTTAGTATTTGATCAACATAAATCTGGGCCTCTGAAAAGTTATTCTCCAACTAGTATATAGGCCTATTTTTCAAACCAGCATCAGAAAATAATTAACTTTTGACAATACTGAAGAACTAGAAGAAAAATAGAATTTCCATTGTATATAAAAAAAATCTAGTCTGTGAATGACTGACTAAAAATCTTTAATGTGTTCATAACAGAAATCACAAATCTCTATTCAAAAATTTCTTCCATAAAATATTTTTCAAAAGCACTACACTTAAAAATACAAATACCAATGTTTAGGTCTCTCCTCAGACCATCAAATTCTAATCTTTGGGGGAAGGGGTGTGATTTTATCTTTAATTTACTGCAGGCGAGTCGAAGGCACAAATAGGGTTCAAAAACCTTGTATCTAGTTGTCGTGGAGGTCCTTTTTGGTCTATGGTGCTTAACTTGGAATCTCATCTTGCCACTCCCCAGGAGCAGAACTGCCTACAAAGCTCCACAGACAGTTCCTGACCTTATCTCGGTAAACTCCTAAATGTCATCCATAAAATGGGGATAATCACCAAATTCCACGCTTTGTCTTCAGATAAAATGAAAAAAATGTACACTTAAGATGACATCCTCTAAATTTCCCAGGCTGTATAGAATATTTCCTTTACTGAAAAACATTTGTTGACCACCCACATGGTACTATGATAAAACAATGTGGATCAAAGGAAAGGTGGGCCAATTATACATACACCACCCCCTCAAAGACCTCACTCTCACTTATAAAAATATTCACCATCCAAGATGGAAAATATAAGTGTCATAAGAGAGTAATATATAGAGTGCTATGGAGATTCAGGGGAAGGAGGGAGAACTTCCAAATGGGATACACAGAAAATGCATCATTAAGCAGGTAAAAGATGGGTAATTTTTTTACTTACATTGGTTGGAGAAAAAGACAGAGATGAGTATTAGAGACAAGGGGCAACAGTGTGGTAACAGAAATGGGAAATCAAGGGATAGAGAACTATCTATACCTATGGGAAGAGAGAGAGAGAGAGAGAGAGAGAGAGAGAGAGAGAGAGAGAATGCAAGTGAGAGTGTGAGTACAGTATAACCAATTCAAATTAGTTAGAAAACAGATGTGACAAAGGAAGGAGCAGGTTGAGAGTAGGAAGGACAGATAGAAAGGGGTCATGAATCACAAATTAAGAGGTGTTCACTTCATTTGAAAGGCAACTAAGAAGCACAAACTACTTTTTATCAAAAGATTGATATGATTTTATATTAGCATTCACCAAAACTGTCATGATTAGAGCTGTAGATCAGGAAGAAAAAGTGCAGTTAAGTCAGGGGATGAGTTAATATTCAGAAAGCATGGGAGCAGGAAGACCAGTTGGGAAGGTCCCACAGTAGTCCATTCAACCACGATGTTTTCCAGGCCATAAACTAGGGCAGCGAAAGCAGAAAAGGAAAGGAAGGACTTGACATAATAATCATCAGTCTAAAGAAAGTTCTATCCTGTAAGTGCAAGTGATGCTTTTGCTGCCCAGTGCAATGGAAAAGAAAGCCTCATAGCGAAGCAGACCTGCACTCAAACCCAGGCTCTCTATCTGCTAAACAATGAAATCTTGGATTGGTAATTTAACCTTGAGCTTCAGACATTAATAATAATATTATCTCTAAAGTTGCTGTGAAAATTAGTTGTGCTATCTGGAGCATGCTTAGCGTATTGGGGGGAAATCAGCAATAGGGAAAAGAGCAAACTAGCAAGTGAAATATAAATGTGAATTAAAATATTAGCAATATTAAGGAGTTAAAATGAGCTTTTATAACAAAGAGCTCAGCAATTATTTTCCACATTCATCAATGTCTGGCTATACTGCTCCTTCAGACAGCAGGAGTCTTGAGGCTTTTCCTTCTCCAGTATCTCTCTGGCTTCAGGTAGTAATTCCTGATTTTAAAAATAGATTTCAGTTGGATATGTGTCAGAACAGAAATACACCTCCAGAAGGTAAAATGGCACCTGGAGTCCTGACTCCACATCTTGTACATGTTTGGGACACAGAAAGTATCAGTATTAAAGCATCTGCTAAAGGATGCCTCAAACTAGAAGTGAACCTAATAGAGCTGAGGAAAAACTGTGCAGACAATGCAAGCAGAAAATTCCTACAAAAATTAGAAAAAATAATGTGCTCTTCCCTCTGCCCAATTCAATCATTCTTAAACAAAATTTTACCTCATTTGGAATGACTAGCTTAAAATTAATATGAATACACAATTGAGTGTTTAAAGCAATATTCAAAAATTTGCAAAAGGTTTGATAAATACGGTTGAACCATCCTACAGCAGGTATGAACTCTGAATATGGGAATACTGGTTTGATAGATGAAAAAAATAATTTATCTCTTTCTGGAAAAAAAAAATAGTGAGAAGCAAATCTTCAAATGCCCTTGAAACAAATAGGTTATTTCTATCCAAAGTTTTTCTATTTGTTAAAAGGTTTCTTTGCCTCTGTACTAGAAAACAACTAAAATCAAAGTATTTTTTAGCTTTTCTAATCAATGCCTTAATAGCCTGAATCCTATATGTAATGACAAGGAAAGCAATACAATTTCAATTTTAACCCATAATTTGAAGGTCCTAATTAATGTGTTAACACTCCCACGTATGCCCTTTATTCTCTTCCTATAATTTTTCATCTTTTCATGAGGAGGTGATTGATTACTATTAGTTTGGGAAAAGTGTCCTACTTTTAAAAAATGCAATTAAGTCACTCACATTTGCTGCAGCTTGTTTTTCAGCTTGGTGGTTTTACATATATAAAAGGTTTAAATTACTGGCATTTTATAAGTAATATAAAAATCTTCTGAGGAGTCCAGTCAAGATGACAGAGTAACTGAAAACTGTGTTTGCCTCCTCTCACAACCACATCAAAATTACAACTAAACTACAGAACAACCATCACTGAGAACCGCCTAGAGTCTAGCTGAACCGAAGCCCCACAACTACAGACATACAGAAAAAGGAAAAAAAAACCACTTCAAAACTGTTAGGAGGGGTGGAGACACGGAATGGATTGGCCCCACACCAACCTGTGGCCCTTAAAAATCAGGAGGGATATCTTGGGTGGGCAGATGGTTCCAACCCCACATCAGGGCTCCCCAGCCCAGGGTTCCAGAACCTGGAAGAAGAGTCTCCATAACTTCAGGCTGTAAAAACCAGTGACGATTGTGGCTGAATGACACAGAAGGCTGCTGGAGTCCCAGATGTACCTCATAAAGGGCATGTACGTGGACTTATTCACTGGGGAACTCACTCATTCAAGCTCGAGAACTGAGATAGCAGTTAAAAGGCACCAGGGACATACAGAAAGGAACTGAATTGTCTGGCTTCAGTGCAAAGGCTGGAGAAGCAGCTTTCTCCCAGCCAGAAGTGCTGACAGAGGCCATTGTGCCTTTGTTGAGCCCTCCCCTGACCCATACGGATGCCATATATCTGAGTCTCCATCAACCTGGCTAACACCGTTTGTCCTGCACAACCCAACTTGCAGGCCCATCCAAGGTGTTCCCAGTGGCTTTTTCATACAAATGTTCTGTCTTAGGTCATGTTGTGGGCTTTCTTAAAATCTCCCAAAGGTTCACACATCCCAAACAATCAGCATCTGGCCTCAGCATGCCCCATACCTGTTGCTAAGCAGCCCCAATTCTGGCACTAAAAGCAGTTAACCTCAGTTCACAGCTTAGCCTCTGCCAGGCATCTCCAAGCCTAGTACAAGAGGCAACCATCTGCAGATTACTTTGTAGCTCGTACCAAGTGGCCCTGGGTAGGGCACAGGCATCAGCTGAACTTGGCCTGCAACAGAGCCCCTCCCAAGGTGCCCCCAAACCAATACACTTGGTGATCAGCTTCAGACCACATCAGAGCATCACCCAAACACCTCTACACACAATAACACCCAAAGACAGACTTAGCAGGCACCAGAGCCCTGCTAAAGTGAATCCTGCTCTATAAGGTCAGCCCCTATACAACATCTCCTCACTATAGTCATGGCCAGTCCCAACAACTAGTCAGCTAAGAGGGTCAATCCCTCCCATTGATATACAAACAGCAACCCAGGCTCAACCACAGCAGAGGGCACACACAACCCACATAAGGGACACACCTGGAACACCCAGCTCAGGTGACCAGGGAGAATGTGCCACTGGGACCCACAGGACACCTAATACATAAGGCTACCCTGTTAAGGCTGGGGGGCATAGCAGCCCTACATAGAAACAAACACAGGGAGGCAACCAAAATAGGGATACAAAGAATCATTTCCCAAGTAAAAGAATAGAACTAAACTCCAGTAAAAGAACCAAACAAAATGGAGACAAACAACATATCAGCTGCAGAGTTCAAAACACTGATTATAAGGATGCTCAATAATCTCAGTGAGAACACAAAAGATAAGAAACATAAAAATGAAGATAGAAAACATAAAAAAAGAACAAGTCTGAAATGAAAAATACAATAACTGAAATGAAGACTACGTTAAAGGGAATCAAAGTAGATTCGATGAAGCAGAAAATCAAATTGGTGATTCGGAAGATAAAGTTGCAGAAAACACCCAATTGAAATAGCAAAAGGAAAAAATAAACCAAAAAAAAAAAAAAAAAAAGAGGATAGTTTAAGGGGCCTTTGTACTAACTTTGTACTCCAGTGTACTAACATTCCTATCATAAGGGTACCAGAAGGAGAAGAGAGAGAACAAAGAATTGAAAACCTATTTAAAGAAATGATGATGGAAAACTTCCCTAACCTGGCAAAGGAAATAGATATATAGGGCCAGAAAGTACAGAGAGTCCCAAACAAGATGAACCCAAAGAAGTCCACACCAAGACACTTCATAATTAAAATGTCAAAGGTTAAAGACAAAGAGAGAATCTTAAAAGCAGCAAGAGAAAAGCAGTTAGTTACCTACAAAGGAGCTTCCATAAGACTGTCAGCTGATTTCTCAACAAAAACTTTGCAGATCAAAAGGGATTGGCAGGAAATATTCAAAGTGATGAAAAACAAGGACTTACAACCAAGATTACTCTACCCAATAAAGCTACCATTTAGAATTGAAGGAGAGATATAGAGCTCCCAGACGATAAAAAGCTAAATGAGTTCATTACCACCAATCCAGTACTATTATAGAAGGAGGATGAGGAGGAGGAAGAAGAGGAGGGGGAAGAAGTTTTATTTAATGGATATAGTTTCAATTTGAGATGAAAATGTTCTGGAGATGGATGGGACAATGTTTTTGCACAACATTGTGAAGGTATTTAATGCCATTGACTTGCAAAATTATAAATGTTTTAATGGTAGATTTTATATTACGTATGTTACAACAATTTTAAAAAATAAAATATTCCTCAGACCGGCCGAGTGGCGCATTGGTTAAGAGCTGGTTTTGGGATGCCAGCGGCCCCGGTTCGGATCCCACATATGAGGGCCAATGACACTGCCCTCTACAGCTAACAACAGCTCCACCTGGAGCTGGGCTGTGTGAGCCCCGGCGACGGTGTAGGCTGCAGCGCCTGCTGCAGTGGGCTGCCATAGGCTACAGTGAGTGGCCGGCAGCCAGCGTGAGCGGCTGGCAGCCGGTGTGAGCTGCCAATAGCCGTGGTGAGTGACCATCCAGAGGCCGGCGACCAATCTACCTCATCCGGGAAGAGCGCAATGACAATACCAACATGGGCCAGTGAAGCAACGTCCTCCTCAACTAGACTGAAGAACAAAAAGAAAGCAACTTGTCTGTTCCCCTTCCCGGATTTCCCAACGCTGTACTCCTCCCCCAATTCCCCAATTAAATCTTTAAATAAATAAATAAATAAATAAATAAATAATAAATAAAATATTCCTCTAGCATTAAAAGTTCTTAGATATATTAGAGTTCTAGGCATGATAAGTAAACAGAATTTGGTTCCAGAATAATATATCCAATCATTGATCCTAAACAAACTTGACCACGTTTATTTTCATTAATTTAATGTATGCATTTGAGACTCATTTTTCTCACATAAACTAGAATGCAAACCACTAAAATAAAATTCTTTTAACAGGCTATATCATTTTAGGGATGCAGAAAAACCTATGCCAAATAATAAGTACAGTTATGTAGATTGCCTTTTTCCATTTTTATGAAAACATTAGGCTTTTTATAATTCAGAAACTCATTACAGGTTTTCAAAACAGTATTGGCAAGATTATCAGGATAAAAGTTTTAAAGGTGGACATGAATGAGTCAACTGATGACAGGAAGTGAGATACCTGAGATGTCAATTGAGAAAAAAAATAAGCTATTGTGATTATATTATCGCTAAGGATTGTTTTAAGTGAAATAACAATGGAAGTTGTGTAAGTGGGCCCTGCTGATTCTCTTCCATGATAACCCTAAACTCTTCCTCCCAGGCATCCCCCTCTTTCTTTACCAACAGGCCACCAGGTATTTTCCTAAGTTAGTTTAGCCTTAGTAATTAACCATTTGGAAATAAAGGTCTTTCTGGTCAAAAGACAAGGTGTTAGACTGAAGTGGATAGAAATTGCCATCACTCCTGAAGAAAAGGGCATTCTCGTGGACAGATGGACATCACTGAGTTTCCATAAAATAAATTAAATAATCGATGAAATTCAATAAATACTCACCAAATCCTCTACTTGATCTAAACCTCTCCATATTTCATCAATATGGTCATGAACGACCCTTCCTTTACTTTCATTCATTTGTAATCTCCTCTTTTTCACAATTTTTATAAGTAGCATTGTTGGTATTTAGGAAAATGGGGCAATTCTCCTTTTGACTGAATTGTTTATTTTTATAATTTTAAATTAATGAATATAGTTTATAAACCATTTTTTAAATAAATACCAGGATACAATTGTTTATAGTTTAAATTTAAAATAAAATATTTATTTTGTTCAAAGTAAATGGTACAATATAAATAGTATTTGGGAACTTTTTAAAAGTATTGTTCAATCATGCTATTTGAACCCAATTATAATTTTTGCCAATTATGCTACATGAACTATAGTAACTTGATAATTTATCATATATATTTCACTATACACATAATATATTAGACATGCATCCTTATATAACATATTATTACACTAACTTGATAAGTCATTGTTATATAGCTAGAGGGGAAAGAAACTACCTTGAAATATATTGTAAATATAAATCTTCAAGTATCCATAGGTACCCATAGTGCTCAAAACCTTTCCTAAAATCAGCCCACTTCCAAATCCTGGCCAAAAGGCACAAAAAATATGTAAAATACATGACACTGTCATGGAACACATATCACAATGCCTAGGATTCTATATGTGCAAAATTTTAAGCTATGATTTTACACAGGTAGAATATATAGAGACATTAATCTCACTGTGCCTCAGTTTCCTCAGCTGTAAAATGGGAACAATGGTACCAATCTCAAAAAGTACTGATGAGGATTAAATGCATTCATAAATGTGAAATTCTTAGAATTTAGCCTGGCTTAGAGTAAACAATACACAAGGCTTAACAGTAGTTGTTATTATTAGCATCATCATCATCTCAGTCAATTCCTAAAATATCTCCATGGGATAGTTTAAAAAATTCTTTTTTTATATAACAAACCTAAACTTTAGAGATTAAACATTATAATTTACTCAGAGCCACAGCTAATACATGGTAGAGGAGGGATTTGACTAACTTCAGGCTTTCTAGTGGTCAACATTCTTCTTAAAATATGGCAAGCAGAACTGGTCACAATGCTACAAATGCAGGAGTAGAATTCTGGAAATTATGCTGCCAGAACCAAATTCAGAGGTAGTCAATTCATTGAACTCACAGCCATTTAATTTCAATACTTAAAGAAAGTGTTTATACTTTCTTTCAACAGGAAGTAGGTAACAGTCCAAACTCTATCATCACGAAATTATACAATTATTTCTAAAACTAAATTTATAGGAACTTCCATTTTTCCTATTAAATTTAACATTCATAGTCTTTTCCTACAGTTCAAATCTATGCAAATTTGGAAATTAATAACCAATCCTTCAAAGTATTATTTATGCTTTCCCATTTTTTGAAACTAGAAATTTAATAAATATGCTTCCTAGGTTTTCACTGAAGTTCTTAGTAAACTGTTGAAGAGGACCTGGGCAAGGAAAGAGTCCTGGCTTTGAAGATTCAAGTTATAAATTCTCCTGTGCTCTTCTTTAGTCACCACCCAGGCCAAATTTCACTGGCTTCAGTGACAGTGCCTCATGCCAACATAAAAGATAAAGACATCAATATGACCAGCTTTATCATGCCAGGAAAATTTTAATGGGTTCCACAGCTTAATCACTTTAGGAAAGGTGACTAAAAAGGGAAACTAACTACAGAGATAAATGGGCAAAAAGGGTAACTATAAATTAGAAAAGGAACGTTTTAACAAGTATATTTTTCAACATTTATACTGGCAAATGATAATGGTTTTGTTGTTATAATGTTTGTTTTCTTAATTAAAAAAGGAATATAGGCTTTTTGAAAATAAAACAACAGTTAAACAGTACAGAAATATATAAAATATTTTTGAAAGATCCCTTTTTTTCTTTTAAAAAGCTCTTTGGTAATTTCTGTTAATAATTTCTGATTTTTTCATGTTGGTTTTCTGTCTTAAAGACTGCATTCTTATAGGTTTCCCCAGGTTGTCAAATATTCTGTTCTATTTCTTCAGATATGGGTATACAGATATATTTAAATTCTACATTGCTTCCTTAAATTGCAGAGAAATCCTTAAGATTCATTAAAGAAATTCATCTCTACTGATATTTCTACCATCTCATTCTCTATATGACCATATAAATTGTCATACTACTAATCCCAAATTATATTCTAAACATAATAGTTACTACATTTATTGCACACATAATACCTTCCAGGTTACAAGCATTATATTTACCAGAGCAAGACTGTTAGGTAGAATTTATTATCCACATTTTGTAAATGAATACATTCAGTCTCAGGGGGTTAATCATTTTACCCAAAGCCAGACAGCTAATAAGTGGCTGGAATAATGATTAAAGTCCAAATGTGATAAAAATAAAAAAAGGTGCAACATAATCTCTGCACTGTGCTTAATTCCATCCATCAATAGATCCTGCTATCACTATTTTTACACTGAGAATAAGAAAAACCTCAATTTCCACTCACTTCATCTTCCCATCTATATGGAGTATTAATAAAAAATAAATGCACAATACTCTCAAGTTTTTCTCAATCTTGGCATGGCTGACATTTTGGGTCAGATAATTCTTTGTTTGGGGGACTATCCTGTGCATTATAGGATGTTTACCATCATCCCTTGCTTCTTCCTACTACATGCACCTTCATAGCACCCTCTAAGTCCTGACAACTAAAAATATGTTTAGACTTTGCCAAATGATCCCTAAGGGCAAAATTAGCCCAGTTGGTAACAACGCTATGCTCTATTTAAAACTTTGGAAACACAGAGTAAGCAGAATAACTAACTCAAGTTCTGGTATATTAGGTTGATATTTTAAAATCGTATTTTCTTCTGTAGAGATTACAATTACAGAGTTTGGCACTTCCGGAAGAATGTGTAGAGTTCTATACAATTCCAATGCTTTTCTGATTGCTCATGTATTATACATATCAATATTTCACTAAATTAGATAAAAATATTCCAGATGCAACTCTTTAGTTTAGCAGTCCATTTCATTTCAATGTTTAATAAATCATTTAGTTATTGCCCAACATGCCACAAAGAGTTTTCTTATTTTTCTGAACTCATGAAAAAGTAATTCATATCATCGTCAATGCAATGGTATCCTTTTAGAATGTTTAGTGTTCTAGCCACTCTCTGCCCTATTTTTTTTATGATTTCCCCATAAGTTACAAGCATGAACTCATAAACTATAGAAAATAAAAAATGAAGCATAACTTTATGGGGAAAAAATATGAGATAGTCTGCTGTTCAAGGTTAGCAAACCAGTAAAGTCAAAAGTAAAATCCAAATGACAGTAAAAATTGAGGCAAATACTGCGTCTTGCAAGAATATCTCACTAATGTCAAATGAAACTTCTGAAAAGGCCTTTCCTCGGAGCTGTATTTATTTAAATCTCTCCCAACAGGAACTTTGAACAGGATAGTAAATGCTCATTTGGTCCACAAATTAGGTTCATCTCCTTCTTGGATCAAGGTTATAGAGGTATGATTTGAATATTTTTTTTCTCTTTTTAACATACCTGATGGATATGACACACCCATCAGTAATATGGTTCACTATAACATTGATTCATGAGGTGGGGAGGGTTCCCTGAACAGAACATACCAGGACTATTGTTGCTGCCATCTCAAAGAGCTGCCCTAGAATGAAAAGTTCATTTCACCATTGACAGCACCATCTGATGTTGGTAATAGTTCCAAAAGCTCCCATAATTTAGTACATTGCACCTGAAATCTTCCTTTTCCAGCTGTGTTTTAGACCTAGATAAAGTGATAGTTATAAACTTGTAAATTGTTTTAATGTGTGTATTCTGTACAAAGTCATGGACAAAATGTCATATTGACATACTGGTTCTTTTCCTAGCCATAGTTTTGTACCAAGGATAACCTAAGGCATTATGAAACTTGCTGCAGATTTCTAGCGTGTTAAGGTCTACTTTGAATAAAGAGAAAGTGGATAAGTGTAACTACCTTAATCCCCTAAAATTTGATCAAGTTTTAGACACATAGTGTTTTTTCTTTCCACGTGTCACCATTCTAAATACACATAAATCACCAAAAGGTATTTAAAAGAGCAGAAATCTTGACTTTCTTCCTGTCTTTAACTGTATCAAACAAGAGCAAGGGGTCCTAAGTACCAAAGACACAATACAGATAGAGCTTAGTGTTAGTTCATGTGAAGGTCTTCAAAGTTTTAGCTGACCACAAATTAGAAATTAAATATAAATCTATACATTATTTTGCTGACTAAAAAAAAAAAAAAAAAAGCTAATGCAGTCTTTGTATGCATTAAGGGTCTTACTAACTAGATTAGTGATTTGTCGTGTAACAGAATCACAAGACCCCTGACTGCTCTGCATTTCTGAATTCCAAAATCATGATTTAAAATTTAAAAAAAAAAAAAAAAAGGAGGAGAGGTAGAAGGCTACAAGAAGAGACACAGAGTGGGAAAGGTAGGGAAGGGGACTTTGCTCCCTGACACAGTAGTGATTAAGCAAAAGCTTGATGAGGACCACTTGACCATTTTACAGGGATTTCACAACTTAGGCTCAACCTTTCATTTCCCACCAACCCTATGATATATAGCAATGATGCTTTCTAGGAAAAGGAACACATTCATAAATAAGAAAAGAAGTCCTCTATAAATCCACTATGACATATAAAAACAAGTTTAGAAAAATACTGTGATCAATGAAGATTTTACCGGGTGGAATCTTCACCAAGTCAGCAAAGAAGGAAGATAGATATAGAAGATATAGTAATATATATATATATATATATATATATATATATATATATATATATATAAATAAATACACACACACACTCACACACACACACACACACACACACCATTGTAAGCACCTAGAATAACCCAAGAAAAAAATATCAAAGTGGAACTCAACCTGATAATTTTACAAGGTTAACAGCTCTAGACTACCTAGATTGTCTTAACTGACAAAATATTTTTTTAGCTAGTCATGATTCAGCATTCATTTGTTTGAGGATAAGAATCTTGCCCTTGAATTTTTAAAATGTGGTCAGGGTTATGGTAGTGCATCACCCAGGGATTCTCAAAGAGTTACACAGAAGCTACAGTCTATACGGACTCTAGTTTGTCTATTTTATTGGCAAGAGCAGCACCAAGAGCACAAAGTTGTCTGCCCTGTAAGCTTTAGGACCCTATTTGAAATCTAACCTCACATAGGGTGATAGTCTTTGTGCTTATTCACAGGCCAAAAACTACAACCTTTGTGTGTCTGTAGTTATAGACTGGCTACAAGAAGCTTCTGAATCAAAAAAGTATGTACATATTGAGTAATGGAACATGGTGAGCAAATCTAATTCTGATATTAAAATATTTTTTTGTGAACAAACGAAATTGGGCTCCTTCAAGCAAACATGGCCACATGAGGTTGAAAAAATAACAAACACAGAATATTTCCAAATCAAACACACACACACACACACATACACACACACACACACACACACACCATCCTCCCTTCCTTACTCAGAACCTTAAACAAACAAAACCTGGTCTTCTGATGCTTTTTCTCTCAAAGAACAGCATCAGAATCTTTCTAGTTGCCCAGATTCACAACTTTAAGGGACTGTTCATGTACTTTGTTAACATTTCCCAGCATCAATCCTTGACTAATCCTGCTGATTGCAGCTCTTCATTTTTTCTTAAATCATCTTCTCTTTCCACCAACACCGTCCTAATAAATCTTGTGTCTATAACCAGGAGTTTTCCAGCAGCTTCTTAAATGTCTCCTGTCTCCAATTCGCCCTTCATCTGATCCACTGCTATCAAAATTATGCTGCATCCATTCACATCACCCAAAATTTTTAATAACTTCTGGTGCAAACAAAACAATGTTCATATTCCTCAACCTAATCATAAGACACCCTGGTTTTCATTCCCCACCCCTAGACTTTCCTGTTTTATCTATTAAAAATTTCCCACCATCCCACCTGTTCCCCCATCATAATACTTCAGGCTATCTGTTTCACATGTTGTTTCCAGAACATATCACTCCACACGTAGCATCCAGCTCCACAATACATTTTAACCTTTCCCTCCTTCCTGCTCCAGGAGAAATACAGCAAAACATTCTTTAAAACATACATTCTTAGTTTTTTCTTTTTCAGATGTATACTTCATGTTGTACCAAAGTTGATTATAGTGAGCTTGCTACTAACATAAACACATGAAAAAAGTTAAACATAAATCAAAAAGAGAAGTCAGAAAGGAAAGGAAGACAGAATTTTACCAAAAATCCATGTTAAGAGAATGATGGCATTTAAGCATTAAATTTGGTTATGACATTTCTGGAGAGCAAAGTTCTCATGACTTATCTATATTTCAAAGCATTTATCACTTGGCACTGTAATCATTTGTTAATGTAGTATCTACTACAAGCTCAGGATGGGGGTGCCCGGGCAGTCCATTTTAAACCCTTCCCCCAAAATCCCACCTTCTCTGGTATGTTGGGGGCACTCTTCCAATATTCTGGAATAAAAATGATGAACAGCGTAGTTTTCAAGGAGAATTCCCACAAACCAGAGATCCCCGTCGCAATCTAGAAGCTAACCATGCTAAAGGTGATGTTCCCAATAAAAACAAGAAGCATTTACCAGTCAGTACTGGCCCTTGGGTTTTCCCCACAGTGAAATTCCCCAGTGTAACTTAATAACCTGACATTCTGATTGATGAGTTATAGTTTTATTATTAGTGTGCCTCAGCAATGGATAACCACTGGTTCTATGGGAAAAGTGCATTTCTGACCTGAAAGGCAGAGGTCTGGATTACAGCCAAATGCAAACTTCAGGGCCAATTCCTTCCATTCCCCCACCATCAGCCCCCACCAACTCACACAAACACTCCACTGGGCAGAAAAATGCCTACCATTCTCTGTCACTTTAACGCAGCCTTCTCAGACAAAATCAGCTAGTGCTAATCTGCTAACTCTCCTTGGATAGTAAAAAGAGGATGGAATGCTTGAATGAAGATTACATTTTGTTCGTTTGTTTGTTTAACTACCATCTCTGATTCTATCATATTTATTCCTGGAAAGGTATTTTTTGAGAGGAGGGAGTTGAGACCATAGTCTCTTTATTTTTTTATATATAGAAACTGGTTTAATATTTTCAAATTTATTTACCCAGAAATTTACAGTTATTCAAATGAGAAAGCATGTTTATATATAATCCTAGATGTGGAAGTAATTTTTCAAACATTATACACTGCTTCTTTCCCTATTCATCTATTTAAACAAGCAATAGCAAATGGAAAAATACAAAGTTCCTTAATCTTATTCAGGAAATGTAAAGAATAATCAACAAATTCTGACAACCAAAACTGAAATTATTATTATTATTATATACAGTGTAACTCAAATGCACAAAAATCAAAATATAGAAATATTTCTGAATATAAGTTATGGATAAATGTTTATATATTATAAAATTAAAATGCTTACATTTTATTTATAGAATAAGCATAAAATATTAGAAAATTATACTATATATTTAATAAGTAGTTTGTTACACAGAATTCTTTCAGGCAAAAAATGTATTTTTTTAAGTGTTTGTTACTTTAAAAAACAATCATTATAAAGTGATTTTGATTTACAAACCCCTGGCCCAATAATAGTGAGGTAGGCTCAATATCTTCCTTATTTATGTTTTATAAAGAATTTTCTCTCCTTAGTAGAACATGATTTGTTTTTATGTTCATCTCAACCACTTGTTCAACTTTTAACCAAAATTAGGCCCAAAAGCCTTTATAATGTGTACATATCTCGATACACGTGTATGTATATTTTTTTCATAAAACTATACTTTAAAGTAAAGTTACAAGATATAAGTATATGTGATTCGATTACCTTCGGGACCCATTTCAGATCATGTATCAGTTAACTCTCCAACCTTGTAAGAAACTTAAGCCATCTGAGTAAAGAACTGCAGGAGGATTTTACCTCTCAATGTGTTTTACCCAGTACTGAAGACCACATTACCATTCACAAAAGCTACTGAAGTTGTTATTTCCATGTCAAGTTCAACAACTACCAAGCAGGAGGCCCTAAAAATGCTCTGTGAACATATCCAAGGGAACAATGTTAAATTAATACATTTCTTTATAAAGTTTTAATTGTTTTTCTAATTATAAAATATGTGTGCAGGGTCGGAAACTTAGAAAATACAGAATAGAAAAATAAATAAAAATCACCCATAATACCCTCATACAAAAACAAACATTTTGACAATGTTCCTTTCTGCTATACATTTGATTGTTGTAGGTGATAGCATGCTTTATCCACAATTTTGTTTCCCAATTTCCCTCTCCACTCATCAATGTATTTTCTCATGTTATTAAAAACTCTTCATTTCACACGCTTTAAAATTCCTTATCTTTTGTTTCTCCCAGGCAGTACATAAAATATTTCATAATCAGATATTAACCACAGTTGTAGAGTTAGCAAACTCTGTAAAGTTACAGTGCAAACAAGCTATCATAATTTAAATATTTATATAGCACCTATCACTGAAGTGCTCTGTAGGTTGACAAATGATCTGAGTTAATATGAAAACAAAATAGAAGCATTTCCTCTATAGGAAGGTCTGGGATGTATTGGCAACATGCCTCTAGATAAAGATGAGATTTTGTCAGACTATGCAAAGACTAATAGAAAGAGAAAGGCTTGATTTTTATTTTTGAATAGTCTAATGGTGTTGCAATATTAGCATGTAAGATATTAGAAAATACATTTATTTAAGAGGGAGAATATGAGAATAACACAACTTTATTAAAAATTTATTTTATTAAAATTTATTTAAAAATTTATTTTAAAGACACATTTAAGAATAAAATTTCCAAACCAGTTTTATCATGCAAATGTTATAATACCCTAACAAACTAATAACTTTTAAAGAGTTTAAGATACTAAATTAGAATTTGTTCAGTGTAAGGAGCTCTGACGGCTTTCCTAAAAGTTGGTTGGGCACACAATTTGTACGCAAAGGCAGAAAATAAATTGAAAAAAAAAAACAAGTCAACCCAATCAGATTTTTTTTAAAGGAAGAATGAAATATATCTACACACACACACACACTCACATACACACACTCTCACATACACACACACTCTCACTCACACACTCGAGTGTGTGTGTGTGTGTGTGTGTGTGTGTGTGTGTGTATCCTTAATATTAGGCCCCTAAACAAAAAAAAAAAAAAAAACAAAAAAAAGAAAACAGAAAAAAATTTAAGGAACTCTCTCCCTACCCTCAAATAGAAGTTCAGCCATCATTACCAATTTACAATCTTCCCACTAACACTGCCTCTTGGTCTAATTCCCAGTCCTTACTGCACCAGCCTTCTAACTGGTCTCTCTTCTTCCATCCTAACACCTATTCTCACTCAACACAGAGAGCCTGAGAGAATCTATTCAACATAAATCTGATTACATTCCTTTTCTACTTAAAGCCCTTCAATGGTTTCCCATTTCCCTTGGAGCAACAGTGTTGCAATGGCTCCCAAAGCCTATTGATCTGCGGGCCTTTACCCATCACCTCTCTGACATCTCCTCCTATATCACAGAATGAAAACCAAGATCTTTCTAGGACCAAGTTGGGAGAATAGACAACAACCCCAGGCAGAATTTCTAAATTGAACCGAATGGGGGTAGTGTGGGGCAATATAGGATTCCTGCTCCTTCTGAAGTCAAACTAAGGTAACACCTCAGACTAGGCTGAAAGATCATTCAATAAATAATCTGAAAGAAAAGTAGTCTGAGTATTGAGGCCTACAGTAGGGCCCTGGGGAAGCAGGTTAAAAAAAATCAAAAAGGGGAGCATCTAGAGGAATATTCTTATGTAATGAAATAAATAATCACTACCTTGTAGTGAGAGCCACTGCTGAGTCAGCACTATACTAGTTGTTTTCCATAATGGCAAATAACAAGAAAAAGGAAAGGTATGGCTGGAATTTTACCATGAAAAACGAAACTAAAAACCTCTGGAAAAAAAATGCTTTTTAAAACAAAATATGGGTTATACCTTATAAAGGCAGATAAAGCACAAATCATGTTTCTGATAGGGTTATATGATACACGATTGCACAAGTGACTATGAACAGTGTCGTCAGCCATTTTTTTAAAAATGTTGAAAGACTCCATTAATTTTCCTTAATATCGCCCTTCATCCTTTTTCATTAACATCTTCTGAGGCACCTGTCTCTATCTTTGTCAGATTTTTCTCTTTCCACTGTTAACCTGTTTGGCTCTCCAGGCTCTTCATTTGTCTGACTGTAATTTAAGCAACTCTCTAATATCATTTTAATAAACTTTCAGAAAACATACATCTTTTGTAAGATCTTCAAGTCTGTTTTTTTATCAAATGTAAATTTTTTTGCATTATTTTACAATGTACTTTCTGATATTTAGCCTACAACCTTCAATGACATGGCACTAATAGGTAGTAATAGATGCTATTCTTGATTTTGACAAGAACTGATATCCCCTTATTTCCATTCATTGAATCTTCACACCTTAAGAAGTAGGCTGTATTACTTATATGTTCTAGATAGGATTAATAAAGTTTAGAAAGTTAAAGGAACTTATACACATGACAAAGCCTTGGTCTGACTCAGTCCAGTGCCCTATACTCTTTCACTTAACATTTATATAGCAATTTTTTTTTTAACTTTATAACAGCCATATGAGATGGTAGACAAATTGTTAGTCTTGTTTTACAGAAAAAGAAATTGATATGCAGTGTGGTCAAAGAACTTCTCTTAGGTATTCTCAATGGGGAAATCAAAGTAAAAATTTTATGAATGTCACTGGTTCATAAAATGTAATCTCTCTGGGCCGGCTGAGTGGTGCGGTGGTTGAGCGCCGGCTTGGGAAGCCAGTAGCCCCAGTTCGGGTCCCACACATGAGGGCCAGTGACACTGCCCTCAGAAGAAAAAAAAAAAATGTAATCTGTCTGTATGAATGTATGTATGTGTGTGTGTATATGTGTGTGTGTGTGTGTGTGTGTGTAAATAAATAAATAAATAAATAAATAAATAAATAGTTTTCCCATGATACTGAGCCAACTACTTTTCAACTATTTGGTTAATAAGATTGTAAAAGTCAGAACTTTCTGTTCAGTTTTAGTAGAAAGAAGTTTGTAGCCCGTGCTTCATCTACTAAAGTACCTAGAGTACTCCTTATAACTTTAGACTTCTGGGCCCTATTTTACATATAACTAAATAAGAATATCTGACCATATAACCTAGGAATTTGCATTTTAATAAGCTTCCTAGATGTTTTTTATTCACACTAAAATTTGAGAACTATAGCATGCAGTCCAATTTAGAAAGTGCCAGATGATGAGATGATGTGTAATTATAAGTAGGTGAGGTCAGGCCATCTCCTCACAAATTTTGAAAGCATTTGAAGGAAGTCTATCAATTTATAAATCATCGGCATTGATTGTAAGAATTCATCAACAATGGTTTAATCAACATCACATTATATAAGATCAATTAGCACCAGGGGAAAATAAGATAAGAATCTAGGCAAATTGAAATGCTTAGAAGGTAACAAATAAGTCAATGTGAAATGGAGTCCTGGATCTTAAACTCGATACATTTACTTGCTGACATTTTCAATCAATCTGGTCACATAAGAGATAAAGTTTTACACAAGATCGCCGTAAGTGTACATTTATAAGCAAATGATAAATGTGCTAAAGAACTAAAGAATAAGAATCAATTTCTTGGGAAGTAATGAAGGTCAGGAAAGTTCATGAATAGCATTACGACCTCTGAAAAATAATCTAAGTGTTTTTGGTCTAAGAACAGATCCTGAGCCAATGCATGGCTAGACTCCCTGTTCAGTGCCCAGGAGTGGCTCTCCGGCTCTTCTCTTTCTAAACCAAAAGAAGTTCTAGATTTTAAGTACAACAACATTATATCACCCAAAGGCCATACAATTAACATTTTTTAAAAAAACTGAGGAATTATTGTTTTGATTTTGATCTAGTCTTCTTTCTGAACTAGTAAAGTAGTAGTATTAATATCACATTTATGATGGACAGTATCCACTTCTGCATGCTACTTTATTTTTTAGATAACTTATTCAGTGTTCAGCTATATCTGTATCCAACATTTCCAACCAAATTCTCACACTTTTCATCTAGGACTTGTTAACTGCTTACATAAGTTCCATTGAAAAACCTTTAAAAGCTCTGGTTGTCATTCTCTAAAGGGGTTAAAAAGAGTTAATCCAATTATTTTCCAAGCAAAAAGGAATGTAAAGAAGCAAACAAATGAGGCTACTGGCTTAATAACTGCTATAATTTAAGCCCTGTTTATCTAGTAAAAACAATTCCAATTATAGCAAAACCAAATAATTAAGAGAAAAACAGACACTATTCAAAAAAACTCAGCTTCCCACTCCATAATGAAAATAGTTAAAAAGGGTTTGCTTATAAATTTTTATGAAAATATCAAATAAATTTAGAAATGGCTCATTTATAAGAACATATTTTGATTATTTCAAAAATATAAATTAATTTATAATGGAATCCTTAGTTTGTAATGTGTTTTTTCAAATATCTGAAACAAAATTCTGATATTTAAAAAATAATATATTCAAAGAACTCTCATACCCTGAAAGTTTTCAGTAATGGTAAACTTTCTAAAATGTCAACCTATTACACCATTTGACATCCAAAGACAAAAAGAAACTTATCTCTATAAAAGTAAGTTGGATATAACTTTTCTATCTAAACATACTCCTAGTTAATTAAAGGCATGATGATCTACCTAACATACTCAAAAGAGATGCCTATGATTTCAGTGAGGGGATATGACACTATCTCTATTAAATATTAAAACTATAGCAACAAAACATTTTTTTTGACTTAAAACTCTCAATTTTAATAAGTCAAGGTCTATTAAAAACTAGATGGACCAAAAAAATTGACAGGATAAACTAAAACTTATCATTTCAATAAAACCTTGTAAACTGTTGATTTTAATTTTTCAGTTCATTTGGACTCTAAAATTATGCTACCAAACTAGTAAGAACCCTAGTTGAAGACCAGATGCCGACACTTTGTAGAAAGTGATGGGTCAAGTAAAGTCAAAGTTTATTCTTGTTTTCTCAATTAATTTATTAGTTGAACTTAAAAAGAGCTGACTTTCTTTTTCTAAAAAATATACACTAATTTCAGACATCTTTCCAAAGTTTACACTACAATGGTTTGCGTTGGTTATTTTCATTTAGGAGTGAGCTAAAAATAAATATCTAGGACTCATACTGGCCGTGGGATTCCCTACCAGTTGCACACAGGCAAATTCGGCCCCTTATCTGACAAATGCAAGAGAATATTTTTTAACCCTTTTGCCACTACAGTCGGATATATCTGAATGAATATATCCGAAATTTCTATAGATAAAAATAATGTCATTTATATACAAAGCAGGTCACATTGTTATTATTAAATGTATAAAATAGTCAAAATATCAACTTTTTGCTTTTTGTGGATTTCTGACACATTAAAAAAAGAAAAAGAAGAACCTAAAATCAATTAACACAATGAAAGATTTAAAGTAATAAAAATATATTAAAAATGTAAGCTCACAGACTAGCTAATAGGCTAGTTCTTTTTTCTATAAAAGGTCACTTAAATTGGTTTAATCACTAGCTCATTCTCAGGAGACTGGGGAGATAAATATTTCAGATTAAAAGTCATTTATTTCTTTTCCATCCATTTATTCTGTCAACCAGCACCTAGAATGAGCAAGGCACTGGGCCAGAATTTTCAAAAGGAAATATTTATGACTGAGACAAGGAGACTAAAAAGTTTGATCCCTTGATAATGAAAACTGTTATTATCTGAGTCTGATTTCCTTAGTTTCTGAGCCTAGAAAGCAAATTTTCAAGGTAGCCTAGGCAACTCAACAGGTTCTCTCCTTTCCAAACTTTCTAAGAGGCTGTTGCTGAGTCAGCACCTCTAAATACTAACCCCAAAACAAGGGGATGCTTTCATATCACAAGTACAAGCAATGCCTCCTGAGGAGCATTTCCTCAGGAAACCTGTGAGTTTGATCCTGTAAAATATGCACTTAGTTTAAAACTGAGAACTATTTTCTTTATGTGTCTTCACACTAGTTTAAAAATGTCCTAAGGATGCTGACTCCACATTGGTTGCCACAAAATAAAATATTTTCCCCAAAATATTTCTATGACTTCGAATTTCTGTTAGGTTTATTTAAGTAAATTTTACCTGGAGAGGAAGAAACACTTGCCACAGATATAGCATAAATATTCAGTTATGTAAACTTACTTCAGAAGATGGAAAGGTTTTATTAAAATTCTATTAAAGCAAAACCATAAACTTCTTGCATAAAATTATTTCAATAGTCTGACAAAGTACTATGAGGTGTAGGGGCTAGAAAGTCAGTCCTTACACTTTTAAACACACTCTGAGCAAAAAGAATCTATTAGGTTAAAAAAATAAAATAAAATGCATTTCTTTGAAAAAATATACACATACACACAAATGCACATGTGTACACACACACACACACACACCGTCAGAAAAGAAGACCAAAAACAAAGAAATGTTACAAGACCAACCTTTACATTAATTTAAATCAATCTCAAAATTAGCCAGGACAAATGACTGGTTACATTGAAATACAAAGTTTTTCAAGTAACAGTCATGATTACTATGGCATTTATTCTTCAGCTAGCTACTTCAAGAAGTCTATATTAAGCCAGCTTCACCAGGAGTGAGATTGAGTCCATATTATTTCATTTTAGCTAAATGTACTTCTTTGTATATACCATGATTCTATTGCCTGTTGCTCTTTTTAAATTAGTTCCTAAGTGATATGTGAAAACCTTTGTATCTCGCTATTTTTATTCTGGAATGCAACGATAAATAATGTGTCTTGCTTTGAAAAGGGGGGAATTTATAAATGAAAAGTCACTACACGCATCACACATAGATATAAACGATTATACAAAAAAATAATATATACTTTTAAATAATCATACTATATAACTAATTATATAAAGGAAAATGCCATATATAAAAAGTAATTTTCTCATTAATTCTCAATATAAAACTGGAACTATGCCTAGAGGTAATGAATTCACAGTTTAGGGAAAGGAAATGGAAGGAAGTTGACCTTTAAAAGTTACTGTCTTTTTCATCTGTACATTTTTTCTGAGTTCATCCTGCAGTTTGAAATCACACAGAGACCCCAATGCCACCTATCTCACTTCCTACATTAGAAATTCCACCCTATCAAAATCTCCAATCCTCTCTATACCCAAAATAGAACCATTTTCGTTTTGTATATCCATGTGATTGGTGTTTACATAAGCAATAGTGAAAACTCATCAGCCCTTTATAGACAACTGTTAAAATTTTTACCCATTAAAGCTACTAGCAGGTTTGTCATTTTAGTTTCCTAAGTTACAGATAATGACCTGTACAATAAACATAAGCACTTTCATTTCTAAAGAGACATTAGATAACCCAATTACAGGCTAATTACTGTGAACACGACCAATCATGTGTTCACACTGTATACATAAGCAATCCCTGTTGCCAATCAAACTCTGAAAGGCAAATTCAAAATTAACCGGAAAACTTGGTGCTATGTTATAAAACAGGTTAACATAAAGGTTCCTTATTAAGGACTCTGTTGAACTCCCTCTCCAATTAAAATAATCATATTTTAAAATATGTGCAATAATATGAAAGGAGGAAAACAGACTTGTCAACTAGTAGAGTCGTTAGCGGTACAAAAATAAGCTATCAAGATTACATACAAATGTGAACGACTGTATATTAAGTGCTATCATTAAATCTACATAGATTTTCCATTATAACTGAAGAGGTGACATTAGTAGTCAAATATTTCATCTCTTTAAAACTGTATGGTAACACTGTCCAGTGAAGTGGCTACCCCAAATTGAGATGTTTTATAAGCGCAAAATACACACAAGACATTGACATTTAGACTTAGAACAAAACACACAATGCAAAATATCTTCATTTTTTTAATGCTCATTTTATGCTGACATGATGTAATGGATTAAACATTATTATAATAGAGTTCACCTATTTCTTTTTATTTTTTTATGTGGTGACTAGAAAATATAAAATTAAATATGTGGCTCACATTATATTTCTTCTATTGGACAGCGCTTATCTATAATGTTTACAGGACTGTTTTCATCGAAGCCACTGGGTGACACTGTTTCTCCACCAAGCAGATACAACCAAAGCAATTTCCTGGCAGAGGAAAAAAATCTCACACATACACAGGGAGGCACAACTGTGCACGCGCCCGTGCATGCGCACAAATACCAGCAGACATAATGTGCTCCTTATAATATTCATATTTTTAGGATAAAAGAACATAAACACACTTAAGTAATTTTAGTATCTTAGTAGCAGTGATTATACTTAAAATCTTAATAATCATTTGGATTCCTGAATAATAAAATAACAGCTCTAATCAAATCAAACAGGCAGAAGTTTAGTTTATGACTTTTCTCAAATAGCTTTCTGCCTTCTAAATGGTAATGTTCTTCATGACCTCCTCTAATATTACACCCTATTTACTGACATTTTAGTGGATTCTTAAGGAAACCACACAAAATATTTCAGGTGAACAGAAACAATCAACTGTTTTGCTAACAATGAAATGCTTCACTGATTTGTAGGTTAATTTTTGCCTTAAATTTTGAAATCCTGAACATTTTAAAATCAATTTATTGAGAAACTATAACAGAAACAAAATTCAATATTTAAGTCAGCACACTACATACACATACTCTCCTTTAATGAAACAAAGACTTCACAAATTTAGAGTTTGCAATGCAATAGATATTCATTCATGGGGCAAAGTCCTGAATAATAATCCATTGTAGAGGCCACCGGGTACTATTTGATGACTAGAAAATTCATTGTAAGGGCTCAAGAGATTTGTGTCATCTGTACATCCAATGGGTTTTACTCAATCTTCTAAGTCTGAATGGGATGTTAGAGTTGGCTCCACGTATAAAATCACAAATGCTACCTAGGGTTAAAATTACCAGCCTGACTCTTTTCCTACTCCATTCTCCCAGCAGCATATTCAACACCAAGAGAGAGTTGGATAAAAGCCAACATTTTGCCTCTGGTTGGCCACATACATTTAGCTGACTCTCCCTCAGCTTCCTTCTCTATAAAATCAGACTAATTCTAGTCGCCAAACTACAGTCTGCACAGAATTAAGCAGTTTCAGATTTCACTGCAACAAGTTACTTAGAACCATAAACTACCTCAAGATAGGAAAACAATCATTGTATTAAATTGACATATAACATGTCCTAAATCCCATAACATTTTATCTTTATTTCATAAGTATTATAAATGCATGCTAAATTAATTTCCATTTCCAAGGTAAAAGTCTCCCAGTTTACAAAATACATAAAGCATCTCAAAATCTAAAATATTTATGTCTAACTATTATATGTTGAAGACCTTCTGAAAAAATCTGTGAAATTATAGACTTTTTTCCCCCAGAAAAATGAACAGAGGAATTTTTGCATAAAATTTAGGAGAAGAGGTGAATGGTTCTGGTTCTAGATTGAAAATATTCTCTAAGCTATCATATGCATTCCTTCAACATTTAGCATAGAAGTCCCTGACATATTTTACTGTGGTTTCCCCTTTTCTTATCTATAACGTAACCAGGATCTTTTTAAGTGCTGGAAAGACAGGTGCTTCATAGTATGTGCCTGTGTATAATCTGTATGATTTTTAGCACAAGGCCTAATACACAGGTAAAATGTGTTGAGATGACATTTGATAGGTTTACTGACCAAAGGTCTTTATGAACAACATCAGCGAGGGGTAGCATCTTTTTGAAAAACCGCAGTATGCATGTATGGTGAACACATGGCCAATGGAGTTTTTTGACTATTGGTATCCAACCGATCTTTGTCTGAACTACAATTTATGTACATCTTTTAAGACTTTTTTCCTCCAGAGATCAAACCTGTGCATTTTACGTTGACAACAGTGCAAACATACATTCTCAGTTCAAAGTTAAGACAATTCCCTAAGGTAGCCTTGGGCGGGTGGGGGCTCCTTTTAAAAAATACTAATAGTTAAAGTATATATAGGTAATTACTAATAGCATTTACATTTCTATGTAGAGGAAATAATGTTCATTTGAATATTAACAGAGCATATCCTTAGGTATAATAATATGGTGATGTCTGAACCTTCTAAGTTTCATTCTGAATTATTTGATAGAGCTTTACTGTAAACAGAAATGTAGAAAAAATATAAATTGAGTTTTCAATCTCATACATAGGGTTTTGGTTTTTGTTTTTTAGAAGATACAATTATAAATAGCACACACAGAAGAAAAGAGGAAGGAGGAAGGCTTCATGGAATGGAGACACATGGCCAACTAAATAAACAATTCATCATTTACGTGTAGGGTTACACATACTTTCACAAAGCAAAAGAAACTTGCCCTATGCAAAGGCACTGCTTAGGTGTGTCAAAATCTCTTCACAAACCACATGATAAAATAGTTGCATTGATTACCTTCATCTATGAGATTACATCTGACAACAATAAGGTTTTCTGAAAAATACAACTCCTACCATAAACCCAAGATAAACTCATTTTTTGATAGATTAAATAAGTTTTAATGACATCTACATAGACTCTATCGGGCTGTTAGTGGCACAAACCACATTAACTGAAAAATCTTAAAATATAATATATAGGCATATTTCTAATTTTGAGGCTCATAAACATCCTATTTTTAAAGCTCATAAACATTCAACATAATAAATAAGAACTTATTTAACACAGAAGTGCAATTAAATTTGGTAAAGCCTTTATTCAACTAAAGTGCTGAGGAGATTATTCTCAGAGCTGTATTCCTAATATAATACAATAAATTCACACAAATGTCACTACAGATATAATGAATGTTTTTCCATGCCAGTGTCACTCACCCTTGCCTGCCTGCACCCCCTTCCCCGCTTTTCAAAATGTATTTCATACACAGAGTCACTGTTCCAGTTGTTTATTTAATTAACATGACAGCCCAGAATACACAGCATTTCTTTCAGTTCTACAGTTTTAACTTTTTACACTTTAGACTCAATACAGAAAGAGTAAAATTACTGTTTGACTCCTTCCAACCTTGGTAAATTTATATAGATTCACTAACTATTTCTGTCAGTTAAAACAGTTTTTCAGTATGCTTTAAATATCTGTATTCACAAAGTAAAAATCACAATTTTGTCCCCATACACATACAAAAATTATTTTCCCTCACCTTTCCCAGGGGACAAGAAAATCTTGGTTTTTGGTTTTTTTTTTTTTTATATTTTCAGAAGTTGACATTAATTTTAATTCTGTCAGCAGGTCATAAATAATCAATATTGTTCTTTGTATCACCATAAGCTGAGTTATACCACTCAAAATGTGATAGAGCTACAAGTTAATTAAAAATTCATGATTGTTATTGAAATTTATTCAATTTGAGTAATATGTTATATTAAAATTTAAAGGACAATATATTCCATATGTTCTGAAGAAATACTTCTGTATTTCATAACTGCACTATAAACACAAACTATACTTTTTACCAAAGACATAACAAGGCGTACCATATGCCTACATGAAAAAAAATACTGATTTCTCCTATTTTCCTTTTACTGTTTCTGCTGTTTGCTTGTTTTGCTTGAAAATATCTTTTTTACATCAATGACGAAAACTGGATTCCACCTTTGATAACCAAACACCAGGCTTCATGACATTCCTACAAAGAAAAACCTAGTTTTGCCAAAGACATGTGAGAGCTTTAAGAAAAAGCTCATAGGAACTTTCCTACTGGTAGGAAAAAATTTTGTTTTTTAGTAACACAATACAAAGTATCAAGCTACATATTTCTGAGTGATATTGTATCTATCACAAAGAAATTTATAATTAAGTGGTACAAATGCATTAATGAACAGTCATATGCCTTTTGTTTATTTGATGTGAAACCACAGGCAAAAATATGAAATTCCTCTTAACATGTAACTGAAAATCGCACTGGTTTAGAATTTTTCAAAAATGAATGTGTAAGGTGCTCACTGTAACTAGGTAGGAATGACTAGCCAATTGTGTTCTTTGATGTATAGAGAGACATGCCTCAAATACAAGTCCAAATGGTAAAAATTGCATAGTTAAAATTTTATGTTGAAAAATATCATATGTGTTAATCATATAATACCTCGTAATTCAAGAAATTCTAGGTACCTGTGTATATTGCAGCGTTTGGAGGGTACAGAGATAACTTGGGACATGCCTGCCCTTGGAAGTGAGCATCCACTTAGAAAAGACACATACACCTTGAGGGAAACATTTACCCTCTTATCACTGCAAACAAAAAAAGTCATCATCAGTCTTCAGGATCCTGAGCTGATAGAACTGAACTAAAAGCCATACAAATGTTACCAACTTTTGTTTTTTACTGAACGTAAAGATACCTTCAACTTTCATTTATAGACACACCTAGTGTTGTGTCTATAGATGAGACCTATTTCTCCTTTCTTTGCTTGAAGTCATCCTTATCATATGTGCTGCAAAACTTAATTCCATGGACAATATCCAATCTATAGACTTAATTATGGTTCAGGAAGGAAAAAAGAAAGGGAGGGAGGAAAATATATACTCCTATGTCCCTTGGCATATCTTTATGAGAATTTTATCATCTGTTTTCCTTGACCTTTTAGAATTTAGTCACTGAAGAGAGATAGTTCATAAGCAAGTGGCCGCTATCATTCTTATGGAGAAGAAATGGCGGAAATTCTGTCACCTTTAAACCTCACAAGGAGCAAAGTCCAAAAAAATTCTCAAGAGGCCTCTGCCAGACTCTCTGTGCTTTATGTCTTTACACCTCTATTTAAAATTCACTTGTTGCCTGAGTGTTTGTCTTGAGCTGAGAGTAGACAGTCTTTCAGAAAAGAATTCATAATCAGGTAGCATTCGGGGGAATATTATACACGTGCTTGATAATGATTTTGATTCCTGATAAAGTATGCAGATGACAGTGGTACACTTTGCACCCTTCATCAGAAGTTTGTTTCCTTATGATAAAACTGATAAGCCACTTACTATATAGCTCCTGAACTTTTCACAGTTAAGCTAACGTATGAGATACTGCCCTATCTCATATAAGATACTGTACTTTTTAGTTCCCACCCACCGCCAACAATTATGCTCAGCAACAACTTTAACGTGTCATGTATAAAAACGAGCCTTAAGTAACACCTACGCACTCACCCATGCCTTGTTAAAACATCAAGGATCTAAACTACTGTTAAATGTAACCTTGTTTTCCCATCAACCATAAGATATAAAGCCTTTCACGTCAGAATATTCTTCATAAACACAGCCTTTAAAAACATAGTAACCAAAGAAAATGACCAAAATAGATTAATATGCATTTTCAACAGCATTAATCAGCAAAACGTTTAAAAATACAACGCTCAGTTATTTTCTTGTAAGTTTGAGGATTATTCAAATGTTGTATCAATTCAAACCAGAGAAAACCAATAAAAATCTATGGGTTAATTAACACTGCTGGTTAATTCATCTAAATTCTGCCTTATCTTAAATCCACTCTTAACTCCTTAACTTCTAATGTGAATATGGATTTTCAGAAAATTCAATTTTAGAGGTTAAATGATATTACTTTGGAGTCAAATTATTTATTATTAAATCACAGATTTGCCTTAGAAATTACAGTTCAATTTTGCAATGAGCATTTCACATTTCCCTATAAGTTAATGAAGAGTGCGTTCTAAACACATTTAAACTAGTATCATTTTCATTTAAAAGACATTCTCTCCTATAAAAGTGAAAAGAAATTAAAATGTTTTCCCCCTAATTGGTTTAAATTTAACTATCATAAATATAACTTACTTTATTTTGGTGATTTCAAAATTTCTACCAAAACTGAGTATCAGTGAGTGCCCTGTTTTTAACTTGACTCTTAAAGCTTCACTTTTAAAAGTTCATTTTTATGTATAAATGCACAAAATATTTGCTTTATCTAAATGAAAAGCTAAATAAGTACATTTGATTTAAAATAAATAGAGGCTATGATGCTGTCATCCATTCTGCTAAATAATGTCAAACAATCCCATTCTGTGTAATCAACTCCATTTCAGAAACAAACTAGCCACCCATACCATATGGTGACTGCAATTGCCTAGAAATACCTAAATGATTATCCTCAGAATAACCTAAAAAAAAAAAAAAAAAAAAAAAAGCTTTTCCTCTCACTCCCTGAAGTCCTTATAGTACCATAAGTAGGCACAAATTTAAATGGGAAACGTGTAAATTTCCACTTGCTGTACATAGCACTCTTCCATCACTCACTCTGAAGTGTCAAATGTGCTTGGAGTAGAGAGGTGAACACTTTAAATATGCCTTTTCAGATATACAATTTATATTTAAAATTAGGATTTGTTATTTTATGCCCATTATAACAACTCTATTCCACTGTTTTAAAAAGTTTAATGATAACGAGATTCAAACACCCTCCCCCCCATTCACTAAACTTTATTATCTAGGACAACTTCACTCATAATTCCAGTCCTCCTCCTCTTTCCTTCTGAAAGATTTATATCACCAGCAATCTTAGAATTTCTAAATTTTCACTTACATATGTATACTCAATTGTTATTTTTCTTGACACTCTACTCAATAAAAATGTTATTTGAGTTGACACTAACAGCACAGTTCATGATTTTGACAAATTCTGAAGTCCAGACATATTGTTTTCCAAGTTATAATACAAAACACATTAGCATGTAATACCATATGTCCCCAAATTATATGTAAAAACAAACTGGGCACCCCCCAAATGCGGGCTCTTCAAGGAAAACTTACTGTAAAACCAGAAAGTGTGTGTCAATACCCCACCTTCAGGCATTCCTTGCTTTACTCTAGACTCGTTTTTTATTGACACCCATAAACGTTTACCTGTCACTTTAGAATTTTTTTTAAAAGATAAAAAGAAATAGAAAGATATCTAGCAAAATACACGTGTTTTAAAAAATCACTCATGGCTAAAAAAAAAACAAACCCACAAAACACTAAACTTAATTAGAAAATTCCTGCTAAAGCAGGCAAGTATGAAGGTACTTAAAATTGATAGGGAGCCATACACCAGGTGTAGCAGACCTAACAAGTTGGGCCAGCTGTGGAAGACCCTGCAAATGCCATCTATAATAGTTTTATTCCTTATTCATGTTCCTGTTGTTCATAATGTGTGCGAAGGGGAGTAAAACTCGCTCATTTTCTACCGTCTTAAGTTCCACCACTTCTCTAGGCTCTCTTTCCTTTAGTTCCCAGCACTCGGATTCCCTCCCCTGCGCCCCGATTCCCAAAGTGTTGCAAGTTTTCCCGAAAAGTGAGAGAATGGAGCGGTCAGGGCTTACCTGTTCTCTCGGTATGCAAGGCAGGGAGGTCCTCCGGTGGGACTTGCTGCTGCACCCTGACATCTCGGCGGATACCACGGAGCTAGACCGCCTCCTCCTTTTAAACACCGGGATCTCTTCCTTGGTCCCAGCAATCAGCTGGGACCCAAAATGCTCCCTTGTGGCCGCCCCCGCGGACTGCGGCAAGATTTGCTCCACGTACCTGGCCAGGAGGATCCCCAGCACGCCGGCCAAGTACGCCAGGTAAGGTCTCCAGGCGACCTTGAACTTCTCTAAGGATATGAGGGACACGGTCCTGACCGCGCTAGTCAAGGCGATCATGAGGACGCCCAACCTCAGCCTCAGCACCAGCCATGTCGCGGCGGCCAAGCAGCTGAGCACCACTCCCGCCGCTGGGAGCGAGAGTAAATGATCGTCCCCGACGCCCAGCCCAATCTGGACGAGCGCTTCCCCCACGCAGCAGGCGGCCAGCAGCGCAACCGCCAGAGGCAGGCGCACCCCGGCGCGCAGGAGGTACAAGCCCATCCAGAAGAAGGCACACAGGAGACTGAAGAGCAGCGCGGAGGGCTGCAGCCAGGGGCTGAGCGGCGCGCCGCCCCCGGGAGCACCTCCCCGAGGCCCCGGGAAGACGCCCCCTTCTGCTGCCGGGGCCGCTTCCTCCTCCTCCTCCTCCGCCGCCTCCTTGCTCGGCTTCAGGTCACAGCCGATCTCCCCGCGGACCAGCCTCACCAGGAGCGCCAGCAGAAAGGACAGGGAGCCCGCGCACAGCGCCGAGGAAAGTTTCCCGGGGCGCCGGAGCGGCTGCAGGAACAGATCTCCCCAGCAGCCGCCGCAGCTGGAGCCCCGCGGCGATGCGCGGCCCGCGCAACTTGGGCAGACCGGCCCCGCAGCGGGGGCTTGATTCAACCCACCGTGGCCTAGCGTGTCATCGATCCGGGCTGCCTGGGCAGGCACTGCCATGGTACCCCCAAGCTACCCCCACACACACTTTCCCCCCGGGGATCCACCACCCCGGGGTACACACGCACTCCCTCTCTCTTCTCAGTCCCACCCTCGGAATCCCTCCTTCTCCCTAGGCCCGCGAGCCACGGAAAGTTTCCGCTTTCGAATAACTCCTGGAGAAGACTAGATGCTCCAAAGAGACGCCTTCAAGTTAAAAGCTAGCACCGGCAGAAACAGACTTCCTCCTTTGCTCTCTGAAATGCTTTTAAAATTCTCTGCTCCACCTCCACCCCGACTGATATTCTTCAGGGTCTCTTTCTACTTCAGAATTTTAAAAAATTGCCCAAAGCGTCGGGCGCACCGGGGCCGCAGACGCTGGAGGAGCCAGGGGCACAAGGCGAGCTCGGGGCCATCTCCGGCGCAGCTCCGCGCGGCGCTGCTGCGCGCCCGGCCCGCGGCAGATGGAGGTCCCCCCTTCTCTTCCTTCCTGCAGCTCTTTCTCTATCACTCTTTCTTTCTCCTCGGCCGATCCTCCCCAGCACGGCCCCAGGAAGCGAACCGCCATTCCCAGGGGCAGAAAGCAAAGCCTCCCCTGCGTCTGTCGGTCCAGTTCATGGTAAAGGTTGGAAAAAAAATGGAAAGGGGGCTGAGAAATAACCAAGAAGTTGCTAAGTCCCGTCGAAGAGACACAGTCGGAGAGACGAACGGCTGCCGCCGGAGAAAGGAGGGAGGGAGGTAGAGCGAGCGAGCAGAAGAGGAAGGGAGGGTGAGAGGAAAGGGAGGGTGAGAAAGGAGATTGAGATTTGTTCTACTTCCCCCCCTCCCCACCCAACCACCCCTTTTTTCGGTGTGAGGTTGGTGGTAATTTGCAGTTTTGCAGAAGGGAAGCCAGTGGAGGTTACTGCTTAAAACTGTACTTAAAAAGCAGGCAAGTGGAGTGATCAGCAATTCCGCTTTCTTTAAGGCAACTCCCTAGGAAAGCTTTCCCAGACGAGCTCCCGCCTCCTTCCCCGGAGAAAGCGCTGCTCTCAGCTCCACCTCTCCTCTCCGAAGCAAGGCCCACACTTCCAGCCCCCAGGGTTGCTGGGGGTTGAGGGGTTTGGGTCCACTGCTCAGTTCACCGCAGGAGTTGGGCGCGGGAGTCTGCGGCTGGCCCTGGGAAAAAAGGGATCCTGGTGGCCACTTGACAGGTGATGGGAACCAACATACTTCCTACTGTCATTAAAAATGACAGCCACTTCTACTGTCTGATTCAAAGATGCTGATAGGTTTTCAAGTCAGTTACAACAGCAAACCAATTTCAGGTGGCAATGTCATGTTTTGGCTGCTCCTGCTTGACGGTGTTTTTTCAACAGAGAACTCAAGCTTTTCCTGTTGGTTCAAATGATGGAAAATCTCAGCAAGTTACCTACACCATATTTGCATTATTAAAAAGAAGGCGCACGAACATCCATTTAAAAAATATATACTTACTTTAAAAAAAAAAAAGCCAGCCTATGAGAGTATTAGTCAACAGTTGGTGGTGGTGGATGGTAAATTACACTGGGATTAAGTGACCCTAGCCTCCAGGTTTACAAAGTTAGGAAGCCCAAACAGTCAATCAGAAATTAAGAAATCTCAAGGGGGAGGTGAGAACCGGTAGGTTAACACTAGAAAAGGTCTTAGAAGACTGTCCATGGTTGTGAAATACTATGTCTACCATGAAAAAAACTTATGAGAAAAAAAATTGGGACCCTAGTTAACAATGTTTACAGGGTGCACTGTTCATGTAACTGTAGTAATATAGTATTTGAGAAACTAAAGGAACATGTAAAACAAACTTCTTTGGCAGATTATGAAAAATAATTCAGTATCTGTTCAATGGACTTTTAAAAATCCATCAATGTCAGGGGCTGGTTTCTTTTTACACTTGGAACAATATGAGAGTCCACTCTTATTCATTTTTATTATGACTACCTGAGATGTCACTTGCCCTCAGTAATAACAATGTCAATAATTATCCAATTTTGTCTTCATTATTTTGACATTCCAGGTTAAAGTTTGTTTATAGCCTGGATGGAGTATTTGGATAATTAGTTCAACATGCCCCTGTATTTTGGATGTAGAGATGAAGCAATATACAGAAAAGCCAAAGGAGATGCTTAGCTTTTAATTCATGGCAGTAGTGAAGATAGCTTAATCTTAAACCGAGCTTCATGGGAAGCAGCGTGCTCTAGTTAAAGGTAGGTATTAATATTAATATTATGACATAAATGGGTATCAGGAGCTGTGATGATGCAGCTTCTCCCATCAGATGGCTAGAACTGTGCTACCACATGGAGAACATGTTGGGCAGCTAGTCAATGGCAGGGAACACCATCTGTTTAATAATTAAGGAAACAGGAGCAGCAATGTCTTTGCCAAAGACAAATGAGCCCCCTAGCATGCACACATACTTTTTTGAGTTTCCTTTTTAGACACATGATTCATATGCCAGAGCCTACCTGGGACACTTCAGAGTGAAAAACCGTGGTTGGAAAATCATGCTAATATCCGTTGACATCAAACATAGCATATTCAAATGAAAAACTGTAAAAATCTTGGCATATATCAAGAGTAGAAAGAAAAGCATAGTGAGGGGGATTTTAATACTTCAATTTTCTCTCTCCTGTACCCCCACAATTATCTCCATTCTTTAGAAAAAAAATAAAATATCACCATAAAAACTGAACCTGTAAGAGATAAAATGTAGACATTAAAAAATTGTAACACAAAAATAAGAATGGCATTTGCTAATGGCAGCAAAGCAATACTAGGTTTGTATGTTAAAAACTGACACCCTTGAGGTGTTCAGTATTATTACAGACGCAATGTCCTGCTATCTGGGTTTCTCCCCATTCCAACAGAAATCACAACCAGAAGTCTCACCAAAAGGAAAGAAGGTAGACTTCACATGCAACCCCCTCCCCACCATTCCCATCCAGAACTTGGAAGCAGATGAACAAAAACAACATAATACTCCTGTTAAAGAGATGCAAAAAGCTGTAGCGCTATACTATTGGGTTGTCAGAAAAGTCATGACACATGTTTGCAACACATGACACTAGTTCATTTTTGGAAGTACTAGAGTCATTCACATCTATGTTATTCCTATGTCATTTGACAGCTGACAGTTCTGGCTTCATTCCAAAAAAAAAAAAAAGATCGATTTGGTTGAGTTTTGGAGATTTTACAAGTTGAAGATAGAAGACCAAACTATGCATTTTCACCATAGTTTATTGTTTTACTTCCATAAAGGGAAGAACACACATCAAGCTTATGAAAAGTTGCATAAAGTTTACGGTGACCATGCTCTACAAGAACGTCCGTGCCAACAATGGTCCACGAAATTCCCTGCTGGTGATTTTGTTCTCAACGATGCTCCTCGGTCAGGGAGGCCCACTGAGGTTGATTATGACAAAATAAAGGCATTGATTGAGTCAAACCCATGTTACATGACACGAGAGATTGCAGAAACATTGAACATCCATCATTCAAGCATTCAGGGCCACCTGAAGAAGCTGGGATATGTAAGCAAGCTCAATATTTGGGTTCCGCGTGAACTCAAAGAAGTTAATTTGATGGCACATATTAACATTTGCAATGTGCTCATTAAACCTGAGGAAAACGATCCTTTTTTGAAACGACTGATAGCTGGTGATGAGAAATGGATTGTTTACAACAACGTACTGCAGAAACGGTTTTGGTCCCGACGTGATGATTCACCTCAAACGAAATCGAAAGCAGACATTCATCAGCGGAAGGTTATGCTCTCAGTGTGGTGGGATTTTAAAGGTGTCATGTTTTTCGAGCTCCTACCAAGGAACCAAACAATCAATTCGAATGTGTACTGTTGGTAATTGGACAATTTGAATTAGTCCATCATCCAGAAACGTCCAGAGCTTGTTAATTGTAAAGGAGTTGTGTTCCATTGCGACAATGTGCAACCACACACAAGTTTGATCACCTGTCAGAAATTACTGGAGCTTGGATGGGATGTGCTGCCACACCCACCATATTCGCCTGACCTTGCACCGTGAGACTTCCACTTGTTTTGCTCTCTTCAAAACTCCTTGAGTGGTGTAACGTTCAATTCAGATGAGGTTGTAAATCAGCATCTTGTTCAGTTTTTCACCAATAAAGACAGGTCCTTCTATGAACAAGGAATTACAAAGCTCACTGAAAGATGGCAAAAGGTTATCGAACAAAACAGGCAATATATCATTGATTGATCTTTGTTCTTAAATAAATAAATGACCTTTTAAAAACATAGACAAATATGTCATGATTTTTCCAACAACCCAATAACTGAAAGAAGCCACTAACATTGTATGAAACATATTGAATGAACTAAGACCCAATACATAAAGAGGACATTGAACAATGACATAGAAATAATAGCTGCCCATTTTCAACAGATACTGATAAGTCCTAACTTAAGAAAATGACAACACTGCCAAAGGATAAGAAAATGTGATACACACAGAAAAAGACAATATGAAAATGGAAAGAAATATTCAAATTTGACTTGCTAAAGCTCCCCACTTAGCCAAATTTAGGGAATGTGTTTTCCTTAGTACTGTGTGAAGAGGATGTAGAAATTAACCCCACTGCATATCATTTGTGATTTGTCAAATATAGTTATGCTTAAGAGAATTCTATTAAATTCAAAAAGTTTACACTTTGTGGTATGGGTTCACTCATTCTGCACTACCTACCTGACCTCTATGCATCTATATCCAATGGGTGTTCTAAATATAATGTATCTAAAACAAAATTCTTAACTTTCAACTCCCCCCGTGCCCTTCTACCACCAACCTCCCTTTCTCACCCACCCACCCACATTATTTCTCCTCAAGGGAAAAAAGATAACCTACCTTGTTGCTCAGGTCCCAAAAGAAGGCATTGCCCTCGATTCTTTCCTCTGTTTATCTGGCTCTACTTCCAGTCTATTAGCAAGTCCACTTGATTCTATCTCTAAAATATATCTTGAATCCATCTACTTTTCACACCCCTCTTAAAAGAATGAACCAATGATCCATCATTATCCTTAGCAGGGACAATTGCAATGACTTTCTAACTGATCTTGCTCATAAGTGCCATAGGAACAAGGACCATGGATGTCTTTGTCTTATCTGTTGTGTACCTTCAATGGCCAGAATAGTGTCTGGCATGTGGTACAACCTGAATGCATACTTGCTGAATAAATACTTCAAGAACTAATGAGTAAAGTCAATGAACAAAGGATGAAAGAATAAGCAAACAAAAAAACTCTATTATCTTAAAAATTCTTACGTTAAAGACAATCTGCATATTTCGACATATAATTGTTCAAGTGAACAGATCCCTCAAAACCTTGAAGATTCTTTTGCCTAGAGTGAACCAATAGGCAAAATCATGCAAGCAGTACATTTTACAGAATGTTGCTTTTTTAAAAAGTCACTATGTAAATTACTCATTTATAAGAGAAATAAGTAACAAAGTTTTTGAAACTTTGTACTGATTCTCAGATGAAATGCCTATAACCCACAGCAATTTTCTGGTAGGAACAGGGAAAAACTAATTTAAACATATGCACTTGGGTAGCAAGTCAGCTGAAAAATCCAGAATTAGGAGATGTCTGAATGTATATTACCGACTAAAGACTCATACCTCCTGTCATGATCTATGATATAGTGTCCAACTGTTCCAATTAACACTCTAGGGGTTGAATTTAAAGAATTAAACATTTTGTCAAGATAGATATTATTAATATTTGTATTTCCAAATCTAGTCAGGGGGAAAAAATGTAGCAAACCTACATTTTTGGATGCATCATCTCCCTGTCCCCTTCTGTGGAATGCCACCCCTCTTTTTAATTTAACAACTTTGACTATACAATTGTGAACTGGCATAAAAACACTAATGAGAAAAAGTGAGATGTGAGAACTGGTTGCTATTCACCAAACTTATTGACAAATACTCAGGTTGTGTATACAGCACAAGCCACCAGGACAGTTCGCTTCACCTTTCAAGACAGGCGTCCACATCTGAGATTTCTGACAGCGTTAGCATTTCCTGCATCATATTTGGAGCGATAACAGCTGGCTCTAACTTTTCTAAACCGTTAAGAACATCAGAGTGCTTTAGCTTACAGGGCTTCCCAACCTTGTTCACTTTATGGTGCATGTAGGAAATGATAATATTTTGTTGTCACATTGTGTTAAAGGAACTAAGCTTTTTGCAGATGAAGGCTTTAGTCACAGTGCCTGAGGAGATCATAATCTCAGGCACATCTCTAATTTGTGGCACTGTAGCTGGGAAATATTGAGACACCTAGTATTTGATTCACTAATAAAATATATAGCCTTCTTCTGCAGGCTCTTAAAATAAAGACAGGGTTAATTCTAAGATCTTGGTAGCTTGCTGGCAACCATAGTCACAGTTCTTTGCACTTCTTTCTAATCACTTCCCCATAGATACCCTCAGTTGGTCTGCAACACAAATGTGTGATTTTTATCTCATTTTAGAATTTGGAAATGAGGCACACTAAGTTTGATTTATGAAATAGGCATGATCATGGTCAGGCCTAAAAATCTCAGTCTTTCCTACTATACATTGATGAGTTCTCCATCACATCAGTAACTCATTGGGGTCATCAGTAAGTCAGTAAATCTCTCCTCTCGACCTGAAAGTACTGTATGTTTTTGAAAAGTGAATTATTATGTAGTAATGCAAATATATATTCTGTTAAAGTCTCTAAAATAACGATAAATTGTTTTGTGTGTGTGTGAAATCAGCATGCTTTTCATTCAATAGTCTCATGTACATATATATCAAAAGGTCATGTTCTATATAAAAGTAAAAAATTTATGTTTCCTTTCTAGAATTTTTTGAACCTTCTGTGTCTTAATTGCAGAGGACAAGGCTACTCACTAAGGAGGCAAGAAATCACAGGCCGTGAGATCAGGGCACAGAGAAACTGAGTTAAACAAGAGTATGGATGCATTTATTATATATCTGTTTATTATATTTATTTACATTTATACATTTTTTTGTATATCTGCTATACACAAATAGCAAAATACAATAAATAATATGAGTAATAAGAGCTTTAAAATTGACTATATTACTATTTTTAAGAGTTTTATTAAAATAAATTATTCCACTTCTCTCTTTAGTATCATCCACATGAGAAGTTTATTTTGAATCTTTCTCTGGTGATTCAGTCGTGTAGTGTGTCAGACCCATCATTATGAATAATTTCTACTATATCTGTAGAAGTAAATAGTAATGAAAGGATAGGGGGTGGACTGAATGTGAACTGATTTCTGTTCAGTAATAATTACTTTTAAAATATTCCTAATTTCAAAATATAAGCAATATGTTGACCAAAGCCTGAGAGTAATAAAGATTTACTCTTGTGTCTTATTTTTTAACACCATCCACTTAAAAAAAAAATTCCCTTCCACTGGACTCTGGGTAGAGCCATGCAATAATAGTATTAAAAAAACCAAAGAAATTAAATATTTTGTTGTTGGAGAAAAGGGTGGGCAGAGAGCACATAATAGGGGAAGAGTTGGCAGGGATTTTTGGTAATATCATCTTCATGAATGAATTACAGCCCATATTTACTATCGTCTACAAAACTGGGACTCTCTATTAAAAAAACAAGCAAACAAACAAAAACAAAAAAAAATACACCACAAGTACTATTTTATGAAGAGGAATGAATTTTATTAAAATATAAAAGGAATGTGTATGAAAGGAATAGTATGAAAGGAATAGTATGAAAAAAAATCTACATTGGGGGGGAGAAGTGAAGAACGAAAATAACAGTACCTGCCAAGTAAATTACTGAGAGACCATCTAAGACTGAGCTCTTACTGATTTCATAAGCAAATACCTCAGTTCTGCAGCTGCTGCTAATGTGCAGACCATTCTAAAATATTAGAACTTAAGGACGATTTGTGTTTTCAATTAGAGCATACATTTGAGGGTTATTTGATAGGAAGAAAAATGCAAGCATTTCTTTTGACATTCTAACACCACTGAATTTTAAAGTTAGTGTTTTTTTATCTTACCTCAGAAGTCATAATAGCACCAAAACTATTACTTTTTCTGCATATAATAGTAGGATGCCTGGACAAAACTTACATGTAACCCAGAAACACCTTTGATTTATAAAATTGATCCTCTTTTATATGAAACTTACTAGTGTTTCTAAAGGTTAATGAAAGTGTTTTTGAGTTTCCTTATCATTTTGGAGGAAATTATAACCAGCCAATTCTAAAATTTGGTAATTGATGGAGGGAGAGATAAAAATAATGAATACAGATAATTTATGAATTGAAAATCTACCCTGAATAATCTAGCACCCACTGCTCTCTTCCTTAAAAACAAACTTAAGGAGAAAGCATATTTCAAAATAGAATAAAATTGTAAAGTGGATTCAAAACTCACTCATAAAAAGAATAAATTATACAATTTTGGAAATACCCTAATATAATATCTGTAGTGTTCTTTGCAGTTTTTAAAAACAATTTTATATTTATTATTCTAATTGTCACAATGTATGTCATGTCAGTGAAGCTTATATTATCATCCCTATTTTACACAAAAGGAAACCAAGACTCAGAAGAATGAAATTTACTCCAGCTAAGAAAATAGCAGTGACAACAGAAGCCATCTCCCCTGATTCTTGATTCCAGGGTTTATTATTAATTATACAATATATCCCCCAATACAATCTCAGTCTACAAGAATTCAGAGGTCACCATCTATCTCTGACTTATTCAAAATTTTTACAGCTTGAAAATTTCCAAAGATGGTACATCCCACCACTTTGTAAAATTTTTAATTGGGGTATAATTCACATACCATAAAATTTATCCCTTTAGATTAAGTGTAAAATTCAGTCATTTTCAGTGTATTCACAAAGTTGTGGAACCACTACTATCTAATTCAGAATATTTTTATGGAAACTCTATTCCTGTTAGTAGTCACTCCTCATTCTCCTTTCCCTCCAGCCTCTGGCAAGCACTAACCTACTTTCTGCCTCTATGGATTTTCCTGTCCTGAACATTTCATATAAATGAAATCATATAATATGTGGCCTTTGATGTCTGACTTCTTTCACTTAACATGTTTTCAAGCTTCATTGACTTTGCATCAAGAATCGGTACTCATTTCTTTTTGTGGCTGAATAATATTCCATTGAATGGACATGCCATTATAAAAGTTTTTTATATATTCTGGATACAAATACCTTACCAGATATGATTTGCAAAGATTTTCTCCCATTCTATGGGTTGGCTTGACACTTTTGTCCTGAAATCTTTTAAAGCATAGAAGTTTAAAATTTTAGTGATACATAGGGGGAAAAGAGAGCAAAGAAAGGGGAAGGCCACTCCAGATTGGTAGGTGGCAGGTTTAATAAGCAAGGGAACTTACATATGAGGCTTGTCTTGGGAGGCTACAAGGTGATTAGATCTCCATACTTGTCCTCCAGAATCTTAAAAACTTATATAGGGACCTTGCCATCCAGATGGTCTCAACAACACTTTACTGTCTCAAGGCTATGTCCTTGGGACAGCTTCCAGTGTAGGGAAGGCAACAGGAAAGACTATTCCAAGGACAGGAGTGAGGAGCCTCTGAATGCCTATGCCCAACTCCCAGGTCAACTGGAGGTCAGGTGCTCTCAATAAACCCTCCCAACAGTAATTAATTTAAACTAGTAGAATTCTAAAACATAGATTACAGCAAGAGATAGCCCTCTCATTATGTGTTATGATTCTTTCATTATGTATTTTAGTCAAAAACAAGGGTCCCCTAGGTAAAGCATCATTCCCAGTAAGGTGTGTTTAGAGTGTTCAAAGTATATTTGATGGAATACTAATCAGCAGTTAAAAGGAACAAACTACTGATACACATGCTAACTTGGATAGATCTCCAGGAAATTATGCTCAGTGAAAAAAGTCAGTCCCAAAACAGTACATATTGTACAATCCTACATACATAATACTTTTCATAAAAAAAAAATTATAGAAATGGATAACAGATTGGTGGTTGGCAGAGGTCAGGGAGGGGGTTGAGTGGGAAGGAAGTGTGTGGCTATAAAAGCGCAGCTGGAGGGGAGGGAACCTGATGGTGCTGCATTTGTTCTGGATTTTGAGTGTATCAAAGCTAATATCCTGCATGCAATATCATCCTATAGGATTTTAGGATGTTACCATTGGGGAAAACTGAACAAAAGGTACATAGATCTCTCTGAATTATTTCTTACAATGATATATGAATGTACAACATAAAAAGAAGTATACTTTGCCTTATCTCTGATAATAGTAAAATGGGGACTTGTTGTTATTTCTTTCTGTGCTTAGTTATGCCATTTAAAAAAACTTAATGATTTTCTCGGTACTGTTAACACATTGGAATTCTTTTGATGTTTGGTTAATTTGTTTTGAAATAATTGCTAAATATCATGTAAATAAAATAAATGCACAGTTAAAAAATATTTTTAAAAATGCAATACTCTGGTGTTCTAGCTATTATAAAGCAGTTTGTCCTAAAAATATTTATAAGTATTTAAGTATAGTTATACAGTTTACTTCCAAACATGATTTGTTAACATTGTTCACAAAATGGGTGAAGCAGATAATAGCATCCTAATTGGGTAAATATAGAATCGGAGGCACATATGTTTCAGGTGCTTCACTTGAGATACTCCACAGTTTAGTCTGGATTCCGTGTCTGTTGATACCATGATTCAGCAATTATTTTTAAGTAAATGTAGCTAAAGAATACTGGCACTTGACTAGTTATCCTACATGACTTACAATGTTCTTTATATTTGTAGCTGCATTGGATTTTACAGAATCTAGGACTGACTGTCTCTTAAATTCTTGCCTCCCCCAAAGCATTAGACCCAAAAGGACAATCTCATTTTTGATGATGGTATATCTGGTTGGCTTGAACACAATAATTGTGTTGCAAGAGTATAGTATAAGTTTTAAAATATAGCATTAAAAATAATTACCTGTAAAAAAAAGAAAATCTGTATCTACAGATAACTATTATTAACTCTTAAAGAATGAATAAATACAAAAAGCTAGAGTCTATTATTTTCTCCACTAAAATGGAGTTAGAAAACAAGGCACTGCCTAGGCTTCTCAATATAATCAATATCTCACATTCAGGTACCGAGAAGGAAGTGCCATATTAGTTCATCTGAGTTGTTCCCTGCCTGAAACTGTGAGGCATTTTTTTTTTTTTCATTCTACTGGAACCACAGAGCTATGGTAACTTTCCACAGAAATGGCAAATTACATACAGAGCCTAGGCTCAATAATTTCCTTTAACCAAAATCTAGAAATGGGGCATTTTGAGCTCAGTAAGAATAGTAAGTGATGCGTGGAAGAAAGCAATGTGGTTCTTCTCCCATCCCAGAAAAGGAATACTCTAAATAAATCCAGGAATATGCAACTTTTCTCTGACAATCATTCTCTTCTCCGATATAAATATAAAATCAACCTTTATATTGATTTTATTTTTTGTCTTTAATTTTTTTCTAAAGATCTAAGTTCATTTACTATTAAGAATAAATTTGAAACTCTTACTTTGATTTTTGTAATTATAATTAATTCATTACATGTAAAGTCATGGGTGACACATAACCAAGTGTTCTGGGAGTTGTGGGTGACATAGCTAAATGAAGCCAGGAAGAGCTTTCAGGTTATTCTAAATTAAAACAATTATTATCGTTCACTATGTATCTTATTCCATTTCCTATCCTAAATATCAATTATTCAAGATACTGAAGAAATTCCAGATAAAGCCCTCAAAATACAAGTCATTTCATCACCATATATAAATATTGGAGCCGTTACTTAAATTAACCCTAACTATATAAGCTTACTAAGAAAGGGGATTTATTGTTCATCTACAAATACATGTATGACCCATTAGAAAGTTACTCAAACAGGTGTTTTGTTTCACTACTTCATAAAATTAGAGTTTAGGATAAAACTTTGAATCAATTCACCTGAATTTTCTCCCATAGAAGTGTTAAACACCTTCCTGATATTTCCACGTGTATTCTTTTCTCTAGAAATTATGAAGAAGCCAATATTTCTACCCAAATGGAAGCCGATTGTAGAACATAAGGATACATCCTTAACCTTGTAAAAATGCCCTGGAATTTTTAATGAGCAGAAGTGGTCAGAACCTCAGTCTTACATCTCATCCAAGATGGTTCTCCTGCAGCACAGTGCTCCATAACCCAGGGCTGGGAGTTGGCTCGGACCACCTTGGGATGGAAGAGGGCCACCTACTGAATCACCGCCACCACATCCTGCAGCATCCTCCATCCAAGTCTTCCCTGGGCCCACCCCTGCTGAACTCCCAAGGTCTGAAGAGATCACAGCTTTAGAGCATTTCATTACAAATTTTAAATTTCCAGTCTCTGGTTTTCATATTGCTTTTCAAGATCAACATCCTTATTAGCAGAAGTATATTTTTTACTTTAAAATTTTATAACACCTTTTCCACTGAGAAATTCAAAGCAGGCTACTGAACTTTATTACCACACAGGCAGAAATCCTCACAACACCTCTATGAAGGAGGTGTTAGAGAGCGAGAGCGAGAGCGAGAGCGAGAGCGAGAGCGAGAGCGAGAGAGAGAGAGAGAGATCACCATCAGCTCCTCTTACAAAAGCCCAATCCTTAATTATTAATGAATGAAAAGACATCTTGAACCCAGTGGTCACTGAGAGTAATTGGCATATATTTTCTCAGCTGCCTTTAAATTAAAATGGTAATAATTTAACCAATATATTTGGGCTGTCAGCTAAAATAAGTTCCCTCTTGCATCCAAGCAGTAGAACTAAGTGGGATCTGAACAGACTACTCTCTGTTACCACTTGATTGCAGAAAACTCACACGTTGTGCTCAGTAACGGAGTACTTCTAGTCCTGCTCACATTTACAACTGCCGTTCCCTGTCCTCATTTGAAGAGGTCCTGAAAATATGGAGGATATGGTTGTATTTGTTTTTGCTTTATTTCCCCTTCTCTGTCCTCAGGCCTTCCTTATGTATAAATTTTTGGTGTCCAAATGATAACATACAAAAAAAGGATAAAATAAAATAGAATACTTTGAGTGATAAAAGCAATAGGGGGGTCCAGATATCAAGACAAAAATTACATGACATTAATATATAGTTCACAGCATAGCACAGAAGTTCCCTGCCTCATATACAATGTCCCTCCCGTGTGCGAGGTTTTTTTCCCACACTACCAAGTAAGTAATTCTCAGACACCAACTGGTTGTCCCACAATTCAACTCAGTTCTGACATTATCTACTGGAGGCAGCATCAGATCCCACAGGTTAAGAGCTCTGTCCTACAAGATGCCCCTTACCCCCTCCTTCAGACACCTGTCCAATGCCCAGGTTTTCACTTGTGCTCCTGACCAGCCAGCTATGGATCGAGGGTTTCAAATGACCTCCTCCTCAGATTCAATTGATTTGTTAGAAAGGCTCACAGGGAAGCACAGAGAAAGGTTTTACTTATGGATTACCAGTTTATTATAAAAGGATATAACTCAGAAACAGTCAGATGGAAAATGGTCACAGGGCAAGGTACAAGGAAAGGGCCAAAACTCCCATGCTCTCTTCCACTATACCATTCTCTCCAAATCTCCATTTGTTCACTGACCTGGAAGCTATCCAAACCCCAGCCTTTTGGGGTTTTATGGAGGCTTCAATGCATAGGCATGATTGATTAAATCATTGGACATTGGCTACTGGTTCAACTTCCAGCCCCTCTCCCATCCCTGGGGGTCAGGGAGGTGGGAAAAAAGTTTCAATCCTCCAATCATATGGTTGGTTCTCCCAGCAACCAGCCCCCATTCTTAGGTGCTTTCCCAAAGTCACCCTATCAACATAACAAAATACAACTTTCTTGCTCTCTTCAATTGGGAAACCCTAGAGTTTTAGGAGCTCTGTGCCAGAAATGGGGCAATTATCAAATATATATTTCTTACTATGAATCACAATATCACAGTCCCCTTTTATAACAAATACCTTGTAGTATCAAGGAAACAGACACTGTTGCTCCCCACCAATAACCGTTGGTTGTACACACCAGTAACTTCTTATTGCTAATCTATGCCTAGGGACTTTTTCTGGCATACACATTATGGCAGGCAAGAAGATGCTAGCCTGTTATAATGTTAGAGTGACCTCATAAGGGTGCAGATAGCTGAGGAGGGAAGGATGACTGGGGCAGAGCCTGCACCTGGGGATACAGCCAGGTATTCACTACACTTAAACTTTGCATGCTGCCTAGACATACGGGGCATCTCATGCCAGTAGACTAGCAAGCAAAGAGTTACTACACCAATTATCATGAGGATATCAGATTGCTACTGAATAATGGGAGCAGAGAGGAATATGAATGGAACACAAAGATTCACTGAGGAGCCGCTCTCTTGGTGCTTTCCATCCCATGGGATAATCTGATAAGATCAAGGCAATTTAGGGCTCATAACCCTCATGGATCTAGGTCTGTGACCCAAACCAGGCAAGAAACTTAGGCCAGCAGAAGTGCTGGCATGGGGGGAGATTCTAGAATGGGTGGTTAGAAGAGGGAGCTTTGCTTAAAAAATTGAGTGAGTGTGTGGGGGAGTGGGAGAGAGGGAGAGAGAGAAACTGATTGCCACCTCTTTGTAGTATCAGTAACAGATAACAGATTAACTTCAAGCAGAGCATGAGTGGACCTGGGTGGTGCTAGGAGTGAACTATACTTCATCAGCACTTACTTTTCCCTGTAAACACCTGTGCCTACCTGTATGGGGTCTTTCTTGAGTCAGGAGTCCATGCTTGATCGACACTTGAGACAGGCCAGAGATGCTAGGGAACTAACGTCCCTGGGAGTTGCCCTCAAACGATGATCAATGGGAACTGATAAATTAACACTCTATCTTCCTTACACCTCAGGTGAAATGGTTGGAGATACTGCTCTACACTGCGTCTCTGAAGCTCCCAATGAGATTGTGCTTCAATTGTCCATTGACGGGAACATGCTACTTAATAAACTTCCTTTCCTTTCTTTCCTCATCTCACTCCCACTCTCCCATCAGGGCATCCTGAGGATTACTTCCCAAATAAACTACTTGCTTTCATATTCTTTTCTCAGGGTCCACTTCTTCGAGATCCGAACCTAAAACAATCACCTGTATTTTACTACAATAAAGCTCATAGATAATGTAACTAACTATCCACCTAGATAATTTCAAAAACCTACATAATCTCCAAGTTTTAATATAGAGAAGACAGCTCACACTTCTTATGATGGCGATGATAAAAAAAGACAAGAGATAATAAATGCTGGTGAGGATATAAAGAAAAAGGGAACCAACACTTTTACACTGTTGGTTGAAATGTAATTGGTACAGCCACTGTGGAAAACAGTATGAAGATTCCTTAAGAAATTAAAAAGTAGAACTATGATATGATTTGGCAACCCCACTTCTGGTTATGTATCTAAAGGAAATGAAACTATTAAACTTTTTTTTTTTTTTTTTTTTTAGCTGAGCCATCCTGCCACCTATTGGCAGCTCAACGGCAACTCAGCTCAGGCTGGCCTCGAGCAGCTGTTGCTCAGAGCTCAGCTCACCCTCTTGAGCGAGCTCTTAACCAACTGAGCCACTCGGCCAGCCTAAAGGAAATGAAACTATTATCTCAAAGATATAATTGTACTGCCATGTTCATTGCAGCATTATTCACAATAAGCAAGGTATAGAAACAACCTAAATGTCTATTGATGAAGGAATAGATAAAGAAAATGTGGTAATATATACAATAAAATAGTATTCCACCTTTAAAAAGAAGTTATTCCTGTCCTGACAACATGAATGAACCTGGAGACCATTATGCTAAATGCAATAAGCCAGAGAAAGACAAATCAGTTACATGTGATATGATAAACTCATAGAAACAGAGTAGAATAGGGGGCTGGGGGGTGGGGAAAATAGGAAGAGGTGGGTCAAAAGGTACAAACTTTCTCTTTCTGACTTATGTCACTTAGCATAATACCCTCGAGGTCCATCCATGTTTTTGCAAATGGTAAGATTTTTTTTTTTTAAATGGCTGAGTAATACTCCATTGTATATACGGGGCTGGACAATTAAGTTTGCAAACTCATCCTAGAAAAAGTGCTCCATACCTCATTGCTGAATATCACTATAGTCCCCTTCGAAGTACTCCCCTTGGGAAGCTATGCACCAACATGAGCATCTAGCCCACCATTCAAAGCAATTTTGGAACTCTTTTTCTGGAATGGCCATCAGAGCTGTTGTTGTACTATACTTGATGTCCTGAATGTCATCAAAATGTCTTCTTTTCAATATTTCCTGTATCTTTGGGCAATAAAAAGAAGTCATTGTGGGCCAGATCAGGTGAGTAGGGACAGTGTTCCAATGCAGTTGTTTGTTTACTGGCTAAAAACTCCCTCACAGACAGCGCCATGTGAGTTGGTACATTGTCATGACACAAGAACCATGAGTTATTGGTGAAAAGTTCAGGTCATTTTTGTCTAACATTTTCACACAGCCTTTTCATCATTTCCAAATAGTAAAATTGGTTAACTGTCCAGTTGGTACAAATGCATAATGAATAATCCCTCTGATATCAAAAAAGGTTAGCAACATCTTTGCAACAATGTCGCAAACTTAATTGTCAGAACTTATATATATGATCAGCAGTCCACAAGCTGTCGTGTACTGGAGTGGGCTGGTGCTGGCTTCCAAGAACCAATTTTATGCATCTCTCCTCAACTCATGCACAAGCATCATGATAGTAGCTTGAATTTGGCTGTCGTAGTTTCCCATTGAGATTATTCCCGTGCAGATTATCCCATGGAAATCTGCAAACCCTACAAATCAGTTTTCTTCCCTCCAAGTGCCAGTTGTTAAATATTTATCAGCACACCACTGGCCATTAGGCCTGCTAACCTGGTATAGGGGACAGATATTAGGTAGAGAAAAACCAATCTCATTCTCAGGGATTATGGGAAGAAAGGCAACAAAATAGAGCAAATGCCAGACACTGGCTTCTGTTTCTCTTAATTGGTAGCTGAGCTTTAAGTGGAGTGACTAATGTTACTGTGAATGTTTGCAATCAGGACATATTTCTCCTGAGTAGTAGTGAGAGGCTTCAGGCCCCAAAGAGAGTGACAAGCTTCAGATGAGAGCCACGCCCAACATTGCTAAGGAGAGATATCAGAGGCACTTGTAAATATTGGTATATCCATCAAGCTGAGGCCATGTTCCTGGTTTCCCATGGCCCTTCCTGGTATTTCAGGGCCCCAGTAGTTCCCACATGTCCCAGTGAGGGGCTGCAAATGTGTTGAGAGCACCAGGAAATGGACAGAGACCTGATTTTAAATTGAAGAATTGACTTTTCATGGGTGGGCTCTTCCACACTGGGGATCAATTTGACAGGCTCATGATCTGTAGTGTTGAGTGCTTTCATGTTTGCCTAAACTACTATATGGGGCCACTCACCCCTCAGAAGTCTCAAGTCCAAAAGTGGCACTTCCCAATGGTCTCAGAGCCAGATGCTCTGGTGGACACTGTGTGGATCCAAGGAACCTTCTTCTCTAGTGACAAGAAAACATAGTAAGCTAGTCTCATACGCATAGACACCATCTTAAGGGGAAAAAACAACAGGGGTACAATCTGAAAGACACAGCAATTAATTACCTAAGGAAAGGCAGTCATCAAAATCTATTATTGAAACCACCCATCAAAGGAGTTGAACACAACTAGACTGAAGAACAAAAGGACAGCAACCTCTCTGTTCCCCTTCCCCTGTTCCCCAATGCTGTTCTCCTCCCCCAATTCCCCAATAAAATCTTTAAAAAAAAAAAGTTGAACATTGGAAAGAATGAATCTTCTGCTTTGAATTGAAAGAGACAGGAATATTATCCATTGGAAACTCTACTATGTCCACACTATCTGGTATGTCTGTGTGTGGAGCAGGCAGGTATGACCAACATCAGTGCAGTTAACAATATAGTAAAGAAGCTATATTTGGCTTGCAAAACCATATTATAGAGTAAAGAGTTTTATGATCTGGCTAGAAACAGAAGAACTTGCTAACAAGTAAGGCCATTTGAAAATGAAAACATCAACAACTTTGGGAGTTAGTGATGTTTCTTCATCAATGGTGTTTTAGCTGAGGATAGACAATTATTTAGTAAGATTTAGCAGCATCAGCCATGAAGTGTAGGAAAGCGGGGGACTGGGAGTAAATGTTCAGTCAAATGCAACACAGATTAAAGCATCCAGTAGCTGAAACAAAGAGGCTAAAGTAAAGGAATGAAGGGGTGATTAAGTGTTGATCAAAGTTGAATTTAATAGACAGAGCACCCTTATACCCAAAGTCAAGTCTAAGGAAACTTCCAATCTCCAAATAATGGAAAAGAAAGCAAAATACTTCTTACGTAAACCTGGAATAGCGTTTCTGTTAAAGACTATAGTCCTCACTTTGTGCATAAGATCATTGTCATGGACAGACTGTGGGCTTGTGGACCTCCTTTAGATCCATCAGTCTCTTCAAAGTCTACTGATCTCATTCTCCAACCAATGCGTCTTGGCTCTTTCCTCACTGCAGTGCTCCATTCAACAGAATATTTTACCTATTATCTTGGATTATGTCCTTCTTATTTAAGTTTCTGCACTTTGGTTCACTTTGCTCTTCCCTAATACTTCATTTTTAGCTAATGTCTTAGCTCAGGCTACTATAACAAAAATACATTGACTGGGTGGCTTAAACAACAAACGTGTATTTCTCACAGTCCTAGAGGCTGGACATCCAAGATCAAGGTACCAGCTGCTTTGGAATCTGATGAAAGCCCAATTCCTGGTTGCAGAGGGCTGATTTCTCTCTGTGTCCTCACATGGCAAAGGGGTAGAGCAAGCTCTCTGAAGTCTCTCTGTGGTTCCACCCATGAGGGCTCCACCTTCATGAACTAATTAACTCCCAAAGGGCCCTACCTAATATTGTCACTATGGGGTTAGCATTGCAACATATGAAGTTTGGGGGCACACAAACATTCAGTCCACATTAGATACCAATAATCAAGCAAGAGGTAACCAAGGCACAGCTTTGCGACTCTTTTATTCCCAAAGCTGACTCAGCATTGCCCTTCTCTTGGTCCCAGAAAGGCAGAGCTAGATAATGACTATTGAAATTATAGTATTTTCTAAACAGAAAATAAAATATTTTCTAAACAGAAACTTGATTTCTATATGCTCTCAGGGTCACAGTGAACAGGCATAAATTTATGACAATTTGGTCATCTCTAGCTATATTTAGGAGGGTTGGCTAGAACTATATTTTTGAAAGGCATGAGAATGTCAATGTCAGAACACACTGGATTCCTAATTTAAAAAAAAAAAAGCATTTAGGCAAGTATGATCATTTCTTTACCTCTCAGACGCTATGTAAGATTGAAAAGAGGCTCATACCTGGCAGGGTTGTTTTCTAATTTGGGTTGGAACACATTGGGAATTAGAAGGGAAGAAAGAAGCAAAATATGTCCCATGAATTGTCTTCTGGAACAGCCCCTAGGAAACCTGTGCCAGATTCTTTGGGAAAAGGATGCTGCAAGATACTAAATCAGTAAATCAAATGGAAACATAGAAAAGAAAAAAAAAAGTACTACTGTGGGAAAAGAAAGGACAAGTCTGTACAGTTTAATCTAATCACAAGAAGGTATTTTTCTTTATTTCACCGGATGTATCTCTAAAACTGAAATGAAGGTGCAGCTGTGCCATAATGTAGGTGATGTCACAGGGAAAGTCAACACTAGAGATGTGGACAAAGTGTCACATGATGAGCACAGAGGATGCCTAAGAAGACAGAAAGAAACGCTATGAGATGCTAATAACCACATTTTTGTTATCATTATTTTGCCCTGTATTCTTTGATTGTAATAACCTGTCCATCTATGCCCCCAGTTTGATGTGTCCTAGGAAAAATCAGATGATAAATTTCAACTTTTAAAAAGGTATCCTTTGTCCTTTTTTCCACTTTCCTGTGAACTATCAATAGATTATCATATCTTTATGTCCTGCCCCCAGTTTGTGCCTTCTTCTAAAAGAAGAAATTGTGTAAAATACTACCATGAGTAGGCAAAAACCTCATGTAAATACCAAAATGCATACATTGTAGACACTTCAAAGGAGAAAGCATAAAAAAACTTAGCATGAAATATTCAGTTATAGAAGCCATATTTTTATTTAAAAAAAAATAACATGGTTTAAAATAGACAAATGTTTTTCTTTTCCTTAAGAAATCTATAAAAATATCCAAATTACATTACGCTACATTCATCAAAATAACAATGGCAGTTTCAGGCAGTATCATCTGTGCTACAGTAAATAAAGAACTACAGAATACTAAAGAGTAATTATCCCCAAAATGTTCTGAAAAATTTCAAATAGGCTGGAAAGAAAGCATTATCTAATTTTCCAGTCCCAAATTTTGAACTCACCAATTCTCCCTGAAACTTTCTTCTAATCATATTTCTCTGACCCCAAATCAAGCATTCTTAGAAAAAATTTTTGAAATATTCCAGAAGAAATGAACAATTCTTCACCTGAGTGTTTATTTCTCTGTTCTTGGACTGCGGCCTGAATTTGGTTTGGGAAAGAGGCACAGTTCAGATTTTTCCACAAGCCTTCTTGACCTACACAAGTTGGCTTGCTATAAACCAAACCCCTGCAGCTTTCCTCTCCTGGCAAAGCTGGGAAAGCCATAAATATTTTTGGCAAAGCAGATCCTAAAATAAGACAAGGTTTTTTATTTCAAGATCACATACCATTGGTCAAAGTGGCATACTGAGGCAAATAGCTAAAATGTATTTTTAAAGCAAATATGTGGTGATATAGAAATATAATTCTCACACTAATCCATGTCAATGATCTAGGTGAAGTTTTAGGACACTAGGCTATATAGGATCTGTTGTTTCAGGTGGAGATGACAAACAGCACTGGATTCCGTTAGATGAAAGGAAAAGGTGCTGATGTGCCATTAGCCACTCAGAAATGAGCCAACACCTAATCAGGCTTGAAGTTCCAGAGGCTTAAGAATACCCTCTGGCTAGTGGTTTCCACCTTCAGTGAATTTCAGAATCAATTGGAGGACTTGGCTGGGTGTCAGCCCCAGAGTTTCTGATTCACTAGGTCAAAAGGTAACAGAAAATTTTTATTTCTAACAAATTCCCTGTTATTGCCGATTCTGCCTGCTCTTGGACCACACTTTGAGAACTATTTCATTAGACTGACTTGGACGTCACAGTAACCCTTCAGAGGAAAGACATCCTCAAAGCCACATCTAGACTGTAATTTCATAGAATGTTTACTTATGCTAAATCCACTAATATCTTGTAGCAGTCACTTACCGGTGAATATTTGATAATCAGTTCATTATGGGATAATCATGTGTGCCACTCAAGTTCATAATTTGAGGGGTAATTGGGAGAAGTCAGAGTAAAGAGCCGATCACAAACCCAGGACTTAAATTTATCTTTTCTTCTCCACAGATTTCATTACCACCCCGCAAATCTACTGAATTGCAAAGAATCACAACTGATAATTAGTTTGCATTGAAATGATTTGGTTCTTACTCACATTCTTTTTTCTCAGAATAGTCCCAAATTCTTAGCTATTCCATGGGGTTTACTATAAATAGAGCACTATGATACACTATAATGTATTTTTTAAAATGTCTAATTATTTCACATAAGATATAAGACAATATTTGCCAAAAGAATTAAAATTTTTAATGTAGTTGGGCAGTGGGTACTGTGTACTGTGATAACTTATATTGTTTTCCCCAAGTCCTCCCTACACTTCGCTGTGAGAGATTACGTATTCCAGCCTTTTGCCATGTGCTTGCCTTTCTCAGTGAGAGTAGCACACTTCCTCCAAGATTGATACTTGCTTTGGCCAGTGGTATGTAAGCAGAAGTCATCTATATAGGGCATGGTTTCCACCAGTATCCTTCCCTCTGCCATCAAACAGACATTTCCTCTGGAAGGTCTGTCCTCCAGCCTTGTTCTTGAATGATGATATGGTGCAGAGCCCCAGCTGACAAAGTCAGAAATCAACCTCTGTTTCTCCAAGCCACTGAGATTTAGTTTATTTGATACAACATGTGACATAGCAAACGTACAACACGAATACATACAATATGTAAAATAAGACAGACACTTTAATGGCCCCCATTATTGAGAAAGTGTCATGGAGAACATGGGAAGGATGGATGTAACTTACACAGTCTCACTTGCATTTGATAAATCTGAGGCCCAGAGAGGTTACATAACTTGCCTAAGTGTATACGCTTAGTAAATGAGCTTTTATTATTTTCGAGAAATAACAATAATTGTTCTAGCAGATGCCTAGTCTTTAGAGTCCACTGAAGCTTCACAGACAGACTTTAGGATTCTATATTAGAGTTCTAAAATTAATCTCAGTTGGAAATGTGTTGTCTCAAATTTAAAACTGAGTTTGCTTAACCAGCTAGAATTTTCATGGTACAAGGGATGTGGGAAATGATACATAGACCTTCGGTGAGACTCCAGCAACTAATGCCCAGATAACTTGATAGATGTACAATCAATGTGAAAATGACTACAATAGGTTGCTGCCACAAAATATTTAAATTATATAACAAACTTCCTTCAATCTGATTTCTTGTCACACAAAAAATATTTCTGATATTTGTATTCCCATTTTTAGCTTGCTTAAAGGAAAAGAATAAGTTGGTCAGGCTGAGGTGAATATCTAGTTCAGTTGTATTTTTCATTGTATAATAGAATTGCTGCTTTTTTCCAGCATATTCCTTACTGATAACAATACAAAGCATTTCCTTTGAAGAGTAACTAATCCTTCCTCTCAGGCCACACAAGCAAGATGGAGTTGATCTCACCTTCAGCTTCAGGATCGGCCAACATGAATCAGCACATCCCATCTCCCTGTCCTTGGAATTGGTTCATGGGTGGGTATGTGACTCTGTGAGAAACATGACAACAATATCCAGGTTACTTGGTCCCTTTTACTCTCATCTACCAACACTTTTCTCCCTTACCCTCTGGTAACCACTAAACTATTATGTGTGCCTATGAGTTTTTGTTTCTTCATTTGTTTGTCTTGTTCTTTTGTTGTAGATGAGAGTAAAAGGGATAAAATATTTGGGGATGGAAGGAGAACTGACTCTGGATGGTGAACACACAATGTGATATATAGATAATGCATTACAGAATTATATACCTGAAACCTATGTATGTAACTTTACTAACAATTGTCATCCTAATAAACTTTAATTAAAAAAAAAAGACAACTAAGAGATACCACAATCAGCCAAAAAAAAAAAAAAAAGTTCAGGTTACTTGCAAAAGAGAGGCTCTCCCTTCCACATTTGATATGAAGTCTTGAGCTGCATTGTAAGTTTTTCATCAAAAAGAGATATCATGTCTGCAGATAAAACCAACATGTGGAGGGAAATCAATCCAAGATGGAGAACCAGGTAATTGTGGTAATGCTTGAGCTAAACAGCAAGCCAGGCAAACCTCAAAACATTTTTGGTTATTTAAATTAATAAATTCCCTTTGTGCTTAGGCCAGCTTGAAATAGGTTTTTTTTCACTTGAGCCCTAACTTATAACATAGTATATTAACAACGTTGGCATTTTTCAGCCTCTCATGAGTTCAGAAAAATGCAAGTAAATCTCCCTCACATTCACAAAATCTGGGTGATGGACAAGATTATTTTGGCTGGGATGTGAAGCTATGAGCCTAGGAAAACTAAATAAGGTAAATGTCACCTCTGGAGTTCATTAACAGCTAGCTGTTTTTCTCTTTTAATTCCAAGAATTATCAAGCATCCAACCTCATCCCACTTTTTTTTATTTTTTCCAGATTATTGGGTAGCTTTATCCTGTTTTATTTTAGGGATAAACTAAAAATAATTATGATAGTCATGATATTTGGGTTAAAGCAGCAGGTAGCCATGCTTGCTCAGGAAAGTAATAATGCATTGTATCCTGAAAGAATAAGTTTCCTTACAGTAAATCTCTGTAAATCTCTTAAAAAAAAAAAAGTGTTGCCATGAATCATGCCTGCAAGTTATTAGGTTCAGATTCCTATAATTAATGACAGCTAAAGGGTTTATCTCAAGCTCTATGAAAAAAAATATTAAATAAGAATGCAATGACGGTTTGCATACATTTAAAGATAAGTATATGGAAGAAACTAGAAATCATATTGAGTAGAGTTCAAAAATTATTTTCCAATTATATGTTCTTAGCTCCATAAGACTAGTGAAGGGTCTCTATTCAGGTACAGCACAGATGAATTTTCTTCATCTGCTCTCAATTTGTCATCCATATCCATGTCTTTACACCCCTAGTCCTTCGATCCTGGTATAATCACATCTTTGTAGCCAATCTCTTATTAATAGTAGGAAACTCTTAGTTTCTATCCTTGGTTATTTTTCAGATTTTAGTGTAGATTCTTCATAAACTGTATACGGTTCAGTACGAAGGCTGTTTCACTCTTTGATGTCAGTTAACTGGCTACTGCTAGTATTTATTAGATGAGGACTGTCTCTATGTGAGCAGCCCGGCAACTTTCTGTCTTCTCTGAGTGCTCTTTGTCTGCTGCCTCTGTGTTGTGCCAGGTCCGTAGCCGTAGCAAGGACGGGCTGTATATTCTACTGCTCTTGGCTGGGAGAATAAATTCCAGCTTAGGTCCAAGTTGAAAACGAATCCCCTACTCGGCAAAAACCTGGACTCTAGTATACTGCCTGTGTACCCCGTGAAAATCCCCGTTGGCCCCAACAGCCTGGAGTTTTACAGTGGAATTATTCCATGCTTAATAACATGCTCTACACTAGGCACCATGAGAAATACAAAGGCATGAGCCCACACTTCCCACATGGAGACGTGCAAACTCCTACATGGGAGACGAGATTTGTATGTACACAAACACACATGTGTGTGCATGCACAATACACACACACACACACACACCTTGAAACTAATACAACATAGCATTTATACAAGTGAAAAATTTATGAAACTGATTGTTTATAGGTGAGAAGACATCAAGATGATTTTAATTAGCCAGAAAGACTTGATGGAGAAAACCGAACTTGAATGATGCTTTGGGAGCCAGGGAGGACTGGAAAAGTTATGTGACTTGAAAAGTCTGGGCTGGCCGAAGGAAAGATTCTCTGATTTGAGTACTAATATAAATTTAGTTAAAAACCCTGATCCAACAATCGCTTCTTATAATGTAGCCCACATGTGTATAGACTGAATTATTCCCCTTGCAACTGCTTATGTTGACCTCATAAAGCTCCATCCTATATCTTTTTGCCTTTCATTTGGTGATGTATATTTAAACAATTTTCTAAGGTTGTGTCTCTTGAAATCTAACAGAAAACAGTGTTACGCATTTTAGATACAATTGTCTTTGTGTGAAAAACCACTAAAGCTTTTTAAAAGTGTCAAAAAATATTTCATACTTTTTTTAAAAGTTTATTGGAGGTGACAATTGTTAGTAAAGTTACATAGGTTTCAGGTGTACAATTCTGTAATACATCATCTATATATCACATTGTGTGTTTACCAATCAGTGTCAGTTCTCCTTTCATCACCATATATTTGATCTCTTTTGCCCTCATCTACCCCCCCAATATTTCATACTTAAGAGTCATCAACTAAGCAATTCTATCAGTCTTCTAAGTGAATCCATAAGGACGCTGTTTTCTTGGTTTATTAAATGATCTGTTTGTTAGGAGCCTTTATTATAAACCCAGTCATTCTGCAAATATTTCTTCAATGCTTTTAAAATAAATAAAATCCAAACTTTGCCTTTAAGCACCAATAAAATCAGGAATGCATCAAAGCAAGAAATTCAAAGTACAGCTCAATGTGGCCGTGAGAGAGCTCCACTGTTCAAAGGCCTTGGTAAATGATCCTGGAAAGGTGTAATATTTATGTCAAGTCTATCTTAGTGCAGCTTTAGATCACATTTGAAAAAAATTTACAGCCTGTTGCCATTGATTTTTTTGGAATGTGCTCCTTCACTTCATTTGTTCTTTGAACATGTTTATAAATATTTTCTGTATCATACTAGGTCACTTTTAAAAGTGAGCCTATCTCAAGGGTTTGTTTTATAGTAGTACAAATAAAACATACAATTTATACAATTTACATACATGGAAGTATTCTACTTGTCAAGTCCAAAAGTAGTACTTTACACTTTATGATTTTAACACAACAGCCTGATCTTATTTGGCCAAAAGTCTTTATTAAAAAACAGCACTGTGAGAGGGGTTAAGGGTGAACTGGCTACTCTCTGAATCTAGAAATGACTAATTATTCATCATGCTGAAGAAAATCTCCCACAAGTTTAGACACTTTAAAAAGTTTTTTTACCCATTTGTTACCGATTTCAGCATCACCCTCTTCCTCCTTTCTCATGGATGCAAAATGTAAATGAGTCATAGTGGGATGATTCCTATGAGAATTATTTTTTTCTCAGTAAGAATGAAGGCCAAGTATAGCCTTATGCTTTCCTTCTAAAGTTCACAAAGCTTTTAACTCAGATACTCTTACTGAATAAGTTACTATTCATTGACTCTAATTTAAGACATTTGTTTTTTTAAAACATACTTTTCAGAAAACATCTGGTGTATTATACTGCCTGCATCTAATAACAGAATATAAAGTTAGAAACAAGGTAAGGCAAACTTTACTATCTTTTTCTTCCATAGTTATAACATTCCTGTATGTATAAAGAGAATTTCTAATAATATTTTCCATGTAATTAGAGATTATTTTTAGCAAACTAAAATACTGGTTTTGGGTATTTAATTTCCAACATAGCAACTTTTCTATATTTTTTCATTGTAGTTCATCATAATCTTTGATATTGTGAAGTAGAGCAAAATGTTTGTATAAAACTGCTAAATTCAGAAGGCTGGGCCTATGTCATAGTTGGTAAGTATAAATAATCATGTAATAGATATGAACATCTTTCACAAATATATAAAAATATACCAGTCAAGTTAATTGATGAACCCTTCTTCTTAAAAATTTTAATTGATATTCATTATATTATAATGATTCACTATTTATATTGCAAAATGATCACCACAATAAGCCTACTTAATATCCATCACCACATGTAGTTACAAATTTTTTTCTTGTGATGAGAACTTTTGAGATTTACTCTCTTAGCAACTTTCAACTATACAATACAGTAATATTAACTTTAGTCATTATGCGGTGAATTACATATATGTGACTCATTTATTTTATAACAGGAAGTTTGCACCTTTTGACAACCTTCACTCATTTCACCTACTCCCATACCCACCTCTGTCAACCACCAATCTGATCTCTGTATCTATGAGTTTTTTATTTTTTATTTTTTAAGATTCCATATATAAGTGAGATCATATGGTATTTATCTTTTTCTGTCTATCTTATTTCACTTAGCATAATGCCTTCGAGGTGCATCCATATTGTTGCAGATGGCAAGATTTCCTTCTTTTTCTGACTGAATAATATTCCATTGTTTATATTATATATACAGAGGGTGCTAAAAAATGTATGCACATTTTAATAAAGGAAAAACTGTATTAATTTTAATATTCAATATATACTGAAAACAAAAGATGAATACTAGTCACTTTTGACTTCAGCAATTACAAGAGGTGCTCAAAGTGGTTACCATCAGTGTCCAGACACTTCTGATCATAGCAAACTACTCCTTGAGCATAGGTAACATCTCTTAAAATGTATATACCTTTTTTGGCACCCCCAGTGTGTGTGTGTGTGTGTGTGTGTGTGTGTGTGTATGTGTATATATATATTATATATGACTTTATTCATCTTTCGTTATTGGTATATATTGGTATATATTGAAAATTACAACCTTAATACAATTTTTCCCTTTCTTATAATATGTACACATTTTTTTGGCCATATATACATATCACACTTTTTAAAATTTATTCATCCATCAGTGTGCACTTAGGTTGCTTAACATTTCTTTTGAAAATGAGTACTTTTATCTACTTTATAGTCACTGCATACTAGTTATCTGATTTATACGAAGGTACTCTAAAGATACTACTTAATGATAAAGTTGATGGCAAATATCAGTGTTCATGTAGTAATTACCAAATGAAATGCAGTTACAAATTTTGCTATAATGATCAAATATTGGCCACTGATCCATATAACTGGAAATTATAAGATGAAGTATAACAAAGGGACAGTTTCATGAAGGATTCCATTTATATGCTCAACAACATGGGCGGGTCAAGATCAAATCTTCTAGCTCCCTTGACCCTCAGTCAGTAAACCCATCTATCCATGGCTTTCCTTCATTTGGGAATTCTCAAGGAGGTCATTCTTGTGTTACAATTACAAAATGCATGTAGTCATTATTCTCCCCTTACAAAAAAGTATATATGAATTTGTGGAAACGGAGATAATTTTTTTCTTATCTTATATAAGGTATGAGCATTAAACTTCACTGGAAACAGTAATATCTTTTCCACTCAACTATATCCTTGATTTCTAAGGGAATTTTTCAATTTTCTAAAGACAAAGCTCCTTCTGACCTCATCTAAGATCATATCTGTATACTAATGAGCCACTAGAGTAACTAACAAATGTTGTTTCAAAAAATCAATTTTTAAAAAAAAGGAAAATCATAACCATACAAATGTAAAATGAGCATAAGTCAAATATTTTATTTAATTCATGATTTAATGAAGAAACCAATAAGATGTTACAACTAATTCAAAGGAGAATTTAAAGAACATACGTATATAGGCAATAGGTAATGAATTTACAAGTATACGCAAAAGTAGTCTATCCACAGGGCAATAATCAATTGCATTCCACCAGACACATTACATTTGTATTTCTATGGATAAGAATCACATGTATTGTTATTAGTGTTCCAGAACCTATTGAACAGAGGTATAAAAAGAAAAAGAAAAGCCAGAATTGTAACATAGATCTCACGATTACCCCTCTGTGGTGTTATTCCCATGGTTTATGTTGTGGTACCAGGCAACAGGGTTTTTGAAGATGTGATTAAGGTTCTAATTGCACTAAGTAAGGTTGACTTTAAGATAGGAAGATTAGCCACATGGGCCTAACCCAATCACAGAGATTGACCCTTAAAAAGCAGAAGTTTTTCTCCAGTTGGTAGCGGAAAGGAAGTCAGAGATTTGAAGTATAAGATGGATTTGACATGTCATTGCTGACTGAAAGGTGAACACGACCATGTGAAAAGGACTTGAGTGTGTCCTCTAGTTGCTGAAAGTGATCTCCAGCCAATAGCCAGGAAGAAAATGGAACCCTCAGTCATGCAACCACAAGGAACTAGATTTTGTCAATAACCCAAATAAGCTTGGAAGAGAATTTTCCCCCAGAGCTTGCAGATGAGTATTCAGCCCAATTGATACACTAACTTTAGCCTTATTATACCCTAAGCCAAGAACCCTGTCACATTGTGCTGGACTTCGATCTACAGAACTGTGAGATAATAAACACATTTTATATTAAGCTCCTAAATTTGCGGTAATTTATTACACAGCAATAGACAATGAATATACACATAAATGCTCTTTGTGTATTTCCCAAATACTTATCACAACATTCATAAGTCCTATTAAATGTATAAAAATAAAGCAACTATCCATGTCTGGGCGATATTCTCCTTGAAGTTGGTGTTACGTTTTTCTATAAGAAAGCTTCAAAGACTTGGAGACACAAGTTCATATTCGAGAGATTAGTTGAAAGTGGAAGAAAATCTAATTTTATTAGATGTATATGGAAGCCACAAAGGGAGCCATACCCAAAATCCACATTCTCTTTACTGTCTGACTGTGTTTTAAAACTTAATAAGCACTGCTTTTAAGAGTAGCTGACTACCATTTTTTCTAAACACTGCCCTGCATTGATAAATACTTCTCTATCTAAAAGCAAAGCACTTGTGAACATATTGACTGCAGTCTGCCTGGAGAGAAGGCAGCTTACTTTCTATCACCTGCAGAGGCATTGAAATGAAAGCATAATCATTTGTATTGAGATTCTGGATCACATGTGCCAGGTTTGAGGGTTTTCACCCTGGATTGGCTGGCCTTTGGGAGCAGGAAAACAGAAAGAGGAAATGTCCATGTTTGAGCTGGCATGTGTCATGCAATCTTTATCCAGCACTGACAAGTCCCTGCTGTTGGAAACTACAGCACTTGTGCAGTTTGTCTGTGGGTATTACCAGAGGCCAAGTAAGTGTACTGTATGCATACGGAATATTAAAGAACTAGAAAAAAGATGAAAAATTTACAAATATGCATATACATATTCTTAAAAATCTATGTGTCTCACTCTGATTTGATGCCTGGAGCTCTGATATGTTTTAAAAAATCAGGTGGACATTTAAGTACATCTTTGTGTTTGTTAGTATATTGTAATACGTCGGGGTTGTTATATAGCATCTTTTAAAAAGGATTATCTGTTTATTTTATTTTTTTATACAAACAGAATTACACAAAAGTAATACTCATTTTACTGATTAAAGCTACCTTCTCTCTCCCCCCCATTCTTTTCTTTTTCTTTTTTAAGATCTAGAAACATCACTCTTAATTTCTTCCATGAGTATAAAGCAATGTATATGAGCAAGAAGTTATTATGAGTAAGAATTTGGCACCTCCACCTAGCAGTTTTAGCCTTCTGAAACAAAATAAACCCTACTTTTTAAATGAGCTCTACTTTTTAAAAGCTCTACTTTTTAAATGGCATGTTTTTAAATGCATACATTATGGGTGATGTATGGAAACATGCCCAGTTACAGACACTGTGTATACACAGATGCCCCTCACTCTATGCAACAACTGTGTTCAAGAAAAGCTGTGTATATAAATCAATTCATAAAATTGAAACATTTAGAAATGCACTAGGGAAGGTTTCTATTTCAAGAAACCCTGTATTGATTAATTTTATAACACAATCATTTCCAGAAATTATCTTTTTTTTAAAGTAATGTGCCAGGCATATAGTAAGTACTAAATCAGTAGGGAGAGGCAAAATCAAATTTAAGAAAAAGGACTTTAAAAGCAGAAAGAAGTTTTAGCTATTTTAAAAAAAAGGTAGTGTTTAGGAAAAACTGCACTCAATAGTATTAGCACAGTGTAATTATTTTTACTGTTTATTCAAGTTTATTCAATATATAGATATCTATCCTTGAATAAGTGTGTGTGTGTGTGTGTGTGTGTGTGTGTGTGTGTGTTTCACTGACCAATCCGTGCATTCTAGACTGTCCAATTTAAAATTTGGGATCCTTAGCAAGAATATGCAAATCTTGTCATTTCTAATAATTCTGAGTTGAAAGATAAGCAAAAAGAAGGGTATGTTTATTTAGATCTAACCAGAGTTAAAGCAGAAAATGTTTTAAATTGCTCATGTGATGAAACCCAAAATTAACTCTACGGTTTTTTTGAAGTGTATACAACACTTCGTTTTGCACACACTTTGTATATTGAATTATATATTTCCATTTTTAATTTTAGAAGTTTGCTTTTCCTCAAAAGGAAAAAAAAAGTTCAGGCCAATCTGCATAATAGTTACGTACTACTGCTATAACAAATTACCAAAAATCTAGTGGCATAAAACAACACAAATTTATTAAGAAAAAAGAAAACAAAAATGTATTATCTTACATAAGGTTCTGGAGGTCATAAGTCCAAGAGTGTGAGCTCTGAGCAACAGGGCTGCCAGTTTGATTCCCAGCCCAAGATGAGCTGCCGCTGAGCTGCCAACATATGGCAGGATGGCTCAGCTAAAAAAAAAAAAAAAAAAAAAAAAACCTAAATCCAGCAAGAGCCAAGGCAGGGATGACTCCAGAGCTTATTATAACTCTTAGCTCTTTTATTTCTCTTCCCTCTCAAAAAATTAGCAAACAATTTACATGATTCAAGTAAGCAAATTAAAACTATGCTTATACTACATTACACTATACCAACTAAGATGTGGCCACACTTAAACTAGGCACTGACCACCTTCAAGGTCAAGAATTAATGTTATTAAATCAACTCAGCAGTTTAAATAGAGCATTGATATATGAAAAGTAAAGATTCTTGAAACCACTTTTGCATTTACTCATGTGTGTGTGCATGTAGGTGTAGCGGGGTGTGTATGTGTGCGTGTGTGTGTGTGTGTGTTGGGATTATTGAAGTGTAATACCTGAGTATCACTTTAATCAGATTGCTTTTTTCCCTCAACACTACAAGTTAAGTAAAGTGCTTTAGGGGAACTAAAGACGAGAAACTTTCCCCTTCCTAAGGTCAGCACTCTCGGAATAGACCATAAGCGACATCATCCAACCACTGCCCGCAAGCTTTACATTTCTAAGAATTTCATTAGCTACAATTATTTCTTCCTTTTTTTCTTCCTGTTACCAGTGTTATAATTTAAATAAATAAAAAATAATTTTTAAATTTCCTATTTTTCCCTTGGTAGATTATTATTATTATTTTTTTTAGTTGAGCCATCCTGCCACCTGTTGGCAGCTCAATGGTAACTCAGCTCGGGCTGGCATTGAACCACCATTGCTCAGAGCTCAGCTTGCTCTCTTGAGAGAGCTCTTAACCAACTGAGCCATTCAGCCAGTCCTCCCTTGGTAGATTCTTAAAACTCCATGAAAACCAGAACCCCAGCTGTCTTATTCACCACTCTAGCACTGCAACTAATAGAGCATATGGTACATAGTATGTACTCAATGTTTATGTATAGATGGAAGAAAAGAAAAATAAAAAGAAAGGAGGGAGGGAAGAAAGAAGAAGATAAAAACAAGGTCTAAATTACTAGTGTGAGCCTAGATAGGAAATGGTGATGCATAGGGTGCATGAAAACTAAAAATGAGCAGAAGTAGCCAGGATGCCTTCCGAGTTTACAGCCATAAGCCAGCTACACACAGCAGTCAAGGCTGAGAAAGCAAACATCCATTGGTTTAACTCCCTTTATATGGAGCCAGTCCCATCCTGTTCAGAATGGGGTGGCTTTCCAAAGCATTTTGCTAGCCTCAAAGGAAGAGAGAAAAGTAAATTTTTGAAATTCAATTTTGGGGTTAAGAAAAAAAAGAAAAAAGCATTGTGGGGAAGTTGGGCCGGGCAGAAGAATAGCATTGAAAGCCGACTTTTGATATAACAATTATGGTCATTGTTAAATTCCCTCTTGCGTTGAATTTTGCCAAATTAAGAGCATGGATTTTGTCTTTTACCTTTGAATTTCAGCATTTAATAAATATTTAACAATTGAACCTTGGTGAAAACGGATGACGGCCATGGTGGAAATAAGCCAGGCAATATGAGCACAGAACCTCAGAGCAGCAGTTTCCTCTCTGAGGTCATCAGAACAATCTTCAGAGAGAAATAGATGCCTGGCGCAAGTCTTAAAGATAAAGAGAGGTTTCCCAGGCTAAGCGAGAGGAAGGAGTCCTCTCCTCAGATGCAGTAGGCTGTGCAAAGGAGGGAGGGCTTGGGAGAACACAGCGTATTCTAAGAACTACTAAGAACTACATGTAATTTGGTAGAGAGAGAGTGACTAGTAAAAGACTATGGTTGGGATGGTGGAAAGTGTCAAGGAAGAGGCTGAGGCTCAGAGATTTTGAGTCTTATGCCAAAATCATTGGGGGAATATTTAAGGTTAATTCAGCAGCCAACATGACTGGATCACTTCCCTGAGCTGTTTAGCAAGTGAACTGTAAGGGGGTTGGGGATGGGGCCTCACTTAGATTAAGAGAAAGGTAATTGCAATCATTTTGGCAAAACATTATGAGCACCCAAGCCAATACATTTGCATAGAGAATTTAAAAGAAAGGATATTGGTTACGTTAAAAGATAGAACTGATGTTTCTCAGGTTTCAGACTAGGGTATCTGTCTAGGTGATGCCATTCTCCAAGTCATGAGAGAAAGATCAGAAAGAGACTGGAGATGTGGTGAGTGAATAAGAGTTATGGTTCAGATATATTGAGCTTGAGGAGCTACTGGAAAATAAGTAACAGATATTATTAACTGTTAGGTTTGTACCAGGTTCTCATCTCAATATTTTATATGTAATCATGAACTTCAAATGAGATAATGTGTATAAGCACTTTTGGGGAAAACATGAAGTGCAACATTATTGTGTGGACTATTATCTGGATTATTTATGTTCTTTTTTTTTTATTTTCACCATATTTAGGAGGGTAAGTCACCAGGATTCTTTTTTTTTTTTCTCAACAACAGGAAAATCACACTGTAAAAAAGTTGAAAGATAATAAATCAACAACATGTCCTTTATTACTTTTTAGAAAATGACTTCATGGGACTGTATTTTAAAATGCTTCTAAAATAATACTTTCTTATGTAGTCTCATGAATTGAAAACATGTCGTTATTTTAAAATATTTCATTACTTCATAGGCAAAATATTTGAAGAAGAATTTTAAATTTCTACCTCTTACTTTTGCTCAGCTGTCAAGTGTGAATCTCTTTCCACAGATACACAGAAAACTAAGACCAGCCCGATCACCATTAGCTACTCCAAATGTCGTCCCATTATGCACGATAAAATTCATCATTTCACCAGTTCACATTTACACTTCCTTATGTTTTTCAGTCTGTAGCATGAATAGCATGAATAGATGTCAATGCTGCAGTAGAATATATTGTTCTGGAACGGCTGTGTTTCATGTTATTCTGACAAACTACTCACTGAAGTACAACTGGTATGTTGAGTAAACTGTTTACCATGGAATGAGGAGCTCTACAATAGGAAAAAACTGTTGAATTATAAATGAGATAATAAATACAAAAAATAATGAATTCTGCATTTTTCTCATCTGAGGAGAAAGGTCATGAAAATCCACTAATGCAGCAAATGAAATTATCTTGTGCAATCGGCTCCTCAGGAATAAAGATAAATGGAAGAAAAGGCTAGTAATATATATTTAAGAATTAGGAAACTGCTGCGTATAGCCAACTAAGTATATTATTTGGGCAGTTTCGAGTAGTGGAAAGAATTCTGAATTTAGAATCAAGGACCTAAATTTGAGTGCTGCTCTTTTGCTGGTATGACTTGGGACACCTCTATAGTCCTTAATTTCCTAATCAATGTCCTATGGCATTTCTGCATTTTGTACACATTAAATACACATTTTAAAGTTATCACTATTGCTATCAATGCTGAAAATTACTATGATGTGTATCATGTTTTAAAATTACTCTTCATAGGAGGAACTCTATAGTAGTGTTTTTCCCTGAAAATGACTACAATGAGACCATGTTTTCTAAATGCATCAGTGAATTATTGAAACAATATTTGTCACGAATTTTAATCAAAATGGTAGCCATGGCATACCCAATGTAAACTCTTATTTCATAACATAATAAATTTTAATAAAATATGATGGTAATAGCAGTGACACTACATTTATAAAGTTCTCTTTACTTTATCATATGAATTAATTTGGGAAAAAATAAAGCTTACCAGACAGAACTTCTTTGGCCTTCTTAAATAAAATAGGACCCCCAACATTCTGTCCTCCAAAATTATTTTCATTCTTAGTTATTTTTCCTACCTTGAACATTACATTTAATTGCTTATTTGTACATTTTCTTTCTCTTTGTACTAGAGTATAAACCCCAGGAGAATAGGGACTTTAGTTCCATATTGTGTCCCCAGCATCTAGACCAGAGATTGACACAGTGGAAGCCCTCAATAAATATTTGTTGGATTAATGAATTTTTTTCTGCCAAATATTATATTATTTTAATGTGTGTTTTCTCATTTATCATATTAACCCTTTGAATTACATAACAGTAAGAAATACTTAAATAATGCTTTCTAGATGCAATATTCCCAGACTTCACTCAAATATATAATTTTATTCTCGCAGAACCTATAAATTATCCCCCTTTTACAGGTGAGGCAATGGAGGCACAGAGATGTCAAACACCCAAAGTCATTTATCTAGTTTCCATGATGATAACTGTTACCTTACAGGCCTTTACATTGTCTTTTTAATTTTCTTTTTTTCAATTACAGTTGACATACACTATTGTATTAGTTTCAGGTGTACAATATAATGATTACAGACCTTTACATTTTTATCTTACATGTTAGATGGCTAAGGTTGAGCATATTGTATGGAAACTGTATTGTTTCCTATGTATGTGTATGTTTTATATCCATGTTGTGTTTATGTTTATCACTGATTAAAAACATCTTGTTATAATCAGTGACTGCTATGATAGAAAATAAACACAGAAAAATATTACAGAAACGTGTATAAAACTAGCCATACTTAGAGTTATTGAGTAGCTGAGATTTTGAGACAAAAGATACTTTAAATGTGGCCCATTTTCAGGCCAGACGAGTTGCGCTTTAGTTAAGAGCTGGTTTGGGATGCCAGCAGCCCCGGTTTGGTTCCCACATATGAGGGCCAGTGACACTGCCCTCTACAGCTAACAACAGCTCCACCTGGAGCTGGGCTGCGAGGCCCCGGCAACGGTGTAGGCTGCAGCCCCTGCTGCAGTGGGCTGCCATAGGCTACAGTGAGTGGCTGGCAGCCAGCGCAAGCTGCCAATAGCTGAGGTGAGCGACCATCCAGAGGCTGGCGAATGATCTGCCTCATCCGGGAAGAGAGCAATGATGATATCAACAATGAAGCGACGTCCTCCGCAACTATACTGAAGAACAAAAAGACAGCAATTTGTCTGTTCCCCTCCCCCAATTCCCAAATAAAATCTTAAAAAAAAAAAAAAATTGTGGCCCATTTTCAATTGTCATTCTACAAATGAGGAAATGAGACCCAGAGAGCTAAAGTGACAGCCTGTTGTCACTTAGAATGTTATTTATCATTCTAGTTTGAGGTTCTTTCTCTTGGGCAGAATGCTTTCAAATGAGTAGTTCAGGGGACACAGTTGTTCAATCCCTACCTTTTCTGCTTGCCTTTTACTATGAGGGATAGATGCTATGGTGATAGGCACTATATAAATAATAAATGAAACAAAATAAACAACACAGATAGCGGAGCGGAAATGGTCTCTTCACCTCCTGTGTTTAATGATTAAGCTATGCTTCCTCATGGAAGCTTTTCAGTATCAATGACAGAATCTATTTCACCATCATTTATCAATAGATAGGTTTTCAGATTTTAAGATTAGTGAATTTATTGTATTAACTACTGCTGTACTATTTATTTGAATAAAGAAATAAACTCTACTTGCTATAGTAATTTTACTTTTTACTTTTGTGTAGTTGACATAGATGACAAAAGTAGACATAATACAAATATTTAATATCAGATTTCATATCAGATTTTATAATGGATATTATTGTTTTATTTGTTCACTCAACAAGTATTTATCACCTTCCTGCTAATGCCAAATATTGTCCCATATACTGGATATATAGTGGTGAACAAGTTAGATGAATAAATAGATAGCATACTATCAAGAAACACAAAACAGGATTGAGAGGATAGAGAAACTACTTTTGATAGGGTAGTCTGAGCAGGCCCCTTTGAAGAGGTGACATACAACAGAAAGTTGGATGGATTAAGGGACTGATCCGTAAGGACACCTGGGGAAAGAGTATGGAGTATATTGGAGATGAGATGAGAACAAGCTCTCCCACTTTGAGAAGTGGCAGGATGGCAGGAGGGAGTACAAGGGCAGGAGAATGACAGGAGGAGATATCCAGGAGCAGGCTTGAGAGAGCCTTGTAAGCCATTGTAAGAACTTGGGAGATTGTTATAAAATAGGAGTGGTCCACTTTGATTCTATGGCATGCAGAGTTGGATTAACCTAGCTTCAGGTTTTATAGGTGAGTATAATGTATAAGAAAGGACCCTATAAACTGACCAGAAACGATGAAGGATTCCTAAAGGCAGAAAGCAAATGGCCACTGATTGATAAAGTAATCTGAAAAGCAAAGCAAATCAGATCTGAACAGAGATATCAGGAAAGAAAAAATAAACAAGTCAAACATTTGGAGCAAGAGCAAATAGTCACATAGGAGGTCTCAGAATCAACAAGTGAAAGGAAAAGTAGACCATGGAATATTTAACAACTACTTTCACATCACCTGAGGGAATTATGTCCCTTACCCTCTTCAATTGACTGTGTATTCAGTGTAGTTGGTGGCACTGAACGCCTTTGGTTTAGTCTAAACCTTTAAGAGCTTATGTCTAAATAAAGTGGGCTTACAACTCTCAGAATCTGGATCTGAGAGAGATGCAAAGGGGAATTTAAGGCCTGTCAGAGCTGCCACAAAAGACATAAGGGAAGGGGAAAGAAAAATCCACCAAGGGATCCAGGCATAAAATACTTTAAACTTTCCACCGTCAGCATAAGGCCCTCTTTACATAAACCATTGTAAAAATAATTAAGCAACCTACATCCCACCTGCCCATATATCCTTAAGGTTGTCTTGATTTCTGACATACATCATCTATTTACACCAAGCTTTCACTCAGTGTCCCAACCATAACACTGAGAGATGGATAGCGATAGGGGGTACAGAAAGTACTCAAATGCTTCAGAGAAAAAAAATAAGGAATGACAATTAAATTAACAGCAGGCTTTTCATCAGCAATCCTTTCTGCTAGAAGATAATGAAAGGATATGTTCAGAACTGTGATGAAAAAATTACTGAGTTTATTTTTACATTCCCAACCAAACTGACAATTATTGATTAATGCAAAATAAAGGCTTTTGTTCATATGCAAGGACTAAAAAAGCTATTCACTTATTGCCCTATATTTAAAAAAAAAGTAAGAGAAGATGTAGTCAAGCAAAATAATAAAAGATTTTAAGAAAGAAGATGATATGGGTTACAAGATTGACAAGGGAAAATGCCCAGAAAAATCTAAGATGGTAGAAAAAACTAAAGTAAATCTCCTGGCTTTTTTTTTTTAAGTGGCCCAGATTTAAAAATATGTGTTTCTATTTCCTTTTCTCTAAGTCCAATAATAGTAATACATTTGGCTGTGAATATATATATATATATATATATATATATATATATATATATATAATGATACTACAAATGGTATCTATTGACTTAATATTTCAAATCAACTTACAGAATTAAATTGTTCTTGTGCACATTCTAGTACAAGAAATGTTGGTAAAAGCTACGTACACTTACCATATTCTCTCTTTTAACAAATATTCTCAACTAGAAATAAAAAACAAACAAAAAACCCCAGCAATCCAGGGAATGTTTGGTCTTCAAAAATGTTTTACTTAGCCCTCAGAGATTTTGTTTGCTTACTTGTTTTTAACTGAAATGTCACTAACATTTAAAAATGTACATAGAATTCCATATGGCTGGCATACCTTGAAAATTCAAAATGCTTTACAAAGTGGTCTGCAGGCTCCTGCTATGGGGTTTTCTGGAAAGTCATGATGTATTTTGTCTATGTTTTTCAAAGGTCATTTATTTATAAAGAACAAAGATCAATCAATGATATATTGCCCATTTTGTTCCATAACCTTTTGCCATCTTTCAGTGAGCTTCATAATTCCTCATTCATAGAAGGACCTGTCCTTATTTGCGAAAAACTGAACAAGATGCTAATTTACAACTTCATCTGAATTGAACATTATACCAGGCAAGGAGTTTTGAAGAGAGCGAAGCAAGTGGAAGTCTGATGGCACAAGGCCAGGTGAGTATGGTGGGTGTGGCAACACATCCCATCCAAGCTCCAATAACTTTTGACGGGTGATCAAACTTGTGTGTGGTCTCATGTTGTCATGATGGAACACAACTCCTTTATAATTAACAAGCTCTGGATGTTTCTGGATGATGGATTCATTCAAAATGTCCAATTGCTGACAGTACACATTTGAATTCATTGTTTGGTTCCTTGATAGGAGCTCAAAAAACATGACACCTTTAAAATCCCACCACACTGAGAGCATAACCTTCCTCTGGAGAATGTCTGCTTTTGATGTCATTTGAGGTGAGTCATCATATTGGGACCATGACCGTTTGGCACCACATTGTTGAATCCACTTCTCATCACTAGCTATCAGTTGCTTCCAAAAAGGATCGTTTCCCTCACGTTCAATGAGCATATTGCAGATGTTTATACGCGCCATCAAATGAACTTCTTTGAGTTCATGCGGAACCCAAATATCGAGCTTGCTTACGTATCCCATCTTCTGCAGGTGGTAGAGAATGCTTGAAGGATGGATGTTCAATGTTTCTGCAATCTCTCGTGTCATGTAATGCGGGTTTGACTCGATCAATGCCTTGATTTTGTCGTCATCAACCTCGGTGGGCCTCTCTGACAGAAGAGCGTCTTTGAGATCCAAATCACCAGCACAGAATTTCGTGAACCATCTTTGGCTCAGATGTTCCTGTAAAGCATTGTCACTGTAAAATTTATTCAACTTTTCACAAGCTTGATATGCGTTCTTTCCTTTATGGAAGTAAAACAGCAAAATATGGCAAAAATGCACAATTTGGTCTTCCATCTTCAACTCATTGTAAAATCTCCAAAACTCAACCAAATCGCTCAATTTTTTTTTTTTAGAATGAAGCTGCTAGAACTGTCAGCTGTCAAATGACATAGCAATAACATAGATATGAATGACTCTAGTACTTCCAAAAATGAACTAACGCCATATTTTGCAAACATGCATCATGACTTTTTCGACAACCCAGTAGAAACAAGTGACTGAAACCCATAGAGCCAAACCCATCGGCTTGGGACAAGTGACGATATTTAACTTAAGCATTCATCAGAATCTGCTGGGGTCCAGTTCTAGCTAAATTGCTTGGGCCCCACCTTCAGAGATTCTGATTTAGTAGGTCTAGAGCTGCAGCCAAAGAATTTCTATTTCTAACAAGTTCCCAGGTGAAGTGAATGTGGCAGGTCAGGATCCTACACTCCGAGAACCCCTGGATTATGCCATGTTCTTCAATCGCCACTGCCCTTAACCCTTCTGAAGGTTACCTAGCTTGCCACTATTTAGGTTTGTGTTTCCTGCTTTAAACCTTACTTGCAATCATTTTTTCTAATTAACATGTAGTATTTCTCATTTTGAAAAAGCCAATCTTTCACAAGTAAGAACCACCAAATATCTGGTCATATTTGAGTTTATGGTATAAAGGTAGTTTTGTTTTTTGGAAGCATTTTTATTAACAGAAGAAAGTTACTAAAAAGAATAAAAATGTTCTATTGATTTTCTTTTATACATCCTGGCTAATTTTTATTTACCTAAAGCTGCATATGCCAGGCTGGAGTTGCAGACACACCTGGGTTTCTCCCAGTACTAACAACTGGGTCTTGGGTGACAAATTACATTTGTCTATGCCTCAGCTTCCATGCCCACAAAAATGAGGATGGAATATTAAAGGAACCTTTCTCCTAATGATGCTGATGAGGATGAAGTGAGCTGATGCCCACAGAACTCTTAGCTGAGTGCTTAGTACCCATCATGGTAACGATGAAATTGATGATTCTGATAAGGGTCATGTTGTGTAATCTCAATTTGTGGCTTTAGACAGGTTAGCAAATGTGCATTTTTATGACTATATTATAGTATTGCCAAGTGTTATTAAACTTGTTTTTTACTTGGGAATTCCTAAGTTTCTTGGTTTGCCAGAGGCAGATTTCACACTTAATTGGATAATTTAAATAATGGTGGGGAACTCCATTACATACAAAAACTAATATTACATAATAGAGTAAAAATATGTAAAGAATCAGGAAAAAAAAGGAAATAGCAGAAATAGCAAACAGAGATTGGCATAAAGCAATAAAAATAAAGTTGGTGGCTGCTATTTTGCATAACTGAGACTAAACTTTCTGAACAGCCAAATTTCTCTCTATTTTACTCTTTCTGGCAAAGAGGTGATCAAGAAAGCAAACCTGTCATGAAACCTCACAGTTGTACAGTAAGTAGCCAGGATATTTCCATGACATGATAACAGACATTAGAAGAATTAGCAATACCTAGATGTTTCAATTGTTTTCTAGACACAGATATGTTGTTTGAAAAGAACTTTTAAAAAAACAAACAGTGGAAATGGGCAGGAACACAGAGAAAATGGGGGTATATCTGCAGTACCTGAGCCCATGATGCATAAATGAGTTCCATTTTGACATGGGGGCACGATCTTTCAGTTTTACTTTAACCTCAATTGTGTTGAAACTACCAATTTATAGGATGTAGCAAATATGCTAAATAGAGCCATTATTTGAGTATCCTTGTTAGAGACTTTTAAAATTAAATCTCATTATGCATGTCAGTCTTTGAATAGAGATGTTACATTTGGCTTTCAAATGGCATTTTGTAAAACAGAAGTAATAATAATAAAAGCCACCTTAGTATTTGCTCATTTTCTCACACTGTTGTGTTTAGGAAAGAAAGATTTCAAGTTTATTCATCAAAATATTAATGTTTAGCATTTTAGCAGTATAATTATCTGGGTTGTGTGGAGCGATGAAAGAATATGCTATCCTGGAGATAGTTTCCTATTTTTGGATCTGAATGGTACTTGAGCAGGCCGTAAATTTCATTAGAATCATTTTGTGACTAATTTACTCACCCTTAGGGTAATTTTGATGAAGTTGAGTGCTTATTTTTACTCAGTGCTGAACATGGACTGTAAATGAGAAGCTCCCTATGAGACACATTGAAACAAATAAACAACAGATAAGAGTATTAGTTATCAGAAGACCTGGACTGTGCAGCCTTGGCTCTAATATTCAAGATGTGTGATTTTAGAAAGTTACTGAATTTCTACAGACCTTTGTTTTCTCATCAATGAAATGAGGGTGTTTTGATTTTTTTTGGAAAAAAGTTATATCTAAAGATGTTTCCAGTAATAAAATTTTTGATACTAATAGGGTATCAATTATTTTCAACAGGATTTTATTAATTATTTTCAACACATTGCACATTTGTAATGATGATTATAAAAGAACATAGCTGACATCCTTAAAACTAGGTTATTTACTTGGGGAAAAAAAAGTTAATATTCCTGTTGGCAATTCTAACTTAAAAGGACAGAGTTAACTTAAAATGACAGCTAATGATGATAGTTTTTTATCAAGGTATAGATCTTTCACTATTTAAAATAGTGAATGGGGCAGAGATTATGGTAAAGAAGAACTACGAAATTACCCACTATGATTGATTATTTGCATAATATACAGAATTATTGCTCCCAGCTCAGTTTTTATTCTTCTTCCTCAACTGGTCACAGAAGACTCCTGGGATCCTCAGGAACAGATTTAATGAGACCCTGGCTGTGAGGTACAAGTAGATCCACTGAGGTTCCTACAACATGCTTATGCCTTCAAGTTCAGGCCTTGAAAATACCTTTTCAAATTGCATGCCAACACTTTTAGTGGGTGGTGAAGTAAATTTAGTGGGTTGCAACCAGAATTGAAAATTAAATAGAATAAAACAGAATAAAAAATATCACAGTGCACTACACCTAGTAAAGGTATATTTGGTTTTGCAAAACGTTTTTTTTTGTTTTTTGTTTTTTTCAAGTATGTGCCTATGAGTATTTATGCAGAGTAATGGTACAGAGGATGACAACATTTCTTACTGTGGATCCCAGTCAAAATAGTTTGAAAAGCACTCTTCCTAATGATTAAATAAAATTGAGTATGTCTGAGTAAGTGACTAAATAAACACAGTATCAGATAGTATCTAATTCATGATGGTCAGGGTCCTACAATCCCCTGATTCAGTTATTCAGTTAACAGATGAAGCTAGTATCAAGACAGAAGCTCTTTCTCAATAGAAGATTAGTTACTTGCCATAAAGAGGTTGGCAGTTAAAAATGCAAAGACATAGATTCTCTTACAGAGCTTGCTACATTTCTATACAGCGTCTTAATGAACAGACTTTGAGCGTGTCGTACCTGGTGGGTCATAAGGACATAGTTGTGAAGCCATGTGTGTTGCAGGTTGGCTAAAGGAGCGTCTTCTCGTGTTCCTAGCACCTCTGAAAACTGGCAGCTTTTCAGCACCTGATGAAAAGTTCAAAGCAGGACACCAAATATAGTAGAAATTGCATTCAGACTCTAAACGTCCTCAGCGAGAGTTTTCTTTTTAGTTTTTCTGTGTCCTTGTATTTTAAGCATGTCTCTTATAAACAGTGAACGGATGGAATATTAACAGTCCATTCTATAATTGTAATTGCTTTCTTTTAAAAGGCAAATGTATGTGTTTATATACATTTGCATATTTCACTTATTTTTACCATCTTATCTTCTTTGTTCATTTCTTGAATCTCACTTTCATTTGTTGATCAATATTAAATGAAATCTGTAATAGTCCACTCAACAAACTATGGAAATGTGGTTTTCCAGGAAGTGCATCATTATTGGCAAATTCAAACTGATCTAAAGTTATGTTTTTTATGCTTAGTTGAGTGAGCACCCTAAAATTTCATTTCCAACATATTCCTGAGATTTATATATTAAAAGAGTTCTGCAATTCTTTTGTGTGGGTGTTTTTCCTCCAGGGTGTAAATTTAGGTTTGACTTTCAAGGGTACATCGGAGTATAAATTTATTAGATTTCAATCAAATGGGTGGTAGGAATTAGCTTCCTTTTGGAAGATAATTATCTCAAGTAAGGGAATGATAGTATCCTGAAAGATTTATAGAATCATCATGGAATAAGAACAGGCTGGTGAGACCAAGGGGAGAGAAGCGCACAGGGAAGGAGTTGCTGCTTTCTTAGGGAAGACTCAGAGATGGGCGCATTTCAGAGTTCTCTACTTAGTCTTCTGATTTCTTCTACGTCCTCATTTTAATACCCAGGGCCCCATTTCTTCCAGATCAATCTCTGTTACATAAGAAATCTGTCCAAGTAAACTCTGAGCTTGATTTTTACCTTTTCTGGCTCTTTAATTGAGTTAAGAAATTATTTCAAAGTGATAGTAGAAGTCCTCCTAAAAGCCTATCTTCTCTTTCTGGCACTGTGATGGTTTAGCTCTTAAAGTAACACTCCTAGCACAGAACAATGAAAAAGTCTGGATCAACTAAATACAGAGAGAGAGAGAGAGAGAGAGAGACTCACTCACCTTCCTGTAGGCATGCATAAACTAGTTAGAAAGTAAGGTGAATTCCTAGCTGCAAGATACACAGGTGTTTGACTTTGGGGCATCTGAAAATTCTTGATGGGGTACGGCTTGAATTTTAAATGTCCTATGTGACAGTCAAGAGACAAAACTAGGAGCCCCCCCACCCACCCCCAACATCTGAAGTCAAAACAGGGACATTACTGTATAAACCAGGGACCAAAAAGTAATCCCTTCAATGGGTTAATTAAAAGCATTCTTGCTGAAAAAAATATATATTTTCCCACCTCAGCATTCATTCTGGATGGTGGTTAAGGAGGTGAGGGGAGGCTTCTAATCATAAGCCAGCCCTTACAGAGTTAGGGCAGAGTATCTGATGGATTCAGAAGTCTTAAACTGAATATTTAAAGCTGTCCTGCTAGTGCCCTCACCTGCCTAAAAACAACAAGTGCATTAATTAACTTCAACCTCAGACCTCAAAGAATTCCAATAGACAAAAGTCCAAAAATCATAAGCTTATGAAAAAAATAAATAAGACAAATTATCCAAAGAAGCAAGCTATAGAAAGTCAGCTGAAATGAACATTTTTAGAATCAAACACGTAAGAAATTTATGGAATTATCATATAAAAATATAAGATAACTTTAAAAACCACATCAAACGGACAAAAATAAAATAAACTGAAAAATTACAAGGAACATTTGAAAAGACTGCATTAGAATTTCTAGAAATAAATATTATAACACATCTTAAGATTTCAGAATGTGTTAAATTCAATGAATTTGTTAAGAATTCAATGGGTGCCTTAAATAACATATTAGACACAAGTAAAAATGGCGTTGATCATCAGGAATATGGAACTATAGATTAGAGAATGTACTGCAGACAATCAGAGTTTGAAAATGTGAAAATGAGGTTAACTTTTATGGGGGTGTAGTAAATTTGTCTGGTATGTATTTTATTGGAGTTTCAGAATGAGAGAATAGAGAGGATGGTAGGGAAACAATATTCAGAGAAACAAGGAGGGAGAATTTCCAATATTGATGAAAGACAACAAAACTTAAGAAACCCAATGAGTCCCAAGGAGGATAAACAAACAAAAATTTGTTCTATTGTATTCTAAAACTACAGAATTCCAAAAACAAACAAGATTTTGAAAGCATCCAGAAAGAAATTACAAATAACCTATAAAATAAAAATTAGAATTAACTGCTATCTTCTACACAGCAATAAATAAGCTAGAAAATAAAAGAATAATGTTTTCCAAAACTAAGAGAAAGTAAGTATCACTTTACAACTGTATTCCCAGTGAAATCTTTTCTAATTTTGAGGGCATTATAAAGACAATTTTATACTAACAAAAACTCAGAATTTTAAGAATTTTAACACAAACATACTGGGTTGTCAGAAAAAGTCATGACACATTTTTGCAACAAAAAAACACAGAAAAAATATGTCATGACTTTTCTGACAACCCAACATATTGCGAAGGGACCTTCTAAAGAAAGTACTTTAGAACTATGGAAAATGATTTATGAAGGAAGATATAAAATGCAAGGACTGGTGAAAAAAGAAAATAAAAACATGTGGGTAAACTTTATAAAATACTGACTATAGTGGACAATAATACTACATAATTTGTGGATTAAATGAACAAATAAAAAGACATAAAATAGGGATGATAATATGGGATACATGGGCCAAATAATAACTACAAAGAAACCTATCTTGAAATAGCAAAAGACTAAAATTTGCAGGAAAATTCAAAGATGGGCAGGGTGCTTTAAATGTTCAGCAATTTTATTTTATTTGATCTAAAATGACATTGAATTAGGGAGGTACTATCATTTTACAGCCTACAAAGAAAGAATGATGAAACACTATGTATTAAATAAACTATGACATTGTGCTTTAATGTTAATCCAGTGTGATAAAATTTCTCTTAACTCATGAATTAGTCACACCAGCTTCTTTGCTTTGAAATATATTTCATTTATTCTTAAGGTTTTGGGGTTGTCTCTAACTTCAGCTGCATTTATTGTTGTGATATACAATCTTTTTGCATGTATCTAAGAAACAACATAAAACAGGTTTATCTACTTGTAAGTGTCTTTCTGAAGTTGTTTCCTACTGATAAAAGATTTGAAGTCTCAATACAATATAATTCTAAATTTGTAAGTACCTAATAAATATTTTCAAAATACACAAAAGAAGAAACTGATGAACTTACCATCATATTAGAAAACTAATATAACTATCTTAATAATTTATAAATCAATAAAAAATTAACAAGGATTGAGATAATATAAAAAATACAATTATAAAGTTTGCTTAAATGGATATATATGTAATTAATTGCTCCCCAAAACTGGACAATATATATTCTTTGAAGAAGTTTTGATCATCTGCAAAAATTGACCAAGAGAAAAATAATAAAGCAAACATCAACAAATTTCAAAGAATTGATATTTTAGAAAACATTCTGTTTTAAAAAATATATTCAGGGCCGGCCGAGTGGCGCGGTGGTTAAGAGCAACTTGGGACTCCAACGGCCCCGGTTTGGATTCCACATATGAGGGCCAGTGACACTGCCCTCTAAATAAAATAATATAAAATAAAATTTCTTATAAAGAAAGTTAATTAAAAAAAATGTATTCAATACAATTTAACAAAAAAGATAATTTTAAACGTTATTCATATAAAATTTTAAAATACATCACTTCATAACTGTAAAAAATAAGTAAGGGCATATTTGAAATAAAAATGCCATAAAAATTAACCAAATATAATTGACATCTATAAACTACTTCATCTAACAACAGCAGAATACACATTCTTTTCAAGCTTACATGGAACATTTAACAAGACAGACCACATTCTGAGCCATAAGACACGCCTTTACAAATTTAGAGGATTACAAAGCATATTTTCTGCTCTAAGACCACAATGGAATTAAACTAGAAATCAATAACAGAAAGAAAACTGGAAAATCCCCAAATACTTGGAGATTAAATAACACACTCCGAGATAATACATGGGTCAAAGAAGAAATAAATAGAAATTTAAGAAGATGTTTTGAACTAAATAAAAATGAAAACATAACTTATCTAAGTCTGTGGGATGTGGTGAAAGCAGTACTTAGAGGGAAATTTATAGTATTGAATACATATATTTGATAAGCAGAAGGATCTAAAATCATTAATCTAAATTTCTGCCTCTGCACCTAGAAAATGAAGAACAAACTTATCCCAAATTAAGGATTAAGAAAAGAAATAATAAAAAAGCAGAAATCAATTAAATTGTAAATAGGAGATCACTAGAGAAAATCAACAAAACCAATTCTGATTCTTGAAAAAATTGATATAATTGATAGGCTCATGGCCAGGTTAACTTGAGAGAGACACAGAGAACACAAATTATTCATATCAGACATAAAAGAAGGGCCATCATTAGTCCCATTGACATTAGAAGTATAATACAGAAATAATATGAAAAGCGCTATGCCCAAAAATTTGATAACCTAAATAAAATGGACCTTGAAAGATACAATCTGTCAAAACTCACACAAGAAGAAATAAATATCAGAATAGACCTATATCTATAAAAGAAATGGAGTCAATAATTAAGAACCTTCCAAAACAGAAAGCAACAGGACGAAATGTGCTCACTGATAAATTCTACAAAATATTGGGTCTTCAGAAAGGTCATGACATATTTTGTCTATGTTTTTCAGAGGTCATTTATTTATATAAAGAACAGTGATCAATCAATGATGTATTGCCCATTTTGTTCAATAACCTTTTGTCATCTTTCAGTGAGCTTCATAATCCCTCATTCATAGAAGGACCTGTCTTTATTTGCAAAAATTTGAACAAGGTACTGATTTACAGCTTCATCTGAATTGAACGTTATACCATACAAGGAGTTTTGAAGAGAGCGAAACAAGTGGAAGTCTGACGGCACAAGGTCAGGCGAATATGGTGGGTGTGGCAACACATCCCATCCAAGCTCCAATAATTTTTCACAGGTGATCAAACTTGTGTGTGGTCTCACATTGTCGCTATGGAACACAACTCCTTTACAATTAACAAGCTCTGGACGTTTCTGGATGATTGATTTATTCAAACTGTCCAATTGCCAACAGTACACATTCAAATTGATTGTTTGGTTCCTTGGTAGGAGCTCAAAAACACCACCCCTTTAAAATCCCACCACACAGAGAGGATAACCTTCCTCTGATGAATGTCTGCTTTTGATGCCATTGGAGGTGAATCATCATGTTGGGACCAAGACCATTTATGCACCACATTGTTTTAAACAATCCACTTCTCATCACCAGTTATCAGTTGCTTCCAAAAAGGATCATTTCCCTCATGTTCGATGAGTATATTGCAGATGTTTATACACGCCATCAAATGAACTTCTTTGAGTATATGCGGAACCCAAATATCAAGCTTCTTTACATATCCCAGCTTCTTCAGATGGTCGTGAATGTTTGAATGATGGATTTTCAATGTTTCTGCAATCTCGTTTTGTATAACATGGGTATGACTTGATCAATGCCTTTATTTTGTCGTCATCAACCTCGGTGGGCCTCCCTGACCGAGGAGCGTCGTTGAGATCCAAGTCACCAACATGGAATTTCGTGAACCATCATTGGCTCTGATGTTCTTGTAAAGCACTGTCACCGTAAACTATATGCAACTTTTAACAAGCTTGATGCACGTTCTTCCCTTTATGGAAGTAAAACAGTAAAATGTTGCAAAAATGCACAGTTTGGTCTTCTATCTTCAACTTGTTGTAAAATCTCCAAAACTCAACCAAATCGCTCTATTTTTTTTTTTAGAATGAAGTTAGAACTGTCAGCTGTCAAATGACATAGCAATAACATAGATGTGAATGACTCTAATACTTCCAAAAATGAACTAGTGCCATCTGTCAAAAACATACATCATGGATTTTCTGAAGACCCACTTGTAAGGAAAAAAATTATACTAATTCTCTACAATCTCTTACAGACAATAGAAGCTAAGAGAATATTTTCTAACTCTATGTGACCAGCCCTACCCTAATACCAAAACCAGACATACAAGAAAACTGCTGACCAATATCTCCTATAAACATAGATGCATGGAGGATTTTGAGGGCAGTGAAAATACTCTGTATGTTACTATTATGATAGACACATATCATTTTACATTTGCCCAAACCCATAGAGTGTACAACACCAAGAGTGAATGATAATATAAACAATGGACATTGGGTAATTATGATGAGTCACTGTAGGTTCATCAATTGTAAAAAATATACCACTCTGTACCTTCTCCTCAATTTTACTGTGAAAATTAAACTACTCTAAAAAATTAAAAGGGATAATACGAAAGTAGTATTACAGGGAAATGTTAGACTTAAATGTTTATATTAAAAGAGAAGAAATCTGATAATTTATTAATTATTTAATTATAGATCTAAAAAACATAATTCCACAGAAATCATAAGTATAATAATAAAGATAAGAGCAGAAGTTGAGCAGATAGAAAAGAAACATAGAGAAGATCAACAAAATCAAAAGATGGTTCTTTAAAGAGATTATTTCATACACTAAGAAGGAAAGATTGAGCAATGAAAAAATGATAAGGTATAAATAAATAATATTAGAAATGAAAAGAGAAATTAACTATATATAAATCAGATATTATTAAAATGATTATAAATAATATTATGGATTTTTTTAACAAAAAAATGGAAAATTGATTAAAATAAAATAATCTTAGAAAAATATGATCTATCAAAACTAACTGAAGATGAAATAGAAAACATTAATGTTTCATTAATAATAAAAATTATTTCCATGGATAAAATATCAGGCTTAGATGATTCTACAGGAGAGTTCTATCAAACTTCAGAAAACAAATATTTTAATAGTCTTTCACAGAAGAGAAAAAAAGAGAACACTTACCAAATCAGTTGATGAGGACAGTATAATGTTGGCACAAGTATCAAATAAGGAATTTCAAAACAGTGAATATTAAAGCCCAATCTCACTCCTGAGCATAGATTCAAAATCTATCAAATTAATATTAGCGAGCCAACTCTAGCAATTAGTAAGCATTCCCCTTAAAATCAGGAAGAAGTCTTTGATGAACTCTGCAATTATTTCTATTTTGTTACATAGAAGGTCTCAGCTAATGTAATATAATAAGAAAAAGATTGAAAAAAAGGAAATAAAACTTTTATTATTGGCAGATTTATATAATTACCTCTACAGCAACCTCAATTTTCTGGAGATAGAGTATTAGTATAAGAGAATAGTAAGATTGTCATATATAAGGATAATATACTAAGATCAACAGAATTTCTGCGTACCTGTAAAAAATAGAAAATTTAAATTGAACAAGTATATAATTTATAATAGGAACCAAAAATATATGGTAGCCAGAATATAAAATATACGGTAGCCAAAAATATATGGTAACCAGAAATAAATATAAATAGGAAGTACAAAAATATTATGTTGAAAGAAGTTAAGTAAGATCAATATAAATGAAAATATATGCCATGTTCATGGATAGACTCAAAAAATATGTTATTGTCCCTAAAAGGATTAATAGAGTCAATAAAATTCCCCTGAAAATCCCAAAAGAATTTGGGATTGGACAAGCTTTGAATTTGATAAGGTGTTTCTAACATTTATATGCAAGAACAAATTATTGAGAACAACTAAAATATTCATGAAGAATAGTATGGAAACAGAGGAGGAAGAGAAGGAGGAGGAATAAAATGCCATACTAAAAATAAAACTCATTATTAAGAAAAGTTAATTAGGACAATGTAGTGCTGGTATAGAAAAACAGACCAGTAAAGCCAAGTAGAGGGCACACCCAGAAATATATATTTAGCTATCTGATACTCTACAGAAATAGAATTCTCAGTCAATTGGGTAATTATCTACAATGAACTATCTATAAATAGTGTTAGGACAACTCTCCATCCATATAAAATAAATAAAGTGTGAACTCTGCTTTTCACCAATGTGTATATATATATATATATATATATATATATATATAAAATTTCCACATTGACTCAAATTTACTTGTGGAAAACAGAACTTAAAAATAATCTTTAGGGCCGGTGGAGTGGCATGGTGGTTAAGCGCTGGCTCGGAAAGCCAGTGGCCCTGGTTCAGTTCTCACATATGAGGGCCAGTGACACTGCCCTCAAAAAAAAAAAAAAAATCTTTAATGAAAGCATAGAAGAGTTGGGAAGGAATTCTTAAATAAGGCTTACAAAGTCCAAGCCAGAGAGGAATGGATTAATATATTCAAGTACATTAAAATGATAACCTGGTCGTCAAAAACACCATCGAAAGACAAACAATAAACTAGGACAGGAAAAGATATTTTCAAAATATATGATCAAGAAAACTTAATATCCAGAATATGGACAGAATTCCTACACAGCAATATGTGAAAGCAAAGTACATTATAAAGGAAAGATATAAGAAGAGACATTTGACAAAAGAAGAACTATGAATAGCCAACTCGATTAATAGTTAAGGCAAAATAAAAACAAAATGAGTTATTTCATGTCCATGATAATGATAAAAACTGAAAGGATTGCTAGTTTCAAATATTGAAAAGCATATGGTGGATAGGAACTTATAAAGTAGTGGTGAGGGTGTAAATTTGTACAACCAGCAGGAAACAATTAGGTATTACTTAGTAAAGTTGAGGTTATGCCTACACAACACTCAGCAATTTTATTTCAAGGACTATATCATAGAGAATTTTTTCTATGTGCATATCAGAAAGTTTATACAAAAATATCAGTAGAGGAATGGTTTGAAATAGACAAATACCAGAAATAATTCAAATGCACATTGATGGGAGACTAGATAAGTAAATCTCCATAAATTAATATAGTTGTATATCATATAGTTTTGAAAATGAATGAACTGAAGTATCAACATGGATGAAACTCAAAATATAGAATGAACCAGAGTATCAACATGTAATGGATGAAACTCAAAATATAATTTTGGGGGTAAAAACAGTCACTGAAATACACATAAAAGTATGATTTATTTTCAGCATATAAAAGTAAAAAGCAGATAAACTAAACAGTATGTATTTTAGGACATACACATTGGTAAAACCATAAAGAATATCAGGGGAATGGTTAATGAAAGTATTAGAATATTCACTTCCAAAAAGAGTGAGGAGAAATGAAAGTGTACTTGAGCTCCAACTAATTTTCTAATTTTTAAGCAGGTGGTTAGTATATGCCTGTTTGTTTTCTTGTTCTTTTAAAAATTGTACATTTAGGTCCAGCCGAGTGGCGTGGTGGGTAAGCGCTGGCTTGGGAAGCCAGCAGCCCTGGTTCAGGTCCCACATATGAGGGCCAGTGACTCTGTCCCCCCCAAAAAAAATTGTACATTTATATCATATGGTCCCTTTTAATATATATTTCATATTATAACACATTTAAGTACCTTAATTTTAATTTTTTGTAAGTGAAGAATATAAGAATTTGAGCTTGATTTTATTTATATGATGTTCTCAAAAGTAGTCACCCTCCCCTACAGTTCATCCCGAAACAAACTACTTTATCCTAAATAATCACTATGTAGAAGTGGTGGTCTTTCTGTGTTCTCCAGCCTTTCCACTATTGGCATTGCTTTGAGGTAATTTCCCTGGAAATAATTTCCTAGTCTATCACCACAGCATGCTAAAGTTTCGGAACATTTATGGGGCTGTCACTGGCTTTCACTCCAGCTTAGACTTAACCAATCCAAATTCCTCACATTTCCTTAAACTTTGTTTGAAGTGCACTCTTAAATCTCAACTTCCATATCATTTAGGGTTCAAATTAACCTGATATAATTTTTCTTACTTATATATGTTGCTGCTTGTTAACTGTAACAAGATACTATAGGAAAATAACTGCATATTTTGAAAAGTCAGTACATAAACTATCTTCCAAAGACACTCCCCCCAAAAAAAAAAATTGGAAATGGTATCAACTTAAAATAGGCCCTGGAAGAAACAGGGAAATTAGAAAATCACAAACAACTATAAATACACATTTGCCAAAGTGAAAGATTATTAAACACAGTTGACAAATGTAATAGCCCATGAAGACTGCTATCCTAATGGACTTGCTACAATACCCCGAATAGAATGTAATCCACAATCACTGTAGTAGCCATGTCTCCTCGCAGTTATATTTTGAAAACAGGCATATCAAACAATGGCTAGAAACTGTTATTTTAAATAGTGAAAGGAAAGGCTAAGGCTAATTCATTTAAGTCAGACAAAGAACAGAAAATCTCAGTGTTACTTAAAATCAGATACAGCTTCAGTTAACAACTGAATGAAAACTTTTTTCTTTCTTAATATTGCTTATAGAAGACAGAATCGTTAAAACATTTTGTCTCTCTCTTTAGCAGTAGTAGAAAGACATACCAGAAGGATCTTTCTAATTCCAATATCCTCTGTCCTCTGGTAGCTCCTGAGCACTATCCGTCTCAAACAAATCCTGATTGCTGCCCTACAGCAGTGGTATCCAAGAGCTATTTCTTCGGACCAGGCAGGGGCAGATACAATCAGCCCAACCCATGGAAAGGTAAGAGACACAGCATTTTGAAATGGGTCAAAAAATAATAACAATAATCATTGCAAATGAGTAAAGCCTGGTTAAAGACAAAAATGAAACTATTCCCAGACTGAAGTTTGTTGGTGTTTGTAATTTTAGATTGAAAGTCAGGACCACTGTGAAACCTTAATTTTTATATTGCAAATAAACACCTTCGAAAATTAAGTATTGCAAAAGTAGCTGCAGGAATCATTTCCCATCATTCTCTATTCACAGCTGAAAAATGCCTAGTCAGTGATCAGTTGATCATTTTCTGGGTATATTTTCCTATGAGATGCTCTTAGAGCCTTCATGGGCATCTGAGGGTGGTATTTATTTTCCTTTGTGCTAAATTGGCTCTTTTGTTCTACTTTGCATAAAAAATGAGTAAATCTTATTTAGCTATGAACACTATATTATTAAGTCCTCAGCTTAGTTTCTTTATCTAGTAGCATTGGATATGTAAAACTATTGATACCCAACTACATACAATTCTTGCTCCTGAATGGGCCATGCTGCTTCAAGTTTCCAAACCTTTTTAGTGTCTATTGGGAGTACAACCTTCTCTCCTTTTTCATCTTGTGTTAACTTGTCACATAGCTCATAAACAGTGGCATTGCTCCACCACGCTACTCTGATTCACCTGGACTACAGCTGTGACAGTGGACATGAGGAGCAAGAGGTTTCAACTTCAAAGACATTTCTCTGGTACAAGTGATGGAATTAAGTAATCATTTGAATCTGGGATAACTGGATCATTTGGATCAAGGGTCAGTGTAGATTTCTGACATGGTTACACATAACTCATAGCAAATAAGAGTTCCTGAAGTCAACTGATGGGAAACAGAGTGAGTTCAGTTTGTACAGGCTGAGATCTAGGTGTCTGTGGGACACCCAGGTGGTGTCCACATAAGAGTTAAACAAGATTGTATTGTATTTCAGAAAGAAAATATGATGGCTATAAAGGCAGAATCTAGAGTGGAAGGGGCAAAAACATATTCAGGGTAAAAAATATCCTTACGGCTCTAAAAATATTGCAACTACATACATACACATAATGGAAAAATTTTCCACAAAAGCAATATGCAGAGCTTTCTAATCAGAACACAAAGTTAACATTATAACAGATAAAATTCCTTGAATTTAGTCGGCTTACTTAACATGCTGTTTTAAAGTTTTGTAAATATCCAATCACCCAAATATTCAAAACTTAATTTGGAAAGTAAGCTATATTGATCAAGGCAGGAATGAAATAGATTTTGTTTGGTTACGAGAAGTTTCTCATAATTTGGGTTTGTTTTGCATTGTGAAGTCAGTACCAAGTTTCAGCTGATTCAGAAATTTTGTGTGAGTACTGTAGTCACTATTTAAGAAGACATGGAAGAATCAAATAGGAATTCAAGAGTTGCTATCAATTTCTTTCTGTTTCTCAGTCTTAAGTGCCTCTCACATTTAATTTATTTGATAGTATTTGTTTATTTTTTTAGGATGGTGCTTTTGTTGTTTTTAATGAGAAGGGTTTGCATGAAAGCTTATATGAGGCTTTATATAAAAGAAATGTTCCATTCTTTTTATCTCACACTCAGAAAGAGAGAAGGGGAATAGAAAAGAATAAAATGTGGCCTAATTTAAGATCTGGCTAAACTTGCAAAATTAGAAGGTGTTAAATATGTTTATTAAATTAAATAAAAATGTTAAAACTTTTAACTTATGCCACTATGCCATATGTGCTAATCTCTTTTAATTGTCCCCAGCTAGACATTTTTTTTAAAAAAATGGAGTTTTTAAAACAGCAAAACAAAGAACAGAAAATTATTAACTTGGCTAGGTAACAATCTGCTTGCAAATTATTCATTTATGTCACCAAAGGGAAAGGGGAGCTTGCATTAATACTGCATGTTAATATGCTTCCTCCAGTTTACAGACATACTTTAACCCAAATTGCTCATATTACTCCACCAGAAATGTCACAGAATGTCTGTGCATTAATTTTTATGGATTTGCATGAAAAGCTTGAGAAACACAGCCAGAAAATAGTTTCTCACTATATGCTCACTCAGTAGGTTACTTTCAGAACTCTTTGGCTATACAAAGAAAGCTCATCATGGTTCTTTTGAACACCCAATTACCCACTAAACTATGGCTATTTTTGACTGGGTAAAAGGTAACAGGTGGTTTTGATACTAAAATATGTAACTGTGTAAAAATGCATAGCTGCTTTCTGTTGTATATCAGAGTAACTCAAATTTAAAATAAATCTTTCTAATGGCTATTACATTTACATTAGACATACTCAAAATAACAACTGAAATACATAATCTCTCCATTAAATACACAGTCCAGGTACTCAGATCTAAACAAACCCTGAAATTCATTGGCACTTAGTGAATTTGTTTCACACAGTATAAGTGATGCACGAGTGTTTAAAGATCTAGTCCAGCCACATTTCACAGATGAGGAAAACTGAGGCCACTGCAGGGCAATAACTTACTGTTGGTCCCTTGGTAAGTTATGAGGTGACAAGAGCAGGAACTTTACCCTATGATCACAGCCTCCCAATTCAATGATGTTTCTTGTGGTCTGATTTCAGAAGGACTATTAAACACACAGGAGGACAATACCCTTATTCTGAGTACTGGCAATAAGAGTGGAGACCATTTAGGCCCCTATTGTTATTTATTTCTCCAAGAAAATTGTTTCCATCAGAATTAAAAATTTGAAAAGAAAAAATATATATATTCTTTACACATAATATTCCAATAGAACAGTCTGGAAAGAAAAGACATCACAATCCTGGTCTAGTGGAATAGCATCAACAAAGGTTAGAGATATTATAAATTAAACGAACAATTTTCAGTGACTAGATGGGCACATAGAAATGAGAAAAATTCATTTTGTTTTTGAATTCATTATACTGTGCATGTGGCTCGTACTTGATAACAATTGAGTCACTTTATGATGAAAACAGTGGGCATGTTCCTTTCCCATCTTACCAACAAAAATAACACAATTATCATCAAATATGTGTGGAAGTATGTCTTTGCTGTTTCTCTTTGCTACTAGATTGTAAGCTCTATGGGCATAGAGACCATGTTTGTTTTATTTATCAATGGAACTCCAGTAGCAAGCAGAGTGCCCCATGCATGATGGGTACTCATTAAAATTATGTTAAATGCATGAACAAAGAGACCTGTGTAGTAACAGGAATAAGGTATAGGCTATTGCTGCTCTCTTCTACTCCCATAAACCTAAACTCCTAAATTTGTTTACTCAGGCTTTACCCTGGGATAAGACATAATTTTATACAATGGAACTCTTACTGGATTAGCAGGCAAGCCTAGACTCTGCTGACTACTGGAAAATGCAATTAACTTCTTTGGGCCTTAATTTTCTCATCTATATAATGGGGTTAATACTTGCCATAGTTCTCTCTCAGGGTTCTGGTGAGGATTAAATAAAACAATGCTATGTAGGGATCATATTCAGCTACTTAGCCAACACACTTATCATTCCCACTGTCAACTACCACCATCATGGGAGTCACTCTGGGAAGCTGCTCCTATCCCATCTCCCTGTATGTATTTATACACAGAAAGTGCTTATCTGAAGCCATTCAACACCTGCCTAAGTCTCCAGGACAAATAGAGTAGTTAAGAAGGAAAGTAAGTAAATTTCTTTAAGGTGATGTTTCAGAGGAATAAGATAGTTTACCTTTAGGAGTTTCTAAAAGGAAATTTCAATAATGTATTGTTGATGCATTGCCTTTTAGTGGATTTTATTTCTAGAGATGCTAAATTTGGGGATGACAATAATGGAGCTTGATTGAGTCTTTGAGCCCTCTTCTGTGGTAATTCTTTGAACACAAATTAACATCCCATTTTGTCTTATTTTCACAGGAGCCACGAAGTTTATTTTTTCAGGAGCTGAGTAGTTCTGAGGCCTTTTGAGCAAAGAAATTAGATTTTAAATTATGGTAAAAGATGTGAAATTATATTTTTTATTAGAGGTAGTTCCCCTTTAATTATAAATCAATTACCTCTGATAAAAATATATTGTCAAAGATGTTGACTACTGAATTCATCATAATTTTTTGGTATATGGAAACAGAAAGCACCTTTTTAGGTTAAATTCCCCAATGGAGTGTTTGGCTTTGATAGCTTCTCTTTGTTTCTGGGCAGTAAGCAATTATTTTTCTCTGAAAGTTAAATAAAGGGATCTATCTAAAAAGAATTGAAAGTTATTGAGGTGATTGGATGTTTCGTTGGCTTATTTCAATCTGCAGCATAAAGCTTGAAGATTAAGCAAGCAAACATTTGGGGATCTTAACATCAAGAAATTCTTCAGGCTAAGCTCACTATATTTTTAAATACAATTGAAACACATTTCCAAACTAAGATTTTCTAAGCTTACTTTGGAAAAAGACTCTTGGAACTGGTCACTGTAATCATCTACAAGAGACTTTTTTGGATGTCTACTCTGCATATAGCATTCTATAAGGGGTTGCTTATAAAAAAATTATACAAGAAAAAATTTGCTCAAGAAAATTCTAACCTTATTGGTAGTCAGCATATATGTGGGTAAAGTTAACTAATAACACAAGTAAGATAGTCATTTCAGTGAAAATACCAGGCTTTGCATCCGAAGGGACCCAGCTCTGCCAGTTTTAAGAACTGGGGCAGACTGCTCCAACTCACTTGATTTCTATGTCCTCAACTGTAAAATGGGATTATTGACACATTCACAACATTTCTATGGATTAAAGATGCATTTTTGAATGTGAAAGTATTTTTTAAATTGTCAGACTTGTACAAATGGCAAGTTTTATTTCAAGATAGCATACGATAGTAGCACAGACACAGCTTGTAAAATAAATGATACAGCAGTCCAGAAGAGGAAGCAAACAGCTTGTACTGGAAGGATGTTTTCAATGAAGTATTTTTAAGGTTCGTTCAAACTTGAAATTAAGTTAGGCAAATTATGGAAAAGTACTGCTTTTATTATGCTTATGAACAAAGTCCTTTTCTCACCAAGTTAATGCTGTAGTTTTTTTTCTTCCCTACATTTGTGCTAACTGAAACCATGTCTGAATTTGAAAAGGCAGTTTGAAATTTAGCATTATTTACATTGTATTTTCCTTATTAAAGGTGTTTTTGCTAATTTATCAGGAAGTGTGGTACAGATACATGATCAGCGGAGAATGGAGAGAGTATGACCAGCAACTGATTGGATCTGAGCTCAAGAACAGCCATCAGATATTAGCCAGTTTGAATCACAATCTTTAGTGCATGGAATGCATCTGAATGGGTCATTTAGTTTCATGTGACATCTAGTCATCTCAGTTTTCTTACAGGGAAAGTTATATTTAAAATTCTCTCTTTTGTAAAGTTCTTGTTGAAACATCTAAATTAGAACTGAAATGGTTAAACTGACAGATATAGAAAGGATTTTCCATTTTCATTCTCCCTGCAATTCACTGCCAATCTCATTGAGACTTTTATTTATCATTAACATATTTTAATTTTCTTGTAAGCATTCTTTTTATGTTCAACTATATCCCTTTCCAAATAGAAATGCTATTTTATTATTCCACTACCATTTTCCAGATAGATTTCTTTTTCATGTTATGAAAAGCAAACCTATACTTTTCCTTCCATTTTACAGGCACATTGTTTTCTTGGTGAAAAATATAAGAAAGAAGGGATATAAACAGCTTTCATAAATCCCTTAATTTTTTAAAAGAGAAACTTTACAGAATATTTTAATATGATATTCAAAAATAGATGTTGAATTATGCCCTAAGTTATTTAAAGATAAAAAACAGAGAAGCCAGAAATTTAATAAACATATATCTGATTCACAGAGTATCTCTTACATGCAGTAGCTGTAACTAATAACAAATCTGACTAGCCTGGTTTTATTTTGGCAAAAGATACTTTCATTTTAGTTTGTTTCAGGTGGTCATAAAAAGCAAAAATGTTGGAGTCTGACAGACCTGGATTTGAACCATAGTCCTACTATATACTATCTGTATATTATTGAACAATACCTTAATCCCTCTAAACCTCATTTTCCTTTTGTAGAAGATGTAGAGACCCATGAACACCTTGTGAAGATTAAAATAATATTTATAAAAATTACGGCAGTGCTACTAGGGCATACTAGATACTTAAAAGTGATGAGTCTCTGCCTCCTTTTTTGAAATAAACCTTTGTTTTTATAGGTCACTAAGATTGTGAGATCAGTTTCTGAAGCATAACCTATTTTATTCTGACTAACAATGGGTTTACTAACCAGAAATGGGATCATATGTATCAAATAAGCTACAATACGAGGTCCCACAATAAAGTGAACTCATCCTAGAAAAAGTGCTGCATACCTCATTGCTGAATATCACTACAGTCACCCTCAAAGTACTCCCCTTGAGAAGCTATGTACCGACACCAGCTCCTAGGCCACTCTTCAAAGCAATTTTGGAACTCTTTCTGGAATGGCCTTCAGAGCTGTTATCGTATTACCCTTGATGTCCTGAATGTCATTAAAATGTTTTCCTTTCAATATTTCCTTTATCTTCAGGTAAAGAAAGAAGTCACTGGGGACCAGATCAGGTGAGTAGGGAGTGTGTTCCAATACAGTTACTTGTTTACTGGCTAAAAACTCTCTAACAGACAGTGCCCTGTGTGCTGGTGTATTGTCATTCAAGAGCCATGAATTGTTGGCGAAAAGTACAGGTTGTCTAACCTTTTCACACAGCCTTTTCAGCACTTCCAAATAGTAAACCTGGTTAACTGTCTGACCAGTTGGCACAAATTCATAATGAATAATCTCTCTGATATCAAAAAATGTTAGCAACATCATTGCAACACGTCAGCGATTTTAATTGTCAAACCTCGTATGTGGCACTGACAAGGGGGCCACTAGTGAAGAAATTGACATTTCAGGGTAGAAGGATAGCACTTCATGCTATGCACAACTGAAATAACTTAAAGGTGAGCAAAGTATCTGATGAGCTTGTAGCTCTAGGTGAAGCTGGAGAACAGAGTGTCATGACAGTAAAAAATTACAATTAAACACTGTGAGGATAAAGGTAGATAAAAACTTACTTTTTGGCTTTGAGGTAAAAATCAAAACAAAGTATACTGGTCTCACCCACTGTTAAAACCTCTGAATAGATTAAGGTGGTACCCAAGAAATTCTTAAAATTGGACAAAATGACTCAGTAAATAAACACTAAAGTTTTAGTTCTCCAGCCAAAGCCTGATATTTCCAAGGTACTCACAAAAAGTCAAGAGAAAAGGGCGAGGAAAAAGAAGCAAAACAAACAAACAAAATTCCATATGTATATGGATTTCATATATATGCCAGGAGTGCCAAAAATGTATACACAACACTTGTGTTCATTTTTTGTTATTGGTATATATTATACAATTTTAATAAAAAATTTTCTGTTCTTAAAATGTCAAAAATTTAATAAATAAGAAGCCAATCAATTTTAAAGAGTTTATAGCTATAGATTCCAGAGGTCTGAATCCAGAAAGTCTTTTCCAAAACAGAAAATTATTCTTCAGTCCCTATATTTCTTCAGTCAGATACTAGGCCAAGAATGCTTCCTGCTTCCAAGAAGGGCATGTTTTCCAATGTTCACTTCAGATGGGACAAAGGAAGATAATTTTAAAAATTTTAAAAATGAAAAAATCAGAGATAGGAGACAGTGGCCACCAAAAAACTGGTGATGACTAGACAGCCTTCTCTGGGAATAAAACTGGGTATAATAAAGGAGTATTCACATCCTGGGAGTTTAGAGGGATTTCAGAAACTAGCATATATAAACAAGTTTTCAATAGGTTTATTTTTTATTCTAAACCATCATAACACATATAAACATCACACATGACCACATTTTGCCTCTAAACCTGACCACATTACCTTCAGAGAGCACTGGCAGAATCTTATAAAAATGCCAATTCTGATTCCTCTTTAGACAGATACTCACTATCACCATCCACACATATAGCAACAAAATGGTAAGCATGATGATGATGAAAAGTGGTCCATAAAATGGCAAAAATAGCCTTAATGCAAGTCAGATAATATAGGTTTAATAAATAAATGCTTGCCACATTGATTACCTATTATTCATGCATGAATAGATGAAACAGTCTACAATTTAGACTTCTTATAACTTAAATTGTACTTATTGAAAACATCAGTCACCCTGTCATTAGTTTTCCTGCTGATTTTCTTAAAGTTCAGCTTCAATCACTTGGCCTCTCTACTCATAATCTTTCCATGGCTCCCCGTTACTTTCCAAATCATGGACACACTCCTCATTCTGGCATTACAGGCCTTTCCCTGTGAGACCTTCTCTAATTTTTCCAGCTTAAACCTTGCTACTAGCATGATGGCACATAACTGCCACAAAGGAGGACAAGTGTGGACTCGGTGGTGTTTTCTGCCCAAGAGCAGAGAGCAAGTCCATCTATCAGGAGCTAAAACTGAAGGGTTTTATGCCATGCATCCCTGCCTTACACTGTCAAAACAATTTGACCCTCAGAAGTTCTCTTCGCTACCTCATCAGTCCTTGTTTTAAATCCTTTCCCTGATGGTGCTCAACCAGAGCTTTCAAACCCAGCTGGACTACTGGACTTCTGCCTTTGGAAACTTGCCCTGCCCCTGTGTTGACACCGTGGCATCCATCCATTTCTGGCTACCGGTCTTTGCTCTCAGATTTCCTTTTGGCAATTGTATTTCTCCAGCTTGGGCCGATCCTGACATCAGTCTTCATGCAACTTTGCCCCATCTGTCATTCAGTCATCCTCTACGCCCATCTTGGCTTCAGCTGCTATTGATCCAGGCTCAGACCTTCAGGTTGGGGTTGGAAACACACTCCTCTGGGACTTGGCAGCCAGTCATCACACTGCACCATATGTTGTAGCCAACTAGCCTAGTCATCTAGTTTGGTGGCTGCCTGGAATTTCCTTCTTCCTGTTAAGGTTTTGAAGGATTAGAAGATAGTATCTGTCCTCCAAGATCTACGCTAAATGTCATCTTCTCTGTGAAGGTTTCTTATCTGACTCCCTGAGCAAAATTAAGGAGTTCTCTCTCTGCAATCCCATAGTGCTTTTTGTTTCTTCTGATTTGTATTAATCTCATCATTTCATAATTCCAAACCAAGCAAATGCTTCATCTTCCTTTAAGTCCCAGCACAAATGCCATTTCCTGTGTCTGTCTTTGACATTCTCACTTCTCACAGCAGAAGGAAACAATTCCTTTCCCTGTTTCTTTAACATTCACAATAGATCTAAGTTCCTCAATGGCGGGAATATATTTTATTCTTTGTATTTTCTATGCCAAGCTTAGTGAATTGTCAGTACATTCTGTAAAATCTCACTGTTGACATGGACTTTTACCTATGTATTTCATTTGATCTTCACAATGATAAATAAGAAAAAAAATCAACAGCAATTACCCTCAAGAGAAGAGGAAATCAAGGCTCAGAGTAATTAATTAATTTAGTCCAATTGTAGGTGTAACCAGAACTAGGTCTTAACAGACTTTAAGTCTAATTAATTTACTATCATTCATTCATTCATTCATTTTTATCTGGATTCCAGAGCTTACAAGACAAATTAAGAAGGTTATTACCCTAAAGAGACTCACCTAATGGTGAAGATAAAAAAATAAATAAAATAGAAAAAGTTTAGGATTATATCAGAACATATATATGGATATATATCCAGATTAGATGGGGTGGAGAAGGGCCTGGGAACATTTTTATGTGGGATTAATCCTAAACTGGATTTTAGAGGGTAAGTTACAGTTTCTCAACTGTATAAATGGGAGAAAGACATTTCTAGACATGAAGAAAGCATGTACAAAGTCGCAGAATTGTGAGAGGATATGGCCCCTCCAGGGAGCTGCACGCACATGAAAGGGGCAGCTGTGCAGAGTATGAGGAATGGGCAGGCAGGGAGTTGACTCACTTCTTGGAAGAGATGGTATATAGGTAAAGTGTCAAACTGAAATTATTCAACTGTTATTTGTCATCCCTGTTCTCCATGAAGGTTAACGACTTTTTTTTTTTTTTTTTTAAGCAAAGCCACCTTGGTCATCATCAAGATTTAAAACTGAAAATAAGTATGGTAGCAGTGAACAAGATCATGTACAGTTGAGACTTCAAATGACTTAAACTCCTCAGATCCACCTGGAAGGCATCAGGCAATGGGTGAACTCAAAGAGGGTGCTTCCCCAGAATTCTACTCCCACCTCCAATGACTACATATAATGTGATGAGCCACCATAAAGATACATTTTGAAAGGAATTACATAGACTCAACTTCCATTCTCCTTAGAGTTTTCCTGTTAAAGACACCAATTCAATTAGGAAAGACCTATAGTTAGTTTTAGGAATTATTTCTTAGTGTCATGTGGTAGGCAAAATAATGGCCCTTCAAAGATGTCTATGGCTTAATCCCCAGAACCTGTGAATATGTTACATTACATGGCAAAAGGGATTTTGGAGATATGATAAAATTAAAGGTCTTAAAATGGGAGAATTATCTTGGATTATCTGGGTAGGCCCAGTGTAATCACAATGGTCCTCCTAAGTGAAAGAGGGAAGCAGGAAAATCAGAGTTAAAGGAGAAGTGACAATGGAAGCAGGGGTCTGAGCGATGCATTTGCTAGCTTTGAAGATGGAAGGGGGCCATGAACTAAGAAATATGGGCAGCTTCTAGAAACTGGAAAAATCAAGGAAAATGACTCCCCACTAAGACATCCAAAAGGAATTTTGCCTTGCCAACATCTTGATTTTTGGTTCAGTGAAGCCCATTTTTGATTCTGATCTCCAAAACTGTAAGATAATAAAATTTTGTTGTTTTAATCCACTACATTTGTGGTAATTTCTTGCTGCAGCAATAGAAAACTAAAACATACCAGCTCTCAGGTTTCAAAATGCCTATCACTTTTCAATGGTTGCCTTATTAATTATTATAGCCACAGTTTCTAGCACAATGCCAGGAAGAAAATACACATGCTAAATATTTAGATTTAATTAAGTGATTAAATAATTAATTCAATCATTTTTAGGAACTTATATTTCACCTGCAAGACAGGAGATTGGATCTTTCTGAAGTTGGCCAAAATGTTCTGGTAACATTTGCAATGTTGTTCTACAAGTCTCCCAAGTGAAATGTAACGAACAAAAGAGTAATTGAATATTTCAATGAATTCTTAAGCAAATCTTTCAATGAAATATAAAATACATACAAAAAAGTGCACATATCTTCAATGAACAACTTAATAAATTTGCACAAAGTGACCACACTTATGTAACCACTCTCCAGATCAAGAAACAGAATATCATCGCCTTGAAGTGTCCCTGTGGCCCCCTTCCAATTACTGGTTCCCTGAAAGTAACTAATCTGGACTTCTAGTACCATAGATTAACTTTGCGTATTTTCTAAATGTATATAACTAGAAACATATAGTGCGCACTATTTTGTGTCTGACTTATTTCAATTAATTTCAATTGCATATCATTTTCTGAACTATTTCTACTCATACTTCTGACACGGAATGTATTTTTCACTTTGTTTTCTTCCCCACACACAAACCAATTTTCCCATATTCTGGACACCAACTGGAGGTACTACAATTCAATTAAATTATGACACTACTTTGAATTAGTGCAGACATCACAGATTAAGGGCTCGGTCCCACTTCAGAAGTCAATCAGAAGTCCCCAGCTTCCTGTACTTCTGAAAGATTGGGTATAAATTGGGGGTTTCCACAATCCCACATTTGGTGTTTTAATTTGCTAGAACAGCGCACAGAGCTCGGGAAAACAGTTGACTTACTATTACCGTTTATTATAAAGGATACACTCCAGAACCAAACAGGGGAGATGCACAGGGCAAGGTGTGGGGAACTGGTGCAAAGCTTCTGGGGCCTCTCTGGGCAGCCACTCTCCCAGCACCTCGATATGTTCACCAACCTGGACACTCTCCTAACAGCACTGTTTAGAGATTTTTTACGAAGCTTTCATTATGTAGGCATGTTAGTTCAGCCTGCTATAACAAAACACCATAGACTGGGTGGACGGCTTATAAACAACAGAAATTTATTTCTCACATCTAGATGCTGGACAATCCAAAATCAAGACACTAGAAGATATGGTGTCTGGTGAGAGCCAGCTTCCTGGTTCATAAATGGCTACCTTGCTATGTCTTCATATGGCAGAAGGGCTATCTGGGGTCCATTTTACAAGGCACTAAAGCCGTTCTTAAGGGCTCTACCCTCATGACCTAATTACCTCCCAAAGGCTCCACTCCCTAATACCGTCACTATAGGGAGCTAGGATTTCAACATATGAATTTTGAGGGGAAACGAACATTCAGCAATGAAAGACTGCTGAAATTTTTCTTCTGTTTTGAAAAAGCTACTGTCAGGCTAACTTCTCTGCACCTCTTTTCTTACTATTATCTTTCCAATTTCTGACTTCCTCGGCATCCTAGAACTCCATTTTTTTCCCCCTCTATTCCTCTAGCCCTGGAAAATTGCCAAAAACTCTGATGGCTTCTCTCCATTTTAGTGGTGGCTCTTTGTTACAATCCCTGGCATTTAACCATGTCAGTAGTAGGAAAATGCCCCAAACAAAAGACACTTGTTTTTGGCAGCTTTATCTCTTCGCCTCTTTGTATTTTGTGGTTTCCTTCTCCATGGGAGTATACATATAAATACAATAATATATCTCATTTTTTGAGATGCTCTTGGCAGGAGCATTGTTCTGCTACAAATTCACCCCACCATAGCTGAATGTGGAAGTCATTACCTGAATAATATTTAATATCAATAAATGAAGTGAGTAAACAAAAATAATTTAACTAAAGTGATATTTTTATAAGAAATTTTTGGAAAGGGTTTACCCATGTGACTTTTTAATACTGTCAGATTTCTGCAGAATCATAAAAAAAGAGATAGCAATTACAAGACTATAAGAAGCAGTCTCTTACTCCTCAGGAAGAATATACAAATAATTCTTTAAAATACAGACCATTAAGCTTTAATTTTGATCTGCATTAAAGTTTAAGTATAGATCATAAATTGTTTTCTGGTTCTTATAAAAAGTAATGCTTACAATCCAGCATAGGTTCACTAAGAACAGGCCATGGCACAGAGAATCCATTTGCTTTTTTCAGTATCACTGGCCCTCATATGTGGGACCGAACCGGGGCGGGCCACTGGCTTCCCAGGCCAGTGCTTAACCACCGCGCCACTCGGCCGGCCCCCATTTGCTTTTTAATAACCCTGACCACACAGGTAGAAAATAGAAGTTTGATGGTAATGTTATAGTCTTAGAATAGCTACATTAATTCAAAACAATTGAAATAGACTCTCCTGGTGACTTCTCGGACATCCAGACACAATTAAATATAGAATAACTTAACCTGAGTTTTAGCCCGATTAACAGAGCTAGATATTATGAGGTGTGATAAAAAAAATATGGTGGTTTAAATTGAAAAATAAAACATTACAGTAAAAGAGACATTGCATTAATCTCCCTCTCATTTTGAACACACTTATCCCATCATTCTTGCCACTTTCTGAAGCAGTTCTAGAAGTCCTCTTTCGTTAGTGTCTTTATCATCCTCCATCATGACAATGTTCCATGTCACACATCACTTCTGGTATGGCGATTTTTGTCAAATAAAAATATTATGGTGTGTCCTCATCTACCTGATTTACCGGATCTGGCACTGTGTGACTTCTGGCTCTTTCCCAAAGTCAAAATGACCATGAAAAGAAAACATTTTAAATCGATTCAGGACATTGAGGCAGCCACAACAGCACAACTAAAAACACTCATAAAAGAGGACTTGCAGAACTGCTCCAGAAAGTGGCAAGAATGATGGGATAAGTGTGTTTGGAGTAAGGGGGAGTATTTTGAGGGTGATTAATGGCAATGTGTCTTTCACTGTAATAAATTTATTTTGTTTAAACATTCACTGTATTTTTATCACACCTTGTAATTTCTAACTTAGTGCTCAGACATTTTTCTCCATTCTGTTCAATAAATTTATCAGTTACTTTAATACTGCTCAGAAGGTATGCTTGTTACATTTTTCAATGATATAAAGCTGAGAAATCTGGTTAATTCAGTTTGAGTAAATCAGGACTCTAAAAGTGTTTTAAAGAGCAAGCATTTAATAAGAACAAATATAGGGGCCAGCCGAGTGGCTCAGTTGGTTAAGAGCTCGCTCAAGAGTGCGAGCTGAGCTCTGAGCAATGGTGGTTCGATGCCAGCCCAAGCTGAGTTGTCATTGAGCTGCAAACAGGTGGCAGGATGGCTCAGCTAAAAATAAAATAAAATAAAATAAGGATAAATATAAATTAAAATGTGAACCTATATTTAAAAAAATAATTAAATCTGTATAAAATGGATATTTTTTGTAAGAATGGTTATTACAGTTTTATACAGAAAAGGCCAAAGTAATTTGGAACACACTGGAAGAGTTGTAATGTATAGATCACAACAATAAGAGTTATATGTCATATTTGCCTTTTCTCACCTCTTCTAAAATTGGATATCAGATTTTAATATCATTGCTAGCAAAGTATGATACATCTAAGGAATGATGACTGAGATGGCAGTCAGGGATCATTGAAAAATCTGAGACTTTTTTACTCAGATCTGATTTGGAATTATAAATCTTATTCTCCCATCTGACAGTTCTTCTATCGATACATGAAAATTGATGAGAATTTAGAAGAACGGTTATGAAGGTGAAAATAGAATTATAATGAGCCAATTATGACAGGAAAATGGGTATAAAGTAAGCATATTTTGACTTGCTGCAAGGTACAACTATTTACCAATTATAAATGTTGAAAAACTAAATTGACTATGTTGCGATGGTGAGCATTTATTTATTTATGTTTAATTCAATTACTCATTCAATAGCTATTAAATGCCTATTCTGTGTCAAGAATTCTGTGTTATTAAAGAACAAAGAATAATTAGAATAATACCTGCTCTTAGGGAGCTCATAATTTAGTAGGAATGCTGGGGGGTGAGGGAGTGGGAAAGAGGATGATAGATAGAAAAATAAGTAATTATAATAGAATGTAAAATGCACCACAGTAATTATTTCTACAAGCCATAGAGGTAGATAGAATTACTAACTCTGCCCCAAGAATAAGGGAATATCTAGGAAAGCTTTATTACAATAAAAACATTAGCTATGAATAGTTTTTTCTATGTGTGAAGTTCTGTGCTAAATACTTCACACACACATTACTGGTATAATCCTAAAGACCATTAAGATTTTATTATTTTTCTCATTTTACAGATTAGGAAACTGACACAGTAAGGCTATGTGACTTTTTCAGGGTTACCTAAATACTAAGTGGGAGAGCTGAGTTATAACCCAGGAAACTTCATTCCAGAGACTATATTCTTAACTTGTATTTTCCAAATTCTTTGTATAGCTAATTTGTCAATCATGAAATTAATTTAGTCTCTCTATCTTTATTTAAAAACATTAATAAAGTAGAAAATACCTGAATGTGTTATGCACAGTAAGAATAAACATTATCTCATGAAAAACTCACTTTAGCTATATAAGTTGTATATGGGTGATTGTATGTATGCACATACATGCTAGATCACAATATAAAAAAGTATTTCTTACAGTTGTGCATTAGTTGTCTATTGCTATATAACAAATGACCTCAAACCTTAGTGGATTAAAATAGTAACATATATTATATCACAGTTTCTGTGAGTCAGAAACCTGGGCATGGTTTACATTGATCCTCTGATTCTGGGCTAAAAGGCTACAGCTATCTCAAGGCTTGACTGGAAGTATTCACTTCCTAGCTCACTCACTTGGTTGTTGGAAGGATTCCATTTCTTCTAGGCTGTTGGACCAAGGTCTCAGTTCTTCACACATTGTTGGCTGAGGCCTCCTTCAGCTGCTTGCCCCACAGAGCATCTCACAACATGGCACCTTGCTTCATACAGCAAGTGAGAGAGCAAGAGGGCAAGGCAGTGTCAGCACATGAGATAGAAGTCATAGTCTTTTGTAACCTAATCACAGAAGTGACATGCTTATACTCTGGCATATTCTATTTGTTAAAGCAAATTAGTAGGTCTAGCCTAGACACAGGAGAGAAGATTCCACACAGGCAGACTTCCAGGGGAAGCTATCACTGGAAGCCATGCCAGAAACTTCCTAACACAAGCAGGCTATAGCTATGAAGCATTACATACACTGATTCCCTTAGACTTGCATAACTAAACCTAGGACACTGTGGAGAAGTGGTGCTTCCACTGGTAGAAGATTAGCATAGAGAAGCTTCGCTATCCTCTCCTAAAACTCTGAAAGTCTGGGTCCTTTCTCCACTGCTTTGATAGCAATAATTGATATGTCTAAAATCTAATAGTATATACAACATGTCAAGCACTGTTCTAAACATCTTACAAACATTTTAGCTCCTTTAATCTTCAAAAGGTGAGTTAGGTAGTATTATCAACTTTCTTTTGCAGGTGAAGAAACTGATGCACAGAGTGAGTGGCAGAGCTGGGACTTGAACTTGAGCGGCTTGATTCCAGAGAAAAGGCACAATGTAAGATAGGGAGGGCCTCCCACTGAATCTCCTAAAAACTAAACCCAAGGCTGCTTCTCCATCTCGTCTTCTTTTACCTTTCTGCAGTATGTGTTCTGTCCACAGCCCAAAATTTCTTGGCATTTTCATTTCCCTTGGCTTTCAGAACACTGCAATATCATGACTATAAATGAGACAATTCCCTCCAATGATATCAGATTATGGTATGTATGTGATATGTCTCACCTACTAGCCATTTGCAGGTACAGATCAGTTAAAATGATCTGTGTTGTTGGGAGAGTAAGTGCATGATAATAAGTGGTTGATTAACTTTAGATGGCATTCAATTTATACTGGACATAGGAATTATGCACTTACTGTGAGTAGTCACTCAACAAATAGGTATCGAGTGGTTATTCCATGTGAGGTACTGTTCTAATTGCTGGGTAAACAACACAGAACAAACTAGACTAAAACTCTTAGCTCTTGTGAAGCTTATATTCCACCCATATGAGTTTAAATGAAATGAAGACAAAAACTATTCAGATTAACTTGCCTAAATGCACATCCAAGCAATAGGAAACCATAAATACATAAACCACCAAAGATATGGTTGCCTGAGTAAATCAGAACAGAACAGGATTTTGTTGGCTGTATTTACATTGAAAATCATGAAATTTCCCCCCATTAATGCCTGTGCCTCTACTGAATGTTCAAAAATGTTCTAGACTGCAATAGACACCAAAGGAAAATTAATAGGGTTTTCTCATTTTTATCCTTGGCTGGAATGCTTGTATCCCCTGCCTTTACAAGGAATAAAGAATAGAGCTTAATGTAATAATTTTCCTTCCAGAAGAATTCAGAGCCTGCTTTTCTCTTTAGCCTCTCACCTTCTCTGGTTTCCTGGCTTCCCCCAATACTATTTTCATATGCAGTACTTAGCTTCTGGATAATCCCTGCGTTCGCCAGCCACCCCCTACCTTACTCTGATTGTTTTTATTTCTCTGATTCTTAAGGACAACCCTGTTGCCTCATTCAGCTGCTCTCAGTTTCAACCATCACAGCACATTCTGGAATTATCTCATTATAACAGTCCACAAATATGTCATAAATTAGGATTCTGTTGTGATTTAATAATTAGCTGCAACTACAGAAAGAATCTCACACCAGATGAGGAAAAGCATTTTGATCCTGCCAAGGGGCCTACTTTTTAATTCACTTGCAAAATTTCCCAGTTTCTTTTCTTTTCTTTTCTTTTGGTCTGAAAGGTGGTTACTAAATCCTATAGGGTCTAGTCTATATAGCTAATGGGGAGTATCGTGAGGCTGCAAATCCCTTAAATGATTTGTTTTGTATCATAATCCATGCCAAGTAACATTTCTAGGAGACTAGAAGTACCAAAGCTACCCAGATCCTTTATAGATTACAAAAGAATCTTTTTTGCCACCCACGAACTACTTTCTGAGTGTGGCTATGATGAAGCCTACAAGTTTTACAAATAACATCTTCTCCCAAAGATCATGTCCTGTTTTAGATGACAAATGCTTCCTTAGGCACTGGATAGAGTGGAGAGAGTCGTTGATTTTTTTTTTTTCCCCCACCAATTCAAACAATTGAATGTATTAACAGGAATGAAGGAATGGTTTAATGAGAACTGTGCTCACTGTAGAGCAATGAACAAAAGGCTTACATTGTGTACATGGGGGAGACAAACAAATTATGAAATTTGCTTTTAAATGTTAATTTACCAAATATCTGTAGCACTTGAAATGTTAAAAGAGAAGTTGACATTAGAATTATTTTTTAGACATATCTGCTCTCTTTTCATGTTGACATTCAATGATTTTGCCACATGTGAGTATTCTCATTACAGCACAGCCATATAAAAGATAATTTAATCTTAAATACTTTCTACATTGAGGACTTCATGTGAAGTATTGAATTCATACTTTAATGATGTTCTTCAGTTGTTAAATATGTTTTAGTTATCTCAAGTTCATTTGAATTCAGTCGATATTATAAATTACAAACTTACATCTGGATTGATATAAAACCAGTTAGTAATGCATATATAATTCTATAAGCTGACATTTTTGTTCCTGCGAATAGGAAAACTTTATTAGCACAGATGAAGTTAATGAGAAACCATGGTCTAGTTTGGTATATTTACTTTTCCTAATCCCTAAAATCTTTTTACTGACAATTTAGACAAGTTAAGTCCACTGAGAAAACTGACCTACAACTATTATATGACAGCATGTAGCATTAAAAGAAGAAACAAAAGAGGTTGAAGGATTATTATAAAAATATTTTCCCATTTATTTTTCTCTAACTACTATAACTTTTTGAGAGATGTATAATAAAAATGAATTTTATGACTTTATTAAACATATACTCTTTGGCGATCTACATGAGACCTTTATTTCAAGTATATTTTAGAGAACATGCAAATAAATGTGGTCCACATTTCTTTGATTACAGCAAGTAAATCTGACTCTTCCTTTGGTGTTCCAATATCATTAGTTTTCACTACATTCACTGCTGCTCCTTTAGGCTCCGCCTTTGAAAATCTGTCCCCTTTTTCTGTCTTTTTTTTAACTAAACAAAGAGTAGGCAATATCAATATCTTCCAGAAGGATATTTATGGTCAATAAGTCCCCTGATTTCTATGATTACAAGAATATGCCTGATTTTTTCTCAGGGTTCCACTATTAGTGGTCTCCACACAGGACAGTATTAAGTGAAACCAGAAAAGAGAAAGAGTATTTATTGGCTGGCTTAGAAATTTTTTTTTTTTTCAATTCATTTTTCCTTTTACTTACTGTGGTCTGGAAAACATAACTGTTGTTTCATTGTAAGTTTCAGATTTGAATTGTTGCTTTCCCTAACATTAAACTAAAAATCTTAGTATATAGTAAGAAAATTGAAACAAGAGGCTAAGGGAACTCAAAAACTAACCCAAAATGCACTAGCCATCTGCCTCAGGATTTGCCTTGCAATTGAGCAGAACCTGATGATGTCATGACTACAGAAAATCTTGGTTGAACTTTTAATAGTTAGACAGAGCTGATCAGGATTTAGGACAGACTCATAATAACCAAACCCTAAAGAGATTGATTTATAAACAAAAATCCAATTAATTTAGAGTAGAAATATTGAAAGAGCTGTTTTTTCACCCCATCTTTATCTTGCTAAAATAATGTTCCTGTATTTCTCCTTACAAAATTAATATATAAACATTGTTATTATGGGTTTAATTGTACCTTCCTCCCAGTTCATATGTTAAAGCCTCAACCCCAGTACCTTATAATGTGACTGTATTTGGAGATAGGATCTTCGAGAGGTAGTTAAGTTAAAAATAATGTCATTCTGGTGGGCCCTATTTCAGTATGACTGATGTCCTTATAAGAAGAGGAAATTTAGACACAGAAGGAAGATGATGTGAAGACAATAGGAAAAAGACAGCCTACAAACCATGGAGAGAGGCCTCAGAAGAAGCAAACTCTGCTGACATCTTGATCTTGGACTTCTGACCTCCAGAAAAGAAATGTTTATTGTTGAAGCCACCAGTTTGCGATATTCTAGCAAACTAATGAAATTGTGGAAAAAAAAAATAGAAACTTCAAAAGAGAAATAGACAAAGACAATAAAGAATATATATAATTCAAAACAAAAACAAAAACAAAAAAAACCTGCAGTTACAATATTGAAATATGCCCTTTTATATATTTTCTGGTGTGCATATATGGCTGTCTTTAAAACAAAAATGTAATTTTACTAGATATAATTTATAACTTGCTTTGCCACTATTTCTATGTCTATAGAATGCCTGTAACAGCTGGATAATATTTCATTATATAATTTTATCTTTCATTATTTAGCCAAGCCTTTGGTATTGAACATTTAGGTTGTCTTTTAACATTTTTACCCTTATATAAACATTCTTTGGTTGAAAGCCCAGCTCCACAACTTTATGAATATGTGGATTTAGATCACTTAATTGGAAATAAATTTTTTTGGGGGAAAAAAAATACAAGTTCATTAAAAAGACAATAGACTATCAGTTCTGAAATATACAGACAAAAATCACAAAAATCACACAACTGAGTTTAGTATTTTTCTTTTAGACATTTTTCTTTTTGGACTGATTAAAATCTTTAACACCATATTATGAATCTGGGTCATGTTGATAATATTCTTTGCCAAAGCCTGATTGCTTGCACATTATTTTAGGATTTCTATCCTTCTTTGTATTTCAGGGTCTTCATCACTCAAAAATTTAAAACAAGCAGTAGATAAATTATTAATTCCATTTTGCAGTGTAAGTATCATCGAAATGTTTTCCTTGGATCCAGCATTCTAATAATATATGATATGCGTACAACTTAACCTTTAAATTTGGGCTGGGATCACAGGCATCTACTTTGATATAAATTAAATATGTTCTTTTTCACATTAGCAAAAAGTAGATTGGCCAATAAAGGAGGGAATGAGAAATGAAGAATAAATACAAGTATTGTAAATACTGATGTGTATGTATTTAAAATTTTCATCACATTCTTAAGTAGCGTTAGCTCAGCCATTATAAGATTTTTTTTTTTTCATTTTATCTTTTTTCACATTTGGAGATTTGAAATTTGTTGGCGATTTGTCGCATTTCCTAGAGCAAAATTACGTTTTAGTTACCATTGTAGTTATTAGAAAAAAGGGGATTAGTTTATGGTCTAAACAAAAGACATGAATAACATATTTCTACATATTTTTTGAGGATAAAATAAGCTTTTTAAGTTAAAATAAGCAACGTGAAATTTAAATTGTAATACTGTAAAACAAGCCAACTTGAATGCTGTTAAGCATTTCATTCAATACAAACAAAATTGATGCAAATGCTATTATTTCAGGGCTACCCTACTTACAGAAGAATTAGGAAGCATTTTAGACTTAAGGAATTAAACTGGAAATGACAAATACCAGGAGTGCCAAAAAAATGTATACACGTGACTTGTATTCAACTTTTGTTATCAGTATATATTATTATAATTTTAGTACAGTTTTTTCTTTTCTTAAAATGTGTATACATTTTCTGGCACCATCTGTATAGATAGAATATACTCTATATATTTTCTTATTTAATAAAACACAACCCTTTGGTTTTACTTGAAAGAGATAAAAAAGCAAGGAAAGATGATCCCTAACTTACAGTGGTTCAATTTATGATTTTTCAACTTTATGGTGGTACAAAAGCAATAGTCACGCACTAGAAACTGTCCTTTGAATTTTGAATTTTGGTCATTTCTCGGGTTAGCAATATGCACTATGATACTCTCGCGTGCTGCTGGGCTGAGGCAGTGAGCCGCAGCTCCTAATCAGCCACCCAATCACAAGGGTAAACAACCCGTACTCTGCAGTGTGTCGTACTGCCTGAGTTTTTGGGATATTGTGCTCTGGACATGTTTAAGGTAGGCCAGGCTATGATATTTGGTAAGTTAGGTGTACGAGGTCAGACAATTACGTTCACGAACTCATCCTAAAAAATGTTCCATACCTCATTGCTGAATATCACTACAGTCAACTTCAAAATACTCCCTTTGGGAAGCTATGCACCTATGCCAGTGCCTAGTCCACCCTTCAAAGCAATTTTGGAACTCTTTCTGTGGAATGGCCATCAGAGCTGTCATATTACCCTTGATGTCTTGAATATCATTAAAATGTCTTCCTCTCAATATTTCCTTTATCTTTGGGTAAAGAAGTCACTGGGGACCAGACCAGGTGAGTAAGGAGGGTATTCCAATATAATTATTTGTTTACTGGCTAAAAATTCCCTCACAGATAGTGCCATGTGAGCTGGTGCATTGTAATGATGCAAGAGCCATGAATTGTTGGTGAAAAGTTTAGATCAGCTAACTTTTTCACACAATCTTTTTCGGCACTTCCAAATAGTAAACTTGGTTAACTGTTGGTACAGATTCATAATGAATAATCCCTCTGATATCAAAAAAAGGTTAGTAACATCGTTGCAACAAGTCAGCGAACTTCATAGTCAGACCTCGTATTAAATGCATTTTCAACTTAATGATGTCTTCAGCTTATGATGGGTTTGTCAATCCCATCATAAGCAAGGAGCATCTGTACTACAGAGTCCACTTTCTTCAGCTATTTAGAAAGAGTGGGGTGCCTAATGTCACATTGAGAGCAAGGAAACCCCTAAGAAGACTGAATGCTTCCTTCCAGAAATTAAGTTTATCAATTGCAAGGTGAAATGTGGTAGATGCTTATAAACTCAGGGCTGAGGCTTTGATCAGGCTTGAAAAAAGTGAAACAGTGCATAGCACAGAATTCTCCTCAATACATTGTGGGGAAAAGATAATTAATTACATTAATAGAACCTATTTTGATTGATTTCTAATTCCTATACAATAAAAGACCATGTGAAGTCAGAGCAAGATTCAAAACAGTACAAATGAATTACCCTCGTCACTAGGTATCACATACCATGAAGAACTTAACTTGGCTTTGCTCTTGTCTGCAAAATTGCACTAGAATTTTTATTTTGCTCTTTCTAATTATGATAGATGCTCATTGTTGTTGTGTGTGTTTTTTTAAATCGAGAGTTCAAAAATGGAAAAGAGAAAGTAAAAATCATGAAAACCCCACCACCTACAGGTAACATCTATTCACACACTGGGGGAAAATCTGCATATATGTAAATACAGAAATAGGTACGTAATCTTATATGAATGGGATATAGCACAGGTGGTTAAAAATGTGGGGTTTTAGGGGTACCCATTCCATATGGTATTATAAGAAATAAATGAATTAATAAACTAAAACTGTGCCTGGAACATGGTAAATGCTCCAAAATATGCTATTGTATAGATACATGGGAACGAAGGGTCAAAAGTTTGCAACCTTTGAACTGAATCTTCAAAAAAACTTTTAAAAATGTATAAATATAATTTAAATTTTTTTCTTATTAAATATGAGTACTAATCAAAATAATATTTACCTGAGTCAAAGGAGAAAAGGTTTGCAAGAATAATCATCTAGATACATGTATGTCAGGGTGCTGGCTTTTTTAGGGGGGTCGGGGGCAGGGGTAGGCATATTCTTGTACACTTGTTATGTTCAAAAAATTCACACATGAAATTAAAAAGAAAATTATTGGCATCCTGGCTTCAGGACCTGTGTTTTTAAGCTACCACTACACTACCAATGGAAATCATGATGAGAAGCAATTCAAAAAAAGATAGTAACAATCATTAATAGATAATACTACTTGATACCTTACTCTGCAACAGGCACTGCTCCAAGCACATTACATGTATTAACTAATGCAATTCTCACAATGACCCCATGAAATAGAAACTATTATCTCCATTTTAAAAATGAGGAAATTCTGGCATGACAGCATGAAGAACTTTGCAGAACTGCTTGCTGTTAAAAATTATATAAAAATACAATCCTTTAAAGCATCTATAAATGGTCCTAAAAGAACGTAGCAAATGAATAGATATGTATTCAAGAAAATCTAGAAAATTCTGTAAGAAAAGCAAGAATTTGTGGTATTTGAACCGAGACTACTCCCTCAAGCCTTCCTCTCAGCTCCTCAAGGCAGACTCCCCCGCCGCCCCCCAGACGGCAGCAGCCAAGTGTACAGGCTCCTTTCCCTACAGCCTCGAGTTGGAGGCCTTCTCTTTCAGTGAAGAATGGAATGTCAGCAGTTTTCACCCTGCTCCTAGCCACCTCCTTGATGGACTGTTGTCATTAATGAACACTTTTGCCTAGCACCTGCTCATGGAATGGAGGCTCAACTTTGGGTTCAGTGCCAACGAGAATAAGGGGGAGGGGGAATTATACCCCCTGTTTAGGGTCTATGCCAGAGGAGGCAAGCTGAGAAGATCTCAAACTACTGCCCCTCCTCCACATAGCACTCAGAAACTAAAGGGAGGGTGTCAGAGAGAATTGTGCCATTGTCTCCACCCCCATATCCAGAACTCTGGCTCAGAGATTTTGCCTGGAAGACAACTACGCCATAAAACAGATAGTTCCTAATTTCTTCCCAAAGGAACTTTCTTCATTTCAGCAATCTGAAGATGAAATTAAGAAAACAATTCTATTTATAGTAGTATCATATGGAACAAAATCTTTAGACTAAATTAAACAAAAGAAATGCAAATCTTAAACTTTGAAAATGAAAAAAAAAGAAATGCTGAAAAATTGAAGAATATCTAAATAAATGGAAAATAAAAAAGCATCCTATGTCCATGGATTGGAAAGCTTAAAAATGTTAAAATTTGACTAAGAATTATTAGATATGATATTAAAAGCATAACCAACAAAGGAAAAAAATGGATAATTTAAGAAACTTTAAGTTTAAATTTGAAAAAAATTTATAGCTTTTATGCTTCAAAGGACACCATCAAGAAGGTGAAAAGACAACCCAGGGAATGACAGAAAATATTTACAATATGGGACTTTAAAAAAAGACAACCCAACTGAAAAACAGGCAAAGATCTGAATAGACACTTCTCCAAGATAGATATACAAATGACCAATACTCACATGAAAATATGCTCAACATCATTATTCCTTAGGGATGAGATGAGAGCGGCCATTTCACGCCTACTAAAATGGCTGTAATTAAAAAATCAGATAATAACAAATGCTAGCGAGGATGTGGGGAAATCAGGACTCATACACTGCATGTGGGAGTGTAAAATGGTATAGCTGCTTTGGGAGACAGTCTGGCAGTTCCTTGAATGAGTAAACATAGATTTACCATATGACCTGGCCCTTCTTCTCCTAGGTATATGCCCAAGAGAATAAAAACACACGTCCACACAAAAACTTGTTTATAGCAGCGTTATTCCTAGGAGCCGAGAAATGGAAATAACCCAAATGTCCATCAGTGGATCAATGGGTAAACAAATGTGGTATATTCATACAATGGAATATTTAGCCATAAAAGGGGATGAAGTACTGACATGCTACAGCATGGATGGATCTTAAAAACATTACGCTAAGTGAAAGAAGTGAGTCACCAAAGCCCACATATTATATGATTCCATGCATATGAAAATATCCAGAATGGAGAAATCTAGAGCTTTGACCTCTTGAAAGGGTTGTTATTAAGGGCACTCTCCTTTGAGCAAGTACTTATCATCTGAGAACTTCATTACTTACTACTTCCCTCCCTGAGGTGCAGGGGTGCCAAGGCATAATGAAATGATTCCTGTAAATGGCTACTGAAATACACCCATATTCTAAGAAATGAGAAATATTTAGGCAGTTTAGGTTTTAATGATTTTGTAGAAATTACAATTTTTTTGATTTTTCTGAACAAAGTAAACAGAATGTAATATTTTCATGCATCATCATTATGATCACAATGATGGTGGAATTCTCGAATAAGGCAAGGGTGCCATTGAGAGGTATTCTATGCTTCTTGTTTAGATATTAAATGACCCTGATGCCTTTCAAATTTTTATGCCTGGTTGCAAAAAAGCAATTTTTCAATAACTTATTCATTTTCAGACTGTTACACTTTCAACTTTTATCCTTTTTTTTTTTCCCCACTGTTGGGGACTGAGAGATTAGAAACATAACATTTTATGATTTTGAGTAATGGGCCTTAACTTTAGTACAAGGTTTTCATGTCATTTATGTTGTTCACTGAGGTGTCTTTCCTTTTTTTCCCCAGAATTGCTCCTGCAATTTTTGATAGGTTAGCCTTCCACATAAAATGAATGATGCTCGTAACTATGTGGGATTGATCAACTGAGGTTTCAGGTAGGGCTTCACAAGGTAGCAATCTCTTGTCAGAGGCACTTCCGATTAGAGTCTAGTTTCACACCTTCTGTAGCTTGTTTTCAGCCATTTACAAGTATTTAGTCTATGGGGGATTGACTGGCATTAACCAAATTCTCAAACACAAGATTTAATTATTTCCTACATTTATTTAATACACTTTATGGAATACTGTGGTTCATAAGACAATGAGGTAGTCATGGAGAATGTGATGCCCTTTTGGAAAGAAAGAAAAAAAGGCATTTATTTATATACCTATGGATTGCATCTCTACAGCTTGCTTCACATGGCTCTAGAGTCAGGATAGCTGGAAACAAAACAATCAGAAAGTTTTCTGATGTTCACTGAATGAGGTAAAAATGATCTTTGTGGTCCTCTGGGGTCATTTATCCAGACTAAAAGTTATCCTAGTATTTCTTCTTTCTAGAAAATATAAAACAATTAGAATGCCCTCTTTTTTCTTTCACTTATTTATTCATTTGCTCATGAATTTACCCCACACAGGCCACCATACATTGATGTGTAATTTTTGTAATGCCCACAGGTGCTGAGATAAGGGACAATTAGGGCCTGAATCAGGCCCATGCTCTGCTCACCAAGCTGCTCCCCATAGTACTACAACGCCTGTGTGAGGCACCTTTTCCTAATTCATCTGTCCACAGGGGATGCCTTTTAAAAAATCTGTCTTCTCAGAGCTCTGTTTGTGCAAACTGTAGTCCTGTGCTTGAGCTTAGATATAAATAAGATATGGTCTTACCCTTAAATTAGCTTGAAATGTAGCAGTATTTGATATATCCTTTCTCTTATGTATTCAGTGTTGAATAAATCCTGATATATCTGTTCTAATTTAGCTCCTTTTTATTCAATCCTTCTTATCAATTATCAGAAGTTTTAATCATTCCACGAACTCACTAATTTTAATAGGTTGCAGATAGAAGACAACTCATTTTATAGGAGTCCCATTCTACACTGACTTTTCAAGGCAATTTATACCCTTCACTGAGCCCTTTAGGAGAGGCCATAATCAATAAGACATTTCTACATCACTTAATACCATGGATCACTTCTCAGAGGGCATAAGGATAATGTGGGATTAAACTTCAGAAGGATGCAGTGCCCCTAAATTTTGGAGTCCACTTGAGGCTGCTAGCTCCCTATGCCTTGACAAATCATCACCCTCACCCCAAAAATCCCACAAGGAGAAAACTGCAGATCTTCCTTCAACATCTCTGTTGACTGAGTGTCTATCTACCTACTGTAACAGTTCTATTCATGCAAAATTTCACATGTAGGAGCAGATTATTCCATCTTCTACATATCTCTCTCTCTTACGATCTTTTTCCCCCCTAAAATATGCCATTATCTATCAACTTATTGTAGCCACCTTTGTTGGTCCTTAGCTTATTTCCTGTAGCACATGGAGGGTAAATCCAATTGCTAATCAAGTTGAAATGTCCTCAAGTACTGAAACTTTTGAATATACCCTTTCACATACTCTTTCCTCCAAATTTCCATTCTCTCAGTAGATAATAAAATTAATTGGTAATTTTAAAATATATTGCCTCTAGAGACTATTCCATTAAATTTTATGAATTAAATAAACATATTTCTTTAAGATTGGGCATTTCAATAATTTGTATTGCTACCATAAAAAAATGTAAAAGGAGAGTCAATATGTTCTGTCTAAGGCATTCAAAGTGTGACAATTTAAATGCTGAAACTAATTAGGTACATTAGCTCTACACACACACACATACGTGGTTTTATTCCTTTGGCCACTAGAAACAAAGGACTAGAAAAATAACACAAATTCTTATATTGCATACCTATAAAATGACTAGGCTTAGCCAGGCAGTTAGTAGTATTATTTGAAACTTTATGTCTTCTCTGTGAATTAGCAATTAATATACACCCCGCATAGAGAAAATTTCTTTTATTTTTACTCTCTAATTTAAAAAGCTTTATCAACTTTCACCTCTGGAAAATCTCATTTCTTTTATCATTAAAACCTTTTAAATCTGTGCTTTTCATCTTGTGATATAGCTGAGAGAAATTTGACCCAAATTTCCTATATAATACACATACACACACACACACACACACACACACACACACACACACACACACAAACACACACACACGGCACCAAAAAATGTACACACATTTTAAGAAAAGAAAAAACTGTATTGAAATTACACTGATAATAACCAGTTTGAGTACCTCTTGCAATTGTAGTCAAACATGACTTTGTACTCACCTTTTGCTATCAGTATATATTATTACTATTTTAATAGTTTGTTCCTTTCTTAAAACGTGTATACATTTTTTTAGCACCCTCTGTATATATACATAGATATACATATATGTATATAATTTATACATGATAAATAACAAATATAAATATTTATATAAATAAACATAACATATAAACAATTCATATATGTAAATATTATATTTATTATATTATATTCATATATTATATGTAAATATTATTATATTTACTATATATTGATATAATATAAATATTATATTGTATATATTTGAAAATAATTACATTAGAACCAGTGTTTGTATCAAACTACATACTTTTCCTTTTGTTGGTATAACACATTTAATACCTTATCAATATTACTGGGACCTTATGCAAACAACGTGCTGGTATATGAGATTAATGTGGATTAAGTCACTTGACCTTATTATCAACATAACATAATCAGTCATTAACACAAGTCACACTAAATGAGATTTACACCAATTCTTGTTCAGACTAATTCCTTGTGTAGTTTAGCGGAACTCAGCAACACATCAGAGCTACTTAGAAAAACTCTCTGCACATGAATCTATTAGAAAAAGAGGAATGTGTTGTAAGAGAAGATGCAATTATACTATTTAACTTCTAAAATCATTTCTTTTCATTAAAAGATTCATTACATATTGCAATTGCAAGGAGGCAATACATTTTGGTTCTGAATTAGAAAATAAAATATGAATTCTATAGTTACTTGGTATCGTTTGTTAAGATTGCTATTAAATGACTATCTACATAAAAAGATGTTGCAAAGAAATCTATGCAGTGGAAAGTTATGCACATTTCTTTTACTAAAACTTTGACTCAAAATGCATATACCAGGGTGCCATTTTGGGGGGTGCCAAAAAAAATGTATACAAGTGGACACTTTGGTCAACGTTGCTGAAGCAGTAGTTCACCGTAATCAGAAGTGTCTGGACACTGATGGTAACCACTTTGAGCACCTCTTGTAACTGCAGAAATCAAACATGACTTGTATTCATCTGTTATCGGTATATATTGAGTATTACAATTTTCATACAGTTTTCCTTTCTTATAATGTGTATACTTTTTTTTGTACCCTCTGTGTATATTTGGAAATGTTCCTCTTATGTGCCTTTTAAACCATGACTGCAATCACCATCATATTAAAATAACTAATCACCAAATCCTGTAGAGTTGCTAAGACCCTTTTGGATAGGCAAAAGGCCTTTCTCTGGGACCTATTTATTGTTTAAATTACAAAAGTCCCAGTTTCCATTTACAGTGCTACTTTGAGTATCACATACTTCGATTAAGTTAGTTTTCATCCATTATGTGGTCTTGTAGCAGAAACAAATAAATTGTGCCTTCATCAGTTTCACTGTCCCTTTGGTCACTTAAAGCCTATGGGAGATTATTACCAGACGTGTGATGTTTTAGGGTCTAGTTCTTCTGTCATTAGAAGGAAGGATCAAATATCTCATGTTGGATGATGTGACATATTCCAACAGATGCTGTCTTTTTCCTTCTGCAGATGCTTCTCATTTAATTCATGTATTAGAATAACCCCATATTTGGTGTTCGAATGGTGAGGATGTCAGAAATTCTTTCTGAAGTTGAGAGATGAAAGCCTGGAAGAATGGTTTTAATCTCTAGGTTTATTTACCAGAGGAGGATGTTATGGAGAAAAATACATTCTACTCATCATCTTCACACCCTATATATTCTGTGGAAATGGAATCTGAAAACACTCTCGGTTTTGCTAATACCCTAATTCTATTCTTAGATGTTAACAAGCAAGATGTGGAATATAAATGCCATGGCAGAACTGCTAACAGAAACAGGGTCAAGGTCCCTAATAGCAAATAAATGACTGGAACAAAGCTCCCTAAGCCATGTTTATTCAACTGTGGAATCTTCCAGTGTACAGACAACACCTTCTTGCAGGGTCATCTGCAGCCCAGATGCCAGAGTACTTAATATCTCAGAGCATCTCAGCCTAGGAGTTTAACAAACTCTGATATCTGTGAAGCATGAGTGCTATATTTCATATCTCAGCAAATGGGAGTGTGGGGGAGTGTACCTTTGGTTGCAAAATAAGAAGATATTTTCTATGAGAAGAAGAGGGGATGAAGATGGGAGAGGCAGGAATATGTCATCCAAGGTGAAGGACAGGAAAGTGATCAACCATCGCTTACCATCTCTCTATCCAGTCCATAGCTATGAGTTAAAGGGGAAACTGAACTTCTTGTACACAAGTAAGTGTGGATTGACTATGTGGAATTATATCTTCCATTCTGCTACTTACTGGCTGTGTAACCTTAAAAAACAGCCTGAGGTTCCTCATTTCCATTTTTAAAATTTAGAAATAAGTATTTTAAAATCAATTTATTCTAGTTGCAAAAAAATACAATTACATTAAAACCTAAAATAAGAAATAAGAGTCCAGCAGCATCCACAGACACACATCTATATAACATACTTCCAAGAGGTGGCTGCTGCTAAGATTGCATATATCATTTCATTTCCTCATGTGTAGATTGGAGAGAATAATAAATATATCCTAGTATTTATGAGAATAAAAGATGACAAAATATGTAAAATACCTAGAACACTGGGAAGTCTTCTTTGTCTTTCTTTTTTCTCTCTGCTTCTTCTAATATTACTTGTTTTACCTAATCTGATGCTTGTTCACATTCACACCAATATTCCATCCCTTAGGGTATTTGTATTAGTCAGATGTTGCCAAAAACAATCCAGGATTTCAGTGTTCTATTACTACAAATATATATTTCTAGATTGTGGGCCTGTGGATGATTTTTTTTTTTTGCTAAAGATCTGCAAGTTAGTTGAGCTTGGCTGTTTCAGACTACAGCTGGGTCAAGTTTCTCCTAAATTTCACTTCTTATTGGATCCAAGCTAAGTAGTGAAAATTGTATGGGCATTTTCTTCTCATGAGGTTTGAAGTGGGCAACTGAAAACACATGATGCCCAATTTTGAGAAATATAAATATATGTAACAAGAGTTTTACATAAGGTTTGTTATATAGTAAAAGGTATGTCTCTCTCCAGCCCCTCTTTTTTTCCCTACCTTCCAAGAAAATTTTATGTCTCATTTCTCTATGTTTTGTACCAGGATCTTCTTCAAGAGAACAAATAGGAGTGCTGGGGTCCATTCCAGGACTGATGTGAATGGAAATCAGAAGCTGCCTGGGAGGACCAGTAGACACTAAGTTAAACATGGAAGACGAGTCAGATGGTGCTGGGGATGACAGCGAGGTTTCTAGTAGGAGAGGACTGCCTCCAAGCAAAATAAGACATAGAGGGGGAAGTGAGCATATGTGGGAAAAAGCGTGAATTAAGGCCAGTGGTAGGAATACGGTGATCCCAAACAATGCTAGAAATGAAGAGGGCAAAGTGATGCAGAGACATCTGCTAATCAAGGGAAGAGGAGGATTTTAAGCTTGTATTGCTTAAACAAACCTTAGTTCTTTTTCTCTCCAACTTCAAAATGAAAACAATAGAGAGGATGGGAGAATCTATTACTATATGCAAATTATCAAAAGGAGAGGATTAGATGTTTTAAAAAAATGTATATTCAATTGTCATTTCCAATTGTAAGAACAGTTTAGTCTGTTATATTCTTTTATCTCACACTTATTAAGAAACAGGCAAGGGGATTGAGCATGGCCTCTTCCGCTAGCTTCTGCTGCCTCATGACTTCATGGTCACCGTTATTCAAAAAGAAGTTTTCCAGTTGAATGACCAAAAGAGTAACTATTGCTATCTTTTTTTTCCTTCTGAATTTGTCAAAAACATCTAACTACCTCACTTAAAATATGCTTTTTGCCCATTTGACCACTTCCTAATAATCTGAAGAAGTCAGTTTCATCTTAGTATTTCATATAATCTGTAGTCTATGAATCATATTTTAAAAGAGCCTACTTTGCTTACGTTTTAGTAAAATCCAGATATATGTTATACACACACACACACGGAACCTGTCCTTAAATCATTAATTTCAATTTAAAAATGTAAACATAAATTAATAGATTGGATATTGGACAGCTGATTCCCTTCCAGAATAACATCAGGTATATTTAAAAGAAATATGAGTCATTCTTAGCTTTACAAATGGATTTATTCTAGCTCTGTTGCCAATCTTCCATTGCACTTTAAGTCCTGCCTTATTTAAATATTTCTTCTAGCATTACAAATTTACTAGCATTTTCTCTAATTCTCTCCTTTGTATTCCTTCATCTCAGTTTGTCACATTTAGTTAGGTAGTTTTAATGATTATAGTCAAGGTTATCTTTTAAAAAGACCACTCACTGAAAATGTAAAAAATCATTTGCTTTTTCTCTATTTACATATATACAGAGAAGACTATATGAAGGGAGAAAAATAAATATTTCTAAGATTTAATTATTTCAAACCCAATTTTGCATTTTAATTATATTGGACATCTTTAAAACAGACCTTTACTGAATTTTCAGGTAGAAAACTTGAAGTTGCAATTTCTCATTGAATTAGAAGTGACTTTTAGAATTGATTATATTTTAGAAAAAAAAAATGAACAATTTTAGTGTATCTACTATCAGTAAAGAATATTCAGAAATTATTCAGAGAAAGTTTTCAATGAGGTGCTGTCTATTACTCCCAACACTAAGTGGAAAAAATATAACCCATTAGCTCATCTTCAAATGAGGTAAGCTGTTAGACCAGAACTCCAAGTACAGTGGGCCTTGTGAGTATAACTGATGAAAACAAGAAAAAACATTAATCATTTTGATTAGAAAACCAGTAGCAAAATTTCAAAAATAAGGGTTGGCTATATCTTAGCTGACATTAATCAAGAAGAGTAAGTAATTTTTCTGCAGGTTATTTACTGTTATATACATGCAGAATTATGTCAATAAAAATATCCAATGTTACAAAATAAAGGTAAAATGCTCCCAGGTTTTTAGAGACATTAAATATCAGAAATAGTAAATAATATTTTATTTCTATAATCCCCTATAGCTTTCAAGTCTTCACAACTTCGCATACATTACCACCATGAAATAAACTCTTTCAGATAAAATTATTGTTAACTTCTGCTCAGAGAGGTACTGGGATTATTTATCCAGATAATAACTAACAACTTGTTTGATTCTAGGACTTTGGATTTCAAATATTGTGCTAGTTCTGATTTATCATTGATTTCCAATGAACACACTTCCTTATCAACCAAAAATAATAGTTTAAAAATATAATGATAAAAACATGATAATTTATACCTGGTAGTTCATTTTTGTATCCTTATTGCTCAGCCACATACAATTGAAATATTGTTAATTCATTTTTTTATGATTCTTTTAAATTATTAAAGTTATTTAATTTCTATTTAATTATCTAACTGCAGTTCAAATTATTAAATATGCAGCGATACAGGATAATTAAACATAATATTTTATACATTTATTCATTTAACACACATGCATTTCTCACAATCTGTACAGCAATTTCTATATTAAATGTTATAGTCAAGTCCATTCAGAAATTAGCCCTTTTCTCAAGGAGTTTATAGTGTTCTGGCAGAAAGGCAAATAAACAAAAAATGACCATGTTTAGATTAATGCTCACAGTGATATTCACTGTGTCACTGGTGCATAGAAAAGTGATAAATTGTACTAGAATTGAGACATTTGTTGAGGAAAGAGAAGATGGAGGCAGGGTGATTAATACGGTGGTTTAAAACAGGATGAGTCTTTTCAGGACACACAGGTACACTTAACCATGTGACCTATTTTTGGGTAGGGCTTTTCCTGGGCTCTGGAATCAGACAATAGGGCTTATGATGAGAGTGAAGTACTGAGTTAAAAGTAAGAAAAAACAGAAAGGTGAAAGAGGACAAGCTAGGAGAGCAGCTCTAATAGAGGCAGATTTTGCTTCCCTTCCACTTTTGGAGAAGGAAGGGATGACAGTCCACATCCTCCAACAGAGAAAAAGTCCATTGAAAAGAGGACCCAAGACAATCATTTGTAGAGAGTAGGGCTACCTGACAAAAAAGAGAGATGGGTATCTCACTGCCTGTTTGCACATGTGTGTAGGCTGTGGACTTGTTGATTTTCCCATCTGTGCCTCCTTGAACAAGAGCAAGAGAATGGGAAGAATAATGCCAGGACATGGAGGAGGGAAGGTAAGCAGCACAGAAAAGTCTCTTAGCCAACCTTTTAACATGTAAGAATGTGTGAGGACAAATGAAACATTGTGGAAGATAGTTTGGATCATCTGTCCAGCACCAGGCCAACAGAACAACATGATGGGATGTTGGGGAGGAATCCAAGTAGCAAGAGGCTGTTGTATCCTGATAGAAGGCCAAGTTGGAGCCAGCTGTCTCACAACTGGGAATTGCCAACTTAGAATGCTCCCAGAAGGGGCTGCTGAAGGGCTCATGCATCTGGATTTCAAGCAAAGAGAGGTCCTGATCGTCTGTCAGTGTTAGCCAGGGAAGCAGTGACAACTAACAGCAAACTACAACAGTATCTGATAAGAGGCATTCATTTTATCTCCTTCCTACCTACCTCAGCACAGTGGGGGAGGAGCTAGAGCCAGGAAACAGGAGACAATGGAAGTGTCCCAGAGTAGACATATGGCTCTCATTTTCCACTCTCAGGTGAGGAAGTGAGAAGGGTAGTGAAAATCACTCTCCTAAAAACCACAACAATGGTAGGTCCTGGAGGAGGGAAGTAAGAGAGATGTAAAAATACATGAGCTTTGACTTCTAGAATGGATATGTTTTCAATAATCGAAAGTATTAAAGAAGATAATATATTTGTGTTTTGTAATATACTATTCAGTGTAATATACTAGTCAGTGTTTGACATATGATAGTTGAGGAGGATGATCAGAGAAAGCAAAATTTGTTCATGTTATGCACCTACTAAACACTGAACAATGAGCTGATTACATTTAAATGTATTGGACAAGCACAGATGAGACGAGAGAGGTAAGCAGAAGTTAGGATAATGAATGCTATAATGCACTAAGCTATGGGAAGCCACTGCAAAGTTCTACAGGAGGTCATATAATCAGAGTGTAAGAGGTACCTTTTTGGCAGCAGGGAAAAGACAAGTTTCCAGGAAAGCCAAGCTCATCTTGTTTAGTAAGTAAAATAAGTAAGTAAGTAAGTAAATAAATAAATAAATAAATAAATACATAAATAAATACATAAATAAATAAATATAAAACACCATTTTGTGTATGAATGCCAAGCTCACTCTTGGCAACTATGCCAACAAACTGCAATGTTTTCTTCTCAATGTAAAAGAAACAGCACAAATCTAATGACAAAACAGTTCCCTATGTTTTCAAAGTATATTTCAGTAAAATGTGATTGTATTTTTCGCAACTACAAGTTGATATGTCATGTAACTAGTTTAAATTTTATGCCTTAAAACAAAAAATCAATGGCTATGTAAAAAATGGAGGCCTAAGAAAATATAACTTCACAAAACTGGGACTACTAATCATTGTTGAATAATATTTTTGTAATTTCTGGGCAAGAATAGTTCATAAAGATATATGTTCAATGCTGCATGCTTTTAGCATCATTACACTAAAGCAATTTAGAATGCTAAACTCAGTTAATCTCTCTAAATTCCATATTTTACCCCCACCATTGACCTAAAAACATTCAGTAGAATGAAGGTGGTACTTTAGAGAGAAAATTTCCCAAGGTGTTTCCAAAAAGTCATTAACAGTAGGATTATAGTTAAAAATATCCCTGAAAACGGAATGCCTAGTAGAAAAAAACATTTCTAATCAACATTGCTGAACATGGACATTTTTACCTCATTAGCTAGTCACTGGAAGCTAAAAACTGAACCTGGTTCCAATTTTTTTTACTTTCGGGAAAGAATATGTTGGTGAAAATTTGACTGGAGAAAAAAGGGGGTAGGTTTTTAACCCTATACCTTTAGGAAAACATACGCTTGAGCCTGTGATATGTACACGTGTCACCAACAGTACCTTAAATTAGCAGACAGGAGAGGAAGAGGAAAAGTCTACTCAGCTAAACCAGTAACTGACTCACTTAAACTCCTTTGCCTGGGGCGACTGTAATGCAAGAAGGTGAGATATGCTTATCTTTCTTTTCATATAACTAGAATATTATGCCATTTATTTATTTTTTCATTTCAGTGTAGCAGGCAAAAAAAATTCCCAAAGAATAACTATATAAATTTAATCAGATAAAATGTGTTTTAGTTAAGGAGTATAATAAAGAAATGAAAGTATTTCCCTTTTAAAAGTTAAAGTATAGTAGAAAGACCAAAATAATATTAGGTGTTACAAATTAAATCACTGTTTAAAAAAATAAAATATATATATATATATATATATATATATATATAAAAACAAACCCAAACTGTATATAGCCTTGTAACTCAAAAGTCTGGGCTACAAACAGCAGCATCATTGGAATCGCCTGAAAGTTTATCAGGAATATAGAATCTCAGGCCACAACAAAAACTTGCTGAATTAGAATCTACACTTTAACAAGAGCCATACACAATTCTTATGCCCAGTAAATTCTGAGAAGCTGTAGAAGCTGTAAATACCTCCAATGAATGATTTCTACCACATAACTTAGGAAATTAATTTAGACAAAGTGCATTATCAAAGTAGATGTGCTTTTTTCTTCCAGATTGCTAAAACAAGTGTAAATTTGCTTGCTCATACATATTTCTTTCTCATATTTCCAACATACTGATATACTAATCCAACATACAACTTTATTTATGGGAACTAATTCTGATTTGTCAAATAAAAGGAATTCAATCAGCTGAATTTTAGTAACAGGATTCCTAGAAATAAACACCATGGTTTAAAAAGCACCTTCATGAATTGAAAGTTCCGTTTTCATTGTTGAGACCTGGCCCTAGCGTGCTATAATGAAAGAGGTTTTTGGTTTTGTTTTTGTTTTTGACAACTCTGCATTTTTTTTCATGTGGGTAGAGTTAAAACTGAAGCTGTTTACATAATTGTTTTATTCTTTACCTTCTTTCTCTTGTAAGAGCTGACAGCATGCCTTCTTTAGGCCAAAGCTCCAACAGTTGGAATGCCTGTAAAAAGAAAATGGTCTATTTGCACTATATGATTTTTGAAGACTCCAGAAAAATACTAAGGAGAACCATGGAGGACAGATATGATGAAGATAAAGAGAAAAGAATGGGATAAAAAATGTCAAATGGGAAATGTCCGAGAAAGCAGGTTGTGAACAAACTCACATGCATAAATTTACTTAAAAATAAAGCTTTCTCTTTACTTTCCTGTTGATATATCTTCTTACTTGTTTTACTGAAGAACTTTAATTCTGGATGGTAACTTTGTGGTTATAAATGCAAGAAATAGAGATTGCATTAGAATTTGTATTTATTGAAAGAGTATAGTGACTTTTAGCTTTTAAAATGTTAAATGTTCTTACTATTGTTTATTCATTTACTCATACATTCATTTCTTTGATAAATCTTTATTGAGTAAACTATGTTCCACGGGTCATATTACATGCTCAGAGTACAACCAGTGAATCAAACATAGGCCCCTGCCCTCAAAGAGCTCGTTTCTGATGAGAAAGGGAGGGAGACAAAAATAACCTATAAACAAAATAAATAAATAACTGCTAGAGAATTTCATTACAAACTAAATTGAGAGTTCACTTCCTTCTTATCTCCTATGCATTAGAATAAGTATGTCTAAGCAGTGAAGGGAATAAAAATGTATAGTATTATACAATGAAGAAACTAAGAGTTGCTCTTAGAGACAGTGTAATTGAGTGAATGAGATACAACAGGAACGTAAGTAAATATTATAAAAGGCAGACTATTCCAAGTGGTTTTAAAAAAAGCATTATAAAGGGCTTCAGGGGACTCAAGGGAAGGAATTTTTTATTTAAATAAATGAGATGACAAGAAATGAGGAAATGGAATATTCCATGAGAGAAAGGAAGTGCTAATTTTAAAGAGCTTTAAATAATAGATCTGACAAGTTGTGCTTAAAGAAAATATTTCAACTTTGTAATAAAAATACATTTCCCAAGTCAAAAAATGTATTTTAAAAATCTGGCTGATTTCAAACTTCAGAGAATGAAAACTCTGAGCTTTCACTAATCCAAAAGGAATATTTATGTAAGGTTTTATAAATGGCCGGTATCCTTGTTTTGAGACTATTTCCTTTCTGTTATGCGCCTTCTACTTTCACTATTGGTATCACTCAGCAACTGTGGTTTTGTGAAGCATAAATTAAAATTAAAATTTAATTTTCTTAGTCAGCTTAGAAGTTGTTTCATTTGTTAGTGAAATCACTTTTGAAATACAGGTTACTATTAGGTAAAGGTGGAGATTGTGTTAAAACCGCCAATCAAATTGAAAACCCAAGGTCTAAGAGGATAAATCATCAGTAAAGCAACCAAAAACAAAGACCTCCATTGTTCAGTTGATGTTTTCTTAAGGGTTTCAAAAAAAGATGACTTCACTCTGATTTTTTAAAGAAATGGGTCTTACCTGATTCCTTTTTTTTCCCAAGCAACAGATGGACAAACAAGGAAAGTCCATGTAGCAACTACAGAGAAAACCAAATGTGCACGTAAGAGTACAGAAAGACTTTTTGTATTCTAGGAGGCAATGAATGAGGCAATAAATATTAGGCCAATACAAAAATGGTATTGAGTATTAACGGTTAACTTTTGTAGTATGTGTCACAATTTACAAATGTTTCTCATATGCCATAGTTTAACTCAAAACAACTCTTTACATTCATCAATCATTAATTACCTATTAGTTACTGGTATTCATGAAATTGGCTCAACTTAAGCCTACTGTCTCCTGTGGCTAAGTCTTGAACTATGGGTTTTTGAGTTATATTCTTGGAATGGAAAAATGGAAAGAAACCTCTGAAATGTCTCATCTGTAATATCTGATACTATGCAATGATCTGAAGGCCCAGTGAAACAAATGGATATACAAAAATTCTTTCAATTGCAGAAAAGCTAGACCAAACTGCCTTCAACCAACAGGATGCTGATGGGATACAGGCCAAGTTTAATTCAGAATTTATACAATATCATCACTAAGATCCATCCCTTGGCTTTATGGGTTTTGGATGGCCACTATTTTCAGGCTGGAGGGTCAGCTTCACAATCACATCACTGCGTTACCCAGTCCATCAGAAGATAATGTGCTTTATGGCCAATTTAAAACAGAGTCCAGAATTGAGTTTTATTGCCTAGTTACCCAGCCTTAGATCATTGTTCCTCCCAGAATCAATCACTGCAGCCAGGGGCAGGGGACCAACTGCCCTAATTTTCTAGACTAGCCCTAGGCCAAATGTTCCATCCCTGGAGATAAAAGGGAAGACATAAAATAAGGGTTCTGTTGCTACAAGAATGGAGGCTAACTGGCAAAAGCAGAAAATACCTACAACATCTAAGAAGCAAAATGCTACCGATAAAAGCTTTCCACACCTTATTATTGTGTTCTCTTCACTGCTTGTCTATTCCTTTTCTGATCTATTTTGTCTACTGCTCTCAGATTAATTACCCCAGAGAACACAGTCTTGTTCATGTTACACTTCTGTCCAGAAACCTCAAAAGCTCCCTGTGATTTATGAAACAAATTTTAAAGTCCTTAGCCTGACATTTAAGGCCTCTCATGATCTGGTCATGTCCAACCTATTTTACCATCCCTATCTCCAGTCAAACAGAACCTCTCTGGGTCTTGTCTTCTGCTGTTTTCTTTCAAAATGTTTGTTCTTTGCATCTCTGCTTATCTAAAGTGTACTAATAGTTTAATAATTGAAATAAGTACCATGCACCTTTATGAATCTACAAGTAAGTCTGTCTTCTTTTCTTAACCCCCAGAACCATAAACCTCTCCCACAGTACCCACAACTTTCTACCCGAGCTACAGCTATTTCTAGATCTGTCTACCAGAGATTCTATTTCTCACTGAAAGCTACATTTAGATCTTAAACATCTTTCCTACTTTTGAAACAATACAGTATCTTACACTCAATGAGTGTTTTTTTTAAATAAACTAGTAATAATATATATTCAATACTTAGGAGAAAAGTAACTCATCCTAGGTCTTCTGTATTTAGGCAGAAATGTTTCTTTGACATTGGGAACAAAATGCTGGCAAATCAATCATTCATATGTTCGTTCAGACTTTCATTTGTTAAACCGCTGTCCACTGCAAACTCTGTGCCAGGTGCTGTGCATGGCGATGGAGACACAAAATTAAATGGCTTGGTTCTCATCCTCAATGAACTCATGGTTTAGGTAAGAGGACACACAAGTAATTATAGTACGATGGAATAAGATGATGGAACACAGAGAAAGGAGGGAAAGATGAATTCGATCTCAAAAATTCTTAAAAATCTTCACAGAAACAGAACCATTTGAGCTGGAAAAAAAGGGGGGCAGGGGAATAATAGGCATAAAATCAAGAAACAAGTAGTGTTTGGGAATGGTGAGAGTTCACTAATAGCACTGTTGAGTATTTGGGACATACAGGAAAATAATACCAAGAAAATGATCAAAGCCAGATAGATATAAGGCTTTATGTTATATGAAAAGTAGTTTATATTTCATCATGTAGGTAATTGGACAATAGCCAAAATTTTGAGGCTAGGGATTGGTATCAGAATTACACTGTAGAAGGTTATGTACAGGATGAACTGGGGTAGGAAAGAGAGACCAGGAGATGGTTAGAAGGTATAACTTTGAAGATTCTAGCCTGGCAAACAGGATAAGTTCTAATGTCATTAATTGAGGCAAGGAATATAAAAACATAACAGATTTTGGGTGACACAGGTTAAAAAATGATGTTAAATATGAAATTCATGGAACCTTCAGGTGGAATTTCAAACAGGTGAGATAAGTGACTAGAAATTGTTAATACCTTATCTATTCCACCACTAGTTGTGGAATTAATAAAAATGAAACTGTTTTAAAAAAAATTTTTTTTTAAATCTGTATAGTCTTCAATACAGGAAAAAAATTTTCATAATGAAAATTATTATTGTATACTGTCAAGACAGATAAAATATAATTTTCCATTTACTTATTTGGTTTATGTTTCACAAACGGGAAAGGAGATTAATAAACTGATGACTAAGTTCGTAACTTTTTACAGAAGTTTGATCCAAGTTGTTTGGGATGGTGACTTCACGTTCCTGGACTGGGGGCTGACATTTTGTAAATATTTTCCAGTCCTTTCTGTTGAGACTTTATCGTGTTTTTCTTTGCCTCTACTCTATGGAATTTTATCCCAACTACTCTATGTGTACCATAAAAACTTACTCAGTAGTTTGGTTGTTTAAAAGGGTTACATTAGTGTTAAGATATTTTCAGTTATTTTGTCAAAAACCACAAAAAAAGATAAACTGAAAGTTAAGAATTCGTTTGGTTTCTCTGAAGGAATTATATTAATCTTGTAAAATATATGGTGAGAAAGTTTTATATGCAGGTTAAATATTGGTCACCTATAAAGTTAGAATGATAAGCTCTCGTTTGATTGTTTACACACTCCTGGGAAAATAATTTTCTTACGTGTTAAAATACACTCTTGACTACCTGAATCATTGGCAAACATTGAAAACCAGGCTTACAACTGTTCTATACCTCACTAAGGAAATTGTGACGGCAGCTGGAGTTGAAGGCTGATGTGGATATTACTGGGTTTGCCAAGTTAATTAAATTTAACCAGAAAGATTCCTAAGACAAAAATCCCACCCGACAGAACATTATAGTTAACCATAATATTTAAGTATATGTTTAAGAGAATGAAAAGACAAGCCACAGACTGGAAAAAAAATCTTAGTAAACGACATATTTGATAAAGGTTTGTATCTAGATAGACAAAGAATGGTAAAAACTCAACAATAAGAAAACATCCCAATTTAAACAATGTCAAAAGATTTGAACAAGGGGCCTGCCGAGTGGCGCAGTGGTTAAGCACTGGCTTCAGAAGCCAGCGGCCCCAGTTAGGGTCCCACATATGAGGAAAAAAAAAATTTGAACAGATGGTAATAAACATATGAAAAGATGTTCAATATCATATGTCATTAGGGAATTACAAATTAAAACAATGAAAACCACTACACACCTAAACCATGACATACCTAAGCATATTAAAATACCTAAAATTGAAAACATTGACAACACCAAATGCTAGCAAGGATGTGAAGTAGCAGGAACTCTCATGGTGAGGTGAAAAATGACAGAGCCATTTTGGAAAACACTTAGACAGTTTCTTACAAAACTAAACACACTCTTACCATATAATCCAGCAATCACACTCTTTGGTATTTACCCAACTGAGTTGAAAGCTTATGTCCACATAAAAACCTGCACACAGGTGTTTATGACAGCTTTAGTCATAATTGCCCAAACTTGGAAGCAACCAAGATGACCTTCAATAGCTGAATGGATAAACAAACTGTGGTACAGCCACACAGTCGAGTATTATTCAGTGATAAAAAGAAAAAGCTATTAAGCCACAAAAAAGGAGTATTAAATGCATATTGCTATGTGAAAGAAAACAATCTGAAAAGGCTTTATACCATATGATTCCAATTATATGACATTCTGGAAAAGGCAGGGATTCTGGGAGAGGCAATGATGAATAGGTGGAGCACAGGGAATTTTTAGGGCAGTTAAACTATTGGTATGACACTGTGATGGTAAAACCATCACATTCTGCGTTTGGCAAAACCCATAGGTCTGTACAACACAAAGAGTGAGCTCTAATGTAAACTATGGATTTTAGTCACTAATATGTATCAATATTAGTATCAATATCATCAATTGTAATAAATGTATCACTGTAACACAAAATGATAATAAGGGAAAATGAGGGTAGGAGAGAGAAGGTATTGAGGAACCTCTGAACTTTCTGTTCAATACTTCTGTCAATCTAGAACTGTTCTAAAAAATAAAGTTTGTTAAAAACAATGATACAAGAGACTATAGTATTTGTGTTTTAAATATTAAATGGGTATGAGAATGTTGGAGTAGCCCATAAAGATCCTCACTAAAGAAGTTTATGAAGACTTCATAAAGGTAATGAGATTTAAGTATTGAATGATGAGCTAAATTTAGTGAGAACAATGAAAGCAAAGGGGAAATACTTTATCAGGTAATATTTCATAAACAGAAATCTGTGCTGAAAAATAGTCATTCAGATTGTGCTGTGTTGAGCTATATTGAGAGGAAAGAGTGGCATAGCAGGGGATGACAATGTTTGTTTTAAGCATTATTTTTCTTATATAATTTATTCCAACGTAATCATATTTTTTCTTACTTCTTTAAAAGGTGTGGGAAAAAATAGTCATGCTAGGACTATTAATGACTATATGTGGAGGTGTTAAAATAAACTAATCTCCCCCATCCTGGAAATAATTTTCCCTTTGCCAATGCTGACATCTTCACTTACCATTATATTTTTCTCTTTCTTTTTACTGCCAAAATTTTCTAAAATGTGAGCTATATTCAATTCTTCAGCAAAAACACTTTAGTATTTTCCTTGCACCTACCTCTGCTTCCTTAAGAGTTAGTCTCAAGAAAGGCTTAAATGGTCTCTTCCATGTCAAACTCAAAGGTCTTTACTCCATTCTCATTTTTTGGGGACACTTCCTGAGCTCTTTTACCCCTATTGACCACCCCATTTTTCTTGAAAGCTTCTCTCTCCAGATTTCAAACATATGGCATTTCTCCCTCCACCCTCATCCTACTACTATGAGTATTCTGGTGATAATTCCTGGACTGATACATCATCCTCCCCCCACTCTCAGACTGCTATGCTGTGAGTATACAAGTGTCAATAAGACAGATTCCTGGGACCTCACAATCTAGTGGAATGAAGGACCAGATGGCAATTCTGCTCTAAGAACAGGAAAAAACAAAGCACGAAGGGGGAACTGATGCTCCCTTAATAAATGTGTGGGGGTGAATAGCATAGAAGCAGGGGAAAGCAAGTACAAATAATCTGTGATATATCCAGTACTGGATGAGAAGATCAGCAGGGCTAAAGTTAGAGGTAGATACAAAATGGGAGGTAAGGAAGATGAAAAGTAGACTGAGGACTGATCAAGTAAAAGATCTTATTCATTATGTTATGGTAGTTGCCTGGAAATAATGAACATAGTATGTGCTCAATAACTACTCGTGAAGTACTGGTTAGAAGAATCAATTAATCAATAGACCAACTAACATGTATTGAGTACGAAGGGAAAAAATTAGAAATGATCACTGATTATGAGAAATTTATTATCTAGTTGTAGGAGGCTAACAGTTTACAGAATGAGAAAGCATTGGAACTACTAAATTAAATAGGGTGTTTAATAAGTATGGGAGAAATAGGTAGCAATGTGTGTTGATAGTTAACATATATTGATTATCCTAAGTAAATGATTTCAACTTAAATTCAGCCTTGAAAGTTGAGTAGAATTTGTATAGGATCAGAAAACAAAGGAGGACAATTTAGGTAGAGCAAAGACATGGGATCTGAAAACTGGCCAATGATGAAATGAGAACAGTGCTGGCATTGGCCTATATGAACATTACAGTGTGCTGGAAATGTGATAGTACTTGATAGGCATGATAGCCAGCTGCAGAAACAAAACAAAACAAAAAGATAAACTGCAAAAATTTGGGTAAGAATTAAAATTGAAGGTAGCAAAGGCATATGCAGAATGAGCATCAGAAGATGTGTAGGAAGTTATCAATACCATTGACAGAAGTGAGGCAAAATTTAGATTGCTCATTAAAAAACTCAAGTTACTTTATTAAATGAGTCCCTATGCCTCCATTAGACCTTCTATACTATCCCTGACTAATAAAGACCTTTCCTCTGTGTCTTGCTGATCTCCCTGAAAAAGTATTTTATTATCTTGCCTTCGTTACTACTACGGCATACTTTAGTTTGGGTAGTTTTATTTCTTCCACCTGCCTATTATGTTCTTTATGCTATTCTGTCCTAGGACACATCCTAATGTCTATTAAAGTACTGATCATTTTCAGCATCCAACTGAACTCATACTTTTATTAAACCTTAACCAATAACTTCTCTGAACTCTTAACTGCAAATTAGAGAAGTTCCCTTCTGAGTCATAAAAGTGCTCCTTTTGGCTAGTAAAGAGGGTTCAGAGTAAAATATCTTGCTACTGAGTCATTTTACTTCGTGTTACTAAATTTGTTCTTCCAGCCATTAAAAATATTGAAGTGGAATGTGCCTATCTTTTCTAAGAACTTCCTCAATTCCTTTGTTTTCCTCTCCAAATTAGTAGCACAGTAGAGCCCCTTTATCTGTGGTTTTGCTCTCTGAGGTTTCAGTTATCCATGGTCAACCACAGTCCAAAAATATGTAATGGAAAACTGCAGAAATACACAATTCATAAGTTTTAATTTGCTCACCATTCTGAGCAGTGTGTGAAATCTCCTGCCATCCTCCTCCATCCTGCCTGGGATGTGAATTATCCCTTTGTCCAGCGTCTCCACACTATATATGCTTCCTGCCTATTAGTCACATAGTAGCACCTCAGTTATCAGATCAACTGTCGTGGTATCACAGTATTTGTGTTCAAGTAACCCTTATTTTACTTAATAATTACCAAAAGTGCAAGAGTAGTGATGCTGGCAATTTGGATATGCCAAAGAGAAGCCAAAAGTGTTTCCTATAAGTGAAAAGTTATGTATGTATAGGAAAAAACACCATAAGTATACATAGGGTTTGGTACTACATGGTGGGCTTAGAACATATGCCCCATGGATAGTGGGGACTATTGTATACCTTGCCTTATAGAAGGATTTCCTTTACTTATAGTTCTTTTACCACTCTAAGGTCCAGCTTCCTCTAATATAGATTGAGAAAAAAGTGAGTTTACACATCTTCCCTCTGGACTTTCTAGGCTTGGTTTGCATTCCTAGAGTGCAGGATCCTCCCAGAGATTCTCCATGTTCCAGTACAATGTTCTCAAGAGAATGCTGCTCCCTTCCCACAAATTACAGCAGGAGTGTGACTAAGGGATTGGCCATAATTACCTGTTCTGTTTTTCTCTGCTCTTGGCAACACCATAACATATAGCTATATAAGCATATCAGGCTTCTCAGAATGGTGAGATAATTTAATTATGGTATGCAAAAAATAAACCTAAAGATGTATGCTTTATGAGTAGTTTGTAAAAGATTCTAAGATATTAAACACTTCACAGGAAATTTCCTTGTGAATACATCCTACTTCCTGGCAATACTTTCCTCTCCTTAGATATCTACCTATTTGTAAAACAACCTCTTGATTCAGATCTCCTAGTGACAAATTATGTCACCAAGTCTAATTAATTCTATGTAGAAAAGCACTATCTGATGTTATAGCCACTATATGTGGTTATTGAGCTGTTTAAAATTAAAAAGGCATAAGATGGCCAATAGACATATGAAAATATGCTCAATATCACTAATCATCAGGTAAAACAAATAAAAACCATGATGAGATATCACCTCATACCTGTCAGAATGCCTATTATTAAAAAGTCAAGAAATATAAACTGTTGGCAAAGATGTGGAGAAAAGGGAACTCTTGTGCACTGTTGGTGAGATTATAAATTGGAGCAGCCTCTGTGGAGAAGTGTATGAAGCTTCCTTGAAAAATTAAAAATAGAACTACCATACAACCCAGTGATTCTACTTCTGAGTATTTATCTGAAGAAAACAAAAACACTAATTCAAAAAAATATATTCAGCCCTATGTACACTGCACCATTATTTATAACAGGGAAGCTGTTGACGCAATCTAGGTGTCCATCAATAGATGAATGGATAAAGACAATGTGATACATATATAGCCAAAAATATGTATACACATTTTAAGACAGAAAAAAACTGTATTAGAATTACGCTAATGGTAACCACCTTGAGCACCTCTTGAAATTGCAGAAGTCAAACATGACTTCTTGTATTCATCTTTTGCTATCATAATATATTGAGTATTACAATTTTAATACAGTTTTTTCCTTTCTTAAAATGTGTATACATTTTTTGCTACCTTCTGTGTGTGTGTGTGTGTGAGCGTGTGTGTGTGTGTGGAGATATATATATATATATATATATATATATATATATATATATATATATATATTACTCAGCAGTAAAATAATAAAATTTTCCACTTGCTATATGTTACATATATATTGTTATATGGAGGACCTAGCAAGTATTATGCTAAGTGAAAAAAGTCAGACAGAGAAAGACAAATACTGTATAATTTCACTTATATGTGGAACCTAAAAAAACAAAACAAATGAATAAACAACAAAACAGAAACAGGTTCATAGATACAGAGAACAAATTGATGGTTGCCAGATGGGAGGAGTGGGGAAAATGAGTGAAAAAGGTGAAGGGGAATAAGAGGTACAAAACTTCAGTTACAAAATAAATAAGCCACAAGGATGTAGTGTATAGCACAGGGAATTTAGTCAATAATATAATACCTTTGCATGACGACAGATGGTCAGTAGACTTATTGTGATTATATTGTAAGGTATGTAAATGTCAAACCACTATGTTGTATACCTGAAAATAATATAATATTGTATGCCAACTATACTTCACTGAATTTTTTTTTTTTTTTTGAGGGCAGTGTCACTGTCCCACATATGTGGGACCGAACTGGGGCCGCTGGCTTCCCAAGCCAGCGCTTAACCACCGCGCCACTTGGCCGGCCCTTGAAAATTAAAAAAAAAAAAAAATAGAATGCAAAGCAATACAAAAAAAACTAAAGTGGCCACCAATATTAAAAAAATATATATTGATTTTTTTATACTAATCAGAGAAAAAACCAACAAACGAAAAACTACAAAAAAAAATCATGTCTATAGTCAAAAGAAATTACTTATTATAAGATTTTTATTTTGTATATGCTTTATTTGTTGTTTTAAACATAAATTTTTTCCAAATAAAAACAGATGGTACTCAAAAAAGAAAAAAAGCAAGAGTGGCTACTCTGAATTGAGATGTGCTTTAAGAGAAAAATACCAACTGAGTTTCAAACACACACACACACACACACACACACACACACACAGACTAATAATTTATACATTGATAGCATATTGAAATATTTTAGATACACTAAATTAAATAAACTATATCATTAAAATTATTGTCACATGTTTGTTTTCACTTATTTTAATGTGGTTAGTGAAATATATATTTGGCTCGCTATGATGCTATATATATAATTTTATTGGACATCGCTGGTCTCAAATAATGAAGGAGGCATTTGTGGGAGATGGGGTTGGGGAAAAGTTGTAGGGAGAGAAAATAAAGCCTCAATAGGAGTTTGTGGTGCTCTTTGGCATTCTAATTCCAGCAGAAAAAGCTCTGAGATAGATTTTCTGCATGCCACAGTCAAATTAAAGGCATGGACAGTCTAAGTCTCATCAATGCTGTTATGGGTATGCCTAACCAGTGCAAATCACAAAATTTAAATTTAAATATATATATATATATATATATATATATATATATATATATATATATATATATATATATGACTACATTATAACCACTCACATGTACAGCTTCAAAAAACAAATTTTGCTATCCACAGACAATGTTCTATAAACCTAAACCAGGGACTGTTAGATGGGTAACTTAAATGAGTCAAGTAGACCAGGTGAAACCAATGGTAAATTGCAGAATACATTTTGCATTGCAAAGGACTAGCTGGTGTTCAGCTCCAGCCAAATGTTACCATGTGAGAATGTTGGACCTCGGTTGTCAGACCTTCTGATATTTTTAGAGAAACTAGAAGTCCAGATTTTTATGTGACCTTTCATTCCTTAATCTTTTAAATAATACTGGGTACAGTATACAGCCCATATTGGAGTCATTTATACTTTGGATTATGAACTGTAATCTGTGGCCTAACTTCAGAGAAAAAGTATAATTTTCTAAATAGTTTCATAATTTCTCAATTTGCAACAAAGTTTCACTCAGAATGGAATCAGTATGAATATATGGGTCAGGACATGTAATTTTCTTTCATCTTTATCTCCTTTCAGGCTGGAATATTTTAAGGACAGTTAAACATCAAAAAGCAGCAGTTGGCTGCAGTCATATATTTCCTATTTATAAATTTATATATATGAAATATTTCAGACATTCAACAAAATTAGAAGAAGCAACATAATGAATAATTACATGCATCACCCAGTATAAGACATAAAACTTTACAAATGAATAAATTGCTACAACCCTACAAAGGCTATTTGACAACATTTATGAATATTGAAATGTTTTTATTCTTTGTTACCACAATTTCACTGTGTGACTCTCCTCAATAATATTCAATTATGCCAAGCACTGCCTCTGCCCTAAGTAATTACTATCCCGAACTTAGTGTTTATAGTTTTCAGATTTTGCCTTTATACTTCTGATACGCTTTCATAAATGCTATAAGTATTATTTATTCATGTTTTAATATTTAATATATATCATACAATGAAATTTCTTCTGAAATGTATTGTTTTTCCTGAGGGCCCTGTGTCTTTTCTCATCTGTCGGTGTTGTATGTTCCACTTCGCCATTTACTCTCCCCATTGAGACCAAAGGGCAGGCCATATCGTTTTTGTTACTCAACATTATGTTTTATGAGATTTATCCATTTGCTGCACATATATCTAGTTCATTTAACAGCTATAGAAAATTTCATTGTAGGAATAAAACAATGTATGCAGCCATTCTTCTTAAGCTATTTCCCATTCTTAACTGGAAACAATCCTAAAACATTCCTTTCCACACTTCCTTCTGCACATGTGGCAGGTTTCTTAGGGCAGTGATCCTCAAAGTGTGTCCCCAGACTAGCAGCATGGACTTTACCTGGGAACTTGTTAGGGATGCAGCTTCTTGGGACCTACCATAATGGACTTAGAATTTCTAATGATGGAGCTTAGCAATCTTTTAAAATGCCCTGCCCAAGATTCCACTACATGCTGAAGTTTAAGAACCACAGCTCTGAGGTATAAACTTAGGAGCTGTGTTGCTGGCTGTGGAGTATGCATACTATTAATTTATTATATAGTTAAAAATTTGTTTCCAAAGTGGTTCAAGCATATAGGTGGGAGGCTTTAGAATACTGGACAGGACAATTAGGTGGTAAAATACACTACAATGTGTTAATAGTTATGACAGTATAATATCAGCATTTGATCAGCATAACGATTGTACAGAACCCAAAGAACAGAAATAGACCCAAATACATCTGAGTTTAGCGTACGAATATGGGGACATCTATCTGAGAAAAGATTATTTTTTCACAGAATTCTGTTTAGACAGCTGGGGAGACATATGGAATAAGGTAAAATGGGGTTCATTCCTAGGTAAATCCCAAATCAACAAACATAGGAGATGGACAGATAGATTCTGTGTGCGTGTGTGTAACCAAAAAAGTGATAGGAGAAAAGAAAACATGGAGAATGCTTCCCCTCAGGGTGGGGAGGGCCCTTCTCTCTATGACACAAATTCAGAAGCCATAAAATTCAATTAAAAAACTCTTACAACTGGCATAAACAAGCAAACAAACAAACAATACTCAAATTACATACATGGGAAAAACATGTAACTCATATCACCAGACAATGGGCTATTCTACTTATGGAAAAATGGGCAAAGGATATTAAAAGGGGGTTCTCCTGAAACAATATACAAATATCTCTCCAACATATGAAAAGAAATCAAAATAGGTGTATATTAAGAGAAACAAATTCAAAGAACAGTGACACAAAATTTGCACCTACTTGACAGGCTAAATCCAAAATACACTGTGCTGTCAAGGCTGTAGGGAAATAGTGAATCTCATGAAATTTTAGTGAGAGAGTAAATTGATACAATCTCTAATGAGTCTATTTGGCAGCATTTATCAAAATTAAAATGTATATACTATTTGGCATCATAATTCCACTCCTGGGATTTTTCCTAGACATATATTATCACACATATGATAATTTTATAATATTGACAGCCTTGATTAGAGTTCTTCATAATTCTCATGTTAATTCTGACAACTAACCAGAGAGATGGTCATGATACATGAGTCTCAACAGTGAAGAATGAAGATATATTGTTGAGTTAAAAAAAAAAAAAGATGCAGCCTATGAAGTTCATAGACTGTGTAGATGCCTGACCAATGCACTGTACACCTGAAGCTGAAGAACAATATTGAATGTCAGCGATGATTTTATATACACACACACACACACACACACACACACACACACACACACATGGTCACGGAGTATGGAGTATAGCATAAGGAAGATAGTCAATCGTATTGTAACAGCTATATCAGATATCAGAGGGGTAGTAGCTTGTGGGAGGGGGGTTATCACTTTGTGTAAGGTGATAATGTGAGGGGTGTAAATGTCTAACTATTATGTTGCTTTGTACACCTGAAACTAATAAAAAAAATTGAAATAAAAAAAAAGAAACTACACATCCATTAACAGAGGACTGATTACATAAATAATGTAATACCTATACAATGACATACTATTAAGTTGCTAAAAAATAAAAAAAAAAGAATGAGGACGTACTTTACAAATGGATTAATATGGAAAGAACCTTAAGGTGCAAAAGTGCATGTAATATGTGCTACAAGAGTGGGATAGAAAATTAATTCCAGGTATACATTTTTTTATTTTATGCTGTTTGAACTATGTGAGTATGTTACCATATTCAAAATCATATGTGTCTGTGTATGTTTGAATGGACTTGCTCAGATTCTGTATTAGAGGAATCAACTATATTATACTCATTTCATTAATACAGTATAAAATTCAGTTAGTGATGTCTAACAAAGGGGTAGATTTTTATGCTAATTGTATACTATAGTATTTCACATTCTTAAATTTGAGAATTTATTTCTTTTTCTGCATGACATTCTTAGTGATTTGTTTTTTGCTGCTATGTTACATGAACCATATTCCAAAATACTATTTGTTCACCAGGAATATTTTAATAGAACTCTCTGTCACCAGTGAAATAATCTACCTCACAATATATTTCCACAAGTTGATTTATTTCAATTTATTTTAAAATATTCCAGATGATTAAAACTACAGCTTTGACTTGGATCCTCCATTTCTTCTTCATGCCCCAGAAAGCTCCCTTGTTCCCAAATCATATCTTTACTTGTACCTCTACCCTCACACTCTGGCCCATCCCCTTTCCACTGCTTCTTGCTACCAAACAGCTACATCCACCTTTAAAATGCACAGAAAGATTTAGTCTGATTTCTAATATTTCTGACATTTATTTATGATTATATTAAATTACGAACCAAAGTTAAACATGTAAATATCTATTTTAAAAATTTATTTTATCCAGGCTTGTCAATGACTAACCACAATTGCATGTATTTATTTTAAAGCAAAGGCATGGATGGTTTACATAAAATAAATGGTTTTTAACCCTTTCACTCTTGTCACTCTTGGTAGAGCTTCTACTTTAAAAAAAAAAGTATATATATATATATATATATATATATATATATATATATATGTGTGTTTTTAATTAGTTTCAGATATACAAAGCAAGTAATAATAGTTAGACATTTACACCCCTCACAAAGTGATAACCCCCCTCTCCCAAGCTACTACCCTACTCTGACATCTTATATAGCTATTACATTGACTATCTTTCTTATGCCATACTTCACATCCCAGATATATATTTGACATACAATATTATTCTACTTCAGCTTCAGGTGCACAGTGCATTGGTCAGGCATCTACACAGTCTATGAAGTGATCCTCCTGATAAGTCCAGTGCCACCCTGGCACCTTACATAATCTTTACAACATTGTGGATTATATTCCTCATACTGTATTTCATATTTCCATGATGATATTGTGACAACTAATTTGCACTTTCGAATCCCTTCACCTTTTCTCCTTTTCCTTCCCCACCCATCTAGCTACCAACAATTTTTTTTCCCCATATCTCTGAGTCTATTTCTGTTTTGTTTGCTCATTTATTCTGTTCTTTAGATTCCACATATATGTGAGATCATAAGGCTTCACAGGTGGATTTTACCAGACATTCAAAAAATAATTAACACCTATTCTCCTCAAACTATTCCAAAAATTCCAGAAGGAGGGAAGATTCCCAAGCTCATTTTACGAGGCCACTATTATCCTGACCCCAAAGCCAGACAAAGATATTACAAAAACAGAAAACCATAGGCTGATATTCCTAATAAACATAGGTGCAAAATATTAGTAAACAGAATTCAGCAATACATTTTAAAAGATCATACAGCACGATCAAGTGGGATTCCTGGTATGCAAGGTTGGATCAATATCAGCAAATCAATTAACGTGATACACCACATTAACAAGATAAAAAATAAAATTCATATGGTCATATCAATAGATGCTGAAAAAGCATTTGACAAAAACCAACATCCATTTATGATAAAAACTCTTAATAAAGTGGGAATATGATAACTTGATAATATAATAAAGGATATACACAATAAGCCCATAGCAAACATTGTACTCAATGGGGACAGGCTAAAAGCATTCCCCTTAAAATCAGGAACAAGACAAGGATGTCCATTTTCACCACATTTATTCAACATAGTAGGAAGTTCTAGCCACTGCAATCAGACAAGAAAAATAAATAAAAGTTATCCAAATTGGAAAGGTGGAAGTAAAATTATCATTATACATAGATGACATGGTATGTCTACATGATATGACTATAGAGAGAAAATCCCAAAGATTCCACCAAAAAACTGTTGGAACTGATAAATGAATTTAGTAAAGTAGCAGGATACAACATTAATATTCAGAAATCACTTGCACCAATAACATACTATCAGAATGAGAAATTTTTTAAAAATCCATTTATAATTGTCTCAGAAAAAATAAAATACTTAGTAATAAATTTAACCAAGGAAGTAAAGGACCTGTACTCAAAAAAATTTAAGACATTGAAGAGAGAAATTAAAGAAGACACATATAAATGGAAGCATATTCCATGCTTAGGGATAGGAAGACTTAATGTAGTTAAAATGTCCATACTACCTAAGGCAATATATAAATTCAATGCAATCCCTATCAAATTACTAATGACATTTTTCACAGAACTAGAACAAATGACCCTAAAATTTATATGGAACCATAAAAGACCCTGAATAGCCACAGGAATCTTGAGAAATAAGAACAAATTGGGAGATATCGTGCTACCGGAGATCAAATCATACTACAAGGCTATAGTAATCAAAACAGTATGATACTGGCATAAAAACAGACACATAGACCAATGGAAAAGAATAGAGAGCCCAGAAATCAATCCATGTCTATATGGTCATTTAATCTATGACAATGAAAGAAATTACATTGGTGTGAAGACAGCCTATTTAATAAACGGTGCTGGGAAAACTGGACTGACACATGCAAAAAAATGAAACTGGATCACCTTCTTAAGCTTCCACTTTTCTCAAGGACTGTATGCAAGTACATAAACAAGCTATGTGCCACTTCCAGGTTTCTGCTTCTACATCTATTTAAGCAGACTGTCCAATATTTTCCATCACTGTCATAAAATAAAATCCTGTGACACAGATTAACTTCTTCAGGACTTGGTTCAAGGGTTAATTTGTCAGGGAAAAGTGCTCTTTTCATCCTACTTAAAACTGATAATTTTTTCATCCCCAATTTAAGGACCACCCATCTCCTTTTTCCTTTATGTAGAGATATGTGTATCTTCATTCTTGTGTGTTGTTAAAAACAGATACAAATTTTAATAAAAAGTTTTCCTGTAAAGATATACACATTTACTAGGTAGAAGATTCATGTGGGGAGGATATTTTGTTTGCTTTTCATTTTATTTGTCTACTGCTCTATTTCCAAGTATCTAGACAGTGTCTGGTACAGGGAGGCACTCAATAAATATTTGTTGAATTAAAAGGATTTGATTTTTCATGGAACTCAAGAAGCCTTAGGATGTCAAACTGCAAACCCAATCAGATTACATCTTCAGGTATAATTAAAAGATTGAGCTAAAATCTACAACTTGAAAAGTTTCAATTTTATCATTTCTTTGATACCTATTAACTTTTGACAGAAAATGTTAATAAGAAAGTCAGTTCCAAAATCGGGCCAGCCTGGGACAAGCACAAGAAAAGAGGGGCCTTGGAGCAAAAGCAAAGGTAAAGATAAACAACAGTAGCAATATAAATGAATGTTTCAAGCATGATAGGGTTATCATGAACAACAAAAATGCCACCTGTGCAATAAGTGTGAATCTTGATTGACTGTACTATAAGTATGATATGCTATATAGCTCATTCTTAGTTTTAGCTAGAGATATTTAAGAAAGGGGGAAATTCCAGCATGTTAGAAGACCTAATTTCAGGATATCCTCCTCTGGAATCCTGAATCAAACATTTTATTAAGAATTTCAAACATTTCTGTTCTTAGTTGTAAGTAAAGTTAAGAAAAACTAGATTTCCTCATGAGGATTTAGTAAATTCCTTCTGGCCACATGGCTTTTCAATCCTGGGGTTACCTTCCTATACTGATCTTTGATGATCCTCATCTGCAGTGCCGCCCTACTATTTAACCTTCTCTCATTATGCTGTCATCCTGCTAGAAAGCATTCTCCACGGATCAATCCCTAAATAAAACTCTTCTACATAATTGCATCCAGAAACAGAATTGAAATTCTATATATGAAAACAATTAAGCAAAAACTTCATAAAATAGAAACACAAAATGCACACTTTGTATATGGCAATGTTTTTTGTGTTTTTTTTTTAAAGATCGTACCAGCTAAATTTATCATCGTGGATAATGATTACTAGCTATGTATTTGTAGTGCTTGGCCAAGTGCCTTGCTACATAGTTATTTTTAATATCATACCTTATTAAAGAAAATAATTTTTGATAGCTGGCCCAATTTTTATATATATATATATATAAAATATATATATATATATATTATATATATGATCAATATGAAATATATATATATAAACATATGTTACTAATACAATTAATGAATGCTTGTTGACTGATAGCATGAATAGTTACTTTATAAGGCTTTATAAAACAAACAAACAAACAAAAAATTTTACAACCCAGTTGTCTCTTCTTCAGCTTTCAGGAGTCACTCTTCACTTTACCACAAACAGCATCCATCTTCAGTAACTGGATGTCTGGTCTTGGAACACTTTCTCCTCCCTAGATACCTCTAGAATCACTGAGGAATGTTTACAGGTTCCAGATTTACTCTAGTTATCACTGCTATCCAGCGTTTTGTTTCTCATGACCGACTTTGTCTCCTCTCTACTCTGGACCTTCTCTTTCAGTCTATAAACGTCTTCTCCTAGGCAGTTGATGCTCTCTACTTTTGTACTTCACTAAAACAGGGGCTCAGAATATTTCCAGCTTCCCACAGCACAGCTAAGACCAGTCAACATGATTTAACAAGATTTTCTAAAGTAACAAAAAAAGAGGAATACAATGAAACACACACACACACACACACACACACACACACACGCGCGCGCACACACACACAGAAACACTTGAAACTGGATTAAACATATAAGATGTCTCAGAGTTCTTAGGCCAAGCTATTCCACAGGTACTGTTAGACAATTCTCAACAGAGCTAGATAGATTCCACCCAACTAATATATTCAAGGACCACTTCATCTCCCTCACTCTATCTTCCTATCAGAGAATCCAGACACCCACTCTCAGCTATCCCCAAAAAGGTATAGAGGGGTAGATTTATGGGACTCCTCCCACAATAAAAATAACTCTTTACAATTTTTATTATTGAAAAAATAGGAGTTTATTGTCTTAAACCTTCCATTCCAGAATAGGATATTGGCTTTACCTATTCATAACCTAAAGGGCAATTAACAAAACAACCCTTCTGCAAGGAGCTCATCATCCATCTGTGAGAAAACACTACTTTCAGCTTTGAATAATATTGATCTGTATCCTACATCTACCAACACACACTCATACCCACACATATATTAAAGCCAATGATATGAGCAAATATGAGAGTCCAGTTTATTGTACACCTACAATAGATCAACAATATACTTTCTGATCATGTGGGGCATGGTCTTATATTCTCTTAGGATATATTTTAGCTATATTTTTAAAATTCTAGCAGAATATGTCTATCTTTAAGAAAGTAGTAAAATAATAATTTTAGGAGTACATTTTCATGCTTTTCTTATTTTTAGAAAGGTAATACTAACACTATCTTTTACATTTAAAGCATTTGAACACTTTGGGGAGAAATGTCAAGAATAAAGAAGCTGATACAGCAAGTGGAAAATCCACTGTAGCAATATGTCTAACCATTGACCTTTCAGAAATACCCAACTTAAAGTGTACATCTATAATATAACTTCAATATAAAAAAGGAATTATTTTATTTTAGGCATTTTTTTTTCTTCCTGGACAGTTTGGATTGACCTGACTATGAAATTAATTTTATATTAAAGCTTTAGCCATTTTTCTAGGAGTATCTATCCTGTATTGTTTTGCTGTTTACTCTTAATTAGGCTACTTTAAAACTCTGTAAAGGTGGCAAACTAACTTAAAGAAATCTGACAGCAGTGCAAATTATTCTTGGCTAATAACAATAGAAATCAATTTATCCAGTCAAGGAGCATCATTCCTATCTATAGAAAATATTACAATCCCAAAATTTTAGGTTCTTTCTCTTCAATATTGGTATGGAAGGTATTATGTTGGTTGTTTAATGATTTTCAGGAATTATGATGTTACCCTATAAGGTCTGAGGTATAAGATGTAACTCTACTTACTAGCAAACAAATCAACCTACCACATTTTTTTTGTTTGTTTTTTTGTTTTTGTTTTAAGCTGAGGCATCCTGCTACCTGTTGGCAGCTCAGCAGAAGCTCAGCTCGGGCTGGGCATCGAACTGCTGTTGCTCAGAGCTCAGCTTGCGCCCTTGAGCGAGCTCTTAACCAACTGAGCCACTCGGCTGGCCCCAACCTGCCACAGTTTTATGTTTGCTGGTTGAATCAATTAATTCCTCAGAGAGCCCTTTAGTAGATTTTGTGATCCTTGAAAAATAGAAATATATGTATGTATATATATATATATATATATATATTTAAATTTAAATATAATACATATTTTATATATGTGTGATTTATATATAGGTTTTTAATAAGCAAATAACAAAATAATATATGTATTTATATTATATAGCCACATATAATATACCAAGATATTATATGTCTATATATAATACAGATATATTTAAATTTAAATATAATATAAATACATATTTTACATAAAATATATGATTTATATATATAGGTTTTTTAATAAACATAAATAATGTATATATCATCCCATGTGAATTCTTATGAATTCTTGTATATTTGGTTTTAACCTAGTCACAAATTATAAATAAAGGAAACTATTTCATTTTGCCTGTAGAATTTTACTTTAGTAATACACCAGATTTTACATTTTACAACTGCGAACATGATATATTTTGCAATGTTGAGACTCAAAGATTCCCTAGATATATTCCCTTTATTTATGTAGGTCACTGAAAAATGAGATAGCATGCCACAAGCTCTTTCAAAGATTGTTACATTTGTGTGTTCCAAATTTCATTAAAATAATTATCTATCTTAAAAATATCCTATTGTGGGGCCGGCCGAGTGGCGCAGTGGTTAAGTGCTGGCTTGCAAAGCCAGCGGCCCCGGTTCACGTCCCACGTATGAGGGCCAGTGACACTGCCCTCAAAAAAAAAAAAAAAAATCCTACTGAATGCAACTAATTGCTTATAACATTTGGATACTACCATTATGATCCCTGCTATTAATACACTGTTAATTTTATAAAAGTAAAATTTAAAAGATCACTTTGGATACTACAAGTTATTTTAAACTTTTAACTGACATTTAAAAGGTTGGTGCGTTGTTTGATTACATACTAATTTCATATATGTCTACTTAGTAAAAATTTTGTTTTTGTAACTTTATAGGTATGGTGGTTACTAAATTTGAGGAATTTGTAACTATTTTAAAATGATATTTTGGGTTTATGTGATCTGAAAAACAATACCAATAAAGATAGCAAATCCTCTTTAAAGAAACCAGAGTATGATATAATTTTAACTGAGGATGGGAGTTGAGAGGCAATTCAGATGTCAAGAATTTTAGATTTCACCTCTATATCCCGTCTTTGGAAATTAAAATTCATTGGCTCAAGGGAGCCTGGAAAGATGCACAGAAACCTCCTCTCAGTTTAGGAGGGCTGTCCTAAGAATAGGGCTATCTCTTACAGGGACAATGTAGAAATTAAATGAAAAAAAAAAAAAAAACCATTGCCTCTTGGCAAAAATTTTATTTCTAAGAAAAGAAAAAGTAAAATAGCTTGAATGTGTTTTAAAAGTAATGCTGATGAGCCAAAAAGTGAATTCATCATAAATATTTTGAAGAATTTTTCCTACTCGACTTTGTTTAAAAGGAAAATACATTTTTAAATAGTCTTAGATGATATTTAAAAGTAGAGTTTTAAAGCACTGTCATGTTTATTCTGTTTAATCAACTCTGCTTTTCCATTTCTACTCTAATCTAAATGTTCATGCATTAAATCTTGATAACAATTTCTAAATAACTGTGTGACATGAAACCTGTCCTAACCACTTTGGCAAGACAGATAGGTTTCAAATAAAAGGATGAAAGTTAGAGTAAGAAAAATATTTTGTGAAGGTATAATTAACTTGGATTTTACTATGTAGGGGTCATTTTTTTTCTTCCTTTTTGGATATAAAACAGTGACTTACAGTTTTGAGATTCTCCATCCTATGGGAATTTGATTAGAAATTTCTACTGTCTCTAAAGAGAAAGGAATAATTTGGGTCTTTTCCCGTTGTTGGCAAATTTTCTTAGTGAGAACATCAGATATCACGTATACTTGCTTTTAAAAGACACGCAGCAAAAATACATCTAACAACCACAGCAATGCAGAAAAGAATCTACCGTCTCCTTCATTATTCAGATCAGAGATCAACAAGCACAGGTCCTATATTGATTGCTGTAGATTGAAAGCCTACTATTTTTTTTCTTCTAAATAATGCTTACTACATTTTCTGCATGTATTTAATATAGCTTAAAATTAACATCCTAGGAAAATAAAAAGTGTAAAAGATTTTTTGTAGCATATGCTTATTTATTTAAGTATGTATTAATATACTAATGTTTAATAAAATCTTATCCTTTATGTTTAGTATTTTTCTTAATCTGCTTAGGCTGCCATAACAAAATACCACAGACTGGGTGGCTTAAACAACATAAATTTATTTCTCACAGTTCTAGAAACCAGAAAGTCCAAGATCATGGTGCCAGCAAGATACGTTTTATGCTGTGGCCTCTTGTTTTGACATGTTGGTGGCCACCATCTCATTGTGTGCTCACATGACTTCTTCCTTATGCACTGGTGGAGAGAGAGAGAGAGAGAGAGAGAGAGAGAGAGAGAGAGAGAGAGAGAGAGAAGAGAAGAGAACAGACCCTGGTTTCTCCTCCTCTTCTTAAAAGAACACCAATCCTGTTGGATTAGGACTCCACTCTTATGACCGCATTTAACCTTAATTATTTTCTTAGAGGCCCCATGCTCAAATACAGTCACACTGGACATTAGGACTTCCATATATGAACTTGGGGTGGACACAAACATTCAGCCCATAAAAGTATTTTTATTAGATATTTTGTATACCAGTATTCATTAGTTAAAAGAGAAACCCTGTTTTGCTTGGGTACTATTAAGCAGGTTATAAGAGAGTGCTCTGCAGAAAAGTACTGTTTACACTAATCTGTAGGGAATTCTCATGTACAAATCTAATAGCAGCAAAATTCTGCCCTGTACTCTAAAATCCAGGGATTCACACCAAAAAAATGTTGATGTCATACCTCCTGGTGTTATTAACCCAATGTTGATATCTACTAATTATATTTACTTACTATCATGTAATTTTAGGAAAGACATCAAAAGTTGTTGAACATGAGTCATTCGAATGATGGGAAAATCATTCTTTTTAAAGATGTATTTCAATATCTAGGCATAAAAGTACAAAAAGAAAGACTCTACCCTTGGCTCCTCTCTTCCTCTACCCTATTTTTAAATTCACTGTTCTTTCCCCATATTTCCATTCAGAATTTGACCCAACTTCAGACTCAATTTTTAAGTATTAGATTTCCAGGGAATGGAAGTGTCTTGGTCAAGGTTCAACTAGAGAAGCAGAAGCAGTAAGAGATTATATCTATAAGCAAATATATGTCTATTAGTTTATGTAATTGTGAAGACTGTCTGAGCAAGTAGGAAGCCTGCTGGGCAGGCAGGAAGGGAAGCTCATGAGCTGGCTAACACCCCTGAGACAGGACCAGAGCTTGTTGTCCACTGGTGGAAGGGTCCACACTCAGAGAAGACCTCAGCAGATGTTAAAGGCCTTTCAACTGATTAACTCAGGCCCACACAGGATAACTTCCTGATTTGGTTAACTTAACTAATTAAAGGCTTTAATCATATCTGCAAAATTCCATTACAGAAGAACCTATATTAGAGTTTGATTGAATAACTGGGAATAGCTGTGTGTTGGCTACAAAATGGTTTTAACTCCTCCTGACCCTTCCATTTATACTCATGTAACAGCCTTAAGTTGGTTATTAAAACCCTGACTTTTAATTTCCACACTTGTGAAATGGGAACAAGATAAGTATTATAGAACTGCTGTGAATACTAAAAGCCTTATTACAAATGATAGTATTACTGTTATTAATTCATTCTTTTCAAAGAAATTTGACATATGTTAACTAATTCAATTCTTATTGTTAATCCTAAAAACATAGTGTTTTGTATATACTCTTTCCTATTGAAAATAGGAAATTTTAGTAATTATATAGCATTAAAAAAACAAATAGCAATAAAAATTAATTGCCCAAAAGAAAAGGTTTAAAAAGCATGTTTATAAAATACAGAAGTTGAGCAACTACTAAGTATATAAAACACAGATTCACATCAAAAAATTTTTAACTTCTGAAAACTACTCGAGTTCAGATTTTCAGAAATACAATAAAATGTTAACTATATACTTATGCTTCCCTTATAATCATACATTTAAGAACATTTCAACTATATCTTGTTGATGTTTTTTTCTAATATATTTGCTTCTAACATAAAATGTCATTTTTCACTCAAAACAATAAGAGAAATAGTATATTTAATGTAATGAAAATCATAGTTTAAATTAAAATATAAGCTTACTATCAGGTTTTCCCAGGAAGACATTAGCTGAAAATAAGCAGCCTCCACAATCTGTTCCCCCTCTTCCTTCTCAACACACAAATATACATATATTTTTATTAATGTATTTTAAAATATCACATCTGATGACCTGCTTCATACACAAAATTGCCAAAATCTATCTAATTTTAAGATACAAGAAGCACAGTATAGCAGGGACACGAGACTATGGTGAGAAAAATATTGTAGAAAATGCATTCTCTCTTTAAGAAGAAAATGTTAATTTTTTTTTTCTGTATGGATGGATTTGAATGTTAAGAGCTGAAAAGGGAAATGGGTCTTTAAGGGGGCAAAGAGTATTAATTCACATTTTTTTAAACTTACTATTCTATGAGTCACCTGTAATTGAGTTGATGACATCAGACTAAATTTACCATCCAGAATTACTCAAAAAGCTTGATGAAATGCAAACAAAAAATAAATGATGGCATCAGAGAACTGAAACAGCCAAAACTTAAGGGGCCCAGCTCCTAGATAGCAGGAAAGGCATAAATCTAAGCTCTGTATTTGCCACTACCTTCTTTCCTCCAGGGATTTGCTGGTACATTAACATTGGAAGATGGGTCACACAGAAATTGTGTGATGTGGAGCTGGCAGTAGTCACAATGACCTGAGAAAATGAAAATCTGTACTTAGGGCTACCAAAGCAGCTAGGACCAGAGACCAATATTTTGAAGGAAAGGGAAATACAGAGAAATGAGCCTGATGTTCTGAGTGAAATTTTCCCTCAATGTACTGATTTTTTTTTTTTTTTTTTTTTTTTTTTAACAACAAACGTTTCTCACAGTTCTGGGTCTGAGAAGTCCATGATCAAAAATTCAGCAGATTCAGCTCTGGTGAGAGCCAACTTCCTGGTTCACAGACACCTGTCTTCTTGCTTTCTTGCTGTATCCTCACATGGCAGAAAGCTGCTTACTGGTTTTTAAGCTCCCTGCACTGTGGCCCCAAGGCCAACACACAAAATAGAAAGTAACTGGGAAGAAGTTAAAACACTGAGCAGAAATCAGAACTCGTAGTCAAAATGACTGAGACCAAGGTATTGTGACCAAGGAGCTTCACCAACCATGAGCCCAGTTGTTGTACTGCACCATGCCCACACTTCACACACACACATCTCCGCCAATGACTTAGCACTGCAGGGATACTGAGGCAGGCTCATTTCTGGTAGATACGGGACTCCTCTAACACAAGTACTTGACCTTAGCTCAAATACTCAACAGTCTTGCTGAACCTTCCATAGTCTGTGGGATACTCTACCCAACCTTCCTTCCCTCCCTCTTTTACTTGGGGGTTTGACTCACATTGTGGCCTGACTGCTCTCTTAGCCTTCTTAGGTCCTTTGCCCATTTCATCTCAAATCCTTGCATGTTTGTTCCTGCCTTGTGGTGTCTGTGACTTGGAGATATCCAGTGAAAAGGCTGAAGACTGTGAACAGGTGGCTGGTAAGTAGCTAAGTATGAGAGTCAAAGAACTGCTCTCTCTCGGCTCTGTCAGGCTGTGGTTACACTGAGCCACTTATCACCTGTATAGGGAAGACAGACACAGTTGAATGGCAGGCTAAAGACTTACTTGTTGCAGCATTCCTAAACAAAGTGTGAAAGCTCAACCAAAGTCCTGTTATGTGAAGGACATGGCCCTTATAGATAAAACCTGAGCTCTTGAAACATGAGTTGAAAACATCTAGATGTGCTCCTCTGAGGACATGGGCTCTGCAACTGCCCCTGAACACTCTGGGCTTGCAGCAGTAGCTCACCCTTCCCTTGCAGGGGCTAGCTAGCACTTCTGCTATGCTGGAAGATGCTGCAGAAGCACCTCCTTTAGGAGGCATCAAGTGGGTCCTCAAGATTTGCTCCCACCTTCCGTCATGGCTGCTAGGCTGATAACTAAGGTTAAACTCTAGTCTATCCCATCAGGGAATGTTCTAGGCTGCAGAAGAAAACTCTATATATAATATGTATATTATATTACACATGAGTATATGTTCTATAATACGTGTGTGTGTATATCTGTGTGTGTGTGGGGTGGGGATAACCAAGAAGAAGCCAGAAGGTAACAGTGAGCCCTATAGTACACCCGGATTGGACTGTGATGGTGGTTGACCCAGGAAGATAAGACTAGATAAGCAAGAATTTCACACTTAGGTGAACTTTCTTGGGTTGTGGGACTTAATGTTCAGGCTAGGATCCCTGAGGATGGGGACTCAGCAGCAGATGGAAACAACACCATTTAATTTATAAAGTTAATGTGAGAATTAGAATTGACATATTTAGAAAGCCTAGCACAGGAACAGGGAACATAGTAAATGTCACTGTCAGCTCTTTTTATTTAGTATATTTTGACATTCGAGCATCAGAATTGCCATTTTCTTCCCTTTTTTTTAATACCTCAAATTTTAAATCTGTACAATGGGAAAACATTGTTTTGGACTCTTTCAAAAGGCTTTCTCAGAAGCATTGCATCATTAATACATTTAACACATTGTGATTCCAGACAAAATTCTCTATTATCACATCCTTGAAGGCAGTGTTTTGATCGTCTTTATTAGATTTCTGCATGGTCAACTCTGGAGAGAGAGGGAGAGAGGGATGGAGGGAGGGAGAGAAAGAGAGAGGGAGAGAGAGGCAAAAGGACGGAGAGAGGGAGAGAGGGAGAGAGGGAGAGAGGGAGAGAGGGAGAGAGGGAGAGAGGGAGAGAGGGAGAGAGAGAGGAAGAGAGGGAGAGGGAATCTTTTCCTGAATATCACATTCAGGAAAAGCTCTCCAGAGCAGGACACCGGAGGAAAATAAGAAAAATGAGGTAATACAAACTGTAAAGTAAACCAGGCAAAGGGCCAAGAATATTCATGCAAAAGGAGACTGGAGACAATCAGCTCGCGTGTACCTACGGCTTCCAGCTCCTTTCAAATGGCAGGAGACAAAAAACAGTCTTCTCCTGTGATTTCGAAAAGCCAAATAAGCCCCGTCACTTCCACTGTCCTTAGAGGACATCCCTTCACACTTCGTTGTTGGCCTCGGATCACTGGCTCTATTGACATCATCTAGTCACACAGTGGAGATGTTTATAGTTTGTGGAAACTTCAATTCCATTCATTAATCTAGTGTCAAGGTTATGCTCTTAAGCTAAGGAAAGTAGAATAATGAAATGTTCAAGTCATTTTATCACAGTTGGGTTGTACAGGCTTCGTGCCTTCATTCTAAGTTCCCAGAGTGAGAAGGGTTCTCTCTCACCTCTCATCTCAAGTACTTTTGGCCTTTTGAAATGGAAAAAAAAGTAAGCAGTATGTTATAACAGCTAGGGATTAGCTGATGTTTTGGCACACTCTGAAGCCGTGTCCTGACGTTATTGCACACTGCCTCTATACTAGTGGTTCTTTATATGTCTTAGAAGGCCCGGAACCAATACTCTCTTCCTAAATGTATCATTTAATGCTTTAGCAACAAAACTGCTCCACTTTATAAACCAATACTTTATGAACCAACTGACAAATTTAGTTGCATTACCTACTTGAGAATTTTATTGATTTCATGGCACTTCACTTAAAAACCAATTTATGGATGTAGGTCACATTTTGATAATTCAGCCCACAAAAGCCCAATTTCTTTTCATTCTCTAGTCATATCTGAACACTCAAGAGTATAACAAAGTCATATTATTGTACATCAGGAGCTCAAAATGTAATTCCCTATTGTAAAACTAAAATTTTATTGCTGCTCTTCTGAGTTATATGATTACCATCAAACAGTACCACAAATAGGGTTATGAGCAGAGCTGTTGATAGATAGATGATGATAAATAGACAGTTAGCTAGATAGCTAGAAGATAGGTAGGTAGGTATGTAGGTAGATAGATACAGATTTTTTAATATTGCAAAAAGACCCACTTACCACTGAAGGCATTTTACGACCATAAGAAAAATTGGCAACTTTTGATTCTTTGGTTTGTTTGTTTGTTTGTTTTTTAGGGCATTGTCACTGGCCCTCTTATGTGGGTCCGAATGGGGGGGGGAGGGGGAGCCCCTGGTTTCCCAAGCCAGCTCTTAACCACCGCGCCACTCAGCCGACCCCCAGAAGCTTTGGTTTTGATACCTTTTTTTTTTTGAGGGCAGTGTTACTGGCCCTCATATGTGGGACCCAAACTGGGGCCGCTGGCTTCCCAAGCCAGTGCTTAACCACCACGCCACTCGGCCGGCCCGTGCAACTTTTGATTCTTGATGCACGGCATTTGACATTTACAATATTGTTCATTGGGTAAGTTTGATATTTAAATTTGGTTTTGTTCTTTACCTGGTTACCTTGGGGGTTTGTCCATATGCTAGCCATTTGCTGCCAGTCAGATACTTACTTGTTTTGGTTGATTGATTCAGAGTTAAACAAACAGGTGTCTCCTCATCCATTTCTTTCCCTCCCTTTCTCAAACTCATTAATTCTGTGGCCCGGTGACCTTTAAGCCAATCAATCTTTCCCTCAGAGTACGGCTCTCTTTTTCTAGTACCGTATTTAAAATCTATGTTATATACTTTGGGACAAGATAAAAGTTTTCTAAAAAGCAGTACCTAAGAAATGTTTTCTCACTAGAACTGAAGGAGAGCTGTGATTTTTCTACCCAGCACAGAGGCACTAGAAGCTCCGGACACTTTCCTCTGCTGGAAAAGAAGGGAAGGCTGAGAATCTCAGGACTTCCTTTGTCTCACTGTTATCACTCACAGATTGCTAATGGCCTGAGGCACTCATACATTTCAGGGAGCTCTCTCCAGCCTTCTCTTGAACTAATTCCTTCCAGAGCCTCTGTTCAAGTGTGACTCATCACATCACAAAGCTACAGCCTCCCTGCACTTCTGCGGCCAAATGTGGAGGGCACGTCTTTCCCATTGGATTCCTGCCATTTCTTTCATACATTTGACGTCATCCTCTTCCCCATTGTTTTTGTGCATCAGATTGTGCAAAATTGAAGTCAAAAAAAAAGTAGAGCAAGATCTTAAAAAACCTGGAAACGGACAGTGCTAAGATGTCTTCAGTTATCCTGAGGCATCCTTTAGCCATGAAACTCTACGCATTTGAATTAGGGAGTTTTAGTTTAGTTCTGTTTATTTATGAGCTTGTTTTGGTAGAAGAGTGAGGTATTATAAGACTTCATATGACTCAGAAAAGTAAGAGATTCGGGGAGACATTAAAAAATATAATTAGATGAGCTGAAAAGGTAAAAACATTAAAATAAAAAAGAATAGAACACTTGAAGTCAAATATACCATCTGAGCAGACACTAGGCCTTCTGAGAGATTTCATGGCAACAGAAATGTTCCCATCCTGCCTCTGCCTGAACTTCTATCCATTAATTATCCCCTCTCTTGTCAGGAGTGTCAGCCTTTTCCTTTCAACTGGCATCTTTCCCTGAGCGTATAAACATGCTCAAGTCTCTCCCATTTTAGGAATAAATACTTCCTCAACTCTGCCTCCACTCTAGCACCTTCTCCTTTCTAATTGTTTTAATAGTTCAGTTTCTAGAACAAGGAATCTACATAAACTATCTCTGTTTTCTAATATTTAAGATTTTTCCCTTATTAATCACAGTCCTTCTATCCCTCAATTATTGCTATTCCAAAGTGAGCTTCTATGTTGCTAATTCCAATTGTATTTATCAGTCAGTATTCTTGGATATAAGTGACTGACAAGTCAGTTCAAGCTGGGTTAAACCAAAAGAAGAGTTATTTTTATTATTGTGGTTATTATTATTATTTAGTTCATTTACCTAAAAATGTTCATGGAACTAAATTCAAGTACAGCTGAACCAGGATTTACTGTCACTTTCCTGACTCTGCCTCCTTCTGTTTTGGCTTTATTTCTTGGCTTTTTCATGCTTTATGGTGGCAAAAGGTGACAAGGATCTCTAGACTCACCCTCACTGCTCTAAATCTAACAGGAAAATAAAGTTCGTTTGACCTTATTTCCCATATAATTTTCAGGGTTAACGTTGGTAGAGTCAGAATGAATTACATTACCCACTAGTAAACCAAGAAGTCAAAGGGGTTGCAACATTCTGATAGATCAAGGCATATTTCATATGCATTAACTTTGGAATCGGACATGACTTTGAATTTCAGTTCTAATAGGGTTTATCAATAGTTATAATAAAGTTACACTTACTATGTCACACACTTTATAGCTAACATCTTTTCCTTATAATCCTATAAGTTACGTGTTACATAATATGAACACAGATTTTCGAAGAATTTAAGTAATTGGCCCAACTCTAAAAACTAATAAGAAAGATCTAGCATCTGAACTCAAATTTGTTTAGTTTCAAAATTGTGTTCTTTCCACTGCATCATGCTGGGATATTATACTAACAGCACTCAACACAGAGCTAGCACATGCTTAACTAATATTAGTTTCTTTTATCTGCAATATTAGTTCTGATCATATAACTCTTCAATATTTTGTTTTGAAAGACCCTCCCTAACCTGGCCTCTGCATCCTTTAAATGGTTTCATCTCTTACTATTTTTCCCTAAGCCACTCTGAACCATTTGTTCTTATTTTAACATAATACATTCCCTTATTTGTCTGAAATTTTGAATATAAAATGTATTCATTTCTGTCTGGCTGCCTCTCCCCATGGCAAATTATTGATTTTTCAAGTCTGACCTAAAGCACTTAATTATTCTGTGTTCCTCTGCAGTTCATGCATATTATAGAAATTATTTTATTATATTGTAGTGGTTCCTATATGTTCTCCCATTTGCTGGGAAATCTTCAAGTCAGGGCCATGGATCAGATCATTTTCTTTTCATATCCCTGGTGACACAGTGCAGGTGCTACATAAATGTTGTGGAATGAATAAATTTATATACAAGGAAATGAATTCTTTTTTCCCAGATAGGCCCAAACTCCCTTACCCAGCACAAACTTTGTTACATAAAAACAACAACAAGGAAAAGTAAAAGAAAGAGGAAAAACAAGAAGAAAAGACATTCTGCCATATAGAAGAATTACTGAGAAAGTATTTTCTTATCTTTTATATAAATAAATGATCACTGATCCACAACCAATTAATAAGGAAGTGGAGTGTTTTGGCTACGTGCCTTCTACTCTTGGAGACACAGGAAAAGCAATTCTTGATAGCACCTTTTCCCTCCACTCAGTTGATGTTAGTATAATTTCCTTAAATAATCTTCATTTTGTGCTCATTCCTCTATATTGCTGTAGTTACTGCTTTAGTCTAGATCTCACCATTGCCTGGATTATCGAAAGAGTCTCTCTCTCCTTCCCCTTCCTTCTACATGGGCCTTTCTGCAAACCATCTTCCACAATGGCTGCAAGAACAATATTACTAAAACAAGCAAGAAATTCCTCTATAGGTTTCTATTCTCTTTACCACAAATTCCAGACTTTTAAAATGACAATGCTATTCAAAACTGCCTTCATCTACCTCTTTGGTGCCTTCCTCTTTAGTACCCCCACATACACATCCTATATTCCAGCCATATCAAAACTATTTAAATCACCCTGCATGCACCTATCATTTCAAGTCTTTTCACTTTTCTTGTCCTACTGCCTTTATCTGGAATACTCTCACTTTGCTTGATAAATACAAGCTCATAATCATCACAACCATCATTTTGTCTGTAAAGACCTGTCAGATCCCCTTACATATAAATAATTGCTTCTTTCCATTTCTCTAGAGGTATATACTTTTACTAAAAAGACTACAACACTTTGATACAACTCTTGTATTTATTTATTTGATCCTGCCCCCTAGATGGTAAACCCTTTGATAGCAGGGACTGTGTCTTATTCATCCTCTGTTTCCTGGCACTTAGCCCAGTGCTCAGAACATAAATATTTGGTGGTTGGGCTGAAAAAAAAGGGGAAAAAAAAAGAAATGACAAAAATACAGAAAGATTTAAGTCTACTTTCACTTTTGTTTCACGCCTCTGACATATAAATCCCTAGAGAGGAGACTCTCTGAAATAATAAAGGAGAAAAGACTCTTGTCTATATCAAAATTGCTTTTGTCAACAATAGCCTTTGTTGCAATACACTAAAGTATATATATATGCATGGATTATTTGGTCTTCAGTTTTCTGTAGCAAGACTTTAATTCCCCCAGGAATAATCTTTTATTTAGCTGGCTTAAAAAAAAAAATGGATAATTGCTAGGGGATAAAATCTAAGACGTTTAAGTCCTGATTTTGTGTGCTAACAAAAAAGCAATTTGAATAAATGAATTATTGTTCTTAAATATATATTTCTTCCCCAAATAGTTGCCTTGCTTCTTATTGAAAAACAACTATAAACATGTCAAAAATATTTTCTGTCTTAAAGTAGACACAAATTATTTTCTATATCTTCAATTTCTATGTTGTTTCTATATCTAGTGGGTGCTCATTAAATGAACCTACTGTCTTTCTTAGCTTTTCTTCTCTCTTCCTTTCTTTTCTTCAAAACTTCTTAAACAAGTAGGTTAGCAAATACTTCCAGTTTCTGCCGGCCAAGTAACATTTTTAATGCTTTGTTATCAGTATAACATTACTACTCTATTCTACTAAAATTGCAGCAGCAAACCAATTGAAAAAATAAATTTATGGTACATATTAAAAAAATCATTATTGTGGAAGATTTATAAAATTCTTGCTAATGACTCTCAAGTCAACAAGTTTCATGGCTTTTTTTCTTCCTTTTTTAAATCTCTTTATTATATTTGACATTATTGAATTATTTTTTTTTCTATAAAATCTTTCCTCTTTTAGCATCTTTGATACTAACACCTTCTGGTGTTACGAAAGACTGTCCAAGACTGTTAGTTAAGGGAATGACTGTGTGCACTGACTCTATTCCTCCTGGCCTGAAGAATGTGACAACTGATGCTAAGCCCAGAGTCCACCCAGAGAGATGAAGGACAGGTGAATTTCTTCGGATGATTTCACAAAGCAGTGGAGCCTCCTGCTCAGATACTGAACCCTAGAGTATCAAAATGTCACCCAGACATTTGGGGACTGAGAACCATACTACTGAACAAAAATATTCTCTCTTTCATTCTCCTTATTCTCTCTTGTAGTCTTTTCTTTCTTTCTTTCTTTCTTTCTTTCTTTCTTTCTTTCTTTCTTTCTTTCTTTCTTTCTTGTGGGGGAGAGGGATAAGAGATCATAAGGAAACATACAAGCTCACTGCCTCATTTGAAAAGTAGACTTAATATGCATTCAATATATTGAATGATAGTTTATGTTATATTATTTTCTTAAATATGATGCACCTTAAAAGCAAATTTAAGTCAGTTTCATATATTTCTATGTATTTTAAAAGAAAACCTTCTGAGACAAAGCATATATATCATATGTATCTAAACATTTATAAATGCATATTATTTATGGACCTATAGTAGTCATCAAAATACATATTCAATAACTAAGTTTTCTCAAACAGACACAAGAATCATCATACCTGGAGGCTAACTTTAGATAAAACCAGAGCATTTTTGGGTTTGACATACAAGAATCACACCCAAAAGGAAGTTGCTACAGGTACTAGGGCCTATAGGGTCCAAGTTTCATCAGAGGGGTCAATCCTCTCACAGCAGCTCATAAACTGCAGACGCTGCTGATCCTCACAGATAATCAATCTGGAAGTCAATCCCACCTACTGACAAACCAAAAGTAATCAAAACTAAAACTTCAACAAGTGAGGACGCACGACACAAGGAACACCTCAGATACAAGCACAGGAGAATAGGGAGATTGAGTAATTCAAATATAAAGGACACACACAATATAAGTTTACCCAGAAAAGACTGAGACACCTGGGGGATCTATCTGTTATATTGAAGCAAATACAAAGAGTAAGCCAGAATGGGGAGACATAGAAATACAACACAAATAAAAGAACAGAAGAAACTTCCTGAATCAGTGGAAATAGAGTAAATAGAGGTAACCAACCTATCGGAGACAGAGTTCAGAACACTGATTATTAGAATGTTCAAGGAAATTAATGAAAATATAAAGAAGGATAGAGAAATCATGAAAAGCAACCAGCTAGAACTTAAGAACACAATTACTGAATTAAATAACAAACTTGATGGAATCACTAGTAGATTGGATGAAGCAGAAAATCGAATCAGTAACTTAGAAGACAAAATAACAGATCACCCATGCAGAACAACAAAAAGAAAAAAGAATGAAAAACATGGAAAATAGTTTAAGAGAGCTGGGGGACAACATCAAATACAATAATCTACGGGTCATTGGAGTACCAGAAAGAGAAGAGAGGGAGCAAGGGATTGAGAACATATTTGAAGTAATAATGTCTGAAAACTTCCCTAACCTGGCAAAGGACATTGAAATACAAGCTCAGGAAGTGCAGAGAGTTCCAACCAGGATGATTCCAAACAGGCCCACTCCAAGACACATTATAGTGAAAATGGCAAGGGTTAAGGACAAAGACAGAATCCTTAAAGCAGCAAGGGAAAGGCAGCAAGTTACTTACAAGGGTACCCCCATAAGATTATCAGCTGACTTTTCTACAGAAACTTTGCAGGCCAGAAGGGAGTAGCAGGAGGTTTTCAAAGTGATGAAAAATAAAGGCCTACAACCGAGATTGCTGTATCCAACAAGGTTATCATTTAAAATGGAAGGCAAGATAAGGAGCTTTGCAGAAAAAAATAAGTTAGGGGAATTCATTACCACCAAGCCAGCTTTGCAGGAAATGCTAAAAGGGCTTCTTTAAGTAGAAGAGAAAAACAACCTAAGAAAGACTATGAACACAAATAACAAAATGGCAATAAATACACACCTATCAATAATCACATTAAATGTAAATGGATTAAATGATTCAATCAAAAGACATAGGGTGGCTGAATGGCTAAGAAAGCAAGACTCCAGCATATGCTGTATATAAGAGACTCACCTCAGATCCAAAGACTCATTCAGGCTGAAAGTAAAGGGATGGAGTAAAATATTTCATGCAAATGGTACTGAGAAAAAAGCTGGAGTAGCGATACTTATATCAGATAAAATGGACTTTAAATTGAAGAATATAACAGAGGACAAAGAAGGACACTTCATAGTAATGAAGAGATCGATCCAACAAGAGGACATAACTCTAGTAAACATCTATGCACCTAACATAGGAGCACCTAAATATATAAAACAGATATTGTCAGACATAAAGACAGACATCAACAGTAACACTATCATAGTAGGGGACTTGAACACCCCGCTGTCACTAATGGACAGATCCTTCAGACAGAAAATCAATGTGGAAACAGCGACCTTAAATGACACATTAGACCAGCTGGATTTAACAGACATTTTCAGAGCATTTCATCCCAAAGCTACAGAATATACGTTCTTTTCAAGTGCACATGGAACATTTTCTAAGATAGACCACATGTTAGGCCACAAAACAAGTCTCAATAAATTTAAGAAGATTGAAATCATTTCAACTGTATTCTCTGACCACAATGCTATGAAACTAGAAATCAATTATAGGAAGAAATCCGGGAAGCTGACAAATAAATGGAGGCTAAACAATATCCTATTAAATAGTGAGTGGGTCACAGATGAGATCAACATGGATATCAAAAGATACCTTGAGACAAATGAAAATGAAAACACCACGACCCAAAATCTCTGGGATGCTGCAAAAGCAGTCCTAAGAGGGAAGTTTATAGCAGTACAGGCTTACCTAAAGAAGGAAGAAAAATCTCAAATCAACAGGTTATCCTTACACCTAAGGGAACTGGAAAAAGAACAGCAAAAGAGGCCCAAGGGGAGTACAAGAAAGGAGATAATAAAGACCAGAGCAGAAATAAACAATATAGAGAACAGAAAAACAATTCAAAAGATCAATGAAACCAAGAGCTGGTTTCTTGAGAAGATAAACAAAATTGACAAACCTCTAGCCAGACTAATCAAAAAAAAAAGAGAGAGGACTTAAATTAGCAAAATCAGGAATGAAAGAGGGGAAATGACTACAGACATCACAGAAATACAAAAAATTCTAAGAAATTACTATGAGCAACTATATGCCAACAAATTTGACAATCTGGAAGAAATGGATAATTTTCTAGAAGCATACAACCTTCCAAAGCTAACGCAAGAAGAAACAAAAAATCTAAATACCATGATTACTACCAAGGAAATTGAATCAGTAATTGACAAGCTCCCAAAAAACAAAAGCCCTGGACCAGATGGCTTCACAAGTGAATTTTATCAAACATTCAAAAAAGAACTATCACCTATTCTTCTCAAACTATTCCAAAAAATCCAGAAGGAGGGAAGGCTCCCAAACTCTTTTTATGAAGCCTCTATCACCCTGATTCCAAAACCAGATAAAGACATCACAAAAAAGGAAAACTACAGGCCGATCTCCCTGATGAATATAGATGCAAAAATTCTCAATAAAATATTAGCAAACAGAATTCAGCAATATATTAAGATCATACATCATGATCAAGTGGGATTCATCCCTAGTGCGCAAGGCTGGTTCAACATCCGTAAATCAATTAATGTGATACACCACATCAACAAAATGAAGAATAAAGATCACATGGTCATTTCAATAGATGCAGAAAAAGCATTTAACAAAATCCAACAGCCATTTATGTTAAAAACCCTTAGCAAAGTGGGACTACAGGGATCATATCTCAACATAATAAAAGCCATATATGATAAACCTACAGCTAACATCATACTCAATGGGGAAAAGCTAAAACCATTCCCCATAACATCAGGAACAAGACAAGGCTGTCCACTTTCTCCTCTTTTATTCAACATAGTGCTGGAAGTTCTAGCCACAACAATCAGACAACAAAAAGAAATAAAAGGCATCCAAATTGGCAAGGAAGAAGTAAAATTGTCATTATATGCAGATGACATGATACTGTATATAGAGAACCCCAAAGACGCCATCAAAAAACTATTGGAACTGATAGACGAATTCAGTAAAGTAGCAGGATATAAAATCAATGTTCAGAAATCAGTGGCATTTGCATATACCAATAATAAACTAACGGAAAGAGAAATTAAGAAAACTGTCCCATTTACAATTGCGTCAAGAACTATAAAATACCTAGGAATAAATTTAACCAAAGAAGTGAAAGATCTGTACTCAGAAAATTATAAGACACTGAAGAAAGAAATCATAGAAGATACAAATAAATGGAAACACCTACCATGCTCATGGATAGGAAGAATTAATATAGTTAAAATGTCCATACTGCCTAAAGCAATATAAAGATTCAATGCCATTCTTATCAAACTACCAAGGGCATTTTTCACAGAAATAGAAAATATAATCCTAAAATTTATATGGAATCATAAAAGACCCAGAATAGCCTCGGCAATTCTGAGAAATAAGAACAAAGTCGGGGGGATCACGCTACCAGACATCAAAACCTACTACAAGGCTACAGTAATCAAGACAGTTTGGTATTGGCATAAAAACAGGCACATCGATCAGTGGAACAGAACAGAGAGCCCAGAAATAAATCCAGGCATTTATGGACAGTTAATCTATGACAAGGGAAGCAAGAATTTACACTGGAGTAAAGATAGTCTATTCAATAAATGGTGCTGGGAAAATTGGACTGACACAGCAAAAAAATGAAACTGGACCACCTCCTTACACCTTATACAAGAACAAATTCAAAATGGATTAAAGACTTAAATGTAAGACCTGAAACCATAAAAATCCTAAAAGAAAATATAGAGAGCACATTTGCAGACATTACCCGGAGCAATATTTTTACTGATACATCCCTACGGGCAAGGGAAGTAAAAGAAAAAATGAACATATGGGATTATATCAGACTTAAAAGTATTTTTCACAACAAAGGAAACCATTAATAAAACAAAAAAGAAGCCTACTGAATGGGAGAATATATTTGCCAACGATATATCTGATAAGGGGTTAACATCCAAAATTTATAAAACACTCATGCAACTCAACACCAAAAAAACAAACAACCCAATTAAAAAATGGGCAGAAGATATGAAGAGACATTTCTCTAAAGAGGACATATAGATGGCCAACAGGCATACATATGAAGAAAAGTTCAACCTCACTGGTCATTAGGGAAATGCAAATAAAAACCACCATGAGATACCACCTCACTCCAGTCAGAATGGCTATCATCAATAAATCAACAAACAAGTGCTGGCGGGGCTGTGGGGAAAAGGGGACCCTGCTGCACTGTTGGTGGGATTGCAGATTGGTGCAGCCACTATGGAAGTCAGTATGGAGGTATCTCAAAGAACTGGAAATAGAGCTATCGTTTGACCCAGCAATTCCACTCCTAGGTATTTATCCTGAAAAAACCAAGACACTTATTCAAAAAAAGTTATGCACCCCTATGTTCATAGCAGCACAATTTACAATAGTTAAGACTTGGAAACAACCAAAATGCCCATCATAGATGACTGGATTAAGAAACTGTGGTATATTTATACAATGGAGTATTACTCCGCTATAAAGAAGAATGAAATCATACCATTTGCAATAATATGGATGGACCTAGAGACTGTTATGTTAAGTGAAATAAGTCAGTCAGAGAAAGACAAATACCATATGATCTCACTCATATGTGGAATCTGAAAAACTGTATGAATGAGCAAAGTAAACAGAAACTGTCTCATAGATATAGAGGAAAAATCAGGGTTGCTAATTGGGAGGGGAATGGGGATGAGGGAGAAGGGAAAGGGATTAGACAGTAAAAATAGGCAACTACAATATTGCCACTGGGATATGAAAAACAGTTTGGGGAATATAATTAATAATGTTATAAATATTCTGTGGAATGTCAGATGGTCATAGGTCTTGTTAAGGAGACCATTTCATGGATGGAGTAGAGGTTTGATCACTGCACTGTATAACTAAAACGGAGGTTGTATACCTACTGTAATGAAATATATATAGATAGTCACGGGATGTGGATTATACTGTGGAAGAGAGTCAGAGGAAGAGTAATAGATATATATGATATGGGGGGGGTTGGGGTGGCAAATTGGGGGTGGGGGTTGTCACTTTGAGGGGTAAAATGTATAACTATTGCACTGTGTTGTACACCTAAAACTAATTAAAAATAAATAAATTATAAAAACAAAAACAAAAAAGAACAACTAAGTTTTCTGAAGTTAATTTTCAAAATGAGCAATCCAAAAATAGGTGATATCTATGTTATATACTGTACATCTATACACATACACACACATACACACACACACACACATACACACTAATATCTATGTATGACAAAATGATTTTAGGGTTGTTTTAAAATATAACACCCAAATTGTACCAAATATTATAGCTATATAAACATTGTTGGGTATGTATAAACAATTCAAAATAGAAAATTAGAAACATTTATCTCAGGATAAATGTTTCTAATCACTTCCAGTTTGGTGCTGCCCAACTCAATCGATTTTTGCTCAAATAAACTCTTATAACTTAAAAAGGAAAATACTTATCTTTTTTGTTCAAATTGCTAATATATATTCAATTTTCTAAATTTCAAAAGCAGCATTTCTCATTCTCTGATTTTCTCACTGCTGAAACATTGGAGAAATATGGAATAACGTGTTAGACTATTTGGTATTCTGTAGACTAAAAAAGTCAATTAAACTGAATTTAAACAGTTTGAAACCTTGTTTATGTTAAACTGATTTACCACTGAGGCTTTGTGTGTTCTTATCTCTCAGATCTCCTACAGCAAAACAAATCCTTCATTTAAACCTGATAGTTGTAAATGTAGCTGTAAGATTCTTTTAAAAGTGCTTCCAAGCATAGTTAATCTTAAAATTTACTTTTCATGTACTTTGGCTTCAAATGCTAACAAAAGAGACTGCTTTACACTGGAAGCTCTGGGTCTGAACTTTGAGTACAAATAAGTAATTGTGTGTTCAATTTTACGTGCTCAAAGGAAAAGTACAGGCAGGAAGAATTATCAACATGAAATTAGAGCTAAATTTCACATTGAACCATTGCTAGTTTCCTGTGAAAATCCACTTCTAAAATGAATGTAACAACAGCACACGAATCCACACATTAATACCAATATCCACTGACAGGACACGTTCCCAAGTTAGTTTTAAAGGAACCATGGGGAACACTTTATAGACTCATGAGTAAAGGCAATAGATAGGGCAGCTTATTATTTTGGAGCAGGTAGCACATAATCTGAAATTGCAGCGTTTTCATGATTTCAGCAAAAAACAAAGCATGCCCTATGTGTCTTTCATGGTGAGTTGGAGGGGAGCCAAAGTACACAGCACTGGAATTCTGAGGGTTAAATCATCATATACTATCAACCTGAACAACACATTGATTCAAGTCATTTGCCCTGAAAGCAACTTAGAGAGAAACTAAAGTAAAGCTGGTTAGAACAAGTCCATCACTGTTTTTAGGAAAGTAAAAATGTAGGAATTTAGTTTTTCAGAGGGACTCTGAAGTATACATGTAAATAAATTCAGTTCCTAATTATTAAAAATAAGTTTCTTTAGTAATAGGTCATTTAGGTCCTTTTGAGGTAGGGTTTTCTACCATATGTTTAAAACACTGTTGTTACCTTAGTAAAAAAGTAATATAGCAAACCATCCAAGTTACTCAATCTCTAATTCCAAAATAAGCTGAATGCTAAAAACATAATTTTGTATTTTAAAAATACTTTATAAATTTGAATTTGTATTTAAATAGAAGTCAGTCTTGCTCAGAAAGTCTGAGAAGTCTTGGCTTAATAACTATTTTTTTAAGTTAGTTAATAGGGAGCGACTGGAACATACTACAAATGGCTAATGGTAATCAAATAAATGCACCTATTAAAAATACATGTACCCATAGCTCTGAGGGATTTTGTTATTCATCAATGAAAACCCTTTTTAACAACTACATTTGATTCCCCACAATCATTCATGCTCACAAACATCCAAACCAAAAGTGGACAAATATTTTCATCTTGTATTAAGCGATATTATAGAGGCCTGGGCTTGATAATGAAGTGAGAAACATTTACTGGCATACCAGGGTGGTGTAAAAATAGTAATAACCTTTGACAACAGAAAGCTTAGTCAACTCATAGTAACACTCATTTTCTGCATTAAAGATGAAATCAACATTACCTTAAAAATCATCAGAAGATGCTGCAACCGAAAATGGTATTTACCTTAAAATTTATACAATAGAAAGCATTTCTGGTGTGAATAATTAAATCCTTTTCAAACGCATAATGGCATAATATTTGAAACTTCAAGCACATCAAAATATTCAATTCTGGGGCCAGCCAAGTGGTGCATTGGTTAAGAGCTGGTTTTTGGGATGCCAGCAGCCCCAGTTCAGATCCCACATATGAGGGCCAGTGACACTGCCCTCTACAGCTAACAACAGCTCCACCTGGAGCTGGGCTGTGCAAGCCCCGGAGACGGTATAGGCTGCAGCCCCTGCTACAGTGGGCTGCCATAGGTTACAGTGAGCGGCCTGCAGCCAGCATGAGCTGCCAATAGCCACAGTGAGCGACCATCCAGAGGCCGGCGACGGATCTGCCTCATCTGGGAAGAGCGCAATGACGATATCAACATGGGCCAGTGAACCAATGTCCTCCACAAATAGACTGAAGAACAAAAGGAGAGAAACTTGTCTGTTCTCCTTCCCGGATTCTCCAACGCTGTTCCCCTCCCCCAATTCCCCAATAAAATCTTAAAAAAAAAAAAATTCAATTCTGTTTAATTGCTTAAACTGTACTTTTACAAATACTTGTTGGAATCAGTTGAAATATTTGGTATTTACCTAGTTTAAATGAATCAACTACTAGTTAGTGTCCATTTCCGTTTCTCTATTTCTTTGGAAAGAACCAACATTATAATAATACAATTAAAGGGATAATTACACAACATATCAATTCCTTGAAAACCACTTACTAGTCCACAGGGCCATAATCTTGGGCTTTGCCCTTTGATAAATAACATGGCAATTATTACAGGCTTTTTGTGTGATAATCTGATTACCATAAAGCTATGGTAATCTTAGCTATGGTAATCTAAGTGTGGCATTAGCATCAAGATAGATAAATATATCAGTAGAACACACTGAAATACAACCATACCTGTATAAACAAATGGTTTTTAAGAAAGATGTGAAGGCAATTCAATGCAGAAAGGACAGATTTTTCAAGAAATGGTCAAACATTTGGAAGTCCATATGCTAGAAAATGAACTTAGATTCTATATAGTACCACATAAAAATTAACACAAAATGGATCATAGACTTAAATGTAAAACCTAAAACTTTTATAAAATTTCTAGAAAGACATATAGGGGAAAAGTCTTTGTGATTTGGAGTTGTCAAAGATTTCTTAGGACACCAAAAGCCTAGTTCATATCGGAAACATTAATAGACTTAAAATCAGTAACTTTTTTACAAAAGACAATTTTAAGATATAAAAGGACAAACTACACTGAGAGAAAATACTTGAAAAACATATACCTCAAGAAAGCCTTATACAAAGTACCCTCAAAACAGAATTAAAAGAGAACAACCCAATTGGAAAAAAAAAAATAGGCCAAAGATTTAAATATACATTTCACCGAAGAAGAAAAAATGAATGAAGTGGTGGAGTGAATAATGCCTTTCCAAAATGCATCCATGTCCTAATCTCTGGACTGCTACATTCTTAGAGAAGGGAAGGGAGGAGAGGGAAGGGGAGGGAAGGAGAGGGGAAAGGAGGGGAGGAGAAAAGAAAGAGAAAAAGAGAGAGAGAGAGAGAGAGAGAGAGAGAGAGAAGAAAGACTTTGTAGATATGAGTAAATTCAGGATTTTGAGATGGAGAAATTATCCTGGGTTAGCTGGGTAATGCAATCACATGTTCCTTATAAGAGGAAGCCAGAGGAAGCTCTGACCAGAGAAGAGAAGGCCATGTAACTGATGCAGTCAGAGAGAGAAGATATGCCACTGGCTCTGAAGATGGTATAAGGAGCCACCAGCTAAGGAATTCAAGAAATGCAGCTTTAGATGCTGAAAAAGACAAGAAATGGGACTCTCCCCTATAGTTTCTGCTAACCCCTTGATTTTGGCTCAGTAAAACTGACTTCAGACATCTAGATTCCAGAATTGTGAGAAAATAACTTTCTGTTGTTTCAAGCCAGCAAATTTGTGATAAGGTATTATAGCAGCCATAGGAAATTAAAACAGATTGTGTAAAAACACATGAAAAGATGCTCAACATCATTGGTCATAAGGGAAATAATTAATAAACCAACCATACCAATGTTAGTGAGAATGTGAAGGAATTAGAACTCACATACATACACACTGGTGGTGGGAATGTAATATGCTACATCCACTTTGGAAAATAGTTCAGCAGTTTCTTAGAAAGTTCATAAACATACACCATGTGACCCAGCCATCCCAATCCTAGGAATTTACTCAAGAGAAAAAAAAAAAGTAAACTTCCATAAGAAGACTTTCATGTGAATGTCCATAGCAACTTTATTTGCAACAGCCAAAAATTAGAAATGGTCCAAATGTCCATAGAGGTGAATGGATAAACAAATGGTGGTATGTCTATACAGTGGAATATAGCTCAGCAATAAGAAGAAATGAACAAAAGATACATGAAAAAGATACATGAATTCAAAATAATCATTCTGAGTAAAAGAAGCAAGGCCCAAAAAAAAAAAAAAGGATGTATAAGACTCTATTGATATAACACTGTAGAAAATGAAAACTAATTAACAGTGACAGAAAGTAAATAAGTGGTTGTCTGAGGAGAGAGCATAGGAAGGGCAGAGGGAGGAAACTTGGGGGATGATAGATGGTTTCAGAGATTTGTGTACATACATGTCAAAACTCACCAAATTGTACCAATATGCAGTTTACTGTATATCAATTACACTTCAATAAAACTTAAAATGAATAAATAATTTTTTTTATTATCTATTTTCACTCTAGGAGCTGGACCTAAATTCAAAATTCATAGACAGTCCTGAGGGCTTTTGTTTTCATACAGCATATAAGACCCCCAAAAGCTTTTAGATGCCTAAATTTGTATATTCATTTGATTTTTAGTCAAGTTCATAATATTACATACTTGTCATAGTGAACTCTTCCTCCACTATGAAACCATATACTGTATATGACATATACTCATTAATATGCAATAAAACTACGTCAGGGAGAAAAAATATGGCTTAGTTCAATTAAAAAAAAAAGATATCAGTTATACTACCAAAAGGTGTCTAGCATTTGAATAATTAGTAGAACTAAGATAAAGAAAGAAGTAAAGGTCTAAGGAAATTAATGTAAAATATAGTTAAGTAAAATATTTGAGCATATAAAAGTGAAGAAACTACTTATTCCACTCTAAATTCCAGTATTTCTATGCTATTTCTATTTTTTCAGTTATTTATAAAAAATATTTATGGAGTAACAACACGTATTCAAACACAGTGTTTTGATTCTAAGTACTTAAAGATAAATTAGAAAGTCTATGATCTAAAGAAGCTGACAGGCTAGGAAGACAGAGCAACAATTTAAGAAAAAAGAAAAAGATAAGCTAGATTCATGAATAAATGCTGTGACAGCAACATAAAAGGATTTGCTGAAGGTAAAGGAATCATGGGATAGGTAGTAAAAATGGGAGTCATGATTAAAGCTCTTTGAGCTAAACAAAATTGAATTTTTTTGCTCATTATTATATTAAATAATATAATATTAAATAATAATGAGCAAAAACTAGTAAAAGGAATACCTATTTCCTTCTTCTCTCTTGCACTTTTATATGCAGGGTGTGTTTTCTCCACTACAACTAGAACCTGAATGCCTAATTGATGTGGCCAGATCATGGCTGCCCATTGTCATGATACTGGGTTTCAAATCAAACCCACACAGTTCAAAAACATTCTCTTATAATGAATACTAAGCATGTACTTCAGATATTTAAACCATTCATGCAGATCCACTTTTGAACAGCAAACCCAGTATCAATGTTCATTACTCCACTAAAACGAAAGAAAAAACCAAACCATTCGCATTTTGTGTTTTCTTTGTTAAATATTTCACCAAACACAATTTAACCATAACTTGAAAACAATTTATTTAGTTTGCAAACCTGCTAATGCATTCTAGTAATCATTACAAAATTTCCTGCAGAGAGTATTAATGCATTCACAGGTACTTTCCTGCATGGATCATGTAAAATGGTGGATGCCTAACTGAAGCTAAGCTAACATGAACCATGTCAGAAAATTCCAAAAATCCAGAGATAAAAATTGAGAGGCCTTAAAAGTCTGGAGCTGCTAAGAACCACACTTCCTACCCTAAGAATAAGAACAAGGCAGATATGCCAAGGGAGGAAGAGCTATAAGTTGCCTTATCAGCATTTCTCTCCAATTTCCCTTGTTATTATGGCCTAAATGCCTTGATGTTTTTCGCAAAGCAAAGTTGCCAAGCTTTCTTGCATTCCAAAAGCTTACGCTTTTTGCTTAATCTAGTTTGAGCTATAATTTTTAAAAATAGCAAATTTTTTGTAAAATGAAAAAAAGTATTAACAGCCATTCTTTCTCGAAGGTATTAAGTTAACATATAACTATAATAAATAAAGCAGTATGATTCTAAGAGTGGAGTATATAGATAAATATAAAAATATTCAAAGACCAGAATCATACCAAGTAAATATCAATAAGAACAAATTCTTCAAAAAATGCTACTGGATCAAGTGCCTCCTTAATTGAAAAAAGAAGGTATCTTCAGACATCTTTTTGACATCTGGCACTAAAATAAATTTTAGATATATTAAAATTTTTAATTATGAAAAATGAATATAAAAGTACTAGAAAGAAATATAGTTGGAATGTGACAAGTCTTTTTAGCATGAGGACACAGCTAGAAACAAAAGAAAGTTTGGTTTGAATTTGAAAAATTCAAGTTTTGAAAGGTTGACTTAAAATACAAGCTTTTAGGGCCCGCTGAGTGGAGCGTTGATTAACAGTTGGCTTGGGATGCCAGCTCTGAGCAGCGGGGTACCGGTTCAGATCCCACACGAGGGCCAGTAACACCACATCTTCTACAGCTAAGATGGTGAACAACAGCTTGACCTGGAGCTGAGCTACTGGGAGTCACCAGCAAAGGCATAAGCTGCAGTGGGGCTGGCCGGCAGCGGGGATGAGCTTTCGTGAGCTGCTGTGAGCAGCTGTGAGCAGCTGTCCAATGGCTGGCGAGTGACTGCCTCACCTGGGAAGAGCGCAATGATCATAATACCAACATGGGCCAGTGAAGCGACATCCTCCACAACTAGACTGAAGAGCAAAAGGACAGCAACTTATCTGTTCCCCCTCCCTAATTCTCCAATAAAATTAAAAAAAAAAAAAAATACAAACTTTTACATGAAACTTTTTTTTTTTTTTTAATTGGGGAATTGAAGGAAGGAAACAGTGTTGGGGATTGGTGGAGGGGACCAGCCAAGTTGTTGTTCTTCAATCTTTGTTGTGGAGCATGCCAGTCACCATCTGGCTGCCCGTCGCCTCTAAGCTCAAGGTGCTGCGTTCAATCTTAATTGCGGGTGGGCGTAGCCATCATCCCATGTGGGAGTTGAACCAGCAGCTTTGTTGTTAAGAGTGCAGGCTCTATCCACTGAGCCATCTGGGCAGCTCAACTCAAGGTGCCAAGTTCAGTCTTTAGGTGTGGGTGGGCATAGCAACCATCCCATGCGGGAGTCAAACTTGGCAGCCTTGTTAAGAGCACACACTCTATCCACTGAGTCATCCGAGGGCAGCTTAGCTCAAGGTACCGAGTTCAGTCTTAATTGTGGGTGAATGTAGCCCACTGTCTAATATGAAATCTTGTTGTTACACCAGCTGAGCCATCCTGCCAGCTGTTGACAGCTCAGGGACAGCTCAGCTCGGGCACAGAGTCACTGGCCCATGTGGGAATTAAACCAGCAGCCCTATTGCTCAGAGCTCTTGCTCTTAAGCCAACTGATAACCAACTGAGCCACTTGGCCAGCAGTACATAAAAATGGTTTTAAAAAGGTAATATATACTTAAAATAAAGCAAAGAGTAAATGTCCTTGACAACAAATTTTTTTAAAAGGACATTTATAATGAGAAATGGGTTAAGAACATGAGGAAGCAACTTCATGAAAAAATGAAAACAAATCTCCAGTAATTTTATAGCAAAATAGTCAACTTCATCAATAATAAAACATTTTAAAGGAGATACTATTTTCAACTGTGAGATTGACATAGAAAAATAAATGAGTAAATACAATATTGGGGAAGGCTAAGTATTCTTACATATCCTTATTTTAGATATAAATTCACATTGTTTTCCTGGAAAGCAATTTAGTGATTTAAAACTTAAAATACAATTAGGCTCTTTGACTCAGCTATTCAACTTCTAGAAATTTAATGGGAAAAAATAATTGTCTAAGTCCATAGGTATAGAAGGACTAGGAGATTCACCAAAAACTTCTGTTTAAAGTACAGAATCAAAAAATATAAATGCCCAAATGCAGAGAATTTATTAAATGAATTATGACAAAAAGAATTAGTAAAATACAAGTGGTCATTGAAAGTGATAATTTAGACATATATTTATTGACATAAAAGACATAAATTACATATTGTTAACTAAAAATGGAAATTAATAGTACACTTTTTCTTTTAGAAGTATATACATATATATAATCTTTTATTTCCTAAGAATTGAAAGAAGCAAGAAAAACCTTTTTTCAGGCTATAACCCTCATGGCAAATATTCAAGTGGTCTCAGTTTCTACTTACAGTGCATGCTAAGAGTTTTATTATTAACTGCTTTACTACAAAGAAAAGTGCACCTGTTCATTCTTCTTAATTCTGATAGTTGCTGACCTACATAAGAGATGTTAAGCCCTGTGTTAAAATTAAGACTCTAGAGAACTGGCGTATCTTATATGAGAATGGCAAAACTTTTCTACATTATCCCATCAGCTCTGACAGGCTCTGTTAAGTATCAGGCTTAAGTCTTTCTAAGTCAGCTAAGAGGATTAAAATATGGACACAGAAATATTAGCACCCAGCCCTGAGTTTAAAATATCAGGCAGGGCTAAGAATCATTGGCTTCGCAGATGCTCATTGCTACCATTTACTTTTTTTCCAATCGGGAGGAAATAGTGCAATTCCACAAACAACTGTCACACCTCTCTTTAAGGGGGCAACTAAAATCAGGGAAGCCAGATGGCTTAGAGACTGTGGGGACAGACAATGCTTTTCATTCCTATTTTCCTCATCATCTTCCAAACTGTAAACCTCCCATTTATTTATCCACTCCTGGGTTCTAATATTCATAATGTTCTGTACTTCCTTCCCTCACTCTAATTTTTATTCCATTATTTCTCCCAGACACTTGATTTTTTTGTGTTGAACTTTGAATTCATGAAAAAAATTTTCTATCTTCACCATATTCACCAAATATTCCCTTCTCTTCCTTTCCAAGAGAAAACTTTCTCTGTCTAGCATAACTGCAATAAAAGCATATGTATACCACCAGACCCCCTTCAAAGAACTGACCAGCTGAAGGGACAGTGGTTCCTGGTCGGCCACAGTGGAAGAGTCTCCTTGTCTAAAGTCACCCATTTAGGGGGCAGGCTAGCAGTTGAGTGTAGAGTATGAAGCTAAGCTATTTTGACCCAAACATGGGATGCTCTGATAGGCTGTACTCACTCAACTACTCTCTGCAGAGTTGATAAGATTATGTTAGCTCTACCTTGAAATTTAACTTCTTCCTCTGCCAAATTTGGCTTCTTCCCATTTCCCTTTACGAGCATTGATTCCTAATAAACAACTTGCCTTTTGAACTCCATCACAGTGTCTGCTTCCAGAGACCCCAAGCTGTGACCATTGGTACTATTGGGTTGACAGAAAAGTCATGACGTATTTTTCTATGTTTTTCGTTGCCAAAATGCATCATGACTTTTCCGACAACCCAACTGTAATGGTCCAACAAGCAAGCAATAAGATGGGATTTGGGAGCTGATCATTCATCACCTGGCTGATATTGAGGGGCCCTGATGACAGATGGAACATAGTCCCTGGCACAAGGTGGCCATTCAATTGTTAGAACCCTCACTGGTAAAAAAAAAAAAAAAAAAAAAGAAAAAAGAAAAGAAAGGAAACCTCACTGATGATGAACTGGAAAGGTACCAATGGAAGCGCAGAATATCTGGTTAGAATAAATTACACATAATACACACACACACACACACACACACACAATTTGGGGCAGTGATAAATGTCGTGGCCAGTTGTTTAGGGGCATAGAAGGGAGAAGACAAGAAAATAAGGACAAGGAGGGTCACTAGGAAGAGAAAGCTGCTGCTGCTATACAGTGAAAGCAGAGTAGAATATGTGTGGAATCTAGACGATCCATGTGGCGCCTCTTCATATTTCTTCACCCAATTTTGAATGTAAATGGACAAATACAATGAACCCAACCTGAGAAGGGCAGAGTGACAAGAGGCTCAGGCCCCTGAGATTAGTAGGGTCTGGGTAAGTCAGCAAGGACAAGCTGAAGGTGAGGAAAATGTAGAATGAGTAATGGTGGAATGAGACAATAAGTATTAATTGCAGCCCTGAGATCAAATGTAGCAGCAGGTCTAATAGTTTGCCCCACTAAACTCACTCTTTTATATTTTCTCTTAGAAGAGTTATCCACTGGAATTCTGAAGGAGCTACTTCCTGAACTTACATGGAGAATTAGCTTTAGGCACAAAGTGTGGGCTGTGTTAGACCAGATGTGCTACTCAGATTTCCTTTCATGAAGGTCCGTAAATTGCTCTGCTGAACATAGTGTAGGCAGCAGTCTCCATCTTCACCAGCTTTGGAGCTGGCCTTGGCTGAAGGGTTGTCTTTCCTAGGTCATGTCCTTCCCAGGATTTCACATCTTTGGTGACTGAGTGAAGTTGAGTGAGACCTGGCCATTTCCGGGCATGCCCCACTGGGCAGCACTCATTCCAGAGTTCCTCACTAGGCAGAGGTTTTGTCTGGCCTGCATCAGAGTTCAACTTCTCTGTCCAATCCTATTTCCTCTCTTTTCCCTTCACAGATATTGCTCCCTAATATAGTCTTGTACTCCAAACTCTATTTCAATATCTGGTTCATCTCCCAAGCTACAATATCACCAAGTTCCATCTTAGGAATTCATGTGGAAACTCTATTCTCTCTGAGTGCAACTGTATCTGTGAACCAGGTAGGTGTCAGTGTCTCGGTTTCTGCAACAAGGTAGAGAATTTTATTGGTCAAAATTCAGGCAAGTTGCCTCTTAACATAGTTACACTCAGAATGAGAGAAGAAGTACATTTTGCAAGGTCAGGAAGTGCTGTTGGAAGGATGATGAGACTTCAGAACAGTGGGTGCTTGAATGCAATACTGTATCTATGCTTATTATTGAAAATGTAGTAATGAATGTGGCATCTACCTGTTAGCCAGGAAAAAAGAGGGATATTTTTTACTGGTTCATTTGAATGTAAAATTAAAGACAGGGGTGGGGTGGTGTCTACAGAGAGTTACTTTGTGTAATATATTACCTGCCCCCTTAAAATATCTATCTTGAACACTGACATTATTCTTTAAGGCTTCTGAAATTAATTTGATCTTCCTTTTAATGTGACTCCATTTGAAGATTGAACATTGAGGGTTCCTATTTATTTATTCAGGTTATACCCCTGAGGAATTATTATCCAAGATTTCAGATCCGTAGTTAAGTTCTCAGCTATACCTCAGATTAAAATATTCATACTAGATTGGATCCAGGAGTAAATTTTCACCATGATTATCAAGCTGGAGAAAAATCATATAATAGCTGTGTTCAAGTAGACCCAGCCATTATGCTTCCTGGAATACACAGAAAACCACTGTGGAGGTCTTGCCACAATCTGAGTTACAATTTCACAATGCCTAGTTCTGAACTGGTTGTGATAGAGGGAAAACTAGACATATAGCATTATAAGGATTTACTACGTTTGAGGATGTATTAAAAATTTCCTCATTATATCACCATCTATAATTGCTTTGCAGTTTAACTGCAACAGCCTACCAAATTCCTGAGAAATTATTTTTTCCTTCTAAGGGAGGGAAGTTGATGGCAGATTTGCTGAAACATTTATCTTTCTCAATTGAGAGTCAAAATCTAATGGAGTTTTGACTTTTACTGTAGGATTTTCAATGATTAAAGCTTTGGAACATTCAAAATACTGTCTAACACTGAAGAAAAATTTGGAAGTTTCTATAGCAGGGTTGGTAGAACAAGGACTGAGCCATGATCAGATCATGCTGCTAGAATGGTGGGCATGATGGCATCTGTGCCAAAGCTCACACCCCACCTGGACAGACTGAGACAGGTGGCAGCATTAGTAAATAAGGTAAATAGGAAAGCAGCTGGAGATCTGTACTGAGCAAGTGTCTAGGATTCAAGGGACACTGGGTCAAAGCAAATCTGTAGAGACGCAAAAACCAAATCTAAAACATCCTCTTTTGTTTAACTCAGCTATTCAGCCAAGTCTGATGTAACCACACTTCACTTAACGGTATTTGTAAAGAAAAGTAGATGGAAGGGTCATTAAGAGAAGGGAAATTTACCCATGATCACTCCTGTTTTATAGATGCCTCCATACAAGTACCACCAGAACAGAAATAGTTGCAACTAGGAGTTCTGCTATTCATTAATTTAGGACAAGATCAGGAGTAAGATCAACAGTGGTCTGGTCCCACAAGAGTGGAAGTTGGGTGTATGGAACACACAATTCAAAGAAATAGTAATCAAAGGTGAGTTTAGACAATCTCCCAGCTTCTTCCCAAATGTTAGATGGGGGAGGATGGAGGATAAAGCTTTGTTTATAGTTAAGATAACAACAATAATAATAGAATTTTAAAAATCTCAGGTACATCAGTTTCCAAAGGGATGGTCAGTCACCAATTTTCTTATCCATCCTCTGGATTTCATGGGGAATCTTTCACTCATCTATCCACACATTCACTTACCTTATTCTTTTCTCTAACTCTTCTGCTTCTCTGTAACAGAGAGAACCTTTTATATGGGGAGACAGGAAGTAAAAGAAAAGGCCTGCTCCTCAGTTCATACTCCATTAGACAATAACACACAAGCTAAGCATGTGGCACCTTTGCTCTCCCTGATGGACTACCTGCCTCTAAAGCAGTAGATGATCATTTATTTCCCTGCTAGACTGGCAACACAAGCAGCTGCCTCAGGTCAAGTAAGACCCAGTACATCACATAATACTCTGAACATGGCCATGGTATGAGATTTGATCCAGCCACCATCTTTTTTCACTATACCTTGTGATTTCTCCCCACTCTTCTTCTACAGCCTCTACATGTGCAATTGATACTTAAGGTAAAATACAAAAATGTATGTATTACTATTAATTGCATCTTTGCAATGCAGAAAAGCATTCCCATTTTTTAAGATACTGTTTTAAATCATGTTTATTAGATCACTCAGCCTTGTGCCACCTGCAAATTTTAACCTAGACATTCTCTTTTAAAGAACGTTTTACAAGCAGCCTGCCTAGAAGTGAGATGCTCCAGATGACCTTTGAAAGTCCCTGCCTGGCTTATGTTTTGAATTTTCCATAACATTTCATTATGTAAAACAGACCCATTAGCTGTGTTTATTCAGGCACATGGAGGAAGATTGAGACAATTACCTAAAAATCCACTGTGACTTTTCAGTAAATATTATTAAAGAAAAAGTGGGAAATGAGGCTTGAATTACCCAGGGTGTTTATTTCCATTGATCAAAGTCACAGAATAATTACCTCATTTCACTTTGCCTGATTACTCACAAGTTCATGACAGATTTTATCTTAGGACATAAAGAATGGGAAATATGGTGAAACTACATAAAAACTGACAGAGCAGAAAGCTGTCCATTAAGGTTCTCTGACCTCCATCACGTCAGAATTGTTTAAAGTGTAAATTAGATTAAGGAGGATGAATAATGAATACTGACCAGGAAATGATAGACAAAATGTAATGCACTAACTTTACACCATAATATAATGAAATGCCTTCTGTTAGTCCTTAGTCAGAACAATGCTCAAGTCGTTGACCTTTACTGAAGATTAAGAACCTTGGGTAAATAATATAGGAGATATTCTCTAGAAGGTGCTGTGATGATCCAGACAAAGAGACATTTTAAAACATTACTTAGAATATGATTACTAATTTGCATGTGAATTAAAATTTATCTTGGAATATGCAAGCTAATTCTCATGATGGGGATAAAGAAAATAAAATAACTACTAAAAAAATGGAGCTATTATGATTCAAGACAGTGATTTAAAATGAAACCTAACTTTTCTTTTTCCATGGTTGATGGAAAAGTATAAAGTCACAAACCATGCTTATCATAATTTTCTATATATGGTACTGGTGAGGCTATTTACTTTCGGCCAAAGATCCGGAAACATTCCATGGCAATGAGATCTCTTAATTGGTGAAGCATTATCTCAGGGGAAATGGTAGAATCCCCCCTTCACTGGTCACTCATTGTTTACTTAAAAACTAAAGTAGATAAAATATGATAAGACGCATCATGGGAAGCAAAATCTTTTTTAAAGGGAGAGGTAAGAGCAGAAGATAAAAAAAGAAACAACTTCTACTCTGTGCCCACTCTGTGAGCAAAGCATTTTTACACACTTATTTCATATCCACAGCCACTCTGGGAAAGGATGTTGTGAACATTTTGCAGATGAGAAAACTGATGCTAAGAGTAGCTTGTTGAAGTCAAGAGTAGTGAGTGATTGAGATGGGAACTTGGGCCCAGGTATGTTTTACCCTGTGATGGTTAATTTTAAGTGTCAACTTGACTAGAACATGGGATGGCTAGATAATTTGGTTAAACATTATTCTGGGTATGTCTATGAGGGTGTTTCTGGATGAGATTAACATTTTATTCAGTAGATTGAGTAAAGCAGATTGCGCCCCCGCCCCCAATGTGAGTGGACCTCATCCAATCTGTTTGGGGCCTCAGTAGAATAAAAGGTGGCAAGAAAAGAATTTGTTCACTCTCACTGACTGTTTTTGAGCTAGGATATGAACCTTCTGCATCTGAACTGAACTTAAATTATTAGCTTGAGTCTCCAGCTTACAGAAGGTAGACTGTGGGATATTTCAGCCTCCATTATCATGTAAGCCAATTCTTCATAATAAGGTGTGTGTGCACACGCACGCGCACACACACACACATTATAATCTCATCTTGGTTCTATTTACCTGGGAAACACTGACTAATACCTATCTTTAGGCCCACATTCTTCTGTTTCAAAACAGAAGGTATTTTAAACTGACTATCACAGAAAAGTCAAGTGCAATAATATTTAATCTCTACTTAATTAGGCACACAGTCTTTTCCTATCTTTGCTATGTGTGATTAAACTCTATGTTTAGGCATAAACTTGTAAGGATAGGAAAAATAAGCATACAATAGCAAAACAAGATTATCTTCAAATCATCATGTTTGGAAATTAAGAGATTAATGAAAGCTATTAAAAGTCTAGTTGCAATAACATCATAAGATTGAAAGCCAGGTTACTGGAGACTTAATAATGCATGACAAACAACTACCATCAATAATTCATCCAATCTGCACACTTATCAGAATTCTTTCTGTGGCAGCAGGAAATGTAGATTAAAGTTTCAAAAAGAAGAGGAAAAAGAAAATGTTATGAGAGAAAAGAAAGATTACGGAAAGAAGTATTCTTTTAAAACAAAATGATATTTCATATGTTCATAGGTCAAGGAAAAGAATTAAGAGAAAAAAAATGAAAGGTTCAAAGTGAGATTAGATAACTAATAGTTAACAATAATAATCTTTATAAATTAAAATTACTGAGATGATATTTGAAGGAATGGAAATCAGGAAGTAGAGAAGTAATTTATTTTGGAACAAGATTAGAAGCAGCCAAAAATGTAAGTAAACACAGAGCCACATAGGCATTATAGTACTTATTTCTAGGAAGATATCAGCTGTGAATAATTGTGTTTTGTTTCAGGACTTGAATAAAGCAGAAAAGTTTAGAATGTATAATATATGCATCATAAAAGGGACAGGGATGGCAAAAAGGAATTGGATTGGAAAGAGGAAAAGGATTGTAAGGGATTTGGGATGGAGCCAAGTGTCCTGCTTAGGTGATATTAGCTACCAAACATCATTATCTTGGAATGAAAGGAGGTGGTTTGGTTTTCCCTATGCTGATGATTTAAAAGTCAAGAGATGTGATCAAAATAGCAAAGGTGCAAGTGAAAACAGAGTTGAGATGCAAATTCAAGCAGTCCAAGCTGGGTGGGAAAAGTGAATATAAATCGGACTGACATACTTGGAAATAAATGAGAAGGCCCTGGAGGTTGACATGAAATGAAAAGAAGCTCAGCGGAAGTAGGCCAAGGTAGAAATATAGAGGCCAGAATCAGATGTTAAAACTTGTTTAAAATTACTTTTGGATGATTATGAGTTTAAGGCATAGCTAATATGTGGGTTGCTAATATGAAGAGGACTCACTGACCACTAAAAGACAGGAGGAGAGGCTTTTTCCTTGAATGGATCATTTGCAGACACACAGATGCTACCCAGAATCATGGAGTATAGAGGATAACAGTGATTTAGCTGTGCAAGTCCCTGAGAAATCAGAAGGGAGGCCGCACATAAGTGACTATGATTAACATGAGGATGGTAAATGGCAGTTGTCATCAAATGTTATGGAGTTTATAGATTAGAGAATGGTCATGAAGAATAATAGCATGCAGTCCCTAAAAGGTGGTATAATCAGGTTACATCCAAGTACTATTAATAGTTTAAGGGAAAATGTGGAAAATTATTAAACCAAAAACAAAAAAAAAGAAAGAAAGAAAGAAAGAAAGAAAGAAAGAAAGAAAGAAAGAAAGAAAGAAAGAAAGAAAGAGAAAAGGCTGAGGTGGAAGAGGAAATTGATGGCCAGCAAAATGGAGGTTTCCAAAAGTCCTGGGAAAGATGGTGACCCAGAGAAGGAATTAGTTCGAGGCTAAGTGCAATAGGCATGGAAGAGCAGGTAGCTGGGAGTGGAGGTGTACTATGGATTGGGATTACAGAGACAAAGAAGCATGCCAGGGGCCTGGAGGTGAAATATCATGATGGGGAAAAGTGTTGTATCCAGCCCTAAAGCAGAATAATCATTTGGTATTTCTGAATTTTTACTGAGATCCAAAAAGACTTATAAAGCATGGATCAGGAAAAAAAATTAATTTATAATCAAGAAATTTTCACTAAATAAAAAGATGTGAATTTATGTACTGAAAGAAAACCCTGAGTACCAGGCAAAATCAACCTGAGATTTCCTCCCAAAGATACCAGACTTGAAAAATGAAGAAAGAATCCTTAAGGAAGCCAGACAAAAATCCCAGGTCACTTGTAAAGGGGAAAGCAGGCTGACCTTCTGTTTCTCTACTACAACTTTTACCAATAAAAGGTTATAGAACAAATGTAATGAGTACAGAATACTCAAGAAGAGAGAGTTCACACACAAGTTTTAATACATAGCCAAAATATTCCCCACTCCTCCCCACCAAAAAATGCATACAAAAACTCAGGAAATATTGTTTCCATGAGTAAGTACTTCTTGAGAAGAACTTCAGCCTATCAAAGGGCAAATAGGGAAACCATGGCAAAGAAACTAGCAATGAGCACTAAGGCTAGAACGGATATAGGGTTTGGAATGACAGAACAGAATGTAATAATGTTTGTACTCTGGAATGCAGAAATGATGGGCTAATGAAAATTTGTCACGAAAGAGGGGTAGGTTATAGGCACAGGTTTGCTGATTACATCATCTGTAATCTCTGAAGTTAAAGGATCTCATTTAATGATGGGAGATCAAATAATAGATGTTTAAGTATATTTAACAGTACAAAAGTAAATATAAAGACAGATAGCACTATTGACTGAAGTCAGTTGGGGAAGAGAAAGAGAGAGAGAGACAGAGAGATGTTAATTTTATCCTTGTTTATAGTAGAGAACTAATAGAAACTGGCAAAACAAACATTGGACCAGTGATTTTTCAGAGCATTGTCTGTGGACATCTGAGGGTCCCAGCAGTACTTTGAAGAGGTTCATGAGATCAAAAGATATTTCATAATACTAAGATGTGTTTTGCCCTTTTCACCATGCAGGCATTAGTCCTAGTGCTGCCCAATAATAATGGGTAAAATTGTTTGCATTTTAGAGGCAATCGAAGCAGTGACACCTAAATGTAATAGTCACTGCATTCTTTGCTGTCATACACTTTCAAGAAAACAAACAGAAACTCCCAGCTTTACTTAATTATGTCCTTGTTGCAACAGTAAAAATTCTTTATTTTATTATACCTCAACCCTGAAAAACGTGTGTTTTTAAAATTCTGTGTAACAAAACAGCGTGAACATGGAACGTTCTGCTGTGTACCAAAGAGTAATGATTGTCTCAAGGAAAAGCACTTGTGTAATTGTTTCTTTTCAGCTGTGAGTGCAATCAGCCGCTTTTTTCATGAAACACCATTTTTACTTGAAAAAAATAATTGATAACCTATGTTAATCTGATTCTAGATTTAGCAGATATGGTTACTAAAAAGAACAAAGTAAGCTAATCAGTTCAAGAGAAACCACTGAAAAGCAAGTTAGAATCTTGAGAAAACTATATATGCTGCTTTGAGTTTGTCAGCTTTCTAATACAGATTTTTTTCATGACAACAATGATGAGGCTAATAAATGTGTCATATTTGATAAAAAGTGTCAATATTTGGGACCTACATGAGTCAATGAACCAAAATTTTCCAAATAACCATACATGATTTTACAAAAGCTTGCATTAACAGATCTCTTTGAAGTGCCAAATAGATTTTAATCCAACAGAATACTGAAACTCCATTGATGTGATTTAAGGTTGCACACTGAGGCTAATATCTAAAAAACCACTACTTGTTGAGTTTTACTGAGGTGTCTGAAAGGATATTGACAGTTTTCTGAAAAATCTATTAAAATTCTTAGTACTTTCCAAGCATATATCTGTGTGAAACCAGATTTTCTATATACACTTCAATCAAAACAATATACCATAACTGATTGAATGCAGAAGCATATAAAGACTCCAGCTGGGTTCTATTAAGCCAGACATTGAAATGATTTGCTAAATGTATAAGGATGCCTATCTTCTCATGAGTAATTTTTGTTATGGAAATATATAATTATAAGTGTATGATATTTTTGTTACATAGAATGGGTTTATTACTGTTATTTTTAAATAAAATAAATATTTTAAAAATATCTCAGCTCTAATTTCTGACACAGGATATATTTGTAGGTAGGTATAGCTCATTTAAACATGAGCCAGTTGAAGTTCTCAATAATTTTTAAGATTGTAAGCAAGTCCTGAGACAAAAAAGGTTGAAAACTGCAACATTAAACAAAGTATGTTATATAGCTTGATAATTAAAACTCTTGTGTTATATAATTTGACATTTAAGACTATCTTGGAAATAATCCTTTAAAATGCAGGATTAAGCGTATTAACATTAATATCATCAGACGTTTCTTAAATATATCTAAAATCCTGCATTACATATTTACTGGATCCAGAGTACTAGGGAAAACATTGTGCCAACTCCTCTGTGTTTCACGTTTTCTAATAAGAAATTTCACCCTCATTGAAATGATTTTTCCCCTCTACGTAAAGTTTTGTTTTGCTGATTTCTTTGTCTTTAGTTTTCAGAAGTTTGATTGTGTGTCTCTGTGTGGACTTTTTTGAGCTTATCCTATTTGGATTTCACACAGCTTCTTAATTCTGGAGATGTATGTCTTTTACCATACTTGGGAAGTTTTCAGCTGTTATCTCTTAAGGTACTTTTCAGCCCTGCTTTTTTTCCCTCTCATTCCAGGCCTCCAATAACATAAAAGTTACATCTTTCACTATAGTCTCACCAGAGACTGTCATTTTTTTTTCCAGGCTAATTTCTCTCTGTTGTTATTGAACTTCGCATATTCTTTCTTAGCCTCTCCTTTCTGCTATTGAGCCCATCTGTGAAGATTTTAATTTCAGTTAATATATTATTCAGTTCAAAAATTTCCATTTGGCTCTCTTTTTTTTAAAGATGGGGATTTGGGGGAGGGGAACAGACAGGTTGCTGTCCTTTTGTTCTTCAGTCTAGTTGTGGAGAACATCGCTTCACTAAGCCATTTGGCTCTTCTTTATAACTTCTATCTAACTGCTGAAACATTATATTTCTTTGCTGAGACTTCCTATTTTTTAATTTGTTTAAACCATGTTCATAATTACTTGTTGAAGCATTGTTATGATGGATGCCTTAAAATGGTTATCAGATAATTGTAACATCTTTATCACCTAAGTGTTGGCATCTACAGATTGCCTTTTTTTATTTGAATTGAGATTGTTCTGATTCTTGGAATAACAAGTGATTTTCTACTGAAAGGTGGACAGAGGTTTAATAAGACCTAGAGTCTCATAACATAATAGCCTTTGCTGGTACAGGTGGAGATAGGACCACAGTTTTTTTTCTGTGGTGTTTGGTTAGAGTAGAGGGGTAACCATGTAAATATTTTCGGTCTTACTAGGCTGCTTCTTTCCTAGTTAGAGAGAGTGGGCATTTGTTGGGGCTTTTCTTGTCTGTGCCTATTGGCATTTCTGACTTTCCTGCTTTTTATTTTCCAAGTCAGGGTTTTATGAGCCAAAAAGAAAAAAACCCAAAAACTCACCATTGAGTTGTTCTTTGGGGGCCATGGCCCTTAGCAGTTTTCTCTGCACTTTTCGGAGTCTGCTCATGTTTGTTTTACATATCATGCCCAAGGATTTTAGTTGTCCTTAGGGGGCAAAAATAGGCACAGGTACATCTATTCCATCTTCCCAGGATGGAAGTCTCTGAAAAACTGAATTTTTAATAATACCAAGGAATTGGTATACCCAGGTAGCCAAATGGGAAATAAAGCTGGATAAATATCTCATAATGTATACGATACACTGGAAAAAATATTCTAAATGGATTAAATATCTGAATGTGAAATATGAAATTATAAATGAAAACATGGAAGAATTATTTTATAAGCTCATACTGGGGAAAAAAATCCTAATTATAATATATTCAGGAACTATAAGAGAAAATGGTTACATTTGACTACATAAAAATTCTTTTGCATGGCAAAAAGTAAAACCAATATCATGAGCATAGTCAAAAAATCAAATGGCAAACTAAAAAGTGTATATTTCCAATTTATGTTATAAGGAATTATTTTCCTTAGCATATAAAGAGCTACCAATCTGTAAGAAAATCAGCAGTAACCCAATAGAAAAAATACGCAAAAAGTATGAAAATACAGTTCACAAGAAAGCAAATATGTACAAATGGTTCTTAAATATTTTAAAAGATATGCAATCTTATTCATAATAGAGAAATTAAAATTTAAACAACACTGGGAAAATATTGCACTCATTCTTTTCAAACTAGCAAAAATCCAAAAGTTCATGATACATTTGATTGGTAAGAATTTGGGTAAATAGGAGATTTTCATCGATTACTGATGAGAGTATAAACTGGTACAGATCTTTGGACAGCATTTTGGTATTATCAAAATTACTTCTGGGAATTTATCCTAAAATATAATTTACATGTGTGAAAATGATGCATGTACAAGGTCCGACATTTAAGTTTGCGAACTCATCCTAAAAAAAGTGCTATATATCTCATTGCTGAATATCACTATGGTCACCTTTGAAGTACTCTCCTTTGGAAGCTATGCACCCATACCAGCACCTAGTCCACCCTCCAAAGCAATTTTGGAACTCTTTTTCTGGAATGGCCAGCAGAGCTGTTATTATATTACCCTTGATGTACTGAATGTCATCAAAATGTCTTCCTTTCAATATTTCCTTTATCTTTGGGTAAAGAAAAAAGTCTTTGGGGGCCAGATCAGATGAATAGGGACAGTGTTCCAATACAGTTATTTGTTTATTGGCTAAAAATTCCTTCACAGACAGTATCATTTATTGTCGTGATGCAAGAGCCATGAATTGTTGGTGCAAAGTTCAGGTCGTCTAGTTTTTTCACGCAGTCTTTTCATCACTTCCAAATAGTAAACTTGGTTAACTGTTTGCCCAGTTGGTACAAATTAATAATGAGTAATCCCTCTGATATCAAAAAAAGATTAGCAATATCGTTGCAATAAGTTTGTGGACTCAATTGTCAGACCTTTTCATATATGGTTATTCATTGCATTTTTTTTCTTAAATTGGGGGAGGGAACAGCATTGGGGAAGAGGAACAGACAAATTATAACTTTTTTTAATAGCAAAAGATTGAAAACAATCTATTGTTAAATAAAAATACGTGTGTGATATATGATTTTTTTAAAAGAGACAAAAATATGCAATTTTATTGACTCCTATTTACATAAAAATTCTTTGTAAGGGTGAACAAGAAACAAGTGATGACGATTACCTGAGGTATGGGGGAGGCAAGATACTGGGCAAATAGTGGGGAAAACAACTTTCCACTGAATACTTTTTTATCTTTTTGATATTTGAATCATGTAAAACAAGGAAAGAAGAGAAGGAGGGAGGAGAGTTGGGAAGGAAGAAAGGAGGGAGGAAGGAAGATTTTGGAGAGTGGTGAAAAAAAAAAAAAAGAGGAAATTCCCCTTACCCCCACCCCAAGTAAAAGAAGTCAGCATAAAGAGATGGCTGCTAGAATCCAAGTAGTGATTATTTAGGCATCATAAAGGGGAACAAGTTCATATTAAAAGAGCATAGTACAAAATTTGTTAAAAGGATAATATATTTGTTTTTTTAATACATTGTATGTTGACCAATATAGACTGTTAGTTGTTTGTTCAGTTTTGTTCTTCCACAAAGTGATAAACAGAAGTGTGACTTCCTTTTCATAGACAGGTAAGTCTTTAAAAAGCACATGTGAAAAAGGTTGTTGACTGTGAAACTCAGGAATGGATTTAAGATTCTGGTCCTGAGAACCAACTCGTCAGCAAGCTAATCCACTCCATAAAATGATACTCCAAAATATCAGAGCCAGACTCTCACTGTGGGGAATGGATTATGCAAGATGTATGTGAACATAAGGGGAGAAATCAATCATGGATGCCAGAACACTACCTTTGTTCTTTACGGGTAAAGTACTTGGTCCCAATGCTGGGGCTAACTTAAGAACCAGGAGGCTCCCATCGCTGGCAAATATCTCCTTTAATAGAAAAAGTAAGTCTGCATACTATGTTGAAACACATTGTAAGAATAAGTGAAAAAGAACTGTGGCAAACCATACATTGAGTTTTTCAGATCTAGTGAGACTATGCTTTAACTATGGAATATTCCTGGATTCTCATATCAGAGATTCTGGCTGGCCTCAAGAACCGCCATCAAGGCATATTACCTTTGTGTCTGTTCTCTGAGGCTCTGATTTTAGCTGAATGACTGTATCCTTTGTCAAATAAGTAATAAATGTGAGTGAGTGAATGAGTGAGTGAGTGAGTGATGGGGAGAGGGGAGAAAGAGATGGGATGAGAGAACGAGCAGGGGAAGAGAGACAGAAACAGGGAGAGAGAAGGGAGTGAAGGACAAAGACAGAGAGAGGAGAGAGCCAGGAGAAAGGAGGAGGAGAGAGGAGGAAAAAAGATGGGGGGGGGGGGCGGAAGAGAGGAAGAAGGAAGGGGAAGGGGAGGAGGGAAGTGGCTGCTCAGGATGTTTGGTGAGCTCTCACTTTGGATACCCTACCCTGCCTGCCCAACGTGGTATATGGCAACTGTGCTATTTTTCTCTACAAGTGGTGACCTGGCTCTGTGAATAAGTTTTTCAAACTGCTTTTTTTATTTCATCATTTCAAAGTAGTTTAATTATTTCTAACTCTGTGATACTTTTCTTCAACGGTTTCCACTGAAGGTAAGTAGAAGCACTAGAACAGTTTTATTTCAACATCTGAAAGGTTTACCGTTCTTGGTCTTTTTGCAGTACCTCTAGAATGCCATTTCAGCAACTCAGGGTCAAACTGTTTGGTGTAATAATGCACATGTGCACGCATGTCAAAAACATAAAAAAAAAATTTCTGATACATTCAGCACAGACATATGGAATGCCTAGATGGACTGGTGCTTCCCCAGTATCTTGTTTGCTTCTTACAATAACCCCCGGGGCAGGTATCTTCAGGTTACACAGGGGCTAATAAGGTTCAGCAGGGTGAATTATCCCAAAGGGCCATATTTAGGCCTTCTTATTTCAGAACTCATGTTCTTCACAACACCAACAACTTTCCTAGGTATTGCTTTTATTCATTTGTTTTATTTTTTAAACCTTTGCTCTACTGTAACCTAACATTCCACACTCAATTCAATCTCATGTATAGGCCATTCAGCTGATATTTTCTCTAACTTATAAGAGGAAAAACAGAACTTCTTAAACAAGCAATCAGCAGGTCACTACTACTTGTTCCTCTCTGGATTCAGAGGTAATCTGACATCTCATCAGCATCTTTGTTTGCAGAGGTCCTAAGAAGTGGAGCTATGATTTATTTCTGAGCTCCCAAAATTACATATCCTTGAACTTGACAGATTACTATTATTTTCTTTCTCAGTCCTGGGCTGAATGAAGCCTGTAGCCCCAAAATATAACTCACAATTTTTTAAAACCCTGCGCCAGGGCCGGCCAAGTGGTGCGCTGGTTAAGCACTGGCTTGGGAAGCCAGCAGCCCACTTTGGGTTCCACATAGGAGGGCTAGTGACACTGCCCTCTTAAAAAAAAAAAAAAAGATTTCAGGGCCAGCTGAGTGGCATGGTGGTTAAGCACTGGCTTGGGAAGCCAGCAGCCCAGTTCCGGTTCCACATAGGAGGGCTAGTGACACTGCCCTAAAAAAAAACAAAAAAAAACAAAAAAAAAAACCTGCGCCAGAATTGTTAAAGGAGCACATAAAGTTCAATATCAATTTGGCTAGGAGAAATTAAAAACAAAAAACATTCCATTTGCTACACACATTGATTTGTGGTATGCAATAGATTCCAGGAATAATCCCAGGATTTGTTTAATGAAAACTATGAAAACAAAATGGAATATTGACTTATGGTGTCTCACGGCTATTTTTCATTTTACACCTGATAAGCATTTTTGAGTGCCATATTGAGTGTCTGCTAAATTCTAGAATTATTCTGAATACAATCTAGGTAATACAAAACATAACCTAATAACGTGATGCCTACCTGGGAAATGTAGTGAAAGCATTAGGCTAGATATTTGGAAACCTGGGTTAAAAACCTACTGCAAGAATTTTCACGGGTGGGTGGGGGGAGAGGGGGAGGCAAGATGGCGGCTGTGAGGAGGGCTCCCTGAATTCTCCCCTGGAAATATCCACAATTTGAACTTTTGTAACGCTTCAAAGGGAAGTCTGCTTATCACACAGAGAAAGTAAGAGTCTCACACAATGATTGCTGGAAGGTGGGCAGGCCGGGCGAGTGGGGGAAGAAGGTGGCGACCCGCGGCTGCAGAGGCACGGAGCTTCAGAGAGCAGATCGGGGAGTGTTCCCTCTGCTCGCTCCCTGCGCCCCGCGGCCCACCTAGAGCACAGCAAGGGCGCAATGGTCCACAGTCTGAGGAAGAGGCCTCAGGCCCGGTGAGTGGGGGAGGAGAGAGAGGAGACATACATCTGCACCCGCGGCTCCTTGGGTCCCCAGGAAGCAGGGTACAGAGTGCGGCAGCCACAGGGAAAGATCAATCCCTGCACCCGCCAGGTTCAGGGATCAGCCTCTGAGTCCACCGGGTCCGCGGAGCGCAGCAAGAGCAGCTCGGCGCACAGGCTCTGAGGCAGAAGCCTGAAACCAGGCAAATAGGGGAAAAAAGAATGCTCACGGGGGGAGACACAGCGCGCGCCCAGGTGGAGACGCAGGTCCCTGAGAGATGGAGTGGGGATCTGAGCCGCGCGGCAGGGTGCACGCAGTCCCCTAAACCCCAGCAGCCCCTTAGGGAGAGCAGTAGGAACTCATCTAGAGTGTATGGGGCAAACGCCTTAGCTCAAAACAGTGTTTGGGACTGTGTCTTTTTTTTTTTTTCTTTCTCCTCTCTTGAACAGAGGGCAAAAAAAAAAACAATAACGAACAACTACAGAAATAAGAACCCACTCACCCCCCACAAACCTTGGCCCCCACCAAGCCAGAGTCTTAAACTGACCCCTGAATGGAGCAGTAGGGGCAGACTACAGAGGTATTCCTACCCATAGAGGGTCGAGAATTTCCTCCCCAGAAGAGGCTGCAGAGTGAGACTACCTACCCCGCCCCACCTTTCTGGCAAGGCCTGGGAGGCAGGGCAGGTTCAGCTAACTAACAGATTCCTCGCAGCTGGCCTTTGGTAATAAGGATCTCTTTCATTCTCCACAGCTGTCAACCGAAAGGGTGTCCAAAGACACTCATTCAGCCTTTGGAGGTGCAGCCTGCCTCGGGACAGGGGAAAGCAAAATGGCAGTGACTTTGTAAAAACTACCAATCACATGTCACAACCACACTCATGTACAGCAAACCTGCAGTGCCAGGATCACGCTCGGCGTCAGGTGGCCTACTCTGTTCCCACAAGATGCAGAGGAATATTTGTACAGCAGAGGACAACCTGAAGAGAGCTTGGTGGACTTTCGCCAAGACCGGCACGGATTTTTTGTTTGTTTGTTTGTTTTCCCCCTTATTGGTTGCTTATCTTGGTTGTTTTTGGTTTTTATTTCTATTTCATTATTATCATTTTCCAGTTTTCAATATAGGCATATATATATATATATATATATATATATATATATATATATATATATATATATATAGGTGTGTAGACAGATAGATAGATAAATTCTTTTGTCTTCTTTCTTTTCTTCTTCTTTTTTCCACCCTTACTTTCTCCCTTCTTTTATTCATTCTTCTCACTGCTACACTTTTCCTCCTTTCCTTTTTTCTGCAAATTTCATTTTATTTTATTTTCATTTTTACTTTTTTTTATTTTTTTTAACTTTTAATTTTAATTTTTATTTTTTGGCATAGCTACTCAGTTTCTCATGTTTATTCTATTATTTATTTTATGATATTATATTTTATTTTGTTTCCTCTTCTGTTTTGTTTTTTTTTGGTGCATGTGGTTGTTTTGTTTCTATTTGTTTCCTTCATTTGTATGTTTGATATTTCTGTACAAGTTGACTGTAGGTTGATGATTGGTTTTTTTTTTACATGTGAGAGCATTTCATTTCCTTTGGTGACTGCAGTGGTTGTTTTTGTTGATCAGTTTTACTCTAAAATCACTGTGCAGCTGGGCCCAAACAAACAGACACAAGAATCATCATACACGGAGGCCAACTTTAGATAAAACCAGAGCATTTCTGGGTTTGACATACAAGAGTCACACCCAAAAGGAAGTTGCTACCGGTACTAGGGCCCAAAGGGTCCAAGTCTCATCAGAGGGGTCATACTCTCATCATAAACTGCAGACACTGTTGATCCTCACAGCTAATCAGTCTGGGATTCAATCCCACCTACTGCCAAGCCAAAAGTAATCAAAGCTGAAACTTCAACAGGTGAGGACACACAACACAAGGAACACCTCAGATTAATACACGCACAGGAGAATAAGGAAACTGAGTAATTCAAATATAAAGGACACATACCACATAAGTCCACCCAGAAAAGACTGAGAGACCTAGAGGATCTATATGTTATATCGAAGCAAGCACAAAGAGTAAGCCAGAATGGGGAGACAAAGAAATACAACCCAAATAAAAGAACAGAAGAAACTTTCTGAATCAATGGAACTAGAGGAAATAGAGGTAAACAACCTATCAGAGACAGAGTTCAGCCACTGATTATTAGAATATTCAAGGAAATTAATGAAAATATTAAGAAGGATAGAGAAATCATGAAAAGCAACAAGCTAGAACTTAAGAATGCAATTACTGAATTAAATAACAAATTCGATGGAATTACTAGCAGATTGGATGAAGGAGAAAATTGAATCAGTGACTTAGAAGACAAGATAGCAGAGATCACCCAAGTGGAACAACAAAAAGAAAAAAGAATGAAAAACATGGAAAATAGTTTAAGAGAGCTGGAAGACAACATCAAACGCAACAACCTGTGAATCATTGGAATCCAGAAGGAGAAGAGAGGGAGCAAGGGATTGAGAACATATTTGAAGTAATAATATCTGAAAACTTCCCTAACCTGGCAAAGGACATTGAAATACAAGCCCTGGAAGTGCAGAGAGTTCCAACCAAGATGATCCCAAACAGGCCCACACCAAGACACATTATAGTGAACATGGCAAGGGTTAAGGACAAAGACAGAATCCTTAAAGCAGCAAGGGAAAGGCAGCAAGTTACTTACAAGGGTACCCCCATAAGATTATCAGCTGACTTTTCTACAGAAACTCTGCAGGCCAGAAGGGAGTGGCAGGAGGTTTTCAAAGTGATGAAAAATAAAGGACTACAACCCAGATTACTGTATCCAGCAAGGTTATCATTTAAAATTGAAGGAGAGATAAAGAGCTTTCCAGAAAAGAATAGGTTAAGGGAATTCAATACCACCAAGCCAGCTTTGCAGGAAATGTTAAAAGAACTTCTTTAAGCAGAAGAGAAAAACAACCTAACTAAGAAAGACTATGAACACAAATAACAAAATGGCAATAAATACACACCTATCAATAATCATATTAAATATAAATGGATTAAATGCTCCAATCAAAAGACATAGGGTGGCTGAATGGATAAGAAAGCAAGATTCCAGCATATGCTGTATACATGAGACACACCTCAGATCAAAAGACACATACAGACTGAAAGTAAAGGGATGGAGTAAAATATTTCATGCAAATGGAACTGAGGAAAAAAATGCAGTAGCAATACTTATATAAGGTAAAATGGACTTTAAATTGAAGAATATAATAAAGGACAAAGAAGGACACTTCATGGTAATAAAGGGATTGATCCAACAAGAGGACATAACCCTAGTAAACATCTACACACCTAACATAGGAGATCCTAAATATATATAACAGATATTGTCAGACATAAAGACAGAGATCAACAGTAAAACTATCAGAGTAGGGGACTTCAACACCCAGCTGTCACCAATGGACAGATCCTCCAGACAGAAAATCAATGCAGAAACAGCAACCATAAATGACACATTAGATCAGCTGGATTTAACTGATATATTCAGAGCATTTCACCCCAAAGCTACAGAATATACACTCTTTTCAAGTGCACATGGAACATTTTCTAAGATAGACCACATGTTAGGCCACAAAACAAGTCTCAATAAATTTAAGAAGATTGAAATCATTTCAAGTGTCTTCTCTGACCAAAATGCCATGAAACTAGAAATCAATTATAAGAAGAAATCCAGGAAGCTGACAAATAAATGGAGGCTAAATAACATGATACTAAATAGCGAGTGGGTCACAAATGAGATCAAGGAGGAAATCAAAAGATACCTCAAGACAAACGAAAATGAAAACACCATGACCCAAAATCTCTGGGATGCAGCAAAAGCAGTCCTAAGAGGGAAGTTCATAGCAGTACAGGCCGAACTAAAGAAGAAAAAGGTCAAATCAACAGGTTATCATTACACCTCAGGGAACTGGAAAAAGAACAGTAAAAGAAGCCAAAGGGGAGTACAAGGAAGGAGATAATAAAAACTACAGAGGAGGGCCGGGCCAAGTGGCACATTGGTTAAGAGCTGGTTTTGGGATGCCAGCGGCCCCGGTTCGGATCCCACGTATGAGGGCCAGTGACACTGCCCTCTACAGCTAACAACAGCTCCATCTGGAGCTGGGCTGTGCGAGCTCTGGCAATGGTGTAGGCTGCAGCCCGTGCTGCAGTGGACTGCCATGGGCTGCAGTGAGTGGCCAGCGGCCAGCATGAACAGCTGGCCACCAGCGTGGGCTGCCAATAGCTGCCGCGAGCAACATCCAAAGGCTGGCAACTGATCTGCCTCATCCGGGAAGAGCGCAGTGACAATGCCAATATGGGCCAGTGAAGCGACATCCTCCACAACTAGACTGAGGAACAGAAGGACAGCAACTTGTCTTTCCCCTTCCCCAATTCCCCAAATGCTGTTCCCCTCCCCCAATTACCCAATAAAATCTTTAAAAAAACAAAAACAAAAAACCTAGAGCAGAAATAAATGATATAGAGAACAGAAAAACAATACAAAAGATCAACGAAACCAAGAGCTGGTTTTCTGAGAAGATAAACAAAACTGACAAACCTCTATCCAGGCTCATCAAAGAAAAAGACAGAGGACTCAAATTAGTAAAATCAGGAATGAAAGAGGGGAAATGACTACAGATATCACAGAAATACAAAAGATTTTAAGAAATTACTGTTGGCAACTATATGCCAACATATTTGACAATCTGGAAGAAGTGGATAATTTTCTAGAAGCATACAACCTTCCAAAGCTAACTGGAGAAGAAACGGAAAATCTAAATAGTCTGATTACTACCAAGGAAATTGAATCAGTAATCAACAAGCTCCCAACAAACAAAAACCCTGGACCAGATGGTTTCACAAGTGAATTTTATCAAACATTCAAAAAAGAACTATCACCTGCTCTTCTCAAACTACTCCAAAAAACCCAGAAGGAAGGAAGGCTCCCAAATTCTTTTTATGAAGCCACTATCACCCTGATTCCAAAACCAGATAAAAACAGCACAAAAAAAGGTAAACTATAGGCCAATATCACTGATGAACATAGATGCAAAAATTCTCAATAAAATATTAGCAAACAAAATTCAGCAATATATTAAGATTATACATCATGATCAAGAGGGTTTCATCCCTAGTACACAAGGCTGGTTCAACATCTGTAAATCAACGACATCAACAAAATGAAGAATAAAAATCATATGGTCATATCAATAGATGCAGAAAAAGCATATGACAAAATCCAACATCCATTTATGTTAAAAACCCTTAGCAAAGGGGGAATACAGGTATCATATCTCACCATAATAAAGGCCATATATGATAAACCTATACCTAACATCATACTCAATGGGGAAAAGCTAAAACCATTCCCCTTAAGATCAGGAACAAGACAAGGCTGTCCACTGTCTCCTTTTTTATTCAACATAGTTCTGGAAGTTCTAGCCACAGCAATCAGACAAGAAAAATAAAAGGCATCCAAATTGGCAAGGGAAGAAGTAAAATTGTCATTATATGCAGATGACATGATACTGTATATAGAGAACCCCAAAGACTCCATCAAAAAACTATTGGAACTGATAGAGGAGTTTAGTAAGGTAGCAGGATACAAAAGTTGCATTTGCATATACCAATAATAAACTATCGGAAGGAGAAATTAAGAAAACTGTCCCATTTACAATTGCTTCAATAACTATGAAATACCTAGGAATAAATTTAACCAAAGAAGTAAAAGATCTGTACTCAGAAAATTATAAAACACTGAAGAAAGAAGTAAAAGATACAAATAAATGGAAGCACCTACCATGCTCATGGATAGGAAGAATGAATATAGTTAAAATGTCCATACTGCCTAAAGCAATATATAGATTCAATGCAATTCCTATCTAACTACCAAGGGCATTTTTCACAGAAATAGAAAATATAATTCTAAAATTTATATGGAACCATAAAAGACCCCGAATATCCTTGGCAATCCTGAGAATATGGAACCATAAAAGACCCCGAATATCCTTGGCAATCCTGAGAAATAAGAACAAAGTCGGGGGTATCATGCTACCAGACATCAAAACATACTACAAGGCTACAGTAGTCAAAACAATATGGTACTGGCATAAAAACAGGCACACAGACCGGTGGAACAGAACAGAGAGCCCAGAAATAAATCCATGTATATATGGACAGTTAATCTATGACAAGGGAAGCAAGAATTTACACTGGAGTAAAGATAGTCTATTTAATAAATAGTGCTGGGAAAATTGGACTGACACATACAAATAATTGAAACTGGACCACCTCCTTACACCATATACAAGAACAAATTCAACATGATTAAAGACTTAAATGTAAAACCTGAAATCATAAAACTCCTAGAAGAAAATATAGGGAGTAAATTTGCAGACATTACCCTGAGCAATATTTTTACTGATATATCCCCACGGGCAAGGGAAGTAAAAGAAAAAATGAACATATGGGTTTATGTCAAACTTAAAAGTTTTTTCACAACAAAGGAAACCATCAATAAAACAAAAAAAGAAGCCTAATTAATGGGAGAATATATTTGTGAACGATATATCTGATAAGGGGTTAATATCTAAAATTTATAAAACGCTCATGCAACTCAACACCAAAAAAAACAAACAACCCAATTAAAAAATGGGCAGAGGAAATGAAGAGACATTTCTCTAAAGAGGACATACAGATAGCCAACAGGCATATGAAAATATGTTCAACCTCACTGATCATTAGGGAAATGCAAATAAAAACCACAGTGAGAAACCACCTCACTCCAGTCAGAATGGCTATCATCAATAAATCAACAAACAAGTGCTGGCAGGGCTGTGGGGAAAAGGGAACCCTGCTGCACTGTTGGTGGGATTGCAGATTGGTGCAGCCACTATGGAAGTCAGTATGGAGGTATCTCAAAAAACTGGAAATGGAACTACCTTTTGACCCAGCAATTCCACTCCTAGGCATTTATCCGGAAAAACCCAAGACACTAATTTGAAAAAATATATGCACCCCTATGTTCATTGCAGTGCTATTTACAATAGCCAAGACTTGGAAACAATCGAAATGCCCATCAGTAGACGACTGGATTAAGAAACTGTGGTACATTTACACAATGGAGTATTATGCAGCTATAAAGAAGAAGAAGTTGTACCATTTGCAATGATATGGATGGACCTAGAGAACATTATGCTAAGTGAAATAAGTCAGTCAGAGAAAGGCAAATACCATATGATCTCACTTATATGTGGAATCTAAAGAACTGAATAAATAAGCAATGTGAACAGAAATAGTCTTAGAGACACAAAGAAAAATCTGACAAGGGCTATATGGGATGGGAATGGGCATGAGGGAAAAGGGGAAGGGACGAGGCAACACCAACTGATAACTACAATACTACTGCAGAGACAGAAGAGACAGTTTAGGGAATATAATCAATAAGGTTGTAAATAATTTTCTTAGGGGATCAGAAGGACTCATGTCTTGTCAGGGAGACCACTTCATGGACAGTGCAGTGGCCTTACCACTACACTGTACATCTGAAGCTGCTGCTGAATAATATTATATTGCAACTATAATTTAACACATGTAGGGCCGGCCGAGTGGCACATTGGTTAAGCGCTGGTTTTGGGATACCAGCGGCCCCGGTTCGGATCCCACATGAGGGCCAATGACACTGCCCTCTACAGCTAACAACAGCTCCACCTGGAGCTGGGCTGTGCGAGCCCCGGTGATGGTGTGGGCTGCAGCCCCTGCTGCAGTGGGCTGCCATAGGCTACAGTGAGTGGCCCGCAGCCAGCGTGAGCGGCTGGCAGCCAAGAGTGAGCTGCCAATAGCCGTGGTGAGGGACATCCAGAGGCCAGCGACCGATCTGCCTCATCCGGGAAGAGCGCAATGACGATACCAACAGTGAAGCAACATCCTCCGCAACTAAACTGAAGAACAAAAAGACAGCAACTTGTCTGTTCCCCTTCCCCGATTTCCCAACGCTGTTCCCCTCCGCCAATTCCCCAATAAAATCTTTAAAAAAAAAACAAAAAAAAAAACAAAACACATATATAGTCATGGGATGTGGAATATAGTGTGTGGATGGAGTCAATGGAATTGTAATAAATATGTATGATATCGGGTGTGGGGGGGCAGGGGAGGGAGGAAGGGTAGTCACTTTGTAAGGGGTGACAAAGATAACAATTGCATTGTTTTGTACATCTGTAACTAATAATAATAATAAAAAAGTTAAAAAAAAAAAAACCTACTCCAAGTAACTGCTGTGTGAGCGTGGTAAATCAATAATCTCTCTAGTCCTTTTTTCCTCAGCTAGTAAATGAGTTAAATTATATTCTCTTTCAGGTCTCTTTTAAGGCTCAGAGTTGGGTGGTTTGTAATAGGCCCTGAATAACTGACAAAGCTAAAAAACACAGATATCGCCTAACCCTCCAGGCAAAATGTGGGTGGAATTCTAAATTTAAAGGAAAAAACAAACAAACCAAGGGACCCATTCTCAGTATATTCTGATAAATTACTTGATCCTTTGAAATGTTTGTCTCCCTTTTAGAAGTCATCCCCTTAAACCAAAAGAGGTTTAATCCTCTTTTGATACAGATCTCTACAAAATGTAATTGCACTAGAGGTAGATATTAAGGTACTATAATCATGATTGTTCTAAAATCAGCAACAAAAATGAAACAGTAAAAAAATAAACCAATCACCCCCCTCCCTATAAACAAGATAATTTTGTATTTGTCTATTTTACATTGTATTTCCCTTCTTCTTTCAGCAATACTATTGTTTTGTTGGTTCGTGTCTGTCTTATGCTACTAACATCCTTTGGCACCCGAGTCCACATTTGGAGATTTGTCATCTCTGTCAAATAAGTAATTTTTAATAATAGAAGATGTTACCAGTAAGCCTAAAAAGTAGTTGGGTCATAAAGATCAGCTCCAGCCTCTAGCTAAGATACATTCAGAATATTTCTCACATATTATAGAATCCCTCAGTTTCTGTGCAGTTACTTTAAATCTTTCCAACCAGTTTTCCTTTATTTTTATTTTGAATTGTTCATAGGATATTAAATATTGTGTCAAAAAAGCAGTATTGGCAATCATTTCCAAATTCCTTAAGTGCATTTATTCTTCTCTACATATAGTACTAAGAAGATCAATTCTTACTTGAATCATAAACATCACTACAATGAGCAACAACTTGATTCCAAGTAAAACTGTTTATCCATAAAATCTGCACAATCAAATACAATATGATTTATCAACATAATTGACTCAACAAAATATGCTTCTATTCTGAGAGATAATTCATCAGAACAGTTCCTACTCCATAGACAGCAGAGTTTATAAGGAAAGGCCAAAGCATCAGCAAAGTGTAAGATTTCATCTACAAGAGAGAGGGAATAGACTAGTTTTATAACTACAGTCATGAAGAATAAGAACTTAAGTCAAGTTAATCCTTCCCTAAGTGACTGAAGACATCAAGGCGAAGCTGGGAAGTAGACTGCAGCCAGAAGAGACTAGGGGTAAATAGTATATTAGCAAAAGCAGAAAAATTATGTTGGGGAATGAGTCTGAAGATATTGCTTTCAGGAATGTTATTGTTTATAGTACACATTTAAAAATACATCGTAGTCCACATACACAGTCACACAGAGAGGCATTGCTTTCAGAAATTGTGTGACATGCCACTCTCACCCTGGGCGTGTCTTTCTCTCTGTTTTTAAACAAATAATCAAGTAGCATCTTCTTTCTTCGCTTTTCCTCCTTTGGTTGGGACTCAAATATATTAAGAAAAAACAAAACAAAACATAAAATCCAAAATTTATGTTATTTTCTTTTTCACTTGAAGTGACTCCTGTGTCGTACACTCCGTAAAGCTAAGTGAAACATCCCTAAGACAATAGGTTGATGCTGTCATTTTAAAAACCCAGCTGCTTAAATAACTTACATTTTGTAACTAATAACATAAAGACGAACTTACATTCCAGGTATAAAGATAGGCAGTTTCTTTAACACAGCAAATCACCCTGCTAATACTACCTAGCATAACTATCACCAATGCATGTATTTTTTTAAAAATGACAAACTTTAATTTCAAATGCTTGATAAAATATGAGCACAGCAATAATTGTTCATTTTGATTAGAAGCTCAATTCCAGTGAACTCAATTACACCACAGAAATGTTTTAAGATGGTGTGCAGCTCTAAGAATACACATGAGGTTCTGTAGTCATGAATTCAGAGTGAGAGCGCTCGGCGTGGTTTTATATTTTTTCCAGCTGTATTCACCTGGATATGTGCTGACTAAGCAGAGAGTTGAGGATTATGCCTGGTAGGCACAACAAAAGGAGAGAAAAATAAGGGCATGTTTTATTATAGTGAATGACAATTGAATTTATGCTCGATAAGGAGAAAAATGAGAACTTGAGGGAAATAAGGGACAGTAAAAAGGTGGTCGATTCAGCTGGAGTAATTTTTAGAATTGGAGTTATCGCAGAAGTAAACTAGAAAGATGTTTGAAATTGAGATTATCGAGAGGTTTGGGTTATTGGTCATGACAAAGTTGAAGTTATGATCCAGAAAGTATAGTAGATGACCAAGGTACAATGTAGAACAAGGTCACTAGGGAAAGGGAGATTTAGAAACTGAGAGGACGACATAATCAAGGGATTATCAATGTAGATTTTGAAGCCACTAAAAAGAATGAGGAGCAGTGCTGGAACAGTGCCCTGGAGTCTGAAATTGGTACCTTCAGGAATTGAGGAAGGGCGATCTAGGAGTTCTGCGCTTGTTTCCAACCAGGTGAGATAGGATGTGGTTTAGTTTGATGGATTTAAAGTTAGTGACTTTTAGGGTAAAATGGAGATGCAGAAAAGTAGCAATAAAAACCAAAGTGAATCTATTTTATTTCAATGCCATTGGTGGGGGCTAAAGGAGGCCTCTATTTCAGAGAGCTGCAAGTGTCCCTCAAGTAGAAATATATCTGGTAGGTAAGTATCTTCCTTGCCCTAGACCATATTCTTTTCTTTCTCTCTCTCTCTCTCTCTCTCTCTCTCTCTCTCTCTCTCTCTCTCTCTCTCTCCTGCTGTCTCTCTCCTGCTGTCTCTCTCCTGCTGTCTCTCTCCTGCTGTCTCTCTCCTGCTGTCTCTCTCACACACACACACACACACACACCCCTGCTTGTAAACACACCAGATAATACCAACCCTTATTTCAGGTCAGCTACCATCGTAAGTATTGAAGGTATTGGTACCACATCATTGTTTTCATTCCCTTACTACATCTCATTCTTGTTGCTTTCGAAATCCATTTAGAATGTCCCCTTTAAGCCCTGGCTTTTCAGTTTCTTGACTGTTTTGCTTTCAGAGCTTTTAACTCCTATCCCACTTCAGACATCCACTTTCATTGTTAAAACCTAGATATTGTCATTGCCAATAATTGCTGTGGCAGACAGTACTGATGGTTGGCTAACCAAGATTATCTCCAACTCTCCCTGGCCTGCTGTAAACAGTAAAAGATAAAATCTTTTCCTCAGGTTTTCACAGTGACCACGTGACATATAAACAAAAGTCCACTTGCTCCCATTACCTAGACCACAGACATGTGATCTGGAGGTACAGCAGTAAACTGGAAGCCATGAAGTGAAAAGTAGAATGAAAGAAAGTTCAAAGCCAATATGCTGAGAGTGGTGGAGCCAACAGAAAATACCTAAGCCTTCCACTTCTGACTCTGAGGTAGTTTATATCAGTCCAATCACCAGTTGAGAACTAGAAAAGCACGACAATATGGGGGGAAAGTCATGGAAGAAAAGATTTGAGGAGTCAAGGTCCCTGGAAAAACAGAAGCTATCAATGCAAGAAATATGTCTATTTCAAATGTGTTTAATACAAAGAAAACCACAATGAGGCATATCATAGCAAACACACAAAATCAAGTGCAAAGAGAAAAATCTTAAAATCAGTTAGAGAAACCAGACATGCTACCTTCAAAAAAGGAATAAGAATGGTAACTGACTTCTCTAAAGAAACACTACAAGCCAAAGAGAAGGTATTTTGTATTTTGCATTTTAAATTATTAAAAAGATAGTAATTGCCAACCTCAAAAATCTATGCCCAGAAAACAATCTTTAAAAACAAATCTTTTATATTTTTAAATTGTTCAGATAAGGAAAAATTGATAGAGTATGTCCACAGCAAATCTACTTTAAGGAAAATACTAAAGGAAGTTCTTCTGGAAGGCAGAGATATAAATAAATTAAAAAATAAATAAATAGTAATAGAAAGGGTTAAGATCTAAATAAATATTGTATAACAACAATAATTATATTACCTTGTATAATTAAAATGTTTGCAGAATTAAATAAACAATAATAATAGTGAAAAGATTTATAAGGTGGAAGTGGAGTTATAATAGTAAAGTCCTTGTATTTTCTGAAGTTGCTTAAGTATCAATATAAGGAAGTTTCTATTAAGTCAAGAATTCATGAGGTAATAGGTTAACCACTAAAGCAGAGTTTTAAATATGCAACACTAATAAGCTAATAGAAAACAAGAAATAAAATTAGGAAAAACAAGCCACAAGTAACCTAAAGTAGACAAGAAGCAGGAAAGAAAGGAAAGGAGGGCAGGTGAAATTAATAGGATACAGATATAAAATGATAGATTTATGAACATGAAAATAAATGCTTCTATTAAAAGACAAAATTTTCAAACCTGACGAAAATTAGAACCTAATTATATGCTGCTTTCAAGGGACACACTTTAATTGTAATGACACCTAAAATTGAAAAGAAAAATATTTTTAAAAGACAAGCTATGCAAACACTAACTTAAAAAAAAGTCATGGTGACATTACTATAGAAGTAGAGCTAGAGCAAATGAATTATCAGAAATATAGAAGGCCATTACAATGATAAAATTGTCAATCAACTAAGAAGATAAAACAATTCTAAATTTTTATGCATTGAGTAACAGCCTCAAGAATAGTAAAATTTAACCAAATTAAAATAAGAAAGGCAAATCTACAATCATAATCAGATATTTTAACATAACTATGTCAAAAGAGATAAAACAAACAATAAGCATATATAAGATTTGGACGTGATTAACAAACCTCACCTAATTATTATAACACATGTAGAACATTGTACACAACAGCAGAGCATGTACATTTTTTTCTAGTTTATGTGAAATCTTTACCAAAAACGAATGTATACTGGGCCATTGTTAAGACAGACTTCAAAAGGCTAACGTTATACAAAATATATTTTCCCTTTGTTTTTTTGTTTGTTTTGAGGGCAGTGTTACTGGCCCTCACATGCGGGACCCGAACTGGGGCTGCAGACTTCCCAAGCCAGCAGCTTAACCACCGCGCCACTGGGCCGGCCCCAAAATATATTTTCCTGATCACAGTTAAGTTTGAAACCAAAAAGAAAAATCGAACAAGTATTTAAAAAGTTAAGTGAAACTCACAGCAACATCCCTTATGTCAAAAAAGAAATCATAGTGAAAAATTAAAATGAAAAGCATAAAATTGGAATACACTGATAATGGAAAGACTATATCCCAGAGATGTGGGAGGCCGCTAAAGTTTAACTTACAGCAGTGGCTCTCAATCATTAGCATGCGTGTGAATCACCTGGAGTGCTTTTAAAAAACACAAGGCCCCTACACCAGTAACTCTGATTCAGTAAGCCTAGGATACGGTGAGAATTTGCATTTCTAACAACTTTCCAGGTGATACTGATGCTTCTGGTCCAAGAACCTTAATTTATACTAAAAACTGAATAATTTCATGACAATAAATCTGATAAATATAAATACATTTTTAGAAAAACACAATTTACCAAAATTAGCACGAGAACAATTACAAAATCAGAATGATTTTATCTATTTAAAATGTTGAATCCTTGGGCTGGCTGAGTGGCGCATTGGTTAAGAGCTGGTTTGGGACGCCAGCAGCCCCAGTTCGGATCCCACATATGAGGGCCAGTGACACTGCCCTCTACAGCTAACAACAGCTCCACCTGGAGCTGGGCTGGGAGCCCTGGCAATGGTGTAGGTTGCAGTCCCTGCTGCAGTGGGCTGCCACAGGCTACAGTGAGTGGCCAACAGCCAGCGTGAGTGGCTGGCAGCCAGCGTGAGCTGCCAATAGCTGTGGTGAACAACCGTCCAGAGGCCGGCGGCAACTGATCTGCCTCATCCAGGAAGAGTGCAATGACGATACCAACATGGGCCAGTGAAGCAACATCCTCCGCAACTAGACTGAAGAACAAAAAGACAGCAACTTGTCTGTTTCCCTTCTCCGATTCCCCAACGCTGTTCCCCTCCCCCAATTCCCCAATAAAATCTTTAAAAAAATAAATAAATAATAAAATGTTGAATCCTTAATTTAAAAACTTTACACAAAGAAAACTCCAAACACAAATGGCTTCACCAGGGAATTCTTTCAGCCACTTCAGAAAAAAAATTATATATCAGTCTTAGACAAATCCATACAGAGAATAGGATTAAAATAAATAAATAAACAAACCCTCTACTTCTTTTATCAGGTCAGCATATCAATAAATATTAAATCAAAATTTTAGGATATTACAAGAAAGGGGGAAAATGTAGTTCAATCACTCTCATGAACATAGACCCCTAAATCCTATAATTAATAAAATAAATATGTAAACAAACAACAAATCACATCCATCCCAATATGAGAGAGAGAGAACAAAGAGGGGACAGAGAGGAGGAAAGAGGAGAGAGAAAAGAGAGATATAAGCTGAGTCCTTGATGGTAACAATGAGTAACTATATCAGCCTTGGATTATTTACCTGGGGATTTCTTGGTAAGTGACTAATTTAAATTTCAACCTACCCATATAGTCAATTTTAGGTTTGCCATTATTTGCAACAAAATGATTTTATGTAATGATACAATTCTATCACCTACAAAGTTCTCAGTCCAAGCATCTAACCACCACCTCTTATATCTCCACTACCCCAGCTCCAACAATTATTCACCAAGCTTTGAATCGCCCTTTACTTGGTCACCTTTCACTACGGACTCAGGCCTCAGTTCCCATGGTCCACCACTATTGTCATTTTCTTGTTTAATCTCAACTCTTTGACATCCATCCTCCGTTGAATTTACCTGACAAAATCCCAACTCTAGTTAGGTTAAATTTCTGCATGCTTCGTGTTGCACATGAGTGATTCATATGGTGGACTACAACCCAGCCAGATTGCCAACCCATCTCACCTCATACCACAAACCATGAGCCTTCATAACTGCCCAGAAAATGAAAACTTACCCCGTTTTCTCATCAGTTAAGTCTCTCCTGCTTCATGGTGATTGTTTCACAGCTACTGCTCTGTCTTTAAAGACCCAATACTTCTCCGTGCCCTCCTTCCTTTCAGCTGATGACTCCCTATTTTACTATGATAATAGAAGCAATCAGAAGATAACACCTTCACCTTCCCCCACCCAATTAACCAACATAGCTCCAGCTGCAAAAGTATAAGTCCTGTCTTGGTACTGGTTACAACTACAGTGTCATAAGAAGAACATCATAGTATCCCAGGTCCAAATCAAAATCGGGAAGATGCTGAGGAAATGTCTACTAGAGCAGGATTTCTCCAAGTGTGATTGATATACAGACCAGCAGCATCAGCATCACCTGGGAACTTAGACAATGCAAATTCCCAGACCTACTGATTCAGAAACCCTGGAGGGTGGGACCTAGTACTGTGTTTATCAAGCCCTTCAGGTGAATCTGATATGGTAAGATTTGAGAGCCACTGCTCTAGAATGCTCTGATCTAATTATGTTGATTTCACTCCTGCTCAAAATGGAGTAGTATACTATAACTAACTGCTTTATTATAAGGGAGAGATGGAAGGAGAGAGAAGTGCAGCTAAGCACACACTTTGTTGACTTTAAGAAGTTTAAGTTAAGGAAACTTTAAATTGCCTCTAGGTTCTAATCCATTATTTTTCTAGATGAAATTAAAGCCCAGTAATGTGCCCAAGTTCATCTAATCAGCCCTGATTCTGCCCTTTATTAATGACATGTAGTAGGCAAATCAATTAACTTCTTCCTAAAATAGAGAGCTAATCTCCACTGTTCTGTATTCATTTCCTAGGGCTGCCATAATCCATTACCACAAAGTGGCTTTAAACAACAAGAGATTTACTCTCTAATAGTTGTGAGGGCCAGAATCCATACTCTAGGTGTGTCAGCAGGTTGGTTACTTCTTGGGGTTCTGAGAAAGCTGTTCCATAGCTCCCTCCTGGCTTCTGGGGTTTATGGGCAACCTTAGATGTGCCTCGGCTCATAGATGTATCACTCCAACCTGCCCTTTCATCGGCGGTGGCATTCTCCCTCACATGTCTATCTCTGTGTCCAAATTTCCCTCTTCTTGAAATCCTGCCAGTTGAGACAACATGGATGGACCTTGAGTTCTTTATGCTAACTGAAAGAGTCCTAGAAAGACAAATGATATCACTTATATGTGGAACCTATAAGAGCCTAACTCATAGAAACAGAGAGTCGAGTGGTGGTTACCAGGGGCTGAGAGCTGTGGGGAATGGGGGAGATACTGGTCATGGGGCCAAGTTATAAGATGAATAAGTTTTGAGGATCTAATGTACAGCATGGTGATGATAGTTCATACTGTGTTATATACTTGAAAGTTGCCAAGAGAGTAGATCTTAAATGTTCTCAATGCATACACACGCGCACACACACACACAGACACACAGGTAATTATGTGATGTAATGGCTGTGGTGGAAATCATTTTGAAGTGTATAAGTGTATCAAATCAACTCTTTGTATACCTTAAATGTACACAATGTCATATGTCAATTATATTGCAGTAAAGCTGAGAGAAACAAAAACTCCAATTTTCCTGTTCTTATAAGCACACCAGTCATCTGATTAAGGTCCATCCTAATTCAGTATTGCCTCATCTTGATTACCTCGGCAAAGACCCTATTTCCAAATCAGTTTACATTCACAGGTACTTGGGGTTAGGATTTGAACATGTCTTCAGGGGATAGCGGGGGAGACATTCCTTCTACCTTCCAAAGACTATGGAAGGGGAAAATGAAGAAAGGAATTTGCTCCACTCAACAAGTAGAAATCCACAGTCTTCCACACACTATCTGCTGCTGACCCTCTGGGAAGCACAGACCTACAGCATCCACGTTGCCCAGGACCACTGTCTATCACCTCAGCCCACCCCATATGAGAAATGGTGGGTTCTGCTTGCTTGCTTCTCACCAGCCAATTCCAGCACTCACTCCACTGGCTGGACCAAATATGCCGATGCCTGAAATCTGCCTTCAAGGCAGCCATTGCCCAAGAGGTCGACCCAATGTGAGATGCTCCATCCCATCCCACATCTGTCTGGTCTCCCTCCAAGGCCACAGGTTAATTCTAAACATAACAGGGAAATAAAATGATATAAATTAACTATTATTCCATTTCTTTTTTTTTTCAGCTGATCCATCCTGCCACCTGTTGGCTATTATTCTATTTTTAATGTACAAAAACTTTAGTGCTCACAGTGAGAGCAATGTGGTATGAATATGTTGGTGTGAGTAATGATTCTTATTTTACTTTATAATGTGGCTGATCAAGCACTTCTGCTAGGAATGGAAACAGCAGCAGCCCTGCCATTATCTTCTTTGCTTGTTCTTGCATTATTAATTTATTTCAATTCATTTTTTCTTTGCAGGAATGTTTTAGAACCACTTGCCAATTTGGGGGAGGTTAGTGTAATTAAGACTAGATATCATAATCCATAAATCCACTTTACCAGGCGCATGTAAACTGTTATACACTGTCAACTCCCTGTATGCATAAAATTTTAGCATTTCTTTCAAGATATATTGGGAAATGTATATTATATATGATCATCTCATGTACATCCAAGTGAAGAAAGTAAGATCAATTCATATATTTAATATTAGTAAAATGATATTTTATAACAAATATTATATAAGTGGCATTGGATTAACATTCTAACATTTTCTTTATACTTTACTAGCTCATCTTACACGTAAACCCATTTTGAGGACATTTTAGTAGATGTCAACATTCATCTGAAAGAAGCATCCAATAACAAGCTCTTTCAGATCCTCAGAGTTCTCTCATCTCAGTAGCCCTCCCTTTTCTTTTGTCATCAACACACATCTGACCTCAAGCTTCTGTGCTTCTAGATTGCTTCCTCAACTGCTCCTTGAAACCTAATCTCAGATTTCATAGAGACACCCAGTCTCATTATCCTTATATATCACCTCTTTCATTTCTTCGCTTTCTTCTCAATCCAGTTTTTAAAAGGCAGCAAAGTGCACTTGGTTAAAATCTAGGACTAAAGTCAGATAGACCTAGGTGTGTGACAAAGGGAGAGTTGCTTTTCCTCTATGAGCTGCAGTCTCTCCAGCATGGAAAGTGGAGATAAAAACAGGAGCTGACATAGTCTTCTTGGGAATATTAAATCAAATAAGCTGTACCGACTCCCATCCAGAAGGCTGTGGCTCTATAAATTCAGTGAATTGTATGAAACATTACTGAGTGGCCAAGGTGGGTGAAGTCTGAAAGTATCCAGCAAATTTAGCAGCATAAAGAAATAAATGTGCTCTAGTATTATTATCATCATCATGCCTGTTGACTTCTTGGTGTCTGTTCATCCTTCTCTGGACTCAGTATCACCCTATCACATGGGAATGTGGGAACATCTTCCAAATGCTGTCAGTTTGCTGTTGTCTTCCATCCTTAAAATTTTCTCATTCCATTATTGATCCTTGGTGCTTCTTGAGATCTTGGCAATGTTTCTTCCTGCTCTTATTATGAGTTCTCCCAGTTTCACAACTGAGACTTCAGTTTGAACACTATCAATGGACCAGTGTTGAAGACACTGAGGGACAGAAATAAAAAGGAAATGTCGAGGAAGTGGCTAGAGTAAAATGTATTCTAAAGTCTACCACCTGGGCAGCCACTGGAACATATCATTTTCAAGATTGAAATTTAGCATCATAAAATAATCTGATTCAGAAACTAATGAAAATGCAGTGGAAAACCAAGGTGGGGGCTTGGAAATACTTCTCCATTTCTATCTGAAACAGGTGATCACCAGTTTGACGACCAAACATGTTCTGTAGTCATCTCTCAGGCAATGCTCATGGTACCTGGGATCCAAGTCATCTGTAGCTAGCAAAGCACTTTTTAAGGACAAAATTTCATTTTTAAATTTTGATTAATTTGTACATTCAAAGCTTGATTTTGAGTGCATTGTCTGGCTGAAAACTTAGGCACATGTGGCTTTGACATTTTTTCATACACACACACACACACACACACACACACACACTCACTCACTCACTCACTCACTCCTGTAGTCTCTATAGCTGTAAACTGCAAAAGTGGAACAATTGGATCAATAATTGGCAAAGCATGCAGGAGAGTTTCTCCCCCAGCTACTCTCATTTATCTGGTTCCCAGGCAGTTCTTCCCTCTACTCATCCTATCTATGGTTGTTTCCCCTCAATTGAGTAACCTTATACATCAAGTGGCATTTCTCTGAAACCAGTCATTCTTTTCAAAATTCTAGAGATGAGCTAAAACTAATGAAAGCTAAACCTGTGCATAAAAGGCAATGACTCTTATACCTCCAGTACACAACCTATAAATCTTTGAAGTTTATTGGAAACTTAATATTTTATACTACTAGAACCCAGAATAGAATCCTGAGCATTTAATTTGTGCTTCTAGGATTCTATTAGAGGACAATTTATACTTGAAGCTTCTAGGACATTTAATTTTATAAATTTTGAAGCCAAGAAAATGTTCTTAATATTTATAGTTTGGGGAAAATATGTAAAAATTGTAATAAAAAATATTCTGTTTATGCTTTCTTTGGGATTATGTATAGAGTTACAATTTTTTCTAGTCTGCCCAGAATTTCAAAACCTTGGATGTATATATCAAAGGTGCACCATACATGCCTTCCCCTTTGCCTTAATTACTTCAGACATCTAATTTCCCTCGATCTTAAGCAGAGACTCAATGTAATTTCTCATCTGCAATGTGTATATCCAGTTAGCATGGCCAGACCTGAATCAGGAATCTTCATGCTTTCTCAGCTTTTCATGCTGTCTTAAATGCCAAACAGACATAGCCATTTTAGAATATAATTCTGCTTTAGAAGAAAATGGCTAATAATGAATCTAAATTTTCCTTTTGAAATGTGGGATACAGTGTAGAAGAAAACTGAAAAGAACAATTTCTGTCAGCCCTCACAATATAGGCAGCCATTTTTACAGTTGCTTGCATTTCCCTTCAAGTTCTCACCACCTTCTTAAATTTTAGACTCCAAAGCTACGAAGCACACACTTTTAAGAACTTAGCTGCTGGTGAACAAAACAGGAATATTATGCTTTATGGGCTGTTTATACTAAGTATGTTTATGTATTCCAATATTATGCTGGCTTTTAAAACATGCAACATATTCAACACATTTTATACTTGTTCTCTTTAATGAATTAGAATGCCTTTAAATCCCCCAGTGGCATGAATCATAGCAAGAAATACCTAACAAAAGAGGAGAAATGAGCATAAATTTCACTCAAAAACCTTTGCATAATATGCAAGAAGGCCAACATGTTAATATTTGGGTATCACAAATTAAAGAAGAAATTCTTTACAAAATGTTGCTAGTAAATGTAAAATGTAAAACTATAAAACTGCTAGAAGATAATAACAGGAGAAAAACTAGATGACCTTGAGGGTGGCAATAATAACTTTTTAGATACCATACAAAAGATACAATCTGTGAAAGAAATAATTGATAAACGGGTTTCATTAAAATTAAAAACTTCTATTCTGTGAAAGACAATGTCAAGAGAATGAGAAGATAATCCACAGAGTGGGAGAAAACATTTGCAAAAGACACATATGATAAAGGACTATTATCCAAATATACAAAGAACTGAACACTTAGTAATAAAGCAAATAATCCAATTTAAAAATGGACCAAATTATCGCTTCTCAGACTTTTGGCTAAGATCAAGTGTAAAAATGGGCCAAAGATTTTAACAGACTTCTCACCAAAGAAACTAGACGGATGGCAAATAAGCATATAAAAAGATATTCCACATCCTGTGTCATCAGGGAAATTAAAATTAAAACAACAATGAGATACCACTACATTCCTATTAGAAGGGCCAAAATCTGGAACACTGACAACACCAAATGCTGGTGAGAATGTGCAGCAACAGGAATTCTCATGTATGGCCGGTGAGAACGCAAAGTGATACAGCCACTTTAGAAGACAGTTTGGCAGTTTCTTACAAAATGAAACACACTCATCATACAGTCCAGCCATTATACTGCTTGGTTTGTACACAAAGGGACTAAAAACTTATGTTCCCACAAAAACCTGAGCATGGATGATTATTGCAGCTTTGTTCATAATTACCAAACCTTGGAAGCAACCAAGGTGTCCTTCAGTAGGTAAAGAGATAAATAAATTATGATAAATCCAGAGACAATGGAATATTATTCAGCATTAAAAAGGAATGAGTTTTAAAGCTATGAAAAGACATGGGGGAAACTTAAATGTATATTACTAAATGAAAGAAGCCAATATGAAAAGCCTACATACTGTATGAATCCAACTACAGTTGGCCCTTGAACAATGAAAGCATTATGGGTGCTGACCCCTGTAGTCAAAAAAATCTGTGTATAACTTTTGACTCCAAAGTTGACTCTTCACATCTGCAGATCCAACCAACTGCAGATTGAAAACTGTTTTCAGTTCATGGTTGGGAATGTGTGGTTGGGAATGCAAAAATACTGGTTTTGATCTGCAGTTGGTTGAAACCATAGATGCAAAACCCTCAGATACAAAGAGCTGACTATTTATTGAAAAATATCTGCATATAAGTGGACCAGTGCTATTCAAACCCATGTTGGTCAAGGGTCAGCTATATATGTTATCCTGGAAAAAGAAAAACTATGGAGATAGTGGAAAGATCAGTGGTTGCCATGAGTAGGGAAACAGGGGAAAGATGAATAGGCAGAGCACACAGGCTTTTTAGGTTAGTGAAAACTCTGTATGATCTGATAATAATAGATACATATCATTATACATTTGCCCAAACCCATAGAATGTGTAACAACAAGAGTGAACACAAATGTACACTACAGACTTTGGGTGATAAGGATGTGTCAATGTAGGTTCACCAATGGTAACAACTGTACCTCTCTAATGGGGGATGTTGATAATGGAAGAGGCTATGCATGTGAGGGGTCTGGGGTAAATGTGGGAAATCTCTGTACTCTCCTCTTGATTTTGCTGTGTATCTAAAATTGCCCTAAAAAATTAAGTCATCAAAAACAATCATAAATTTTTTAAAAACAAGAAAGAGTAGGGGGGAAATGAATGCTCTAACATAGTTCCTAACAAAATTCAAAGTGATTTCTTTTGCTCCTTTATCTTCAATCTTCCCTTCCTCTCATCATGGATTTTCATGCAAGTGGATGGGACGGGCCTGGGATTCTGCATTTCTCACAAGCTCCAGGTGATGCTGATGCTGCTGGTCTCTGGGCCACATTTGGAGTAGCACTTTGTAAACAACCTTGAGAGTCACAATAGCTAGACTGGGTTTCTAAGGGATCGTATTATAATCATGATGAGTGCAGTGGAGGAACTTACTTGGCCGTTCTTCTTGACAACCTGAAATAGCTGCTGACTGAGGTGAAGAGAAAAAAAAAGACAATGTAGAAGGACCAGAGTATAAACTAATGTATCTGCCAAATATTTAAGGCAATATTAGTACTAACAAGAGAGCTGTAGGTGGAAATAGAACTGGCATGAATGTAAATAGACCAGGATAATGTCTACTGATTAGCTAGCTGAATGACTTTGGTAAGTTACATAACTTCTGTAGGGTTTCATTTATTTAGCTTTCAAAGGAGTAGGTTGAACTTATGTAATTGTTGGTCATGGCAAAAGCATGAGGGTAGAAGAGGAGTGAAGAACTGAGAATATGTCTGGATATGGGGATGCCAAAGAGGACTGGAGAACAGAGCATGGCTACAGCCAAAGTCACAATGTAATTGTAAAGTCCAGAGTGGCAGGTAGTGATGAAAACAGGGTAGTAAAAACTGAAGTTTAAGACCAGAACATACATTAGGATAAGGTATAGTTATTAAAAAAAAAAATGCGTCAAGGGAGATAATTAAAAATGTATTTATTCTGTGAATCATAAATAGGGACCAGAGAGACCCTTTATGTGATGCCTAAAGCAGTATTATATTATATCAGCTTAAAACAGAGGTGTCAGGCTGAATCTGACTAATCTTTCAAATTACTCCCAGCTCTGTAATTCCATAACCAATGCTTCCCTTTTTCTTCTTTCAGGCCTCTCCTTGGAATCAGCTTGATTCATTGGCCCCATGGGTTTCCATCTTCAGAGAACACTCTTAACCTCTCTATGGGTACTTAGAAAGTCATTATCAATAATCCTTTTTATCTTTTATTGGCCTGATTTTTTATATTTATTTTGTTTTTCTTTTAAGACACATTTTAATCTTCCCCTGTAGCATATTACATCAGTCCTTGTTCTACTTTTTTTTTTTTTAACATTTTTTATTTCACTATCACAACATTCTGTTCCTCTGAATTTTCTTTGGAAGCAATTTTAATGGTATAAATATTCTTAAAAACCCTTGTCCTGTTTTCTTTTCCATTATGAAGAAATCACATTATAATAGAGTTTTCTATGTATTTTTTTTCTATGTATTTTTTAATTTGGTTGATTTTTTCCCCCTACTTAGTAGTGTCCTGATTAAGTCAATAAAGTTCAGTCCACAGCCTATTACTAATTTGAGAACTCTTTTATGGCTAGTGTCCAGAAGAAAGCTAACTTTATATTTAGTTATTATTTTCAACTCTCTAAGAATAAGTACTTTTGTTTTATGAATGATAAGCAAACCATTTTAAAAATATTAAACATATTTTCCTCAAAGAATTTGTAGCAGAAATAAGTATGCCTTATAAGTTGAGATACAGAAATATGTCAAACTTTATATAGTCTACTAAAATGACACATTAAAATACTATCTCTTTGGATGAATGTTTACATTACCCAAAATTGTATCTATTTCTGTACATTCGAAAACTTATAACTGACAAAGCAATTCACTGAAATCCCTAGCTATCAACTATTAGTGCTAATGATATGATCAAGGGAGACATTTCAAAAGATAAACAATATGTGAAACACAATCTACTTGGACAAAAGAACCTAAGCTTTAGTTTCTTGTCATTCATTTTTTTTTTCCTTTCAGAGAAAAGTGCTCCTTCTATCAGGTCTTACAACATGGACAGACATTGTTATTCAGCACCTTTCAGGTCCATTTACAGCTCTCCGCCTCCATCTTAAATTTTAGGCTCTAGATTTGTGTCACACACACTCAAGAGCCTAGCTCCTGCTGAACAAAACAGAAATATTGTGCTTTGTGAATCTGGGATAATCATGTGTTCTCAAGACCGTATGCTTCAGAATCTCTTAAAAGCATGTTATGAATTAAAATACCTGGGTTCCTCTAGACCCACACAATCAGAATTTCTGCTGATAGAACATAAGAATCTATATTTTTTACACTACAATTCTTATAAATACTAAAGGTTGGGATACACTGTACTGGAGTAAAAAGTCTTAAAATAGCCATTTCCAAACATCTTTCTGCTTTGAAAAAAAATTTTCCTCTATTATTTCTTCTCTTTGCTAAACCATGAATGAGATTTGATTAATGAGAAGAACAATTATTTTCCAGGACCAAAGGCCATTTCTCCTTTCTTTTATTTATTTATTTATTTTTAAGTTTCGGTGTGCCAAAGTGCCTACCCCAAAATATGTTCCACATGAATGCCCCAGGTTACCTAAATGAGGACACACTTACATATCTAGCATCATCAGGTTTGCTTAAAGTCATTTTTTCCAGACATTTCTCACAAGATTGTATATTCAGCAATATGGATTCCAGTAAGGTAGGTCAAATTTCCATCTACATTTTGTTTCTTCCAGGCTGCCTCCACTTACCTCTTTCCTTTCCTCTCATCCTGAAGAACAGAAGAATAGTACATCTGTCCACACCTGCTTTTATTTCTCTTCATGCATTTCTCCACAGCCATATCCGCCAGAATATACATGGCCTAGACTCCTAAAGTTTCAAGAAACATAATGAGTTATGTTATTTCTTATTTCAGATTGAATTTCATTACAGAACACACTGCCTTTTCAAGAGATGCTGAGTTGTTCCTAAGCTCTTGCCCATCTATTAAGTGTGCCAGGGCATACCTGTACCAAAACCCAACTTTGGAAAATATTCATTCTCCTGTATATCAGAGTGTGGGTGATTTCTTTACATTCGAAAGTATTATTGGAGTATGGGCTGCCTTTGCTTGCAATTAGTGTCCCCTTCTATTTAATTTTTGCTGTTTCTTTTTGAATTGCAAAATGTATTTTTCAAAGTTCAGTGTACTACCACAATACAAATTACATTTATTCTGGATTCTTTTCTAGGCCCTGAAAAGCATATAATAAAGGACAGATAACTCTGGGTTAAGAATTATAACACCTAACTAAGTTCTAGTGATGAGTCCAGGGCCACCATATTTTGCCAGGATGCCAAGCACACCCAATATTGTAAAGAGGCCCTGAGTTGTCAATTCAGTGCATAAGGCAGCCTCCTGACTCTATGACTTATTAGCTCATAATATATGACCACACAATTGCACTGTCCTAGTAGTAGCCAATGTTTCACAGTGCAGTTGCATTGTGAAAACATTTTATAACTTAGATGTTCTGTACAAATGAATTAAGACTTTGCCTTTGATAGTCTCAAATTCAAATAGCTTAAATTAAATATATAATATGTTTTCATTATACATTTCCTCTCATACTGCCACTATATATCCTGACATTTAAATGTAAGATCCAGGCTCAATCAATAGATATGGATGTACTTTAGGTGCCCGAGTGACCTAATACCTAAGTGCTCTGAACAGGTGTCTGCTAAGAAACATATAATCCATTTAGTGGAGGCCTATAATACTCATTTGTTTTCACAGATGGTGTTGGATTATTAAAGTGGAAATATGCCAAGAAGTTTTTAGAGTACCTTTCCATTTAAGCTGGACTTTGCATTATTTAAAGCTATGATAATTTAACTCAGCTCTAATCCTCCCATAGCCCAGTCTGAGCAAATCCATTATTTTCTACATCTAAATTTCAGTTTTCCTGTCACTAACCCCTGCATCATACAGAAAGTTTCAGGGAGGAAAACATCATTCACCTTCACTGTGTTTAGTTTGTAGCCATATCGTTTTCTTTTCAGAGGGCAGGTAATGGGTGCTAGTGGGTTGGAACAGAGTTAGGCAAAACAAATAATGGTAAATCCGCTACTGACTCTTTGACCATGGGAAGTCATTTAATTTCTCATATCTCAGGTTGGTCATCTGTTAAATCAGGCAATAAAATCATTGCAACTACTAAGTTTTTAAGTGCAAACAAGTGTTACAATAGTTCAGGATTTGTTTGTTTTATGAGAAATAATATAAATCCAAAATATCATCATTGTTTACCTAATCATACACAATATCAGCCATCAGTCTTTTGGTTAATAAGGGTGGAAAGTGTAGAATAGAAAGATCTAGAGTTGGGCAGTCAATTCAGCTCCTTCACTTAGCTCAGTGAACTTGGGCAAATGACACTTGCATTTCTATGGCTGACTAGAATCTGAACTACTTTTGTATACTGAAACAATTCTTCATCGCATGCATTTTGTTGAACTATCTCCCATTACAGAACCTGAAAAGACCAAACACTCTTCTTTCTGTCTCCCACTCCCAGCAGTCAGGGTGCTGTCACAGAACTTAGGCTTCACCAGATAGATGCTTCCACCTGAGACTCTGAACTTGGATTGAGTGAAATAGGCAGAGAAAGTAGAACTCACTTTGTCTATGGGAACTGCAATAATGCTACTATCTGGGTGGGGATGAAAAAGCTCCAGGAATTTCTAGTTAGCTATCCCACTAAAAGTCTTCACTGTATTGGTCAAGGTGCTGACATGGGGATTCAGCTGGTCGTTAATGGTATCTACTTCAACTTTACACTAAGGAACTAAGAAAATCCAAAGGATAGATTTAGGGTATGATAGTTCATATCAGAATTCCATTTAGGACCTGATTCCTCAAAAATCAGGTTTTATCCCAGCGCTAGTGCCAATTAAATAAGAAAGATCTGTGTATTTTTTAAAAGCTGTCCTGGTATTCAGGGCAGGCTAAAGGACTATTTATACTAAGGACATGTAACCATACTCTATTGTCCATCCGTAAACTAGTCCCCCAGCCTTCAGGTGACACTGGATCTGCAAAAGTGCAGTCATCAAGTTACAGTAATTTTCCTCTCACCATGAGAATCTTTTTCAGGCAAACCAACTTGGCAGAAACTTCTTTGAATGTACCTCTGAAGAAAAGTAAATATTTCTAAAGAATTGTAGCTTAGCTGTCTAGAATAAATTAACATCTCAAGCATATGCAAATACTAAATAAGTGCATATCACTTAAATAGAAAATATTAAATCTGTCATTTTTATTGCCCAATATTCGCTTTGAGGTATAAGCTGCATCAAGCCCATTTTATAGTTGGAGAAACAGGCAGCACCCAGTATCCTTACTGAACGCTACCCCAGAATTAGAAACTTACAGTTCTTTAATTTAAAATACACTGACTCCAGAAATAAAATCCCAAAGGTACCAATACTAAGAAGACACTTTTATTTCTTCCACATTAGAATATTTAATGTCTGGCTTCAGAATTAATTTCACTCCTTTCAAAAATATATATTTTAAAAGGAAAGTCTTTAAAATGGATAACGCCGCATGCAAAATGTACCTCATTCACAGAGAATATTATGAAGAACGTTTTTATACTCTTCAATGAGCCTGCTCTCCCAAGTTCTTTCTGAGTTCCCCAGGTGTTCTGATAAGCACAAACATTTGAGAACCAGTGATCTAGAAAAACACACAGAGGGAAAACTATGTCACTGAGAGCTGTAATTATTCCCCTGAGAATGTAACAGAAAACTTGACACTTTTCCCTCATTGCCATTCAAAGCTCTTCTCTGAGGCTAACTCTCTGTGCCCCTTCAATGAAACCTAAGCAGATCTCATGCCTTTTCTGATCCCTCTCAGAAAATAATATGTCCTATAGTCACTGTGAGTAACAAAATGTTTACTTTGGTACTTAACTGATCACTCCCAAGTAGAACTCAAGACTCCAAACTTTTAAAACTTCCCCCATCCTGGCTCAGGCTAAGAAACAGGTTGGAAGCCTGCATGTGGGGTGCGGGGGGGGTGGGGGCTTGACCACCTTTATTTTTCACTGCTCCTACTCTTAGTCAATAGGCTGGCTCTAAATCTTCTAGATTTCGGGGAGGTGTGTTAGAGAGCAGTAGGGTCTGAGAAAGTTCTCACTTACAGGTACCCATGTAATCTAACTTTGGTTTCTTTTGAGTTTGGCAGGGATATAAGGCTGATTCTTTCTTGTGGAGTGTGTTTGTAAGTGGTATGGAAGTGTGTCACAGATGATAGGATATCCCACTGTTGCTCTTTTAACACAAGTGAGGTCTCTTCTGCCTGGGTATTCATAACTGATTTTCTGAGGCCCAGTCCACTCTTTCAAGAGCCCATCATGCCTGCAAGATGCTCCAGGGACAGCCTTTTGGTTTTTCTAGCACCTGTCTTTGTACCCCAGACCACAGCACACAAGGCAACCTTTTTAAGAGGCTTCCTTGAATCCGCTCTCATTTGGCTTGATGAGAGGTAGAAGGCATATTTCACGGTACTCCAAGTCAAATCATCTCTTAATGAGATAGAACTAAAACAAACCAGCATGGAAAAGTAAAACAATGGGTAACTGTGCATTAGATAGCATCAAGAAAAATTAGATGAATAGCCACATTAATTTTAACAAAGCAGAATAGAAATCATATATTTTTTAACATAGGTGAAAGAGAATCATTAAGATAATAAAAGATAAAACTCAAAATGTATCTAAATCCATAAAGAAGAATTCTTGGTATTCAGTGATAATTTGACAGGCACAATTTAATAGCTATTTCTGAGCCCTTAACCAATTATATAAAATATATATAATATAAAAATTAGAATGATAAAATTCAGAATTTAACACACATCAAATTTTGTAAGCCTTTAAATAGAAAGTTAGCTTAGTGCACATGATATTTTTTTTTAATTAGTTTCAGGTGTACAACACAGTGCAATAGTTATACATTTTACCCCTCAAAGTGACAACCCCCCACCCCCAATTCGCTGCCCCACTCCCCCCCCATATCATATATATCTATTACTCTTCCTCTGACTCTCTTCCACAGTATAATCCTCATCCCATGACTATCTATATATATTCAATTACATTAGGTATACCACTTCTGCTTTAGTTATACAGTGCAGTGATCAAACCTCTACTCCATCCATGAAATGGTTTCCCTAACAAGACCTATGACCATATGACATTCCACAGAATATATACAACATTATTAATTATATTCCCCAAACCTGTTTTTCATATCCTAGTGGCAATATTGTAGTTGCATATTTTTGCAGTCTAATCCCTTCCCCTTCTCCCTCATCCCCATCCCCCTCCCAATTAGCAACCCTGATTTTTCCTCTATATCTATGAGACAGTTTCTGTTTACTTTGCTCATTCATACAGTTTTTCAGATTCCACATATGAGTGAGATCATATGGTATTTGTCTTTCTCTGACTGACTTATTTCACTCAACATTATAGTCTCTAGGTCCATCCATATCATTGCAAATGGTACAATTTCATTCTTCTTTATAGAGGAGTAATACTCCATTGTATAAATATACCACAGTTTCTTAATCCAGTCATCTACTGATGGGCATTTTGGTTGTTTCCAAGTCTTAGCTATTGTAAATTGTGCTGCTATGAACATAGGGGTGCATAACTTTTTTTGAATAAGTGTCTTGGTTTTTTCAGGATAAATACCAAGGAGTGGAATTGCTGGGTCAAACGGTAGCTCTATTTCCAGTTCTTTGAGATACCTCCATACTGACTTCCATAGCGGCTGCACCAATCTGCAGTCCCACCAACAGTGCAGCAGGGTCCCCTTTTCCCCACAGCCCCGCCAGCACTTGTTGTTTGTTGATTTATTGATGATAGCCATTCTGACTGGAGTGAGGTGGTATTTCATGGTGGTTTTTATTTGCATTTCCCTAATGACCAGTGAGGTTGAACTTTTTTTCATATGCCTGTTGGCCATCTGTATGTCCTCTTTAGAGAAATGTCCCTTCATATCTTCTGCCCATTTTTAAATTGGGTTGTTTGTTTTTTTTTGGTGTTGAGTTTCATGAGTGTTTTATAAATTTTGGATATTAACCCCTTATCAGATATATCGTTGGCAAATATATTCTCCCATTCAGTAGGCTTCCTTTTTGTTTTATTAATGGTTTCCTTTGTTGTGAAAAAACTTTTAAGTCTGATATAATCCCATATGTTCATTTTTTCTTTTACTTCCCTTGCCCGTAGGGATGTATCAGTAAAAATATTGCTCCGGATAATGTCTGCAAATGTACTCCCTATATTTTCTTTTAGGATTTTTATGGTTTCAGGTCTTACTTTTAAGTCTTTAATCCATTTTGAATTTGTTCTTGTATAAGGTGTAAGGAGGTGGTCCAGTTTCATTTTTTTGCATGTGTCAGTCCAATTTTCCCAGCACCATTTATTGAATAGACTATCTTTACTCCAGTGTAAATTCTTGCTTCCCTTGTCATAGATTAACTGTCCATAAATGCCTGGATTTATTTCTGGGCTCTCTGTTCTGGTCCACTGATCAATGTGCCTGTTTTTATGCCAATACCAAACTGTCTTGATTACTGTAGCCTTGTAGTAGGTTTTGATGTCTGGTAGCGTGATCCCCCCGACTTTGTTCTTATTTCTCAGAATTGCCGAGGCTATTCTGGGTCTTTTATGATTCCATATAAATTTTAGGATTATATTTTCTATTTCTGTGAAAAATGCCCTTGGTAGTTTGATAAGAATGGCATTGAATCTTTATATTGCTTTAGGCAGTATGGACATTTTAACTATATTAATTCTTCCTATCCATGAGCATGGTAGGTGTTTCCATTTATTTGTATCTTCTATGATTTCTTTCTTCAGTGTCTTATAATTTTCTGAGTACAGATCTTTCACTTCTTTGGTTAAATTTATTCCTAGGTATTTTATAGTTCTTGACGCAATTGTAAATGGGACAGTTTTCTTAATTTCTCTTTCCGTTAGTTTATTATTGGTATATGCAAATGCCACTGATTTCTGAACATTGATTTTATATCCTGCTACTTTACTGAATTCATCTATCAGTTCCAATAGTTTTTTGATGGAATCTTTGGGGTTCTCTATATACAGTATCATGTCATCTGCATATAATGACAATTTTACTTCTTCCTTGCCAATTTGGATGCCTTTTATTTCTTTTTGTTGTCTGATTGCTGTGGCTAGAACTTCCAGTACTATGTTGAATAAAAGAGGAGAAAGTGGACAGCCTTGTCTTGTTCCTGATCTTAAGGGGAATGGTTTTAGCTTTTCACCATTGAGTATGATGTTAGCTGTAGGTTTATCATATATGGCTTTTATTATGTTGAGATATGATCCCTGTAGGCCCACTTTGCTAAGGGTTTTTAACATAAATGGCTGTTGGATTTTGTTAAATGCTTTTTCTGCATCTATTGAAATGACCATGTGATCTTTATTCTTCATTTTGTTGATGTGGTGTATCACATTAATTGATTTACGGATGTTGAACCAGCCTTGCGCACTAGGGATGAATCCCACTTGATCATGATGTATGATCTTCTTAATATATTGCTGAATTCTGTTTGCTAATATTTTATTGAGAATTTTTGCATCTATATTCATCAGGGAGATTGGCCTGTAGTTTTCCTTTTTTGTGATGTCTTTATCTGGTTTTGGAATCCGGGTGATAGTGGCTTCATAAAAAGAGTTTGGGAGCCTTCCCTCCTTCTGGATTTTTTGGAATAGTTTGAGAAGAATAGGTGATAGTTCTTTTTTGAATGTTTGATAAAATTCACTTGTGAAGCCGTCTGGTCCAGGGCTTTTGTTTTTTGGGAGCTTGTCAATTACTGATTCAATTTCCTTGGTAGTAATCAGGGTATTTAGATTTTCTGTTTCTTCTTGCGTTAGCTTTGGAAGGTTGTATGCTTCTAGAAAATTATCCATTTCTTCCAGATTGTCAAATTTGTTGGCATATAGTTGCTCATAGTAATTTCTTAGAATTTTTTGTACTTCTGTGATGTCTGTAGTCATTTCCCCTCTTTCATTCCTGATTTTGCTAATTTGAGTCCTCTCTCTTTTTTTTTTGATGAGCCTGGCTAGAGGTTTGTCAATTTTGTTTATCTTCTCAAGAAACCAGCCCTTGGTTTCATTGATCTTTTGAATTTTTTTTCTGTTCTCTATGTTGTTTATTTCTGTTCTGGTCTTTATTATCTCCTTTCTTGTACTCCCCTTGGGCCTCTTTGCTGTTCTTTTTCCAGTTCCCTTAGGTGTAAGGATAACCTGTTGATTTGAGATTTTTCTTCCTTCTTTAGGTAGGCCTGCACTGCTATAAACTTCCCTCTTAGGACTGCTTTCACAGCATCCCAGAGATTTTGAGTCGTGGTGTTTTCATTTTCATTTGTCTCGAGGTATCTTATGATTTCCTCCTTGATCTCATTTGTGACCCACTCACTATTTAATAGCATATTGTTTAGCCTCCATTTATTTGTCAGCTTCCCGGATTTCTTCTTATAATTGGTTTCTAGTTTCATAGCATTGTGGTAAGAGAATACAGTTGAAATGATTTCAATCTTCTTAAATTTATTGAGACTTGTTTTGTGGCCTAACATGTGGTCTATCTTAGAAAATGTTCCATTGCACATGATATTTTAATGGCCATGTAGACTAGTTAACTTTCTATTTAAAAGGTTACAAAATTTGATGTATATTAAATTCTGAATTTTATCATTCTAATATATTTATCATTCATATATGTATGAGAGAGAGAGAAAGAGAGAGCCAAAAAAACTAGATAAATTTCAGTGTCAAAAATATGCTACCTACTCTTTACTTTTGTAAAAGAGTAAAACTAGATATTTACAGAAGAAACATTAAAGAAGGATTCCAATCATTTAACAATTCAGAAACAGTGTCTTAAATATTGGAACAAAAATCTATAATTATAAATATTTAGGAAGTAATGGTGATGAGTGAGTTATACCTAACATTTATAGGAGAGGGTCAAGGCAATGCTCAAAAGTAACTTTAAATTTTAAAATCAATATTAAAATAGCTTAAAATTAACTGTTTATCTTTTACCACATAAAAGTAAATTCAAGTATGTATTTGGAAAAAAAATCATAGAAACATACAGGAATCAGAAAGAAAATACTAATAACTGAATCTTTAGAATACAAGGCTGAATAAGAAAAAATACCTATGTTTTTATTTATGAAAAAAATAGTTGCCTGCTTAATTTTTGCTCATTATTTTTCTATACATAAAATAGTGAGCAAGTCACAGGTTTTGTCCTCAAGAAATTTAATGTCAGTAGGAAAAAAGAAAAATAAATAATTAAAATATAGGGGATAAGTTGTTCTCTGACAGTAGTAAATATAAGGGGCCAGAGAGCAGGGAACTGGACCACCTCCCCACAACAGGAACATCTCCAGAGGGACAGGATACCTGAACTAAGTTCTGAGTGCAAATGGCATTATTCATCAGGGGGGATGGTGTGTCAGCACAGGAAGAAGCCTATGAAAAGCAGAGAGAGCAGAATGTTTGGAGAACTGAAAATATTTCAATTTTGCTAGAAATAAAGGATGACATGTGGTCTGGGAGAGATGAACCTGGACCCTGTCATGGAAATCTCCTATAGGAAATGTTAAGGAATTTCCACATTATCCTGAGATGGTGTTAAAGGATTATAAGTAGGGGTGAGGCAGGAGAAGATGTGCATTTTAGACATATGGCAAGATGGGGCATGACAGTTTACCGTCTCCTCTAGGATGAGACACTAGGAGCTGCAGGGGCTCATGAATCACACAGAATAGAGCCACATGCGTAGATGGGAGATAAAGTCAAGTAAAGAAACAAACAGTCTAAACCCAAAAATGATGTACAGGGATCTAGAAATCAAATACCAACAAATACCTACTACTTGAAAAACAGAAGATCCAAAAGTGAAGGGTAAAAGTAGAAGCAGCCAGAGTGAAGGACACAAAGGAAGACAAGAGTGAAAGTGCAATACTGTAGAATTGACAGAGGCACTATAAGCTATTAGAACTGAGGAAAATTTGCAAAGCATCCATTGATAACTTTAGGGAGAATAACTTGAGTAGAGTCGCACAATTCTATTGGATTTCCTTTAAAATCGATTGGTAAGCTACTTTTTAGAAACAGCCCATTCAGTCCTATTACGTAACTTTAAGTATCCAATCAATTAAAAACAAGGATTACATTTCCATACCCAAGATACCTAATTGGCTAAATGCTAATGCTTGAAATTCAGGTTTGTCTGGGAAATGGTTGTGATTCCTGGGGACTGGTAGTGGTGGTTGCTCCACATACAACTTTAAATAGAAGAAAACCAAAGCTATATGGAAAAGTCCAGAGTAATCTTTTGAGTGGATCATTAATTTTAATAATACTGGAAGCTTTTAATAAAATGATGTTAATTTCCCTAATGCTATCCCCAGAAATAGTGCTGATATCACATCTAATTATACGCAAAGCAGAGTATGTTAGGAGTCAGAGGCTAAAATCCAAAATGTGAATAATGAGAATCTGTGAAATTGCAGTACTAAATTCTTTGGGGTGTGATTAGTGAAACATCACCTTCTCTCTGCTGATGTGGCAAATCTCTTCCCAGTGACACCAAGCCCTTCTGATTCTGTCAATTTGGTTACCCATTATTTCCTGATATCTATCAGTGCCAGGCACTAAGTCTATATTTCTTCATAGTATTTTTTAAGTACTAATCTGAAGGAAAAGTGGAATAAAAGAAGTCATTTGCTTTTGCTATAACGATTAGCTAACTCAAAACATTAAGTGCCAGCTCTGAGTATTATTATAAATACCACATTAAATACACCAAATGCCAAAACTGATTACGTTGATACATTCATAGATTTGAGACCGGGATTTGCAGAATTTCAGTACAATTGGAGTTCTAGGATTACATGTGCATATAATTATCTGGTCAGTCATTTATTCATTTGGTCAGTCAATCAAGCATATATGGAATATGAGTATTTACTGAGCATCTATTATGTGCCAGGTTCTCTTCCAGATGTAGGAACTAGAGTGAACAAAACAGTCAAAATCTTGCTCTCAGTTAACATCCTAGTGTTGATTTATGTGTTGATATAAGAGTCCATTCCAGGACATAAGAAAAGTTTATTATGCATGACAGTTTGCCTCTTTTGAAGAGAAGATATGCGTACTCTGAAAGCTTCAGAGAGTAGTTGTGATATATTTTCGCTCTTCTTTCCAAATACATTTAAAGTGTTTATCATCTCTCTGACAAAAATGAAATAATGCTTTTCTGTTTTGAAGGCAAAAAAAGCATCTGTAATATAACTTACTTCATTGCTCACAAGAAAGAATTCCAATAACAGCACAGAGTGTTATTTAAAAATCATTTTAAATAAATTATAATTTCAAATTTGGAATCTGTCAGCCAAACACTTGATTTGCCAGTCACATTACATATTTGAAGATTCAATAATCTCCAGACGTGTCTCAATTAGACTATAATATAATATGAAGTACATGTCAATTCATGTTTTGCAACTTTCATAGATCACTTTTAATGTCTTTATTCTGTTCACATATTTTGAAGAACTGTTCACCTTTTTGCATATTCATGAGTGGTATCATAAAAAGACATCACAAAATTGAGAGCTTTTCAAAATTTTTTACTTATCCACAAAACATTTATCTCTTACAAATTCAAACAACATACATAATAATAAGTGGAAACTTCTGTGCTTTTCTTTGAATTCCATAGGTACATCATTAAAATTCCCACAATGTCAAGACTCTGTTGCAGGCCAAGCCTAATGTTTTATTGTGACCTGCTGCAGAAAAAAATTTATACCCTTATGTAAGTTGATCCCAGTCATTTTTTTCTATTTTCTCTATTTAGGAGCTTCTTTAAAATTAGGATATATTTTCACATTTTCAGTGGGTCTGTATACACTTAAGTTGTTCTTTCCCTACTGTTTTTTAGTAATATATCATTGAATAAGCTGAGAAAAACACTGATCTTATTTACTATGTTTGATGATATTTTTGCATTTTTTTCCATTTAGTATTGAATGTATTCTTTTTTATAATGACCTACGTATAATTCGTATGTTGAAATATTTCTTTTTTGTCTTTCCTTCTAATTTAATCAATCCATCTATTGATAATTCTACAAGCATTTATTCAGCTTCTATTCTATTTAGGCACTATTCTAGGTGCCAAGAATACAACAGTTAACAAAAGAAACAAAAATTACTGCCCTCATAGAGCTGTCATGACCTTTTAGCATTAAAAAATTTTTAAAGAAATACATTCAGCTATAAATTTTAGTTGCACTCTTTTCTTCAAACTTTCCTGACAGAAGTGCAGTTTCCCCACAAAATATACTTTAAAATCACAACAATTTAAAGTATACTTTATATCTTTTTTGTATTCTAAATTTTTCCAGGACTTTCTTTCCAATGAGAAACACCTTGGGTTGCAAATGTTTCTTCTTATATCTAAATTGTTTGGTAAAACAATTGACACAACTAGTAGGATGCTCTATAGTTTTACTATTGAAAATATAAATATTAATATTTTAACAAACTTAGTATAGTACCTTTAAGTTTGATACTTTGAGATCATTTGGGTTGATACTTTGGGGACAGAGATAGCAAAATTCCCCCCAGTATACACTTCTCCCTTCTTACTTCATGATTAAACCTTGCTCTTTTGGGGTGGGTTCTTTTTCACTGGCCAGAATGCAGATAAGACACTGAAGCTAAACCAGCCATATTGGATCGGGGGTTGATGCCACATAAGTGACTATGGCCCAGTAGTAAGATAGAAGGCATTTGGATCCCTGACCATCATGTAGCCATCATGTCAACCCTGAACAGTTGACACTCAGATTCTTATTTGCCTGAAAGAGAAAACTTCTGTGTTAAGATATTGTTTTTGGAGATTTTTGTTAGTTGTAGACAAACCGAATTTTAATTGATACATAGTCCATAACATATTTTCATAAATTTAACAATCGGTGCTAGATCTTGTGTAATTCTTACGATTCTGATTATTTCTTGGTGATGAAATTTTCATCTGTGTCACATGGGTATCATTGACAACATGATTCACCAGCCCAAGTCAGAGATTTTTCTGAAAAATGAAAACACAAACATTTGTGTGACATTATTTTCATGTAATCACAGATACTTAGAAAGAAACCAATCAGCGATGCCAAAATAGCAAGTGACATGAGATAATAAAAATATGTTCAAAGAAAAGCGAAACTACAAAGTTGAGGTAACAAACACTTTGGTACAGGAAGCCAGTGCCAATCAGGGAGGGAAACACTAGAGTGTTTGATTAACTGAGCCACATTAAGTTGCCCCAAACTTTTACTTGTTTTTATCAAATAGGATGTTGAAAAAATGTTCACTTCATAAAATCATAATAAAAAGAAAAATGCAACTTGTGTTTCAAAATTTGTGTGATTAAATTGATGTAACTGTTTGATCACTTTTCTCAGAGTAAATTTTGCCTTCTTGCACTTTTCTGGGAAATCAGGATTCATATATTCTTCCTTCTCCTTTTCCTCCTCCTCCTCCTCCTCCCTCTCCTTCTACTTCTTTTTTATCCCTTCTGCTGGATGCTATCTTATGTGCAAAATTGTACAGAGGGCTCCTTCATTTTCTAACCAAGGTCTCATACACTAAAAATCAGATCTATCACATGTCACACAACTATCATACAAAACTGATTATTGTTCCAAGTTCCAATGATTTACAACTGCTGCTTAATTGCCTGAGAACGTTTTAATTCACAATGTTAACATTACTTGAACTGCTGCATCATTTAATTGCTAACACTATAGATTTACAAGCAAAACCAGGCCTTGCATAGAGACATCAAGTCTACAAAAAAATAAATACAAGAAAACTAAACCATCAAGTTTTGAAAGTTGATGTCAGAAATGTCTCATTTAATTCAAATAAACTACTATGAAATAATCCCTTAAAACATGTAAATAAAGAGCCAAGCACCTAAAAGTGAAAGTAATGTCTACATGAAAGAGACCATTTATATTCTGCTGGATGGTGGGATTAAATACCACAAAGACTCAAAATATACCTATATATAAGAAGTTTGGTTCCCCAAATAATTATAAAATATTTACACCATCTATAAGGGAATGGCTGGAATATAAACAAAGTACCCTAATTAAAAGAGCTTCAAAGAACATTTTTTTGTTGCAATTAACTTACTTTCTGAAACTCAAATTAGTATTCTACTGCAGAAGTCTATGGTACTTGATAAATCAAGAGCAGAAATTATACAACCATTCATGATTATCAATAATAACAAAACTATTCAAGAGATTCACATAGAAAAACACAATTTTAGTTTCAATGCAACTGAGCAAAAGTAGAGCTCCTTTTTTTTTAGCAAGACAACATAAAAGTTCAAGTAACATATTAAATCTCTATTTCTACTCAAAATTTAAGATTTTAATAGACTGCTACAACAGCATAGCAAGTGTCTCACTTTAATACCATACCAAATAATATGATCAGAAACTCATTTTTTTTCTATAAGTGCAAAATATTAAAATTTCACTGACTTTATTTCAGTTTTTCACCATTATAATTAGCTTTTCTTTTTTAAAAAAATTTAGCACTATGTGCACGATGCAATACAGAGAGGCAGTACGGTATTACAGATAAGAGTGGTTCGTCAGGCTATCCTGGGTTCAAATTCAGATTCTGTGCCATATGTATGATCTCAAGCAAATTGCATCTGCACTTGCCTTGATTTTTTTAATTTTTTTTTAGATTTGTTTTATTGGGGAATTGGAAGAGGGGAACAGCGTTGGGGAACCAGGGAAGGGGAACAGACAAGTTGCTGTCCTTTTGTTCTTCAGTCTAGTTGTGGAGGACATTGCTTCACTGGCCCATGTTGGTATCATCATTGTGCTCTTCTCAGGTGAGGCAGATTGGTTGCCGGCCTCTGGATGGTCACTCACAGTGGCTCTTGGCAGCTCACGCTGGCTGCCGGCCACTCACTGTAGCCTATGGCAGCCCACTGCAGCAGGGGCTGCAGCTATGCTGTCACCAGGGCTCGCACAGCCCAGCTCCAGGTGGAGCTGTTGTTCGCTGTAGAGGGCAGTGTCACTGGCCCTCATATGTGGGATCCGAACCGGGGCTGCTTGTGTCCCAAGCCAGCTCTTAACCAACGCTCCACTTGGCTGCTTGTCTCAATTTTTAAAATGAGAATAATAATAACAATACAGTATTTACTTTCTACGTTCATATAAAGAGTAGCTTGCAAGGCTCAGAGTTTCAAATGAGAAATGGGCACCAAGTGTAAATCTTGCCTCATTTACTTACTCTCTTTTATGTCTTTGAGCAGCAGCCCAAGGAAGGAAACATAAAAACACACATTTCTGGCTCACTTGGTACCTTCTTCCTTCTCTTCATCCACCAGTGTTCTTGATATACTGAAAGGAAACTTCAGGAATTTGAAAAATCTTATTTTCCATGTCAGAAGTTATTACATCATCCGACTTGCAATAACATGTCTTAATCTTCTCCAGGTTTGATGAATTCTTGAGCCAACTAGAATAAATGGCATATACTTGGAAAGCTAAAAAAGAATGCATATTTAAATTTTTCAAACTGTTAACTCCATCACAACAGTAAAGAAAGAAAAGCTGAGTAATTGAGTTAGAAGGACACGAGGCAATATTGCTATGTTTCTGAAAGGATACCCAGTCAAACGATGGTTAGGATCCCAAGCCCTTGCCAGGCTGACCTTGGCAGACACAGTGAATCAGTCTTTTATTAGATCTATCAGTCTCAGCTGCACACTTCGTTTTATAGTTTGACGTATCGTCTCCTCCTCTAGCCACATGGAAGGAAGGGTTGAAAAATCCGTAGAGAGGCTACTTAACAATCAGTGAGATTCCCTGGAATGTGCCCATGGAGGATCTCCTTCAATTCTTCATGGTTTCCTCCCAATGTATGGGAAGAGTGTCTAAAAATAAATTGCTTTTTTTTAATTTTTAAAATTAATTCCACTTTAGGTTCTGTATTACTATGAGTGACCTTTACTACTATTTATGGAGAATTAACTTGCAAAGAGCAACCTCATGGATTTAACCTCATATGGACTTATATGACTGATAGAAGGCTTGTTTATACCAATACTTCCTTATTTTGTTTGAGGATTACCAAAGATTTATGAAATCATTTTAGAAAATTTCAATCCCTAACCATACTTTTCAACCACCTTCTAAAAATCAATTACTTCATTTTCAATTAATTAAACCAATTAAACCATGAAAAATGGTCATCTTGATCATATCTCAGCACTAAACACACTTCAAAAAGCTAATGTTGGCTTCCATGTGTCTTTTGTGATATGCAAACATTAATCTCTACCTTGCTGTTCTATGTATTAATCTTCATATTTGAAGGTAGAGGGACATACATTACATATTAAAGTGTATTTTGAATTTTAAACTTTGAAGTGAAGCTTTAAAAAACATTTATATTATGTTGCAGAAAAACGTTTATTTTGCCAATGGAGCAGTTCCAATATAACACTAAGAGCATCCAGCCTTTTAGCAAACCAAATATTGTAAGGAATGCTAATACTATCTTCAAGGTTCCTGGAAACCATAGCATTTTACCCTTCTTTTTCAGGTTAAAGCATTAGTTTATTAAGCATTATCCTTAGAGAAATGATTCTTCTTGGCTTTTTTTTTTTTAATCTCATCTCTAGGGCGATAAAGGTACATACTTACCCTAGAATATACTGGGTCACATTGTCCCAGATCACAGAGCCTGGGTAAGACCCAGATGTGTGCCAGTGTGTTACCTTCCACCTAGAAAACCAGATATGGCTCCATCAACCCTCAGTGTTCTTCTTCTTAGGGGATAAAGGAAGGTAGGATGGCAAGGGCGGCCAATGCTGAATACTTTAAATGATCAAGTGGCCTCAGACAGGTTAGAATAGCATAAAAAAATCTGGGTTAGCAGTGCAAAGAGCTGGAAACCTGAATTACCCAGCAACATTTATTTCCTAGCTATGTGACATCACCCAGTTTCAATTTTTTCTTACATAAGGCCAGACAGCAAAATCAACACAGGTGACATACTAGAAGCAGCAGAGAGTATAATGAGATTGTATGGGAGGGCAATGATTCAGACCAGGCAGAGGAATGGACTTAAAGGAGTCTTCACAGAGGAGTTGATGTTTTAAGAGAGGAACAGGGTTTAGATGGGTGACAATGTTGGAGAAAGACATCTTAGAAAGAATGGTGTATATGCAAGGTTATTGTGAAGACTAACAAAATGATATCCAAAACACTTACCCCAGGGCTTAATGCTAAACATTAATTCTTTCTCTCTTAGTCCAACAAGACAGAGTTTGCTTTTGATTGATGTGCTGTGAACCCCATTCTTAGCACTTAAAAAAGAGAGCATCTTACAATTACGTGAAAGCATGGTCAGGGCTGGCATCATGGGCATACGGCTGTTGCATTCAGCTCCATATTTAGAAGGGTCCTGAGCTTGGTTTAATACTCTGCTCTCATTATGTTGAAATGCTTAATAACTTTGAGCAGGGTGCCCCAGGTTTTCATTTTGCACTAGGCCCCATAATTTATGTAGCCAGTCCTGATACTGTATCAGAAAATCAGGATTTATGTTTATCAGACTGATTTACATCCTGGATGTCTTACTTTCCAGCTTCTTGTACTTCTTGAATTTCTTTTTCCACAGCTTTAAAAATTGAAATATCAACAAAACCTATTCATTTGTGAGCATCAAATGAATTATAATTGTAAAAGTAATTTTTGTTTTGTCAAGTAGTGTAGAAACAGAGAGGATGGGAATTGGTCAGCTACTGAGACCCTTGTGTACAAAACAGTTACTATTTGGAATTATTTTAAATATCTAGAAATTATTACATGCCTAGTGCCCTTTCATCTTTTCTTTATGTTTCTTCATTCTCTTTCTTTCCTTTGCAATTGATCTCATACTATATGTCAAATCCTGTACTTAATGCTGAAAATGCAGGTCCAAGAAGATACGGGCCCTTCCTTCAAGGATTTTACACTTACACAAAGGAAATAGAAACCTAAATTGACAGTGATAGAGAATTAAAATAGGTACATCATAGAAGAAGCATGGGCAATGAGAACAGTGACTCAAAGATTGGGAGGTGATGTGGACAGAGGTGGCTCAGGTAGTCTTTCTCAAGAGAGTTGATACTTCAAGAGAGGAGCAGGATTTAGATGAGGAAGGTGTTTAAGACAAAAGAGAAGTGCATGTACAGACATAAAAGCTTGAGACACATGTTGATTATGAAGAAGTACAAGTATTTCTGTAAATCTATTGCAGAGATGTGCACGGAGGAGTAAAGGGTGGTGAGCAAAGGAGGCAAAGCCCCTGTCAAATAATATTAAGGGGTAAACCAGAATTTTTACTTCCTCTGAACTTCCCTTGAACATTATAGGAAGGTAAATAAAGCAGAGAAATGAAACTAAGGTACGCTTTAGAAAGATATGTAGATGCGAATGATAATAGAACTTGAATGGAAGACATTTCCTTGAGTAGCTCATGTCTTGGACAAAGGTAAAAAAGCATGTGTAGAGACATGGCTGACTGTTGAATAGAGGGGAAATTCAGAGCAAGCTGCAGGCCCTCAAGAAATATTTTACTGAGCAACTGTTACAGAGCAGGTACTCTGTTATGTTCAGAGAACGTAGAGACAACTAAGACAGACTCCTGCTTCTCAAGAAGGGTGGAAAGCAGCATAACGAGTGCAGGGAGAGTGCTATACTCATGATATGGGGAACAGAAGAGGGGCCCTAACCTTCTTAGGAGACAGAAGCAGTTTTTCCAAAAGAGCTGACACTAAGTCTCAGAGGAACCTCCTGAACTGAGGCTTATAGGATCCAGCAGTTTAATCAGACATGGGATAAGGTTAATTTGGAGGAAGGAAATGTTCTCTGAAGAGATAATTTATGAGAAGTGAGAATTTATATTGACTGTGCACAGCCCAGAAGAGGGTTGCTAAGGGACTGAACCAGAGAAGTAACTTTAGGGATAGAAAATAAAAGAAAAGCCAGAGTTGGGGCCGGCCAAGTGGCGCGTTGGTTAGGAGTTGGCTTGGGATGCCTGCTCTGAGCAGCAGGGCCCCAGTTCTGATCCTACATATGAGGGCCAGTGACACTGCACCCTCTATAGCTAAGATGGTGAAAAACAGCTCAGCCTGGAGCTGGGCTGCTTTGAGTCACTAGCGACAGAGTGGGCTGCAGTGGGCTGCTGTGAGTGGCCAGCAGCCAGCATGAGCTGCCAAGAGCCGCTGTGAGAGGCCATTCAGTGATGGACGACTGATCTGCCTCACCCGGCAAGAGCACAATGATGATACCAACATGGGCCAGTGAAGCGATGTCCTCCACAACTGGACTGAAGAACAAAAGGACAGCAACTTGTCTGTTCCCCTTCCCCATTCCCCAATGCTTTTCCCTTCCCCCAATTCCCCAATAAAATCTTTTTTTAAAAAAAGAAAGAAAAGCCAGATTTACAAAATGTTTAGGATGTGTTAGCAGTAATTGTTTATCATTTGGATGTGTACAGTGGTGGGGCGGTACTATGCACAATACTTCTGACACCAAATGTGTGGTTTTCCCACCAATTCTCCAACTCTGAACACCAACTGGGTGTCCTATAACTTAATTCTGGCACTAATAACCTGAAGTTAATGTGGACCCCACAGGTTAAGGGCCCAGTCTCATAACACTGTCCCCCACTTCAGACACCAGTCACAAGTTCAGGCTTCCCATACTTTTGACTGACAAGCTATAAATTAGGGGGTTCCTACAACCTCCTGTGCACACTGGATAATTTACTAGAACTCATGAACACACTTATTATTACCAGTTAATTATGAAGAATACGACTCAGGAACAAACAAATGAAAGAGATGTACAAACAAGGCATGGGGTGAAGACACAGAACTTCCAGGCCATCTCTGAACGTTCTGCCCTCCCAGTACAAGACGTGTTCAGCAAATCAAAAACTCTTTGAGCCCTGTTGTTCAGGGTTTCTATGGAGGTGCCATTATATAGGCATGCTTGATTAAATCATTAGCTATTGGTGATTAACTCAATCTTTAACCCCTCTCCCTTCCAGAAAGTGTGGAGAGTGGGAGAAGAGGGAGGCTGAAAGTTCCAACCCTTCAATCACATAGTTGGTTCCTCTGACAACCAGTCCCCATTCTGAAGCTATGTAGTGGCCCACCAAGAGTCATCTCATTTGCATAAATTCAGGTATCATTGCAAGGGGTTTGTTATGAATTGCAAAGATGCTCCTTCACCCCTATTACCCAGGAAGTTTCAAGAGTTTTAGGAGCTCTGTACGAGGAACCAGGGAGGAAAAACAAATATGTATTTCTTATTATATCACAAATCACAGGTGGGTGGGGGTAGGGGAAGATTTCTTTTTCCAGCTCATTAGTGCCAACAACCACAAATAATTTCCCAAGCTCTTTAGTTCACCTAAGTTATTTTTTCCTCCCCAGGTTGTGCTTTAGGAAGAGGGCTTATGGTCTAAATACATAATCATAGCAAATTTATGTATCTATAGTCTCATCCATGTTTAATTTGATTCTAAAACAGATATATTGGAATCCCAGCATAATCTTGGTTTATAGCTCTATACATAATAGTGTTCACACGTGCTCCCTTGTCAAACAAGTACTTACCACTAACTTTATACATCATATATAAAGCATAAAGATGTCTCCTTTCTCAAATTAATTTCAAGGCATTTCACTGTGGAATTTCAGGTTTGAAAAGCATCTTAATTGTTACAGAGCACAAATATTTGGGATACTCTCTTCAATTTAATTTCTATCCACATTTTTTCGTCAGATCAATAGGCTAGGGAGAAAGAACTGCTTGCTTTGATCAGTTTATCTTCAATTTCTGGTTCTGAGAAATAAGATTTTAAGAAGCTTGGAATAAAAAAAATATGACTATTGATTTCACAGCCCCATGCACTAACTTTAAAATTCACATTCTTATTTCGTCAAGCAACTGTCAAATAAGGCTGATTTTTTTTTTCTTCTTCCTTTACTCTCAAATGGCTTTCATGCTTTTTGATTTAGGAATCATGCTAAAATGAAATTAGTCACTGGTTGCTTTTATTTTGCCTAGGTTTTTTTTTGACAGGAAAGAATAATATAGCATAAAAGGAATATAAACACGAAAGTGAAGTGGGAATGTACTATTCGTGCAGAATGAAACTGTTCTATCAGAAACAATGAGAATGACTGCTAAATAGTATACAAATTATAAAAAACTAGTATACAAATTGTACACATTATCTTATTAAATTTCATTTTTCTAATTAAATTTATTGGAGTGACAAAAATTACATAGGTTTCAAGTGTATAATTCTATAATACATCATCTATATATCACATTTTGTGCTCACCACCCAAAGTTAGTTCTCCTTCCATCACCATATATTTGACCCCCTTTACCCTCTTCTACCATCTCCCCTCCCCCTTACCCTCTGGTAACCACTAAACTGTTGTCTGTGTCTATGAGTTTTTCTTTCTTTGTTTGGCTTGTTCCTTTGTTGCTTTCAGTTTTATATCCCACATATCAGTGAAGTCATATGGTTCTCAACTTTTTCTATCTGACTTATGAGTATTTTATTTAGCATAATAATCTCAAAATCCATCCATGTTGTCATAAATGACAGTATTTTATCTCTTCTTATGGCACAGTAGTATTCCATTGTGTACATATACCACATCTTCTTTATCCAATCATCTATCAAAGGACACTTTGGTTGTTTCCATGTCTTGGCCACCATGAATAATGCTTCATTTTTAATATTGAGAACATTTGGTGTTCTCAATTTAAAATCCCTAACTCTAGAGGTAGAATCAGTGTGGTTAAAAAAAAAAAAACTATATAAGAAAATATTTTATCAACTATGTGTACGACAGATAAAATCTCCTTTTGCCTCCAGAAAATGATTGCTTAGAGTGTTCCTTCTTTAAGCTCCCAGAGGAATCTCTAAATATGGTTACATGAATTTATTCAACCTAGAAAAAACACACACATTACACACACATACACCCAACCCCCGATACACACACACATACTACACACACACACACACACACACACTCCATACACCCCACCCCTACTCCCCACCCTCCCACACACCATACCAAATTTATAGCCTTTACCATTTGGAGCAAGGAAAAAGTCTTTACACATTGAAACAAAAGGAAAATGACAAGTCATTTTCAGTATTTGATAAGCTCATCATAGATTTCTGTGATAAATGAATGATTATAAAGGCAAGGTGTCTTTCCAATGCTGTAAATTCTGAAACATGAGATCAACCAATGACTAATGGCTGGATAAAAATCATGACTGAATAAGTGGGATGACAGCCAAAGAACAGACACGGCTGTGAATAAATAATAGTTAAATGCCACATATTTAGCTTAATTTAATGTTGCACTTTACTTATTTTCCAAAACTTTGCATTCATTCAAAGACCTACTGTATACTAGGAGTATTGTCCTGTTTGCAGCAAGTTCACAGTCATAAATAGGTGCCAACATTGAATTTCTCCCTAAAAGATTTTGTTTCATGCACTGCTGATCTCGTCCTCTTTTTGGTGGTTGTTGTCAACATTGATAAGTGTTCACTACATTCAGTAACATTTTCCAGACTTCCAGACAAATAAATTCATAGCATACACATTAACTTCCCCTGGAAAACACAATTTTTACAGTTTTTGTTTCCAGAGAATACAGAGTATGTTTATTTTTAAGAAGAATTAATGAATTAAGAAAACTATTGCTTCACTGACTAGTGTAGCCTCAAAGTCACGGATAATCTAGAGAACAACTTCAGTGACGTACTTCTTTTTCCACAGGGGCCTGTTCCAATTAAAATGAAACCACTCTCCCGCAAAGCTCTCTTTATCTAGCTACCACGCACTTAATGAGAACTCCACCACCTGGTCTCGGCTGGTCAAATAGGCCAAATAGGCCAAATTCCTACCCTTTTGCTATTTTAAATGTTGAATTTGAAAGGACTTTTTGGATAAATATTTTTAAATAATAACCTTATTTCTTTTTACCTGTTCTATATTTTCCTGGAAAGGGGAAAAATCATCTTAAGAATGTAATTTTCTGGTTTCCTTCTATTGTTCTCTGCAGATATCTGTTTTTGTTCACCTGCCTTGTCTTTACTTGAGGGCAACGGTCATATCTCTAGTTTTACATTGTACAACTAAAATATATTTTCAACCCATAATTCATTTCTTTACTGCTATTCTGGAGATTATATAGATTTATTTAGACATGTTTGCATGACACCAATTTACTAATGTTAATGTAGACCTTAGTGATTTTATAATGTGTCACATAGCTAATTAATTAAGGCTTCCTAAGACTGACATTCTTAAATTGGATTTCTCTAAATACTAGTCTATAGAGATAGTTTGTGAAATTAGATTGTGGACATATACCAACTAGTGTTAAGGGCTCAGTAAAAGAATCTCATTAACCTTAATTTTTCCCCAAATATTCAATGTTTCATTAGGTAACTTGATTATTGTATCCATTCCTAATGAAACTCAATTGATACCTCTTGCAATCTGACTTGCTTTCTTCAACAACTTGCCTAAGGTAATACAGCCAACAACCTAGAAGTGGACTCGTATAACTTAAAAGCTTGCACTTATTGGGCCGGCCGAATGGCTCAGTTGGTTAAGAGCTTGCTCAAATGCGAGCTGAGCTCTGAGCAATGGTGGTTTGATGCCAGCCTGTGCTGAGTTGCCATTGAGGGATGACTCAGCTAAAAAAAAAAAAAAAAAAAAAAAAAAGCTTGCACTTATCACACTAGGCAGTATTAGATCAATGCTTTGTTCTCCCATCTTCACCCATGACCTGCTTTTTTCCCTGTATTTAAAGAATAGCAACCTACTTTACTAAGTCAGAAATCCAGAAGCCATCTGAGACTCCTCCCTCTCCTCAGAGTACTTTTATAATTGATCCCTAATATCAGAAGACTTTACTTCTTTAACATTCCCAGTACCTGACCCTTTCCATTTTTACTGCTATTGTCTCAGATAAATTCCCTATCTTTCCCCCAAATTAAAGTGTTCCTTTTTCTCTCACCTATCTTCCATCATTGAACCTCCATGTCACAGACAAATTATCTATATGGCAAAACTAACTTCACACACACCACCACCACTATAAAATTCTTGAGTGACATCCAACAAGATAAAGTTCAAATTCATTAGTATGTCATATATTTTTCCCTGTGATTCAATCCCTGACTATTTCCCTCTATTTCTTCCTGACATACCACATCTTATACTTTATTTTCTAGTCATCTTAAACCACTCACTCTTCCCTGAATGTGTCAAGGGTTTTTGTATTTCTGTAACTTTTATATTTCTGCAACTTTTTATATTTCTATTCCCATTATCTGAATTAGCTTTGCTTCCTCCAATCTCTAGGTCAAATCATGCTTCCTCTGAAGCATTCTGTGAATCTTTCCTTTGGGGACTCTGTGATTGGGCTGCCCAACATTAATCCCACCACAGATTACTGTCTGAACTCAGGACAATCTCCTGCCTCTATTTTACGACTTCAGGATGGTGTCTGATACAACTCTAGCCAAACTTAGTTCCCCTATTACCTTACAAGATTAATACATTTTACATAGCTTTAATTTCTTTATTGGCAAGAAATCTATCATATTCATCTATGTAGTGATCATATATGTAACTGTTATATAGTAGGCACAATCATATATGTAATTTTTTATATAGTAGGCACTTTCATTTAGTAAGCAGAATCATAATAGTATTAGTCACACAATAAACTGTCATGTAGAAGACTCAATCATAGTTGTAACTGTCATGTAGTAGGCAGTTAAATATTGACATAAATTGATATTTGAATAGCACTGTTTATATAATAATTCATATAAAGATATGAGCTACTTTTAACGTTTTTCAAAGTAATGCACTTTGACCAAAGTGTTATCACAGTTGGTATTTTTTCTTAGGGACTTTATCCAATATTTTCAGGTTCTTAAAACTATTTATGGTAAACTTATTTTTCAGACAGCCCTGTCCTTAAAAATATCCCTTCATCATATGCCATTATACTGTTCTTTAGTTTCATAAAATTCTATAGCTAAATCAGTTTTTTATCATGTTTGCTTCAGTGTATTTTTAACAGCTTTATTGAGATAGAATTCATTGTAAAAAATACTGCACATATTTAATGTATACAATTTGACAAATGTAGATATAAGCATGCACCCATGATATCATCACCACAATCAAGATAACAAACATATCCATCATCTCCAAAGTATTCTTGTATCCTTTTGTTTTTGTTTTGCTTTGTTTTTATTTTTGTGTGGTAAAAATACTCAAATGAGATCTGAATATGAGCTTTCTCTTAGCAGATTTTTAAGTCACAATACTGCTTGTAGGTTCCGTGTACACACCAGACTCTCAAACTTTGTGCATTTTCTTATCTTTCCCATGCACCTTGAGTACACTTTACCCCTTCATTGTCAGTTTACCATTCTTTATGACAGGTTCAGATGTCTTTTCCCTCCTTACAACTTGTGTCCAAGTTATCTGATCTAGTGTCTTAATCATATATTTTTAAATCCCACCACAATTACTGCTACATGGCACCTAATCTATATGCCTGTTGAAAGACTGAATGAAAGGTAACTTGGAGTATAAATTTGGAGTATAAATAATTATTGCAACAAAGAGCTCCCAGAAGGTCATCTTATTGTTGATTTATAGCCTGCTGAGTTGAAAATATTTTCCATTATATATATATATACTTCCAGGTCCCTGGCTCTGTCTTAATCAAGTTGGCATATAATAGGTTAAAATTTGATCTTATCCATTTTGAAATTATCGATTATGATTAATGTGAAGTGTAGAGCAACATTAGTTTGTTCACAACTAGTCATACCCTTATGAAATATTTCAACAACCAACATTTTCACACACGTTAAATAACCTACCATATGCCAGATGTAGGAGTCAGTCTTGGGGAATCTCACAAAGTGGATAGCCTTGCTTATTGGTAAACTGCTATTTTCCTTTCCTTTTGATAACACCATTTATTTTGAAAAGACAAAAAAAATATGGTTAGTTCTAAGGTCCCTATTGCATTTGCACCTCATTATCTACTGAGAAGGCGAGAGCACTATGCCTTTATCTCAAGTTGGCCTGTAATCTGATGCAATACTGGGAATTTCTCAACAGAGTTGGTCAGTGGTCCATCCAGAAAGTCTGTAACTATGATCTTGGTAACAGATATTATATGAGGAAGCTAACAGTTTTGTACGTAATCAGTTTTGCCTTCAGTTCTCTAGCAACTCTAGTTTTACCTCCATTTTTGCTCCATTTGCATAAGAGGTTAGCTGTTGCCACCAAATCAACCTGATACAACTCACACACTCTTTTTCATCAGTCTGAGCCATTCCCTGTTTTTGCCCAGTAACTTCCTAGGGAAATGCATGCTTAGAAGTCACGTGCATTGACTGCTTTGTTTTCAAACAATCTTCTGAAAACCACCCAAGTTTTTCTTTAGTTGCTACATTACTGCTTGTGTGTGTGTGTGTGTGTGTGTGTGTGTGTGTAGTATCGTACATTTCTGAGCATAATTAAGATCATCATTAGTGTCTTCTATTAGTATCTCTTCGCTGAGAAAACAACTATATCAGAAATGCCATCTACACCAGAGGGTAGAAAATATTTATCTATTGAGTTTTACCACACTCTGGTCTGCCATCTTTTTCTTTTCTTAGGATGGAGGAAAGTATGAGAATAGTATTCCTCCAGGAATTGCACAGTTCTTCCATCTCTAAATGAGGGGTTCATCTGCCAGCCAGCAGGGGAATTTCCTCAAACTGCTCAACATCAGATTCTACCACTAGATATAGCCCAATTTGGATAGCTTCCTCCAGAAGTATTCAATATTATAAACATCTTATAATCTATAATCAAGATAACTTTGTAATAATTTGTAAGCACACTCACTTTAAAATCAGAAAGAACTAAGTTTGCTTCCCAGGTCTGCATTAAAATTTATTAACATAGAAATAAAAATACTAATCTCAAAATTCTTCAAGGAGTAGATGATAGAATGTATCAATGGTACCTGAAACATAGCAGTAAATGTTTTATAGTCTATAAAATGTGATTTTCTTAAAATGGAATATGAGGGGACACCAATCATTTTGTAAGTCAAAAAACATAAAGGCAAGTGAATTTTGTTCACTAAGGTTAAAAGTTCCTGTGAATCTTAACTGTCCTCTGGATTCCAAGCAATGATAAAAGATGTATAATAGCAAGAGTCTCTTCATGGTCTTTGCAGTCACTGCCACTGAGTAAGGTATATAGCCAGGAGTCCAATGCATGCGATAATGAAACAGGCTCTGGAGCTAGGCTACTACTTACAGCTATTTGATCTTGGGCAAAGAACTTCACCTCATATCATAAAATATATGATACATGTTGGATTGAGGTTTGCAAAACAAGTTGTTTACTAGTAAGGACACAAGCTAGGCTGCACATGTGTGAGACTGATAAGAGTGAAGTGAAAAACATGTTTTTGTGTGAAACTGAGCATGACAAAATTGAGTGATAAACATGTTCACCAAAACAACTTCTGGTTATCACCTAAGAAGTAAACACGTCTAAGGAAAAGAGGATAAAATTAGAGCTCAAGAGCAGTGCCATGAGCAGTCTGACTGGGTGCTCCAGCTAACACCCTCTGCGAGTAAGCCAGGATACTCCAGGATTCTCTGAAGTTCTTCCTTGAAAGACCAGCTTGCCTCAGACCCATGGCGGGCCCAGTTGTCTCTCCCGGACCACGGACCTTCTCCATCTTGATTGACTCTAGGACTTGGTTTGTTATTAAATTCTATTCCATTCTGTATAACCCTCTGGCTTACAAGAGCATTGGCCTCTGGAGGGACATTCGTTCCCAACTAAGGCTGTGTTACTCACTCTATCTGAACCTGTTTGTTGGGACTTTGTTCTCCACTCACATCACAAGTATTATGCAGGGACATAGGGCCCTTCTTTGTAATTCTTTTTTTTGAGGGCAGTGTCACTGGCCCTCACATGTGGGACCGAACCCATAGGGCCCTTCTGAGAGGTTAATGTCCCCTTGACTTTCAGGAAGAGACAGAAACATGGTGATTTTCCCTCCAGGCATTGGTGACACTTCTCTCTAAAATAGTTTGTGCCACATAGGTCTATTAGAAAGTTGTAAAGAGTTGATACATTAAAGCATGCCTGGAACGTGGAACACTCTTAATACATTAAATGAGTATGGTACAATAAGATGACTAAGGCAGAAGATGGACAGGGAAGAAAAAAATAAAGATGTCACACACACCCACACTCTAGACCTGAAAGACTTTACCTGGGCCTGAGCATCAAGTTCTTATTTCAGGTGATTAAGAATGGTTTTGTACTTTCTAAATCATAAAATTTCATTAGTGCATACGTCACATAGCCCTTCTTCCCACATAGTTTCTCTTGCTTACCCTGTCTTCTCAACTGTTTTTCATGAATGAGGCACACATCCTTTCCTGGAAATCTCTAACACATGCATATTCGTTAAATCCTGGGCTCAGACTTCAACTCTTTATTCCCTTAGTATCTTTTCATTTGCTTAGTTTGTAATCATGACAGCTTAGATGTAAAAACCTACAGGGATATTTCCACTCTCTTTTATATATATATATATATATATATATATATATATATATATATATATATGTATAAAATGTCTTATTTCAAATGTTTTTGATGAAATAAAAATTGCAACCTTTTAAATACTCCTTCACACCCATTCAAATCATCCCCAGATCACAAAGACGTGTGATTCTTAAACCATTTGTTCTAAAAGAAAGTGAAACACAAATCAATACATAGAAAAAAGACTCAGAAAAATCTACTGGTGTAAGTGCTTATCTTAAGTAAGTTCTGCCAATATTTCTTGTAAAATTATAGTGATCAGGAACCAGCAGATTTTACTGATAACTTTTATTCTACTTAAATCCAGTAGGACGAACCATGTGTCATAATAGTGTACTTTTTTCTTACTGTAGTTGAGGCATGACTTATTTGGAACAAACTTTTCTTTATACCTCAGCAGCTAACTTCAGTTTTACTTAAGAGAACCAACAGTCAGGCAAAATTTAAAGAACTGACAAAGACCAAACTAAATGCTCTCAAGATCCCACTGTTGGGTAAGATTTATTTTAAATGAATGTAGTGTCTTAGTTCAGGTTTCTCAGTTTGAAGTTCTATAACAGTTGGTATTGATTTCACCTTCCCCTTTTATACCCTAATTATACTTTTAAATCATTTTGTCATGCATTTTATTTTAAGGAGTGAGCCCTCCGTCATCCCCAGTGCCCTTGCAGAGAAGGTGCTTTCATGAAGGTTATGTAAAGGCTGGTCAAGAGGGCAAAACACTTCCTGATAAAAGCTGTTTCTAAGATATATAAATAGAAGCTTTTCCAGTGCTGCAGCTTGATGCTATATTGGGAATCATGCAACATTTACAACATACTTCCATGCATGACAATCTTGTGCTAAAGTATTGCTAAAGAGAGTGACTTTAGAGTTCGCCATATGTGACATTCGAAAGTAGTGGCAAGTCCAAGCTCCTATCTTAATCCTCACTTGTTATTATGGTAAGTAGCTTCCTGGCTTTCTGCTTTGTCCAGCTAGCATTGAAGTATTTTGCCCATTAGAAGTAGATAGTGAAAATTCCTCTAAAAATTCCATTTACTTGATCTGTAGCTACTATGATAGAATTTACTGCATTTTGATGTGTATAATGTGCTCTCATGTATAATACACATCCATGTTTTTGGACAAGCTTTCAGGGGAAAAAAATCTTTGGTTTCAATGTTTTAGTACTACCCATGTATAATGCGCACCCTTATTTTTCCCTCACAAATTTGGTCAAAAAAATGCACATTACACATGGCAAAATATGGTAAATTTAAGTTTATTTTTTTAAACTAGGATGAAATCTTATACTTTAGCTTTTTGAATAGAAGAAATAAATTTAACTCAAAGAAAATTAATTCAAATATCAAAAACTACACCATGCATTGATCTAAAAACTTTCATGAAGAGCTAATAAAAATACTGACAATTCTGAATTTACTCATTTTAAAATGAGTTTGCTACAGATATTTACTCATTACTTGACTAAAGAAACTATATATCTCAGGGGTTTTGGGGGGTTTTGTTTGTTTGTTTGTTTTTTGGAGGATTTTTTGCATAAATTCTAGATTATGTTTGACATTTTAAAATTTTCTAGAAAGAAACCTTATAATTTATATGGAAAACAAATGTGCATAATTAAGATGTTGGTGAAGCTCTCTAGCTAAAATAATCTTATAACCTTGGATACTGATATCATTATAGACATACTTCCTTAACGTTTTGAATTTTTTCAATACCTTTTAGAGTTATAAAAAATTCTTAACTTGAAGATAAAGAAAGAGTTGCAAAATGATACAACATATAAACCTAAGGATCAGTGATGAACATAGGACTATAGACAAAATTATTCTCAAAGACAACAAAGAGTTTGCCTGATACCCCAGGATTTGCTGAACCAATGTCTGAAAGTAGACTACAAATCAGATATATAAGCTCAGGAACTCAAAGCATACTGACCCTACGAATATTAGCTCTTCCTGCAGGAGAAGTTAAAAGGCTGAAAAGTTAAAAGGCTTTTGGTGATCTGGTGGGATTGGAGAAATAGAAGTCAAAATCAGGAGTTTGATAAACATCAACAATTTACCCATTACAGATAATTTATACCCATAAAGTTATCTAGAAATAAGAAAATCATCTCTTGAACATACAGCCCATCATCTGTAGCCCAAGGAAGCTCAACTTTTGAACTTCATTTAGAGTGTTTCTGGACTGGTAGGACACCTATGTGACTTTGAAAAAGTAAAGGAAAATCCTCTATGAAAGATATTCTATGAAAGTCATCAAATTTTTTTCTAACAATTATTAATAAAAGTCAAATAAAATTAGATGTACAAATGGAGACAATACCATAAGTGAAAATTAACAGACACCATAGACAAAGAGCCTAGCTGGGCTTGAGATTTCCTGTGCTTTGCCCCAGCAGAAGACTTAAATCATAGTCCCACTCACTGTTGAGTGCAGTCCCAGGTATGTCTAATTAGAAACCCAGACAGAACACCTGGAAGCTGCATAGTCCAACAATACTAAAGCAGAGAGTGCATCAGGCAAACCTGATTATCTGCAGAGCAAGGCCAGTGGCCCTATTCAGCCAGGGAACTAGTAGCCTGGGTTGGCTTGAGTCAAGACCACAAACAAAGACCCTTTCTGGCCTTGGAACTGGTTCTCCTACTCTGCCAGGGCAAGGAAACTAATTAGTAGCCCTGACCATTGCTGAATTCAGTTTCCAGCCTGTCCAACCAGGGAACCTAACCAAAGCACAAGGAAGCTGTGTATCCCATCCAATAGCCCTGCTTACAGTGGCATTGAAACAGAGAGCGTAGCCTGTGGTCTTTCTAATCAGCAGAGCAAACTGATGTCTCGCTCTGGCCAGGGAATTCAATACATAATCTTACCTGATTCAGGGCCTCAACAATGAGCCATGCAGGTCCCAGGCCCATTCTGATACCTCATCAAGGCAGGGAGGCTAATTCATAGCCCCACTTACTGCTGAATATCATATCCAGTCCCGACTAGTAAGTTTGACCATAGAACCTAGGCAACCGTAAAGCCCATCTTATACTCTCACTGTGCAAGGAAGGAAGCCAGCAGTCCTATCCAACTTTTCTCAGCTAGAGGCACTTACCCCTATCCCCATCCTAGGGACAGTGACCTTGCCCAAAAAAAAGACCTCAATAACAAGCCCCACCATTACTACCAGACATGTCCAAAAACTAACGCTGAGCTAATTGGTGAAGAAATGTCTCTGCCAAAGCTGTAAAGTCTTAAAAGAGGAGATCATTCATTCAAATGTGCATATACCAATTTAAGGAATCAAGAATCATGAAAATCTGGTAAACATGACACCACTATAGGAAATGAATGAAGTTGTAATAACTGACCCTAAAGAAAAGGAGAGATATGAACTCTTAGACAAAGAATTGAGAATAATCTATTATATAAGTTCAGCTAACTACAAGAACACACAGACAACTAAACAAAATTAGGAAAACATGCATGAACAAATGAGAAGTTCATCAAAAAATATATAAACTTTCAAAAAACACCCCAGCAATTATAAAGCTAAAAAATGCAGTGACTGAACTGAATAACTCAATAGAGAGCTTCAAAGTACTCTACCATACAGAAAAAAGAATCAATTGACCTAGACAACAGGATGTCTAAAATTACCCAGGCAGAGGAAGAAAAAGAAAAAAGAATAAAAAGAGTGAAGAAAACCTACAGGACTTATGGACAAAATCAAAAGAAACAATTCTACATTATGGTAATTCCAGAAGGAGAAGAAAAAAGAAAAGGGACAGAAAGTACATTTAAAGCAATAATGGCTGAAAACTTCCCAAACCTGGAGAAAGAAATGAACATCTAGATTCGTGAGGGGTAAAGACTCCAAATAGGTTGAATCCAAATAGAGCTACACTGAGGCATATAACTAAATTGTGAAAATTCAAAAACAAAGACAGAATTTTGAAAGCAACAAAAGAAAGAAGTTACTTACAAGGAAACTCCAATCTTAAGACAAATGAAAATGGAAATACATAATACCAAAATTTATGGGATGCAGCAAAAGAAGTTCTAACAAGAAAGTTCAAATGCCTCCATTAAGAAACAAGAAAGATCTCAAATAAATAATGTTACATCTTTAGGAACTAGAAAAAGAAAAACAAACAGCTCAAAGTTAGCAGAAGGAAGGAAACAAAAAGATTTAGAGCAGCAATAAATAAAATAGAAAATAGAAAAACACTAGAAAATTGAGTTATTTCTTTGAAAAGATAAACAAAATTGACAAACCTTTAGCTAGGCTAACCAAGGAAAATAACAGACGACCCAAATCAACAAAATTATACAGTCATGTACCGCTTAACAACAGGGATATATTCAGAGAAATGTCTCATTAGGCAATTTTGTCATTGTGCAAACATCATAGTGTGTGCCTATGCAAACCTAGACAGTATAGCCTACTACACACCTAGGCTATAGGGTATACAATAATCATATATAGAGTCCATCACTCACTGAAAATGTCTTTATGCGGCACATGCCTGTAAATGAAAGAGGAGACACCACAACTGATACTGCAGAAATACAAAGGATCTTAAGAGGCTACTATAAACAACTATACGCCAACAAACTGGACAACCTAGAAGAAATGGAAAAATTCTTGGAAACATAAAACCTACCAAGACTGAATCAGTGGAAAGAAAATCTGAACAGTAGGGAGATTTCATCAAAAAAACAAAACAAAACAAAAAGTCCAGGAGCAGAAGGTTTCACTAGTAAGATTTACCAAACATTTGAAGAAAAAAAAAAAAAACTAACACCAATCCTTCTGAAACTCTTACAAAAAAGTCAAACGGTAGGGGACACTCCCAAACTAAGTTCACAAGGCCAGCATTATCCTGATAGCAAAGCCAGAAAATGACACTACAAGAAAATAAAACTAAAGGCCAATATTTCTGATGAATATAGATGCCAAATTTCTCAACAAATTACTAGCAAACCAAATTTGGCAGCTCACTAAAAGGATCATCACCCTGATCAAGTGGGATTTCTCCATAGGATGCAAGGATGGTTTAACATCAGCAAATTAATAAATGTGCTACACCACATTAATAGAACAAAATAAAAAATTATGTGATCAACTCAACAGATGCACAAAAACCTCTTGATAAAATTAAACATCTGGTCATGATAAAAATTGTTAACCAATTAGGCAGTGAAGGAATGTACCTCAACATATAAAGGCTCTATATGACAAGCCCATAGCTAGTATCATACTCAATGATGAAAAGTTGAAAGCTTTTCTTCCAAGATCAGGAACAAGACAATGGTGCACATTCTCACCATTCTTATTCAACATAGTACTAGAAATCATAGCCATGACAATCAGGCAAGACAAAGAAATAAAAAGCATCAGAATTTGGAAAAAAAGAAGTAAAACTGTCTCCTTTTGCTGATGATATGATTTTATATATTGAAAACCCCAGATTCCATTTAAAAAAATTAGATCTAATCAACAAATTCAATACAAAATTAACATACAAATTAGGATACAAAATTAACATACAAATGTAATAGTATTTCTATATACTAACAATGAGTTATCTGAAAAGAAATAAAAAAAAAACAGTTTCATTTGCAATAGTATCAAAAACAATAAAATACTTAGAAATAAATTTCACCAAGGAGGTGAAAAACACAACACTGAAAATTAAAAGACATTGATGAAAGAAATCAAAGAAGATACAAATATAGAAAAAGGTATCTTGTGTTCATGTATTGGCAAAAATTAATATCATTAAAATGTCCATACTACCAAAAGTGATTTCTAGATTCAAAGCAATCCCTATCAAGATTCCAATGGTATTTTTTACAGAAAGAGAAAAACAATTTTAAAATTCATATGGAACCACATGAGACTGAATAGTCAAAGCCATCCTAAGAAAGAACAAAATTAGAGGCATCAAACATCCTGATTTCAAACTGTATTACAAACTACAGTAATCAAAACAATATAGCACTGGCATAAAAATAGACGCATAGACTAATGGAACAAAATCAAGAGTCAGAAAAAGACTTAACAAATATAGGGTCAACTGATATCTCACAAGAGAGTCAAGAATACTCAATGGATAAAATATAGTCTCTTCAATAAATGGCATTGGAAAAACTGGATATTTGCGTGCAAATAAAAAAAATGAATCCCTAACTTATTATCTTATACCACTTACAAAAATTAACTCTAAATGGATTAAAGATTTAAATGCAATACCCGAAATTATAAAATTCCTAGAAGAAAGCATAGGAGAAAGTTTCCTTGACATTGGTTTTAGCAATGTTTTGGGTTTTTTTTTAAAGAATTTATTGCAGAATTGGGGGAGGGGAACAGCGTTGGGGAATGGGGAAGGGGAACAGACAAGTTGCTGTCCTTTTGATCTTCAGTCTAGTTGTGGAGGACATTGCTTCACTGGCCCATGTTGGTATCATCATTGCGCTCTTCCCTGGTGAGGCAGATCAGTCGCTGGCCTCTGGACGGCAGCTCACAGTGGCTCTTGGCAGCTCACACCAGCTGCCTGCCGCTCACGCTGGCTGCCGGCCACTCACTGTAGCCTATGGCAGCCCACTGCAATAGGGGCTGCAGCTATGCCTTCCTGGAGACTCACAGCAGCTCGGCTCCAGGTGGAGCTGTTGTTCACCATCTTAGCTGTAGAGGGCAGTGTAACTGGCCCTCATATGTGGGATCCGAACCAGGGCCGCTGACATCCCAAAAGCAGCTCTTAACCAACGCGCCACTCGGACGGCCCAGCAATGTTGTTTTTTTTTTTTATTATGACACCAAAAGCACAAGCAACAAATGCAAAAAATAAATAAGTGGGACTACATCAAACTGAAAAGCTTTGCATAGTGAAAGACATGGTCAACAAAATTAAAAAGCAACATACAAAATAGGAGAAAATGTTTGCAGACTATACATCTGATAGGTGGTTAATCTCCAAAACATAAAATAAGCTCATACAACTCAACAGCAAAAAGACAAATAATCCAATTTGAAAATGGGCAAAGGACCAGCATAGACTTTTTTTTTCCCAAAGAAGATAGTCAAGTGGCCAAATACAAGAAAAAGCACTCGACATCACTAATCAACAGGGAAATGCAAATCAAAACCACAATGAGATATCACTTCACATCTTTCAGAACAGCTACTACCAAAAAGGTAAGAAATAACAAATGGTGAGGAGGGTGTAAAGAAAAGAGAACCCTTGTGCACCACTGGTGAAATTGTAAATTAGTACAGCCACTATTGAAAAGGGTAGGGAGGTTTCTCAAAAAAATTAGAAATAGAAATACCATATGATCCAACAATTCTATTTCTGGGTATATAGTCAAAGGAAATAACAATCACCATCTTGAAAAGATATCAGCACCCCATATTCATTGCATCATTATTTACAATAGTTAAGACATGGAAACAGCCTAAATGTCCTTCATTAGATGAATGGATAAAGAGAAAAATACAATGGAATATTATTCAGCCATAAAAAAAAGCAAATCCTGCCACTTCTGATGCATGGATGAGGCTTGAGAGAATTATGCTAACTGAAATAATTCCGACAGAGAAGGACAGATGCTGTATGATCTCACTTATATGTGGAAGCTTAAAAAAAAAAAGAATCTATGAAACAGAGAATATTGGTGGTTGCCAGGGGCAGGAGAGGAGGAAGAGGAGATGCGTGAAAGGTGATCAAAGTGTACAAACTTCCACTAATAAGATGAGTAAATTCTGGGCATGTGATATACAACATGACAACTATAGTTAACATTGTTATGTCATATATTTGAAAGTTGCTAAAGGAGTAGATCTTAAAAGTTCTCACCACACACACATGCACGCACACACACACAAAATGATGACTATATGAGGTTTATAGATGTGTTAACTAACTTTACAATGGCAATCATTTCACAATATACACATATATGAAATCATCACATTGTAGGTCTTAAACTTACACAATGTTATATGTCAATCTCCATAAAGCTGAAAGAAAAACATATAATCAATATTAAAAAGTATTAAAAACATACTTTCCATTCTTCCTTAAGTCTTTGAAATTCTGTGTATATTTTAAATAACAGCACATCTCAGTTAGGCCCAGTCACATTCCAATCTTTCGGTAGACACATCTGACACACAGAATTGCATAGCACAGGTCTAAGCACTCCAAGGGATAAGTTTTATGGGAGGGAGAAGCAGATTTTGCATATAGAATAATGTAAATAATCATGTCCAGATAACGAACTGCAGTAAATTAAATATGACCACAAATATTTTGCAGCTCCTCCAATTAAGTAGTAGAATCTATTTCCCCACTCCTTGAAAGTAGGCTCACCTTTTGACTTTGACCTAGAAAATGTGATCAAAGTGCTTTTGTATGAGTTCCAGAGCCCAATCTTCAAGACTTACAGCCTTTTCTTCAGTCTTGGAAAATACTTCTGCTGTTTAAGGAGCCCTGGAAACAGCTATTAAAAGATAACAGATTTCATAGGTCATTAATAACAGACCCCAACAACACATGACTGAGGCCCCACCACACACACCTCCAATCAAGACAACAGATAACTGCTACTACATTAGTCAGACCATTAGAACTGCCTAACTTATCCCAGCTATCACTTGTCCTGTTTGCCACTGATATTCTGTAAACAGTCTCTTTACTGCCTATTGGGACTTATATGGCAAGGACATCTCTGTGAAACTACTGCTTTCCAACATTCCATATGGAGAGGCATTCCATCCCTCTGTTCTCAGCCTTGCATTCCTAAATGCTGTAATATTTCCCTTTTCAATGTTTTCTAAGACCTCCCTAGTTCTCTTTCTTTTTCCCTTCATGGTTTGGCAATCTTAACTTATATGATGGTGGGGTAGACAGCTGCTTCTCCCCAATCACTTCCTTTCTCAATTTTTTCCTGTCTAATAGCTATTCAGTGAGAACCGTCCTTTGAACAATGTCCAGATGGCCAAAACAGGGTTGGATTACAGGTCTAATGTATACAAATGAGGGTGGAGGTAAAATGGGAAATCACTTACTTGTACATTATCCTATCATATTCATTTGTCCAAATAAATTGTATGTATATGGTCAGTGAATTACCTTATAATTCTTACATGCTTTGCCACACTTTGCTGAGAGTTAAAAGAATGGCAAGTACCAAATATGTAATTTCAATTTGTTCATTGAATCAATAAATTCGTCCAGATAGAATTCATGCCCTTCACATACTGGGCTTTTCCCTCCTTAAAGGAAGCTTATACTTCCAACCCTTTTGAAGTTAATGGGCATAAATCTTTCTCTAAACAGCTACACAGATTATGAATGCCTATTGGATTATCCTCTGCTCAGAGAAAAATGGAAAAGAGGACATGGGAGAGGGAGAGGGAAAGTCCTTGTGACTTCACATCCATGAAAACGTATTCTTAGTTCCTTTCTGGTTGGAAATAGAGAATCAGAATCAGCAGTTCTGAATCTGTAATTTTTTGATACTTTGATTAATTCAATGGTACACTAACTACAGTTTACAATACACTTCAAATAGATTTTGTAACTCACTGATTTTCTAAAATATCCTTATAAATAGATTCTTTTATTATTATAAAAAGATTTTGATTATGTTGGACATCAATATACTATATGTGGGAATTGGTAAAAGACCCTGGAATGTTGATCTACGTGAAGCATATGCCATTCATTATGTAAATGAATAAAAATATGAATTCTCTGCTCATTTTCCAAGTTATCGATGTGATTAGCAAATGTTAAGAGCTCAGATTTATCTAAAAAGCAGCATTTTTTCAAAATCCAAATCATGAATTATGTATGTCTTTCAGACCCTTGATTGAAACTTTAAGGCAAAATAATAAAAATATTTTTGGAAATAGTACAAAATAAATATATAACATATTTTCTATACACATTTATGTTAAAGTTTACAAAGGAAAACCTGCTATGTAATTCTAAAGAGATAAAAAATGGATAGCATTGGTAAATATGGGAGACACTTAGAAGGCGCCAATACAAATTTTCAATAAACCTTTATGATTTTGGAAAAGTAATTTCAAAATCTGATTAATGATTTTAGTTCATTAACTTTACTTAGTAAATTACTTTTTGCAAACAAAGTAATAATTCAGGTCTATGACCATCTAATAACTAAGTATTTACTGAAAATTACACTGTTTCTACGGGGAAAAAAATCCTGCCTTTTTTTTTAATTATACTTTTTTTTCAAAAACAAAGGAAGTGAAACAACCCTTAGTATGAATTTTGTTTCTTTGTTGCTTTTGTTCTCCCCAGTCAATTTATTTTTTTTCTGAATCCAAATATTCAATGTCATCAAACCAGATCAGTTTCATCAATATACTAGATTTTTATTTCAAATAATACTGGATTTCATGGAGCCAGTGAGTATAAATGGACACAACAAAGCACCAAGACTTCTCTGAGAAAACACTAAAATAACAAAATATAAATCACAAATATAATTATGCTGCCTTTACATATGGAATCATTTTCTAAGTACAGATTTTTATTCCAAATATTCAGATTAAAATTTATTATATTAGTTATTTTGTTGAAAATACTTATTGAGCCAAGCTCTCTTTGGTGCCAAAGTCACTCCCTAATAGCAAACATAACAAGTTCCAAAAAAGTGGAGTTCCAGTAGCTTGAGAGAGTTAAAGCTCTTCTTGAAGAATTAACCAAAATCCAAAGAAAACACAAACCCATAAATGCAGAGATTTCTATTAAATGTAAATTAAGAAGAGCATGTTGAAGGCTTGGTACAGAGAAAACCAGGTTAAGAAATATCCTTTCAATTGGAAAGAATAATAACCATTTAAAAACTACTAAAGTCCATTTAAACACAATTACATAAAGCCTATTTGACCAAAGATTTTGGAAAGTTTTAAAGACACTGGGGATTTTAAAAAACACATTATGTAAACTTGTAAATGTATATATGTACTTTCCCCTCAGACATCTGAATCCCACCGCCACCCCCATCTCCTATGTCTATGCATATACAAAATGCCTTCAAGCTGAAACTCCTTCTTGGCTCACAATCCCATATATGGGGTGCATGATGTTAATACAGTTAATTACTCAACCTATGGTCACGATGCCAACACATGTCATGTCCTCAGGGACCTTATTCTATCTCTTTCATACAAACTCTTTTTCCAATATCTTCAACATCTTTATTTACCCAGCCAGGTTGGCACCCTTAGTGGTTCCCTCTCTGCAGGACCAAGAGCTCTATAGGAAGAACGGTGGCCATGTTCCCAATGTGCAGGCAATTTCTCCGGAATCTACTGCCTACAGTCCATTTTAATGTCTTTTATGATAGATCCTTTTTTTTTAAGGATTTTATTGGGGAATTGGGGGAAGGGAACAGCATTGGGGAACCGGGGAAGGGGAACAGACAAGTTGCTGTCCTTTTGTTCTTCAGTCTAGTTGTGGAGGACATTGGTTCACTGGCCCATGTTGATATCATCATTGTGCTCTTCCCAGATGAGGCAGATTGGTCACCGGCCTCTGGATGTCCGCTCACAGCAGCTGTTGGCAGCTCACACTAGCTGCCAGCCATTCACGCTGGCTGCTGGCCACTCACTGTAGCCTATGGCAGCCCACTGCAGCAGGGGCTGCAGCTATACCGTCCCAAGGACTCACAGCAGCCCAGCTCCGGGTGGAGGTGGTGTTCACCATCTTAGCTGTAGAGGGCAGTGTCATTGGCCCTCATGTGTGGGATCCAAACTGGGGCTGCACACATGAGGGGCTGCTGGCATCCCAAGCCAGCTCTTAACCAACATGCCACTTGGCCAGCCCTGTGATAACTTTATTTACTCTGTTTATATCCTATTGCCTTGAATCAGAAGTCTCCCTTTACATTCATTAAAGTTAAAATTCTGCCTGCCTGTGAGTCTTCTCTCTGAGGATACATTCCTTTGCTCTGTAGCCCAGAGGCCAGCCCTGCCCATCCCTCACCCATGCTGGAACCCACTGCATGGCCTGGTCCTAGTTTGGCCCTATTTATCCACTAAACCTTCAGCCAAAAGATTAGCCTAAACTGAATTTTTTCTTACAACTTTTAAATATATTCAGGCCTGTCTATCCAAAAATATCTTCCACTACGTATCCTACATGAATAGGGAATATGGAATTGAAAAAGGACTAGCATGGAGAACAGAATGACTCAGAAATCTAAGAATAGCCAAATCATGTGAAAAGACCCAAAGGCTGCTTCAAAATGATCTGCATCTGCCTGACTCACAAAATGGGCAAATTATATTATTTAGATCTATGCAAAATAGAATTTCACCAGCATTTATCTGTATATTTAATTTCACTTTGAGTTGGTGTGGGTTTGCCTTCTGACTATGAAATAATTCGCATGTTCAAAGGTGTATTTCTAGCTCAAGAAAATAAACTTACTTTTTGTTTGTTTTGTTTGTTCCTATCATATTATAAATTAATAACTTGGGCTATTTGACATTATTTTAAGAATAGATTTGAAAATACACTTTGGATGAACCACAGGCTCTTCAAAGGGCTAGGTGACACTAACCACCAAAGCATTGAGAAAGAAAGATAATATTAAAGCCTTACACACTATGGGAGGTCTAGTGTTGCCCTAGGTAAGCTCCTCATCTAGGATCTTAGGAGTAGTCAAACCCTCTACATAGAGTATTTGCTCAGCTTTAGTATTATAGGCCACTTTATTGGAATCTAATTGTGACCAGAACTGAGCATTCTCTGAGAGGATACCCTTTGTTTACTACTCTCACCACCACAAAAAATCAGCGTTTTGTTTAAACCATCAAGCAAAAACTCAGAACAAGGTCATTGGAACTGAATATCATCCTACAGTTAGCCACCTTTGTCAGCCACCCTCATTACCATCACACTGTGCCCTCTGAATTCCCAAACTTGGATTAGCAAACAAACCTATATCTTGAATCTCTTCCATGCAACCCCTTGCCTTAACCAAAATCTGGATCTCATCATGGGCTAGGACTCCCTTGCAGCCCTTTCAAGAGCAGGTTGTTGCTTCCTCACAAGTGGGATAGGTAGCTTCACCACCCCCCACTGCCATTTCCACGTCATCACTTTAACTGTATAACTCCTGCTTTTTGTCACTTGGAGGAAACACTCATCTCCTTTATTCCTGCTGTTACGACTTGCCAGTCATCCCTGAGATTTCTTCCTCTTATTATATGCCACCATTTAACACATTAAAATATTCTCTCCCATCAAAATATCTTACTCTATGCACCTCTCTGCATTTTCACTGCTACCAGCCTGATCTGTAACCATGATCTCTTTTCTAAATTTTTCTATAAGCCTTTTCACTGAGCTGCCTATTCAGAAAAAGCTTCATAGGCAATAGACCTATGCAGTTGCACAGGACCTTGTGCTTAGAAAAAAAAAAAATCAGCATTTTGTTTAAAGCTCTGCAACTGCTGTCTTAAAATTTTAAGTAATTTTGCACTGGGGCTCACAAATTATGTAGCTAGCCTGTCCCGTTCATATTTGTAGTCTTGCCCCTTCTAACACACTCTGCACTAAAAAAGTCAGGGTATCATTTTTACCGTGTAAATCATGACTCTTCCCTGTTTAAAATATATTGGTGTCTTTCCACTGAATTTAGAATAAAATCCTCTCTCATATTGTACCTACAAAGACATGCTTGGTTGGGTTGCTGCCTTTCTTTCCCATTTCATTATCCTCACTCACTGAAGTTTCAGGCACACTGGCATCTTTCAGTTTACTGTACTCAGAGGTTTCCTTCCTGCCTCCAATCCTCTGTACAGGCTGTTACCTGTCTCTGAAACACTCTTTCTGACACTACATCCTTCCTCAAGACTTAGCTCAAATAGCACTGTATGTATCAAGATGTACGAATTGCCACAACAACCCCAAATCTCAGTGGTTAGCAAAAACAAATTCATCCCTCAGTCATGAAATGCACTAATCAGCTAGTATCTAGTGCCTACAGTCAGTCTTCCTACTGAGGATTCAGGGACCTGCCTTTTTCAGGACAGTGGCTTTATCACTTTCTAAGGCCTCAGGTTCCATCACTGGGTTTGCTGTACCAGAGGAGAAATGAATGAAGGATGTGTTGAGCATCACAGTAAAGATTTGGCACCAGGCCTCAAAGAGAAGTCTGTCAATTTTGTCCACATTTCACTAGCCCCATTTAAAAGGACATTCTATTTAGCTTAGTGACCAGAATGCAAAGGAAATAAGTTTGAGTGCATATTACAGTCTTGGCCACTGTCCCCTATTCAGAGAGTATTTCCCTGACCCTCAGTCACAAACAGGTCACCTCTATTTACCCTATTCTTGAATCGATTCCTTTCTTATCTCAATTTGTTGATCAACTTAGTTTTTGCATTTACCTTGTTGTTTCGATTCTCTCACCTACTATAAAAGACTGTTGAGGCAAGGACCTCAACAGTCTTTTTCACTGTGATAGCCTTAAGGCTTACAGCAGTGCCTAGTACATAGTAGATACTAAATTTTTAAAAAAATCTGTTGAGTGAAGGCAGGAAAAATGTCCATCTTGCTCTTCCATGTCAGTAATATTGTAACAATCAGGAATGACAGGATGGCAGGGTTCCCTTTGCCCATAGTGAGATTACTGGCACTTTTAAAGGAAGCACACATTGTTTAGAAGCACATGTCCTGAGATCAGATTTCTGGGGTTCAAATCCCAAGGTCCTTATTTATTAGCTATGTAATCTTGAGCAATCTACTCAATCTTCCTAAGCCCCAATTTCCTCTTCTGTTATAAAGTAAATCACAGTAAAAAAAAAAAAAAGAGTATAATAATAGTATCTGCAACACATGATTATTGTGAGGATAATGAGATAATATATCTACAGTGCTTAGTACCATGCTATGGGTAATGGCTCGAGAAATGTAAGTTTCATTATACAAGGGTCTGACAATTAAGTTTGTGAACTTGCCACTGTGTTTGCATTGCAGCACTGTACAAACAGCTCAGTAAGGTTTCATAACCTTGGTATATCAGTGTCTCACAGCTGTGTTTGTGTCGACATGTGGCAGTGTCTTGCTGAGTGGCGTACATTATTGTTGCATGTTTTTGTGTGCTCTCACAAGAATGTCTGAACCTGAAGTAGAGCAATGGACAAACATTAAATTTCTTGTTAAACTTGGCAAGAATGGACATGAAATCAGGGACATGTTAGTCCGAGTTTATAGGGATAATGCCATGAGGAAAATGGCAGTGTACAAATGTAATAAATGTTTTTCTGAGGGGAGAGAACATGTGACTGATGAAGAGAGGTCAGGGCAGCTAGTAGGGAGCAGAAATGAAAAAAACATTGGAAAAATTTATCAAATTGTGCTTCAGAATTTTCAGCTGACTGTGAGAAGCATAGCAGACCAAGTAAACATCATTAGAGAAACAGTTATGAAAATCTTAACTGAAAATCTTGGCATGAGAAAGGTGTGCAAAAATGGTCCCAAAGGAGCTCACCAATGAACAAAAGCAAAGATGAGTCGAAGTCTGCCAAGACCTTTTGGAGAGGCAAGACAATGTTTGGGCTGTGTTATCACTGATGATGAAACATGGGTGTATCAATATGACCCTGCAACAAAGCATTAAAGTGCATGATGGAAGTCAGCCAATTCTGCACGATAAAAATATGTCCGTCAGTCCAAATCAAGGGTAGAAACGATGTTGCTGAACTTTTTTGACACCAGAAGAATTATTCATTGTGAATTTGTACCAAGTGCACAAACAGTTAACCAAGTTTACTATTTGGAAGTGCTGAAAAGGCTGCATGAAAAAGTTAGATAAAAATGACCTGAACTTTTCACCAATTCATGGCTCTTGCATCACAACAATGCACCTACTCACATGACTGTTTGTGAGAGAGTTTTGAGCCAGTAAATAAATAACTGTATTGGAACACTCTTCCTACTCACCTGATCTGGCCCCCAATGACTTCTTTCTCTACTTGAAGATAAAGGAAATATTGAAAGGAAGACATTTTGATGACATTCAAGACATCAAGTTTACACTTGTATTACTACAATCAAGTTTACATTGTATTACTACAATGATAGCTCTAATGGACATTCCAAAAAAAGAGTTCCAAAATTGCTTTGAAGGGTGAACTAGGCACTGGCATCAGTGCACAGCTTTCTGAGGGGAGTATTTCAAAGGCAAGTATAGTGATATTCAGCAATGAGATATGTGGCAGCTTTTCTAGGATGATTTCATGAGTTTAATTGTCAGGCCTCATATTTCCAGTGCCTAGTCCAGTACCTTATACAAGCAAGTACTCAATATACATTGGTTGGATAAATTAATAAATGTAACACCTTCTTTTATAGCTCAGACTCCAGTAAAAACATGTCTTTATTGGAACCTTCAGTCCATTGAAGACCTTACTTGCCAATGCTCAGCTCCCAGAAGGTACTCTTAAGCATGATGATAATGGGCAAGCCCTAGAGAACACCCAATCTTTTAATACTTTCTGGCATATATGTGAACCTGAACAAGAACCATAAATCTCATTCTCTTACCTTGCCTTTTTAAAAGAAATACTAAAGGAATTTCTTTTGCAAATAGAAAATGACCCCAGAAAGAAATGACCTCAGAAAGATTCAGTGAGGAATAGAGAACAATGGAAATGATAAACATGTAGTAAATAAAATTAATATTGACTGAGAAAAATAATAATTTCTTTTAGGTTTAAATGTATATGTAGAATTAAAATTATGAGAATAATATATATAAAGTAGAAAAGGCATTTAAATGGTATAAAGTCCTTGTATAACTGTGGAACAGTAAGTTATATTTTATGAGTAGACTATATTAAGTAGGGTATGCACATTGCTATCTCAACATAAACAGTAAAAAGGTAGTAACACAATGTAAAACTAACAGAGGTGGAAAAGGTACAATAACAAAATATTTGACTAACCAAAAGAAGAAAATAAAGAAAAGAGAACTGGGCCAGCCGAGTGGCTCAGTTGGTTAAGAGCTCTCTCAAGAGCATGAACTGAGCTCTGAGCAACAGCAGTTCGATGCCCAGCCTGAGCTGAGCTGCCAACAGGTGGCAGGATGGCTCAGCTAAAAAAACAAAAGGGAACTTAAAATATTAAAACAGATGAAACTCATTAAGGAAAAAAACAAACAGAAAGATGGTAAATATAAACTAAAATATATCAGTAACTGAACAAAATTAATGAAATATTTTCAGAACATGAAAAATAAACGAAAAAATTTCAAGTGCATGTCCTTATAAAAATTGAAAGCAAAAAGCCATTAAAAAGATATGTCATGGGCCGGCTGAGTGGCGCATTGGTTAAGAGCTGGTTTGGGGATGCCAGCGGCCCCGGTTCGGATCCCACATATGAGGGCCACTGACACTGCCCTCTACAGCTAACAACACCTGGAGCTGGGCTGTGCGAGCCCCGGCGATGGTGTAGGCTGCAGCCCCTGCTGCAGTGGTCTGCCATAGGCTACAGTGAGTGGCCGGCAGCCAGCATGAGTGGCTGGCAGCCAACGTGCGCTGCCAAGAGCCGCAGTGAGTGACATCCAAGAGGCCGGCGACAGATCTGCCTCATCTGGGAAGAGTGCAATGATGATACCAACATGGGCCAGTGAAGCAACATCCTCACTAACTACACTGAGGAACAAAAAGACAGCAACTTGTCTGTTCCCCTTCCCCGATTCCCCAGCGCTGTGCCCCTCCCCCAATTTCCCCAATAAAATCTTTACAAAAAAAGATGTCATGCAAATATTAACTTAAAAATGATGGTGTGGCTATGTTAATATCAAAGTTAAGACTTTTAGTAAAAAGGTATGACTAGGAATCAAAAGAGACTATTTTTAATGATAAAGAGGTCAATTGAGCAGCAAATATGACAGTGCTAAAAAAAATCGATATGTACATAATTTTAAAAATGATAATGTATAGACAAAAGTGGCAGAATAAAAAGGAAAACAAAATCACAATCTGTTTGATATCACTCCCCTTGTTGTGATAGAAGAAGCAGAGAAAATCAGTAGAGATATAAAAATCTGAAGCTAATCTATAGTGACACTCTCATTTTATGATCCACCAAGTGATGAACTATGCTCACTATTCCATTGCATTTCAAAGGGATCTGTATCTGGTAATTTTGGAGGGCAGTGCTCTTTATATACCAATTAGGTTATATCAAGAAGACTGGGCTCAAAAATTGCCAAAATTTTCCATATGATAGTCCATAAAGCAAATATTGATATTTTATAAATCAACTTTATTGAGGTATAATTTACATATAGTAAAATGTATTCATTTCACACGTACTATTTGATGAGTTTTGCAAAATGAATACACTCATGTTGCCACTGTCACAATTAAGGTAAAGGATATTGCCACTATACCCAACAACTAACTCCCTAAATCCCCCATGCAGTCAATCTTATACCAAATCCCAGGCAACAACTGACATGCTTTCTGTTTACTATGTACTGTGGTCTCATAAAGGAAAATAAATTTATGGAGTCAGAATGCCTTGGTTCAAAATCTTACTCTACTACAACTAGTAGTGTGACTGCCTATAAGTCACTTAAGCTTTGAATCCCTCAGTTTTCACATCTGTAAAATAGAGATCATAATAATAGTAACTTCCTATTGCAGTTGTTACAAGAATTAAATTAATACATGTAAGGTGTTTATAATTGTGCCTAGCATATATTAAGTATCATATAATTATTAGCTGAGTTCCTAAAGACCTACCACTGCCCAAGGAAGTTTGTTTAGAGACATATTGTTAGATGAAGATGGCATCATGATGGGATGGATCATTACTTTCTGTGTATTATTTGCTATTCAGAAATTTAACGGAAAACATATTTATGAAAGCAACTTCAATTGCTAAGCACATTAGAAAATTCAAGTGAAGCTATGTTACAATTCACTTTCTTTTACAAAGGCAAAAATGTGTATTTTGGTGAGAATCACTATTATTAAGAGAATTTTATTTAGAAAAGACAAAACTACTTTGCATCACTTAACAAATTTGGTAACAAATAAATATAGCCTCGATTGCTCTGAGTAAATTAGGTAACTGTAAAGCAATAATATTAATAACAGGAATATTAGCCATTTCCAATTCTTATGCTTCATTAGCAAATAAGGAAGTATCATTAATAAAAGGTACTCTTAAATGCCATCTTCATAACTTATGCCCCAGATAAGTGAATTAAATAATTCAAGGAGAAAAAAATTCCAACTCATTTCCTGTGAGTATAAACTACTCCGTTAAAAAGGCATTTTTAAATCAAATGCATATCTAGAATAAAATCAAGTATAAATGATGGGTTTTTTTACAAAGTAAATAAAACGATTAGTGGCTTATTTTGCTTTTAACTTATTTCTCTCTAACAACTGCAGTCTCAGTTACAGTTAATTATATAAATTACGTCTAAATCACGTACATAAATATCTTCTGACAGTTTTATATTCAACTTCCCATGGTTCATTAAAAGAATCTTAATTCATAATCAAAATAAACTAGCAACCAAATTAAAGATCTTGATATAAGTAGGAGAAATGTGTAATAAGTATGGCATATAAAGTATCAACAACAACAGATTTTGGTTTGAACTGAGTATTTCAATCTAAAAGTCATTTTTTAACGATGTCAAGTGTTAAATTTATACATACCACTTATTCCAACATGTATAGATAAACATTTTTTTAATAAAAAAAGGAAAGAAATAAATCAAGCAGATTTTTTAGTAAGCAATACTTAGAATCAGATATCATAAAATTGACTGTTTCTTACTGTTTTCCTTGGTATTATAAAGATAAAATATTAATTAAAACATTGCATTTTAATTTATCACCTAAGTAAGGCAAAGATCACTATGTAGAAAAATATATCTATGACCACCTTCATGCCAGAAATTACACTGAAGAAATTTAAAAGACATAATAAGAAACTATAATATATAGGAAAAGTGGGGGGAAAAAAACAAAACTAAGAAATATGACCTGGATATTTGGCAATCCTGGTAAATAATGCTATTTTTAAGATTTGGTAATACAATTACGGTTTTCTTTAAGATTCTTTTTCTTTTAGAGATACATAAATGAAATATTTACAGAAGAAACAATATTTCATTGATTCTATATAATGGGGGCAGAGAAGAGTTAAGTGGTTGACAAAACAGATGAAACAGTCATGCATTGACAATTGGTGAAGTTGAACAAATACACTATATTAATTATACAATGCTCTCCTTTTGTATATTTGAGAATATTTCCCATAATAAAGTTTTTTTTTTAAAGATTTTCTAATTGCTGTCAGAGAAAATTCACTTTAATTGAATAATAACAGAGAGATGATAAAAATATTAGGGTTAAAGATATATAAATATTATTCCTGTATATAGAGTTCTTAAGTATTAATTCATTAACTGAAATAAAACATTATTTGTTCATTAAAGCCTCTTCATTAAAAAATATTTTATTGAAAAAATAAGATCATGGCAGGAGAACAGAATATTAAGAATCCTGTATTTTTCTTTTTGGTTTCTCCAAATACTGTAATAAAATCTATGACCCTTCCATTTGTAATTTTATAATGATATTCTTCAAAACAGAACGCTGGAAAGTTAGAAAAGTTGGCAAGCTCTGAGAAAGCACTAATATTACTCTAAGCTTATCATAGACATGTAACCAATGTGCGCCTTGGTCATCCTTTTTTTTTTGATGTTGGTACCTGTTGGCAATTTTTTTTCTATAAACTCTTTAAACACTGATGCTAAGTGTTGCTTTGTAGTGGATTGTGTCAAGTTAACCTAATAAAACTAAATGTCATGCTTTAGTGTGCAAACACCATTGTTTTCAAAGTTTAAAAATGTGCCTTTAAAAAGAATACAAGTGATGACCTCTGAAAGGTTTCTAAACTGTTCTATGATGTTTGAGGTAACTATAATAGGACTATATGTCTTGCCAACCTTCTGATAATCATTCCTACACATTTTAAGACACTTTTGTTTACTTGGTGCTGAAGAATTTGAGAAATTATTTTTCTTTCATCATGAGTTCCCAAATTCTACAATTTGATGGTTCATTTTGAGGATTTCACAATTCCTCTCTCAGATCCAGTCAGATTTTTGCCTCAGAGAAATCAGTACACTCATTTCCCTTTGAATAATTTGATGTCATAATTGTATCTTGCCAAAGTTTACCACAATAAATGCAAGCTGTGATTGTATTGACATAAAACCCAAACATCCAGATGGAAAGTGAAAAACCCAATGAATCATTTGAATGTTTCTATACAACAAGACTTAATTAGTTGAAAATATATTTCAGTTACATATATTTTCAAATATGAAACCAGAACTCAAGAAACAAAATTCTCATTTTTTTTCTTGTTATCTATTTAAAGATAGGCAAATAGCCATAAAATAATAACTAGAATAGTGATTGACTTTGCATGAAAGGATATGACTATGAGTTACACATATGTCATGCAGACAAAAAACATAGACTTTTTTGAATGGATTAAGATTTCCCACTGCTTTTGTTTTCATTGGAAATAGCTAAAACAACTTCTTTTGAAAAAAATTTCAAAACGAATATTTCTCTATAGTGTCTCCTGGAATAATGATTTATTATTTAATGATAATGAGTTCATGAATTGCCATAAATTCTTAATGTTAAATGCAACAAACAATGTATTTGCTGGACACTATTGGAAAGCATTGTATATAAATCGCTTTAATCATGTTAATAGTAAATAGCCTTTCTCCAATAGAAGTCAATAAAAACAAAAGAGCTTAGCAGAAACTGTAAATTGTGGTATTTCAATTCTGGTCTTTAATAATGCTTTCTTTAAAAATTGATATAGTTTTATCATTTATATGGTGGCAATTTGATTTCCAGTGTTTAAACAGCTATTTAAAAGAGGTTAGTATGGTAAATAGGCAAAAATCCCCAAATCCCCAAACACATGAAAGCCTGGACATTGACATGGATTTTAGACATGGCTTTTAGACATCCATCATTAGGTGTGATAATGTGGCATCCATTTTCTTAAGTGGTTTTATCAGCTTCCCCTAATTTGTGATACTTAATATTTAAGAGCAATGGAGAATTGTCCACAATTAGGTTCTGGAAAGTGGCCAATCTACTCATATTAAACTGATGTTTGTCCCGGCAGAGTTCCCAAGGCTACATAAGTAACAAAAAAAATTAATAAAAAAGTAACAGTGTTGCTATGAGGTATTTGCAGGGCACCATCAGCAACAGAGTGAACAGAGGGCTTTCTTTGAGTGACCTAAACACAGCCTCAAACTGCACAGGACAACTAGCACTTGCTGAGAAAGCCCGATAGTCTAACAATCCAAACTGGAACAATCAGACATGGTTTTTCTCTTTTTGATCAAAGAAAACATGCAGAGAAAGAAAACAACTACATTTTATGAATACATCATAAAGTATAACAAATGACGATTGTAGTCAGAATCCAAATATTGCAGAAAGCCAGGATATATGCATTTACCTTCTCAGCCACATAGTCAGATTATATGTGTGGACTGAAGTTCATTAAAAGGTAAGTATGTTATTTAAGGTTCTGGAGTCAGACAGATCTGAGTCTTAATTTTAGCTCTGCCATTTGCAAACTGTAAGAAATGAATTTCTCTAGCCCCAAATTCAGGACTGGTGAAATGAGCGCCATAGTAGTTCCTAACTTATCAGTTGTTCTAAGAAGAAAATAATGTACATTAAACTATATCACTCTTCCTGGAAGTGTTCAATAGTTATTAATTACTATTCATGTTTCTTATAGTCAGTCATACATATGGTTTCTAGATTGAGCAAAAGAAAATAAACAAGATACCCAGATAAATTTTAATTTTACATAAATCATGAATAATTGCTTAGTGTAAGTATGTCCTGTGCTATATTTGAAACATACTTATTTTTAAAACAAATATTCATCATTTATCTGAAATTCAAATTTATCTGGGTATCTTATATTTTATCTGGTAACTACATTCATACATAAATACAGTCCAGAAAATTCATTTACCTATTACTTAGTAAATAAAAGAGAGCTAAGTCAGTCAAACAAAATGCTCACATTCACTTCTATGCACCTTAATTTTGGATTTTAAAGTTTATTTTCAGATTAAAAGATGCTTGCCATGGAAAATTACACCTATAAAAGAGATCAAAGTAGACTTGTAGAAAAGCTGCAGGGCTTCAAAAGAAGTATTAGCACAAACAATGACTGGCTACAAAACGTTCTCCCAGCCAGGCCTTCCCTGATCCCCTGTGCTCTATCTTCTGCTTGGCTCTGTCAGCTTGTGACCCCAGACAGAGCCACGGACTTTGGCTCTCCTGTTGGTATCTCTTGTGCTACCCCAATATCTGACCCTAATCACTTTCCTGATCCTGTGTCAACTACATGGACTGTGCTCTGGAATGTTGTCCATGTTTTCGCAGTCCTTCCACCCCTGCTTTGTTCCTGGCTTAACTTTGCACCCTTGTCTCAGTGCCAATATCTTGCACAAGTCCATTTTGCTATGTTACCAATAGAGAAACTGTTTTTTAAGCCCAGATTAGATGCTACAAATTAGTGAAAGAGCCAGATATAACAGGAACACTGATAGCAATGAGAAATTATGGTTAGCCACCTGACAGCAGTGATATGCTGTGATAATAGTGTGCCAGTGGCTGAGAACTTACTTCTTGCCAGTCACCATGTTAGACACTTAGCTACACTGTGTCTTTCCATCCTCTTCAAAGTAGGCAATACTGAACCCATTTTACAGATGAATAAAATGATGTAATACTGCTACTGTGTTCAGAGTTGAAATTGACTGCATCTCTCCAGCTCTATAAACCACATGCTTTCGACCACAAAAGGCTACCTGCTACACAAAAGAGGACACAGAAAAGAAAAAGTTCAGAGCCATGAACCCAAAAAACATTGTAGTCTTGGACTGCTGAATATCGGTGTAAACAGTGGCTATTTGTACATAATGTATATATTACATATGCGTTACAGCATTGTAGTCTTGGTCTCAGGTTGCCTTAACCTCTTTTAAAGCAGGTCATTCAATATTTCATTGTAAAGGTAGAATCAACACAAAGACTTAAATTATTCAGATAGTGGAGTGAGGGGATGAAACAAGTTTTGGGGTGGGGTTGTCAGAGGACCTATTTCAATCCTGGCTTCACTACTTTCTACTAGTTATGAAAACTTGACCAAGTTACTTCATGTCTTTAGTTCTCATGTTCTTTTATAAAATGATAGTGATAGTGCCTATCTCGTAGGTTGGGAGTAAGGATTAATGAGAGTACAGGTGCTGTGGTTAGCTCAGTGACAGACATATCACAATCATTGAAAAACTTTAGCTTAAAAGAACACAAGGAAATCTGCAGTATGTTTTAGATTTTTCTCCAAAGCAAACAAACCAAAAAAAGAAAAGCTGTTTTTAAAAGGATATAACACTTAGCTAACTAGAAGAGTTAGTTGGTCTGAAGGATTCATACCTTAAAGTTCTCCAATAGTTACATATATGTATACACAGACACACAGACACACACAGACACACACACACACACACACATATACAGAGCTATTTAAAACACTAACATTTCTTCAGCTAATGTAAAATCCCGAAGAATCCTAATAACCCTAAGATTTTGGCCATTTTAGAATCTGAGGAACAGTTTAAGCATGTACATCTCAGCTCTTGTGTCAATACTATATCTCTATATTATGCTCACTCTATATATCTTTATCTATATCAATACTGATAATACATATACATATACATACTTATATATAAATGTAGATGTCTATGCTTTATATACGAGACTGATAACTATTTATAGTATACTTGCTCATCATGTGCTCATTTAAAAGACAATCAAACAAGGAAAAAGTCTACTAGAGCCTATAGTTTAATCCAGAGAGGCGTTATGTCTAGAATATAATAATGAAGATGCAACCCACCTTCACCCTCAAGAGTTGTCATTTTATAAGTGATGAATGCCAAAGAGTTACAAGTGGTGAAGAAAAGATTAAAAAGATGTATCTAGAGCATTCTCTTTTGTGTGGCATTTAGGGAATCAGCCTGTGTGGTCTCCACATCTGGATTTGTTTGAGAGATGCTGCAAGCATTTGAGAGGAAGCTGTGGTGGGTAGAACCAGCAGTGGGCATGGGACTGAAGATTTAGGTTGTAATCCTAATTACACCATGCCCTAGCCAAACCTCTTAAAACCACAGAGCTTTAGTTTCCTCATCTATAAACTGTGAGTAATACCACCTACATCCGAGAGGATTGGTGCTATAATAAGGGGTTTGTGCATCAAAAATCCTAACACAAAGTTTGGCACATAGTAAGCACTTGATTGTTAAATGATGTGGCTGGAAAAAGTTCAAATCTCCCTTTATCTTTCTAGAAAGAGTTAGTAAAAGCAGAATGACTGCTCTTAGAGGATTTCCTAGTGGTTTCAATAAGGAATTGGGGACATCTTTCTGAAAAGTTGGCAAGTTTTCAACATTAAAAAATATAAATATCACCTCAATATTTGGGAACTTTAAGATTTCAACCTCTTGACACTTACCCTTCTTTATTGTTAACCAAATTGCTGAGTAAATTATCAAAGTACTAAGGTCATACAAAATCTTTACTGTTTTTAAAACTGTGCCTAGGAATAAGTGCATTTAATAGCACTAGACTGTACATTTAAAAATGCTTAAGTTGGGAGGATCAAGTCAAGAGGGTAGAGTAGGTAAACACTGTGCTTTCCTCTTCTCATAATCATTCGATATTACAACTAAACAACAGGATAACCATCACTGAGTATTGTCTGAAGTCTAGCTGAACAGAAGTCCTACAACTAAGGACATACAGAAGAAGCCACGTTGAGATTGGTAGCGGGGGGCAGAGACACAGAATGTGCTGGTCCCACACCCACATGTGGTGGTTAAAAATCAGGAGGGATATCTCAGCTGTGTAGGTTGCCCCAAGGAGGGAGGGATCCCAACCTGAACCAAGATCTCCAGACTGGGGATCCAATGTAGGTTAGAGAAGTCCCAAAACTTCTGTCTGAGAAAACCAGAAGAGATTGTGGCTAAGTGAGACAGAGGGCAGCTGGAGTCCCAGGTGTTCCTCTTACAGAGCCTGCATATAGACTTATTTGCTGATGGACTCACTTGCTCGGAGCTCCACAACTGGGGCAGCTGCTCAAAAGATGTCATGAACATACCGGGAGGAACTGAATTGTTGGACACAGAGCAAAGGCTAAAGGGGCAGCTTTCTCCCAAACAGAAGTGCTGGCAGAATCTATTATTTCTTTGTTGATCCCTCCACTATCCAGGTGTGCAAACACAGGAAGCTGCCATATTTGAGTCTCCATCAATCTAGCTAACATCACTTGCCCCACCCTATTGATTCTTTGAGATCATGCCCCACCTAACTTGCAGGCCCACACAAGCCACTTCCAGTTGCTTTTCCATACAAACAGCTTGTCTTGGCTGATGCTGTAGACATTCATTAAAATCTCTAAGAGGCTCAAAAAAAACAAAAAAGCAGCATCTAGCTTAACTGTGCCTGTACCCCTTGCTGAGCAGACCCAAGCTTGGCACTAGCAGCAGCCAGTCTGGGTTTGTGGTTTGGCCTCTCAAGATACCTCTAGCCCAGTGTGAGTAGTGGACATCAGCAGGTTGTTTTGTGGCTCCTAGCAGATGGCCCTGTACAGCCTGTGGCTGAACTTGGCCTGTGATGGGGACCTTCCCAGGAAGCGCTGGGGCTGGCACACACTGTGGCCAGCTTCCAATAGAGCCAGAGGAGCACCCGGTCACCTCTGAGGACAATATACCCAAAGGGCAGACTCAGCAGACACGAGAGCCCTGCTAAAGCAAATCCTGTTCTATAGAGACAGCCCCAAATAACAGCTCCTTCACTGTACACGTGGCCCCGTCCTCACAACCAATCAGCCATACAGTTAATCCCTCTTGTTGAAGTGCAAACAGCAACCAAGGCTCAACTACAACAGGAGGGCACACAGAAAACCCACATAGGGGACACACCTGGAGCACGTGGCTGTGCCACTGGGCCCCACAGGAGACCTAAAACATAAGGCCACTCTACTAAGAGAGGAAGATATAGCAGCCCTATGTTACGCATAGAAACAAACACAGGGAAGCAGCCAAAATGAGGAGAAAAAGAAACATATCCCAAATAAAAGAATAGATTGAAGCTCCAGAAAAATAACTAAACAAAATGGAGATAAGCAATCTACCAGGTACAGAGTTCTAAATATAGGTTGTAAGGATGCTCAGTGATCTCAGGAAGAACTTCAACAAAGACATAGGAAAACATAAAAACTGAGATAGAAAACATAAAAAAGAACCAGCCAGAAATAAAGAATACAACAACTGAAATGAAAAATACATTAGAGAGAATCAACCATAGGTTAGATGAAGCAGAGGATCAAGTCAGAGATTTAGAAAATAAGGTAGCAAAAAACACCCAATCAGAACTGCAAAAAGAAAAATGAATTTTAAAAAATGAGGATAGAGACAGCATCAAGTGTACCAAAATTTGCATCATAGGGATACCATAAGAAGAAGAGACAGAGGAAAGAACTAAAATCCTATTTGAAGAAATAATGACTGAAAACTTCTCTAACCTGTAAAAAAGGAAATAGATATTTCCTTTTTCAGGAAGCATAGAGAGTCCCAAACAAGACAACCCATTGGCGTATTATAATTAAAATGCCAAAAAGAGAATCTTAAAAGCATCAAGAGAAAAGAAGTTCACACACACACACACACACACACACACACACACAGACACACACAAATCTTAGAGCTAGTTAAGAGGTTCAGTAAATTTGCAAGACCTATATATAAAAATTAGTTGCATTTTTATATACTGGTATAAATTATCCCAAAATAAAATTAATAAAACGATTCCATTACAATAGCTTCAAAAATAATAAAATATCTAGGAATAAATTTAACCAATGAAGTGAAAGATTTGTAGACAAACAACTATAAAACATTGTTTTAAAACATTATAGAAGACTTGAATAAATAGAAAGACAATCCATGCATATGGAATGGAAGACAATATTGTAAAGACGGCAATGCTTTCCAAATTGATCTATAGATTCAATACAATCCTTATAAATATTCTTACATTTTTTTTACAGAAATTGGCAAGCTGAGCCTAAAAAAAAAAAAAAAAATAAGGCAATGCAGTGATCCAGAATAGACAAAACAATCTTGAGAAAAAAGAACACTGTTGGAGAATTCACATTTTACAATTTCAAAACTTAATACAATACTATAGTAACCAAGACACTGTGGTACCAGCAGAAGGTTAGACATATCGATAAATGACATAGAATGGGGACTCCAGAAATAAACACTTACATCTATGGTCAATAGATTTTTAATAAGGGTGCCAAGACAATTAATTAGAGAAAGTATAGTCTTTTCAACAAATGGCATTGAAACAGTGATATAAGTACACACAAAAGAATGAATTTGGACCCCTTATCTCACACTATATACAAAAATTAACTCAAAATGGATCAAAGACTTAAGTGTAAGAGATAAAACTTTTAGAAGAAAACATAGCAGAAAAGCTTCATGACATTGGATTAGGCAATGGTTTCTTACACAGCTAAAGCACAAAAACAGATAAATCAGACTTTACAAAATTTAAAACTTTTGTTCAACAAAGGACACTGTCAGGAAAGTGAAAAGGCAACCCATCGAATGGGAAAAATTATTGCAAATGTAAATAAGGGCCTAACATCGAGAATATATAAACCTCCATACAACTCAACTATAAAAAGACAAATAACCCAATTTAAAAATGGGCAAAGAGTTTGAATAGATGTTTCTCCTAAGATGTCCAAATAGCTAATAAGCATATAAAAGATGCTGAACATCATTAAGCAATAGAGAAATACAAATCAAAACCACAATGACAGGGAGGCCAGGTGGCTCAGTTGGTTAGAGTGCGAGCTCTGAGCAACAGAGTTGCCGGTTCGATTCCCACATGGGCCAGTGAGCTGCGCCCTCTGCAACTAGAATGAAAAAAAAAACAGCAACTGGCATTGGAGCTGACAACCAAGATTGAAGGACAACAATTTGACTTGGAACTGATGGGTCCAGGGAAAAACACACTGTTCCCCAATAAAGTTAAAAAACAAACAACACACACAATGACATACCATTACATGAGTGTAATGGTAATATAATAATAATTAATAATAATAATAGTAATAATAAATAACAAGTATTGGTGAAAAGGTAGAGAAATTCATATATTGCTGATGAGAATGCAAATAAGTGTAGCCATTTTGAACAAAAAATTTACAGCTCCCCAAAAATTTAAATGTAAAGTTACCATTCCTACTATATACACAAAAAAGTTGAAAACATATTTTCACGCAAGAACTTCTTGCACATGAACATTCATAGCAGTATTACTCCCAATAGCCAAAAAGTGGAAACAACCCAAATGCCCATCAACTGTTGAATGGATAAACAAAATGTGCCATTTTTTAACAACAAATATATCCCAAGGAATGAAGTACTGATGCATGCTTCAGGATGAACTTTGAAAACATTATGATAAGTGAAAGAAACCAGACACAAAATGTCACATATTGTATGGTTCTATTTATATGAAATGTCCAGAATAGGCAAATCCATAGAGACAGAAAGTATTAAGAGATTAATGGTTGCCACAGGCCAGGGGGAAGTGGGAAGGCTAACAGGTATGAGTTTCTTTTTAGGGTGATGAAAATGTTCTGGATTTAGACAGTGGTGATGCTTGCACAACCTCGTGAATCTACTAAAATCATTGAAATGCCAATTTATACTAAAAGCACTGAAATACAAATTATAAAATGGTTATTTTTATAATATGTGAATTGTATCTTCAGAAATAACGTTAATAAATAAAACCAAAATAAAAACTATATCTGTCTTCCAGTTGCTATGGCTGCACACACACACACACACACACAAAATTACCCGAAAAACATGGGTGCAGAATATAACCACTTACTATGGTCATGGAATTCAAATAGGCTAGCACAGGATGGCCTTTCTCTGCTCTGTGACATCTGGGACCTGAGTTGAAAGGCTCGAAGGGAATAAAATCACCTGTAGACACCTTCACTCATTTGTCTGGTAGTGGGTGTTTGGCTGTGAGCCGAGACCTTTGCCGGGAGTGCTGACTAGAACACCTTCTTATGGCTGGGCTTTCTCACAGCATGGAGGCTAGGGTCAAAGGACAAGCTTCTTAAAAGAGGAAGAACAGACAACCAGGGGGAAGCTGTTTCACCTTTTATGACCTAACTTCTAACAAGTCACTCAGACACTTCCAGTGCTGCTGTCCCTTAACAAGGAGGCACTAAGGCTAGCCCATTTTCAGTGGTGGGAATAAAGAACTTATCTCTCATTGGAGGAATGTCAATGTCACACTTCAAGAAAAAAACATAAGAATAGGATATATTGGGAAATAAAATATAATAATAAAATATATTAATAATAATATCCCCTTGGGGGAAAAAATGTAATCTACTCAATTTTAATTTTGCAAAACAGAAATTCTGATATCCTATGTATAGGCCACTAGCCTGAAACAAAAACAATATAAAACAATTTCTCCAACAAAATGATAATGAATGAACAGGATTTAAAAGCTGTATTTAGGGCCGAATGAGTGGCGTGGTGGTTAAGCGCTGGCTTGGGAAGCCGGCGGCCCCGGTTCGGAACCCACATATGAGGGCCAGTGACACTGCCCTCAAAAAAAAATAAATAAACAAAATAAAATAAAACTAAAACTAAAAATAAAAGTTGTATTTATTCTGAGTACTTGTCTATGGTTTACATATTCAGTCAATCACTCATTCATTCAGTTATTCAATCATTGAATGGAAGTTTATTATTGCCAAGTGTTTTTTAGGCTCTGAGATGCATGAGTGAGCAAAAAAAGACACATGACACCTAGCCTTAGCAGGAAAGAATAATTACAGTGGAATCACATAGATGTGATAAAAGCAGAAATACAGTGTTATAGGAGCACAGCTTAATGTCTGCTCAGCCTACCCAGATGTGTAAATAGTCATAGTCTGATTTGTGGTTTTTAAGCATTGATGGTAAATAATTTATCCAGAAAGAACATATTAGTTGCTGAAAAGAAAATCCCTCCACAAATGAAAGAAGATAGAAATCAGAGAAAGACTTAGAAAATTTAAATAATTAACTAGTGAGTAAACAATATCATTCCGTGGCAGAGTTTACATTCCCTTACCCTCTCAACCTCCCTTCCAGTCCCCACAAGAATAACCCAGTTGGGATAAAATTAAAAATTTCAGCAATTATGTAACAAGTTCCAACAACTTTTGGGATCCTAAGGAAACTGAACATATTTTTTTAATGACCCATACAATCATTTCAATTTTTTCACATCACTATGCCCATGTCCACAGAGTTAGTATTTTTTATTAAATTTGTCACTTCTTACTGTGCTTAATCACAGTACAGAAAACACAGTTTCACCAGTTTCACTTTAACTAGTTATTCCCAGAAACTTCCACAGTCCGTAGTCACACTGATGCTACACTTGCATCCTCTACAGGCCACTTTGAATGAAACGGGGTTTTTTTCCCCCAAAACCTTAATTATGTGAGATAACAGAACATGAAAGTAGTGACAATGCAATTATAGTTTTATGTGACTGAAATTCCATCAATTTCACATGTTACATAAAAGAGATGACACTAACCAATTCACCCAGAGAACAGACCAACAACTGTAAGTTTTCCTGCCCAAGATAGTTTGTCCCTAGAAAAGGAGCTTGCAGTTTTGTGAAATGCCAGCTGGGAAGAAGTGACTTCTGCCTTTTTGAACATAAGAATATAAATAATTGCAACCAAGCAGGCACTTTTGTCTGATTTTGAACACACCAAATTATATGTAATGTTCAGTATAACTAAAATCCTTTTGGGTAAATTAACATTTTGTTTTCAAGAGTGAGAAAAATGGTTTAAGAAAGATCTTTCTGAAAATTCAACTGCTTAAAAATTAACTGTAAATGTATTTCCAATGTCTAGAATACAGTCCCACCCCATCCTGTCTCATCCTCCCTGCACCCTCCATCTCTCCAGTCTCACATGAGCTCTATTCATTGCGTGTTGTCATTTCATCCATTTCCAGCTCATTTTTAACATTAGACTGTAAGCTCCAAGAGGGCAAGGACTGGGACCTACTGCCCTTCTATAGTGGTATCTGGCATTTAGTGGACACCTGAAGAACATCTGAAGAAAGAAGGAGAGGGTGTTGCGTCCCACACGACTGGGCTAGGTGGGTGTGGAGAAAGGATGGTAAAAGGTTAAAGAAAAGAGAGAGAGACACAAAATAGGAGAGAAAACAGTTCAGGGCCAGGGGACCCCAGCCTCAGGGACTGGAGCCCTGAATTGGGCCTGACTGTTCCTTTTATTATCTTACACATAAGAAAGGGTCAATGTAGGATCAATGTAGCTTCAATGTAGCTTCTGAGGTCTGTGTGTCTCACACCCGAAAACATAGCTCAGGGCCTAATCACCCACACCTGCAAGCTGCCATTACTGGAGGTCCCAAAAGGTTATTGTCATGCACCTCTTAAGAGACAGAACTTCCTCTGCCAAGGCTTACTGATAAGAATGCAAGGAGGACAGACGTTATCATATTAATAGGTCATTTCAGAGGCAGGCTACCAGGCCCTGAAGCAAGGGGTTCACGCCCTATTTCTGTCAACTCATGATCCCTCCTGTTGGTACCCACTGGTACCCATTGACACCCATGGGCACCCACAGGCACTCACATGACTGTGTCTGGCTTGGGTTGCCCCTCTCGAGGGATCTTACCTATCACTGACTAACTGGCCAGTGCCAACTAACTATCCTTTGTTGCCAAACAGGGATATATACAGTAAGCATAATATTGAAGTTATGATCTGTCTTTATGGAGAGGTGCATGGAGGCAGACAGGCAGGCTATAATGTGACAAGAGGGGAGGAAGAAGATAAAGAGGGAAGGAAGGAAGGAAGGAAGGAAGGAAGGAAGGAAGGAAGGAAGGAATGAAGGAAGGAAGGAAGGAAGGAAGGAAGGAAGGAAGGAAGGAAGGAAGGAAGGAAGGAAGGAAGGGATGAATTGATTTTGAAGATTGAAGCAAAACTGGCAACGACAGAAAATAGATTCTGAATAATATTTTTATTTTTATTTTTTTTTGAATAATATTTTTAAATTTTCACTTTGATTTGTTTATATTTTATACTCTGACTTTAATAGGAACTAGGAATAGAGTCTCATGTTCTCTCACATATTTTTTTTTCCCTGAACCATTGGGTTGTCAGAAAAGTCATGAAGGATTTTTGCTACAAAAAACATAGAAAAAATATGCCATGCCTTTTCCGACAACCCAATACATATGAAAGTAATATGTGATTTACAAAGAATTAAGCCTTGTTGCTTTTTGTTGGTGATTCTAGGAAGTAAAGATAGGATACCATGTTGAGATTTTTCTCACAGATTCCTGTCTTCTCTGTGTTTCCTCAGGATTTGTCATATGAGGAATTAAAGATAATCAAGAAGAGTAAAGCACAAAACCTCCAAACATTTTATGACAATCTTTCTCAGAACTCCAGTTAACATGTTTAATTGTACCATCTTGACTAATTACTACAAAAAAAGATGTATCTTGAAAAAGAAATGACTTTTTTATGGGCTTATCACATGATCACAGATATTCAACAGTGTTACTGTGAAAGCCAGGGGACATTACCATCTAGGGGATACCTTTGCAATTTGAACTCACAAGTAGTTTGAAAAAGAAAAAAGCACTTGGGCCTACAGAGTGGCGCATTGGTTAAGAGCTGGCTTGGGATGCCAGCAGCCCTGGTTCGAATCACACATATGAGGGCCAGTGACACTGCCCTCTATAACTAAGATGGTGAACAACAGCTCCACCTGGAGCTCCACCTGTGAGTCCCCAGGATGGCAGCCCCTGTTGCAGTGGGCTGCCATAGGCTACAGTGAGTGGCCGGCGGCCATCGTGAGTGGCTGGCAGCTAGTGTGAGCTGCCAAGAGCCTCTGTGAGCTGCCATCCAGAGGCTGGCAACTGATCTGCCTCACCAGAGAAGAGCACAATAATGATACCAACATGGGCAAGTGAAGAAATGTCCTCCACAACTAGACTGAAGAACAAAGAGGACAGCAACTTGTCTGTTCCCCTTCTCTGGTTCCCCAACGCTGTTGCCCTCCCCCAATTCCCCAATAAAAATTTTTTTTTTAAAAAGAAAAAGTACTCATATTTCTCAGACTCATACATTGTTCCTAGAAATGGTATGATTTCTTTGTTGATATCTACTTGTTAAAAATAATAATCTCAACACAAATATTATAGAATGACTTCTGAACAAAAAAGTTTACCATATATATATATCTTCACTGGAGGCCAACCTACTATGATATACCCTGACACAGAAATCTGAAAAGAAGGCTGTTCTTATTTTATTTTAAATTGGAAATTCAGGACAAATTACCTGAATTTATATTTTAGAATTAAACCAAATTGGAACTTCCTTCATATTTCAGGGGTGGAGAAAGAAATATTCTCAAATAAATACATAAAGATGCATGAAAACTTTTAACCTTTTAAAGACATAAAACCAATAGAGATATTTAAACTAACTTCTGATAGTAGCCCTCACACTTGAAAAAAACATGCCTGTTCTGGTCACGAGTTTGCTGGTTTCAAGGAACGACTGTAAAATCTATCTGCCTGACAGAACTTTGCCTCAAGTAAAAAACCAATCTGATATCAAGAGATTCATTAAAATATGTTATTGATGATTTATGGTATAGAATGCATGATGTGCTATTGGTGAAACTGATTTTCATTGTTATTCCCAGAGGTAATTCACACAAAGGGCACATTTTAATTTTAAAATCCACTTAACTATGAGAAAATTTATATATAATATCTATAAAACATTTATATTCTAGAAGAATCTGTTCTAGCTTAAATATTAGATTAAAGAGGTTTCAAATTTTCATCAATAATTTGTTTATAAATAACTTAAGGAAACACAGCATATTAAGTTTCCCAAGAACAATATCATAACATACAGTTTTTTAAAATAATAAGCCATTGCTAAACAGAATGTGAATGATGTTATTTGTTCTATTACACTGGTACCTGTAAATTTGACTTCAGATCTTCTTAGGAAGATCTGACACATAATACTTTCTAAATCTTGTTATTCTGTGAGTTAGGATTCAAAATAGAATTGAGCTCAAATATTTGATATGACTTTTATGGGACTATATCTTATATTCCAAAGCAAGACAAAACAATATCAATTACCATAAGGCATAACAACCATCGAGAATCATACATTTAAAAATATGTCCAGGGAAGCCCTGTACTATTTTCAGGGATGAGGGCCTAAGATTAAAGAATATTCTTAGTAAATAAGGGAAGACACAGACAGAAGGAACCTAGTAAACAAATGGTTTTTTGTTTTTACTTTTGCAATGTTTACTTAATTTTTGTTTCTCTAAAAGTGCTCTAAACTTGCTAAGGGAAGAGATTATGTTTTATACAGCTCAAAGTCATATGATAAGAACTACTGTAAGTACCCAATAAAAATTTGTAATTAATCTCCAGGTACATTAAAAGGTTAGAGGCACAGGATTCAAGTTATGTTGGTAACCTATCTGGTAGGATCTTTTAACTAAAACCAGTGGGTACTAATCTCATAACCTACAGACCTTGGAGAGAACTTTTTATAAATACACTAGGCAAAAGTGATGGTTCAATTCACAGTGGATATGTGGCTAGACTCTTATGAAGGATTCTTATTTTGGGTTTCCATAGAATTTCTTTAGAATGTTAACTTAGCTTTTTATAACATAAAAAAGTAAGAACTGATTTGCAAAGCCAATGTCAAAGTGAAAATTGGGTATTATCGTTCACATTATGCTCTTTGGATGGCTAAGTCCCATCTTTCTGGAGAGTTGGTTCTTGATATCCAGACTTGCACTGTAGCAGGCACAGTCATGATTGTTATGAAAGTAACTATGGCTAATTATAGTAGTTTCTCCTTACCTGCACCTTCATTTTCTTCAGTTACAGCTACCCACAGTCAAACACAGTCTGAAAACATTAAATGAAAAATTACAGAAATAAACAATTTGTAAATTTCAAATTGTACACTGTGCCGAGTAGTGTGATAAAATATTGTGCTGTCCATTTTATTCCACCCAGGATGTGAATCTTCTCTTTGTCCAGTGTATCCACACTCTACAGTCTCCCCACCCATTAGTCACTTAGTAGCCATCTCAGTTATCATGCTGACTGTTGTGGTATCACAGTGTTTGTATTCAAATAATCTTTATTTCACTTAATAATGGTCCAAAGCCATGAATACAGCTTTTCTTTTTTTTTTTTTTTTTTTTTTTGAGGGCAGTGTCACTGGCCCTCATATGTGGGACCCGAACTGGGGCTGCTGGCTTCCCAAGCCAGCGCTTAACCACCGTGCCACTCGGCTGACCCAATACAGCTTTTCTTATAGTATATGGTTAAACTTGTTCTATTTTATTATTAGTTATTATTGTTGATCTCTTGGTGTGCCTAATTTATATTAGGTGTGCCTAATTTATAAATTTATAACACATTTTATTGGGGGGTGTGTGTGTGTGTGTGTATATATATATATATATACACATATATTTATGTATATATTGGGTTCGGTACTATCCACAGTTTGAGGCATCCACTGGAGTCCTGGAACATATACTCTGCAGATAAGAGGAGGCTACTATGTATATACAACCAAGCAAAATCAAATGTTATATTTATTTGAATAATGAATCCATGGAAAGAAACATTCTGGATGGAGAATTTATTCAATTAATAATTTAAATTTTAAGGATGTAAAGAAAATCTCTCAGAGCATGAAAATATGAAGGGGCCTTTATAATTGTAAAAGTTCTATTTTTCCTATATCATCAAACATAGTGTGTGATCTGATTGTAGTGTTTCCGAGCGAGGTGAATATGTATGACAAATAGGATCAACTGGTCTCTTTAATATGTATAACTTATTGATCAGTTCCAACAGGGATGCTGGATCTCAACTGAGCTCAAAGAAATTATTCTATACTGTTCACATTTTGTAGATAAGAAAACTAACGTACAGAAATTCTCAATAAATGGTCTGAAATCACATGCAGAGAAATGCAGTCTTTCCAGGGCTGGGGCTTACAAGTCCTAAATTACATCTTGAATTATTACTAAATCCTGTTCCAGCCAGTTTCCTGTTTTCTTGTTTCCATTCTTTATTATAGAATGGGTTGAAATGCTTCTCATGTTGCTTTCAGTGATTTATTTTCTATTACAATTAGATATAGTGATTAAAATGTTCTATGTTTTTGTATTTTCTGTGCACATTGATAACATCTACACAGACTCCCCCTTCCCACACTCTATACTTTAAGTAAATAGGACAGAATGGTCATGAAGAATTACATTTTTTTTCCTCAAGGTTGATTTGACCAAGAATGACCATAATATCCCAGGAAGGAAAAAATACTACAGGGTCAGGTTTTTTGTTTGTTTTCCCCTTTCTTCAATAAGCACAGTCATTTAGCAACATAACAAAAAGTCTTACTGGAAAAGTATAGCTCACTGTTATCAGTGTTATCACATATATTCCATGACAGAGAAGAGAACAATAATTATCCTGCCAAGCAAAAGCCATAAATTGTAAGTATACTTCCAATTCTTGCCTATTTTTAAAGGTCTGTAAAAGTCATGCATTGCGATATCAAGGAATGGAAATCCAGTAAACAAAAAGGTCACCTGACTCTTCTACTTTAGAGAGGCTTTGTCCAATATAATATGGAAAACTATCCTAAAATTTTTTAAAATCTTAAAACTTCTTAAAACTGTAACTTAAAACTATGTCATAGGGTCCATAGACTTCCATATAACCTAATTGTATAGAATGATGAACGATGCAATTTAAAGCAAACTGTGACTTGGTTTTACATATGTGTACACTCTTCTATAACTAAGCAAATGAATTAAATTCATCTGTGATTGTGATTACTGGAACTAAGCTATCGGAAAATTACACAGTATGAAATATTTGTTATATATGAGAAAAACTGCTTTGAGCTACTTAATTTTAAGCATTATATGTAAATGATATAATGATACAGAACTGCTTATTTCAAGTCTTGAAATATATTCAGATTTAGAGTTTTTCAAATATACAGAAAGAAAACTGAGACCTACTTTTGAGCATGACTTAATTTATGGTCATTTAAAAGTTTTTCCTAACTACTTAAGTACAGCTGTAAAGAAGCTTCTTGGAATATATATATATATATTTTTTTTTTTTTTAAAAAAGCAAAATTTGCAATTATCTTTGCTAATAGAAGGCAGAAATAGTAGATAAATGAATAAGTGATCACAAAGGATGGATGACAGATGAATGGTAATGAATGTGTGTGTGGTAGTCCCACTCTTGCTGTTCATGTTCTAAATGAATATATTCATGATCCCTAATTGCCTTTCTGGCCCCTATTACTACTCCAACTCATGCCTGATTCCTTAATTAATCTATGAGGTCCAGGCGCATGGTCAGTGTTCACTACGTGTTTCTTATGTGAAAGAAAAATAATCAGCAGGAACAAGAAAAACATGGATTCTCAAGAAATATCTAGTAGGGCCGGCCGAGTGGCGCATTGGTTAAGCGCTAGTTTTGGGATGCCAGCGGCCCCGGTTCAGATCCCACATGAGGGCCAGTGACACTGCCCTCTACAGCTAACAACAGCTCCACCTGGAGCTGGGCTGTGCGAGCCCCGGTGATGGTGTGGGCTGCAGCCCCTGCTGCAGTGGGCTGCCATAGGCTACAGTGAGTGGCTGGCAGCCAGCATGAGCGGCTGGCAGCCAGCGTGAGCTGCCAATAGCCGCGATGAGCGACATCCAGAGGCCAGCGACCGATCTGCCTCACCCGGGAAGAGCGCAATGATGATACCAACAGTGAAGCAACATCCTCCTCAACTAGACTGAAGAACAAAAAGACAGCAACTTGTCTGTTCCCCTTCCCCAATTCCCCAATGCTGTTCCCCTCCACCAATTCCCCAATAAAAAATCTTAAAAAAAAAAGAAAAAAAAGAAATATCTAGTACATAAAATGAATTTATGAAGCTAGAGAAACAAAGATCCTGAATATTCCATAAAATCATCTTCTCCATGACCAAACTACAGATTGAACATTTAATTATATGAAGAACCACATTAAGCATCAAAAAATGCAGAGATTTATACGAGAATTTGTTTAATTTAATATGATGGAAGTAGATGCATAAAACCCACAGTTCATTTTTTCCAACTAATAGTTTTTTTGTCAAAGCATTATATTAACCTTGAATTTGGCTTATTTATTATATCCAAGTAAGCAAGTAAGAATTTGATGAGACAAACTTGAAGGCAAATATTACTAGAAAACAATTTCTTCTTTTCTAAAGTGGACTTTACTAGATGAATCTCTCAAGTGTTAGGAGTTCTGTATAAATAAATAATGGGAAAGGCCACTTAATACTCCTTTATTTCTACCAGAACTTGGAGCTCTAGTAGGTCATTAAGCACAATAACTAAATTTGGCTGAAGGATAAGTGACTTACTTTCACCTCTCAAATATCATGATATTACTCCGTGGCTATCAGTCAGACTGCACCCCTGAGAGATTCATATCACAATAAGATGCTTTCAGTTACTAAGGCAGAAGCTTTGGATATCTCATAGCTTAATGAGTCCCTTTTAATAGCATAATGGAAATGTGCTTGCTAACACTCCGTTTAAAATTCTCAGTTGTCATTGTGTAAAGTACAAGTGAACTTCAAGTTTCACCAAGTGCCACCCCAAGAGTCTCTAAGATCTGACCCCTACTTAACTACCCAGGTGTATCTCAAGCATCTTCCACCGCATTCTCACCTCAGTTTTCCTTCGAGCCTCAGTAAACCAGGTACAATGCCACCAATGTCCCCTACTCTCTTTCTCACCTCTAAGCATGTGCATATGTTATTCCTTCTGTTTCAAACTCCTTTTCTTTGCTGCATTGACTTCTTCAATTCATTAAAACCACTTACCTTTCAAATCTCATATGAGTCACATTCCTCTCTCCCATCAAATATTCCATGTCCAGGGCCGGCTGAGTGGCACCGTGGTTAAGCGCTGGCTTGGGAAGCCAGCGGCCCCGGTTCGGGTCCCACATGTGAGGGCCAGTGACACTGCCCTCAAGAAAAACAAATATTCCATGTCCAACAAGATTGGATGAAACACCTATCAAGTGTTTATGATGCCATATACCAATTGCCATTTTACCTGTCTATCTGACCTGACTAGACTGGAAGTATACAATGTTTTATTTATTCTCAGCTATCCCCAATGCCTGGCATTTTGCCTCATATATGGTAGATACTCAATAAATACTTGCTGATGAATAAAAAATGAGTGTAGCAAAAAGATAAAGAACATATTACAAGACCGTATTTTAAAAATACATTTATGACTGTGAGGCAGAATAGTAGCCTCCCAAAGACATCCATGTCCTATTCCCTGGACACTGTCAATAGGTTACCTGGCAATGGGAAATTAAGGATGTAGATGGAATTAAGATTGCTAACCAAGTGACCTTAAAATAGGGAGATTATTCTGGAATATCTAGGTGTAATCACAAAGTAATCACAAAGGTCCTTAAAAGTAGAAGAGGAAGGCAGAAGAAGAAATCAGACTGGTGTGATGTAAAAAGGACTTAACCCACCATTGTTGCCTTTGAACACAGAGGAAGGGCTCCACAAGCCAACGACTATGGGAAAGGCAAAGGAATGGAATTTCTCTATGAGCCTCCAGAAAAAAGCACCCCTGCTGACACCTTGATTTTAGCCCAGTGAAACCTGTGTCAAACTCTGACCTGTGGATCTGTAAGATAACAAATTTTTGTAGTTTTAAGCCACTATGTGGTGATTTATTACGGCAGCAAATAGAAAACCAACCTTAGCGTAGAGTAGGATTTCTTGATGCAAAAAGTGTTAACCATCAAAGAAAAAGTTTGATACATTTCATAACTTTTTTCCCTAGATTTATTCAGATACAATTGACATAAAACATTGTGTCCATTTAAAGTGAATACCATGATGATTTGATATGCCCATATACTGCAAAATGATTACCCACCCCATCACCTCATATAACTAGCTTTTTACGTAGTTAGAACATTTATGATCCACTCTCTTGGCAACTTTCAAATATATAACACACTATTATTAACTACAATCACCATGCTGTACATTAGATCCCCAGAACCTATTCATCTTATAACTGGAAGTTTGTATCCTTTAATGAACATCTCCCCATTAATCAATTTAACAACTTCTTGAAAACTTCTGTTAAAGGACTCGTACAAAAAAAAAGGAAAAAAAACAACACCTGAAAAAACAAATAATAAATCTCCAGAAAATATGTCCAAATCACATAAAATAAAAACAAAGGCCTATGTCTAGAATATATATAATATGTTCCTAAAACCAATAAGGAAAAGTAACGCAAAAGAGGGCCGGCCAAGTGGCGCATTGGTTAAGAGCTGGTTTTGGGATGCCAGCAGCCCCAGTTCGGATCCCACATGAGGACCAGTGACACTGCCCTCTACAGATAACAACAGCTCCACCTGGAGCTGGGCTGTGCAAGCCCCGGCGATGGTGTAGGCTGCAGTCCCTGCTGCAGTGGACTGCCATAGGCTACAGTGAGTGGCCAGTAGCCGGTGTGAGCAGCCGGCAGCCAGCGTGAGCTGCCAATAACCACGGTGAGTGACCATCCAGAGGCCAGCAACCGATCTGCCTCAACCTGGAAGAGAGCAATGACGATACCAACATGGGCCAGTGAAGCAACGTCCTCTGCAACTAGACTGAAGAACCAAAAGACAGCAACTTGTCTGTTCCCCTTCCCCGATTCCCCAATGCTGTTCCCCTCCCCCAATTCTCCAATAAAATCTTTAAAAAAAAAAAAGTAACGCAAAAGAAAAATAAATAAATAAAGGATGAGCTAGAATGAAACAAGAATTTGTGCAAAAGTGAATAAGTTATTTTTCAATTCAAAAAACAAAACAAAAAAATGAACCCTGTTTTCTGGCACCTCTACAAATTTCGAACTTTCTCCTCAGTCACACAACTTCTAATGAGCTTCAGGAAAAAGAAAAGAAACAAAAGCTAGCAATTATGTTTGCCAGAGTTATTTCTACTAAATGTGTATTATGACTTTAAACAGTCATTGTAGGAAAAGGCTTAACTCTCAGTTTTTAACCTTGAGTTCAAGCATATGTCATTTAAAATGATAACACTTGAACTTTAGTAACAATGATCAAAGATATAAATTTATCTATTTAAAAGGAATTGAGAACCACATTAGAGGTATAGGCAGTTAAAATTACATAGATGTGGAGCCAGGCCTCAAGGTCTCCTGACTCTGATCTACTGCCAACATTGTTCTTATTTTATCAGAGAATAGAAGACAATAATTTTCCATATATATATATATATATATATATATATATATATATATATCCATATATATATCCATATATATATGAAACACGTTTTATATTTCCTACAATTAATAAAAGTAATACTTCTCTGCTTTACCATAAAACCCTCACAAAATTTCAGTCTCTTATTCTACACATTGAATATTTGCAGGTGGACTAGAAGAAATTTATAAAGGTAATTTTTGGAGTCACAGATAAAGAAGGGAGTTTTGGAGAAATCTGGCTGGGATATTCACATGGATATGCCAATAAGGAGGAATTCAGAGACAAACTGATTTCCTGTTTAATCTCATCAGTCAAATCACTCAGAACTATCAAACCATTTTGTACAAACTTCCAATTCTAAAAAAAGAAAAAATATATATATAAAGTCCCAAATTCAGAAAAATATTCTTTAGTCATCAGGCACACAAAGGCTATATAAACGACAATCTCAAACTCTTCTAGACACAGTAGAAGGAAAACTAGTTTTCACCAACCTTTAAAAATGTCCCTGAGAATGAAAATAATTACAAATGTCCAGGGAGCTGGGTATCTCCTCCATACTTGGTTCCTGACTGATGGTAGGAACTGATGGGTGGATGTGGTAAACTAACCAGCAATGCTGTTTGCAAAGGGAATTAATGGTATGGAAAACATGGCAATTAACCTTAAGCCTCTAGTAATTAACCATAAATAGATCGGACTCTTCAATTTATTCAGATTTCAGGCAAGAGAAGCCAAATAGCAGTGTGTTTATTACACCAATGGATTCACCCACAAAACATTTTTGCTTTTGAAAAAAAAAGATGTTTAGCTAGTGCCTTGAAAACAAGTGTTTGACCAATGTGTTGGAGTCAATGGCTTCCTGTAGACAGCCTTTATATATAAGGGTGTGACACAGTAGCCAACTATGGAAAAATTTGCAATATTTCAGCTGGCTGAACTCTGTTGGGTAGTTTCAGTGCAATGTTTGAAATGCATTCATCTTGAAAATGTTTACCTTAAAATAAGAATTGCCTTCCTGTTTTATTTTGAAATATGGTTTTCAGGTGTTTGAATGCCACTACAGTCACTGGTTGCTTACCTAATTGGTTTTATAAAGCCAGTGTTGTCCAGATGTTGCTTTAATGCTCTAAGCACTCCACAAAGTACTAGACATTAAAAACAAGCTTCTTTTGACTACCAATGTCATGTCTTTATTTCCATGTGTAACACTGATATAAGTAAAACATTTTAATATTCATGTACATTATCAAAGAGATTACTGTTACAATACATTCTCAAGCCATTATATGTTCTCACAAACTTAAATGCACAGGTGAACAATGATCCAATTTCTATAACTTTATCCAAGTAGTGTGCAAACCTGAAAATTTCATTACCAAAGAAGAGCCTCCACATTTTAATAAATTCCTACTTGGCCTGAAGAAGTATTATCTGATCTCAACCAATTTGTGACTTTATATTTTCCTTGAACTCCTGGTATTTCCACCTAAATTATTTTTTCATTTTCACTTGTCAAGTCTTATAGCTTTATCCTTTTCAAAGTTCACTATGACCCTATCCCTTTATTCTCACTCCCACTGTCACTCCTGGTTAGAATTTTTGTCATCTGCCTAAACATTTTCAAATACCTTTTGAAATTGCTATCTGGTCTACAGTCGCACTTCATCCTGTAGGTCTTTCTTTTAGAAACCTTCAATTCCCCCTATTGCCAGATAGAATACAGCTCCATAAATTATTGCTCATAATTTAAGAATAAGCTATGGTATCTCAAAGAATATATCCTACTTCCGTATTTTTTTTTTCTTCTCTTATTTCTCCTCACACTGAGAAGGCTTTCCACTCTTTTACTCATTTTCTCTTACCCAATGTAGTCTTCACAGGAGACTTCAGCTTCCTGTGATCTTTCATTTTTCTAATCTTAAAGTACTTCATCTATTTCAGTTATTTTTAGTCAGTTGTATTTTCCCTGGCAAAACCCTTTGTAATGTATCCTATATTGATGATTTTTTTGTGTGTGCTGAGTTCGTCCAAGTCTTGGGGTTTTCTGAAGGGTTTTGGTATTATTCTTCAACAAGACTAGTTCTGCTTGAAAGAGAATAAAGTTTGAAAAACCACTGATGTATATTACTACTCAACCCTTAAAGTCATATTTAAGAGCTAGAGAAAAAAGAAACTTTGTCTCTTTCATTTTAATGTGCATCCAAAGTGCCTGGTACTTAATAAGGGATCCAAAATATTTAAATACCAGTTCAAGTTTTACCTCTTGTGAGTTATTTAAAACATGAAAATACTAATAGAAAACATACTTAATTTTAAAAAGTACTTCTACATTTCACATGAGAGTAAATAGTGAAAGGGTTAAATAGTAAATCCCTGAGCTGTTAAGAAAGAATATTTAGTTGCTTCAGTAGAAATGTCATGTCATCCATGTTTCTACCTGATTGGGAGAACCACTTTTAGGCTGGAATCTAGGCAATGTACTTACCGTATGTTAGTTTATATATTGGGTCTTCGGAAAAGTCATGATGCATGTTTGCAACAGATGGCACTAGTTCATTTTTGGAAGTACTAGAGCCATTCATATCTATGTTATTGCTATGTCATTTGACAGCTGAAAGTTCTAGTAGCTTCATTCTTAAAAAATTGAGCGATTTGGTTGAGTTTTGGAGTTGTTACAAGTTAAAGATGAAAGACGAACTGTGCATTTTGCCATATTTTACTGTTTTATTTCCATAAAGGGAAGAACGCATGCCAAGCTTGTGAAAAGTTGCATAAAGTTTATGGTGACAATGCTCTACAAGAACATCAGTGCCAACCATAGTTCACAAAATTCCATGCTGGTGATTTTGATCTCGATGACGCTCCTCTGTTATGGAGGCCCACCAAGGTTGATGACGAAAAATAAAGGCATTGATTGAGTCAAACCCACATTACATGACATGAGAGATTGCAGAAACATTGAACATCCATCATTCAAGCGTTCATGACCACCTACAGAAGCTGGGATACATACGCAAGCTCAATATTTGGATTCCGCATGAACTCAAACTTCATTTGATGGCATGTATAAACATCTGCAATATGCTCATTAAATGTAAGGAAAATGATCCCTCTTTGAAGCGACTGATAACTGGTGATGAGAAGTGGATTGTTTACAACAATGTGGTATGCAAATAGTCTTGGTCCCGATGTGATGATTCACCTCAAACGACATTGAAAGCAGACATTCATCAGAGAAAGGTTATACTCTCAGTGTGGTGGGATTTTAAAGGTGTTGTATTTTTCAAGCTCCTACCAAGGAACCAAACAATCAATTCAAATGTGTACTGTCGGCAATTGGACAGTTTGAATGAATCCATCATCCAGAAACTTCCAGAGCTCGTTAATTATAAAGGAGTTGTGTACCATCGCCACAACGCGAGACCACACACAAGTTTGATCACCCGTCAAAAGTTATTGGAGCTTGGATGGGATGTGTTGCCACACCCACCATACTCGCCTGGCCTTGTGCAGTCAGACTTCCACTTTTTTCACTCTCTCTTCAAAACTCCTTGCATAGTATAACGTTCAATTCAGATGAGGCTGTAAATCAGCACCTTGTTCAATTTTTTGCAAATAAAGACAGGTCCTTCTATTAACGAGGAATTATGAAGCTCGCTGAAAGATGGCAGAAGGTTATCGAACAAAATGGGCAATATATCATTGATTGATATTTGTTCTTTATATAAATAAATGAACTTTGAAAAACATAGACTAAATATGTCATGATTTTCTGAAGACCCAATATAACACACACACACACACACACACACAGTCTTTTTCCTTGTGGTCTTTGGTCTTTGACCCTGTTTCCTGGCATAGAGCTTTAAAAATCCTTGGAATTTCTTGAGTGAGAAGGAGTGTTTCTGTTATGCTAATGAGGTGACTCTGGGTAGGTACCCGAATAGCTTCAAGATGGAGACTGGTCCCAAAGAAGATCAATTCTCTTATTAGAGGGCTGGAACTTTGGACCAATTCTACCTCTGGGGAGAGAAGAGAGGCTGGCAACTGAGTTCAATCACATGGTCAATGGTTTAATGAATCAATCATGGTACATGATGAATTCCCATAAAAACTCTGGGGGCCAGACTAGTGGCGCGGTGGTTAAGCGCTGGCTTGGGGAGCCAGCGTCCCCGGTTCGGGTCCCACATATGAGGGCCAGTGACACTGCCCTCAAAAAAAGGAAAAAAAAAGTATGGACACTGAGGCTCAGTAGAGCTTTCTTGTTGTTGAATTGTAATGCTGATGTGCTGGAAGAGTGATGCCCCCAGATTCCAGGAGGATAAAAGCATGGAAGTTCTGCATATTCCCCCACTGTCTGACCTTACCTTGCACCTCTCTTCATTTGGCTGTTTCTGTAACCATAAGTATAACAGCTTCAGTAAGATCTATAAATTGTTCTAAGAAATTAAATCTGAGAGGGTTGTGGGAAGCCCTAAAGTCTTCAGCCAGCCAGGCAGAGGTAAGTAAGGGTGGCTTGGAGACACCCAAACTGTGGTGGGTGGCTGAAGTGGGGAAGTCTTGTAAAGGACTTTACCTTTAACTTGTAGTGTCAGTATTAATTCCAGGTAGTTAGTATTAGAATTGAATTCTAATTTAAATCAACTTGGTATAGGACACCCAAATGGTGTCAGAGAATTGGTGTCAGTGTACTGTATTGTAATTAGTCAGGAAGCAGTTGTTCAGAAGACATACATAAAGCACAGAAATCAGAGACAAAGGTGAATGGGGCCTGGCAAAGAAAAAAAGGCAGCCCCAGGATAAGATGCGATTCATGACAGAAACTTGGCCAAAAAGTAACAGAGAAATGAACCTTCTTGGTAAGAAAATTGACAGCGACTCTTTACGGAAACTTTGTGAGAGGCAGAAGGCAGACTGAGACACAAACTTGGTTCTATCATCTTAACCAAGAATAGCAAGAATCTGTACCCAGTATTGGCAATGTAAGAATGAGGAGTATGTGGGGGGTGCAGACTGCATCTGGATGAAAAGAAAGATATTTCTCCTAGTCACATAGGTTAAGAAAATTTCACCTGTTCTAAAATAAAGACAGAATGGGGATCAATATCAGAACCATTTCCTGCTGTGTATCATTATGCTTAACACCACAGTAAAATAAATGTTATTTCTACCCCATTGTATGTGTTCAGTCATTTTAACCTAACACTTTAATTGTCTCCCTAAAGTAGGAATTGTAAGACCTTTCCAATCTATTATAGTAAATAGATATTTGGACTAGCAATTTGTTGTAGTCAAAATTCTTATACCCAGAGTAGAAAAGAGCAAATGTGCATTAATTCTCACAACTTCTCACCTTAACCAGACTTATTTGTGTCTGAATGATTTCCACATTCCAATTCCCTTTAATAAGAGTTCATAATTGAATAGACATTTAAGAAAAACAATAAATAAATAAAAATCAATAAATAAATCTAAGACCTGGGACTGATTTCAAGTTGTAAATGGCCAAATTGTTTCGGTTCTGAAATTCTGGAAGGAAATATGTTGAGAACAGCAAATATTAATCAGATGGCAAATTTCCCTGCTGAAAATATTCAGGAAATGGGAGCGATGTGAATGAATGTGAAAAGCAGCATTATGTCCTGCACTTGATGAATAAATAGGCTTAGTTGGCCATTATCAAACCAACATGAGAACCATAAAGCTTACCTTTTTCCTTTCTTACCATCTGCAGTCCTTAGAAAACCTGGAATATTTTTTTCCTGCTAAATTTCAATGTGTTTAACATTTTCTGCATTAGAGAAATTACCAAATTGAACTGAATTGAAGGTTTTCTTTAAAACCTTTTCTAAATCTTGGTTTTATGAAGTCCCAGTTTTACTCTTAAAAATCTCAAGAGGTCACTTAATCATATTTTCAACAAATTCTTATAACAATATTAATATGAATTTGTTTCATCTATACAGCAAAGATATGCTATGTATTTCTCATGTAGGGAAGTAAGGAGAGTATGATTTTATAGTCACAAAATCTAACATAAAATTCCCAAAGGTATGCAGGTCCTTGGATCATGAGACAACACAAACTCACAAAACCTGATTTGCCATAGCACAATACTTTAAAATATGTAATGGTTAATTTTATATATCAACTTGGCTGGGCCACAGTGCCCACATATTTGCTCACACATTATTCTGGATGTTTTTGTGAGTTTGTTTTGAATGATATCAACATTTAAATTGGTGAACTTTGAGTAAAGAAGATTGCTCTCCATAATATGGGTGGGCCTCATCCAATCAGCCAAAGGCCTGAATAGAACAAGACTGACCTCCCCTGGGACAAGAAGGAATTCGGCAACAGACAGAGATTGGACTTGAACTGCAGCATTTGTTCTTCCCTGGGTCTCTGGCCTGCTAGCCCATTCTGCACATTTTGTGAATTGCCAGCCTCCATAATTTTATGAGCTAATTCTTTAAAAAAAACAAAAATTAAAAAAATTAAAAAAAAATTATATATATATATATATATACACACACACACATACACACACACACACTTACACACACACACACACACACACACACACACACACACGGTGCCAAAAAAATGTATACTCATTTTAAGAAAGGAAAAAATCTATTAAAATTGTTATAATATATATACTGATAACAAAAGATAAATATAAGTCACATTTGACTCTTGCAATTATAAGAGGTGCTGAAAGTGGTTACTATCAGTGCCCAGACACTTCTGATTATGGCAAATTACTGCCTGAACAACGCTGACCAAAGTGTCCACTTGTTTGATATATATTTATACACACACACACACACACACACACACACATGCACACACATACACACACACACACACACACACACACATCCCATCAGTTAAGCTTCTCTGGAAAATTCTGCCTAATACACAGAGAAACAATAAACAGGTCAAATGGGCAAAAGTAGTTTCAGACATAAAAAGATTAACCTCTAGCTACATAAATATTTATGTAACTAATTACAGTTGACCCTTGAATAATGTGAGGGTCAGGGGCACTGACCCCCCCATACAATCAAAAGTCCAAGTCTAACTTTTGATTCCTCAAAAACATAAGTTATCCTATAGTGTCCGTGGGGGATTCATTCCTGGAACCCCTGCAGATATCAAAATCCACACTTGCTCAGGTCCATTATATAACATAGTATAGAGCAATGTATACAGTTGGCCTTCCACATCTGTGGATTCCCAACTGTGAGTGAAAATCTTATTTTTCATCCATGGTTGGCTGAATTCACAGATGTGAAATCCAAGGATATGGAGGGCCAACAGCATATTTATTGAAAAAAAAATTCATGTATAAGTAGACTCTCGCAGTTCAAATCCCTGTTGTTCAAGGGTCAACTGCATACACATCATAATTTAAAAATCCCAGTCACAAATATCTTTATGTAAAGAATTTCATAACCAACCAAGTGGCTCAGTTGGTTAAGAATTGGCTTACAGCACATGCTTTGAGCAACAGGGACTCTGGTTTGATTCCCACATGGGCCAGTGAATGCTGTACCCTAGCTGAGCTGTCATTGAGCTGCCAACAGGTGGCAGGATGGCTCAACTGGTAACAACAAGATTGCCTGTTCAATGGTGGGCTATGCCCATCGCAACTAAAAGAAGATTGAATTCAGCACCTTAAGCTGAGCTTCTGCCTGGATGGCTCAGTGGACACGGCGTTCGCTCTTAACAAGGTTGCTGGTTCGACTCTCGAATGAGATGGTGGCTATGCCCATCCACAACTAAAACTGAACTCAGCACCTTGAGCTTAGAGGCCACACGAGCTGCTGACAGGAAGCCAGTGGCGACTGGTGCCCTCCACAACCAAAGATTGAAGAACAACAACTTGGCTGGTCTCCTCCCCCAATTCCCCAACACTGCTCCCCTCCCCCAATTCCCCAATAAAATCTTTAAAAAAAAAAAAAAAAAAGAATTTCCACTATTGCCATTCATCATGAAATTAAAAATTATCAAAAATACATTGGCTATGACAATAACACCAAATAGTATTTTTTTTTTCTAGCTGAGCCATCCTGCCACCTGTTGGCAGCTCAACGGCAACTCAGCTTGGGCTGGCCTCGAACCGCTGTTGCTCAGAGCTCAGCTTGCACTCCCAAATAGTATTTTTAATACATACTGATATACATATCTTTCCTTTTCTTCCCAGTTTTCTTTCCTCTGGTAAGAGTACTTTGACTTCCCTGTGGATAATTAATTACCAGTTTGAGGTTAATCTTATGTAACAGGATGAACTAGGTCTGCCTGCACATGAAAAGCCCCTACATAGACTAAGTGGAGAATTCATATATTCTGCAATGTTGCTACAGGTAAAGGAAGTCTGATACCCTTGGCATAGGCACTGAAAAACAGATGGTATAAGTATAATGCAACAAAAATTTTAGGACCTAGAACCATAAGGCCAGCGATAATGGTTTGTTGAGGAGGTTTTGTTTGTTTGTTTGTTTGTTTGTTGTTTTGCCTTATACTCTAGTAAAAGTGGTTCCCAAGGTCTGTGGTAAAGCTTCTCACAGGTGAAGGGATAAAAGCCTTAGAAGTCTCTTTGTCCAGGGACCCTCTCACCTGGCAGATTTCTCATTTCATATGAGCTACCAACTATTATCACTGTCTTGAGCTGATCTGGACAAGAAAAGCCAAGCTTATTCAGATAGATCCCATAAATATTCAGAGATGACTATGGCACTCTAGTCGGGACAATAAAGCCACAATCACAGGACTACTTCTGGGAATGTCAGCAAAGAAAAGCTCTCTTCCTTTTGTAACACTGCAATGAGGTGCATGGGGTAATTAGCTATCCTTTTTCTAGGCTGTGGAAAGATCTTTTCTGAGAATAAAGCTTATGCACAAGAAAGCAAAGAGCCAAGACAGAAAGAAAGAGCCACCCAAACAGGTACCATTATTTTTACACTTGTAAGGGTGAGTGTGTTGTTAATGCAAGTTTGTTGTCAAAGTTTATCATCATATTTAAGAACTGTGTTTAGTCCCTGGAGGATGCTAGTAGAAGGATCAGCTATATCTAAAGTCATAGCCACCTCCTAGAATTTTTGGTCACCTGAGCCAATAAATTCATGTTTAGTTCAAGACTGAGTTAAATTTCTGTCACTTGCAAACTACAAAAGACCTAATTCACTTATATAACTTTACCAAGAATTATGTCTGGAAGTTACAACAAATAAAACACAAGCTGAATATCTTTATAGTAAATGTATATCTTTCACAAAGTGTATGGGTTATTTTATTTTGAAAACATAACATGCTTTTAAGGTCCAATAGCAAAGAAATGAAAGCTTCCATGTAATTGTTCATGAGAACAAACCCTGATCTCAGCACTTTACCTGGTGTGTAGGCTTCATTTTCACTCTATTCTTTACTTTCCATTTGTGCTCCCATGATTTACTCAAGAGGGTTGAGGAACACGCTGGACACAGGAAGAAGACACAGGAAAAAGTGATTGAGACCACACCCTGTCACGCCAAACAGGTACCATTATTTTCACACTTGTCATGTTGCATGCGTTTGTTAATGCAAGTTTATTATCAAACTTAGGAACTGTGTATCGAAATGGGAAAGTGCATTCTTCTCTCCATAAACTCTATTATATCCACATTTGAGCATCTTTTTTTTTTTTCTTTCGCTAACCAATTTGAAGCCTTCTAAACAAAGAGAGTCTTGGGCAGCAAAACAACCAAATGACTTCAAGTGTGTACTTCTGCCCTTAGGAAAGGTGTTGGAGGCATCGTTTTCCTAGACTACAAAGCTCCTATAGAGTGGGAATATATTACTCAAGGAGCACAAACTCTAGTGAAGTGTTCCATTAATTCCAGAAAAAACACAAAGCAAAATCTCTGTTATCCTCTACTGTACACTTATTTTGTCCACACACTCATCGATATAAAAGAGCTTCCAAGGACACATAAGGAGGCCACATAAACAGGTACTACATGTCTCTACAAAGAGATAAATAACTGTCAATATGAACCATACTCCTGTTATCACAAATATACCATCATGATTCTTAAAATGTCACACTACCTGAGACTCCCTTAGCCAGGGACAGTATTAAACTACATAGAAGGAAGAGTGGCAGTCCTTCAAGCTGAGAGCCGGGTGACTCTAAATAAGTGTAAGTTTCAGCAGTAGGAATTTTGATAAAGTGGCAAAAAAGAATAGATAAATTGCAGTTTGTGGATTCTAGACACTTGAGCTGTTCAAAGAAGTTGTAAACTATTTTTTTTTCTAGGAGATGGTTCATGATGTAAATACTATCTACCACAAACTTGCCCTCAGGCAGGGAAAGGACTAGATACATATTTTAAAGCCATTTCCAGCTCTGTGTCCCAGTCATCACTAAAATGAAGAAAAAGAGCTGCTGTTGACTGAACCCGCATGTTTTCCTCTGACTCATTCACATTATGTGGAATTGGCTCAAAGAAGAGAACAGATGTGGGTCATCGGGGTGCATTGCCGAATTTTTGGCTGATCTAAGTGAGCTAATCTTCTATACTCTGTGCTCGCAGATGTGTGGTAATATCTAACATTTAACACCTAAAACAATAAGAGAATAACTAGTGAAATGGACAGGAAAAACCCATTTTTAAGCCTTTTTTTTTATCACTTTGTATATAAAGCATGTCTATTACAAGCCTGTTTCAGACACAACTTTATCAAGCGCAGTTGTGCAATAAGTTAAAGAAAGCAATAAATTGAATATTCTTTTCCTTCCCAATAAGGCTGACTCTCTAGTGTTTGCATCCTTTGTTCATAAATTACTAACTCCTGTTATTTTTGTTTTCCAAGAGAGAATTCATCTGAAAGTATAATTTTTTTCCCTGAAGATATTCTGCTCACTTGCTGCCTGTCGACAAATAAGTTGTGTGTCTGAGTTGATAAAAACCAGATTGTTCAACTACTGATGAAATGTTGATAGTATCACCAAAAGCTTTACGTATAAAACTCAATTAGAAATCCTAACAATGGGCAGGCCTTTGATGATTTGCATTCGTTGAGGTGAGGCAGGTAGTCTCACATTGCCTTCAGAAGCATGGATTTAGCCCAAAGCACAGCCAATGCCATACTAAAATATACTTAAAGGAGCACAGAACCCTGGATATTCATGATATAAGGCAGAATTTGGTCCTTGGAGACCTTTGCATAAATCTCATTTGGAATGAATAGAGGTTGCAAAAACACAGATTTGGGTTTAACCCTACCCAGCTCAGAGGTTCAGAGATTATTCTTTAATTGCTCATGATTCAGAAACTCTCTCTGACAGGCAAATATCTAGACTATTCTTCTGGTAGCAACTCCAGAAGCTGAAGAGGGAAATCAGTTCATATTAATTAAGTGAATGCTGTGCTCAGCATTTCAGAAGAGGGTTTGGCTTACTGCAATGTTCTGTTATGTTGTTGCTGCTGCTGTTGTTATTAATCATAGACTAGTCATAACAACATTAAAAGTAGATATTTGTATTTTTGTTTTTTTACAAATGAAGAAAATGAATGTTTGAGGAGTTAAGTCATTTTTCTGAAGTCATACAGAGAGTAGTTGTCAGAATGAGGGATTTATACTCAATATCCCTTCTAGAAGTCATGCTCTTTCAACCAAAATGTGAAAATGACTTGTCACAAGCACCGGGGACTGAACCCAAGAAACAAGTGAATACCTGAGGATCTGTCCAAAAAGGGAGCCCCCCCCTCCCAGCTCAGTCCCCATCACTACCCTGGAGATATGTGCCCAGGGGCATGAAGAAACTAAAATCTAAAGGGATAAAAAGTAAGAGAGGTTGAAAATGTAAGTTCTTAGATCAATCAACTCTCTTACTAATTGTAATCTGAGCTCCAAATAAATTTCTCCATCCTCAATTCTGTATGAAAAAAAAGCAGAAATAAGTCCTATTAAGTTATCTATTAGATATCATCTAGTCCATTTTAATCTTTCAATATATCACATTATTATTTACTCAGTTTAAGATTTTTAAAACAACACTCTTCTGTCACTCTCCTTTGTTCTCATATTTTCTTTTCCTAAAAAAAAAAAAAAGAAAATGTAGGCTGTGATACAAGGAACCACAACACTGTTAATCACAAATTAGAAAACTGAATCGAAGGTTTATTCAAAAGCACTAGTTTTATAAATCTGGACCAAGGATTTATAAAGTGTAGACTTTTCTGACACCTGACAGCTTGGATTACTCTGACTTTTTTGACACAGAAGTATCAAGAGATTAGTTTTCTGGCCCTTCTTTATAAGACTTTGCCAAACCCACAATATGTAGAAATCTATCAAAGTGATAAATAATACAAAAAACAAATCCTGGGAACGGGATTAAATTTGGTGGAGACTTCCTTCAAATAGCTAAATTCATCTTTCTCAAAAGAGGCAGAGGAAGCTGCTAATGTGGTGTTGGAAAATTTGAAAGTGAAATATGTTCACCTCTGTTTACTTATCCAAATATCTCAACTTAGTTAAAGCAATGGACTCAAAACATCCTGTGATTGAAAGGGCAGATTTTTTTTTTTTCAGTTACTTTCCCCCAACTAATTAAAAACAGAAAGCTCATTTTTGCAAGTCATAAATAGAAGTGATATGTTTCCCCCCAAGAAACAACAACAACAAAAAAGGATTATAAACAAATACAGAAAGAGACACTAGGGAAACAGAAAGAAACGTTGAGGTCATGAAGAAAAAGTGTTGTTTTGAGCAAAATAAAGTTTCAGGACATTAAAGAACTAATCAGCAACTGTGATTTCCCGCCTAAATTGTGGAGTCATTAAAACCACAGACTCGGCCACCATATAGCTTTGTCATCTTAGGTAAATTATTTCACCTCTTTCCATTTTATTTTCTTCCCCCAAATTATAATTGTACCTACTTCAAATGTTGTTGTAAAGAATAAATAATTTGATACTTTTAAAGCTCTGAGAATCTTGCCTGGTACATAAAAATATGTTACTATATAATTCCCAAATAAATGTCACTGCTTTATTTAACTCTAAAACTTGAATTTGAAAGGAATCTACTACATTTAGAAGGTTGCTTAATGTATTTAATTCCATATTTTTATGCTTCCATGTGATATTGGGGGGAAAAGAGAAATACTATAAATCTCGGCTCAGTTTCTGTCTTTCAGCATTTTACTCATCTTTGACTTTCTCACATTTATTTTAGAAGAATACTGGCCCTCAAAGTGATATAGTAATGAAGAACAAGATTAACTGGATCCATATACTGGACTGTACATCGCTCAGGAATTTCCTCTTCATCTATCTCATTTTAATTTAGTATATGTTCTTCTAGCAAATAAACCTTTGTGCTGGGAACAACGCTGGATTCTTTCTTAAGATGTGCGTGCGTGTGTAAAAATACTATTATGGAGGGGAAGGAAAATATGGCTGATTTATCAATCACTGAAAGAGTATTAGCTAAATGTCCATTAAGTTTGAAGTTTGGTCTAGAGCAGTGGTTCTCAAACTTCAACATACATTAGAATCACTTGGAGGTTTCCTTTAAAGACAGTTTATTGGTTCCAATCCTCAGAATTCCTGATTCAATAGGTCTGAATGGATCCAAAAATTTGCCTTTCTAACATGTTCTCAGGTGATGGTGATCTAGGGCTCACACTTTGAGAACCTCTGTGTTAGATCTATATATTTATGAGTAGTTTTTAAAAATACCAATGCCTTGTAAATCAGAACTTTTGGGGTGGGTCTGAGTATTAAAAAAACTAACCAACCAACAAACAAACAAAATCCTCCCCAGATGGCCAGGATTGAGAAGCCCTAGTCTAGAGAAATGGTTGTCAAGGAATATGGGTGCTGAATCAGGTTGACTTGGGATGCCCTGCGATGGGGATAGAAATAGTTTTTCAATGTTTCTCAAAGTTAGTGAATTAGTGTTGGGATCACTACAGTCAAAATTACCTTATGCATATTAGAAATAAAGATCCCTTGCCTCACCCAGGACCTGCAAAGTCTCAGGTATTTACATACCACACCAAAGTTTAAAATCTTGCTCTAGGAATAAGAAAAGGCAGATTCTAGTTCTTCCTTGCAGATTAGGAGTAGCACTGGAACCTCACAATAAATATAATAGCAATTAGTTAGTTCAAAATGGCACCAGCCCTAGAAAGTGAAAAGAGAATTCTAGAAGGAGGAAGGCAGGAAGGAAAGATGCAGATGAGCAGGGATGGAAAAGGGAGTGCTGGTGTAGACTCCCCTCTCCTCACCAGAACGAGGAACCACCCAGCTGGCTTCTCCTTTAATTTACTCTGGCGCACATGGGTAGAATGTGTTCTGCACGTTCTTAAGATACACATTTCTAAAACACCAAGCGGCCTCTGCTGATAGCTGAGCTGGTTGCTGTCTCAACACAGAAAAAGTGAGGGAGCAAAAGAATTGTTCAAGGAAACATTTTTCTCTATTTCCCCCTCTAAATGTGGACAGGAAAGCAACATGTGGGGAAAGATGGGATGCATGATTATGTAAGGTAGTGAAAATAGTAAAGACTAATGCAAAGTGAAATGTTTAGAAAGATGGCTGGCTATTGAGGAGAGACTATCCTTTGTGAAGCTGTTTAACCTCTTCTATTCAAAATCTATTATGGTGTTATATACTAGATATATCATCATGTTAATGATGATGATTTCAAACACTATCTTCTGGGCATTTCCAAAAAGACAAAACTGAACAAGAGTCTTCATATCACCTTGGAAAGGCAAAGACTGCCCATGGTGTTTTCAGCCATAATCATTCTCAGTATGGCATGTCAGAGTTGACAGTTTTGCTCCTGGAACTGATGATCTCCTGATGTGTTTGCACCAATGGGGAACACCAGCTTTCTGAGATGGATTCTAGGTGAATCTTTCAGCTGGTGCTCTTTCCCATCAGCCCCCAGCCTGGCTGCATTGGCAGATTAGGCAACGCTGTCTATTGCTAGGTCAGCAAAAGAAACAAAGGGCAATCAATTCTACTTGGTGAAATCTGTCAGAAGACTTTTGTATCCCAGCATAGGTTTGTAATGAGATTCTCTCAAAAAACTGAGGACTTTCTAAGACACAAATATTACATTAATTATTAGCGTTACACATTTCTAAGCAGACTTTTCTCCATGTGTGCTGCATGTAGTCACTCTAATTCCTCAACAATGATGAAAATTTTAGAAAGAAAACATGTAGTTTCAAAAACTCATCTATGCACATCATAAAGTTGTAACGTCAAATGGTTCCCCTGTGACCTTTCCTTAAAATAAGAGGAAATTGAAAGAGCTTGTTTTCCTTCTACTTTATCTGAAGTAACCAGAGGGTTTTATTTTTGTTAACTTATCAGATATACCAAGATTGTTCCCATCTAAAATAAAACTGATTCTGGGAAGATTTCATTCTCTTATGTTGTGCTATTGCTTAGCAATGTAGAAATTATAGCTACTATACCAACATTCCCCATCTTCTCAGTAGTCCATTTTTTGTCACTATTATTCTGAAAACTGTGTACAAACTTCTGAAAAATGTGAACAAGGCTGGAGTTATATGTGAAGAATGAGAATGAAAAAAAGGAAGATAGTGAGCCAGTACACATTCCTTGAGCAAAAGATTTAAGATAGCAGCAGTTCATATCTGTATCAACAAAGGATGATTCGCAAACTCAACAGTAGTTCAGTTTTTACTACATTTTGTGAAGAGAATCTCTTTCTTTGAGATAGGCCATAGATTCTCATTGCACTTGTCAAAATGGGATAACATTACTTGAGTCTCCCACCTACCACAGATATAATGAATTTAAATACATACATATTTTTAGACTCAAGAACACTATATTTATTTACATGAACTCATGATTTTAATGACAGAAAAATTTTAGTAATAACAAAATATTGCAAGTGGAGTAACTAAATGGTAAAGAGGCAAACATGATGATAATCAACATATGTAAAGGAAAGATTTTAATTTCCGGTGCAAAGTACACATACACAATATGTGATATAGGAAAAGACAACCTTTCCTCATTATTTTTTCTTCTGATGAGACCACAACACATATGATATTTTCTGCTATACTATTTTTGGTCATTTACTGCCATTTTAGCTATGAAATATGGTATTAAATGTCACTATTACTAAAAACAAAATTTCAAATTGATTTAATTAATTATTGGGAATATAATAAAGTGTGTGTGTGTGTGTTTAAATCAATGGTATGAATTAGTATTTTATCTGTAAAAGAGAATTTCTAAATAGTGGGTGGAATCAACATATTGCTCTTTAGAGGCAATCCTTAAATTATGTTCTGCAGACCCCTGGGAGCTCCCTTAAAACTTTTCAGGGGTTCATGAAGTCAAAACTATTGCTATAATTATACCAAGATGTTACTTGCTTCTTTTACTGTGTTGACCTTTTCACTGATGGTGCAAAAGCAAAGGTAAGCAAAACTGCTAGTGCCTTAGCAGTAGGGCCACTGCACCAAATATCATCTCTATACACTTTCAATTTTTAAAAATTGTTTCAATTAAGAATTTCCTTAACAGTAAAAATTATTAGTTTTTAAAAATATTAACCCTTTAGTCTACATCATTTGATAGTATGGTGTAATAGGGGGCACACATAAAGCACTCCATCTACATAATGAAGTTTAATGACTTTTCTCAAGTAACAGTACATGCACAAGTTTTTTAGTTGCAAATGTAACTAGCCGCTTTTTTCCATGAATACCACTTTTACTTGAAAGAATGTTTGCTGGACAAGCTCTCATTATGTAGATTTAGCCATGTAGCTGATAATTTCTTCAAAATGAGCCAATCATTTCAAAGAAAACAACTGACAGGCTTGCTGCCAATAATAAAATTCAAGTTTTTGATTAAAATATTAGAATTTTGAAAAATTATATTTGTCACCATGAGTTTAACTTCACAATACTTAAGGAGTTTTCAGATGAGCTCAGTGGTCATTTGAATAAAACTAATGTCCATATTATATCATGAAACATGACAACATATAGGAGGACTGCATTAACTTAGTGAATAAAGAGTTTCCAAATGACTAAAACATCATTTTACAAAATCAATAATGGGTCAAAGTGCAGGAAAAGGCAATCAATTATAATGCATAGTGTATATGAACTTGATTAAAATGCTTTCAGATCCCACATTGCAACTAAACTTTAAGAAGGTATCGCTTTTCAAGTTTTGTTATATAAAAAAAGAAGACCCAGAATTATCTTAAAATATTATTAAAATATTCTTCCCTTTTAAAACTAGATACCTGTGTGAGGCTGGATCTCTTAAACCAAACATCACATGAGAGATTGAATACAGAGCGAATCTGAGAGAATCAGCTGTCTTCTATGGAGCTACACATTAAAGATTTGTGAAAAACATAAATAATAAGTTATTTTCAAAAAGCTACTATGTTAATAAATAACAAAAAAGTCACCACTCATCTTCTATTTTGTTATCACCGTCTATATTAAGATAGTACTTTTAAATCTAGAAAGTGGTCAATAAATATTGATTAAAATGAACTAAAGCAAGATAAAATGAAAATGACAATGAAAGAATATCTAATTTAAATGAATTCCTTTCTCTGAGCCCATCTGAATTACTTCCCAGAGAGCTAAAAGAATGTACAGATGTGACTATAGAATTAATGTCGGGAATCTTTGAAAATTAATGGAGTGCCAGCAAACTTTTTTCCTGTCGTCTAAGAACAGAACGGATGGATTCCACAAACTACAGTTCAGTAAGTTTGATATAGATATTTACAATTTTACAGCTTAAAAAAAGTTGTGATGCCAGCATATAATATATTCCAAAGGGAAAGCCATAATAAACTAACCTTATTAACTTTTTTTTTTTAGCTGAGCCATCCTGCCACCTGTTGGCAGCTTAGCAGCAGCTCAGCTTGGACTGGGCATTGAACTGCTATTGTTCAGAGCTCAGATCGCACTCTTGAGCGAGCTCTTAACCAACTGAGCCACTCGGCCAGCCCTCCTTATTAACTTTTTAAATAAGATTATTAGACAAGAGATAGGGGAATGTCACAAATATAGTTTAATTAAAGATGTTTGATAGAAACTCTTGACATCTGTTTTGAAATGAAGAAATTTCAATGATAATACATACATTTTTGCACTAACTAAGCCAATGGGTACACATTAATAGACTAATAACATACAGGGAAGTCAAACCATGTACTTTTAACCAGTGACTTGAAGAAAGACATGGATGCAGGCTCATAAAGTTTATAGATGACACCATGCTGGAAAGAATAGCAAATATAGTGCATCTAGATTTAGTAGGATCTCCAAATAATGGGGTGCTGTGATAAAGCCAAAAGATGCAATTTATCATCTATAATAAAAACACTTTTAATTTTTTTACTTAATTTTTCTAGGATACAGTAGTCCAGTCTTGAAAATATTTGCTCTGAAAGAAGACCAGAGAGTTCAGTTGAAAACAATGTGTGATAAGGCTGCCAAGAACCCCAAAATGGACAGTTAGGTTACATGAAATCATAGAGTTTGAATCCAGGTGTTGGTGGAGATAGGGAGGGATCATCCCACGGCAATTTACAAAGTCAGGCTACTTATGAAGAACAGCCTGGATGTACCAAACAAAGAGGGATACTGAGAAACTGAACTTTATTCCAAAGAGGTTTAATGGACTAATGAATGCCTGGAAACCCAAAATTTGTGCATTCCTGGGTATTTAGTATAAAGAAGAAAAGAATAATCACACTAATTATCTCTAAATATTTGAAGGCCTATGTTATGAAAATTTTATTATGACTTTCCAAGACACTGAAAGAGGACCACTGGAGATTTGAAGAACCTTGCTTAATAAAGTCATCCATCTCACAATGAGGCATCAGTGTTTGTCAGAAAAACTGTCCAATCAGAAGCTTGATGATCAAGTTCAGATCCTATAGAAGGGTTTCTTCACTTGGTGGAAAACTGGACTATCTTTTTCTAAGCTCTCTACTACTTCATACTTCTTTAATTTTATATAGTTGCAAATATCTAGAGTCATCTAGCTGTACGGTCAGCAAGTTTGTGTAACTCAGACCTGAAAAGTCTTCTTTCCCATTTTCCCCAGATAAATCAAGAAAAATTGAAGATATAGCCGATATTTTGGGTAATAGTATCTATAGAAACTCATGTCAAAAGTGGGGGCTGAGGAATGATCACAACTTCGGATTTACAATAAAAAGCCAAGTTAATTGTAAGTCCACAAATAGATGTGATTATTAGAGTAATAAGAAGCTAATCAAGACTTTAGTACAGCTCTGAAAGTGGCAAACAAATGCACCATGTAATATAGCCTGCCAGAAACACATTTTATTAGAGCAAAATTCTATTTGAGTTCCACATACCTGGCCTTTTGTACTCTGAATCTCAAAATCCTAATTTTAATAAACACATAGAGACAGCCTAGTTCAAACTCCAATTTCATAAGGAGTCTGTAGTTAGAATGGTTGAGGAAGCCTGGGATTCATTAACTCCAACACAAATACATACTGTTATCCCCAGGGGAGCTCTGGGATACATTTCCCAGTCATCGTCATGTATGGAACTAGTAAAATCCTTTAGCCAAAGTGATTAGGGAAATGCTCACTGGGTAAATTTTAGAGGCTTCTCTTCTGATGTTCTTGTCTGGTGATCCTCTTCTGTGTGCCCTGTGCAATTCTTATTCCTTGTCGGTTAATACTGGAATAATATTGCCTCCTTTCAGGACCCTTATTACTGTGAGATAAACCTGTATTCTGTTCACAGGCTTACTTAAAGTGAAATTTATATGCAAATTACTATATATTAACTGAAGAAGATGTTTTGTTTACCTTTTAAATGATTTGCAAAATGCCTGTGGTATCTTTCATTATTGCTCATTATCTTGAAGTGACCTTCTTTAGTTAGCTGAACAGTGCATCCCTGCTTCGTAACAAAGGTGTCCATTTTTCCTGCAATCAATATTCAAGTTTTCTTCTGATTCTCCATGCACTCATCCTGCTGACCATCTGTGTTCCAAGGATAGTGTATTCTATTCTATTTCCTTCAATGAGAAACCTCCTGATTGGGAAACATATTGGGGCAGAAACTACATGACACATTTTATGTTGCCTGTTGGTGGTATTACCTCAGTTTGTGGTTTGGTTTTCCTGTAACTACTTCAACCCTATGTACACTAAATATGCATAAAAATAGAAGGTATAGAAACTTTGTGATAATAGTTTAAATGTATTATATCAATTGGTTAGTAGGCATTTTGGTGAGGAGACCCCACTTCATTAAAATTTAACAGTGTTTTTGGCCTGGAAATCATTTTCCCTTAAAAACCACCAAACGTTTCACCTGACCACGATCAAAGATATCTGGTCATGCAATCTTCCATCGCTTCTCTATTATCACTGGAGGCCCAATAAGCTCAGTTTCCTTGATGAGTCTGATGGTAGGGATATAGAAACCAGTGGGTCCCATGTCTTCTGCCAGGCTACTCTGAGAGCAGACATGTCCTTCTGTCTCAATCTTTTGTAACCCAGAATCTTGTTTTCTCATGAACTAAAGTGTGTACCTAAGTTACCATACTCAAGCATTATGAAGCTCTAGTCTGAGGTCAGGGAGTTTGAAAGGCGGTCATGTCAATCTAAGAAGCATTCACAATGTTCTTTCTATGGAGAAACGCACTCCTTGTTTGAAATAACTGCTTTAAGAGATCTTTTAATATACAATCATTCATAAATTGATGAATATATTTGTAAATATATTCTTCAAAACTGTACACATACAACAGACATTCTACAATATGCATTCAATACATATTTTATTTTAGTATCAGAAGAAACTTGAGAGAATCTTTTGTATCTGAGTATAACTAACATCAAAACATTTTGAATAAAACTAACTTAGGTTCATATGATCTATGACTAAAAGTAATAAAATATCATATATTATGTATGTACTCATTTGTTTCCCCCAACATGTTTTGACTCATAAAAACTATTTTCATCTTTATACTAAGGGTGTTGGGCAAAAAAAAAAAAAAAAAAAGCAAAATGCAACCGGATTTGATTCATGACCGTTTGGACTCTGGGAACAGAGACCTTCTGGCACTGGTCCACAGGTGGGACAGGTGATCTATTGCTTCTCTGCAATAGCCTATCTGACCCAAACAATATCTGATTGTTAAAAAGGTGTCCATTTATCCACTTTGAATGGGGAACCTGACAGACTTAGGTTCAGGTCACGAAAATCATTTAGGATTCTACTTTTTCTGAGAATTACAGAGAGCTGCCTAAAGAGTGTAACTTTGCACAAAGTGACTTTGTTTTCCAATTTTATAGATCTGCTGCACCCAATATGAAAATAGGCTTTATGGGTATCCAGGAATATTGCAAATTATGTTTATATTATGATTTTGTCCATTTTTTCAAAACAACATGGTCTAAACATACACAGTTAGTGTAATGAGAGTTAGGAGAGGAGAATCTAAAGAATGTGGTTTTCCTCAAAACTAACTGAGCAGTGAAGTCAAAGTACATGGTGTTGAAAAATCTTCTGTAAACTAATAACATCAGCCCCCTAATAAATGGCTTTTGTTGGGATGGGGGAGAGAGGACCTGTCTACACAGGCTCACCACATTGGCAAGTCTACTTCATGTTAAGTCAAAGGAAATTCAACAATGTTATCTAAAACATACAAAGGGCATAAACTGATATAATGTTAAATTGACTGTGTAAATATTCTTAAGATATTATTTAAAAACCAAATGTTTTCTTTTGTCTAAACCATGAAATATGGAATTATGTAGCTTTGCCCTTTCCTGTCAGACTGTTGAGGACTCGGACTACTATTATTTCCTGTTAGACTTTTTTTTCATCTTCTTCTAAAATGAACTGTAGAAATATAAGCATAAATCTAAAAGAAGCAAAAAAAATAGGCTCTGGTCTCACTCAGTGTGTATTATGTTTTAGCTGAAATCAGGTATATGGGATGAAAGCTAACAGGAGGTTTCCATCTCAGGAGGAACATGGTGTTTCTTTTGACTTTGAATTACATAACATGATAAAGGACTTCTTTTTCCTAGCAATTTCCTAACCACATTCACTAGCAAAACCAGTTACTATTTATTTCATTTTTTTTCTTGTATATGACATTATGACAAGAATATAATATGAAACTGAGATGCTCAGATATCCATTAAGAGAGCAGAAATTTGTACACAACTTGATATAAGTTACAGTTCTACATATTATTAAAATTTAATAGGGATTCAAACAAAAAAATATAATCTGTACTCATGATGATTATAATTATAGTATACATAGAAATTCACTAGGGAATAATAAGAAGAACTTTCATAGTTTTAAAAACCAGCTACAATTTATGGGAAGGGGGTGTTGTCTCTCTAAGCTGATAAGCATAATTAAACGGTGTCTGTGGAACCATGGCCAGCTCAATGATTTGCTTCCATCTCTACATCACTAAAAGAGTTTACCTACATTGTGTGCCAAGCAGCACGAACCTAGAAATACTGGTCTTACCAACCATGGAGTGTTGATATGACACCAAATCAATCTGGCACAGATCCAAGTTTTACTGTCTAGCTTATACAACACAGCTCTTCACAAGTCTTGAAATTTTGGACAGCAACGTTTATGTTAAAACAACTTCTAGAGTAGCATGGAGTAATACAAAGGACATGGCTAAAATTAGAGACCTAGATACTAATTCTAGCATTACATCTGTATAAATCAAGGCAAGATAATTAGCCTACCTTTCACAGTTTGTCTGATAAAAGAAAAAATTTGACCAAATTATTCTAAGGTCCTCTTTGGTTTAAACATTCTACAAACTTCACAATAAAGCAGTGCTTTCCATCAATCAAGGATACCCTCTGGCCCTGCCCTCCCCACCACACACTTTTTTTAATCCACTGCTTTAGACTAAATGCTTTATGTAGTCATTTATCTCTCCATTTTATCAATCAAAAATACATGTGTACATAATTAATACCACAATGACTTTAATAGAAATTTTCTATTTAAGTTAGGTCATGCAGGCTTATCTTGGGTAAACATATGCAGTACATTAGCTTTTGGGGAAATAGTAAAGGTATGAACTGCTTAGGGATCTAGGTATACTTGATTGGAAATCACCACACAGTGAGAAATACGCCATCCATATCGGCCAAGAGAATTTAGTGACCCTCTGTATGTCTTCCTGTTTCAGCTACTTAGAGAGAAATCATTACCTTCTACCATCTTCTAGAAGCATATCTCAATATTTGTTAACCCTACATTTTAAGTGTTTTTGTTTTCATTTGAAGACCCTAGATTAATGGGCAACACAATGATCAATGAGCAATCAAAAACTAAATCCAATGGGATTGGAAGTGGGTGGGTGGTTAGGGTGCCCACTGTCACTTAAGTTATTCAACTTACAGACATTTTTAGAGACTTTCAAAGTAACTCACATTTTTCATCAGTATTTACCTTGAAACTTTTAATTAATTAATCAACAAGTCAGAAAATAATAGTGTATATACTATATGCCTGAAATAGGCCCTTGATGAATTGGGCAAAGATTTATAAGAAACCATCTAAGTAATCAAGGAATATATTAAATCGGGAAAACAAGGCACAAACACAAAGCACTAAGAAGCAGTGTGGCATAGAAGAAACAGAGTTAAGTCAACTAGAGACCTTAAGCAAATAAATATTTTAGCCAATCTGAGTTTCAATTTCTTCAACTGATAAATGAAAGACAAGAGTTCTGAATATTTCTAATTCAACAGGAACAGCAAAGCTATCATATATTAGGAGGGTTCAGAGGCAGCTACTGAGTTCAGTGGTGGATTTACCCCTGAAGTTAAACTAAGCTGAGCCTAATGGATATACGGTAAAACCTGATTGCAAGTAGCTTGGTTTGCAAGTGTTCTGCAAGATGAGCAAACATTTCTAATACATTTTAACATAGTAAACAAGTGATGTCTTGCAATATAAGTAGTTTGAGTTTGTTTCTGGAATAAATTATGCTTACAAACCAAGGTATTACTGTATATGATTTGAAGAGTTAGTGGGTGAAAAACAAATGGGCAAGGAAAGAGAGATATCAAAGACCAAACCATGTTCAGGTTAAAACTAATTCATTAAGTACATAGAGTGTAATAAGATTATACCTGAAAAGGTAAGTTATAACAATATTATTAGGGACTCATACAATTCAACAACAAAACAATCCAATTAAAAAATGGGCAGAGGATCTGAACAGACACTTCTCCCAAGAAGACATACAAATAACCAACAGATATATGTAAAAATGCTCAACTTCACTAGCTATTAGGGAAATGCAAATTAAAATCACAATGAGATACCACCTCATACCAGTCAGAAGTGCTATCATCAACAACACAAGTAATAACAAGCATTGGAGAGGCTATGGAGAAAAAGGAACCCTCATACACTGCTGGTGGGGATGTAAATTGGCACAGCCACTATGGAAAACAGTATGGAGTTTCCTCAAAATATTAAAAAGAGAATTACCACATGACCCAACAATCCCTCTTCTCGGTATCTACACAAAAAATCTGAGAACATGTATCCATAAAGATATATGTACTCCTATGTTCACTGCAGCATTGTTGTGAGCAAGATATGGAAACAACCAAAGTGTCCTTCAAGAGATGATTGTATAAAGAAGATGTGGTACATAGATACAATGGAATATCATTAGGCCATAAGAAAAGAAGAAATAACACCATTTGCAACAACATGGATGGATCTTGAGATTATTATGCTAAGTGAAATAAGTCAGACAGAAAAAGTCGAAAACAATAAGACTTCACTCATATGTGGGCTATAAAACTGAAGGCAACAAACAAACATGATAAAAAAAAACAACAACAAAGAAACAAAAACTTATAAACACATACAACAGTTTAGTGATTACCAGAGGGTAAGGGGAGAGACGAAGTAGAAGAGGGTAAAGGGGGTCAAATATATGTTGATGGAAGGAGAACTGACTCTGGATGGTGAACAGACAATGCAATATATAGATGCAATACTATAGAAATGCAATACTATAGAAATGTACACATGAAATCTATATGTTTACTAACCAACCTCACCTCAATAAATTTAATCAAAATTAAGATTTTAGAAGATGATTAAAGAATAAAAAAAGAAAGGCAACCTCAGGATGCCATGGAGGCTTTCTTTGCAGGGTAACTGAATTCACTTATTAATCCATTCAGCATAAAATTAAGAAACACCTGCTATATATTCAAAGCAGTGTCTTAGGCTCTATGGGATGAAACAAAGGTGGACAATATATGTTTCTTATCTTCAGGGAGATTTACAGTCAAGTAGAAGAGGCAAGATATGTGTGCCAATAAGCATATTTTAGCTCAGTCATTCTACCTTTTGAGATTCAAATAAAATTGCATCAAATTCAGGAACAGAATTAATGGGTTTCCCTGCTTGGGTGGTTTACATTGTGCCTAGTTACTTCTAATTCCAGTTTTGGCCAAGTTCTCAATATCTTATCTTGCCTCTTGATGCAGCTCCCTTCTGTCTACTGTATATTGACACAAACATGAAGCATGCTTCCTTTTCTTTCATTTCACACAATTTGTATGTACTGGATATTTTCTGTTTGCACCCCAAATCACTCTACCATATCCACTTTGGATATCCGTACATATCCAGGCTGATATGTATGTTCTGCTTAATGGTTTCCCATGCTCACTGACTTCCTTCCAGGTGTAGCCAATAGGAGATGCCAGCAACATTAGAGCATGGGGGTAAAGTGAGGTAAAGCAGTTTTTTTTCTCCAGTACCATTTCTGATAGGCTGTTGCATTTTGACTCCATTTCTCTATAAAAAGCTCCTATCAAGCAACTGGCTTTCCCATCCAACTAGAACTATTTTCTCTGGGTTCCTTCTGGTAATTACTCCCTCTCTATATAATGTTATGCCTAGGCAGCTGAACTATCACTTCTTGGTTTTCCTAAGCCCTGTTCACACCTCTTCATATAAACCCTTTTTAAAACTCCACTCATTTACAAAGTTGAGTGGCCATCTCTTTGCTGCCAGGACCTGAATTCTTACAACGAAGAACAGATACTTCCTGAATATTTAAGATGTAATAGTGCCTCAACAAAATGTAAGTTAAATATCAGATTTCCCTGTCCTTAGGTGTTTTAATCACTGCCGTCTCTCATCACTGTCCCATTCTCATCTCTTCTACTAGGGATTCAGACATTTGTTACATTGCTAAGGCCTTTTCTCTCCTATAACATCCCTTCCCTATTCCTATACCCCCAGAATCTTTGCTCTAAACTCCTAAAAATTTTTACACATACTTATAAACTCTAATTCAGTTATCTCAGTGGTCGAATCCCTGACATGCTTTGAGGTCTTTCTACAACCAAAATCACTTCTCAAGATGTTTTGCTAAACAAAGCCAGTTTAACAAATTTAGCTCATTTAACACTCTTCTGATTCCAAGATATTACGTGAGAATGATACAAGGATGAGAGTTTTATCTCTACCATGAAAGAGTAGAGATTGAGTGATATGAGAGAAGAAAAAGCTGGCAATATCAGACTGCTATTTCAAGATGGTAGCAATGGACAGATGCAAGCTTTGAAAGAAAAATGTGATGTGGCGATGCAGAATTAGGAAGAAAGAAAGTCAAAGCAAAGGTAAATGAAAAAGCAAGTACATGACATGGAAAAGTATGTATGGCTTATTTGAGTAGTTCTGTACAATGAATAAATGGTGAAAGTGGTGTTTGAGAAGATTAATTTGACTGTAGCATGGTGGATGAATTCAAGGGAAGAAAAAGTCAAGTCAGAGACACCAAACTTTTGCAACATTTATGCAAGAGCTGATTATAGATCAACCTAGAATGGAAGTATGATAATAGAAAAAGGACAAATATAGGAAATTAGGAGGCTATTTTAAAAAGAGGTTACTCTCTATATCCTGAACTGGAAAATGGACATTATATAAAAAGGTTAAAAGCGAGCTGAAGAATAAAATTTTTAAATTATGTATACATATTTTATATAATTATACATATATAATTATGCCTTATAGCATATAATTATGCTAGCACTATATGTCTAGCAATATATCGACATATTAATACTTGGAGATTAAAGTGACTTTTCAAGGTTTCTCAGCTAATATGATAAAACAAGGAATCAAAACCTCAGCAATCTAACTCTAAATTATGTGCTCTTAACTACTATCATGTTAACTTATTTACTTCTTGTTCAATTATTATTCCCATTTGACTGAAGTAGGCATTATTAATGCTCCCATTTTACAGAACATGAAAGAGAGGAAGAGAGAGTTCAATAAGTTGCATAGCTCCTCAGTGGAAGAGTAGCAATTTGGCTCAACAATCCAATTTCAGAGCCTATAGTCTTAACCTTAACATTATGCTGCCTCTCTTGAGACACCTATCAATAAGGTTTAGTATTTAACTTATTTAGAAAATGAGGCAAAGGAGATGTAAATGAAAACTGAGCATTGAAGTTAAGATGATTTTCAAAGCCTCTCCTTGTTCAGAAATTTTAACATGGGTTTAGAGTCAGATGACTGTCGTATAACCAAGCTTAGCTACTTATTAGCTAGACTACCCTGAGCAAACCTCATTTGTGAAATGGCACAGTAATCCTTCCTGTACAATATAATTATGCAACCTAGAGGAGAGAACATTTGTAAATGGGTTGGTATGGGGCACATACTACTTCAAGGCAACAATTATACTTGCTCATCTTGTATGCTCAGCATCATATCTGACACAAAGGAGGCAACATAAATATTTGCTCAGTGTATATTAGGTTACTAAATAATTACTTGATTGATGAACTGATTAATGGAAATTGACCACCCAATTGCAAAGATTCCAATTGTCCATCTCTCTTTTCTCTGACTCATCTCTAGGCTATGATTTCAAATTTCAATACATTTTCTATGTGGCATGTATCCATTGGTAGATTGAAAAAGAGGTGGTAGGGTTTTAGAAAAAGTAAGATTAAGGCAATTCTGATAAATATAGAATTGATACATTTAATTTACAATTATCCTTTCAAGACTCGCTTGAGCAGAACTGTGGTTTCAGAAACCTCACTCTTTCCTTCTGCCAAATTGGATCAAGAACAGTTGATTGTGCCACACTCTTCTGCTGTACCTAGATTCACACTTTTTTAATAAAAATGAAATGAAAATGAAAAGAATTAAATTCTGAATGATTGAAATCCTGAATTCCATTCATTTTTGTTCACTAACAATTGAAACTAGGTTTTTCAGTGATATTTGCAAATAAATCTAGGATCTTGAATGTAGGTGACATTGAAAAAAAAAAAAACACAAATTGAGTGAAAAATTGGGAAACTTTTTTCATTTTACCAAAAAACAAGAGTAAATAAAGGACTTTGATTACCCAGCAAAAAGAAAAGTCCAAAATATTGTTTCAGCACAGGAATTATTAAAATTTTCTTCTTCTAAAATTCTCTGATTTTTCAGACTGGGGTAAGTTTATTAAAAGATTTAAATGATGCTTTTTTATGTTTCATAATGATGTTCACATGGTCATATTTCAGTAAATTGTAAACTGCCTTCACATTTCCCACATTGCTCTTCCTACCCTCCCCCATTCCCACTGGCATATAAAGTTTTCATTCCAGTCAACTTAATAGTTAGAGATATTAATTTTTGAGGCATATGTATGGCAATATCACTTTGTACGGATAAAAATGTGCATATAAACTGTACTTGGACATGCCATAAAAATAATATCACCTTCCACAACTAGAAACTCACATTTGTATAAAGGTGTGACTTCTTTTCTATATAAAGAAGGAATAGCCTGGTCTTTCAGGGAAAGCAAAACATCGAAAGAAAGAAAGAAAGAAAGAAAGAAAGAAAGAAAGAAAGAAAGAAAGAAAGAAAGAAAGAAAGAAAGAAAGAAAGAAAGAAAGAAAGAAAGAAAGAAAGAAAGAAAGAAAGAAAGAAAGAAAAAGAGGGAAGGAGGGAAGGAGGGAAGGAGGGAAGGAGGGAAGGAGGGAAGGAGAGAAAGAAAGAAAGAAAGAAAGAAAGAAAGAAAGAAAGAAAGAAAGAAAGAAAGAAAGAAAGAAAGAAAGAAAGAAAGAAAGAAAGAAAGAAAGGCAATTTCTGGTCAAGTAGGCAGAGTAAGTAAACATTGTGCTCTCTTCCTCTCAGGACCACATCAATTACCCCTAAATTATAGAACCAACATTATTGAGAATCACCAGAAATTATGGCTGAACCAAAGCCCTACAACTTCAGACATACAGCAGAAGTTACCTTGAGACTGGTAGGAGGGGCAGAGATGCAGAACAGTCTGGTCTCACACCCACATGTGGCCATTAAAAATTGGGAGGGATATCTTGGCTTTGCAGTCCCCCCAGAACAGAAAGGAATCCCAGCCCTATACCAGGATGCCCAGCCCAGAGTTCCAGGCCTGGAAAGAGAAGATCCAATAACTTCTGGCTGTGAAACCAATGGAGATTATGGCCTGAGTGAGTCAAACGGCTGCTGGAGTCACAGGTGTTAGTCTTAAAGGGCTCATGCCCAGACTTACTGGGTCATGGATTCACTCGCTCTGAGCTCCAGCACTGGGCTAGCAGCTCAAAAGGCACCAGGGACATACAGGGAGGAACTGAATGGTTACAGCTTCAGGGTGAGTACTAGAGGGGCATCTTTCTCTCAGAGGGAGGAGCTGGTTGGAAGCCATTGTTTCTTTGTTGCGCCCTCCCCATCTCTGTGTGCAGATACAGGTGACCACCATATCCAAGTCTCTATCAGACTGGCTAACACCTTTATTCTGCCCCATCCTAGTGATTCCTTGAGATCCTGCCCCACCCAGCTTGCAGGACCACCCATCTGCCTCCAGTGTTTTTCCCATACTAACATTCTTTCTTAGCTCATGCTGCAGACTTTCGTAAAACCTCTCAAATGTCCACAAAACCCAAATAAGCACCTCCTGGCTTTGGCAGGTCCTATAACCTTGGCTGACCAAAGCGAAGCCCAGCACTAGTGACAGCTGGCCTTGGTTGGCAGAATGGCCTCTTGGGGCACCTTCAAGCCCAGTGCAGGCAGCAGCCATTTGAAGATTGTTTTGTGGCTCATTCCAGGTAACCCCAGAGCAGAGCACTAGCTGTAGTTAAGCTTGGCCTGCAGTGGTTCCCCTGCCAGGAGGTCCCAGGACTGACACACCTGGTGGTCAGCTTCAAGATGTAGCATGACCCAGTGGTCTCCAAGGATGACACACCTAAAGGGCAGTCTGGGCAGGCAGAAAAGCAAACTCTGCTCTGTAGGATCAGTCCTTGCACCACAGCTCCTCCATCGTAGTCATGGCCAGTCTACAACCAATAAGCCTGAGGGACAATCTCTCCCACTGATGTGCAAAGAGCAATCAAGTCTCCACTACAACAGGAAGGCACACACAACCCACACAAGAAACACACCTGGAGCACCCAGCTCTGGTGAAAAGGGAGACAGCACTACTGGATCCCACAGGACACCTATTACATAAGGCCACTCTACTAAGACTGGGAGACATAGCAACCCTACCTAATGCATAGAAACAAACACAGGTAAGCAGCCAAAATGAAAAGACCTGTCCCAAATAAAATAACAGATCAAAGCTCTAGAAAAAGCTAAACAAAATTAAGACAAGCAATCTACCAGATGCAGAGCTTCAAACACTGTTTATAAGGGTGCTCAGTGATCTCAGGAAAAACTTCAACAAAGAGATAGGAAACATAAAAATGGAGATTGAAAACATAGAAAAGAACCAGTCAGAAATAAAGAATACAGTAACAGATATGAAGAATACATTAGAGGGAATCAGCAGTAGATTAGATAAAGCAGAGAACCAAATCAGCAATTTAGAAGATAAAATAGCAGAAATTACCTAATCTGTACAGCAAAAAGAAAAAAAGAATCCAAAAAAATGAAGATAGTTTAAGAGGCCTCCGGAACAATATCAATTGTACCAAGATTCACATCACAGAGGTACCAGAAAGAGAAGAGAGAGAACAAGGAATTGAAAACCTATTTGAAGAAATAATGAGTGAAAATTTCCATAACCCTGGTGAAGGAAATGGATATATAAGCCCCGGGAGTACAGAGAGTCCCAAACAAGATGAACCCAAAGAGGCCCACATGAAGATACATCATAATTAAAATGTCAAATATTAAAGACAAAGAGAGAATCTAAAAAGCAGCAAGAGAAAAGCAGTCAGTTACCTATAAGGGAGCTCCCTTAAGATTGTCAGCTGATTTCTCAACAGAAATTTTGCAGGTCAGAAGAAAATGGCAGGAAATATTCAAAGTGATGAAAAACAAGAACCTATAGTCCAGATTATTTCACTCAGCAAAGCTATTATTTGGAATTGAAGAACAGTTAAAAAGCTTTCCAGGGTCGGCCAAGTGGCGCATTGGTTAAGAGCTGGTTTTGGGTTGCCAGCAGCCCCGGTTCGGATCCCACATATGAGGGCCAGTGACACTGCCCTCTATAGCTAACAACAGCTCCATGTGGAGCTGGGCTGTGCGAACCCCGGTGACGGTGTAGGCTGCAGCCCCTGCTGCAGTGGGCTGCCATAGGCTACAGTGAGCGGCCGGAAGCAAGCGTGAGCAGCTGGCAGCCAGCGTGAGCTGCCAATAGCCACGGTGAACGACATCTAGAGGCCGGCAACCGATCTGCCTCATCCGGGAAGAGTGCAATGATGATGCCAACATGGGCCAGTGAAACAACGTCCTCCGCAGCTAGACTGAAGAACAAAAAGACAGCAATTTGTCTGTTCCCCTTCCCCAATTCCCCAATGCTGTTCCCCTCCCCCAATTCCACAATAAAATCTTTAAAAAAAAAACATTCCAGACAAAAAAAAAGCTATGGAAGTTCATCAACACTAAACCAGTATTGAAAGCGATCAAAGGGACTTGACTTTAAGTAGAAAAAAAAAAAGAATCCAAAATATCAATAATAAAATGGCAATAACTACATATCTATCAATAATTGTTTTAAATGTAAATGGATTAAATGCTCCAATCAAAAGATAGTGTAGCTGAATGGATAATATAACAAAGCCTTTATATATGCTGCCTACAAGAGTCTCACTTTGAATCAAAAGGCACACACAAACTGAAAAGGAAAGAGATGGAAAAAAGATATTTCATGAAAATAGAAACAAAAAAGAAAAAGTAAAAGCTGAGGTAGCAATACTTACACCAGACAAAATAGGCTTTAAAACAAAGGCTATAACACTTATGGGTATTTATCTGAAGAAACCCAAAATGCTACCTCAAGGGAATGTGTGCATCTGTATGTTCTCTGCAGCATTCTTCATAATGGCCAACATGTGGGGGCAGCCTGGGTGACCATCAATGGATGAATGGACAAAGAGTAGGCAATACATATTTACAATGGACTATCTCTCAGCCATGGAAGGGAATGGGTTTTTATCATCTGCAGAGGCATGGATGGACCTGGAGGGTATTGTTCTGAGTGGAGTATGTCAGACAGAGGAAGACAGATCCAATGTGATTTCACTTATATGTGGAATCTAAATAACAAAATAAACAAACAAAACAGAAACAGACTCATAGATACAGAGAACATGTTGATGGCTGCCAGATGGGAAGTGGTTTGGGGGTGAGTGAGAAAGTGGAAGGGATTAAGAAGTCCAAATTGGTTGTTACACAGTAGTCATGGGGATGTAGGGTACAGTGTAAGGAATAGTCAATAATATTGTAATAGCTATGTGTGGTATCAGATGGGTACTAGATTTATAGGGATAATAGATGGGAGGGGGTTGAGGGTCATGTTGAGAAAGGAAAAGGGATAAAGAAGTACAAATTGGTAGTTAAAAAATATTTATGTGAATGTACATTAAAGCATAGAGTATATAGTCAATAATATGGTAAAAACTATATATAGTGCCAAGTGGGTAACAGACTAGTCAGGGGGATCACTTCTTTTTTTTTTTTTAAAGATTTTTTTTTTAATTGGGGAATTAGGGGAGGGGAACAGGCAAGTTACTGTCTTTTTGTTCTTCAATCTAGTTGCAGAGGATCTTGCTTCACTGGCCCATGTTGGTATCATCATTGCGCTCTTCCCGGATGAGGCAGATCAGTCTCCAGCCTCTGGACGGTCTCTCACCATAGCTATTGGCAGCTCATGCTGGCTGCCAGCTGCTCACGCTGGCTGCCGGCCGCTCACTGTAGCCTATGGCAGCCTACTGCAGCAGGGCCTGCAGCCTACACCGTCTCCGGGGCTCGCAGCCCAGCTCCAGGTGGAGCTGTTGTTAGCTGTAGAGGGCAGTGTCACTGGCCCTCATATGTGGGATCTGAACCAGGGCTGCTGGCATCCCCAAACCAGCTCTTAACCAATGTGCCACTCTGCTGGCCCAGGGGGATCACTTCTTAAATTATATAAATGTCCAACCACTATGCTGTACCCCTGAAATTAATATAAAATAATATTGAATGTCAAAATTAAGTTTTTTTTAAAAAAATTAAGGTGGCATCAGTATCACTAATGAATTTAACAGACAGGATATCCTCTCTAAAGTAATAGGTACAGGATTTTTAAAATAAAAGTAAATTTATCTTAAAACATGAGATTTCCTTTGGGCATTTCAGTCTGTCAATAAAGCAGCAGGTCATTTTTTCTCCTTTTTTCATAATATTATAATACTCTCTTAGTAAGTGCCTTTCTCTGTCATGAAAGTCTTACTAAGTTTTTAAGACTGATGTTACTGTTTTTCTCATCTTGAGAATCTGAAATGTCTGTATTCCAGCACAGTTTAGGAGGGAGACCTTTCAGAGTTTGCTCTGCTATAAATACAAGTTCGCAGAGTCTCCTTGCCCTTGTCTCAAATTTTGTTGTAGTAAAATATGTTAAATAAACCAGTCAATAAGCATTTTTTTTTTTTGAGAGCAGTGTCAGTGGCCCTCATATGTGGGACCTGAACCGGGGGGCTGCTGGCTTCCCAAGCCAGCACTTAACCACTGCTCCACTCGGCCGGCCCCAGCCAATAAGCATTTTTAAGAATACAAATAAAAATAGGCACTCCTATAATATCTCAAGTGATCTCTGAACTAGAAAGTGGAAAAAAAAAAAAAAAAAAAAAAAAAAAAAAGAAAGAAAGAAAATAAGGGGTATTTCAGGAACAAATTCATCTCCACTTCCCATTAGAATCTGTTACTTATGTTGCTACTTCTGGATGTGTTCTTGGATGCTCAGGAGAAGCTTTCTCATTTATGACCCCGCTGATACTTCCTCCAGGGAAGGGGAACTGCCCCGCAAGCAGTGCATTAACCTAAAAGGGAAACATCTGTTTGGAGCATGGAGCAATTTATTGGCCGAGTTCTGAACACAATGATTGCAGCTGAGATCCTCTGTATGATGCTGCAAGTCTCATCAGAGCACAAGGAAAATTGGTCTTTATGCAAGCACTCCCCTGGGACTTGACTGGATTAGAATATAGATTGTTTGTCATTTAGATAAAGGCAGTTTCCTTAATAGCCCAGGAAATTTGAGAATAAAAACAGTGCTTAATGGTAAGAAGGATATGGTTAAAATGTTACATTTTAACATTTAAAACAAAAAATATTAAGAAAAATGAAAGAAAAATCAAGATACCTACTATTCCTCATATTTCGGATTCTGAAAAGGCATCAAAATCCCAAAATCCAAATTTCACCAAAGAAAATCCACCTTGAAGAATGCTTTTGCTGTGAAATTGTCCCCTCACCTTTTAGTAACAAGCAAGGAGGCCTTCTGTTTATAATAATAACCTTTTTAAAGTCTGACCTTGTAAAAGGGCCAGTGTCTTATCCTATTAACTCTCTGTTCATAGAGAGGGTTTTAAATGTACACAAATGTGTGAAGACCCAGAATCAGATGTGTCATTGGTGAAGTAAAGTACAGTACAGGGACTATAGTCAACAATATTACAATAGCCATGTATGAGTGTCAGATGGGTACTAGATTCAGTGTGGTGATCCCTTCATAAGGTATATATTGTAAATGTCTAATAGCTATGTTGCACACTTGAAACTAATACATTATTTTATGTCAACTGATTAAAAAACATATTAAAAGAATAAAATTAGATGTGGCATGTACATGAAACAAAAATTGAAAGAAAGATATGGTGAATAGAAAAGTTCTTTGGGCCAGCCGAGTGGCGCGGTCGTTAAGCGCTGGCTTGGGAAGCCAGCGGCCCTGGTTCGATTCCCACATATGAGGGCCAGTGACAATGCCCTCAAAAGAAAAAAGAAAAAGAAAAAGAAAAGTTCTTAGAACACAAGCTGATTTAAAAGTAAAAATTGTACCTGTTTTCAAAAGCACCCGATTTTATATTACAAATAGACTATTAATAATAAAGACAAATCTAGCAGATAAATTAGGTGTGCTCATCACCGTCAGGTTGCTGCCACTGTGGAACTAACTATAATGAGGTGTCAAACACACCAGCACATTTGAAAATATTTGCATTTAGAGCTGAAAATAACTGGTCATATAAAATAGAGATAATTTCCTTAATGTTTTTCAAATTGCTTCAGAAAGTATAACTGATAAAAGGTAAAACAGATATGCTATGCAAAGGACTCATATTTGAGCCATATCTAATATTTATATGCCAAGAGGATAAAATAAAATCTAAACTAATCACTGTGAATAACAAAATGCCACTTGAACTTATGGATTTGTGATCATATTGACCATAAAATATAACTTGAAATTATTAAGGAAGGAAAGAAAAAATCTTATCTCTTTGGTCTTTAAATTAAACTCTGTAAGAAACAACAGGCAGTTCTTTTGATAACATGAATTTACACCGTCCATTTGTTAATTATGTCTTCAAAAAAGACATGAGTCCTAATTTAACATAGGACTATCAGTGTTTTAAATGACTTATTATTGACTAATGATAAATTAGCTGGTACAACAAAACTCTACTTGCTAATAAATATTCTTGTCCAAAGGTCAGACTTCTGATTAAATAACTACTGTTTGTATAACACTGCACCATTTACAAAGTACTTTTCACATACAGTATTTTATTTAAATCTCACAGTTACCTGATAAGGTATTATCACCACTCTCCTTTGATAGAGAGTGAAGTAATATTTGACAAAGTCGTAAGACTTATACAGGAAACAGCCTGAAATAGAACCCTCCAGTTACCATGATCTTTCTACTGGAGAAAGCTCAAGAGACAATTTGAAATGCAGAAATTAAAATAGCCACAAAGGTTTGGAGAGTTTTAGCTATACCCATTAAGTGAATATTTTAATGTTCAAGCACTTTTTAGTAATAGGTCACAGCTGATACCTTGAGAATTGTTGAGAAGGCAGAAGACCAAAAACAAATACAAGAATAGTAAAAGCATAGTCTTCTGTTGTCAAATGTTCTCCCATTCAGCCCATCGTACTATCATGTATTAGTTTGCTAGGGATGCCACAGCAAAATACCACAGACTGGATGGTTTAAATAACAGACAATTATATTTTTCATAGTTCTGGAAGCTAGAAGTCCGAGGTCAAGATATTGGCAGGGTTGGCTTCTTCTGAGGCCACTCTTCTTGGCTTTTAAGTGGGTCTTTTCTCTTTTCATCATCACATCATCTTTCCTCTCTACGTGTCTGTGTCAAAATTTCTTCTTATGAAGACAATGGTCATATTAGCCTAGGGCCCACTCTAATGACCTCATTTTAACTTAGTTATCTCTTTAAAGACCCTATTTCCAAATACGGTCACATTTTGAAGTACTAGAGGTCAGGATTTCAGCATAAAAATTTTTAGGGGGAACACAATTCAGATAAAAATGTATTACTCATTACTATTATATTTACCATCCACTTATTACTGATTCCTGTCCTCAATGGCATACCCACATATTTATGTAGATATGACATGAAACTGAAAAGTTAAATGAAAATCCAAAAGTTAAATGACAACACAACTATTTCACTATATGCTCATAATCATGTTGGTCCCATAATAAGAGTTAAATTTTCTCAGTACATAATTTTAGCAGGGAACTGTGTAATACATTGGAGAAAGAATGACACCTTAAATGATTAAAATGTGTATAATTTGCTGCTTTCTAAACTACCCTGAAAATTAACTTGTATGAAATATTCCAATAATTAATGAAGGTATTGTTATAATTTTATTTTTTTTTAAAGCGTTTAAATGAGTAAGAAGAGTTACTTAAATACAGGCATACCTTATCTCATCGTGTTTCGCCTTATTGTGCTTCACAGATGGTGTGTTTTTTTATAAGCTGTAGAAAAGACACTCCATCAGCAAAAAGACTGACTCACTTTATTGTGGTGGTCTGGAACCAAACCCACAATATCCCCCAGGTATGCCTGTATATACTAATCAAGGAAGAATACGAATTTGCGAGTTTGCAATTGAATTAAAGAAAAGTAATTTAAAATGTCATAGTCACCAATAAAATGAACAGTTGTAAATGTGGTGTCTATCTTCTGCTTGTTCTTATAGTTCTTTTAAAAAATTAGTTTCTAAAATATTCTCCTTATCTATTGTAAACTTCAATTGCCTATTAATCACTGTTTTTCATGCCATATTGAAAATTTATATTTTTTTTATCAAAAGCTTTTGAAATGCTTCAGTTTAATAGTATGCATTCAAACTAAAAATTAAGTATTATAAACGTTAATAATCTGGTAAGACTAACAATCAAAAAGTAAGCAAATATAGTGTGTCTTTAAAAACTCTAGGGCCGGCCGAGTGGTGTGTTGGTTGAACTGGCTTGGGATGCCAGCTCTGAGTAGTGGGGCCCAGGGTTCAGATCCCACATATGAGGGCCAGTGACACTGCCTTTACAGCTAAGATGGTGAACAACAGCTCCACTGAAGCTGGGCTGCCAGTGAGTTGCTGTCTATGGCATAGGCTGCAGCCCCTGCTACAGTGGGCTGCCATAGGCTACAGTGAGTGGCTGGCAGCCAGCGTGAGCAGCAGGCAGCCTGCGTGAGCTGCCAAGAGCCGCTGTGAGCACCCGTCAGGAGGATGGTGACTGATCTGTCTCACCCAGGAAGAGTGCAATGACAATACCAACATGGGCCAGTGAAGCAACATCCTCCACAATTAGACTGAAGAACAAAAGGACAGTAACTTGTCTGTTCCCCTTCCCTGGTTCCCCAACGCTGTTCCCCTCCCCCAATTCCCCAATAAAATCTTTAAACAACAACAACAACAAAAAACTTTAGCAATGTCATAGAATACTCAAGTTAGAAGTGACCATAGGAATTTTCTAGATAATTCCCAGCTTATGAAAATATATATATATATATATATATATATATATTTTTTTTTTTTTCAGTTTTGTTCTGATGCTAGGTTTGCCTGCCATTCTATTGCCTTTTTTGACCACAGTTGGACATGGATCAATGTCTTTGGAAACAGGTAAGCAGTTATGTTTTTCTTCTATTCAAAATTACAGCTCACAGTGTATCATCTTCTAAGACCCAGTGAGGTCTGTTTCTCCCAAAATATCTAACTTTACTCTGCTCACATAGCCACATAACTCAGGTAACAGGGGATGATGGTAATAAAACATTTCCACTTGAAATGTATTGCATAATTCTTACCTCCTATTATAAACAGATGTCATCTCAAGAACAATTGCTTCTTTTGATGTTTATTTACATTCCTCAAGCTTCACATGACAAAATGGTTGTTAACATTAATTAGTTGATTTAGCCATAAATTTTTTCAACAGGTAACACCATCATAATAAAAGAATGGCATTACATAAAAGGGGGGAAAGGGGGGAAAAAAAGAAGCATGATATGGTCAACTACTTTTATTGGGTTTAAGCTGATACATTATGAAAGAAAATTGTCATTGGGTTTATGATACCTGTTAATTTTTAGCCAGCAAGATAAATTTGTTTTCATTCTCTGGCATGACTGCTTGCTTGTTTGCATGCTTGCTTTCCTTCTCTCTTTTTCTTTCCTTATTTCTCTTTCATTAAAAATATAAAATAATAGAATATAGTATATTCTGTTCTCTATTCCTACCCCCAACTTCTGTAAACCTAAATCTTCTATTATTGAATTTCAATACATTTTCCACTCTAGTGATTATCAAGAGGAACAAACCTCTGTCGTATTTTAATACACCCATGAATCTAGAATAACTGAAATAAAATTGACCTTTTAATATATCTACTAGCAAATTATAATCAATGTCCTATAATTATGAAGAGCAAAAAGATTGCTCAACTCTAGGGTGAGGTCCACTACAAGGTGGCTTCATGGTAATGACTGATCAGAATAGAATTCTTGGAGAAGTAAGGGCAGAGATAAAAGAATAACTAACCTTAACTACCAACCTACTCAATGACCTTGAATAAATCAACAAGTTATCTCTTTTGTTTCACCTTGACAATTATTATTTTTTTCTGCCTCTTGACTTGGACTACTGACATGGAGTAATGCTTGGATAATTTACCTCTATTAAGTGGAACTTTATATGGTATGAACTTAGGCTTCACATTATACTCTATACAATGTTATGCTACACAAATTAAAGACTTGAACAAAACTGTAGGAGTTTAAGGTTTGATTAAACTACTTAAATAGACATACCAAAATCAAGCACTTTAAGAAGCACATTTATACATAAATAAATATCGTGTTCACTATATTTGATCTTTTCCTGGTCCTTACTGAGGGTCTGCCAGAACTTCCACTTGTCAGGGGCCCCTGTTACAGGAGTGTGAGTTACTTTGCATTTAAAAGGCATAACATTGCTTATTAAAATTCCTCTATCCAATGTTTAACCCTCAAATAACTAAATTAAACTGCAAGGTAAAGTAACAAGGTTGGGCTATTAAAAATGTTTTTTAGTTTTCCAATGATGCTGTATAACCATGGATTTAAAAGCACTCTTTGTTTTCAAATACCAAGTTATATTCTCACTGTAGCTTCAGTGAAATACATAGAATCCTTCTCCATTTAATTACCCCATGCTTGCTTCTGCCTTGAACATTTTCCCACTTTGTAATATTATTGAATCAGTTAATTTTCACCTCCCCAAAACATATAAACATTTATTAACCTTTCAATAAACTTTGTAATAGGAAAATTTTACTTTTATTTTTCCTTCAAATTTCCTTATGTTCTCCTCTTTGTGAAGACAAAAAAAATTAAGTCTTAAAATATGTTACAAAATTTTATTACTGTCCGGGAAGTCTATAAAATCTGGTCAAAATGAGGCTAACTAGAAAATAATTGGAAAATGACCCCAACAAATGCAAGCCCTTTGCTAGAGATAAAGGCAGAACATACTGTATCCCAAACCAGGGGAATAGACTACTTGGCTATTTCAGTTGGATAATCCAAGTCTTGCTTCCTGCTGCAGTAAGATTGGGTGCAGATGTCAAACAGCTGTTCTCCTTTAACCAGAAGTAGCTGCATTTAGTGTTAGGTTGAACCACTGCCACATGCACAATTCATAATTTCCTTTTGCAGTGAATAAATGAGACACAGAATAATCAAATGATTGTCCAGTTTATGGCCATATAATATATGGTTTTGATGAAAGATAGTATGCACTAAAAGCAGCATTTACACTATTTATCATGGTAGCCATGGGCTTTCAATTTCATCCAAAAAGTGGTAAAATCTGTTCTATTTCCAGGATACAGTCTTATTTTATTGTCTAATATTTTGTTATAAAAAGAGGACCCTCATTTTATATTCCCATAATCAAATTTTAACCTTAAAAAAATGCCCACAAGGACAGCAATGTAAGTTCCTTATGGGGATGGACTGCTTTGTGTTACATTAAAAGAGCTCACCAATTGCTTCATTAATTATTAAATAAAAACAAAACAAAAGGGGCCAGCTGAGTGGCTCAGTTGGTTAAGAGTTGGCTCAGAGTGCGTGCTCTGAGCAACAGAGCTGCCAGTTGGATTCCCACATGGGCCAGTGATGCTGCACCTGAGCTGAGCTGTCACTGAGCTGCTAACAGGTGGCAGGATGGCTCAGCTGCTGTAACAACAAGATTGCCTGTTCATTGGTGGGCTACGCCCACCTGCAACTAAGACTGAACTTGGCACCTTGAGCTGAGTTGCCGCCTGGATGGCTCAGAAGATAGAGCGTGTGCTCTTAACAACAAGGCTGCTGGTTCGACTCCCACATGGGATGGTGGCTACGCCCACCCGCAACTAAGATTGAACACAGCACTTTGAGCTTAGAGGCCACAAGCTGCCAATGGGAAGCCATATGGTGACTGGCACCATCCACAACAAAGATTGAAGAACTACTTGGCTGGTCCCATTCCCCAATTCCCCAACACTGTTCCCCTCCCCCAATACCCCAATAAAATCTTTAAAACAAACCAAAAACAAAACAAAACAAAAAACACTCACAAAACCTGTACTGAATATTCCACAAGGTATAACATAAGCCAGAAAGAATTGTTAGTTCTAAATTTTCAGTTCTTAAGGGATAAAAAAAGACATTCTTTATTCTAGTTTTCCCACTCAGCAGAATTATGAAGCTTTATCATGGACTTTAAAAAGGTTGCCACACAAAACCTATTTTGGGTACCTTTGTCCACAATGATTCCAGGCAAATGGCAACAGCACCCTGTTTTCCAGTGACAATCATAACTGAGTATTTAAAATAGCTGATTTTTTTCTTAATGATCTTCTAAATTTCACATTGTGAAGACCCACAAGCCACAAGAGAGATTTTAACTGAAATATAACTAAAGTCTTGTTAGAAAATGTAATCAGTGTCATTAATAAGCAAAACAAAAAGAGAGCAGTTCTCATCCTGATGATGCTTTTGCAACTAATCAGGAAAGTGTGTGAATGTGTGTGTATCTTTCTGTCTGTTTCATTGAAAGGACAGAGGCTCACAAAAGGCATAACCATATAAAAGCTCCTTAAATCCTTGTTGGAACAAGACAAGTGTCTTAATGATCTTTCAGTTAAAAGTAATCCAATCAAACCAACTTGAGTGAAATGAAAATTTAGAAGAGACATCTAAAATTATCTCAGAGTAGCCAAATATACAAAGTACATTTAGATTTTGATAAAAAGTGAAAAACTCTCAAGGCAGTTTCTCCCCTTCAGGCAACTTCTCTACTCTAGCATCTTCTGCAAGACAGTTATTTTTTGTTTCTCCATAACAGTCAGTTTAGTTTTCAATCTTCAACTTTCTTTAACTTTTAGGTAGAATGTCCACTGCTGTCTAATTCAGTCTCTGAGACTCAGTATAATTTACCAAGAGAGTGACCCTGACTGTCTCACCTTGGTCACATTCCACCTTGGCACAAGGAAGTGCGGCCACTGATTGGGGGGTCACCTCATATGCAAAGGCCACAGGGCTGGCTGAAGCTGGGGTAACTGATAAAAACTATTCCCTTTTCTGTCCAACCAAATAATCCTTTTATAGGCAATAGATATTGGTAATAAAAATTATTCAGTTTAGATTTATGATCAAGATGGCAGAGTAGGTAAATGCTGTGCTCACCTCCTCTCATGACCATATCAAAACTACAACTAAACTATGGATCAACCATCATTGAGAATCACCAGAAGTCTAACTGAACTGAAGTCCTACAATAAAGGACATACTGAAGCAGCCACCTCAAGACTGGTAGAGGAGCAGAGACTCAAAACATGCTGGTCCCACACCCATGCATGACTATTAAAATCAGGAGGGTTACCGTGGCTCCAGAGGTCCCCCCACCCCAGAAGTGTCCCAGTCCCACATCAGGTTCCCCAGCCAGGGTTCCAGTGCTGGGGAGAGAGGTATCCATAACTTCTGGTTGTCAAAACCAGATGACATTGTAGCTGAGAGAGAGGACTGCTGAAATACCAGGTGCTTCTCTTAAAGGGCCTGAACACAGACTTACTTGTTGATGGGCTCTTTTGCTCTGAGCTCCAGCACTGGGGCAGCAGCTCAAGAGGTGCCAGGAATGTGTGAGAGGAACTGAGTTGTCTGGCTTCAGGGCTAAGGCTGGAGGAGAAGCTTTAAGGGGAAGTGGGCAGAATCCATTGTTTCTTTGTTAATCCCTCCCCTCATCCTGGTGCACAGATGCAAGTAGGCACCATATCTGACTCTCAATCAACCTGGTTATCACCATTAGTCCAATCTGCCCTGGTGATTCCCTGAGACTGTCTCTCCCAACTTTTGGGCACACCCAAGTCACCTCCAGAGGCTTTCCCACACAAATGGCTGGTCAAGCTCATGCTGTGGACTTTCCTAAAAACTCTCAAAGATTCACAAAACCCAAACAATTAGTATCTGGCTTCAGCGTGTCCCATGTTTTGCTGAGCAGCCCCAAGCCTGGCATTAGCAGTGGCTGGCCTCACTGCTTGGACTCATCAGGCACCTTAAGCCCAGAACAAGTAGAGATAATCTGTGAATTGATTTGCAGCTCATGCAAGGTGGCCCTGAGCAGGGCACAGCCTGCAGCAGAACTTGGCCTGAGGCACGGCCCCTCCCAGTAGGCTCAGGGCTAGTACCCTTGGTGGCCAGCTTCGGACTGAGCTGGAGCATCACCCCATTGCCTCCAAGGATGATACACCTAAAAGGCAGAATGGGCAGGCATCAGAGCCCTGCTAAAGCAAACCTTGCTTTGTGGGGTCTGCCCTTAAACCACAGCTCCTCCACCATAGTCATGGCCAGTCCTCAAAACCAATCAGCCCAAGGGTAAATCCCTCCTACTGACATGCAAATAGCAACCAAGGTTCAATTATAATAGGGGGGCACAAACACCCCACATAAATGACAACATCTGCAGCATCTGGCTCAGGTGACCAAGGAGATGGTGTTACTAGGCCTCACAGGACAACTATTTCATAAGGTTTCTCTACTAAGACCGGAAAACCTAGAAGCCCTACCTAATACATAGAAACAAACACAGGTAGGCAGCCAAAATGGGGAAACAAAGAAACATATCCCCCAAAAAAACGAATAGATCAAAGCTCCTGAAAAAGAACTAAACAAAATAGAGACAAGCAATCTAAGAGACACAGAGTTCAAAACACTGGTTATAAAGATACTCAATGATCTCAGGTAAAACTTCAACAAAGAGATAGGAAACATAAAAATAGAGATAGAAAACATAAAAAAAAAACAGGCAGAAGTAAAGAATACAATAAATGAGGGCCAGCCAAGCTGCTCAGTTGATTAAGAGTGGGAGCTCTGAGCAACAGTGCTGGTTCAATTCCTACATGGGCCAGTGAGCTGTGCCTGAACTGAGCTGCCACTGAGCTGCCAACAGGTGGCAAGATGGCTCAGCTGATGAGAGCGCGTGCTCTTAACAAGGTTGCCAGTTCAGCTCCTGAATGTGATGGCAGGCTACAGGCACCCATACCTAAGATTGAACCTGGAACCTTGAGCTGAGATGCCCTGACCTGCTGAGGGCTGCCAGATTGCTCAGTGGTTAGAGTGTGTGCTCTTAGCAACAACGTTTCTGGTTTGACTCCCACATGGGATGGTGGGCTATGCCCACCTGCAACGAAGATTGAACATGGCACCTTGAGCTGAGCTGCCACAAGCTCTCGAAGGGCAGCTGGATGGTGACTGGACTTGGAGTTGAGCTAGCTGAACCCTCCACACTAAGATTGAAGGACAATAACTTGGCTGTTCCCTTTCCCCAATTCCTCAACACTGTTCCCCTTCCCCAATTCCCCAATAAAATATTTTTTTAAAAAATACAATTACTGAGATAAAGAATAAATTAGCGGAAATCAACAGTAGATTACATGAAGCAGAGGACCAAATCAGCAATTTAGAAGATAAGGCAGCAGAGAACACCCAATCGGTACAGGGGGAAAAAAAAATGAGGATACTTTAAGGGACCTCTGAGACAAGCATACCAACACTCATATCATAGGGATACCAAAAGAAGAAGAGAGGGACAGCAAAGAATTGGAAATATATTTGAAGAAATAATGATGGAAAACTTCCCTAACCTGGCAATGGAAATAGACATACAAGCCCAGGAAGCACAGAGAGTCCCAAATAAGATAAACCCAACGAGGCCCACACCAAGACACATCATAATTAAAATGCCTAAGGTTAAAGGCAAAGAGAGTAACTCTGAACAGAATGATTGCTACCAAAGGAACTGAATCAGTAATCAAAAAGCTTACAAGAAATGAAAGTCCTTGATCAGATGCTTCATAGGTGAATTTTACAAAACATTCAAAAAATAATTAATACCTATTCTCCTCAAACTTTTCAAAAAATACAGAAGGAGGGAGGACTCCCAAGCATATTTTATGAGGCCACGATTACTCTGATCCCAAGTCAGACAAAGATATTACAAAAGAAAACTACAGGCACATATCCCTAATGAGCATACATGCAAAAATCCTCAACAAAATATTAGTAAACTGGATGCAGCAACACATTAAAAAGATCATACACCAGGCCTGCCAAGTGTCTTAGTTGGTTAAGAGCTTACTCAAGTGCGAGCTGAGCTCTGAGCAACAGCAGTTCAATGCCCAGCCTGAGCTGAGCTGCCAAGACGTGGCAGGATAGCTCAGCTTAAAAACAAAACAAAACAAAACAAAACAAAAAAAACATCATATACCAACGACCAAGTGGGATTCATTCCTGGTATGCAAGGTTGGTTCAATATTAGTAAATCAATTAACATAATATATCACATTAACAAAATGAAAAATAAAAATCATATGATCTTATCAATAGATGCAGAAAAAGCACTTGACAAAATCAAGCAGCCATTTATTATAAAATCTCTTAGCAAAGTGGGAATACAAGGATCATATCTGACCATAATAAAGGCCATATATGATAAGCCCACAGCAAACATCGTACTCAATAGGGAAAGCCTAAAATCACTCCCCTTATGATCAGGAACAAGACAAGGCTGCCCACTTTCACCACTTCTTTTCAACATAGTTCTGGAAGTTCTAGTCATAGCAATCACACAAGAAAATGAAATAAAAGTTATCCAAATAGGAAAGGAGGAGGTAAAATTATATGCATGTCATTATATGCGGATGATATGATACTATAGAGAGAGAATCCCAAAGACTCCACCAAAAAACTGTTAGAACTCAAATCAATTTAGTAAAATAGCAGGATACAAAATTAATATTCAGGAATCAGTTGCATTTGTATACACCAATAATAAACTATCAGAAGAAGAAATCAAGAAATCAATCCCATTTACAATTGCTTCAAAAACAATAAAATACCTAGGAATAAATTTAACCAAAGAAGTAAAAGACCCGTATTCAGAAAATTATAAGACACTGAAGAGAGAAATCAAAGAAGATACAAATAAATGGAGATATATACTATATTCATGGATAGGAGAATTAATATAGTTAACATGTCAATACTTACTATCTAAGGCAATATACAGATTCAACACAATTCCTATCAAACTACCAAGAACATTTTTCTCTGAAATAGAACATATAATCCTAAAATTCATATAGAACCATAAAAGACCCCGAATAGCCACAACAATCTTGAGAAATAAGAACAAAGTGGGAGGGAGGTATCATGCTACTCGACATCAAATCATACTACAAGGCTATAGTATTCAAAACAGTATGGCACTGGCATAAAAACAGACACATAGTTCAATGGAACAGCATAGAGAGCCCAGAAATAAACCCATCCATATATGGTCATTTAATCTATGACAATGGAATCAAGAATTTACATTGGAATAAAGATAGTCTATTTAATAAATGGTGCTGGGAAAAGTGGACTGACACATGCAAAAAAATGAAAATGGACCACCTATTTACTCCATATGCAAGAACAAATTCAAAATGGATTAAAGACTTAAATGAAAGACCTGAAACCATAAAACTCCTAGAAGAAAACAGAGAGTAAATTCGTAGACATTATCCTGAATAATATTTTTACTGATATATCTCCTCTGGCAAGCGAAACAAAGGAAAAAATAAACATATGGGATTACATCAAACTTAAAAGCTTTTTCACAGCAAAGGAAACCATTAATAAAACAAAAAGGCAGCCTACTGAATGGGAGAAGATATTTGCCAATGATATATCTGATAAGGGGTTAATATCCAAAATTTATAAAACACTCATTCAACTCAACACCAAAAAAACAAACAACCCAATTAAAACAATGGGCAGAAGGTATGAAGAGACATTTCTCTAAAGAGGACATAGAGATGGCCAACAGGCATATGAAAAAATGTTCAACCTCACTAATCATTAGAGAAATGCAAATAAAAACCACAATGAAATACCACTTTACTCCAGTCAGAATAGCTATCATCAGTAAATCAACAAACAACAAATGCTGGCAAGGTTGTGGAGAAAAGGGAACACTGGTGCACTGTTGGTGGGACTGCAGATTGGTGCAGCCATTATGGAAATCAGTGTGGAGGTACCTCAAAAAACTGAAAATGAACTACCTTATGACTCAGCAATTCCACTCTTAGGTATCTATCCAGAGAAACCCAAGACATTAATTTGAAAAAATATATGCACCCCTATGTTTATTGCAGTGCTATTTACAATAGCCAAGACTTGGAAACAACCAAAATGCCCATTGGTAGATGACTGGATTAAGAAGCTGTGACACATTTACACAATGGAGTATTACTCCGCTATAAAAAAGAATGAAATCTTACCATTTGCAATGATATGGATGGACCTAGAGGACACTATGTTAAGTGAAATAAGTCAGTCAGAGAAAGACAAATACCATATGATCTCACTTACATGTGGAATCTAAAGAGCTAAATTAATGAACAAAGAAACTAGAAACAGTCTCAAAGATATAGAGGAAAAATTGATGATTGCTAGATAGGAGGAGGGTGGGGATGAGGGATAAGGGGAAGGGATTAGACAGCATCAATTGGTAACTACAATATTGCCACAAGGATATGAAAGACAGTTCAGGGAATATAATTAATAACGTAAATAGTTTATAGGGTGTCAGATGGTCATATGTTTTGTTAGGAAGACCACTTCGTGGACAGTGTAAAGGCTTGACCACTGCACTGTACACCTGAAGCTGATGTTGAATAATATTGGATGTCAACTATAATTTAGTATATATATATATATATATATATATATATATATATATATATATATATTAACAGGATATGGAGTACAGTGTGGGGAGTGGAGTCAATGGAATTGTAACATATATGTATGATGTCGGGGGGAGGGGGTCAGTGGGTTGGGGGAGGGGGTCTGTCACTTTGTGAGGGGTAAAAAGTATAACTATTGCACTGTTTTGTACACCTGAAACTAATTTAAAACAAGGAAAAACAATTTTAAAAAGACAAAAAGCACCAAGAGAAAAGCAGTTAGTTACCTACAAGGGAGCCTCCATAACACTGTCAGCTGATTTCTAAACAGAAACTTTGCAGTCCAGAAGGGACTAGCACACAATATTGAAAGGGACCTACACCCAAGCCTACTCTACCCAGCAAAGCAATCATTTAGAATCAAAGGACAAGTAAAGAATTGCTTGACAAGAAAAAGCTAAAGTTCAACACCAAAACAGTATTACAAGGAATCATAGATTAACTTCTTTAAGTCAAGAAAAAAAAGAAAAAAGAAAAAAAAGATAAAATATATAAATAATAAAATGGCAATAATGACGTTTCTCTCAACAATTATTTTAACTATATATGGATTAAGTGCTCCAATCAAAAAATAGGGTGGCTGAATGGATAAGGAAACAAGACCCTTGCATATGCTGCCTACAAGAGACTCACTTCAGATTGAAAGACACACACATACTGAAGAAAACGGATGGAAAAATGTATCTCATGAAAATGAAAAAAACAAAACAAAACAAAACAAAAAAAGCTGGGGTAACAATACTTATATCAGACAAAATAGACTTTAAAACAAAGACTGTGACAAGAGATAAAGAAGGATCCAGTAATCGCATTTTTGGGTATTTATCTGAAAAAAACAAAAATGCCACTTCAAGGAGATATATACATCCACATATTCATTGCAGCATTGTTTACAATGGCTAAGATATGGAAGCAGCCTGGGGTTCCCATCAATGGATGAATGGATAAAGAGTAGGTAGTACATATATACAATGGAATATCACTAGTCCATGGAAGAGAATAGGTTTTCGTCATCTGTGGAGGCATGGATGGCAATTGTGTTGAGTGGAGTATGTCAGAGAAAGAAAGATGCAATGTGATTTTATTTTTATGTGGAATCTAAAGAACAAAATATACAAACAAATAAAATAGAAACAAACTCATAGATACAGAGAACATTTTGATGGTTGCCAGACAGGAGGGAGTTTGGGTGGATGGGTGAAGAAGGGGAAAGGATTACGAAGTACAAATTGGTTGTTACACAGCAGTCATGGGAATGTAGGGTATAGCATAAAGAATATAGTCAATGATATTGTAATAACTGTGTCTGGTGTCAGTTGGGTACTAGATTTATTGGGATGATAGATGGGAGGAGGGTTTGGGACAGGGTTAAAAAGGTGAAGGCATTAAGAATTACAGATTGAGGGCCGGTTGAGTGGCACAGCGGTTAAGAGCTGGTTTTGGATGCCAGTGGCCCCGGTTCGGGTCCCACATATGAGGGCCAGTGACACTGCCCTCAAAAAAAAAAAAAATTACAGATTGGTAGTTACAAAACAGTCATGGGGACGTAAAGCATAGGGAATATATAATAGTCAATAATATGGTAATAAATATATAGTGCCATGTTACTGCTAGACTAGCCAGGGGGATCATTTCTTAAATTATACAAATGTCTAACCATTATGCTGTACACCTGAAATAAATATAATACTGAACATCAACTGTAATTGAAAAATTTAAAAGGGGGGGAAGTTGAAGAGGAAAAAGAGGTTCAAATTTCCAGGTATAAAACAAATAAGTCATGGGGATGTAATGTACAGCATAGGGAATTTGGTCCATAATATTTTGATAGCATGCTACAATGTCTGATGGTTGCTGAACTTATTATGGTGATCACTTCCTTAGGTATATAAATATTGAATAACTATGGTGTATAGCTGAAACTAATATAATATTTTATGTTAGCCATATCTTAATAAAAATCTTTTAAAAAGGGGCCGGCCAAGTGGTGCATTGCTTAAGAGTTGACTTGGGATGACAGCTGTGAGCAGTACAGACCTGGTTCAGATCCCACATGAGGGCCAGTGACGCTGCACCCTCTACAGCTAAAATGGTGAAGAAAAGCTCGTACTGGAGCCGGGCTGCCATAAGTCGCCAGTGATGGTGTGGGTGGGCTGCAGTGGAGCTGGCATGTGCTTTCATGAACTGCCATGAGTCGCCTTGAGCAGCCATCCAATGGCCAATGAGTGACTACCTCATCAGGGAAGAGCACAATGATGATACCAACATGGGCCAGTGAAGAGACGTTCTCTAAAACTAGACTGAAAAACAAAAGGACAGCAACTTGTCTGTTTCCTTTCCCGAATTCCCCAATGCTGTTCCCCTCCCCCAATTTCCCAATAAAACCTTAAAATAAAAAAATAAAATAAAATCTTTAAAAACGCTTATTCAGTTTAGAGAACATTAACTTCTACAGATTATAAAAATGCTTTCTACATTGAAGATGCTAAATAAATGGTGATAATAGTAGTTGATATGAAAGCATCCTATCTAATAAGGCAAACACATTTAACTATTGTAACATCATCATATTTTTAATTAGCTGAGTATAAAAGAACATATTTGAAACTCAGGCATGGATTTAATAATTATATTTTGAAATTCAATATCTCACAATAGAAACAAAATTCAAGGGGCCGGCCGAGTGGCGTGGCAGTTAAGCGCTGGCCTGGGAAGCCAGTGGCCCCGGTTTGGTCCCACATATGAGGGCCAGTGACACTGCCCTCAAAAAAAAAAAAACAAAACAAAAAAAAAAAAAAAATTCATATCAGAAAAATTATTTTATAAACCTGCCTTTAGTGAGTGTTTTTCATTAATAGGTGCATGAAAATCACAAATTCAGGTATATACTTTTTAAAACTCTTTGTAAAGTTAGCATTGAACACTATGAGTTTACTAGCTTAAAAAATATCATCAGAATGTTATAACAGTACTTATAATAATATCTTTCATTTACAGATGCTGTGCTGGTCACTTGCTGTACATATTCTCATATACCCACAACAATTCTTACATTTCGGTATATTATTTTAGCCATTTACAGAAGAGAACTCTGAAGTTCAGAAATAATGTATTCCACCCAAATTACCCAAGGGAAGTATGCAGTAATAGAAGGATTCTCTAGTAGTAATTATGCAATCCTTAAACTAACCCAAAAGCATCTTGGCAAAAATTAGAAGAATCTGATAATTTCTCAAGACAATATACCAACATCTGCCAGAAAACTGCCTTATAAATATAGAAATCCATAAATACTACAAATCTGAATGCCCCTCACCCCCAGAATTATGCAATGCAAAACTTGTACAACTATATATGTCAGCCCATTAATCGAAATAGTAAGGATGTTATTAATCCATGTCCCTTTCTACATGCAGTATAACTATTCATTAATGCTGTGACCCTGCCCACCTCTCCCACTTGTCCCTACCCATTGCCTAGGTAAAAGGAAACTCTGAAAGTTTTAGCGCATTTGTTCCATAGATAACCCAGTGATAAAAGACTTTAAAAGGATTGTTAAATCACAGTTCCAGTAAGCCCCTACATATGTTTCAAGCAAGTAGCCCAAAAATGAACAAAAGAACAAGACAAACAAATGAAGAAGCAAAAACCCATAGATACAGACAATAGTTTAGTGGTTACCAGAGGGTAAGGGGAGAGGGGGGTGGTAGATGAGGGTAAATGGGATCAAATATATGGTGATGGAAAGAGAACTGATTATGGATGAACATACATGTAATATATAGATGATGTATTACAGAATTGTACAACTGAAATCTATGTAATTTTGCCAACAATTGTCACCCCAATAAACTTTAAAAAGAATGAATATAGTTATGTCTCCCTATCCCCCCATGACCTACTTTATTTTAAAAAAGAAAAAAAAATTTAATCTACAGCTAACAAAGGAAATCTCTTAAACACCAACAGAGCCTTCTTTTTGCTGTGTCCTTGTTTAATGAGATGAAATGTGACATCAGTCAGGAGACCTACACAGATGACTTAATTACAGGCATTAACTATGCTTACTTTCATCTGCTTACTTCGTCCAAGGCTGCAAGGATAAACTTTTTCCAGAATGAGGTGGCTTTGCTGCCTCATTCTACATTAGACCAGCGATGCTGCAGGAGAATGGATGAGAGAGGGAGTGACAGATGATAATCTCCAGGGATGCATGTGTACTAGTTTGGAAAAGGGTATTCATTACAAGACAATATTGTAGTTGTGGGAGGAGGAAATAAACTCCTGTTTTTCTACTACAAACTACAAAAGATAAAACTTTATGAAACCCTGGATGATAGGCACTGAGGGTAAGGGAGGGACAAAAAAGGAAGGGAAATATCCTCCTGTATGTGTTAGAACTTGAGTAACATTTGATCAGACATTTCACCCTGAATTCACAGGCACATTTCACTGAACAGCATCTTATCTGACATCGTTTTCACTCAAGACAAGAGAGAAGTGGAACCAGCCAGATTTCTTGACCATGGCTTTAAACTTAAAGCAGTCTATAGATGTAGCTTTTGTGCAATAACAAATTGTGCAGGAGAACAGCGTGGGGCCTAGAAAAGTGACCTTGTAGTATATATGTTGTAGATATTTTTTCGAACAGCTATATTCATTTCATATTTCTAAGAGCCACTAGCTATCAATTTTAGGTATTTTTCCTATATTAGTAAGGAACATAGGAACCCATCTGATGCTAAAATAACTCTGTTTACACTCATATTACAACTACTGCTATTCCTAAGGTAGCCTATAATCAGCATTAGCACAGTTTCTTGGAATGGTTTTATATATACATACATGTATGTGTATGTGCATGTATACGTACCTCTTCCTAGAAGTGTCCTTAAATGATTTACTTATGTACAATATTTGTATGGACTTGAGATAAGATATGAAGTCTATGTGTTAACCAGAAGAAGGAGGTGAAGATTCTTAGAGGCATAGCATCTCATTCCAATGCACAAAGTCGTGATTCACAGCACTAATTCAATCTGAGTGCCAGGACAGATTTAAAGAAGAGGGACCATGAAACGGGCCTCCATGATTTTCTAGGAAGAAGGCCTGCATAGAAGTGGAGTGGCGCCGTGGCTGGCTTAGGCCAAAGCACTTTCATCTTCCTGCTGGCAATTGTCACCTGCCAGTTTCCATCATATTCATGAAGCATAAAATAAAAATACTTGAAGTTTTGAAAAATAAAATAAAATTGGGCATAAATCCACCAAGGGAAAACCCTATGAACGTACCTAAGTAGATCATAAACATTTTTTTCTATAACCTGCTAGCCTCTTGTTAACACTGTTTAATGGTAAATATAATTCAGGGAATAGGTAGAAGAGTCATCATATAGAGAAGTAATTGTTTTATGGATTGAAGAGTCCCACTATCCTTTGCTATTTCAAGATAAAATCCCATTATATCTGCCTCTTTCTTAGTCACTTTTTAAAATATTGTACAAAGTGACTGAAAATGGTTTACATTAAAGAAGCGGTATGAGGGCTCACTTCAAACACACATGAAAGTAAACACAGCAGCTCCTCAGAGGATGTCTTCATGTAAAAGTATCCTTCAACATCTAGCAGACACTAGAAATATTTAAGACCAACTATGGAAAATTATTTCATTATGAATAGTTTTTATCCAATGGGTGAATTATTTGTTATAATTCCTATGCTGTTTTCTTCAGCTCCTAATTTAATTTTTATAAGGCATGAATATTTCAATTTGGCAATAAAAACAAAGATCACTTTTAAATTTCTTCTCACCTGGCTAAGAGTATAGAATAAAATAAGGAATTTCTTTTTTCACAATAAAATTTTTACAATAAAATTATATTTCCTTGAATGATAAAATTTACTTATCTTCCCAATGTTTTGGTAGTCTTAATCAAATCTTATATAACTATTTCTCTTATATTGCTTTCTGACTAGTCTTAAAATGGCTGTTTTGCATACATAGAATCTCACTAATTTTATCTCCATAAAGGCCTATTGGCAATCCTTGAAAAATTGTGTTGACAGGCTATCTTGGTAGGGACCAGGGTATTTCCCTGTTGTGCACATTTGTATACTTGTTTAGGCCTTAACCTTGTAAAGGAAGTTTGCTCCCTGAAAATGATGAGGGAAAGAGCCCATCCTAAAAAATTTCTCTATCACATATTTTCTTTTAAAAAAGTTTCTCTTAATCTAAGAAACTACTGGGGTGTCAGAAAAGTCATCACATATTTTGTCTATGGTTTTCAAATGTCATTTATTTAAAATAACAAAGATCAATCAATGATATATTGCCAATTTTGTCTGATAACTTTTGCCATCTTTCAGTGAGCTTCATAATTCCTAGTTCATAGAAGGACCTGTCTTTATTTGGGAAAAACTAAATAAGGTGCAGATTTACAGCCTCATCTGAATTGAACGTTATACCAGACAAGGAGTTTTGAAGAGAGTGAAACAAGTGGAAGCCTGATGACACAAGGTCAGGCGAGTATGGTGGGTGTGGCAACACATCCCATCCAAGTTCCAATAATTTTTGATGGGTGATCAAACTTGCGTGTGGTCTCACATTGTTGCGATGGAACATAACTCCTTTACAATTAACAAGCTCTGGATGTTTCTGGATGATGAATTTGTTCAAACTGTCCAAATTGACAACAATACATATTTGAATTGATTGTTTGGTTTCTTGGTAGGAGCTCGAAAAACACGATACCTTTAAAATCCCACAACACTGAGAGCATAACCTTCCTCTGATGAACGTCTGCTTTCGATGTTGTTTGAGGTGAATCATCAGATCGGGACCAAGACCATTTGTGCACCACATTGTTGTAAACAATCCACTTCTCATCATCAGTTATCAGTCGCTTCAAAAAGAATCGTTTTAGGGCCAGCCGAGTGGCGTGGTGGTTAAGCGCTGGCCTGGGAAGCCAGCAGCCCCGGTTTGGTCCCACATATGAGGGCCAGTGACACTGCTGTCAAAAAAAAAAAAAAAAAAAGGAACGTTTTCCTCACGTTTAATGAGCATATTGCAGATGTTTATAGGCGCCATCAAATGAACTCCTTTGGGTTCACGCGGAACCCAAGTACAGAGCTTGTTTACATATCCCAGCTTCTTCAGGTGGTCGTGAACACTTGAATGATGAATGTTCAATGTTTCTGCAATCTCTCGTGTCATGTAACCTGGGTTTGACTCGATCAATGCCTTTATTTTGTCATCATCAACCTCAGTGGGCCTCCCTGACCGAGGAGCATCGTTGAGATCAAAATCACCAGCAGGGAATTTCATGAACCATCGTTGGCCCTGACGTTCTTGTAGAGCATGGTCACCGTAAACTTTATGCAACTTTTCACAAGCTTGACGCATGTTCTTCCCTTTATGGAAGTAAAACAGTAAAATATGCCCAAAATGCACAGTTTGGTCTTCCATCTTTACCTTGTTGTAAAATCTCCAAAACTCAACCTAATCGCGTAATTTTTTTTTTTTTTAGAATGAAGCTAGAACTGTCAGCTGTCAAATGACATAGCAATAACATAGACGCGAATGACTCTAGTACTTCCAAAAATGAACTAGTGCCATGTGTTGCAAACATGCGTCATGACTTTTCTGAGTACCCAATGCTTTTTCTAAACAAGCAAACAAAAATACTCAGAAAATTTATTTGGAAATTTCTTATAAAGTTAAACATATACTACTAGCAATATCTTTTAAGAAAAATGGAAACATGTCTATGTAAAGACCTGTACACCAATGTTCAGAGCAGCTTTATTTGTAACAGCTACAAACTGGAAACAACCCAAAAATCCATCAACAGGTAAATAACCATACAATAAAATACTACTCTTCAATAAAAAGAAACAACTACTGATACATGCAACAACATAGATAAATCTCCAAAGCATTACGTTGAGTGAAAGAAACCAGATGTAAAAAATCTACCGTCGATATTATTGCATTTATATGACAATTTAGAAAAGGCAAAACCATAGTGTCAGAAAGCAGATCTTTGGTTACAATGGACTGGAAGTGGGAGAGGAAACTAAATGACAAGGAGCATGAAGGAAAATTTTGGGATGATATAAATGTTTTATATCTTATTTTGGCAGTGGTTATAGGTCAAAATTCATTGAACTATACCCTTAAAATGGGTGAGTTTTTTTTACATGTAAATTATAGTTTAATAAAATTGATTAAAAAGAACATAACCTCAAGTGCAATAGTTTAGATCAGTGATCCTTTAAAATATTTTGTATCATGGTATTTAATGAAAGCTATTGATCTGTTTTCACAAAATTGGAGAGAAAGACCACAAAAGAGTTTTGTTGACGCACTAGAGGCATTCAGTCTATATTCAGTCTCCACGCTAAAACTCCTTTCCTTGGGGGATTAAGTTAAAACAGCCTGATGAACTTTAAATACTCAGATTGGTTACCTCAACATCTAACCCAAAATCAATTGGATAGGTGAAAGGGGAGTTTGAGAGATGAGCAATAATTGTTCTGCTTAGCCTAAGGAAAAGCACTGCAGAAAATAATTTTAAGAATGTTGAAAAAAGATATCACCAACTTACAATTTTCCCCAAAACCCCAAGTTTAGCAACCATAACCATTCCATTCAAAATTATTTCATGCACCATCTTTGACACAAATAACAAAGTGTTTTCAAATGCCTTTAATCCCAATAAGATATAGTAAAATAGAATCATCTAGTGATGAAAGTTCATAGTTTTACATTCAACTAATATGGAGTACATAGAACCAACATTCTTTTTTCTCTTGTACCAAAAGATAATTGATTAAGGCTAAGATCACAAAGTAGCATAATCATCTCATAAGGAGTAGTTTTTCATTAAAATTTTTTTTAATTCTCATTTAGATATTTATTTTTTAATTAGTTACAATCAATTTTCCATGTATAATTCTGTATACAATTGTTTTACAAAGGAATAGGCTAATTTTGTCAATTGTTCTCCCTTTGTTATTAATTTTCTAAAATAAAATAGTTCCACATGAATAAATTAGTCTTGATTTTCCTGATTGCTACAGAGGAGACTGATATTTCAGTCTCATTTCTATGAATATTGTATGTTCTATAGTTTAAAAAATTTGTAAGGTCACTTCTGCCACATTCTATTGTTCAAAACAAGTAGCAAGTAGGGCCAGCCAAGTGGCTCAATTGGCTAAGAGCTCACTCAAGAGTGCGAGCTGAGCTCTGAGCAACAGCAGTTCAATGCCCAGCCTGAGCTGAGCTGCCACTAAGCTGCCAACAGGTGGCAGGATGGCTCAGATAAAAAACAAACAAACAAAAAACAGGTAGCAAGTACAAGCCAGATTCAAGGAATGGGAAAATAGATTCCAACTCTTAATGAAAGGAGCTGAAAATAATTTGTGGCCATTTATAGTCTAACACAAATAGGAAAGACAGCAAGTGTTATCTACCCTAAGAGTTTAGCTAGTAGAGAAAAATTTGTGCTTCAGTGGAAAACTGCACTGTTTAGAGTACACTCTTTTAGACTATCTGATTCTATGGGGGCTATTTTACAACTCTGCAAATTGTAGACAACTGACAGCAATGCAAAATGATTCATGTCTATAGACATGCAAATGAATTGTCACTCACAATTTCTACTGACTTCCTTCCCCTTCCGCTAAGCAAGCCAGTTATACTTCTATTGGCACATTAAAATATTCCTGATCTAAAGTGTCTGTTCTTTGAATTCATTTTTTAACATCATAAAACTTATTTTTAATTGAGATAAAACATGTATAACATAAAAATCTGCCATTTTAACCATTTTTAAGTGTACAGTTCAGTAGTGTCAAGTACATTCACACTGCTGTTTGTGAATCACCACCATCCATCTCCGGAACTCTTTTCATATTGCACAATTGTAACTCTGTACCCATTAAACAACAACACCCTATTCCTTCCTGTCCCACACCCAAGCCCCTGGCAACCACCATGCCACTTTCTGTCTCTATAAATTTTACTACTCTAGATACTTCATATAAGTGGACCCACACAGTATTTTTTTCTTTTTGTGACTATCTTATATCACTTAGTACAATATCCTCAGTGTGTTTTTTTTGATATGAGAAAGTTAATTTATTTTATTATTATTATTTTTTTAATTTTTAAAAACATTGGGACTCTATATCTTTTTTTAACTATTATTATTATTATTAGTTACAGATGTACAAAACAATGCAATAGTTATTTTTTTTCACCCGTTACAAAGTGACTCCCTCCTCCCCTGCCCCCCCACACCCAATACCATACATATCTATTACAATTCCATTGAATGTCCTCAGTGTTTATCTGTGTTGTAGAATGTGTCAGAATTTCCTTCCTTTTTAAGGCTGAATAACATTCTGTTTATGTAAATGCCACATTTTGCTTATCCATTCGTCCACCAAGAGATATTTGAGTTGCTTCCACCTTTTGGATATGTTTCTACCTGCAGAAATAATGTTGCTTTTTTGATTTTGGGTATAAACCTAGAAGTGGCATTGCTGGATCATATGGTAATTTTATTTTTTATTTTTTGAGGAACTGCCATACCATTTTTTGTAAGTACTGTGCCATTTTACATCCTCGCCAACAATGCACAATGTTCCCAATGGCCCCACATCCTCACCAACACTTGTTATTTTGTGTTTTGTAGAGTAGCCATCCTAAAGGGTATGGGGTGACTGGATTCTCCTTTGCTTCTCTCATTAATAAGTTGAATAAAAACTTTAATGTTTGTTCACTTTGTATCTATAGGGCAGCCATGTTTTTACTTTGTTTTTGAAAAATTATCTTTTAACAAACTGTAAAGTAGAACAAGACAGCAGTTTAGAATGGGTTTTCTCAAAGTCATATATATTGTAGCATGTTTGTTTGCTAAAAGCTATGACACAATGAAGATGTAAAGGGTGGCTCAGTTAGTTAGAGCACAAGCTCTGAGCAACCAGCAACATGGGCCAGTTCTCTTCCCACATGGGCCAGTGAGCTGTGCCTGAACTGAGCTGCCGCTGAGCTGCCAACAGGCAGCCGGATGGTTCAGCCGGTGAAAGCGTGTGCTCTTAACAAGGCTGCCAGTTAGATTCCCACATGGGATGGTGGGCTGCACCCCCCTCCCCCCACAAAGTTCCTAAATACAGAAAGAGAGCTGGATATAGATGGCCTTAGATAAAATCATACACAATTTATTCATTGTAATTGGAAGAAAAGCAAAATATTCATGTAAAATGCAGATAGATTCCTTTACTTGGCTGTAGGAGCATGTGAAAGATATCTTTTGAATTCTCTTTTCATGTTTTAATCTCTACTTCTTAGCTCAAAATGTAGTGCATAGTAGCTGTTTAATAAATGTCTCTAGTAACTGTAACAAAAATAATTCTACTCTGCAAGAAAGAGCACAGTAGTAAAGTCCCACCATGTCTAATATAGAAATACTTTTAATATTCAACTAGTTCAATTCATAGCCTTCATAACAGATGCTTGAAATGCTGTTAAATTACCCATGTACATAATTTTAAACATACACTCTCCTGAATTTCCCTATACCACCACCACTTAGCCATCAAAGGTAAAAGCCATGTCAATCTGTCTGCAACATGATGCCTCTTGATAGAAAACAGACAAACTAATGAGAGGAAGCTAAATAAGGATATTATTTACCGGGCTCTAATGACTTATTGTTGGCAAGCAGGTGAACTCCTATCTAAGAGATAGAAAATAAACAAAACACTACACTTGGTCTTAGATTAGTAGAATATGGAGAATAAGATTAAAAAAAAAAAACTTAACTGACTCATTTAGAGCTCACAGAACCTCAGAAGTAGAGCTCATAATGTACTTGAGACTTTCAATACATAAAGAACAGGCTAGGATAAGCACTAATTGACGGTGGAATGCAATCTCGTCTTGTGGAAGAAGATAGCTGTGCCTTCATTCACATAAACAACACATTCCAGAGTCCCAAACTATGTAACTTCCCCCATTGAACAGCTGACCCAGCTGACCCCAATGCTGAGTTAGCTAGTCAGCATCCAAGGATAAAGTAAAAGTTACATAGATGCCAAAGGTAGAAAGACAGAACTCAGAAATTTCATTCAATTTTGTCTCGTCCCACACGACGGGGCTAAGTGGGTGTGGAGAAGGGACGACGAAAGGTTAAGAAAAATAGAGAGAGATACAAAATAGGAGAGAAAACAGTTCGGGGCCAGGGGACCCCAGCCTCGTGGACTGGAGCCCTGAATGGGGCCTGACTGTTCCTTTTATTATCTTACACATAAGCAAAGGTCAATGTAGCTTCCGAGGTCTGTGTGTCTCACACCCGAAAACATAGCTCAGGGCCAAATCACCCACACCTGTAAGCTGCCATTACCAGAGGTCCCATAAGGTTATTATCATGCACCTCTTAAGAGACAGAACTTCCTCTGCCATGGTTCACTAATAAGAATGCAAGGACAGATATTATCACATCAATAGGTCATTTCACAGGCAGGCTGCCAAGGGGTTCACGCCTATTTCTGTCAACTTGTGATTCCCCTTATTGGTACCCACTGGTACCTACTGGCACCCGTGGGCACCCACAGGCACCCACACGACCATGTCTGGCTTGGGTTGTTTCTCTCTTGAGAAAACTTACCTGTCATTGACTAACTGGTCATCCTTTGGTGCCAAAAAGGGACATATACAGCAAGCATAATATGGAAGTTATGGTCTGTCTTTATGGAGAGGTGCATGGAGGCAGACAGGCAGGCTATAATGTGATACAATTTAGTTCAATTCAACAAACATTAATGGAACACCTTACATTCAAAAACCACTGCAACAGAAAGTAGGTACAAAGAACAATAAAATGGATACTCTGCTGCCTATTTTTTATATAATTGTTAACTTTTCCTTAGATTAGACTTTGAACTAAAAAAAAGGGCTTGCTTATTATTACTTAATCATATGCCATGGAGAAAAAAAACAATGCATGAATTTAGTAAATATTTAAACTAAGTATTACAACTCATTCCAATGTCTTTTAAAAATTGTGACCTAAACCAGGAATGCTGATACCTCCTCTATACTCAGGATTGCTTTTTGATCCTATATGGCTGAATTTGAATCTCAGTCTGTTCCTAGTCCTCTCCCTTTCCATCAGTTTGCCTTCCCTTTCTCCTTCCATGCTTACAGGTGTCTGGGGTCCCTCCCCTTCCTATGATGCTACATTATTACACATTAAGGTTACACTACCAATTTGTATGTCTCCCATCTGTGTCCCTTTTCTCCTAAACATGCTAGTTCCTTTTCTGTGGTCTCTGTGTCTCTGTTCTATTTGGTCTCTATGTGGTCTTCTCAGAGTTGCAATCTCATGCATTTCACACATTCAATACACATTTACGAAGCAGAATTGGCTGGCTCCGTGAGGCTCGCTGCATTGTAGATTTTATTTTGCTCCTTCCTATTTATTCCTCCAGCATACTTTTTCACTACTCATCTTACTTCTATTGTGCTTGATTCTCTACTTCATGAGATTCTCTGGCTTAGTCTGGAAAAGGCTGAGTTCATGAGAGGTATCTGCAGGAAAATCATGTCCCCAGAACACCCAGCAAGTCTCAAGTCAATCTATGCCTGTCTTTCTCTGTGTGTGTCTCTCTCCTTGGTTTTTCTTTACGGCCCTTAAGTTCTCAGTATTGCAGAAAACGATGATGTAATTTGAAAAATCACCTCCACAATTTCATAGATCACCCTCTCATCCATTTCTTCTCCGTACACACACCCTGCGAACTACCCAATTTCTCTTACCATCCAAAAGTAGATCATTTCTATGAAACATTTGTAAGCTGAAATGGCATAAAGTGAAGCAATTACCTTAGGACACATCTGACCAATGCACCTTGAGCTAAATCGACATAAATCACAGATGCTTACAGACACAGTTCAAAGCTATGGTGGTGCCACCCTCACAGCTTGAGGGGCACGCTGCCTCTATTACAGCTCCCCACAAAACAAACACTGAATGTCATTTTCACTCTTCCCCTTTGTCATAAAAGTGATTTTTTTTTTTCAGATTTCTTTTAGCTAGTGAAAGCAAGTGCTAATGTAGGTCTTTCAAAAAATCAAAGTGGTACAGAGCAAAGTTTAGAAAAGCGGGGGATGGGCCGGCTGAGTGGCTCAGTTGGTTAAGAGCTCACTCAAGAGTGCGAGCTGAGCTCTGAGCAACAGCAGTTAGATGCCCAACCCAAGCTGAGCTGCCGCTGAGCTGCCAACAGGTAGCAGGATGGCTCAGCTAAAAATAAAATAAAAATAAATAAATAAAAAATAAAAGAAAAAGAAAAGCAGAGGATACTTGTATCTCTTTGACAGAGCTAGTTGCAGAATTGATCACAAAAGTTTTGAGTCTTTTACATTTTCTTATAAAAACCTTATGATGATTTATATCATGAAGATGATGCTGTCAGGTTGATTTTAATTTTGATTTCTCATGTTGCCTTCCCCCCATGTCACTGTCACACAAATGAGCAAATATTGCCCATATTTGAGAAAAATTATATTGGGTTAGTTTATCAATGTTTGAGCATTATGAAAATTCTCAGCAGAGAAAAAAGAAAACCTTTGACCATAGGAATGAGATACTCTGTTCATGGTGTCATTTGTCAATTATCACAATTTTTAAAGACTAACTCCTTCCTCTCTAGGTTGATTTTTTTTTTTTTTAGGAATAACCACATTATGTATTGACCTGTGAATGAAGCAATGTCTTAAGCATTATATTATAATATCAACTAAAATTTAAACAGGTAAAGCATTCTGAAAATCATTTTTAAAATCAGAAAACAAATCTACTCATGTTTTTGCTCATGTTGAAGTCATCCTTGCTAACAAAGGAATAAATTTCTTAATTTACATATATTTGTCATGGAAAATCCAACTAGTATAGAATATTTGTAATAACTCATAACATAGTCAGCTGCCCATTCTAAGACTGTACCTGTCTCCACTCGATCCCACTGAGTTGTTCATATCACATTAACAAAGGCTGGCCTAGGGCCAGCCGAGTGGTGCGGTGGTTAAGCGCTGGCCTTGGAAGCCAGCGGCCCCGGTTCGGTCCCACATATGAGGGCCAGTGACACTGCCCCCCCAAAAAAAAAAAAAGAAAAAGAAAAAATGCTGGCCTGAGTCAGGTGTCAACAGTGAATCATCCTCTTATGCATTACCATCATGATCCTCAAATAACCACAATTCATTGAAGTCTGCTGTGCCATGGGTGCTTCTCAAACATATATCATTTAATTCTCAAAACATCCTTACCCAGTAGGAATTATTATCCCCTTTCTGAAGAAAACTGAAACTTAAAACAAGATGAAGACACTTGCCCGAGGTCTTTTACTTAATAGGTAGTAAAGACGGGGTTGGAAGTCAGGTATGCCTGCTTGCAAATTTGATAACACTGTGGTGTTTCCATAATTATGATGGTGAAACACCTTCAATAGTTCCAAATCAACAGCTCACAGGAAACTGATGTATGGAGGGTGAAAATTTGTGACATTTATTAAGAATATGAAATTACTGTATAAGTTTATCTTGATCAGAAAGACATGAAAAACATGCTTCCTTTCCTTTGAAGTTGTGAGAATAAAACATTTTAGAATTCACAAAGAACTTTTCCAATTGAGCCTAACTTAAGAGGGCAGGCAAAGTATTGTTATCTTCATTTTACAGAAAAGAAAGTTGAGTTACAGAGAGGCAGGTGGTCTTGGCCAATGTCATAAAGCTAGGATATAGTGGAGTAAAGCCTAGACATTGAGTCTTTTGAGTACTAGTTATTTATTATTTTCAATACATTTTAAGGAAGCCCAAGTTTACCCATGATGAAAAGAAGCTCCCTGTATTCTGCTCCATGATTGCTTTAAAAAAGGGAGGTGAGAGGAAGAAAGAAAGCACTACAAATCAATTTGAAATATCCACTAAGAGCTTCATTCATTAAGTGGTACTAATAATCACTCTAAAAAAAAATAACTGTTCCATATAATGTGACACAATATGACAACAAAAAGTATGAATTAAGAAGTGGTGGAATATACAAGTAATGAAAAGACTAAAAACCATTTACAACCAAAGAGGTTTAATGAAGTTTGAACAGGACTATGGCTAAACATTCTCAGAGTCTCTCTGGATATGCCAATTCCTTTGTTACAAATCATGTTCCAGAATGATCTAGATATATTCCAAACATTTTTTGCTGTTCCACATTATATGTTAATAACACCCAGGGCACAGCAGACTTTAGTGAATGGTGGCTGTTGAATGATGGTGACATTGAATAAAGCTGAAATTTGTATTGTTGAGTTTTTCACATTAGCAAAGTAACATATAATTTAAGACATAATTTATGTAACGCCCAGTTTAATAGAAATGGGGAAATAATTGAAATTTATACATAAGGGAAAGATAAATAGTCTTACAAAGAGAATTCACACCTAAAATGACAAGACTTTGTTTTGTTTTGTCTGGATATTTATTAAACACCTTCCAGTTAGTACTTAATTTCTAGTCATTTTTAGGTCAAGCCAATAAATACAAGGCTAAATAGATCTTATTTATATAGTCATATGTTTCATACTGGAATATTGGTTAAAAATAGGAAGTACAAGAAACACGAAAACAATGAAAAGCATAAAGTTCATAAACTTAATGAAAAGTTAATGGGCAACATAAAAATACTAATAATTTTTCAAGAGGAAAGAAATGGATTAATTTGTTCCTGACACAAAAGAAGTACTCTTAGGGGAGAAAGGTATGAGAGAAAGTTTCTGATTTTTGATTAAAAAAAGGAAAAAAAGAATCTGAAAAAATTGTTTGAGGAGCATGCTTGAGTGAAATTCTGTCTGCTATTTGATATACAGTGACCCAAACATTTTCACTAAAGCTAAAAACATCACAACATGCCAAGGGATTAGATCTTCTATAGATGTTGCTGGAAGTTAACCCAAAGCTAAAGCAAAATCAACCCAGGAAGGTAAAGAAAAAGTGTATATGGAGATGGTGTTAAAAATAATACTTTAGTATCTTGGTAAAATTCTAGGAGCCAGAGGACCCCAGTTTAGAGAGAGAAAACCATTGCTCTCTATACAGTAGTTTTGAACAGAAACATAAACTCAAGAATAAAACAGTCAAGCTGGAGGCCAAGTGAGGTATGATGAACCCATTAGCCTCTACTTTTGAGTATCCTTCATAAGTGTAACCCAGGCCCTCATTCCTCACCAACACTTTTCTAGGATGCTCTAGAAGTCACAGTCTCCTATTCAGAGACAATCTGCAATCTACACTATGATCAGCTGGAGACCACATTGAGAGTTGCTCATTGATAGTGTTTGTTTTGCTGCATTTTGAAGAAGGTATCAAGTCACTTATCAGAGTAGAGGGGAAGACTGTGGAAAATTTATTTCAAATAGTTAGTCAAATGCATAAATGCCTGCTGTTGGGTTGACTAGGTTTAGAGTTTCTTAAATGACATTTATAATTTCACTGTCATTCAAGAAAACATTTAGATTATTCATCATGACTTTATGTTAAAAATATGCCTTTTGGGCCAGCCGAGTGGCACAGTGGTTAAGCGCTGGCTTGGGAAGCCAGCGGCCCCGGTTCAGGTCCTACATATGCGGGCCAGTGACACTGCCCTCAAAAAAAAAAAAAAAAACAAAGGCTTTTAATAAGACACCAAGAAAATTATAAAAATGAGAGAAATTCTACAACTGGTAAAAAAATATATATATAATATATTATATTTTAATATATTTATATTTAATATATATTTGATATATTATTTTACATATTATTTAATATATACATTTATATATTAAAATATAATGTGCATATAATTTGTATTATATATATATATACATATATATGTGTATATATATATACATATATATATATATATATATATATAACTATATATCATGTCAGGACTTCACTTACGGCATTTTCACCATAAACATTTTTTAAAAAATTTTTTCCAACTCCTGTTCAGAGATATTTTCAAAGTTTATTTAGTTCTTTCTTCCTCTGTTAAGCATACTGATGTCTCTTTCTACATCTCTAAATTCTAGCACTTTTACACTTCACTATTACTTTGCTTCAAGGACAGTTAGAATTTTCATAACATATTTAGGCTTTTATGAGAAGAGAGTGGAGAAATATTACTATTAACCCAGGAACTACCATTCGATTGCCTTCCATCATTGATTTCTAGGGTAAGGAATCCTGACTGCTGGTGACCCTTTTCCAGATTGTGAAGAGGAAATCATAGCAGTCATCAGTGAGTACCATACAGTCACTGTAAGCTATCCCCAAAGCAGAGCTTCTATGTTGCTTGTCATAATTTTAAGTTATTAAATAGCAAAGGGATCTTTCCCTGTTTCTTTTATTTTTTCCAGTATAACTTTTAGTGTATTAAAACTTGAATGTTGGTCACACACATCTGTAAAATGAATCTATTTTTGCAACTTTTAAAGAAAAACCCAATAAATGCAGATTCTATATTAAAAGCCCTCATATGTTGCCACAGCACATACAAAAATAAAAAATATATATACTTCTGAATGCAATCTATTGTTCTTGAAACATCTTTTTTTCTCAGCTTTATTGAGATATATAACATATATAACATATATGACATATAACATTGTATAAGTTTAAGTTATACATGTTGTTTGATATGTATATATTGCAAAATGATTACCACAGTAAGGTTAGTTAACACACCCATCACCTCACATAATTACGTGTGTGTGTGTATGCACTTATGATATATTCTCTCTTAGCAGTTTTCAAATATAAAATATAGTATTGTTAACTAGAGTCATCATGCTGTACATTAAGGGGATCTTTTTCTAACTTCCCTATGAAATTACTTTAGAATTGCCTTCTTTATCTACAAGTACACATAAAATACTTTATTAATTTTATTCCACTCAAATAAAGTAAGTTATATTTAACTGCCTAGAAGAATTAAAATCATTTCCACAGACTTTAAGTATCAAAACATTTGCTTATCCCAAATTTTACATATTAAGGTAATAGGAAATACTTATTAAGGCTATAGGAAATTCTAAAAAATATATTATTAAAAATAGCAATGTAATAGCTATTATGCCCTCTCCCTCTACTGGATAGTATTAACAACTTACTCTAAAATATGTGCCCAAGTTGTGGTTATATAGTCAAATGATATGTGGACCTAAATCAATTAACCTAATGTCCTATCCCTAATTTTGGCATAGAAGAAAAATGTCACATGACTTATCCACTTGGACTAACTTGGCTATATAACTGCTCTCTTCTAGCCCATGTGAATGTGGCATATAAAATAACAATGAATATTTTTATCTTGCAGACCACAATATTTGACTATGATTATTTAATTAAGATAGGATTTTTTTTTTAATATTTTGAGATATCTAAAACTACTATGCAAAAGAACGCGTATTATTGTTACTTCAAAGTCAGGATTTCCAAATTCTTTCTTAGTCAAATCTTTGGGTGAGAAATTTAGGTGAGGTTTTCAAATACAGCCTTTTATAGCATAAGACAGAGCATTTCTATTTGATTAACCTGAGAAAGCCTCTATCATTAGATAATTTAAAAAATACCTCAAATTGGAATTTACTTTCCTCTATGAAAAAGACATAGATTCAATCCCTAAATGGCCCTTAGCAGCTGTGTGACCTTGACAATTTACTTAACCTAACGCAGGTTCAATCTCCTTAGAGGTAATCATCATACTGCTTAGGGTTATTTTTAGGATTATCTAATTCAATGTATAAAGAATGTTTATTAAAGTGCCTCACTCAAAGGAATGCCTAATAAATGTCAGTTATTTTCAAATAGTAATCCTGAACATGAGTTTAAAGAAGATAATAATGCCAAATTTAGGGCTGGCCGAGTGGTGCATTGATTAAGAGCTGGTTTGGGACACCAGCAGCCCCGATAGGATCCCACATATGAGGGCCAGTGACACTGCCCTCTACAGCTAACAACAGCTCCACCTGGAGCTGGGCTGTGGGAGCCCTGGCAACAGTGTAGGCTGCAGCCCCTGCTGCAGTGGGCTGCCATAGGTGACAGTGAGTGGCTGGCAGCCAGTGTAAACTGCCAATAGCCGCAGTGAGTAACCATCCAGAGGCCAGCGACTTATCTGCCTCACCCGGGAAGAGCGCAATGACAATACCAACATGGGTCAGTGATGCAACGTCCTCCACAACTAGACTGAAAAACAAAAAAGACAGCAACTTGTCTGTTCCCCTTCCCCGATTCCCCAGTGCTGTTTCCTTCACCCAATTCCCCAATAAAATCTAAAAAAAATTTTTTTAATGCCAAATTTAAATTATATGAGTCTTATGAAACAGTGCATTCATATGCATGATTTCAAGTCAGTCTTCTTTCTATATTTTAAGTAAAATTATAGTGATAATAATACATTTACTCTTTAATATGTTCCTTTATAACCAAAACTGACATTAAAACAAAATCTACAGCAGTAGAAAGGGCTGAATACATCTAGAATAGACTTTCGATATTATTTCATACAATCTCCGTGTTTTCCAGTTATGTGAAAACTAAAGCCTTGAGAGGAAAACTGACCTGTAACAACAGGGTGAGAATCTAGCCACGAGATGTTGTTGAGCAGGGAGCAAAGCTAAGACCCCAAACGCTAACTAGTTCAGTACACTTCTCAAAACATGAAACTTTTCCCTGATATCGAATACTTTTTGATTTCATTGTCACTTAGTAAAGACATGTAAAAAATACAAAAACACAATGTATGATGCAAAGTATGAAGTGACCAAACGTGACTATGAAACTAGTGGGTTTAGTCCCTTGAAAACAGTTACCATAAAAATAAATCTCAATGGTTGAAGTTAGTCAGAGTATACTACCCTATTTGTCTTTAAATTATCTTTATATTATCTCATTGTATTCTTAAATCTACCCTATAAAGTAGGAAGTACATATCATATTAACTGTATTTTAAAGAAGTAGAAATTGAGACTCAGAGAAGTACAATTTCATAGCTAGTGATGGGTCAGACTAAAACCAGGTCTTTGGACTCCAGGTCAAGGGTTTTCTTCACTCTTCTTTGTATTATGATGGTTTTAAGCTATAAAATTGATACTCCCTAGCCATCATTAATAAAAAGGAAATGTATAAAAACAAAACCATCTAAATCAATGTATATATTGATGTATACAAATTCCAGTGTGCATCCTAGGAAATATGTTAACAAGGGTTTGACCTTGGAGAAAAGATCAGAGACATTATTAACTATATATTAATTTAAAATATAAATTGACAAAATTCTTAATTCCTACAATATACCCTTCAATATAAACTTGAGGTTACAACCAACTAGGAATAAAAACATTAGAAATGTGTCATTAAACAAAATACCTAAATTTAACCAGTTATTTTTAAGACTCAAAAAAAGCCTTTCGTATTTGATACCTTACAGGTAAACCATAAGATCCTGAGTTGAATTTTAAAAATGACCTTCACTTTGAAGTGTCCCTTTAAAGATATCCCCAAAGTGTTGCTAAGTAGAGTAAAACAAATGTTACTGACTGTACTTTAACACTGAGATAGGTTCTATTGATGTAACAGCATTATCAACTACCCACCCTGGTCAGATAATACCTTTCCCAGGGCACTAGGGCAATAAAGATTTGCCTGAGCCATGCTGTCAGGATTATAAATCCTTTCTGAAAAAAGTAGTTTACCCCTTTGTACTTCTAGGATTGGGAGCACAAAGGATATCTGTCCTAGATGGAGAGCACCCTCAGGGTGTGCTGTTCACATCCATCTCTGTCAGCCCTGGGCAGTAGGACAGCCAGCCTCTAAATCGCTTCCAGGGAGCCAACCAGAGCTGTGCCTGGAACTTGTTAAAAAGGCAGATGACATAATCATGGCAGGAAAGGGAAAGAGTGTGACTTGCAGTTATGAGATACAGTTTAAGGTTCTAGGGAGCAGCTGGCATAAGAAAAGAACATTGCATCTTAAAATTGGACAGATCTAAGTTTGAATTCTGATTCCTCATTGCCTTTACCACCAGCATGACTTAAGCAAGTAAGTTACCCTCTCCAATGAATAAGCATATGACCTTCAGAAAGTTGCTTAACCTTCTTATGCCTTAATTTCCTAATCTGTAAAATGAGATAATGCCTCTTAGGATTGTGGTAAATTACATGGAGATAATATATATATATATATATATATATATATATATATATATATATATATATATATATATATCCCTTAGCAAAATACCTGGCATATCATAAGCTTTAGTTAAGTGGTAACTACTGTTCTTTATTATTATCTCTCCAAGCCCCAGTTTCCTCAACTTAGAACTGGGGATAACAGAACATGACTTGCAGAGCTGTTTTGAAGATTATGTAGAAATTGAATACTTACTCTATAAATGATATGTTTATTGTTGTTTCCCATCATGCAAGGCAGTTCTTTGTTTTGGTCTGTGGTACCATATACACTCATGATAACTGCAAAACAAAAGTGACCTGGATTTTTTCTAACTATAGGATGACAGGTTATGACACAAGACTGGCATTTAACCCTAATTCAACCTACGTTCGCCCAAATAGATCAAAATATTATTCTCAGACAAAGTAAAAAATCATTGAAACTGAGTTCCAATAAACAGGTCCTTCATACAGGTGATAAAATAGATCTATAAAATTCAATGTCTGAAGCATACTCAGATTTTTCCATTTTAAGATCTCCAAGAATAATAGAGGTATTCCACAGAACAGTTCTTCCATATATACCCTTTGCCATACTGCTGCTAATAATCATTCATGATACTTTGTCAAAGTTAAATCTTCTGATAAGACTATAAGACATCCTTCAGGTTGGACAAAGATAAGTAAAAAGAGATTTAATATCTCTTTTTGGATCATTTTTCTATGAGAGACCAGCACCAACATACCATCCATGCTACAGCAAGGATGTATTCTGGGGGCAAAAATGAGAGATCAAGACTTGGGGGAGGCAAACGAGGCACTTACTTTGGGTACAGAAACTTCAGTCATCAGGGTAAATAATACTATAATGATTTTTTTTAAATCAAAACAAATGCAAAAAATTCATGATGAGCGAAATATCAAAATTGTAAATAAAGTCAGTGAAGTCATTTTCTATGGCTTCTTTAGCATATTACCTTAAACTTAGTTGCTTAAAACAACACAAATTTATTATCTTATCTTACAGTCCTGACATGGATCTCACTGGGCTAAAAATAAGATGTCGGCAGGGCTGTGTTCCTTCTGGAGGCTCCATTTCTTTGCCTTCTCTACCTTCTAGAGTCTGCCTGTATTACTTCACACATGGCCCCCTTCTCCCATCTTCAAAGCCAGCAATAATGGGTTGAGTCCTTCTCACAGTGTATTACTCTGACCCACCTCCCTCTTCCACTTTTAAGGACCCTTGTGATTACATTGGACTCACCCAGATAATCCAATCGAATCTCCCCATATCAAGGTCCTTTACACAATCACATCTGCAAAGTCCCTTTTGCTATATAAATGTCTAACCACTGTACTGTACACCTGAAACTAATATAAAGTAATATCGAATGTCAATCATAATTAATATATATTATATATAGTCATGGGATGTAAAATACAGCGTAGGAAATATAGTCAATGGTATTGTAACAGGTATTGAAATATAGTCAATGTATGTTTTCAGTTGGATGGTAGACTTGTTGATGTTATCACTTTGTGAGATGTGTACATGTCTAACTTGTTTTGTATACCTGACACTAATTGTAAAAAATACAAAATAACATCTTCACAGGTTCCAGGGATTGAGTCTTGGATATCCTTGGAGGCTATTATTCTGCTTCCCATAGGGAAGGTCACTCTACACTTGTAGGACAATGCCTCACTCTCCACACCCTAATCCTGACCCTACCAAACTGTTCATTGACAAATTGTGATTATTTCAGTCCTAATTTTTTTTGGATTTATATTACTCTATTTATTATACCTTTATAAAATCTAGAGCTGTCACTAGGTGAAGCTGTTCTGAAAGTGGCCCGAAAGCATCCAACTAATCAAAACATTGCAAAGCAAGTATGATAAATAATTTGTTTATATGCAAAGGCACAAGTGTTTCAGTATTTGGAAGCTGTTGAAAGCTAAAACTCATCTGATGATTTTTTTTTCCTTTATGTAACAAATAACATACTCTGTTATTCTAACATTTTTAGTTTATTACTTTTATTTTACTCTTGGCTTATTTTAAATTCTGCAGACATTTCATCTGAACGTTAGGATTATTTGCCTTTCTTCTGTTGGGCCCCGGGTGCTCTATGATTGCTTTCTGCTTATACCAAGTGAGGCATGGAGCACCATTCCTGACAATTCTGAGCATATAGGTGCAGTCTCTACACCTCATGTTGGATTTTTCCACCTGGATTTTACCCCGTGTTTGTGAGTTCCTGAGAGCAGGGACTATCTTATTTATCTTTTGGCATAAAATAAATGTCAGGTGATTTTGTGAATGTTGTAACATAAAGAATTAAATACTGTCTTCTTTTACTATGTCCCAGACAAGTGGAGTGACTTGCCCAATGTCACCCAAAATATGAGCCCAGCTCCATCATGCTCCACAGCTCCTGCCCTTTCCACCTAACCCCACCCCAGTTCCTCACCACTGGGGGCATTATTGTGGGTATCCAAATAAAAGCTTAAATCAGGAGATATTCCATAGGTTCCAGACCACTTCTCTTTCCTGAAGAGTCTTTGAAGAAGATCAGAAATACACCGATTAGGGAACAGCACATCCAAAGAGTCTCCTTTTTCATATATATGTACAAAAGTCTGCTAATACAAATAAATATTAAAACTTTGTTAGAAAATGGACCAGTCCAATTCCTGAAGATATATTAACAACCCTATTTCTGATCAAAGGAACAAAAATGTGCTTGTTATCAAAGCGTTCAGTGACGCTGAGAGAAAGACATACACTTCATAAATAGTACCCTTGCCAGTAGGGCCAATTAAATGAAGATGGTTTCCTTCCCTCCCCCCCACCAACAGATTTGGTTTCAAATACACCACACAAGCTACCCCCAGAAAATTTACTGCTAGGAGACCATGTACACTCATTAATCCTAGAGCTTCTTTCTTTTCCAATCTTTTTCTACTAAGAAAATTCCCATTGTTGCCCTAAATTATTGGACATGTTTATTTGTCCATGAAAGAAGCAAATTCCTCCTCTTCATGCCTTTAGCCAAGGCAGCCAGTGCCAGCACTGGGATCAGCAGGTGCAGCTTCCAGCTTTCTCTTGGGTGCTAGCTGCAACAGCAAGAGAAACGCCTGCAGTCATCACTCTAAGGGCAGGACATCCTGGGCTCTCCCTACAGAACACACACCAGCAGCTTAAAACTGCCATGTGGAGGCCAGGGAGAGATCTAGGGCCAAGGGCCTTTCTGCCAAATCAGAGTTCACTCAAGGGTGCACATTGCTCCACAGGGCAAGTGTGAGTCTACTGAAACAGTCTTCAGGCATGTCCACTAGAGCCAATCTGTTGCCTGCCCCGCTCAGATCCTGACAACAAACTGGCCAAATGCCATCATGGCAAAACAGCATCTTACAACAATATAAAACACAACAACAACATAAAACAAAGAACATCTGTTTCAGGGAACTTCATAGTGAAGATGTTAACAAGTGAGAGCATCCTATTTACCTATGTAGGACTTGCTGAAAGAAGTTTTTTTCAATAAGTAAACTCATTAAGAATTGAACCTTTCTGAGAACTATTCCTTTTTAAGTAGTAATTAGGAGACATAAATATTAATTTTTATGCAACTGAGCCAGATTAAATTTCTCACATTTAATCATCAGAATCATTTGGGAAGCTTCTAAAAGTATAGACTCGTGGGCTCCCACCTAAATTTAATGAATTGGAATTACTCAGAAAAGTGCCTGATAATCTGAATTTTTACCAGGATGATGATTATTGCACAGATTTAGGCAACACTAAATTAGGCAAATCCTTTTTGTGTTCTGTCATATGCATAGCTTCGCGTTGAATCCTGTAGCTAATATTAAGACAGGAAGACACATAGCTTCATAATCTAGAAGGATTTCAAATTTAGTAGGAGAATTCAGAGAAAAAAATTATATAATAAGGCATAATATAAGAAGTGTCATAAAGATGTTCTACCAAAATAGATCTAGGAGCTTAAAGGAAGGGGGAAATATATCAGGACATGAGGGAAGTAAGGAAAAGCTTTAAAGAATATATTTCATTGGAGATGGACTTGACAAAAGCATAATCTTGATGAGAATCAGAAAATGCAAATTCACACAGACATAAAACCCACTGTATGAATGAGAAAGAGTGAGTGACAATGTTTGCCCATAGTACAGGGAGTAACCAGCACAAAGGCTTGAAATTTAAATAGTGTCCAACTGAGAGACCATTGACTGGCAGTATCATGTATATTTAATTTCATAAGAGATGGAATCAATGAACTAAGACACAAGTCAGCTGGTGACGATGTACTCCACATAGCACTGCAGCCAGTCTGCACACAGAAAAAAGGAGGGCTTTGACAATTAGTAAAATTGATTCTGATGTATGTACCTGAAAAATATGATACTCTAGGTCTTAAAACCATAACCAGATCTCTCATTTACTTCCTCCCTCCCTCACTTCCTCCTTCCCTCCTTCCCTTCTTCCCTACCTCCCTTCCTTCCTTCCTCCTCCTTCCTTCTCTTCCTTCCTTCCTCCCACCCTCCCTCCCTCTATTTCTTCTTTCCTTCCTTTCTTTTCCTTCCTTCCTCCCTCCCTTCCTTCCTTCCTTCCTTCCTTCTTCCTTCCTTCCTCGCTCCCTCCCTCCTTCCCTCCCTACCTCTAATGTTTAATTTCTGCATAGATGATAGGACTGCATTCAATTTCTGGCCATTCAGAAAGCTCAAAATACTAAAGAAACTCTTTGGGGATTTGGTTTTTCAACAACATAAACACAGTCTAAATTAAGACTTATGAAGGTATGTATTGCCTACCAATAGAAGCACCAAATCTACAGAAGTCAAACAAATAGATTTTGTCATCTTTCTGCCAATAGTTAACATGCTCAGATAGAAACAGAATGATCTTTTCCAGGCATATCTGTGGCACAGAAAAATGATTGATCTTTCTGCATGATATATTTATGTAAATATTAATCCACAGCTTTTGATAAAGGAAAATACAGCATATGCTTAAGCAAACATGCACATATGTTTTTGGAAAATATTTTAAATACAAGCAGCTTTGCGGAAATTCTCAAGAATTATTCCAAACGTTAGCAATTATATTCTCAAAGGAAAGATTGGTATCTATAAATGAAATAAACTCAGGAAATTTTTCTTTAGTACTTGTGATTGTGCGACACAGATGTCAAAATATGTTTATACTAAGAGTTGGGAAAATAAGCTCAGTGCTAGGGATAGAGACCCAAAAGAAATCAAGAAAGAGCTAAGCAGAAAAAAAGAGGCTGGAAAAAAACTGTACATTATTTTCTCTTCTCCTTTCTATTCCATTTGCTTGTGAGTTTCTCCAAGCATTGTTTTCATGATAGCTTAATGCTTGGACAGCTCTATGCTGAAGAAAAGGGAAGGGACAGAGAATAATAACAATTACCATTTGTTAAGCATCTGTTTGTGCTGGAACATCTGCTAGGCTCTTTACATTTGTTATCCTGCAAAGTAGGCAACCCTTATTATCCACAGAAAGATTAAAGAAATTATCCAAGTTATAGAACCAATAATAATAATGTCTAATTCAGTGGACATTATTGAAATGAGTTAAAACATGCAAAGTATTTAAAACAGTGCCTGGCATGTAGTAAGTAAATACAAGGCATTGTTATGCCATGCAAAGACCAACATCCATCTCACTTTTTCTAAAAGATAACTTACTACAGTAAAATGTTTTCCATTGCTACATTCTTGTCGCATGCCTAGTGCAATTGATTCAGAAAGCACAATTTTTCAGTAATTTTATATTTATAATTAGTATTACAATATAAAACTCAGCTAAAGGAAATTAAAGCAAAAGTATGTGGAAGGAAGGCCTTCCTGTGATTTATTAGCAGAGGAAATAAATCATATAATGTCATTTACAAGTTCCACCTGCTTTATTTGTATAGTGGTGCCGTATGTGCCTCATCACCCAGACAAATTTGTAAGTGATATCTCTGTCTTTGTATATTTAAATGTATCCCAGCCAAGACAAAGCCTCACTGCCTCTTCCTCCCCTATGAGGACAGAGAACAGATTTCAGAAAGCCTCAGCCAGATTTTCTTTCAAAAAAATATGGTTGTCTTTGGGAGTGGAAAAAAAAGTTGTCTATTTTAACATAGGTTTATTATTATTTTAAAATAAATATAAATATATATTCAAAAATTTCTCAGTTTTAACTTCTAAAATTTAATATATAGTATCAGTAGATATAACCCACAAAAAAAGGCAAGAGATCTCTGGGGAATTTCAATAATCTTTAAGACTTTAAAGTTGTTATGAAACAAAAAGTTTGAGAACCACTACAGTAGGTGTTATTGTTGTCCTTCTTATGGATAAACTGACTCTTGGCTGTACTCAGACATAGTAACACCACAGCTAATCGGGCTGCAGTATGAATGTGTGTGTGTGTGTGTGTGTGTGTGTGTGTGTGTATCAAGCTGAGCACCAGCAATCTGTTTACAAACAAAATGTCACGATACCACATTCGAGCTTTGACCAGGCACATTCAGCTTACCATATCTGGCAGGAACCACAGCGATGGTGTTTATGTTTACCAGTCTTGGCAATGAGCTGGAAGATGAGCTAGTGCGAGACCTGCTAAGAGAACTTTTAATGCAACTCTCAAGGCTGATGCTGACTTCAAGAAAATTAAAGCCTGTTGCGTTTCTAACACTAGCTTTACGATCAAAGGTAAATTGCTCCAATCTCTGTTCCTCTGTAAAAGATGATTAATAATAAAGTTTATTAAAGAAAATGCCACCTTTACTTCTGCAAAACAAGCATCATTCTGAAATTCTGAAGGAGAGCATTACATAAATATTATTCATTAAAATCATTATGTAATGTCTATCTTATTCCTATGAATGGATGTGTTCTAGGTAAGAAGCCCCCTGTGAAACCAGCCTTCATCTGTCCTTGACATTCAATAGCATCAAGATGACAACATTTGAAACAACTAGAAAAACAATACAGCAATCTATAAAAAGAAGTAGATTTATGATACAGACCAAGTACTACAGAAGTTTGGAGGAAGGAAATCAATTAGGCTAGAGTAACCTGAATTGTAGTATTAAAAGAAGAAAGAACAAGAAATCTCTGAAACCTGGCAAATCTATGTTGCAATAATGTAAAACATTTTGCTTAATTCTTCCTTTCCAGGTATCATATGCTATTTATTACTCCTGTGTGGAAAAAAAGAGAGCACTTCTTTGTCTTCCACCCACATTCTCTTCTGGAGTCAAGTTTATGCTCAATGCCAGAGAGAAAAGTATTGTCCTACTCACACATACAAGAGCACTGAATATAAAACATACCGAAACATTATCCCTGAAAATATTTCAAGAGCCATGTGAGCCACATGCATCCAGTGCAATCAGGAACTGGAGACTCTGAAATACAGAATGTTCTTCCCCTATATCCAATCCTTGTTGTTTCCTTCCTCTGAAGGTTTTCACAAACTTGGGCTCCTGTGGTAAAATCTGAAACTTTGAACCCATTATTATTACTGTCTCACCTGAGTTTATGCAAGAAATGCACTTCCCTAAATGAAAACACAGAAGCGGCGCCTCGAACTAAACACAAACAGTTGCAATCAGCCATAAATATTTTTAGAGGAATTTAAAAACATGAACATTAAAAACAACAACAAAAATATATAAGCCTGTTCTCCAAGGAAGATAAAAATATTTCAAAGCACTATCTGATATGAAAGACTTTATTTAATAATGCTGGTCACAGTTCCTTAAAAACATAATCCATGATAATACCTAAAAATACATATACATACAAACTACCTAATGAAAACCTAACAAACATTTGACTTTCTCTAAGTGGAATGATGAATTATGGAATTTCTATCTAATCTCTGCTGCTTTATTTCAGAAGTTCTGAAAGAAAAGCTAATATTTATGCAATTCTTGGGCCTACTGATGTGTGGACCTTGGATTTCAGCAGACATTAATGATGTCAGCCTTGGATCGCATTCCCCATGTTCTATCTAACATCTTTAAATATGTGCTATAGAAAAACAGATAAGAAAAGATCTTGTAAGCCTTATATGGTATTTATACAAGATGTTTTCCCTATAGAAAAAATTACTTATACTAAGGTATATCATAATAATTACAAGAAAATAAACATATTCATGAAGAGGGTTTATGTAAATTTACTCTGGTCTTACCACAAAGTGTAAGGTTTTTAATGGAGGCAGAGATCTTTAAAACAGTAATGTACGCTGTTAATTAGTTGATTCAATCACTCATCCAAGAAGCAGTTATCAGGGCTTTCCTTATGCTAGGTACTGCATTAATCATATGAATAAAACATGACACCTTTTTCATCACACAGTATAGTGGGAGTGACAGACAAATACCTTTAAAAGAGTGAGAGAAAGCATAACAGATTCATGGTCAAAACACTGTAGGGTGGTCCGGCTGAGTGGCACAGTGGTTAAGAGCTGGCTTGGGATGCCAGCGGCCTGGGTTCGGATCCCACATATGAGGGCTGGTGACACTGTCCTCTCAAAAAAAAAACAAAACAAAAAAAAAAAACAAACACTGTAGGGTGACAAAGGAAGCAGTAGTCAACTGGGCCCACACATGTCAAGACAACAATGATGCAGAGCCTTGCAAAACAAAAAAAGAATTCCTTACTTCACAATAGACTCATGAGGGACAGATAATGCAAGTAAATGAAGCTGCACATTTGCAAACACATGCAGACATGAAAAGGTGTTTGGGGTTTCCAATACTCGTGTTGTTTAGAAGGCCTTGTGTATAGAGAATATATAGGCAAGGGGCAGGAAGAGAGGTTAGGAAGGGAAGCAGAGTCAGATCATGTATGGTTATGCTAAATAAATCCAGATTGCTTCCCGAAGGCATTGGGAGTGACTTAATCAGATTTTTGGTTTAGAAAAAGAACTGTGGCAGCATCAAGAATGATTTCGTTGGGCTAAGAGATCACCATCATTTGGATTATTATATATGCCACTTCCCTGATGAAAAAAACAAGCAAGAATGTTTTGAAGCTGACTTTAGTTGACTACTCGGCAGATGATGCTAGTTGCCTACGTAATATCTATTTACCCTTTTAGCATTACACACAGAACTACAGTTTTCTTTGGGGTGGCAATGTGCCCAATTAAAAATGCTCACCTTCCTCAAAGATGGATTTGAGGCTAAAGCCATATGACCATAGTTATGTCTAAAAAGACGTAAGGGACATCTAATGAGGAAGATGTAATGTAAACTCTGTTGTTTTCCCGATCAAAAAGCGAGATCACACAGCTAACACATGCCTTTCTGTTCAACCTTAACTCTTCTTTCTGCCTGAAACATGAACGTGACACCTAAAGGTGTACCAGTTGTGCTGTGCACTTCAAGATAAAGCCACACACAAAGAACAGTAGCATGGAAAGAAAAAAGGAATCTGGCTCCCTGATGGTTCCTTCAGATAACTGTACCATCCCAGGCTGCCTATCTCCAGATTTCTTTTGACAGGTAAAAAAATAAATTCTATTTGATAAGGCATTATAATCAAATTTCTATTATGTATAGCCATAAGTAATACTAACTGACCCAGCAATGAAGGAAAGTTTATGGGTAAGGGTAAGGCAAAAAAATTTTAAAAGTAGAAAACTAAACAGTAAACAGAGAAAAGAATCATGTTCAAGACAGAGAATGAACCAGAAAAGGCTCCCTGAGCTTTTTACACTGTGGTTTATACATATCTTCAAAAGCCTCAATCTCTGTCTTTATCAAGCTCATCATATATTGACTCTTTTTTAAAAATGTGTAAACCTAATTCCTCCTATTCCACCTTTTTTTTTTTTTAAATTTCCTTGGATCCATGTAGGATAAAGAGTAACCCTGGCCTCAGAGTTATGGATGACCCCCACTGTAACCTGAAAGCACAAGCAAATAAATGCCCAGAGTATTTAGAAGTTCCCCACGGCATCTTGAGCAATCATTTTCCTCTTATAGTGCTAGCTAAAATATACCTATCAAAGCAAGTATCATTAAAATATCTTACTGGGGCAAATTAGTTTTGATGAAAGGGCTATGTAGAGCCACATTCAGTAGTTTGGTTTTCCTGGAAACATCAGCATTGTACCACTTTTTAAAAATCCCCATCAACACATAAGTTATATTTTAAAGTGTGCCGTACCTGCCAAGTGAGGGTTTGGAATCCAAAACACAATGGGTAGGTCACATCTTCTCTTCCAGTTAACATGTGCAGTTCCCATTGGCATTTCTGGGATACTGGCCATAAATGGAGGCTAACATGTGGTTCTCAGTGATTCAATTTCCCTGCACATAACAGGAACTGTTCTGATTATACGTGGGCTAATGCTGACACATTGTGTTGTTCCAACTAAATAACTCCAAACATTCACATCTGAAGCCGACCTACATTACCACTTACCACTCTGGCTGCCAGATGTTCTTGAGAGGAACTCTCTCCTCTGTAGCGTCATGAACCTTGATTAAAGTAGATGAAGGGCATTATATTTACTTCATCACCCTTATGTGGAACAGTGTTCTGGCTATTGATTACAACTAGCCTCCAGTTGGAAAGAATAACCATTACTATATAAAAAGTTCTAAAAGCTCAATTGAGCAGACATGTGATACAACTTAACTGATTGATTTTTAACTAATGATTGGTCAGCCTGATCTAAATGGACAAATCCTGTGTGACATTACCTACTTTCATGATGGTCCAAGAGTCAGTAATATCACTTCTGAGAAGTTGGTTGTCTCTTGGATCAGGGTGATAAATAATGAAAGAGTCATTTCTATACAGTATTGCAAAAGACAAGACTTTATGCGTAACATATTTACCTCTACCCAGCTGCATGCTGATTTGATTGATCCCAGATGCCAGCAAAAGGCAAATCAAACAGCAAAAACCACATATCTATTTAAACATCTTTTCATTTATACCTGTATAATCAACTCAATGGTCAGAATACACATTAAAATAAGATTTACTATTAATACCATTAGTCAAGATCTATCATTACTCAACCTTTGGAATGATTAAATATGAAAAGCCTTATATTAAATCAGGATGGTAGAGTCTCTGCAGATGGTATTAAAGGAGAGAACAGGCGAAGATAAAAAAGAAATGGTAAAATTTTACACCAAAAGCTGTGCTGTCTATAACTTTCCAAACCTGCAACCTTCAGAAGTTAGAAAGTTGGCATTAGTGCGCACTTGACTATATGAGAAAAATGTGATGTTCTGTGACAGACACAGGATTTTCAGTAATACTTATTCCAGATCTGATGGGGAAGAAACACAAGTCTGGTGAGACAGAAACAACTTGCAGCTCTAAAATTCTACAACAGGCATACCAAAAAATTTCAATTCATGTATCAATTCTAATTGACTGGTAGTATTTATCTGGGACATTATATTGAGAAAACTTAGGAGGTAGAATCCAAAATCAGAAAGGAAGAATGCTATAATTGATTAGTAGTATCTGCCATAGATAGGAGTGGGTAGACTATGTCAAATATATCATCCTACCTATGGTATGACTTCCTGCAATCAACTGTAGTTTAAAAATAAAAATCAGAGTTCTTTTTCTCTTACTAAAGCCAGGTAAGTAAACTTTTAAGAGGATTCAAAGATTCTAGATTTTTCTAAATATCTACTCTACCACAGGTGCTAGAGCTTTTTCCCCCATACCACCACTTTCCTTACCAACAGATTTGTTTATTACTCTGACAATTATACATGATATTTTGCCCCAACGTTTGGCTGTACTTGAGGTAAAAAACAAACACAAGTTCATTGTCAATTAACTAGGACAGGGATATCTAGAATTTGTCAGGATAAAGTGAAAAATACGTTCTAGAGGTTTGGATAATCCAAATGAGATGACCAGCCATTTTATCAAATGTTGACTTAAATTCTATCTATTGGGTTGCCGGAAAAGTCCTGACGTATTTTTTCTGTTTTTCATTGCAAAAATGTGTCATGACTTTTCCGACAACCCAATAACATCATCTAAGTTTTTATAGTGAAACAGATAAAAATTAGCAATGCTCTAGAACACACAACTGTAATTTATTCCATTATTTCAATAAATATTTATTGAGTATCTATTCTTGGTCAAGCACTAAGAATTATACAAAGGTGAAACACTTATTTTGGTGAACTTTAAAATGAACACAAATTAATCTCTCTCTTCAAAAAGTTATGATTTAGGAGAAAAGATCAAATATTCAACTAATGGATTATACAGAATGATTTAACATGCACAAAACAATAGTGTATATAATTGGTAGCTACAGCAAATATTACTAAATTTGAAAGAAGTATTGCTTTTTAAATTAAGGACTTAGAAGGAATTCATATCCTTCACTGAAATAAACACCATCAATGAATCAGGAATGGTATTATCCTAAAGCTGGCCACTTATGCTTCATTGGAAGAGACTCAAAAGGGCTGTGAACCAAGTTCTCATTAGAGAAAACATGAAAGGAGCTCAGAGTTCATATGAAGCATTCAGCCTTCCATTCTGCCATAATGATCCTCTCCACGGCTCCAGGCATCTAAACCAGGTATGCTCATCAACTCAGCATTCCAAAGACAACAGTCATCAGCAATATTGTCCAGATGACTATTGTGAGTGGGAATAACGGAAATGTCCAAAGTGAGCCATGACTATGAATTCAGAGGAAAAACCAACTCATTAATTCATCAACAATTTAGTGATGCCTACTGCATGCAAAGCAGTTTATAAAGGACAGGGAAAACAATGTTGATATAATTTCAATTTCTGTCCCCAGTCTCAAGAATTTCAGGTCTGGAATGGAAGGAAACAAATTGTAAGAAAGTGACTGTAATGAATTTGAGCCTTTCTCTGACTATTGCCCCTTTTCTCCCCTTCCCCACAGTAGGCCAGCTACATAACATCAAGGAGGTGTGGGGTTGGGGAGCACATTGAAGACTCGTGGATACCTGTGAGGAAGTGAAAAATGGGGGCAGGCAGAGACCCTAGCAGAAGGCAGATCTATCTCAATCAGAGGGAGTGTGCCTGCTGACATCTCAGAAGGCAGGATACATGGAGTGGATGCCTGGAGGTGGACTTGGCAGGAATGGTTGGTAAATTGGCTATGCTGAACAATGTAAATTATTGAGGATAATGAGAACCAGGTTTCTCTCCAACAAATGTACTTAAATACATAGAAAGAAGGAAGTCTAGAAAGAACTCTGAAGTGCTGCCTGGAAAATAGAGGTATCCATATAAATAAATAAATAAATAAATAAATAAATAAATAAATAAATAAATAAACAAAAAAACAGTAATACATACATTTATTCCCAGCTTTATATGCCTAGAGGCTAAGAAGCAGTGGCATCCCCCCTCGCAATGAACAGACTGAGAGCCCATATCTTAGAACAATACTTTTTGGAGAAATTGTCAATTCAGGATCGAGGCAGGGAAAACCCAAGATAAAGCAGGAATATCTTCTTGGGTCAGAGAGTAAGAAAGTGTTCAAAGCATAAGGATATGTCAAAAAAGGCATTAGCTTGATAGCAGCCATATTTAGAACATATTTGAATGTCAAAATAAATAATGATGGTAAGAGATTACAAACCAATGAATAAAATGGGAATCTATGGGACTGTGCTGATTAAATATAAAAATAAATAAGTGAGAAGAGGAATTTGTTCCTTTTGCTAGAATGCCAACAAATGTAGACAGAAAGAAAACATCAGCTCTTAGCAACCATGAAAATGGTGGTTGACGCAAGTAGGAGTTGACAATAGACAACTAAAAGGTGGTGGAGGATAGTTTGATACCAACAGGATATGGGCATAATCTTGAGATACTTCCTCTACAACTTACCATAACTAGTGTTAATATACAAAGGAAGCAATGGTGACTTTAGAGAAACCAGGCAGGCAGAAACAAGACCAGGTGAAGAGTTAACATCACCTGTGTATACTCCGACCTGTGATGCACTGAGAGGAGCATAGCATCATTTCTTTATTATCCCTGCCAAAAAAGTTTACCCTCAGTCTGGTCATGAAGAAACATTGGAGAGGCCCACGCTGAGTGTCATGTGATAGATACAACATCGAGCCTGGATTATTTAAAGGTGTGAAGGGCAGGAAAGATGAGGGAAGGAAGAACGCTGTAAAATTGGAGGAATCTGAAGAGATACAACTTAATATAATGCATATTCCTGGAGGGGATGGTAGCCCAGAAAGGAAAGACATTTCATTTAACAGCTAGAGAAATGTGAATGGGATCTGTAGGTTAAATAGTAGTATTGCATAAACAATTTCTTGGTTTGGAGGCTTTCATAAAGGTTATATAGGAGACTGTCCATGTTTGGGGAAATAACACACTGTAGTATTTAGGGATAACGGGACATGTCTACAATTTGCTTACAAATAGTTCAAAAAAGACTAATGGTGTTGGAAGTATTTTTTGAAAAGGGGGTGTTGGAGCAAATGTGTTAAATATTAATAGTTGAGGAATCTCAGTGAGGGATACATAGGAGGTCTTTGTAATGTACTTTTAACTTTTCTGTAAGTTTGAAATTATTTCACAATAAATTATTGAACTGATATTTTAAAAGTTAATGTGACACCGTCTATTGCACAGAAGTATAACCAGAACAAACTTCAGCCCACAAACCCAGGTAATGTAATTTTCTTCACCTTTCCCTTATTTAACTGAATTTCTAACTCAGGCTTTAAAGCCTGCCAAGAGTCACAGAAACAATATATTTCAACTCAGTGACTCCCCATACATCCCTTTTCAAGGGGTTGCATCTAACTGGTGGACTCTAATTAATTCCAAGATATTGGGGAGAAAAGTGATGTGTCAAGAGTTTCGGTTTCGGAAGGGGCAAGATGGCGGCTGTGAGGAGGGCTCCATGAAATCTCCCCTGGAAATATCCACAATTTGAACTTCTAATACGCTTCGGGGAGACGTCTGCTCATCACACAGAGCGACTAAGAGTTCCACACAAGGATTGCTGGAAGGTGGGCAGGCCGGGCGAGTAGGGGAGGAAGGCGGCGAGGCGCGTGAGGTGCAGCCCGCACCCGCGGCTGCTGAGTCACGGTGAGTGTTGCCCGGCTCGCTCCCTGCGGCCCGCGGCCCACCTAGAGTTCAGCCAGAGCGCGTTGGTTTGCAGTCTGAGGCAGAGGCCTCAGGCCAGGCAAGTGCGGGAGGAGAGAGAGGAGACGACTGTGCAGAGGTACGAGCTGCACCCGCGGCTCGCCGGGTCCCCAGGAAGCAGGGTGCAGAGCCCCACAGCGACAGGGCAAGATCAGTCCCTGCACCCTCCCGGTTCAGGGATCAGTCTCTGTGCCCACCGGGTCCCGCGGAGCGCAGAAGCCTGAAACCCGGGAGCAGGGGAAAACAGAGGACTCGGCCGCGGAGAAGCAGCGCGCGCTGGGCGGAGACGCAGGTCCCGGAGGGACGGAGCGGGGATCGGAGCCGTGTGGAAGGGTGCGCGCAATCCCCTGAACCCCGGCGGCAGTCCCTCCAGGAGCGCAGCAGGAGAACGGCGCGGGCGCGCGCCGGCTCCAAGGCAGAAGCCTTAAACCCGAGAGCAGGGGAAACACAGGATTTGCCCGCGGAGACGCAGCGCGCCGGCCGGAGTCACAGGTCCCGGAGAGACAGAGCGGGGATCGGGGCCACGCGGCGCGGTGCGCGCAGTCCCCTAAATCCTGGCAGACAGTTTGGGAGAGCAGCAGGAGATCCGCGCGGGCGCGCCGGCTCCGAGGCAGAAGCCTGGAACCCGGGAGCAGGGGAAAAAGAGGACTCGCTCAGACAAGCAGTGCGCCGGGTGGAGACGCAGGTCCCCGAGAGACGTGGAGTGGGGATCTTGGCCACACGGTAGGGTGCGCGCAATTCCCTAAATCCCGGCAGACCCTTTGGGAGAGCAGCAGGAACTCCGCTGGAGCATAAGAGGCAAAGGCCTTAGCTTGAAACAGTGTTGGAACTGTGGCTTTGTTTATTTTTATGTTTTTATTTTTTTCCCTTTTTCTACTCTTGAACAGAAAGCAAAAAAAACAACCCAATAACTCACCCACTCCCACAAACTTTGTCCCCGCCAAGACAGTCTTGAACTGACTCCTGAAGGGAGCAATAGGGGCAGACTAGGAAGATATCCTTACCTGCAGGGGTTGAGAATTTCCACCCAGTGAAGGCAGCAGAGTGAGACTACCCACCCCGCCCCACCTTTAGGCAAGGCTTGGGAGGCAGGGCAGGTTCATCTGCTGAGGCACTGAGTAACAGATTCTTAGCAGCAGGCTTTTGGTAGTGAGGAATTCTTTAATTCTCCACAGCTGTCAACCCAAAGGGTGCCCAGAGACCCTCGTTGAGCCTTTGGGGGTGCAGCCTGCCTGGGGACAGGCACAAGCAAAGGCAGTGACTTTGTAAAAACCACCAATCACACGTCACAACCACACTCAAGTACAGCAAACCTGCAGTGCCAGGATCACGCTAGGCATCAGGTGGCCTACTGTTCCCACAAGACGCACAGGAAGTTTTGTACAGCAGACAAACTGAAGAGAGCTTGGTGGACTTTAGCCTAGACCAGCACGGGTATTTTTGGTTTGTTTGGTTTTATTCTGTTTTGTTTTCCCTTTATTGGCTGCTTATCTTGGTTGTTTTTGGTTTTTATTTCTATTTCATTATAATCATATTGTAGTTTTTAATATAGGCATATATATATAGGTGTATATAAGTGAATATATGTCCATATATATGGGTGTGTAGACAAATATATATATATTTTTTTTTCCTTTTTTCTTTTTCTTTTTCTTTCTTTTCTTTTTCTTTTTTCCCCACCCTCACTTTCTCTCTTATTTTATTCATTCTTCTCACTGCTATACTTTTCCTCTTTTCCTATTTTCTGCAAATTTTATTTTTTAAATTATTCTTACTTTTTTATTATTATTTTAGTTTATTTTTTATTTTTATTTTTTAGGTATAGCTAATCGGTTTCTCATGTTTATTCTATTTTTATTTTAGGATATTGTATTTTATTTTGGTTCCTCTTCTGTTATTATTGAGTATGTGGTTTTTGTTTTGTTTCTGTTTGTTTTCTTCATTAGTATGATTGATATTTCTGTACAAGTTGACAGTAGTTTGATGGTTGGTTGTTTTTAATTGTGCGAGCATTTGGTTTCCTTTGGTGGCTGCGGAGTTGTTCTTGTTGATCTGTTATGCTCTAAAATCACTCTGCAGCAGTGGGTCCAAACAAACAGACACAAGAATCATCATACCCGGAGGCCAACTTTAGATAAAACCAGAGCATTTCTGGGTTTGACATACAAAGTCACACCCAAAAGAAGTTACTACAGGTACTAAGACCCATAGGGTCCAAGTTTCATCAGAGGGTCAATCCTCTCACAGCAGCTCATAAACTGCAGAAGCTGCTGATCCTCACAGCTAATCAATCTGGGAGTCAATCCCACCTACTGACAAACCAAAAGTAATCAAAACTAAAACTTCAACAAGTGAGGACGCACGACACAAGGAACACCTCAGATACAAGCACAGGAGAATAGGAGACTGAGTAATTCAAATATAAAGGACACACACCATATAAGTTTACCCAGAAAAGACTGAGAAATCTGGGGGATCTATCTGTTATATTGAAGCAAACACAAAGAGTAAGCCAGAATGGGGAGACAAAGAAACATAACACAAATAAAAGAACAGAAGAAACTTCCTGAATCAGTGGAAATAGAGGAAATAGAGGTAACCAACCTATCGGAGACAGAGTTCAGAACACTGATTATTAGAATGTTCAAGGAAATTAATGAAAATATAAAGAAGGATAGAGAAATCATGAAAAGCAACCAGCTAGAACTTAAGAACACAATTACTGAATTAAATAACAAACTTGATGGAATCACTAGCAGACTGGATGAAGCAGAAAATCGAATCAGTGACTTAGAAGACAAAATAGCAGAGATCACCCATGCGGTACAACAAAAAGAAAAAAGAATGAAAAACATGGAAAATAGTTTAAGAGAGCTGGGGGACAACATCAGACGCAATAACCTAAGGGTCATTGGAGTACCAGAAGGAGAAGAGAGGGAGCAAGGGATTGAGAATATATTTGAAGTAATAATGTCTGAAAACTTCCCTAACCTGGCAAAGGACATTGAAATACAAGCCCAGGAAGTGCAGAGAGTTCCAAACAGGATGATTCCAAACAGGCCCACTCCAAGACACATTATAGTGAAAATGGCAAGGGTTAAGGACAAAGACAGAATCCTTAAAGCAGCAAGGGAAAGGCAGCAAGTTACTTACAAGGGTACCCCATAAGATTATCAGCTGACTTTTCTGCAGAAACTTTGCAGGCCAGAAGAGAGTGGCAGGAGGTTTTCAAAGTGATGAAAAATAAAGGCCTACAACCAAGATTGCTGTATCCAGCAAGGTTATCATTTAAAATCGAAGGCGAGATAAGGAGCTTTTGCAGAAAAAATAAGTTAAGAGGGAATTCATTACCACCAAGCCAGCTTTGCAGGAAATGCTAAAGGGCTTCTTTAAGTAGAAGAGAAAAACAACCTATGAAAGACTACGAACACAAATAAGAAAAATGGCAATAAATACACACCTATCAATAATCACATTAAATGTAAATGGATTAAATGCTCCAATAAAAAGACATAGGGTGGCTGAATGGATAAGAAAGCAAGACCCAGTATATGCTGTATACAAGAGACTCACCTCAGATCCAAAGACTCATACAGGCTGAAAGTAAAGGGATGGAGTAAAATATTTCATGCAAATGGTACTGAGAAAAAAGCTAGAGTAGCGATACTTATATCAGATAAAATGGACTTTAAATTGAAGAATATAACAAAGGACAAGAAGGACACTTCATAGTAATGAAGGGATCGATCCAACAAGAGGACATAACTCTAGTAAACATCTATGCACCTAACATAGGAGCCCTAAATATATAAAACAGATATTGTCAGACATAAAGACAGAGATCAACAGTAACACTATCATAGTAGGATTTCAACACCCCGCTGTCACTAATGGACAGATCCTCCAGACAGAGAAAATCAATGTGGAAACAGCGACCTTAAATGACACATTAGACCAGCTGGATTTAACAGACATTTTCAGAGCATTTCATCCCAAAGCTACAGAATATACGTTCTTTTCAGGTGCACATGGAACATTTTCTAAGATAGACCACATGTTAGGCCACAAAACAAGTCTCAATAAATTTAAGAAGATTGAAATCATTTCAACTGTATTCTCTGACCACAATGCTATGAAACTAGAAATCAATTATAAGAAGAAATCCGGGAAGCTGACAAATAAATGGAGGCTAAACAATATGCTATTAAATAGTGAGTGGGTCACAAATGAGATCAAGGAGGAAATCAAAAGATACCTCGAGACAAACGAAAATGAAAACACCACGACCCAAAATCTCTGGGATGCTGCGAAAGCAGTCCTAAGAGGGAAGTTTATAGCAGTGCAGGCCTACCTAAAGAAGGAAGAAAAATCTCAAATCAACAGGTTATCCTTACACCTAAGGGAACTGGAAAAAGAACAGCAAAAGAGGCCCAAGGGGAGTACAAGAAAGGAGATAATAAAGACCAGAGCAGAAATAAACAATATAGAGAACAGAAAAACAATTCAAAAGATCAATGAAACCAAGAGCTGGTTTCTTGAGAAGATAAACAAAATTGACAAACCTCTAGCCAGGCTCATCAAAAAAAAAAGAGAGAGGACTCAAATTAGCAAAATCAGGAATGAAAGAGGCCAAACGACTACAGACATCACAGAAATACAAAAAATTCTAAGAAATTACTATGAGCAACTATATGCCAACAAATTTGACAATCTGGATGAAATGGATAATTTTCTAGAAGCATACAACCTTCCAAAGCTACGCAAGTAGAAACAGAAAATCTAAATACCCTGATTACTACGAAGGAAATTGAATCAGTAATTGACAAGCTCCCAAAAAATAAAGCCCTGGACCAGACTTCACAAGTGAATTTTATCAAACATTCAAAAAGAACTATCACCTATTCTTCTCAAACTATTCCAAAAAATCCAGAAGGAGGGAAGGCTCCCAAACTCTTTTTATGAAGCCTCTATCACCCTGATTCCAAAACCAGATAAAGACATCACAAAAAGGAAAATTACAGGCCAATCTCCCTGATGAATATAGATGCAAAAATTCTCAATAAAATAATAGCAAACAGAATTCAGCAATATATTAAGAAGATCATACATCATGATCAAGTGGGATTCATCCCTAGTGCGCAAGGCTGGTTCAACATCCGTAAATCAATTAATGTGATACACCACATCAACAAAATGAAGGATAAAGATCACATGGTCATTTCAATAGATGCAGAAAAAGCATTTGACAAAATCCAACAGCCATTTATGTTAAAACCCTTAGCAAAGTGGGAATACAGGGATCATATCTCAACATAATAAAGCCATATATGATAAACCTACAGCTAACATCATACTCAATGGGAAAAGCTAAAACCATTCCCCTTAAGATCAGGAACAAGACAAGGCTGTCCACTTTCTCCTCTTTTATTCAACATAGTGCTGGAAGTTCTAGCCACAGCAATCAGACAACAAAAAGAAATAAAAGGCATCCAAATTGGCAAGGAAGAAGTAAAATTGTCACTATATGCAGATGACATGATACTGTATATAGAGAACCCCAAAGACTCCATCAAAAAACTATTGGAACTGATAGACGAATTCAGTAAAGTAGCAGGATATAAAATCAATGTTCAGAAATCAGTGGCATTTGCATATACCAATAATAAACTAATGGAAAGCGAAATTAAGAAAACTGTCCCATTTACAATTGCGTCAAGAACTATAAAATACCTAGGAATAAATTTAACCAAAGAAGTGAAAGATCTGTACTCAGAAAATTATAAGACATTGAAGAAAGAAATCATAGAAGATATAAATAAATGGAAACACCTACCATGCTCATGGATAGGAAGAATTAATATAGTTAAAATGTCCATACTGCCTAAAGCAATATATAGATTCAATGCAATTCCTATCAAACTACCAAGGGCATTTTTCACAGAAATAGAAAATATAATCCTAAAGTTTATATGGAATCATAAAAGACCCAGAATAGCCTCGGCAATTCTGAGGAATAAAAAACAAAGTTGGGGGATCACGCTACCAGACATCAAAACCTACTACAAGGCCACAGTAATCAAGACAGTTTGGTATTGGCATAAAAACAGGCACATCGATCAGTGGAACAGAACAGAGAGCCCAGAAATAAATCCAAGCATTTACGGACAGTTAATCTATGACAAGGGAAGCAAGAATTTACACTGGAGTAAAGATAGTCTATTCAATAAATGGTGCTGGGAAAATTGGACTGCCACATGCAAAAAAATGAAACTGGATCATCTCCTTACGCCTTATACAAGAACAAATTCAAAATGGATTAAAGACTTAAATGTAAGACCTGAAACCATAAAAATCCTAAATGAAAATATAGGGAGTACATTTGCAGACATTACCGAGCAATATTTTTACTGATACATCCCCTACGGGCAAGGGAAGTAAAAGAAAAAAATGAACATATGGGATTATATCAGACTTAAAAGTTTTTTCACAACAAAGGAAACCATTAATAAAACAAAAAGAAGCCTACTGAATGGGGAGAATATATTTGCCAACGATATATCTGATAAGGGGTTAATATCCAAAATTTATAAAACACTCATGAAACTCAACACCAAAAAAACAAACAACCCAATTAAAAAATGGGCAGAAGATATGAAGAGACATTTCTCTAAAGAGGACATACAGATGGCCAACAGTCATATGAAAAAATGTTCAACCTCACTGGTCATTAGTGAAATTCAAATAAAAACCACCATGAGATACCACCTCACTCCAGTCAGAATGGCTATCATCAACAAATCAACAAACAACAACTGCTGGCGGGGCTGTGGGGAAAAGGGGACCCTGCTGCACTGTTGGTGGGACTACAGATTGGTGCAGCCACTATGGAAGTCAGTATGGAGGTATCTCAAAGAACTGGAAATAGAGCTACCATTTGACCCAGCAATTCCACTCCTAGGTATTTATCCTGAAAAAACCAAGACACTTATTCAAAAAAGTTATGCACCCCGATGTTCATAGCAGCACAATTTACAATAGCTAAGACTTGGAAACAACCAAAATGCCCGTCAGTAGATGACTGGATTAAGAAACTGTGGTATATTTATACAATGGAGTATTACTCCGCTATAAAGAAAGAATGAAATCGTGCCATTTGCAATGATATGGATGGACCTAGAGACTATAATGTTGAGTGAAATAAGTCAGTCAGAGAAGGACAAATACCATATGTTCTCACTTATATGTGGAATATAAAACTGTATGAATGAGCAAAGTAAACAGAAACTGTCTCATAGATATATAGGAAAAATCAGGGTTGCTAATTTGGAGGAATTGGAATGAGGGAGAAGGGAAGGGATTAGACAGCAAAAATAGGCAACTACAATATTGCTACTGGGATAGGAAAAAACAGTTTGGGGAATATAATTAATAATGTTGTAAATATTCTGTGGAATGTCAGATGATCATAGGTCTTGTTAGGAGACCATTTCATGGATGGAGTAGAGGTTTGATCACTGCACTGTATTACTAAAGTGGAGGTGGGTATACCTACTGTAATTGAATATATATGGATAGTCACGGGATGTGGATTATACTGTGGAAGAGAGTCATAGGAAGAGTAATAGATATATGATATGGGGGGGTTTGGGGTGGTGTATTGGGGGAGGGGGGTTTGTCACTTTTAGGGGTAAAATGAAAAACTATTGCACTGTGTTGTACACCTGAAACTATTGGGGGTGGGGGGTTGTCACTTTGAGGGGTAAAATGTATAACTATTGCACTGTGTTGTACACCTGAAACTAATTAAAAATAAAATAAAATTTAAAAAAAAAAAAAAAAAAAAGAGTTTCGGTTTCTAATCGGTCTACAGGCGAGGCTGAATACTCTTGCCCCTGGACCACACTTTGAGAACCTCTGCCTCAGGTATCGGCTCCTTTAAAGCTCTTCAGGTCATCCTTACATTCAACCAGGGTTAAGAACTGCAGGTGTAAGCAGCTGGAGCCTCAGCAACCCCCAGACGTTCCTGCTTGTTGCATGGGAGAAACAAAAAGCATTCCCAGTGTGGGCCCAAAGGATTGCACAACAGGAGTGGAGTGACCCCTAACTCCAGAGAAACAAAGGTCTCCAGGAAAGCCCTTGCGAATGACTGATCAAGAATGAGATGAGGATAGACAGCTCAAAAGATGCCTCTGCAGCCATATGACATCAAAGAACATACAATTCTATTCCTTTCACTTTATCCCCACCCCCCACAACATAGTCACAACACAGAGAGAAAGTAAGGGGGGCAGTGGAACGCTGTTTGGCTGAGAAATGTGTTTTTACCATCTTAGTGGAATAGGGACTCAAAATAGAAACTATGTTTAAGTACAGAAAAACCTATAAGCTAAAAGTCTATGGACTGATTGTTGTATTCTTTTAAAGTAGTAGGCTAAGTCATTTTTCATGGCTAAGGGGACCCAACAGGGCGTGAGAATAGTGGATGACGTTTGAAATGCTGGCTGAGGTAATGGATATGGGAACTGACCAGAGATTATTAAAAGGATTATCGACCTGAAATACAGAGCCAACTGAGACTGAGGACCGTAAACTTGTCGTGGCATCAGTTCACACAGTCGTGTGACTTTTCTCCACTGGTGTTGCCAGCCACAGCACAGAAGCAGAAGGACCTGTTTATATTGATCTAAAGTTGGGGGGGTTGTGGATAGGTAAAGCTAAGGGCAAATCAATGAAAGAAACTAAAGACCTTGAATGTTAGTTGAGAAGTTTTAACTATTAACTCTCATTGGAAATGACTGGCAGCCAATTAGATTTGAAGATGAAAAAGTGGTAGCAAAAGGATGTAATACAAATGTATTACTAAATTGAGAAATATACTCAAATCCAGGATTGCTATGAGGCAAGTATAAAAATAGATGATGGATAAAAGAAGAGGGAGCATTAGAAAATCCCAGTTCAAGAACCTAATCAGTCATCCAGAGAACAAAATATTTAACCACACTAAGCTTAAAAATAATAATTTGAGACCAAATAATGTACTAAGTTTCTGTGAAAAAGATATTCCTTTCTGAGAAAAGAGAATAGCAACTATCAATACATACATAAAAGTTACTTTGGGCCAACTTTTAAAAGCAACTCAAAGACTAATAATTCTTGCATTATGAAAAAGAAAAATCTAAAAATCAACTAAAAGGTTTTTTTAAATCACAACTTGAGAATTCAAACACTACCAAATTATTTAACATCTTCTACTTAGTACCAAACAAGACATTCCCAGGACTGTTGTTACCTGATGTATTTTTTTTTAGGTGCTTCTCAATTATAAATAATTTTAGTGTCCAAAACTAGGGGTTGATTGCTTGCATGTTTATCAGCAAGCTTCATTTTAATAGTCCTTTTCTTACCATGAAAAATCCACTGAACTGGCATGAAACCAAGAGTTATTTGTGGTAAGTCTGAGAACGCAGTATACGTGTTTGCCAAAATTGTTACATGATAATCTAAATTCAATGGGGCATTTATCATATGAGTTTTTAAAAAGAAGAAACGGCAAAATCATTTCTGCTAGTTTGCCCTGAGAAAATTCCTTTAAAATGGATTCGCTGATCAGATTCTGCCGTTTATTTTAAAACCGAAATTGCAGAAATGAGTAAGTAACCCACTGAAATGCCTGGAAGCACTACATGAAATTCCAGAGTGACTGAAAGCGTTGATCCAGATGGTGGTCAGACAATGTCTGGGAACTCCGCTGTCAGCCTAATTGTGAGTAATGACTCAACTCTGAGAAGTTTGCACATTTGAATCAGATAAGCACCCACAATGCTGGATTCTTTCAAACTCTGAATGTGCTCTGGGTCATTATTTGTCTTCTTTTCACACGTGTTTTAATTTCTCATGTTTCCGTTGCTAAGAAGATGTTCAAGAATATACATTTGATGGCCTTTTAAGCTACCTTTAAATCTGTGATGTATTCCATTGACAAACATTTTAAACCTGAATGTATTGGACATATCACCAAAAAAACAAAAATGTAGCCAAATATTTACTCACCCATTATTTTGTGTGAGTTTTTCTTCTCTGCCACCTCGTACTGCACCACTTCCTCCTCCCTCACCCCTTTTTTCTGAATGCCAGCTATCCAGGCAGCATAAGCCCTTCTAAAATCTTATAGTTTGGTGGGAAGGAAACAACAAACACAAATAAATACATATAATGACTACAAAATTGTAATAAGAACTATAAAATCTGGGTACCATGAAATAGAATAATGGCAGTGGGCAAGTGGAGAAGGTAAGGAGGCATGAATTTCCTTTAAAAATTGTCATGGACAGCTTTTTGGAGAAGGTGACTTTGAAGACAAGCTGAGCTTGAGAATAATAGTCCAAGCAAAGGAACCAATATATGCATGAGGCCCTAAGGATGGAAGACCTCACAGTGTTTCTAAAAGTGAGAGGAGATTAGGGTAGCTGGAGCCCACTGAGAGGAGAGAAAGCAGAGATAAACCTGGAGAAGCAGTTTGGGGTTAGACCATGAGGGGACTTACAGGGATGGGAAGGAATCTGAATACTATTCTAAGTGCTGTGCGTAGTCATTGCGAGGGTGAAAAGTAGGGAGTAACACGATCAGATCTGATGTGCAGTTTCAAAAAGAATCACTGGCCTGTGCTAGACAATGGTTTGGAGAAAAACTAAAGTAGAAGCAGGGGGAACAATTAGGAATGAATTGTTATAGTCTAGGCAAGAGATAAGGGTGGCCTGAAATAGGGTGCTTGCAGTGAGGACATCCTGCTGCATTTCAACCCTTAGGATATCCAATTCTATTTTTTATATTAGCAAAATAGCCTTATGTTTTGCCCCTCTTTTTTGCTCACAATTCTTTTTCTGTGTGAAAAGACATAAAAGTTCTACTACGAGAACTTCAGCTTGTTTTTATTTGTTTCCAAGTGAACTTTTTCTACCTCTCCTGAAAATGTTATCTTTATAAGGAGTGTATATGAGGGATTTAATAGAATGATAAAAGGATAGCCAACATCTATGTTCCCTAAATTGAAAACTGTCACTTTGTTTTGTATAGTGAGAATAATTGCCATCTTAGGCCATGAGAAAACATACACGCTCACATTATATTTATACTTTCTTGTTCTGTGAACTAAACAACATTTTATATGAACAGGCAAAAAGAATCCAAGTCAACAGTATAACCTTGGTCTATATTTTAAAAGTTAAGCTAAGACTTGCAGTTGTTTCCCAAATTTAAAATTTACTGAGCACTATTCCTTCTTTCTCAATGAAAATTCAGTGTTGATATGCCCCTGTAGTTTTCAGCATTATGGTAATGTTCATCTATATTTCCCATTCGATTAATTAAAGAAAGAAAATTAACATACCTAGGCATTTATAAGTCTTCATTAAATTGATGATTCTTTGGTGATATTAATTAAAAATGAAATTAATGTACACAGTATGACACAGGCTAAAACTTTTCATTTCAGAGTAGTCTATTGTTATTCAGTTTATTTTGTTGTTATGAAGGGCTCAGTCTCATAGCCAGAATATTTTTTTTATTAGAAAATGAGTAAAATAGATTCTTTATCTTAAATCATCTCCACAGACAGGCCCAAATTATTCAGTAATTCCTTAGTACTCACATTTGGACATGTGCTGTCAGCTCTGATTCTCATCACTGGCAAAAGCTTCCTGGATAGTTAGCAGTTTATAATACCCATGAGTGGATATGTCAGTAAGAAAGAAAAATAGAGGTCAAGTGACAATAATTAGCTAACTTTTTATAAAAAGAAGGGACTATTATTTTTCTAAGATAAAATAAAATCATTTTCTTTTACTTTATTGAGTAGCAAGGGAAAGGGACTGAAATCAATTTGGGCTGAAAGCCAATCAATAGTACTACAGCACTCTACACTTGGCTCAAATCCATTTTATTAATCACCTTGGGGAGTAAATCCCTAATCCCAAATTAGGACTCCAAACCCCTTTCAATTCTTTGGTTTCTCCTAGCTGATCTGGGTGGCTATTTACCCGAGGCTCCTCCTTCCATTTTTGTTTTTCTTTTCATGTGGCCTTCCTTGTGATGACTATTTGAACATCAGTTCACTGCTTACATAACCTTAAGTGCCTAGCTCCTCAGAGGGAGTTGAGTCAGCCAAGCGAACATATCATGCAGAGGGAGGGGCAAGTGCTACCATGGTGATTTACCCAGAGGACGCACCCTACATGGATGCTTCATAAATTAAATTCCATTCATCATCCTGGTTGTCTTTGTCAAGGCTATTGCTCCCTTTTGTATACAGCAGCAGGGTTGTGTGGTACTAGAATACAAGGGAACACAGAAGAGAAGGGGAAATACATGTACTTCCACAGGGCATGCAGAAAATCATTTCCCTGTAGCATTAGTGAGGAAATAATAAGTGCTCCAGAGAGACATGCTCCATTGCAGGAGAAAACTTTTGCAGGAGAATGAATGAAAGACATGATCAACACAGTAGCATTAGTAAACAGTGACTCCAGAAATCAACATACGCATTATATATGGTGTTTCCTCAGATGGAATCATGTGACAATTTTATCCTCGTCACTGTCCTCTTACTGAGCACTTCCTCTGTCTTAGTTTCCACAAGCTGTTCTGTAGAAAGTCTGTGTCCTGTGTCTCCTTAACACATAGTGAATAACAATAATTCACTCTTGCCAGTACATCAGTCACCAGGTAGCCCCCATAAAAGGAGTCAGGTGACTAACTGTTGGCAACAAAGACTAGAATGTCCTTGCTGTTTGACAACCAGGAGATACCTCTGTGCAATTTATTTCCTCGGGTTTAGTATGGGTTTGTTTGTGTATCTTCCAACTGCGTCACTTGAAACTGTGAACTCTGGATTTGTCAAAGATCAGCATTCCTTCCAGAGAGGCAATCGATAACTGAGAAACTTCTGCTGCCTTACTTCAGAGGGACAATATCTTGTTTATAACATTATTTATGCTTCTCACCTACTGAACTTGTGTTATGAATAGAGACAGAGATTCACACTGGTAAAAAAAAAAAATAGCTCTAAATTACATACCTAATTAGAGGAACCCAACTTCTAAAAGGTTCTTTTCCCCTCATTAATTAAGCTTAATCCAATTATAATCTTAGATTAATCCTAATTATGACAAATTTTTGTAATTTTATTAATCTTTACCTCACAAAACAAATGGAAAACAAGAGCTAAGCTGAAGGGAAAATTCCCTTCAGGTACTAATATTTTATAAAGGAACTAAAATATTTTAAGTAATAGAAGAAATATTTAAGTCCCAATATAGAGTAACCATAATTCAGCATCAGTGCTAAGAAGGGTTCTCTCATTGCAAAAAAATAGCATTGACAGGTGTGAACTCGTACAAGTATATAATGAGCACCTATTAGAAGATAGTCTGAGTATAAAGCACTGCCGTCAACAAGCTTGGGACCTATAAACTTCTTTCTGAGGACAAAGAAAAACACTTCAAAACTAACACACAGCTATATAAAACTTAAGGTCTTCTCAAGCCCAATTCCTACCCCCATATGGTTTATCTCCGTGGTAGTACCACCAATTTACCCAAGTCCACAAGCTAAAAACTAAGCGGCATTTTTGTCATCCACCTTGCCTTCAGCCCTCACATCCTACCTAATACCAACCCTGTTAATTTTGTCTCTTAAATACATTTGCCAATGGTTTCACCCCAGGCTGTATTATATACATCTCTCACATAAATACTGCACAACAGTCTTCTAACTGGTTTTCCTGAATCTTCCTTTTCCAGCTGACAATCTATTGACAGTCATACTGATCTTTTCAAAATATAAATCTCATACCAGCCTTTAAACCTTTACTTACTCTAGCATTTGGGACTTTAAGGCAAGAGAAGAGAAACAACTGCTCAGGAGCCAGAATCCATGATCAGAGGCGCAACTGCAAAGTCATTCAAGAATGCATCTTCAAGCAAATCTTCATACACATTCGCCCTATGTTCCAGCCAGGACAACTTACTAACCTTTTCCAGACTATAGTGTGATATTTGTGATTCTTTGCTTCTAAATGAACTCTTTACATTTTATCTGACAAATTCATACTTTTTCTTTGGAAATCTATTCAACCCGCCTCTCGCTTTTGACCTTCTCTGGCTATACCAAGACTGGGTTACTTGATCCTTAATGCTAGGACTTTTAGGTTCTCAGGTCAGGGTTTTTCTGTTCATTTCTATTAGCCTTTTTTTACCCCCCAAATATAGTTATTGTTTAAATACATGGCTGTAATCACCACTGGACTGTTACCTACTTATGGGTAAGCTTATTTGTTCATTTTCTCTATTTTTCAATAAATATTTCGAGTGCCTGCTACTATACGCCAATACAGATAAATGTAGCCTGTGAAAGGCACATAGTAGACACACAGTATGTCCTGAATTAGGTATAGAAAAACACTTATTTTGTTAATAGTCTTTGCATTCTCTAGGGAAAAAAAGAACCAATGGTGTTTTTATCATTACTGTTTTTCTTTTTTTTTTTAATCTTCAGTGTTCAGCACAATGTCTGGCACATATTAGGTGTCCTGTAAATGTTTTTTGAATAGATGCATAAATCCCTGGAAACACCTTCCCATAGTTATAGTAGACAAACTCTAACTCAGGCTTCCTTCTTTGAGGAAGTATTTCTCAGCTCACCCAGGCAATTTTGAATACTGCTCCTTTATGCTCCCAGAGCAAATGTACACACCTTTACAATAGTACATAACTGCATTTTAAAACCTTTTTTGAGCATCTGTTTTTTTTCCCAGAGTATTTTCTTTATATTTTTGTGTCTTGTTGATCTAGCATAATGAATAAATGAATGTAGGAAGAGCTACAATTAAATACAATATCTGAAAGTACACAAGAAAGGTCCATTCATTTTTTTCTGTACTGATGCATTTTAAAAATTTTTTTCAGTTACAGTTGTCATTTAATATTATTTTATGCTAATTTCAGGTGTACAGCACAGTGGTTGCACATTTATATAATTTATGCAATGATCGCCCTAATTAGTCTAGTACCTACCTGGCACTATAAATAGTTGTGGCAACATTACTGACTATATTCTCTATGCTGTACTTTACATCCCCATGACTATTTTGTAACTACCAATTTGAATTTCTTAATCTCTTCACATTATTCACCCAGCCCCCACCAAACCCCCTTCCTTTGGCAACCATCAGTTTGTCTCAATATCTATGAGCTTATTTCTTTTTTTTTTTTTTTTCTATTGAATAAGCCTTTATTTTTTTTTTTTATTTTTTTTTTAATTAGTTTCAGGTGTACAACACAGTGCAATAGTTATACATTTTACCCCTCAAAGTGACAACCCCCCACCCCCAATACACCACCCCACTCCCCCCCCATATCATATATATCTATTACTCTTCCTCTGACTCTCTTCCACAGTATAATCTACATCCCGTGACTATCTATATATATTCAATTACAGTAGGTATACCACCTCCACTTTAGTAATACAGTGCAGTGATCAAACCTCTACTCCATCCATGAAATGGTCTCCCTAACAAGACCTATGATCATCTGACATTCCACAGAATATTTACAACATTATTAATTATATTCCCCAAACTGTTTTTCTTATCCCAGTAGCAATATTGTAGTTGCCTATTTTTGCTGTCTAATCCCTTCCCCTTCTCCCAAATATTTATTTTTTATTTTTTTTGTTTTTTGTTTTTGAGGGCAGTGTCACTAGTCCTCATATGTGGGACCGAACCGGGGCCGCTGGCGTCCTAAGCCAGCGCTTAACCAATGTGCCACTCGGCCGGCCTTATGAGCTTATTTCTATTTTGTTTGTTCATTTACTTTGTTCTTTAGATTCCATATGTAAATGAGATCATGTAGTATCTGTCTTTCTCAGTCTGACTTATTTCACTTAGCATAATACCCTCTAGGTCCATCCATGTTTTCACAAATGGTTAAGATTTCATTCTTTTTTAGGGCCGAGTTATATTCCATTGTATTAATATATATGTACTATTGAATACATCTTCTTTATCCAATCATCTGTTGATGGGCACTTGGGTTGCTTCCATATCTTGGCTATTGTAAACAGTGCAGCAATGAACATATCAAGTGCATATATCTTTTCAAATTAGTGTTTTGGATTTCTTTGGCTAAATACCCATAAGTGGAATTGCTGGGTCATAAGGTAGTTCTATTTTTAATATTTTGAGGAACCTCCAAACCATTTTCCACAGTGGCTGCACAAAATTGCAATCCCACCCACAGTGTATGAGGGTTCCCTTCTCTCCTAATCTTTGCCAATACTTGTTTGTTGGTTTATTGATGCTGACCATCCTGATAGGTGTGAGGTTATATCTCATTGTAGTTTTAATTTGCATTTCTCTGATGACTGGTGATGTTGAGCATCTTTTCATATGTGTATTGAAGGACCATTAATTTTGAACTGAAGGATAGAAGTTTAGTTTTTTGGAGGAAATGGTATTGGAGTTGAGAGATAAATAAGATGAATAAAATAAATCTTCAGGTCACATAAGGAATAGAGACAAGGGCTGGCCGAGTGGCGTGGTGGTTAAGCGCTGGCCTGGGAAGCCAGCAGCCCCGGTTCGGTCCCACATACAAGGGCCAGTGACACTGCCCTCAAAAAAAAAAATAAATAAAATAAAAAAAAAGAGTGCATCTACTCTGCTATTCTAGAGGAATAGAGACAAGAAAAGGCAGTCCAGACGGAGGACAGCATAACATGGTAGGGTCTAACTGTGCATGTGCAGGGGGTGATGGGAGTGGCTGGACTGCAGGAGAGCAGAGGGTTTGGTGACAATACAGGGTGAGTGTAAGAAAGGAACCTGAAGGCAGGTTGTGAAGGGCTAATGCCATGCTGGAATTTGACATGCATAGAATTTGCATATGGTTTACAACCTCAGCATGCTGGAGAACATCAGAATATAATGAAGGCAGAAAGCAGTTACTGGATTTAGTGAATATAAAATGGGAGCTTTTAGGAAACTAGTTCTGCTGGATAGTAGAGGAGAAGATTAAGAATTAAGGAGTTTCACAATGAGTGGAAATAAAAGCAAGTGCAAAAAAAATCGATCATTCTGATAATTTTACTAATGAAGGAACACAAAAAGACAAGGACAAGAATTCAAAGTTCATGAGAGTAGACTGAACATGTGAATAGGTCTAAGAAAACACAACTAATTAAGGGATACAATATCAAGAGCAGATGAAAATAATAGTACAGGTGGAAGGGTGAACCTTTGAAAGGAAGAGGGAAGAGGGATATTTCTCCCTTAGGAATAAAATGCTAACCTTAAAAGAACCAACATGTAAATGCTTCATTAGGATCATTTTATTAGGATGCTTGTGGTAAGGGTAAATTTTATCATCAAAAAATATTTAATTGTATTATTTATCACTTAAATGGATAAAGATTATATTATTTTAGAAGAAAAAAATATGGTTTCTAAATCTTCTTGTAATTCTAAATTTCTTTGTCTATAAGTCTCTTCTAAATGACTACCCTTGACTGTTTTCAGTGGCAGAGATGATGGGAAGGTTGCTCTTTGTCATCTGCTCTAATGGTCAATGATGGGAAATGTACTGACTTTTATATCTCTAAAAATTTCTTCCATGGAGAGAAAAATAACACAGTTAAATAATAGTAAGCTAAAATTGATTTCTTGCTATTGTATATTTTTCATTCTCCAAATTCAATGGCTGGGCATTCTATGTTTTCAAAACTATTAAATGAGCTTGCCAAACTTTAATTAAAACTTGATTTCAAGTCAATGTACCTTTCTTATACCTTTAAAAAATCAACAGAATGATGGCTCACACACACATCATTCATTACTCTTGACATAGTGTAACACCCAATAACAAAAAATAAAACCTTCATAAAATTCATTGCAAAGCATTAAGCTAATTGAATTTATCTTAGCATAATGACAAAATCAAAAAGTAGAAAAATTCTTGGAAAACTTGGCATAATCAGCTGAATCACTGCTGAATATACTAACACCTTCAATTAAAAGAAAAATTTAGTAAGTCCTCATAACTGCACCATAATGATCTTTGAGTGATTTTTCTTTCCTTTTACTTTCCAAAATAAATTTAACACTGTTATTATCTATTATAAAAATTGTCTAAAATTATCTCTAGTTGTAGCTTTTGCTCATCTTAAATTATCTGACTTCCAACGAGTAATTCATTTTTTGTTTATGGTTATATAGATACAGACAGTGTATTAATGATCCATCCCATATGTTCGTTTAGATGAGTTCAATCATTCTTTACCAGAAGTATTTTTTTTTTTAACCTACATCATGCAAGAAAAATTAGATTGACCTAATTGTTTTTTGGAGCATGGGATCATCATAGCCATATTTGTAATGTTCCCTTTTAAATTCTGATGTTCTCTCTACCTTACCTTCTAACGTTTTAAGGAAGATACATTATAAAATAAGGGGGGGAATTTAATGCTGTATATAGTGCTGGCCTTGCTTAGTTTTTTAATACAACTCTGCCTAGCTTATCCTTTCTTCTTGTTGATGAGAGCAAGAATAAACACATGGTATAAAGTGGTGCAATTATTCAAAAATCTGTACAAGAAGCAGATCTGCAGCCAAAAATGCAAAATTTCTAGAAGAAAATCAAGAAACCAGAGAGAGGTCTGTTCCATGGACAACCCAACAATAGTAACCCCAAGTTCCATGCATAAAGGACCAGTGTGAGAAGTGACACCAAAAACAGATGATTAAGTCTGCATGCTGAACCCATGGATCGTTCCCCTAACACTTCCCAGTTCCTTGTATTTGTGGTACATGCTCGTAAGTTCATTGAAATTGCTACGTACTCTGTATATTTTGTTATGATTTAGTGAGAGTTGGGACATTTTTTAAATCTTTTTTATTTTTTATGAAGCCTATTATATCACCAACTTTGTCCAGTCCCAACCAGTTCCTTGTCTTGTAAGGTTCTCCCTTAAAGAATGTGAGCCCAGAACTCAACAGCCTATCTATCTCCCTCTTCTGACCTCCCCTTCAGAGACACAGCAAAGGCTTGTTAAAGTGGCATTCACTCTTCCTGCAGTAATTTCTAATAAATTTAACTTTTCTTTAATAGTTATCTGGGGATGTTTTGGTGAGTTCAACAACAACATCATGAAGAGCCTAATTAAGGCTATTCTCTGTTTTGGAATGCAGTATATTACATGAATTCATTAAGTGTATATTGATAATGTTTCAGTCAAAACAAATTTAGCAATATAAAATTCCAATGGAATTTGAAAAATATTTTGCACCATCCCATTTGTTAATCAAAAATAGTCTGAAGGGACTTGAGGAAAAACAAAAACCCAGCCTGCCTGAATAGAGTTCCTTTACAAGAGTCAGATCACCTAAAAAGTATTAGAGATTCATTCCTTTGGGTTTTACAGGCAAATACTGGATTCAGTCTCAGTGCTTTTGTCCATTATTTCTCTCCATCTGGAATTTTCTTCTCACAATCATCTTTCAAAATGTGACTTAGATAATATTTCTGTGAAATCTTTGATGAACCTTCTCAACCTTCCCTTTATAATGAACTACTTCCTCCTCTCTGCTATGTACTTTGTACATTTCATAGTATTTGTTTTCTTTTTTTTTTTCCACCTGCAACACTTTGACCTATTAATACTTGATGGTAGGATCCATATTTCCCTGTGGCTTATCATCTCAAAGCTTAAAATTTTAAAAAATGTAATACATTTTATTGAGTTATTTAAGCAGATTTTTGGTCTCATGATTATTTAATTATAAACTCTAGTTATAATCCCTTGGGAGCTAATGATACCTGAGTGGTATAGAACTTTTCCATGAGAAAACGGCCCACTAAATTGGAGACACATTGTTATCAGTTGGTTGGAACAGAAATTCCAGCTTGAACAAAGGCACTAAAACAAAAACTAGAAGGGGCGAGAGTCAACTATTTGGTGCTATTCTGGTAAATAAGAATTTTATAGAGGTTTTGTAGCTTTTGCGTGTTTTCTAGGAAAATCTGATGTGCTTAGTATACTATTTCAGAATAATTCATTTTGTTATGCTTAAGTCTTTCAGTTAAAAAAATACTGTTATATATGATTCTATCAAATTCAAAAGAGTAGTGTGTGTGTGTGTGTGTGTGTGTGTTTTCTTGCAGAAAATAAAATCTATATTACCTTAAGTCATATCCCATATTGTTACTGTTCTGAAATTTTTTCAGGAATATATTCTAGCCATTATATTCCCTGTATTAAAAATAGGGAACTTGTGATAGGTAGCATTTTTCATAGAAAGGGGCAACTTGTTTTCATTCTTCTAAGGGTCTAAAAAGTTAAATGACATATTCAGGTCACTAAGAAAATTAAAGTCAGGGGCCGGCCAAGTGGCGTATTTGTTAAGAGCTGGTTTGGGATGCCAGCAGCCCCGGATCGGATCCCACATATGAGGGCCAGTAACACTGCCCTCTACAGCTAAGATGGTGAACAACAGTTCCACCTGGAACTGGGCTGCTGTGAGTTGCCAGGAGAGGGTGTGGCTGCAGCCCCTGCTGCAGTGGCTACAGTGAGCGGCTGGCAGCCAGTGTGAGCTGCCAATAGCAGCAGTGAGTGACCATTCAGAGGTGGGCGACGGATCTGTCTCATCCAGGAAGAGCGCAATGATGATACCAACATGGGCCAGTGAAGCAACGTCCTCTACAACTAGACTGAAGAACAAAAAGACAGCAACTTGTCTGTTCCCCTTCCCAGATTCCCCAATGCTGTTCCCCTCCCCCAATTCCCCAATAAATGTTTAAAAAAAAAATGAAAGTCAGGTTGACATGAGTCAGGATTTATCTAACAAGCCTACCTTCATCGGTAATTAGTGACTGGCTACATGGCGTAGAATAAAGGCATTAGCTTTAGTATCCAAAATCCTGAGACCAAATTAAAAATTCACAACTCATCTGGGGAACAATGGGCCATTATTTCATGTCTCTGGACCTCAGTTTCTTTTTTTTGATAAATGGGGATAATAGTGCCTCTTTTATAGAATTTTTCTGAGGATTACATGAATAATGTGAAAAAATATGTCCTAAGCAACAAAAATGTTTTTGTTGAATTGAAAATGCATTTATAGTAACTTTGTGAATCAGTTAAGTCAATAAGATAATTTCACTCCCCTAAGTTTTCACTCCACATATAGAATCATAGCTTTGAATTCTGAACTATAAATTCCAAGAAAAACTCTTTGTGAGCACATTTAGGCAACATTAGACTTGCCAGGATACGGCAGCCAACATACCACGCCCTCACAGGAAACCATAGAGGTGCTTCAAAATACACAAGTGGTCCAGATCTCTGTTTTATGTCCCTTCTGAAAGAAGGCCAAGTGTTTTTCTCTATCTAGTTCTCACAAATGAAGTGGGCAGAAATGTTAGCCGTGTGACTTTAATGACCATCACATGAATAAATTCTCTACACACTACTTTGGAAATGTCACCAAATGAAAGGTTGCATTTAGAAAGTGCTTAAAATGAACAAGATAATGGTACAGTTATTGCCTGGTACACAACTGAGGACATTACCTTTGCATCTTGGAAACATAACAGGGAAGCAGTGCGTTTGGTTAGTGCATACACAGTGAGTACTCAGAACATGACGTGCCTGCTTTAACTTGAAAATTGGTTCTTCTCCCAAACAAAACCAAATAAACCGATACAAAGCATACAGACGGAATGCCTGGCATAGCCTACAGGTACTTGTTTTCCTGTTGTTAGGCAGTCAGAAGTTTGAGCAACACTTAAAATGTGCACTTGGTCATCCACACTTAACACCTTTTCTGTTGCCATAAGCGCAATTGATAAACAGTTAGTTAAAAACTTTCACAGATAATATTTCCAGAACTCACTTCTGTCTCTAGCTTGTTACCCATGGAACTATTTCAAGCAAAACAAATAGTAGGAACCCCAGGACAACCTCTGTGGAGCACTTAACTCCTATTCACATGATTAAACTCTCACCTAATTGCCATTTGGCTGCCTAGGGTGTTTCTAAAATTTAGCTTGCTTATTCAAGTGTATTCTATGTATGGCATTATAACAAATATCACACACTCTGACTAGCTATCACATTGGACGATAATTAATCCTATGCATTCTACCCTCAGCCTAGCTCCTGGAGGGTGGGTACAATACAATATCAGAATCATTTTTGTATCGCTGATGCTTAAAACAGGACTTGGCATCTAATAGGGCTTCAATGAGCTTCTGTTGACTATCTTAAGAATGGCTTCATTATTGTACCTTCTTTCCTACTGACCCCATGCATTTATTTGTAATAAAGTCCTACCTCCATGTCTTCACTGTATCTAATAATACTTAGATTCTTGAGTATCTGGAAGCAAATTTTAACTCTCTGAATTAACTGAACACTTTGAGCTACTTATAACACATTCTCTTATTTACTTTCACCAAGCTCCCAATCTATTTTCTCAATTTCAACAAACATTTATCATCACCTGCCTGAAAATACCATGCAATATATTGTGAAAGTTGGAAAATTGCATTCACTGCCATCTGTAACAGCATTCCCAGTAGAAATATGAGAGCCACAAATGAAAGAAAATGTATACTTTAAATTTTTCTAGTAGCTATAATTAAAAAGTAAATAGAAACAGGTAAAATTAATTTAAACAGTAAGTCTTACCTACATATATCAAAAACATAATTTCAACATGTGTTCAATATAAAAAGTACTAAATAAATATTTTACATTCTTCTTTTTCTTATCAAGTCTTCAAAATCTGGAGTGTATTTTGGGCTTACAGTGCATTCAGTATGGACTAGCCACATTATAAGTGCTCAATGACCATATGTGGCTAGTGGCTACCATATTGGGTAACACAGACCTATAAAAACACCTGTGCATAAAAGAGAGGTATACATAGAACTCTGACACAAAATAGACTATAATAAATGTAATATTAAGTAAAAACAATAAAACATGATAGCCAAGGGAGTACTCAATCCTAAAAAGAAAAACAGAAGTAGACTTCTTTGGAACTTGGAACTATTCTTATTCTAACTCTGTACCCTAAACCATGGATCCTCTCATTTTAAAAGTACTTTCTCCTTCATCCATGACTGTGTGCATCTATGTATCTGTGAAAGCATGTATTTATTTTATAGAACTATACATAAACAGATAACACATTTATATGAAGATGAGGCACTATGTAAATGAACGTGACTCTGTGCAGCTTATATAAACACTGAATACATGGGAAGGGCCCAGTCAAGATGGCAGAGTATGTAAACATCGTGCTTAAATCTTGTAATGACCACATCAAAATACTAAACTACAGAACAACTATTATTGAAAATCACCTAAAGTCTAGCAGAACAGAAGTACTACAACTAAAGATATATAGAAAAAGCCACCTCAAGGCTGACAGGAGGCCTGTCCCAGGCCTGCAAATGGCAATTAAAAATCAAGAGCAATACCTAGACTATGGATGTTTCCCATGAAGAGCAGTGGCCCAAGCCCCACACCAGGCTCCCCAACCCAGAGTTCTAGGGCCAGAAAGAGAAGTCTCCACATCTTTGGCTGTGCAAGCCAGTGAAACTGTGGGAGGCTGGACTCCAAGTTGTTCCTCTTAAAGGGCCTGCACACAGACTTTCTCACTAGCAGAGTCACTCACTCTGAGCTGTAGTGCTGGGGCAACAGCATAAAAGGCAACAGAAACATACAGGGAGGAATGAATTGTCTGGCTTCAGCATGAAGGCTGTGGAGAGGAAGCTTTCTTCCACACAGAAGTGCCGGCAGAAGCCATTGTTCCTTTGTTGAGCCCTTCCACTTCCCAGTATACAGACTTAGGTAGGCGCCATATCTGAGTCTCTATCAACCTAGATAACACTATTGGCCCAATCTAAGGACTCCATGAGACCCTGCCCCACCAACTTTTGGGCAGACCCAAGTCTCTTCCAGGAGTTTTTCCATACAAACAGTCTGTCTTGTCTCAAGCTGTGGACTTTCCTAAAATCTCTCAAAGGTCCACAAACTCCAAACAAGCAGCATCTGGCCCCAGCATGCCCTGTGACTGCTTACTGAGCAGCTCCAAGCCTGGCATTAGCTGTAGCCAGCCTTGGTTTAAGGCTTGGCCACTCTCAAGGACTTCCAAGCCTAGCACAGGTGGTTGTAATCCTCGGATTGCTTGGTGGCTCATGCTTGGTGGCCCCAGGCAAAGCAAAGGCTGTGGCTGAACTTGGCCTGCAGTGGAGCCCTTCTCAGGAGCATCCAGGACTGGCACGTCCTGTGACTAGCTTTGGACCAAGCTGGAGCACCATCCAGCCACATCTGACAACAACACTCCCCAAGGGGAGACTGGGCAAGCACAGAACGCTGTTAAAGTAAATTCTGTTCTATAAGGTCAACCCCTACACAACAGATTCTCTACTGTAGTCACAGCCAGTCATCTCAACCACTCAGCCCAAGGCTCAGTTCTTCCCATGCACATGCAAATAGTAGCAAGGCTCAACTACAACAGAAGGCCACACACAAGAGACACACCTAGAGCACCTGGCTTTGGTGACCAAGAGAATTCACCACTGGGCCCCACAGTGTGGGTTATCGGAAAAGTCATGACGCATGTTTGCAACAGATGGCACTAGTTCACTTTTGGAAGTACTAGAGTCACTCACATCTATGTTATTGCTATGTCATTTGACAGCTGACAGTTCTAGTTTCATTCTGGAAAAAAAAAATGAGCGGTTTGGTTGAGTTTTGGAGATTTTACAACAAGCTGAAGATGGAAGACCAAACTGTGCATTTTGCCATATTTTACTGTTTTACTTCCTTAAAGGGAAGAACGCACGTCAAGCTTGTGAAAATTTGCATAAAATTTACAGTGACAATGCTCTACAAGAACATCAGTGCTAACAGTGGTTCATGAAATTCCATTCTGGTGATTTTGATCTCAACGATGCTCCTCTGTTAAGGAGGCCCACCAAGGTTGATGACGAAAAATAAAGGCATTGATTGAGTCAAACCCACATTACATGACATGAGAGATTGCAGAAACATTGAACATCCATCATTTAAGTGTTCATGACCACCTGAAGAAGCTAGGATATGTAAACAAGCTTGCTATTTGGGTACTGTATGAACTCAAAGAAGTTCATTTGAAAGCATGTATAAACACCTGCAATATGCTCATTAAACATGACGAAAACAATCTCTTTTTAAAGTCACTGGTAACTGGTGATGAGAAGTGGATTGTTTACAACAATGTGGTGTGCAAACAGTCTTGGTCCTGATGTGATGATTTGCCTCAAACAACATCGAAAGCAGACATTCATCAGAGGAAGGTTATGCTCTCAGTGTGGTAAGATTTTAAATTGTCATGTTTTTCAAGCTCCAAGGAACCCAACCATCAACTCAAATGTGTACTGTCAGAAATTGGACAGTTTGAATGAATTCATCATCCAGAAATGTCCAGAGCCTTGTTAATTGTAAAAGAGTTGTGTTCCATTGTGACAACGCGAGACCACACACAAGTTTGATCCCCCCTGAAAAATTACTGGAACTTGGATGGGATTGTTGCCACACCCACCATACTCACCTGACCTTGTGCCGTCAGAGTTCCACTTGTTTCACTGTCTTCAAACTCCTTGCATGGTATAACATTCAATTCAGAAGAGGCTGTAAATCAGCACCTTGCTCAGTTTTTCGCAAATAAAGACAGGTCCTTCTATGAACGAGGAATTCTGAAGCTCACTGAAAGATGGCAAAAGGTTATCAAATGAAACAGTGACTGATCTTTGCTCTTTATATAAATAAATGACCTTTGAAAAACATAGACAAAATATGTCATAACTTTTCTGACAACCCAATACATAAAGCCACTCTACGAAGACCAGGACACATAGCAACCCTACCTAATACATAGAAACAAACACAGGGAGGCAGCCAAAATGGGGAGACAACAAAACATCCTCCAAATAAATGAACAGAGCAAAGTCAAGAAAAAAATCTAAATGCAATGGAGGCAAGCAATCCACCAGATTCAGAGTTGATAATACTGATAATTAGCATGCCCCATGATCTCTGTGAGAACTTCAACAAAGAAATAGGAAACATAAAAATGGAGATAGGAAACATAAAAGAGAACCAGTCAGAAATAAAGAATACAATAACTGAAATGAAAAATATATTAGAGGGAATCAACAGTATATTAAATGAAAAAGAGGATCAAATCAGTGATTTAGAAGATAAGGTAGCAGAAAACACCCAATCAGAACAGAAAAAAGAAAAAAAAAAATGAGGATAGTTTAGGGGGCCTCTGGGACAACATCAAGCATACCAATATTGAAATCATAAGGGTACCAATAGAAGGACAACAAGGAATTGAAAGCCTATTTGAAGAAATAATTATGGAAAACTTCCCTAACCTGGAGAAAGAAACAGACATACAAGCCCAGGAAGCACAGAGAGTCCAAAAAAAGATGAACCCAACAAGGCCCACATACCAAGACACATCATAATTAAAATGCCAAAGGTTAAAGACCAAGAGGGAATTTTAAAAGCATCAAGAGAAAAGTATTTAGTTACCTACAAGGGAGCTCCCATTAAACTGTTAACTGATTTTTCAACAGAAACTTTGCAGACCAGAAGGCACTGGCACGAAATATTCAAAGTAATGAAAAGTTAGGATCTACAACCAAGACTACTCTACCCAGCAAAGCTATCATTTAGAATCAAAGGACACATAAAGGGTTTCCCAGACAAGAAAAAGCTAAAGGAGTTCATCACTACCAAATCAGTATTACAAGAAATGTTAAAGGAACTTATTTAAGAAGAAGAAAAGAAAAATATTAATATCAAAGATATGAATAATAAAATGGCAATAACTACATATCTATCAACAGTTACTTACTTTAAATGTAAATTGAGTAAATGCTTCAATCAGAAGACATAAGATGGCAGAATGGAGGGGTAACCAGTTAGCCCAGTTGGTTAGAGCATCACGCTGATAACACCAACGTTGCTGGTTAGATCCCCGCATAAGCCACTGTGAGCTGCACCCTCCATAAAGAGTCAACTATGCCATTGTAGCATGAAAGCAATGTGGAACCAATGACCATAACTGTTCCCAAAAAAAATTAAAAAAAAAAGACATAGGATGGATGAATGCATAAGAAACAAGACCCTTACATATGCTGCCTATAAAAGACTCACTTCAGATTGAAAGACTCACACAGACTAAAAGTAAAAAGATGGAAAAAGATATTTCATGAAAATGGAAGTGAAAAAAAACAACAACAAAAAATATGGAGTAGCAATACTTGTACCAGACAAAATAGACTTTAAAACAAATGCTATAGCAAGAGACAAAGATGGACCCAGTAATCCCACTTCTGGGTATTTATCTGAATAAACCCAAAATGGTACTTCAAAGGGACATGTGCACCCATATGTTCATTAAAGCATTATTTACAATAGCCAAGATGTGGAGGCAGCCTGGGTGTTTATCAATGAATGAATGGATAAAAAAGAAGTGGTGTGTGTGTGTATTATATTATATTATATTATATTATATTATATTATATTATATTATATTTACACATATATACAATATATATATATGAATATTACTCAGCCATCAAAAAATAATGAAGTCTTGCATTTGAAAAAACATGGATGGACCTAGGAGTATTATGCTGAGTGGAGTAAGTAATATAGAGAAAGACAAATGCCATATGATTTCACTTATATGAGGAATCTAAAGAACAGAATAAATGAACAAATAAAACAGAAACAAACTCAGATACAGAGAACATTTTGAGCGTTGCCAGATGGGAGGAGGTTTGGTTAAATGGGTGAAAAAGGGGAAAGGACTAAGAAGTACAAATTGGTAGTTACAAAATAGTCATGGGGATGCAAAATATAGCAAAGGAATATAGTCGATAATATTGTAATAACCATTTAATGATGTCAGATGGGTACTACATTTATCAATGATCACCTCATAAGTTATATAAATGTCTTATCAGCATATTGTACACCTGAAACTAATATAATATTGTATATCAATTGTAATTGAAAAGTTTTATATATATATATATATATATATACACATGCATATATGTATATTTTTTAAAAGATTTTTTTAAAGGGGATATATGAGAAGGGCAAGTGCAAGATAAATAGAAGGGGCTGTGATTTGCAGAGTATATAATGGTGCATTTTTTTTCTAGTTGAGTCCCAAAGTGCAGGCAATGAGTAAGATAAAGATATGAAGCTATTGAAAAGGGAAGCCAATATTATGCTTTTCTCCCTCGTGGGAAAAAAAAATTACCAGAAAATATTGTTTTCACTGCACCAATTGTAAAAGATCTCTTAGTTCTTGACTATCAGGAATAGGAATGAATTTAAAATGTAGAATTTAGATCTACAAGGATTCGTGAACATATTCTCCATGCTTGGCAGAGGTTTTCCTAGTGTTGCTATTGTTTATCCTGCATCGAGTAGAGTGAGGAGATACAAAGAAAAGAAACAGAGTGCTTATGTAAAATCAGATGTAAATTAAATGATAAAAAACTGGGTGGGGAGAATGCATCAAAACAATGCTGATTATATATGTAAATCATTAACCTGGAAGGAATTAATTCACAGAACTGTTCAGGTGAGAGCTATGTTTTGGAAGTTGGGGATTTGAATTGATTGAGAAGAGGTGAAAATGATTGAGGAGGAACTCAAGAAAGATACATAACATGTCCTAAAGAGACTTAAGAAAGTGAAATCGGAAATAAGTAGCTTTACACAAAATTAATTGAGGCAAAGCAAATAAGTGGCAGTAAGTTAGAAAAGAAAATAGATATTGGAACCTGGACTCTGAGACTTCACAGACTCATCCTAAATCCACTGGCCACATTTGGTCTCTCTCAGCCTCAATATCCTCATCTGAAATGTGGGACTCATAATAGGACCCACTCAGAGAAGATTAAATGTGTTCATCTATATAATGGGTGTAGCAGAAAGACTAGCACATAATAAACACACAATGCATTTTAGATGCAATTGTTAGAAGGTTTGGGCATCCGAAGTATTTGATAAGAAGGGCAACTGGAAACTATTGGAAAGTATATGATGTTACCATGAATGGAAAAAACAGATCCTACTTTCCTTGTCATTTGACACAAGAGACTATACAAATAAGGAGTCCAACTTAGAATGTAGTGGTCACTGAAGTGAAAGGTTGGTAGATTCTGAGCCAAAGTTGAGCCAAAATAAAAAGAAAGTGGTGGAGACAGGACATAGTTTTCATAAATAATCTGATAATTTATAATGCACAAGATATGAAAAGAACAAAGAGAAAAGTGCAACCCTAGCCCATCCCAAAACACTCACTAGTTGTATCACTTCTGGGAGATTCTTTAATCTTTCCAAACTTCATTTCCCTCATCTTTAAAATGGGAATCATATTAATACAAGCTTCATAGGGATGTTACGAGGATTAAGTGAGTTATGGTTTGACAAGCACTTAGAATAGTGACTGGCACATTGTAAGTGCTATGTAAGTATGTGTTAGGTGAAATTGAAAATAAAATACAGTATCTTAAAAAGCTCTTTAAACACTGACTTTTACTCTTCCATATATAGTATTTTTAAATCCAAAAAGCAACACTGTGAGGCAGTACTACTCCCATTTGAGGGATGAGGAGAGAGTCTTGCAGGCATGGTCAGAGTCGCATAGACAGGAAGTTTTGGAGCCAGGAGCCACATCCACTCAGGCCTGGACTCTTTCCACTACCACTGGCGCCTCCAATGCCATGAGCCTGAAAACCTGGAAACAGTGATTTAATAAAAGTGCTGAGAAGTAAGGAAGGGCTAGTGGCACCCTGACTTGTCATTAGAATTCTTATTACTTCAATTTTTAGAATATATCAGAGAATTGTTAGAAATGTGGAAACAAACAAAGACCATCCAAATGAGAACAAGCAAAGGCTACTTATTCAGAGCTTGCTATAGCAAGGAAGTCAGCCACCATCATTTGTGTTTTGACAAAGACTCAAAGGTAATCAGAGGAGTGAGAAAGCTTTATAAATGAAAAAAAAAAGGAGAGAAGGCTTCCAGATATGTCTTGGTTGGAGGCTGTAGCATGGGGAAGCTACATGTGGGCTAACTAGAAGTGGGGCATCTTATGGTTTTGGTTAGGTGGACATAGTTGACTTTCTCTGGTTGGTCCTCAGTTGGAAGAGGGGACAAAAATTATGGAAGCTGTCAGTTATTAATCAAATCCTGGCTTTTGGGGGTTGACTGTTGCAGGAATTATTATTGCTAAAAATAGTGTGGCTGATTTCCTACAAGTCTAACTTTAGACAGCGGGCTGCCTTCCTGGGCTGATCATTGTAGATAATGAATTGGTTTCTTGGGCTGGTTGCTGCAGACTGTGGGTCAGAAGTCAATTTTTATACGTGGTCTGACCATTGCCTATTTGCATATTCAGTCTTTCAGAAGCAATCTAGTTAAAACCCCGAGCCAAATAAATAGTCCCTAACCACTGTGCAGTGTAATGGAGAACTCCACACAAGGTGGCCTATTCCACTGATTCCCCTTTCAATGTTTCAGTATTTTTAGTCATTAATATTTACAAAAGTGTACCTACTTCTAATTTCCACCACTTGGTTCTAGCTCTGTGTTCTGAAGGATAATGGACCCTCAGAGAGTACATACAATTCTCTGATGGCCTACCTTCAGCAGATAAACCCTGTAGTAAAAGAAATACAGCCTTTGAATTCACACAGAATCATACTGATATCACAACCTGATCTAGCTATTTTTTTACATCTCAGGGATACACTTCTGTTCTGCTCATTCATGTATTTTATAGCAAATATACAGCCACCAGGAGATTGGGCAAAGTGTGAAAGTAAATCCCAATAGTAAGATAAGATTCTTTCACTTGTTTCTAATTTTGGGAAAATATCTCAGAAAAACATTATTGTAACCTGTCACTAAAATGCCACCCTAGACAGGTACATAGGATTTGAACAAAGTTTCAATTACTAAATCAGTATTTCTTAACTTTCCTTCATAGCAGATACTCTGCTCCTTCCCTCTCCCCTGTCCCCAAACATTAGTCACAGGAAAGTCACTTGCTTTTCTTGAGGGAATTTATTGCTTCTCTCTCTCCTTCCAATAGCTCAAATATGAAGAACTAAAGCAACATCAGAGAAAGAAAGACAAACAAATGGCTCTTTAAGCTTGTCCTTCTTGGCATTGGTGAAGAAAGAGGTGGTTTTCGCAAAAGTTTTTGTCTACTTAACTGAATGTGGTGGAGAAAAGGAACAATGGAAGTTAGAGGATAAGCTAGCAGGCTCTGCCTCCACCAAGAGTGTGCAACCCTCCTAATCTTCCCTCCTGGAACACTGCACTCAGCACCTCTGGTTTGGCCTTCCACATTGGAACACAGCTCATACTTAGTAAAACAGATAATTTTCCCCTTTGTACTCTTAACTCACTTCAAACTCAAACATTGTAATTAACATTCTTTCTACCCATTTTAAGTGGATTACATAAATAAACTTACTGTCTTACTTTATGTATGAGAAAATAAAACTATGTACTCAACAACATTAATTACTACTATATAATATTCCCACAAATTCATATTTGTAAACAATATTCCCACCAAGCCCCTGAACATTGTGTATGATGATTACCAAATGTTGGGAGGTCATTGGACTTTGGTGAAAGTGGGAGGACAAGGCAAATGTCAGGAAAATGATACTTTTGCCCATCTCCTATCACCTTATCATTACCAATTTGAGAAAAATGGAAGCCTGAACTATCCAGGAGATAAAAATTATATGGAGCCAAATTTGCCACACAGGGAAATCCTACCAGCTTCTTCTCTCTGGCCAGAAAGAGTTCAACTATTTTTAAATGCATTCAACAAACACATCAGTTATTAAATTTAGTAATAATTGGTGAGGGGAAAAACAATAATGCAATTTAATGGAAAGAAAGCAACACACTAAACATGATTTTTCATTCCCTGCCAGTGGCAAAGATGGTCAGCTCTCTACCAAAGATGCATGTTCTCCTTCTGTGGTGTTGGGTTGTTTCTGGAAAGCATTTACCCATTTAGGACCCTTTGTATTTAGATGGGGTTATGCGAAAAGTCTTCATCAACCGAATGTGAGCCTAAGTGAGTTACTTCCAGGCTAAAGTGGTTAAATAGCAAGTGGGCCCTTCCCCACCACTTTTTCCTCATCTTCTGGCTGAAATTTTAGGACTCCGAGGTCTGCAGGGGGATGGAAGAGCCATCAACGGAATAAGCTTGAGTTGCTGAATCACTGTGTGGAAAGCCATCCAAAAATATTTGATGTGGACTTTGTGTGAGCAAGAAACACATCCTCATTGTATTAAACTACTGAGATTTCAAGGTTTTCATATTACAACAGTTATTTTAATACAGAAATCCATCCCATTGTCCTTTGATAAATACCATCAACCTCTATGCTTTCTTTCCAAGTTCATATGAATTAGGCTTATTTAACCACAACTCTCCTAAAAGAATACTGAATTGCTAGCTCTACTATCACTTGCCTGAATGCCACTACGAGGAGCTTTGATTTCTGAAAATTCAACTTTTATGAAAATTCTAAAGGATTTCAGTTTTTACCTCTAGTCAACACTTTACTCTGAAGAAAGTCACCAGGGTCAGAGAGGAATCCTTGGCGGGGCTTCATAAAATTTTCAACCGATAGCAACTGATACTGAAACTGGGACTTCTTTAAAGATCCAAACCATGCAGGAATCGCATGTTTCTTAGTTTCAGTTGTATTATAGGCCCCTTCTCTTCCTTAAGCCCAGATACATTCTCTCATGATCTCTCTCATCTCATATTTCCACATTTGTATAAGGTCTTCCCTCTTGCCAAATCTCTCCATGTCCTCTAGCTGAGTTTCATCTGTGGTGTTCCTACAACCGTTATTCCACACATTACAGGACTCAGAGAATAAAAAGGAGAGTAGCACTAAAGAAGTGGGATGAAAAGAAAGAGGCCAGATCATATAAAATCTTGTAGGCTGTGATAATGACTTAGTCATTACTCAGAAGAAAACAGAAACCAATGAAGCTCATTAAGAATCAGGATGATATGATCTGTTTTTTAAAAGATCGCTTTGGCTTCAGAATGGAGAACAAGTTAAAGAGGGTTGATCAGACGTGATGGCAATGATCCTATCAGGAGATGATGTGGCCTAATCATAGAGCAGCAGAAGGGTCTTGTGGTAACGACTGAATATGAGGAATGAAGAGATATTAACAGAGATGCCCAGATACTAATAGAGATGGGGACAGTTCTTAAAAAACAAATTGGGGAAGAACACTTGCTCTACTGTTTTTTATAATGTTTGTTTTGTTTTATTTACAGATACTCCTTAAGCAATTGTTCTAAAGGGTATACACACACACACACACACACACACACACACACACACATATTACTACCTGCAAGCTGTTATTAAACCAAATAGATGGCTCCCCTATCCCTCCTTTTCTCCTCATAGTTACCTGCTCCCCTACGGATCCTAAAGAAACTCAGGACTCACACATTTACTGAAACCTGTTGGCGGTGACCAGAAACACTACCACATACCACTTAGACCTGAGGTTCTCCACCTGCTGACACCTCCACACCCACATTTTCCTATAGCTAGTCTTGCCAGCAAGCTTTATCCACTGTCACTTCCTCAGCTGCCCCAATTTGTGCCCCAGAGGCTTTGGCCCTTTACCCTTCAGATGATCCTTCCCTGACATTCTCCTGGGTGTATGGTTGTCACTTCTTTGCACCTTTCACAGGTACTTAAGCCCCAAAGGTTATTCTTCCCAGTGCCAACACCCCACATTACCATTAATTCTTTATTCACTTTACTTTCACTTTCTCAAAAGGATCAAATCCATTTGTGCTCACTGTGCTGGAGCCATTCCTCCATCCCCTGTCCTTAGTTCCCAGGTGGCTTATTTCCTTCATGTCGATGGTGCAGACTCAGCCCCTTTCACTTTCCCGGAAATCTCTACTACATACCAGATGTTAACTGAAGGAGAGAAGAAAAAGTAACATTTTTCCCCCCTTGGAAGTTTGCCTCACATCAATCAATTTGCTATATTTAACATTCAAGCTTTGTGCATATGCTAATAAATCATTAAAATTCATGTGGATTCTAACATTTTTGGGTTTTCTTTCTTTTTCTGTTTCATAATTTCTACCCAATTCTGTAAATTATAATGTTGGAAGTGAGAGTAATCACCAGCAGAAATCTGCATTGTATACAGAAATAAATAGAGGAGGTTCAAGTTAAAAAAAACTTCCATCATTTGTTATATACTTTTGGCCTTCAGTAGTTCACAATTCTGTTTTTCTTTTCCCAAATAGTACACTGATTAACTTCAGAATCCTGTTATGCTCAATTGAACACAATAACAAAATATGCCTCTCAAAATGCCCAAAGAACCTAAGGAATCATAAAGAAGTCAGACACTTCGGAGGTCGTTTAAGAGCCAAGCTCTCCTCTACATACAAGATTTAGTTCCTATTAATACTTGCATATTTCAGATGTCAAGGAACTCAGTAACTGGGAGATAGATAGTCCCAGTGTTGGTTGGTTCTTTTTTAGGGAAAGTTTCTTTTACTGAACATGAATGTTCCTATTACTTACACCTCTACGTTCTGCAGAACATTGAAAAATAAATTCATTTTCACTCCTAAATAATAGCCTTCAACACTTTGCACACAGTTGAGTTTCCATAAAGTGTTCTCTTCAGACTAAGCATGTGCACTGACCCCAGCTCTCCTCATCTGCCCAGCCTCACTTCAACTACCCTGGAAGCCCTTCCCTCACTTCCCTCCTTATCTCACCCTTATGGACACCCTGATGGAATGTCCATGGAGCACCCAGGTCCTGACAGAGGCCTGGAAACATGATCCAAACACCAGACAGCCAACCATCCCACATAACCATCCTTGACCTCAGTTCAGTCCTCTTATTTTTAATTCTTTTAGCACCATTTTGCTATTCTTATACTTGTGGTCCATTAAAACCCAGAGGTTTTTTTGACATTTTACTGTAACATTTAGACTTCTCCATTATATCCTTGTTAATTTTAGACTACCTGCTCGACTTTATATTTATTCTTCTTACATTACAAAGTATTGATTCCTGCTTGGTAAAATTTTTGAATTCTCATTTTACCATTTGAAATATTAGTTATTCTTCCCAACTCCTATCCATCTTTTCCATTAGCCAAGTCAAATATAAAAAATACTAAACAGGATAGGGTAAAGAGCATTTAGTGCTGAAATTTAAGCACTTAAATATATGAGATAAAAATGTTAAATATCATTTACATTATGCATCAAAAATTAAAATTCCAAATGTACTTCATGATTTGAATTTTGAGGTGAATTTGTTCCCTGCATGTAAGAGGATACAAGTTAACAGAATTAGAGATATCCATAACTGCCAAGCGAGCAAATTAATTTGAAAAATAAAACATTATTGACTGCAGAGAAGCTGAAGGACAAGCGGTATGCAGACATCCTTATAGAAAGCATTTATTGTGCTGTGCAAAGAAATTTAAGATGCGTTATACTGTAACTCTTTTCATCTAATAGGCTTACTTAGACTTTTGCTTACATAGATGCCCAGACTAATGAAAAACATGTAACTAAGTTTGATATTAATCTAATAACAATTTCAATTGCTCTTGCAATTTTGGATAAAGACTTCTAGTGACACTTCTCAATTCAGCGATTTCAAAAAACCTTCAAAACAATGATACAAAAATGAAGTAGCAAAAGAAAATCAATTTGCTTCAGCCATTTAATGTCTTTGGTTATGTGTTTTGCAGATAAATATGTGTATATGCATTTAGCCTTGACAGAGATATATAGAATTGCTTAACTATAATGCTTTTAGCAGTAAATCCATGACCTAATTATTGCTATAAATTCATTACCAAAGCTTTTCTCTTTTCTACACCAACCTAAAATATAAACCTCGCACCATTACAAATTCTAACTGCAGCCAAATACATCCAATTATAATCAGTTGCAGTGAACTCTCACTTTGCATTACGCATAATTAACCGTGTGATAATCAGTTTAATAACATTTAATGTGCTGTGATAGCATTTCTAAACTACTCATGAGAACTGTAGAAAGTAGAATATATTTCAATTCTAACCATCATGTTTTTAACCATTTTGTGTTTGAAATTTCATGCCTGTTATAGAAATTTCAGTATAACCATTCAAAAATTAAAAATTGGATGTGCTTAAGGACACTTTCATGTATGTCATAATAAAATATTCTCTATTTTCATCAAAATATTATCTGCTTAAAACTTTTAATATTAAATAGTATCCCAGCAAATATAGCCACTTTCTAAATTTTTAAGTATTCCCAGAGTGGCCAAGACTTTTTTGGCATATTAGTGGGTATAGGTTAATTAGTAATACATTTTAATTGATTAATTTGCATCTGAATAAGGATTTTACAGCTGATTTATTTCAATAATAATAAAAAGGAAGAAAAAGTAAAGAAGAGGAGGGAGGAGGAGGGACATCTCTGTTCTATCCTTTTATGGAATAAAAAACACGTCTATTGCACATATGACATTCTTCCATGGAAGAATACTTTTATTCTAACACATAATTTTATTATCACCAATAACATTGTCCTTTTTATTTCTATGACAGCAAGTTCAATTAGGAATAATATCAAATTCAAACAGTATTTCTAAATGTCATGCTTATTGTTTAATTTTAGGCTAATATCAATTCATGACATTAAATGACAAAATAAAAATTGCACCTATTACAATTCTATGTTTCTATTTTACAAAAACCCTATCACATAAACCCTGTGGAATTCCTAAAATTAATTGGTTGCATTGGAATTTTACTTGGCATGGTAACAGTGCTTTCAAAACGGGTCCAAAGCTAGGACTTATCATTTTTTTTCCTCTGGGTAGAAACTTTCAGAACAATATTTGCTCTAATGAGCTTCAACCTATATATCCATTACAAACATGATTATACGTTACATTTAATTATTTTTTATTTTATTATCCAATTACAATTGACATACAATATTAGTAGTAGTAGTGATTAGACATTTATATACCTTATAAAGTGCTCACCCTAATAAGTCTAGTACCCATCTAACACTATATATAGTTATTACAATATTATTGACTATTTTTCCTGAGCTATACTTTCCATCCTTGTGATTACTTTTTAACTGGCAATGTGTACTTCCTTTTCTAAATTATTTTTTTCCATTATAATTGACATTCAACATTATTTTATATTATTTTCTGGTATCAGCCTACTGTTTTTACATTTATATAATTTATGCAGTGAACCCCCCAATTAGTCTAGTCCCCACCTGGCACTCTACACAAGTTGTTGCAACATTATTGACTATATTCTCTATGCTGCACTTTACATCTACATGACTATTTTGAAATTAGCAGACACTTAATTGTTTATCCCTGTTTTCCCTCTTTGTCCCACCAAACTTGGGGCTGGTAATCTCTCTGGCTCAGTTTACTATTTCCATCTTTAAAGATCTCATTTTTGTTGTTGTTGTTTTTGTTTTGTTTTTCTTTTTGGCACCATATTGTTTTATTTCAACCCTCAAACAATATAAAGAGGTGACAACTTCTGATGTTAAACCATGCAAGTAATAATAAAGGAATGGATAAAATATTAGCAACAGAAAGACAATCATTTAAAAGTGCTTCACATTTCACAGCAGTGCTTCGGCAGTATTGGCAAGTATTTCTTCCAACAATAGGGTTTTGAATGAACTCCTGATCTTACCAAAAGAACCACCCCATTTTCTTCCTGATAGCTTACACGCTAAGTCACTACACATCACACTGATACACGCACCAGACTTTTGTAAACCTCATCTTAAAATATGTAACTAGGCACTGTGCGTGAGCCCAACAAAAACTAAAAACCAAACAGCGTGTGGTAGAAAAGTAAACTCTAATGTTTCCAGTAAGGCATAATGAAATCTCTGTTGTCTGGGCCTTGCATTTTACCAGTTTAAAGAAAAGTTTTGATTTACATTATTCAGCAAATTCAATATTCAGAAGCTTAATCAGCAGGCTCAAATTAAAAATTTAAAAGACCGCCCCTTTTTTTTTGGTAAATGTTTCATATAAAATCAAGTTCTGCTTTATAAAAAAAAAAGTATTTTTAATAGTAAAACATATAGTATATGTTTATATTTCTCTTTTAAAAAAAGATATTTAATAACAATACTTCGGGAGACTGGATTTAACCCCCCAACACCCCGCCAACCCTGCCCGCTGTCCATCTGGCACAGATCCATTAAGGCAGGGGCACCTGGAGGGGTCTGTCTGGTCAGCTGTGGGCAGGGAACCAAGGTGAACACACTCCTCTCCTGCGGGGTTACTTGAATGGCTTCTTCCTCATGTTCACTGAGCTGTCCTGCCCCCTGACGTAGACTCTCTCAGCCATGTTGATGAACAGGCTTGGGTCCACCACACATGGGATCATTTTGATAGCTGTGGTCACTTCATTCCATTTGTGCACTTGGTCAAACTCCAGTCCAGGATAAAATTCCCATTATCCATCACCACAGTACTTGTCTACTGTCATTGGAAGATCAATCACACCCGCAGACTTCTGAGTCACAGCTGGTTCACTGGGACAGAAGCCATTGGTTTGACCTCTATGGGTATTTCCTTGTGCCACTGACACCCAAGTTTCTTTGAATCTTTGCTGAAATCTGCAATCACAATAAAGAGACTTGCATTAACAGCAATGGCTGCAGTGGAATGCAACCTGTAAGTGGTTTCCAGATTCCTCAGACACCATTATACTTCTATCATTCCAATATTCAAAAATCTTTAGAATCTTTACACTTATTGTAGAAGAAATTCCAAACTCACTAGCATAGTATTCAAAGTTCTCTTCAGCCTGCCCCTACCTTATTCTCTCCAAATTTAAGTTTTCCTCTCTAATTTTTTATTCAACTTGTAAAATTTCAGCCTCACCCTCAGTTTTTTTCACTAATCTGTAATGTCTTCTTCCATCCCCTGTATTCCTCACAAACTTCTTTCTATGTATATAATTCCAATTTGTCCTTCAAGGTAAGGTTCAAGCTTTCTGTTGCTCTCCTGTATATTCTCAGATATCCTGAGAGCTTCCTTGGCCTTCTCCTTCTCTTCTCAGCAAGTATGGTTTCTTATCATCTGCATCATTTATTTGATATTTGGCTTTTTTTTTTAGTTTATTGTTAGTTACTTCTTATGTTTCATGACATTTCTGTTCAAATAAATGTAAAATGGTTGGAAAAGACAAATATTTCTATCCCATGTGTCAGTCACAGAATTAAGGTTATAGTAAGTACCCAATAAATTATTATAGATTGACTAATCAGTGAACACATTTACTGTATGTAAATAGTGCTCTCTCTGATTCATATTATACTGGGGAATAAATTCTTCTACTGAGGGCTCTTTTTGAATCAAGTTGACTTGTACAAGTATCTTAACTAGTTTAGGAAGAATAAGACTAAATTGGAAATCTACATTTCTTGAACTGAAGAGACTAACACTACAAGGACATTTTTCCTCAAATAAAAGTATAAATATGTAATATTTAGAGTAAATGACAGAGAAAATGAAAAAGAGCATTGCTTCTCAGACCTCTTTTCCTAAAAGACAGAAATAGAACTATAAACTTCTCTGGAAAGTTGTCCACCAGTCCACAAAAACTTGCATATTATTCTTTTTCTTCCTGTCTTTAATTTTTAAAGTTTAAACATCAAGATGTTGGTCCTCCACCCACAGAAAAATCACTCCTCGACTCTGCATGCTTGTTGAACTTTGATGAAGGCATGGAGCACTGCTTTGAATTTTCAGGTTGTGTTTCCACACCGAGAGCTCCTGCAATGCCTCTAAGAGAGGCTTCTACAGAAGAGGAGCACATGTGACATTCATATGTTGTCCCGATGTTCATTTTCTTGAACTTGATTTAAATGAAGTTCAACTCTTATAACTCTTTCTTTAAAGGAGAATAATGTTCTTGGCTCAAGATATTATTTTTAATTTTACATAAATTTGCATAATGAGGTATTAATTCAAGAGATGGATAACAAAACCAAGTAAATTCGTTAGTCAACCCAGTAATTGTGTTTAAGTTCAACATGGGTGGTGTTCCAAGATAAAATGCCTACAATTTTAAAATTAATCACAACCGTGATCAAGAAGTAGGAATATTGCTGAAGAGTGCTGCTTGATAATCTGGTGAGAGAGCCCCTGGAGTTACTCTGCTTTTACTAATTAGCTCCCCAGAAACTGACTGACACACCTTATTTTCCTACCAGCGCTACTGAAAGTGAGCACAGCTCAACCTTTTCCCCTTCTGTGAAGGCATTTCATTATTCTTTGTATCCTTGGGACCTAGCATTGTTTCCACAAAGCAATCAGATGATCACTTGTCTTTTTCATTTGAAATTATTCAGTTTCCCCATCTCTAGCCCATAAACAAGCTTCTCTGAAAGTGTGGCCTACCAATCTCCTCCATCAGAGTCATCTGCAGATTCCAGACCAAAGCTATTGAGTCAGTTTCTGAAGGTGGGATCTACAAATCTGAATTTCTAACAAGCTTCCTAATTAATTCTCATTCATCCACATGAGATTTTGAGACCCATTCCTACACACACACACACACACACACACACACACACACACACACACATTTTCTCTCTCTCTCTCTCTCTCTCTCTCTCTCTCTCTCTCTCTCTCTCTCACACACACACACACACACACACACACACATATCACATAACAAATACATTTCTTACTTAGAGAAAAACATACTAAACAGATGTCAGAGAACAAGATTTTTATATCAGTCTTTTTTATCAGTTACTAAAAGGAATTACTCTTCAGGGAGAGAACTTGCTTATTAGGTAAATGATGGAAAATGGTAACACCTTTTTAATAATCTGCTTTGCATTTGCTATTCATTGTCGAGTGTGTCTTATGAGGAATCAGCACCCATTATGTTCTCTGTAGTCCTCTCACACTCACATCTGGAAATGTAACATATTTGAGCCACATGATTCCTTCAATCTTCAAGAGGCCTACCATTTGGAGATGATTGAAAATACACAAAGAAGAAAAGTCCTATAATGTCTAATATGTTAAAGTTGTAGAAATTAATGAAGTACTGAAGATCACATTTTAACCAAAGGCATGCATTAAACACATTAAAGGGCAAAGATGTTTTTCCTACTCTCTATATCATGAAGAAATTGCTCGAGTCCAATTCTCCCAGTTGCTTGTTTGTTTGTTTGTTTGTTTGTTTTTCATAGCCTTTCTATGTAGACTTTTCTGTGTGGGAGCTCGTTGAAAGGCGTATAACAAATAAGTAATTTTCGTGTGGACAGATGTTGTGCTGGTTTTCTGTTTGCTTTGCTGTTAGTCATTAAAGTATCTGGAATTGCGAGAAGGCTAATCAGCAATTTTTTGATAAAGATCAAGTAATTAATGGATTATACTCTTACTAACTTTTCAATAAAATTAATAAAGCCCCTATATAGTGGATAAATTCAGGCAGCTTTCTTTCTTAACTATTAGTGTTCCTAATAATGCAAAAGCTTTTGCTGAGAGAAAAGCTCTTAATGACGAAATGTAGAATGCTTAAATATTCTCTAACTTAGTAAACAGAAAACATTTAGTATATTAAAAGAAGTATACTACCCAAAGGCCAGAGAGAAATCAGCAGGCTATTTAACCAATTTTTTCTGAGAAAAAAGTCATTTGTATCCAAAAACAGTACACATTTGTCTTTGTGTGCTTTTTGAGATGGTTTTCCAGGAATTGTTACCAGTTCATATTAATTTATCCACACTCTATCACTTACTTCCTATCAATGTTACTATAGGGTTTTGTGGACCATTGCCAAGATAGCAGAAGTGATTTTGAGCTTAAAGCAATGACTGGTTTCATCCAATATCATCATCATTGAATACGGAAAGATGAGGAGTAGCAATAGTATTAAGTACATTGTTGAAAAATATAATTTCTCGTCATTGAATAATTGCAACAACAACAATGGATAGTCATTTTTTGAGTGTCAGGAAACATTCTAGGACTTTAAAAAAGACTGATACTCATTTAATCTTCATTATAACTTTGTGACTCAAGTGATGTAATTATCTTCATTTTAAAGAGGAAACTGAAGCACAAAAAAGTTACATATTTGCCTAAGGTGACAAATATAGCTGATGTCAGAACCAGGATTTAAAAAGACAGGCTAGCTTCAGAGTCCACACTTTTCATCATTGTATTATGATGCTATCAAGCAAAGTAAATTGGACACGCAGGTATGGACTCAAGACTTCATTATCAGAATTCCAAACAACTGAGCTTACCAGTCATAAGCAAATCTTGCATAACAATTTTAGATGCATACCCAAAGGTCCTCACAAAATTAAAGGGAATCATCTTTATCTAACATAAATATGCCCTAGAGAACTAAATAGGTTTAGTTTATAAAACAGAATTAGCTATAACACAGTAATAGATTTTGGAGATCCAGTGACTGACCTTATACTTGGGGACTTTAGCCTTTTTTCTCTCCGAAATACATTGTAACTATTCTCCCTCTTCTTCAAAAGTACTGAGGATATAATTTGAGCTTACTATTTAGTGCGAATAGAATTTTTAATATAGAATATATATATATATATATATATTTAATTTTAAATTAGGAAGAAGTATATTATTTTAAAATTTTTATATATATACTCAAACATACATAAATTAATCTCTATGTATTGCTCAAGATGATGACAGAAAAGGTTAACTAAAAATGCTAAATTCCGAGTGGCGCGGTGATTAAGAGCTGGCTTGGGACGCCAGCGGCCCCAGTTCGGATCCCACATGGGGGGGGCCAGTGACACTGCCCTCTAAAAAATAAATAAATAAATAAATAAAAATGCTACATACATGTGGGTGGTAAAATAAAGTTTAGGGGGGAAAAGTAAACTTATGAAATATACTAAGTAAGCATTGACTATCAGACAGGGAGACCAGAGTAGAGAAGATGGTGGGAGTTTCATACTCATAAATTAATAAGGAAGATAGGCGTGCCCTCCGGGTGGATAGCCCCAAAGTTGAGGACAATAGTCTGTCTTCTATATGTCACAACTACACCCCAATTCAAAATACAAAACTTTGAACACATCTTTCCAAAGTGAAAAATCTTCACAGATAGCTTCTACTGCAAAGTCCTTATACATAGTCTTACTTTTGGAGCCTCTATTTAACTATTAGCCTTTAGAGCTTAATGTATAAAAGCATAGACTCTGATATTACAAGGTCCAGTTCTAAATCCCAATTCCCCATTTACTAATAGTATAAGTAGATAAGTCATTAAACCATGAGTGTCACCGTTTTTCCTCATCTGTATAATAAAAAGCATAAAACTGCTTACTTACAGCACGGTAGTAAGAGAGAGAATGCATATATAGGTGATACGCATAGTGTGTGACACACGGTAAGATTTTTAAAAATGTTATCTTTTAGCTATAGCTGTAAACCCAAAGAGCTGGAATTTTACTATCATTTGTGGTACATGCTTTCTTTAATCTATAGAAGTAAGCCAGGAGGTAAAGGAGAAGTTATATAGTACTGTATTTTTCTTTCCTTTCTATCTCTTTTGTTTTCTCTGGGCATAGAAAGGTAAAGGAAGAAGAAAAGTAATAAACACCATTTATGAAAGATACCACTGCTTTTCTTTCTCTCTTAGTCCCTAAAGAACTTTGGGTCTGCTATGAGGAAAGTTAAGACATTTTAATTAGGGTTTTGCACATCCCTTTATAAAATGCCATTTATTTATTTAGTGTGTCAGCAAATCTTTATTGAAGGTCTAAAAGACTCCAGGCACTGTTAGGACACAAATACAGAAAAAAAAAACCCAGAAGTTTTTCCCTTTAAGATACTCAAACCTGAATGAGGAGACAGACCCAGGAACACTTACAATACCCCAAAAATAACTAACTGTTTTATTAAAGATTTTACAAAGTATGGTAGAATCCCACACAAAGAATCACCTATGTCTGTCTGGGAAAATCAAGGAAGGATCACAGTAGTAGAAGGGGTTTTCTAGACAGATAGGAGAATTTCAGGGAGAAGAACAAGAATATTCAAGGCACAGAAAGAGGTTAAAACCACAAAATGTTATAAGCATTATTGGAGTACAAGAGTATGTTGGAGGTTTATAAAATATGAACCCAAACACACAAGTAGGAATCCTATCACAAAGGACATTTCCTATCATGTAAAGAAGTAGAGGGATAATGGACATCAAATTTATGTGTTAGAAACTAACCTTAATGACAGCATAATTGATTGGAGTGGGTTGAAAGATGATTCAAGGATATCAAGAAGGAGTCTATGTAAGATAATATGGATCTAAACAAGGAAAGAGATAATAAAGGTAGAGTAGAGAGGGGGTATAAGAAAGGTATTTAACAGAGTGAATAAATTGGACCTGTTGATTGATAGATATGAGGAATGAGAAAGAGTGCTGGGAGTGATATTCTCTGTGATGAAGAATTCAAGAAAGAGCTGTGTATATGAGTCTGGGTTTAATGAGGAGACAGATTTATGCAGAAATTTGAGCAGAGGAAGTTTAATATACATAATTATTAACTAAAAGAAAAAAACCTAACAAAAAGAAAAAAAGAACTTGAAAGGCTACAGAAAGGGCTGAAATAGGAAGCAGTCACTATCTCTAGAGCTCAGACAAAATACACAAGAAAGCAGTAAGTCTGGAAGAGGCCCGTATCTCCCACCAAGGTTGAATTCCAGACCCTGATGGAGAGGGGCAACCATGGCTCAGTGATGACCAAGTATTTTGCTGAGATGTCAGGCCACCAGAACACACTAGGATTTCAATCTCTGTGGTGCTGGAGGATGCCATCCATGAGGAGGTGACAAGCTGTTTTATTCATTGGAAAGCTACTCTTGGGGTGCAGAGGAAAACTGCCAATGCGGAAGTACTGCTGGAGCCTATCAAGGGGAAGGAATTATAGAAGAGAAACCCCTCCCTCTGTAGTGCCCTTCAACATTCTCTTCTGACAAAGGTTAACATCAAGCCAGCTGGCAAAGGAGAAATGTTTACAGAAACATCTATATTGTCACAGAAAAGTCAATGAAAAGTAGATTTGGAGCTGAAATGCAACACATTGAGAACTGGCACAGAATATGCAGGCAGAAGTTTACTGTGCAAAGTTTGAGTTTGGTGTACCTTTTGGAACGCTTATATTGGATAATGGGTCCTGGAATCTAGAGAGGGGTTTGAACAAATCTTTACAATTCTCAACAGATATGTAGCAGATAGAACTTTGGGCATGGGTGAAACTGTCCAGAGAAAATGAGTTATTTGGGGGGAAAAAAAATGCAAAGGACAAAGGGAAACAGCACATATTAAAAGGAGGCAGAAAGAGGCAGGAGGAAAAGATCCCACCAAAGAAACCAGTAAATAAATCACAAAACAGTAGATTCATGGTTAAAAAAATGTGAGGAAAGAGTGTTTAATAACCCAATGGAAAGGGAAGTTGGAGTAATGGTTCTCAAATGGGGGTCCACAGACCACTAATATCAGAATGGGATGAGGAAAGCCCTCTTTTTGAGGATGCCTTAGGAGCTAAGTTAAAAACAGGAGTCTGGAGTGGGGCAGGGGGAGCTAGTAGGCATCACGGAGCCTTCTTCAAACAAAGCAGGTTCCCCTTTCTCCCTTGACATGTTCAGCTTCCTTTTCCTGTTTCATTCAAAGAGTCCTGCCTCAACATCATTTGAAAGCTATGCTTTAATCCAATCCCTTCATTTTAAAGATGAGGAATCTAGGGAATCAAGAAGACAAGTGACTTGTCCAAAAGTCCAGGGCTACTCTACCACTAGAACATGTCTTGGTTCATTACCAATAATAAACCAATTAATTTATCAACTCCCCCAAACTTAAACATTTATACTATTTTCAATTTCAATCCAAATATTTTTTTACCTCAGAGCGCACCCCTTTCTTGGCATGGAGACATCCTACACCCTCATCCAAGAAATCAAGAGGGCCTATGTCTGTGGCTTCTTATATGTTTGCTTAGCAGAAATGTATTCAGTAATAACTATTCTAATAACTTTTTAGACCATAGACCAAAAGAAAAGGACCTCAAGGAAGTGACTGAATGCATTGTGTTCTGCCACATTAATGTCCTAACTATTCAAGCCAGATGATTTTTCTATTACCCTTGAAATAAAAAGAAAGTCCGTAATTGTTCCTAGAAAATAATCTTCTGTGTCTTCTAACTTTTGCCATAGGCAAGCAAATGAAATAAAATTAAAACTCCATGCTTTAACTTCAGGAAACAATTAGAATTACCTTAGAAAAATTTTGCAAAAGATACATTCCCTTGCTTTATGCAAGATATCCTGATAAATCATTATAACCCCAAGAGATACACCATTTATATATAAAGAAGGAGGTTGAAACTAATTGGACATTTAAAATATATACAGTAAATCCTTGGATTGCGAGTGTTCCACAAGACAAGCAAACATTTCTAATACATTTTAAATTGGTAAACAAGCGATGTCTTACAATATGAGTAGTTTGTTTCCAGAACGAATTATGCTCACAAACCAAGGTATTGCTGTACTAAGTCAAAAATCAGAATAATAACGCTAAAGTATATTAATATCAGATAAGTTAGGCTTCAAGGAGTATAATCAGAGACAATAAAAATAATAATAAAGGAAAAAAATCATAAATATCTATGAACCTAAAGTTGCAGAATTAAAGGGAGAAATATAGAATTCTACAATTAAATTTGGTGAAGTCAACACCCATTCTCATCTCAGCAATTGATAAAACACCTAGATACAAAGTCAGTAAAGACATAGATAATCTGAAAAACACCATGATTTAATTTATGTTAACAGAATCAGCAAATGCAGAATACATATTAGTTTCAAGTGTATGTGTACATGATATATTCACCAAGATAGGACTATAACACAGTTCCTCAATACATATTAAATGATCAAAACCTCACAGAGCATGTGCTCCTATCACAGTAAAATTAAGTTGAAAATCAACAACAATGAATGTCTATAAGACTTTGGGATTGGCAAAAAGTTTCTTAGAACACAAAGAGCAAAAACCATAATAAAATTGATAAATTAGGCCTTAACAAAATTAAATCTTTTGTTCTTTGAAAGACCATTAAGAGAAGGAAAAGGCAAAATACTGACTGTGAGAAAAATTTTGTAACACATACATAAAACAAAGGACTTGGATCCAGAATATCTAAAGAACACTTAAAACTCAATAATGAGAAGACAAAAACCCAATTTAAAAACTAGACAAAAGATGAGAATAGACTTCACAAAATAAGAATAAAGCATATGAAAAATGCTTAGTATCATTAATCTCCAGGGAAACGCAAATTAAAACTACAATAAAACACAAAGTACATATCCATTAGAAAGACTAAATTTTTTAAAATAAAAATAATCTTACCAAGTCTTGTGGAGCAACTGGAATTCTCACTACTGGTGGGGATATAGAATAATACAACCATTTTGGGAAAAAATTTGACAGTTTTTTAAAAGTTAAACAGTTATTTGCCATACTAGCCATTCTACTGCTTGGTATTTACACAAGAGAATCTAAGACATAAAAACTTGTATATGAATGCCTATGCAGCTTTATCTTTAACAGTCAAAAATTAGAAATAATCCAAATGTCTCTCAAGAGATGAACAGATAAATTATGGTATATTCCTATAATGAACACTAAGCTATTGATATGTACAACTACATGGATGGACATTAAAATTAATATGTTTAGTGAAAGAAGCCAAACAACAAAAAAAGAGTATATACTGTGTGATTCAATTTATATAAATTTCTAGAAAATGTAAATCATCCTATAACAGAAAGCATATCAGTGGTTGCCTGGGGACAGGTGAGGAACAGATTATAAAGGGACAGAGGAAACTTTTGAGAATGCTGAAAATGCTTTGTATATGAATTTTAGTGATGATTTCATGGCTGTATACATATGTCAAAATTGATCAAATCACATTTTAGACAACACATTTTAGACACATGCATTGTATTGTACTCATTTATACCTCAATAAAGATATAGGAAAATTTTAAATGACTTAGTATTGGGAGGGAGTGAGAGTTGACTGAGCCTGGTAAAGAAAAAGAAAGGAAAGGAAAGGAAAGGAAAGGAAAGGAAAGGAAAGGAAAGGAAAGGAAAGGAAAGGAAAGGGAAGGGAAGGGAAGGGACGGGACGGGACGGGACGGGAAGGGAAGGGAAGGGAAGGGAAGGGAAGGTAAGGGAAGGGATGGGAAGGAAAGGGAAGGAAAGGGAAGAAAAGAAAGAAAGAAAGAAAGAAAGAAAGAAAGAAAGAAAGAAAGAAAGAAAGAAAGAAAGAAAGAAAGAAAGAAAGAAAGAAAGAAGGAAGGAAGGAAGGAAGGAAGGAAGGAAGGAAGGAAGGAAGGAAGGAAGGAAGGAAGAAAGAAAGAAAGAAAGAAAGAAAGAAAGAAAGAAAGAAAGAAAGAAAGAAAGAAAGAAAGAAAGAAAGAAAGAAAAAAGAAAGAGAGAGAAGGTTAGTAATGGGTGGATCATTACTGAGGTTAGAGGTTAAGTACAGGGAATTCATTATAGTGTTATCTTTACTTTTTGTACATGCTTGAAATTTTGCTCTAACATGTTTCAAAATTTCTAGATAGAGCCTATTAAAATACAATTTTGATTCCTATGAAACCTGCAGAGAGAAGTTAATTTTCTATCCTCAGTAGTTACTTTGCACTCTAGTCTCTATATTTGCTGACCCTACTTCAAGGTGGCTTACATATGTTAATAAATATTTTGCTATGCCTTTGTAAATGAATCAGGCCAAAACACAATAAGACCAGGGGTTATTTTGCAACCCAGAATTATTTTTGGAGATTATTTGTGAGTATAAGGTAGAACTGTTAAAAAAAAAACAACACAAAAAAACAAAATTTGGAAACAATGGGGGTTTCAGGCACAAGCTGAGCCAAAAATTTAGTGTCCTTTGATTTTTGCCTTTGCACCATTGCTTCTCTCTCAATGAGATTCTTAGAGAAACAGGCAAATGGATGGCTACATTTTCTTTCAATGTTGTGCTGGAACTTAATCTAACAAATATATTCAAGGATTACTTAACTCTGTAGAGTATACACCTTTGTTTGACTTACTAAGACAAATACCATATTATCTCACTTATATATGGAATCTAAAAGAAAAAAATAGCTCAATGATATACAGAACAGATTATTGGTTGAGTGGTTATTGCCAGAGGCGTGGGTTCAGGGGTGAAATGAAGGGAGTCAAAAGGTACAAACTTCCAATTAGAAAATAAAAATATATCATAGGGATTTTTTTTAAGTTAAATAAATCTTCATGTGCTCACTTAAAAAAAAGTCTAAAAATGCCCAAATCCTTCCTTGCATTAAACACACTCTCTCCAGTGTCTCACCAAGAAAGAAGCAGAGGCAAAGGCAAAAATCAAAGGATACTGTAATATTTTTGGCTCGGCTTGTGCCTGAAACCCCCCAGTGCAGAACTCTGTAGTAACAGAGTTTAAAGCCTAAGGGAAACTTCTTCCATCTAACTCCAAAACTAAATTGTATTACTAGGCAACTACCCCAGCTCTTGTACATGAAGAGAGTAAGGGTCAGCTTGCCACCTGGAAGGGCCACAGTACTGGGTGACCTTTTAGCAAATATTAACTCTTTGGTGAATATGGCTTAGTCAGTATCCTGAAATCTGATAAATCCAATTAACCACAATGTGGTAATTTGGTACCTCAATATGGTAGCAAGTATTTATCCTGAAAAACCCAAGACACTAATTCAAAAACATATATGCACCCCTATGTTCAATGCAGCACTATTTACAATAGCCAAGACTTGGAAACAACAGAAATGCCCATCGGTAGATGACTGGATTAAGAAACTGTGGTACATTTATACAATGGAGTATTACTCCGCTATAAAGAAGAATGAAATTGTACCATTTGCAATGATATGGATGGACCTAGAAACTATTATGTTAAGTGAAATAAGTCAGTCAGAGAAAGACAAATACCATATGATCTCACTTATATGTGGAATCTGAAAAACTGAATGAATGAGCAAAGTAAACAGAAGCTGTCTCATAGATATAGAGGAAAAACAGGGTTGCTAGTTGGGAGGGGGATGGGGATGAGGGAGAAGGGGAAGGGATTAGACAGCAAAAATAGGTAACTACAACATTGCCACAGGGATATGAAAGACAGTTCGGGGAACATAATTAATAATGGTGTAAATATTTTGTGGGGTGTCAGATGGTCATATGTCTTGTTAGGGAGACCATTTCATGGATGGAGTAGAGGCTTGATCACTGCACTGTACACCTGAAGCTGAGGTTGTATAATATTGTATACCAACTGTAATTAAATATATAGATAGTCACGGATGTAGATTATAATTTGGAAGGGAGTCAGAGGAAGTGTAACAGATATATATGATATGAGGGGGAGGAGTGGGGTGGCTAAATGGGGGAGGGGGTTGTCACTTTGAGGGGTAAAAAATATAACTATGGCACTATGTTGTACACCTGAAACTAATTAAAAATAAATAAATAAATTTAAAAAAAAAAAGGAGGATTAGGAGAAGGGGTAGGGGGCTTGAGTTAATTAAACCCCTAGATAGGTGCTTATACTCAGCAGCAAGACTAATGTGAGTAAATCCTGGAAAAGGTTATAATCTAGTTGGAGAGGCCAGACTTTGAACATTAAATAGCAACAAAAGGGCTCTCCATATAGAGGAAGCCAAGACTGCTATGGACTGGGGCATCCTGAATGAACCTTGATGGGTGAAGTGTGAGGGTTTTGTTTTGCTTTGTTTTGTTTTGTTTTGTTTTGTTTTGTTTTGTTTTGGGAAAGAAGCAAATGCAGGAATTTGTAAAATGGGCTCTGGAGAGAGGAAGAGTACAGGGTTTAGCCTGGGATACCAGTTTTATTTCTTAAGAGTGGGAATATAGAAACAGCAATGTTAATGCAAAAACAAATTGCATGTATATTTAAATACAATATAAAAAGAAGATGAGGCAGGAGGGGACAGCAGGACCAGAGGTGGGGAGCTGAATTCTAACACGCCCTGACAAGACTCCAATACCCTGGGATAAGGGACGCCCCAGGCCACAGCATTCTCTCTGCAAGCACATCCCCAAAGCACCGATAATGGATGGCTCTCTAGACATCCATTGCTTGAAGTTTAGCAAATCTGAACAGTCCTCTGAACATCAACATGAACTCCCCAGATACTCATGTTTACCTTCTCCTAAAACAAATTGGACTGAAAGAAAATAAAGGGAGATGTGGTGAAAGATGTGTGGTTTTGGTTGGGAAGGAAACAATAGAGCGAGTTACAGGGGTTTTCATCCCAGACTAAGCCCACACTTCTGTTCAGTATCCTATGCGGGCACAGAGCTAGCAGTGAAAAGCCTGGAAGCCAGCCTTGAGCAAGCCATTTATCCACTCTGGTCTTATTTTTATAGTTGTAAAATGAGAGAATTAAAGCAAAGGAATGATTTCCTAGTTTCCTTCCAACTCTAAGGTGTTAAACTCTAAATATTATGAGTGTATGGAATTAAATTTAACAATAGGTTGAAAGAATAGGAAAGGAATAAGATTGTATTTTATATAAATTAATCAGAAACAACCATTGGATCCACTCCATTATAAAACCCCTTTTATGTTCTTTACTTTCTGAATAGAATCCAAGCTATATTAGAGAGTTCGACAATTACAAGCATAGTTACAATTGCTGAAAAAAACCGGGGGGGGGGGGAGTTGGAGGGAAAAAAACAACCACGTGGTCATTGTTTTATTAATGAGCTGCTGCCTCCTGCAGTATAAGGTCTACCTAGCATTTGAACTTAAAATGTTTCCTAAAGGTAAAACCAAACAACTATTTTGTTTTATTTTAATACTCTTGCTTTTTTAGAGACTTTTTTTTCTTTAATTAGAGTGGTAGAAAGAAAATAGGATATAAAGTTAAAATTTTTTAATGTTTGCAAGCGCTTTAATGAAATGTTTCCTGACTAAAGGCAAACCCTGCCTGAGCTTTCGTCTGTCGGTTTCCGTCACACGTTCTCTGGAGCCTGGCTTTCTTCTCTGTGCTTTGTGCCACCTGGTTTGCAGCTGAACAAAGAACAATCCTCTCCATTTTGCATTAGTCTTGCTTGAAGAGTTCATAAGAAAACAGTGATACCAAATGTGGCAGGCTCTTGAGAAAGTATAATTACACAGAAACAAATAGGGTATGTGTTAGCCTAAATATGTCTGGAGTGATTTATTATTTTTGTTACAGTTCAATAAATTTTTTTCTTTGATGTAGAGATTTTCATTGAGGAGAATGTACAGTAAATTCTAAAAGTAAAAGAAGTATTATAAGAACATGGACTCTGGAGCCAGACTGCCTGGGTTTGAAATCCAAACCCAACCCTTACTAATTATGTGACTTAGGTTAAGTTGCTTAACCTCTCTGTGCCTCAATTTCCTCAGCTATAAAATAGGGGTAATAGTAGTACTTATCTCCTAAGCATGGAATGAGTTCATCTTTGTAAAGCCCTTACAATAATAGCTGGCATGTAGTCAATGCTACATACGTATTTATTAGTTAGTACTAATACACATTTGTTAAATACTCATAAATAAACTGGGGGAGGGGGGAGATCTAAACCCTTATTTTCTCACATACTTTCCCTTTCATAACCACCATCCACGCCTCTCTTCATCATCTTTCTATATTGTAACAATTAATCATCTTTTCCCTATTCTTTTTTGACAGATATACTCTTGTTCCCCCACCACTATAGAGAAAACAAGAATCAAAAACTCATAAAGCAGGAAAGTATTTCTAATGGAGTTTAGTCCTTTCATCTACAAGGAAAAGGAACTGAAACCCAGAAAAATTAATTGACTTGTCTAGGGTCAAACAGCTAATAAACAGCCACTACTTAGCAGTCAAAAGCTTTTGCTCCTACAAAGTACATCATCTGATACTGAACTTCCCCATTGTTACTTCTCTCTCTCTCTTTCTCTCTCTCTCTCTATCTCTCTCTCTCTCTCTATCTCTATCTCTATCTCTATCTCTATATCTCTCAACTATACCTCTCCAGTGGAGAGCTGGAAACTGAGTACCTTGTTCAAATCTGTTCTAATCTGGTTGACTGAATTCCCTTTCACTGGCATGATATAAGGTAAAATAACATACCCAAAGATCTAAAACAAAAATGGAATCCCAGGGTAGGATGATAGTTTGGTTTTTTTAAATCTTTTTAAAAAAGTGATGTGTGGAATTTTACACACTGAATGAGTTAAGAAAGCATGAAATTTGAGGCACAGGTGAATTTTCATTTAGAGAACTTCCTTTAAAAGAGTGAAGTTACATGAACTTAATATGACTCTAAAATTCAAATGTATGCCATCCCACAGGTATACGCCACATACAATTAAAACATGTATATGCAAACCTTTAGAATCTTACCTGTTTCCATGTTGTGTTCTTTTAATCATCTGACCACCAGACTCTCAGTCACCAAGGCATATATATCAGCATAATTTAATTATTCACCATCATTTACTGAGTAACTACTACCTGCCAAGAATTTGGTAATACATTAAACAAACAAACCAAAAAAAGCACAACAGTGTAGTTTACAGTTTGGGGTGGTAAACAGAAAAACAGACAATTAAATAAATTTAAGTGTTAAAACAAAGAAAACACACAAAAGTATCCCTCAGTAGAGCCTCAGGCAAGAGTTACAAACTTCTAGTTATAAAATAAATAAATTCTGGTGTTGTAAGGTACAGCACGGGGAATATAGTCAATAATATTGTATTAACTTTGTATGGTGGCCCATGGTAACTAGATTTACTGTGATGATCACTTCACAGTGTATATAAACCTGAATCACTATGTTGTATACCTGAAATTAATGATTATACTTCAATTAAAAAATAAAAAAAATGTTATAACCTCAAAAAAGAGTTAAATGTAGAACAAAAGAAAGTCTAATCCATTTTTGTTGGGAGACATGTAAGTAATTCATAAATATACTATATAATTCCCAATAAGATTACTGCTGTGAAAAAAAAAAAAAAGATCAGGGTGCCATCATAGAGGAGATATAGTAATGGGGAGGCCAATTTATTTGGAATATCTAGGAAGGTTTCTCTGAGACAGTGGCCTGAAGCCACTGAGTAAAAAGTGATCCCTGCAGAAGAACAGTACAAGAGAGAGTCCTGATTCAGGAAAGAGTTGGTACTACTGTGCTTGGGGCTGAAAGGAGGCCAGATAGAGCAACAAGAGATGACACAAGATAAGGTTGGCAGAGAGGCGGGAGCTGGAGCCTGCAGAGTCTCTTGAGGATCTGCACAAGGTCTGATCAAACAATACAGTGAATATTTAAATTTAAAAAAGTTATTACAACAAAAGACACATTGCCATTAGTCCCCCTCAAAATACACTCCCTTGCTTCGAATACACTTATCCCATGGTTCTTGCCACTTTCTGAAGCAGTTCTGGAAGTCTTCTTTCACAGGTGTCTTTAGTTGATCTGTTGTGGCTGCCTTGATGTTCGGAATCATTTTGACTTTGGGGAAGAGCCAGAAGTCCCACAGTGCCAGGTCCAGTGAATAAGGTGGATGAGGAAACACTGTAATTTTTTTATTTGACAGAAATTGCCATACCAGAAGTCATGTGTGACACAGAGTGTTGTCATGATGGAGGATGATTTATGGCACACTTTACAACACACCTTCTCTCAACCATAGCTCAAGCTCACACTTGACTGCACTGAACAAGTTGAAACTTGTCACACACTGTTACTAAGGTTCAATGCACTGCTTCCCATATTAAAGATCCCTTGCCTTTCTGTTGGATGGCACTCAGCAACAGCATTCACTGTATTTTGTGGTCACAACAGAAAGGATCCATATAATCACGGGATATGAAGTATAGTATAGTGAATAGTCAATGGAATTGTAATAGATATATACGATGTCAGAGGAGCAATAGATTGGGAGAGTATTACTTTGTGAGGGGTGAAATGTATAACTATTACATTGTTTTGTTAAAAAAAAAAAATGACACTCATGCAAGAGGACTTCCAGAACTGTTTCAGAAAGTGGCAATAATGATGGGATGAGTGTGTTCAAAGTGAGGGGCCGTATTTTGAGGGGAAGTAATGGCAATGCGTCTTTTACTGTAATAATATTTTTTTATATAAACAGTCATCGTATTTTATGATCATACCTGGTACTTTATTCTAAGGGCAAAGTGAAACCCTTCAAAGATGATTAGCAAGGATATTACATTATCCTATTTGCATTTTAAGTAAGCCACTAATTACTGGTATATAGAATAGATTGCAGGGGAATTAGAGTAGAAGGAGGAAGATCAACTAAGAAGTTCTTAGTGGTACAATGGAAAGATGATAATGGATTGAAGTAAAAAAAGTGATGAAAACATGAAGGAAAAAAATCAATAAATTCAAGCCATATTTTGAGTATATATACAGTTCATTGCAATAAATTAGATGAGAGGGACATAGTATGAAAGACATTTCCAGGTTTTTGACCTAACTTTTCTTTCCTAATCTCAGCAAGTATTCTTTTTCTTTGCTCTCTGTTATTTTTCTTGTGTTTCTGACACACTATAGAAAGGAGCAAGGTAATGAAGCCAGGCTATTCTCTTAAAGTTTACAAGCTTTAGAACCTCATAAAGGATAAAAAAATGGACAAGCTCTATAAATACATTTTCATTATGATTTGAAATTTCCAGGAAGTCTTATGCACCAACATGTCTCCTAGTATCTCTGCCTTAAATTCTACCAATAGAATATTCAACTGGCCCTGGACAGCATTTCATCTCAGAAATTTCCAAACAAAATCAAATATCCTAGACAAAGTTAACACCATATATCATTAATTCATCTTAGACTGAAATATTTTAGCAGATAGCTGGGAGGAATTCTTTACCTGGGTTATATCATAAAATTGGGAAATGTAAACGAAAAAGAGGAAGGACAATGAAAGGGGATATAGAGGATGCCAACTTTTGGCTTTTTCAGAGTTTGACAAATGACCAGCTTTGGATGTCACTTGCTGACTAAACTGTTATATTTGGGGTGGGGGTGAGTGAGGAGGAAGGATTTGCACATATCTATAGTCATGTGGAAATTGGTTGAACCAAGTAAGAAAGGTACATATAGATTAGAATATAGTAACAACTGAAAGAAAAAAAAAAAAACGTTGTGTTTGCAAACATGACTAAAGCAATATTGTGTGATGTTCTTTTTTTTATGCATAGAAAGATCAGGAGTGAAACTGTAATTATGCTAGAAAAGTACATCCAATTAGAAATTTGGACAAAGAAGCTTTAGGAGCAATTAAGGGCAAAGACTTTGATGTTAAAAGAATAACTGTAAGTTAAGTGAGAGATCACCAAGGACAGACCCAAGAAAAAGCAGGACAAGATTAATTGTAAATCTAGATCTTGACTCTTGATTTCATGTAAATAAAAAGGTTATACAGTAAAGATAATTAGGAAAATACAGTAAAAAACTTGAAAACATACAATTATATTGAGAATTTGAATAAAATGCCAATTATTTCATTTATTTATAATTCAAAAATTATTTATTGAAATGCTACTAATAGACATCTATGACATTTTTATTTGCTCGCCCATTCACTGAATTTTTTCAGCAATTATTAAAAATCTACTACTACTTCCTGGAGCTGAGGATTCAGAAGTGAAAAAGACTGATAAAGTCCCTGCCTCCACTGGGCCTTACGTTCCTTCTAGTGGGAGAGACAGATAATAAATATGTCCACAAATGAATAGCAAAGAATTTGAAAGAGTTCTAAGTTGTATAAAGTGGTATGGGGATAGAGCGTAACTAGTACTGACATAAGAAACACCCAAATCTGTAGAGAACTCTAACGAGTTCATTTGAGCCAAAACGATGACAACTGCTGAGAAGCAAAATCTCAACGGATTAAGAAAATGCTCTGGAGAATGGCAGTTTTGCAGCTTATTTTTTGTACATTAGAATCAAAGGAGACATAGGGAGAGTTATGTGAAATTCATTGGTGGTAGATTAAGAGGGTGGGAGAAACAAAGTGAGGAAACCTCTGAGACTGGATAAAAAGTAAAATGGAGAGACACAGACTTCTTTTACATTGGTGGCCACAGGATAGTTACCAATTAACATTTTATAGCACACAGAGATAGTATTCTGGGAACAAGATAACAAGGAGGGGTTGTGTGGTCTGGGGTTGTGGTACAGTGGGCTGTGCCCTAAGGGGTCCGGAAAAAGGGATTACCCTTGATGTTCCAAGGGAATGATATCTTAGATGTAAAACAACAATAACAGGCTCATGTAAGGTCACCTTTGTCAAGGAAGCCGCAGGCCAAGGATGTGACTACCCGCCATGACCCGCTTTTATTTAAGGATTTCTATGTTCAGTCTCTGAGTTGTAGGGTCTGCCATACTGGCTTCTCCCAACTTGTCAGGTTTATTATGTAGCCCCTTTTTCATCCACACTAGAAAAGAATCAAGATGAAGAATATTGTAGAAAGGGCTGGTTAAGGTCATTCAGAGGATGTACCATTTAAACTGAGATCTGCATGAGATAAAAAGCAGCCATATGAATATTCAGGAAATGAACATCCAAGCAGAGAGAACAGGAATACCAAAAACCCTGAGGTGAGGAAAGCTTTACATGTTAAAAGGACAAAAGAACATAAGTGTGGTTGGATTAGCATGAGTAGCTCTCAATAGATCTTGGTGACTTTGGTGTGAAGCACAGGCAATGGAATCAGAGGCTGACTGCAGACCTTGAGAAACATGATATTGCATTTAGACTGTGTCTTATTCACACAGAGAAGATAGGGAAGAGTTTTAAGCAAGAAAGAAACACGTTCTGATTTATTGTGGGAGCAAAGATGTTTAGAAGACTTGACGGTGTCCAGGGAAAGACAAGGGAACTCAGATGTGGAATCTGAGCCCAGCCTATGTGGGAAGATTATGGTAACACCTGGAGGACAAACTGGGTCATCTGGTAAACCTTCAAAGCTGGTTGAGCCAAAGGTAGTGAGGAAAAAGGAGAGCACTCCATGAGCACAGGCAGCATAGGCACAGGCACTGTGGTAGGACTCAGCATCTGCAGCAGGGGAATTGTAGCACATCTGAATTAGTGGAGAAACAAAGTTAAGGGTGAGGTCTAAAGTGGAGCACAGGACACTGATCTCCAATTGTGCCTTGAGTGTTTGACTATGGCATTAATTGAAATAGAATGAGAGTGGGCAAAGAGCTAGCAAATCTGCTGGGAAGAGGATGAATTCTCTTTGAGATATTTGAGGCACCTGTGAAATATTCAAATGGGTACAGTGAGCAATAATTTGGAAAAGTAAGTTTAAATATCAAGAGAGAGAGCTGGGACAAAGATACAAAATGGCAAGGTACTACACATAGAAATAAAATCCATGAAGAACTTTAACAGAAAAGCTACATTTATTAATAGCATTAATAAAAACAAGAGATTACTGGGATTCAGTAAGCATCTGCTTCTTCCCTAAGGAATCAGCAGCCCTGACAGTTACAGATATGTTCTCAGATCAGATGAAAAACAAACTGAGAGGGTTTTATGGTCAATTTAGAGAAAAAAAATAAATGAGTGCAGTATTTTATTTGCTTACAGTTTTTAAAGAAAATTTTATCTAATCCCAATATATAATTGAGAGTTCAACTAAAACATTTCAAGCTGTAGAGTTTGCTAAAATTGATGATGGAATTCTTATTACAGATTTATTTAAGAATGAAAAATTGGTGGGTAGAATTTCATTTTAAGGTGTAAAATATGTAAGAATCATTATTTTTCTTGGAACTACCAATCTTCTAGTCAAAAGCGATGAAGACCAAATAAGAAGAAGAAACAAAATAAATCTTCTTTCTACCCACCATGCCACTGAAAATATAAAATATCTTTTCATGAGAGTTTTTTTTTCTGTAATACATGACTTTGGACTTCAAGGACAGAACTTCTCTTAACTTAATGTGTAGAAAACCAGGAGATAGACGTGACCAGGTTAAGTGAAAGAGGCAGACTAAAGTTTAAGAAAAAGTAAAATCACAAGCATTTTCTCCAATCCAGGGTCCCTATCTGTTATCCAGACAAAAGATGGAGTTGAAAAAGCAAAATGAAACTTTACGATATAATGGTACATAAATCTACCAACCTACACTTAAATTTACCAATCCATTTACAAAGTACTAAGACGCCTGCATTCTGATGTTACACTGTCAATCGCCAATCAGATAGATGGATGATAGATAGATAGGTAGATAGATAGATAGATAGATAGATAGATAGATAGATAGATAGATAATAGATAGGTAGATAGATGATAGATAGATAGATAGATAGATAGATAGATAGATAGATAGATAATAATTTGGGTGTCAGAAAAGTCATGATGTATTTTTTCTATGTTTTTCATTGCAAAAATGCGTCATGGCTTTTCTGACAACCCAATGATAGATAGATGATAGATAGATACATAGATACATAGATACATAGATATAGATAATGTGTACATAGAGATATATAGTTATAGATATACTTTCTAACTTATTTCTGTCCTTTCATTTGGGTCTGTCATAAACTTCCATTACCTGTTTTTCATTTATCCTGAATCTATTTCTCAAATTCAAGCATTGAAAGTGAATAGAATATCTAATTATGAAATAAGAGCATATATGTAAAAGTATTTTGAACAATAATAAAAGGTTATGACTATCAACTTAAACCTTCATCCTCTGCTTTAAGGTTTCCCAGTGTGTTCTACCAAACTTATTTCTTTTTTTCTCTAGTTTTCCTATAATAATATGGCCTCAAATATTTAAAGTAAAAATTAACAGAGCAAAGAAATATAGATACATCCACAACTGTAGTAGAAAATGTTAGCATACTTTTCTCAATAATAATAATAAGCAGACAAAAATTAATGATATAGAACAGAGGTTGGCTAACTTTTGATATAGAAGAGCCACCACGGGTTGGCAAACTGCGGCTCGCAGGCCACATGCTCTTTGGGTATGTATATGTGACTCTGAAATAAAATTGAAAATGAAAATAAAACTATAATAGTTTCATTTAGAATTTTTTTTTTTTTTCAGCTGAGCTGTTTAGCTGCAGCTCAGCGAGGACTGGGCATCGAACTGCTGTTGCTCAGAGCTCAGCTCACATTCTTGAGTGAGCTCTTAACCAACTGAGCCACTCGGCTGGCCCTATAAAATTTTTAAAGGATATCATTCACATAATGGTGATTATGTAAAAATATATTTATGGCTCTTGAATTATTTTTAAATTGTTGTGAGGGACAGGATTGGCTCTTCCAGGGGTCAGCAAACTGTGGCTCGCGAACCACATGTGACTGTTGGGTACTTGCTGTCTCAAAAGTATAGAACAATAGAACGAACATATTTACAAACCTGACTTAATAGGCATGCATAACACTGCATCTGTCTATTGCAAAATAAACATTCTTTACAAATTCACATGAAACATTCATTGACCTTATATTGAATCAAAAAGCAAGTACCAACAAATTTCTAAGAAAATCATACAAAAAGAGTGTTATAAACACAACAAAATCTATAATTCAGTAGTTTTTAAATATCAGGAAAATACCCATGGTTTAGAACCATGTTATAAATCAAAAAAAGTATATAGAAAGAAATTCTAAATATAAGATATCAAAATTAAGAATAGATTTATTTTAAAGAAATTATACTTTTAAAGGCATACAATTAAAAAAGAGTAAAGCTAGAAAAAATTGAGCTAAATATCTATTTCAACAAATTAAACATCAAATTAACCTCTAAAACGTAGAACAAAGTATTCATAGAGAAACTTATGAACTAGAAAGCATACGAGTATACACAATAGAGAGGATCAATTCCAAAAGTTGGTTCTTTGAGAAGACAAAGTTGATAAACTAGTAGTGAACAAGTAAAGAAGAAAGAAAACATACCATACTAAATAGAAATGACCAAAGGAACATATTGCAGACATTAAAGATCTTAAGAGGTTATTGTGAACAGTTTTTGACAATGAATATAAACTTAGGATGAATGGACAAATTCCCAGGAAAATATGCCTATGACTCAAGGAAAAAGAAAATATGAATAATCTTACAACCATGAAAGAAACTGAATCAATAATGAAAAGTCTTCCCACAACTAAACTCCTGAAGCAAATGGTTCCATTGGACAGTTATCCAAATATTTGATATCAAAACCCAAAGGAAAAGTAACGGGAAGGAAAATCACAGGTCAACCTGTTTATAAACAAAGACACAAAAATACTCAACAAAACAGTGGCAAACTAAATCCAAAATACATAAAAAGGCTAGTACATTTTAACAACAGAGGATTTATTCCAAATATATAATCAAGTTTAGTTTGACATGAGAAATACAATTAATTTAATTTTCTATAATATCACAGTATCTCAGTGTAGGCCAACCACTTAATACTATCCAATATTCATGTTTTAAAAGTATTTACCAAAAAAAGAATAGAACATCTGAATCTGGTAAAGTAGAATTGGCACACTTTTTCTTGTTCAAGAGCCAGATAATAAAGATTTCAAGATTTACAGGCCATTTGATCTCTGTGATACTACTTAACTGCCATTGTAGTGCAAAAGCAGCTGTAAACAATATTTATATGAATGGGCATAGTGTGTTTTAATACAACTTCATTTATACAAACAGATGGCAGGGCAGATTGGACCATGGGCCATAGATTGCCAACTCCTGAGTTAGAGGGTATCTATAAAACATAACTTAATGGTATTTATTACAATTAATGGCAAAACCATTTCTTAGGGAGAAACAAGACAAAATTTTCCACTGTTATAACTATGATTCACATTGCATTTGAAGTCCTAGCTAGTGCAATAAGGCAAGAAAAAGAAATAAAAGGTGCAAAGTTTTGAAAGGAAGAAATAGAACTGTCATTATTTTCAGAAAAAATAATTGTGTTTATAAAACACACAAAAAAACCTACAGGTAATTTTTTTAACAAGGAGAATTTAGCATGGTTCCTGCATACAAAAAGCAATATAAAAAATGTATTCCTGAGTCCCTCCAGGAGCGCAGCAGGAGAACGGCGCGGGCGCGCGCCGGCTCCAAGGCAGAGGCCTTAAACCCGAGAGCAGGGGAAACACAGGACTCGCCCGCGGAGACGCAGCGCGCCGGCTGGAGTCACAGATCCCGGAGAGACAGAGCGGGGATCAGAGCCACGCGGCACGGTGCGCGCAGTCCCCTAAATCCCGGCAGACCGTTTGGGAGAGCAGCAGGAGATCCGCGCGGGCGCGCCGGCTCCGAGGCAGAAGCCTGGAACCCGGGAGCAGGGGAAAAAGAGGACTCGCTCGGACAAGCAGTGCGCCGGGTGGTGACGCAGGTCCCCGAGAGACGCGGAGCGGGGATCTTGGCCACACGGTAGGGTGCGCGCAATTCCCTAAATCCCGGCAGACCCTTTGGGAGAGCAGCAGGAACTCCGCTGGAGCATAAGAGGCAAAGGCCTTAGCTTGAAACAGTGTTGGAACTGTGGCTTTGTTTATTTTTATGTTTTTTATTTTTTTTCCCTTTTTCTATTCTTGAACAGAAAGCAAAAAAAAAACAACCCAATAACTCACCCACTCCCACAAACTTTGTCCCCCGCCAAGACAGTCTTAAACTGACTCCTGAAGGGAACAATAGGGGCAGACTAGGAAGATATCCTTACCTGCAGGGGGTTGAGAATTTCCACCCAGTAAAGGCAGCAGAGTGAGACTACCCACCCCGCCCCCACCTTTAGGCAAGGCTTGGGAGGCAGGGCAGGTTCATCTGCTGAGGCACTAATTAACAGATTCTTAGCAGCAGGCTTTTGGTAGTGAGGAATTCTTTAATTCTCCACGGCTGTCAACCAAAAGGGTGCCCAGAGACACTCATTGAGCCTTTGGGGGTGCAGCCTGCCTTGGGACAGGCAAAAGCAAAAAGGCAGTGACTTTGTAAAAACCACCAATCACACGTCACAACCACACTCAAGTACAGCAAACCTGCAGTGCCAGGATCACGCTAGGCATCAGGTGGCCTACTGTTCCCACAAGACGCACAGGAATTTTTGTACAGCAGACAATCTGAAGAGAGCTTGGTGGACTTTAGCCTAGACCAGCACGGGTATTTTTGGTTTGTTTGGTTTTATTCTGTTTTGTTTTCCCTTTATTGGCTGCTTATCTTGGTTGTTTTTGGTTTTTATTTCTATTTCATTATAATCATATTGTAGTTTTTAATATAGGCATATATATATAGGTGTATATAGGTGAATATATGTCCATATATATGGGTGTGTAGACAAATATATATATATATATATTTTTTTTCCTTTTTTCTTTTTCTTTTTCTTTCTTTTCTTTTTCTTTTTTCCCCACCCTCACTTTCTCTCTTATTTTATTCATTCTTCTCACTGCTATACTTTTCCTCTTTTCCTTTTTTCTGCAAATTTTATTTTTTAAATTTTTCTTACTTTTTTATTATTATTTTAGTTTATTTTTATTTTTTATTTTTTAGGTATAGCTAATCGGTTTCTCATGTTTATTCTATTTTTTATTTTAGGATATTGTATTTTATTTTGTTTCCTCTTCTGTTATTATTGAGTATGTGGTTTTTGTTTTGTTTCTGTTTGGTTTCTTCATTAGTATGATTGATATTTCTGTACAAGTTGACTGTAGTTTGATGGTTGGTTGTTTTTAATTGTGCGAGTATTTGGTTTCCTTTGGTGGCTGCGGAGGTTGTTCTTGTTGATCTGTTATGCTCTAAAATCACTCTGCAGCAGTGGGTCCAAACAAACAGACACAAGAATCATCATACCCGGAGGCCAACTTTAGATAAAACCAGAGCATTTCTGGGTTTGACATACAAGAGTCACACCCAAAAAGAAGTTACTACAGGTACTAAGACCCATAGGGTCCAAGTTTCATCAGAGGCTCAATCCTCTCACAGCAGCTCATAAACTGCAGAAGCTGCTGATCCTCACAGCTAATCAATCTGGGAGTCAATCCCACCTACTGACAAACCAAAAGTAATCAAAACTAAAACTTCAACAAGTGAGGACGCACGACACAAGGAACACCTCAGATACAAGCACAAGAGAATAGGGAGACTGAGTAATTCAAATATAAAGGACACACACCATATAAGTTTACCCAGAAAAGACTGAGAAATCTGGGGGATCTATCTGTTATATTGAAGCAAACACAAAGAGTAAGCCAGAATGGGGAGACAAAGAAACACAACACAAATAAAAGAACAGAAGAAACTTCCTGAATCAGTGGAAATAGAGGAAATAGAGGTAACCAACCTATCGGAGACAGAGTTCAGAACACTGATTATTAGAATGTTCAAGGAAATTAATGAAAATATAAAGAAGGATAGAGAAATCATGAAAAGCAACCAGCTAGAACTTAAGAACACAATTACTGAATTAAATAACAAACTTGATGGAATCACTAGCAGACTGGATGAAGCAGAAAATCGAATCAGTGACTTAGAAGACAAAATAGCAGAGATCACCCATGCGGTACAACAAAAAGAAAAAGAATGAAAAACATGGAAAATAGTTTAAGAGAGCTGGGGGACAACATCAGACGCAATAACCTAAGGGTCATTGGAGTACCAGAAGGAGAAGAGAGGGAGCAAGGGATTGAGAATATATTTGAAGTAATAATGTCTGAAAACTTCCCTAACCTGGCAAAGGACATTGAAATACAAGCCCAGGAAGTGCAGAGAGTTCCAAACAGGATGATTCCAAACAGGCCCACTCCAAGACACATTATAGTGAAAATGGCAAGGGTTAAGGACAAAGACAGAATCCTTAAAGCAGCAAGGGAAAGGCAGCCAGTTACTTACAAGGGTACCCCCATAAGATTATCAGCTGACTTTTCTACAGAAACTTTGCAGGCCAGAAGAGAGTGGCAGGAGGTTTTCAAAGTGATGAAAAATAAAGGCCTACAACCAAGATTGCTGTATCCAGCAAGGTTATCATTTAAAATCGAAGGCGAGATAAGGAGCTTTGCAGAAAAAAATAAGTTAAGGGAATTCATTACCACCAAGCCAGCTTTGCAGGAAATGCTAAAAGGGCTTCTTTAAGTAGAAGAGAAAAACAACCTATGAAAGACTACGAACACAAATAAGAAAATGGCAATAAATACACACCTATCAATAATCACATTAAATGTAAATGGATTAAATGCTCCAATTTCTCTGACCACAATGCTATGAAACTAGAAATCAATTATAAGAAAAAATCCAGGAAGCTGACAAATAAATGGAGGCTAAACAATATGCTATTAAATAGTGAGTGGGTCACAAATGAGATCAAGGAGGAAATCAAAAGATACCTCGAGACAAACGAAAATGAAAACACCACGACCCAAAATCTCTGGGATGCTGCGAAAGCAGTCCTAAGAGGGAAGTTTATAGCAGTGCAGGCCTACCTAAAGAAGGAAGAAAAATCTCAAGTCAACAGGTTATCCTTACACCTAAGGGAACTGGAAAAAGAACAGCAAAAGAGGCCCAAGGGGAGTACAAGAAAGGAGATAATAAAGACCAGAGCAGAAATAAACAATATAGAGAACAGAAAAACAATTCAAAGATCAATGAAACCAAGAGCTGGTTTCTTGAGAAGATAAACAAAATTGACAAACCTCTAGCCAGGCTCATCAAAAAAAAAAAGAGAGAGGACTCAAATTAGCAAAATCAGGAATGAAAGAGGGGAAATGACTACAGACATCACAGAAATACAAAAAATTCTAAGAAATTACTATGAGCAACTATATGCCAACAAATTTGACAATCTGGAAGAAATGGATAATTTTCTAGAAGCATACAACCTTCCAAAGCTAACGCAAGAAGAAACAGAAAATCTAAATACCCTGATTACTACCAAGGAAATTGAATCAGTAATTGACAAGCTCCCAAAAAACAAAAGCCCTGGACCAGACGGCTTCACAAGTGAATTTTATCAAACATTCAAAAAAGAACTATCACCTATTCTTCTCAAACTATTCCAAAAAATCCAGAAGGTGGGAAGGCTCCCAAACTCTTTTTATGAAGCCTCTATCACCCTGATTCCAAAACCAGATAAAGACATCACAAAAAAGGAAAACTACAGGCCAATCTCCCTGATGAATATAGATGCAAAAATTCTCAATAAAATATTAGCAAACAGAATTCAGCAATATATTAAGAAGATTATACATCATGATCAAGTGGGATTCATCCCTAGTGCGCAAGGCTGGTTCAGCATCCGTAAATCAATTAATGTGATACACCACATCAACAAAATGAAGGATAAAGATCACATGGTCATTTCAATAGATGCAGAAAAAGCATTTGACAAAATCCAACAGCCATTTATGTTAAAAACCCTTAGCAAAGTGGGAATACAGGGATCATATCTCAACATAATAAAAGCCATATATGATAAACCTACAGCTAACATCATACTCAATGGGGAAAAGCTAAAACCATTCCCCTTAAGATCAGGAACAAGACAAGGCTGTCCACTTTCTCCTCTTTTATTCAACATAGTGCTGGAAGTTCTAGCCACAGCAATCAGACAACAAAAAGAAATAAAAGGCATCCAAATTGGCAAGGAAGAAGTAAAATTGTCACTATATGCAGATGACATGATACTGTATATAGAGAACCCCAAAGACTCCATCAAAAAACTATTGGAACTGATAGACGAATTCAGTAAAGTAGCAGGATATAAAATCAATGTTCAGAAATCAGTGGCATTTGCATATACCAATAATAAACTAATGGAAAGCGAAATTAAGAAAACTGTCCCATTTACAATTGCGTCAAGAACTATAAAATACCTAGGAATAAATTTAACCAAAGAAGTGAAAGATCTGTACTCAGAAAATTATAAGACATTGAAGAAAGAAATCATAGAAGATACAAATAAATGGAAACACCTACCATGCTCATGGATAGGAAGAATTAATATAGTTAAAATGTCCATACTGCCTAAAGCAATATATAGATTCAATGCAATTCCTATCAAACTACCAAGGGCATTTTTCACAGAAATAGAAAATATAATCCTAAAGTTTATATGGAATCATAAAAGACCCAGAATAGCCTCGGCAATTCTGAGGAATAAAAACAAAGTTGGGGGGATCATGCTACCAGACATCAAAACCTACTACAAGGCCACAGTAATCAAGACAGTTTGGTATTGGCATAAAAACAGGCACATCGATCAGTGGAACAGAACAGAGAGCCCAGAAATAAATCCAAGCATTTACGGACAGTTAATCTATGACAAGGGAAGCAAGAATTTACACTGGAGTAAAGATAGTCTATTCAATAAATGGTGCTGGGAAAATTGGACTGACACATGCAAAAAATGAAACTGGATCATCTCCTTACGCCTTATACAAGAACAAATTCAAAATGGATTAAAGACTTAAATGTAAGACCTGAAACCATAAAAATCCTAAATGAAAATATAGGGAGTACATTTGCAGACATTACCTGGAGCAATATTTTTACTGATACATCCCTACGGGCAAGGGAAGTAAAAGAAAAAAATGAACATATGGGATTATATCAGACTTAAAAGTTTTTTCACAACAAAGGAAACCATTAATAAAACAAAAAGGAAGCCTACTGAATGGGAGAATATATTTGCCAACGATATATCTGATAAGGGGTTAATATCCAAAATTTATAAAACACTCATGAAACTCAACACCAAAAAAACAAACAACCCAATTAAAAAATGGGCAGAAGATATGAAGAGACATTTCTCTAAAGAGGACATACAGATGGCCAACAGGCATATGAAAAAAGTTCAACCTCACTGGTCATTAGGGAAATGCAAATAAAAACCACCATGAGATACCACCTCACTCCAGTCAGAATGGCTATCATCAACAAATCAACAAACAACAAGTGCTGGCGGGGCTGTGGGGAAAAGGGGACCCTGCTGCACTGTTGGTGGGACTGCAGATTGGTGCAGCCACTATGGAAGTCAGTATGGAGGTATCTCAAAGAACTGGAAATAGAGCTACCTTTTGACCCAGCAATTCCACTCCTAGGTATTTATCCTGAAAAAACGAAGACACTTATTCAAAAAAAGTTATGCACCCCGATGTTCATAGCAGCACAATTTACAATAGCTAAGACTTGGAAACAACCAAAATGCCCGTCAGTAGATGACTGGATTAAGAAACTGTGGTATATTTATACAATGGAGTATTATTCCGCTATAAAGAAGAATGAAATCGTGCCATTTGCAATGATATGGATGGACCTAGAGACTATAATGTTGAGTGAAGTAAGTCAGTCAGAGAAGGACAAATACCATATGATCTCACTTATATGTGGAATATGAAAAACTGTATGAATGAGCAAAGTAAACAGAAACTGTCTCATAGATATAGAGGAAAAATCAGGGTTGCTAATTTGGAGAGGAATGGGAATGAGGGAGAAGGGGAAGGGATTAGACAGCAAAAATAGGCAACTACAATATTGCTACTGGGATAGGAAAAACAGTTTGGGGAATATAATTAATAATGTTGTAAATATTCTGTGGAATGTCAGATGATCATAGGTCTTGTTAGGGAGACCATTTCATGGATGGAGTAGAGGTTTGATCACTGCACTGTATTACTAAAGTGGAGGTGGTATACCTACTGTAATTGAATATATATAGATAGTCACGGGATGTGGATTATACTGTGGAAGAGAGTCAGAGGAAGAGTAATAGATATGTATGATATGGGGGGGTGTGGGGGTGTATTGGGGGTGGGGGTTTGTCACTTTGGGGGTAAAATGTATAACTATTGCACTGTGTTGTACACCTGAAACTATTGGGGGTGGGGGGATTGTCACTTTGAGGGGTAAAATGTATAACTATTGCACTGTGTTGTACACCTGAAACTAATTAAAAATAAAATAAAATTTAAAAAAAAAAAAAAAATGTATTCCTACAACAAATAAAAGATGGTATAAATACTATCAAAAATATAAAGAACCTAAGAGTAAATCTATGAAAATATATACAAGATTTCTACAGAGTTTATGAAATTAATTGAGAAACATTAAAGAAGACCAAATAAATGGAAATAGAAAACATGTCCATGGGTTGAAATCTCTATATTTTTTATGTCAATTCTCCCCTGCTGTATAGTTTTAATACAATTGTAAACAAAATCTCAACAGTTATTTTGTAGAGTTTAACAAGCTGATGCTAAGATATATACACAATTTCAAGAGGTCAAGAATAGACAGATGTCATATTTCTTGTTAGGGAGACCATTTCATGGATGGAGTAGAGGCTTGATCACTGCACTGTACACCTGAAGCTGAGGTTGTATAATATTGTATACCAACTGTAATTGAATATATAGATAGTCATGGGATGTGGATAATGTGGAAGGGAGTCAGAGGAAGTGTACTAGATATATATGATATGGGGGGGAGGAGTGGGGTGGCTAAATGGGGGAGGGGGTTGTCACCTTGAGGGGTAAAAAGTATAACTATTGCACTGTGTTGTACACCTGAAGCTAATTAAAAAAAAAAGAATAGACAAAATATTTCTGAAGAGGAACAAGGTAAGGGGACTTGATCAAACAGATGCACAGCTTATTTTAAAGCCCAAGTAAATAAAACAGTGTGCTGCTAACCCAAGACAGTGACCTTGGAAACAGACCACTTTGGTATGGTCACTCATAACAGAAGTAGCACTATCTGTTAGTAAAGACATAGCAGCTTTTTAAGTAAATGGTTCTGGGGAAATAGGATATCTTTGTAAGGTAAAATAAAATCATACCTATTCACACAATCTACTAAAATCAATCACAGATAGATTAAAGATCAAACTGAAAAATAGTAAAAATATAAATCTTTATAAAATAGTAGGAAAACACACCCATAAGATCTTAGGGTAGAGAAAGGCTTCTTAAATAAAACACAAACAAAATTATTCATGAAGAAAGTGACTAACATTCTTTCACATAACATTAAGAACATCTGCTTATTATATAAAGAACTATAAATAAAATGAAACTACAATCATAGAGAAAGATATTTGCAACATATCAACACAAAAAGATACTGGTATCCAGAATATAAAAACAATTCTATATATGGATTTTTTAAAGACAATATAGTAGAAAAAGTGAGCAAACGTTTAAATAGAGAAAATGGCAAAAAAATGAAAAGAGTCCTAATGGTAAATAAACATAAAAATGATTCTTAATTTCATTAGTAATCAGGGACATGAAAATTTCCATAACCATTAAATCCATCAGACTAACAGATTTTTTAAAATTAAAGTTTATTGGGGTGACAATTGGTAGCAAAGTTACATAGATTTCAGGTGTACAATTCTGTAATTCATCATCTATATATCACATTGTGTATTCACCACCCATAGTTCTCCTTCCATTACCATATATTTGATCCCCTTTACCTTCATCTACCCTGTCCTCCCCACTTACCCTCTGGTAACCACTCAATTATTGTCTATGTCTATGAGTTTTGTTTCTTCATTTGTTTTTCTTGTTCTTTTGTTGTTTTCAGTTCTATGCACCACATGTCAGTGAAATCATATGGTTCTGTGCTTTTTCCATCTGTCTTTTTTTTTGCTTAGCATTCTAATCTCAAGATCCATCCATGTTATTGAAAATGGCACTATTTCATCTTTTCTTATGGCAGAATAGTATTCCCTTGTGTAAGTTTAAATATACTGTGTTTTAGTAAAGATGTGTCTATGGGAACTTACAGATAACGCTGGAAAATTATTTAACACTATCCAGTAAAATGGAAGATTATATTCCTTTTGACTACAATTCCAAATCTAGAGAAACTGGTACACATGTACACTATAAAACAATCATAAAAATTTCTATAGCTGGAAACACAACAAATGTATCCCAACAATAGGACAGATACAAATTGTGGTATAACCATGTAATGAAATACTATACAGCAATAAAAATGAATCAACTATATGCAACTACAGCAAATACAACAGTGTAAGTATGTATCATAAATGTAATATTAAAATGCAGAAGAAAGGCAAAAAGGAATATATGCTTGCCTTCAAATAGAAATTTTTAAAAAAACAGCTAAAATAAAATGTAGTTTTTTAGAAATGTATATGTAGCTGTTAATGTTCTTTTCTTTATAGTTTTATGACAAAGTACCATAGAATGGATACCTCCAGGTCAAAGAGATGGGGATGTGATTAGAGAGGAACAAAAAAGTGTTGGTTGGGAGATCTTGAGAGCTGGTTATCATCTATTTCTTCACCTTGTGGTAACCATATAGTGTTCACCACAAAACTATTTGTTCACATGAAGAATATTTGTTTATTTTTATTATATATAAATGTTTATATATAATATATATATATATATACACACACACTATAATTACAGTAGAGAAAAAAGAAAACTGAAAAACAAGAGTACTATTTTTTTGGTGATTTCTAGGTTCTTGTTCACTGAAATCTTGAGTTTTCATTTTGTTGTACCAAATAACTACCATATATTTTTTTTTGTATATTACAGATTATGCTTTCCCTACTTAAATGTAATTTCTATACAACACTGTCTATAAAATATGAGCCCTGTAACAATGAATTTATAGATATTAAAAATTATACACAATACGCAGAATGGCAGACTTTCCCTATCCCTACCTTCCAAAGCTAGTTAAGATGAAAATCTGTCCTAACCTAAAGCATGAATAGACAAAGGAGAGATCAGTTTTTTGTTCATCTACCAAGAGATAAAAAATGTAAATGACAATACCACACATGATTTGTACAAATATTAGATGAATTGCAAATATACACAAAAGACTTAGAATAATCTAACAAAAGTGAATACTCAAAAATATACTATTCTTTTACATAGGTTTCCAATTTTTCCCCCCAAAATATTAATGTACAGAGGATATATTAAAACAGATGGCTTCAAAATAATGGTTTTAAATGCTGGATATTTATCCATTATTTAACTATCACTCCTACACACCCTATAAAAGGCAACTACAATTCAATACCATACTATGGTCTCAAGAATTAAAAATGGTATTAACAGATACATTACAAAAAAAACTGAAGTGGTAGTACTTTAAAAACACGGTTTCCATGAAACTATGTTAGTCTGACATTCTTCTGTGCCTAGCATCTCTCCTCTCAATTCTATTTTGAAACTTTTGGTCGTTTCCCTGATAGTAATGCCAATAAAGCCGCCAGTTGCCATTAATCTCAGTTCTATGAAGGAGTAAATCATTCCCACAGCAATTAAACAATGAATGCCTTAAATAAGACCAATTAGAACTAGTCTAGACATTTACCCTGTAGTTATTATGAGACAGGCTTGTCATAATCATTTCAACTTTAACTGGAAATTTCTTTAATAATTGCTTTTAGCAGAGACAAGACTAAAGATTTTGTTGTGGGAGTACCCAAATTCAGTAGGTTTTAAACTGAAATACTCCATCAAGAATTTCAGTTGTATGTCCGCCAAGCTTCCCTGTACCATTAATTTGTTTGCCCAGGATAGGACCTAAGCCTTGTCTTTTCCATTAATCTACCATGCACAACACACTGAAGTTTGTGATGGTACCAGCTCTTTTTCATATTTCCAAGCTTTTAATGCATTGCCTTGCAAAAACAAAGAAAGCTCACAGACAAGCGCTGTGATTTTTTTTTCTTTATTCTTTCAGGTAATCAACATTACATAGAAGACTGGTTTCTAGGTATTTTAATAACAACGTGGGCCTTTGTGATAATAAAAATGTCTGAGGCCTTCTTGCAATCAAATGTATCAGTTCTTGTTGCATATGTAATTTGTTAATACTATGAATGCATGGGTGAATTTTGGTAATTTTCAGAGGAAGCTTGAATAAATTATTTAATGAGTTACTAAAAGTTTTGCTGTTGTTATTCTTGTTGTTGTTGTCCAGTTTCATATGCCATATTTTACTCACCAAAAAAAGAAACAAAAACAAGACAAAAAAAAACACACACTTATTTCCACCCTAAGGAAATAGAGAAATAATGTAGTTATTTATCTAATGACTTGTTGGTAACAGCAAATTCCAATGTCTTCCATTTACGGATATACCAACAGTTTTTCTCACTAAGGTAATAAAGGGACAGAAAAGCCATACACATAGAAGGTGAAATTTAGTATTTTTGGCAGGGATTGGAAGAGAAAGCTTGATGAAACAAAAAAAGCCCTCCCTAAAAACCCAAGCAAAACCAGAAATGCTCTTAGGAGTAAGTGAATCCTGGGATTATGAAAGATCATGTTTTGATTTATTGCCATTAGTTAGACAGTTTTCAGTAAAGGCCATTATGATGAGGAATAATTTTGAGAATCTGCCCTGTATTTAAGCCAATCAAGCAGAATAGAGGGAGCACTTGGGTCAGCTGCAGGTACAGAACAGGCACAGGTATCCCCTACTCCACTCAGGATTGAGCCAAAACCCAAACAGGTGTCTAACCTTAGGTGTGAACCTAAGAGACTTCAAAATACACTATTTAACAATTACATAGCAACGGCACCAATTATGAGTAGACCATGGGTGACTAATCTGGATCCTTGAATGAGTACCAGAAGGTTCACAAAAAACTTAAATTGTAAGCAAAATATCATGCACACATACAGAAATATATAACACAACTTTGTAGAGAGAGAATAGATAGCACTGTAAACACACTTCTAAAATATACACAATCTTTCAGCATGTTTAATGTCTTTGCGGTGTGCCTCTCAGTTTATTTTGGATCCCATCAGAATAACCTATACCCATGCAGACAGAAGAAAATATTTCATTAGGATTATGTAACTAAACATTTCAAGCCTTTTTATTTTAGTTAAGAAAAAGTTTCAGTGAATTTTTTTTCATATAAGCATATCAAGCGCTATAAACAGTACACTTTAAAAATAACTAAGGAAACTATGTTTTCTTGAATTGTGATTTTTGCCAATGCAAAGAAATAGCTTGTATTTTCATCTATCATTATGGGCTGGTTACAAGAATTAGAAACATGATGTAATGATAGGAACATGAACTTTTAAAAATGGTTGAACCATACTCTAACCTTGTTCCAAGTCTGCTGTCACCCATCAGATCTTATTATGACTGTTTAAAATGTCTTTTGTAATAGCAGCATTTGAAGGATTTAAGATGAAATCCATGTTTGCATTATGTACATAATAGGGAGAGTGTGGAAGGTTAATAAATGTGTATTTCTCATGGAATTAAAAGACAGGGACAAATAGTTTTTATCAAGGGAAAAACAAATGAGAGGAAATATATATGAGACATGAATATAAAAAGTGATTGAATCTACTCTTGAAAATCAGTGTAGGCCTAGTAAAACAAGCCTTAAAAGGAATGAAATCTGCCTGCTGAAATATATCAGCCTATACCATCCGGGTGAAATGTCAATACAAATTGAAAATATAACCTGGCACCATTATATTTCATTCCTCTATGCCCCTAAAAATGAGAAAAACTGGGGGGGGGGGGGGATTGCATGCAAAAATATTCTAAGCTCCAACATTTTACAGCCACACAGTGTTACAAATATACTAAAGTCTAATCTGCTTTAATAGGTGTTGAAATACAGTTCACCTCTATATATCAACATCAACATTAATAAAGGGAAATAAATTACAGTGAATCTAAATAACTGAAAGGTCACATTGTTTAACCCTTATATGTTTAAAATACGATAAAAATACCATATTTATTACTTTGGGCAAATATGATAGATGAAGGCTCACCTCAGATCCTGGCCGGTACGCTCATGATTATTTTCTTTTATTCATTCAACATCATTCGTTCTTTCTTTCATGCCAGCGCGTGACAATAGAAAGAACTTATTCTTTGCAGTGAGGAAGACCTGAGTTGTAGTCTCAGAACCAGAATTTAATAATTGATCTTAAAAAGTAACTTAATGGCTCAACTTTTCCTTTTGTAAAATAGAAGTGACAATAGTTCCTTCCCAATCATTTAAGAAAGTTTGCTTATCAACAGGAACATGATTTCCGTTAGCCCATAGTTGTCACTGTCCTTTGATCTTCTTATTCCAACTTTGATTTCAAATTCATGCATGAAAAATACTCAGAACAAGGACTGACAATGGCCCTCAAAAAACCGGGACAACTAATGGTTAGTATAAAAATGGTCATAGTAGCTTATACCCGTGGATAATATCTTAGTCTAATGGTTCATCTTAAAAAACATAAATATCCTAAAACTTCAACCTGGACTCTTAAGAAGTGAATTGATTCTATTTGATATTTAAGAGTTAACAACAATGTAAGTCAAAGTTAAACCACATCTCTGTCAATATTTGGATTTTTTCACTGTAATTTACTATGATACCAATGGAAAATATGACTCATCTCTTATGTGCAAATTACCTCAGCAAACATGGAAGCAATTTACAACCAATCGTGATACATATTCAAATTTCACAATACTCTGTCATCTGTCATTGTCATCAAGGAGACCGCTTCTTTCATACTAACTTCTGTTTTGTATTTTAAAACTAACTACACAGTCACCGAACACATTAAGAAGAGAGCCTCTTAAAACATTTTGGTCTACAATGATGATACCAACATGGGCCAGTGAAGCAATGTCCTCCACAACTAGACTGAAGAACAAAAGGACAACAACTTGTCTGTTCCCCTTCCCCGGCTCCCCAACGCTGATCTCCTCCCCCAATTCCCCAATAAAATCTTTAAAAAAATTTAAAAAATAAGAAAACATTTTACTCTGACGGCGATAATACAGTGAAAGATTCAGTGTGTGGAAGATTAATTCCTCTTAATTGATGTCCTAAAAATTTTAATTGGTTTGACTAAACACTAATTATCAAAGCTTCAACCCTGTCTTTGCAAAACTTATTTCATTATTAATGTACCCATCTGAGTAATATCATGTAGCTCCCTACAAACAAATTGTTGGAAAATTCTTCATCAAGGGTACACCCCTAATAGTAATAAAGGCCATGTCTTAAAAACAAATGAAAACAGGGCATAGGAAGGAGGATTTATCCATTCACATGTCATCTTTTCAGAATTGATTTAATTCTTCATCTCCTGAGGAACTGAAGGTCGTATGGGTATTAACCTGGACTCGAGGGTTGCAAGTCACAGAAATTCAACCTAACTAGTTTAAGCACCAGAATAAACAGTGGGTAGAATTTTATTACTGTGGGTGGCATTTCATTACTGTGGTTGAGATCCTGTGCTATGGATTCTTATTTGGGAGCCATTCAGTTTTAGCTGTGCCATCTTTTTTTTTTTTTTTTAATTTTATTTTTAATTAGTTTCAGGTGTACAACACAGTGCAATAGTTATACATTTTACCCCTCAAAGTGACAACCCCCCACCCCCAATACACCACCCCACTCCCCCCCATATCATATATATCTATTACTCTTCCTCTGACTCTCTTCCACAGTATAATCCACATCCCGTGACTATCTATATATATTCAATTACAGTAGGTATACCACCTCCGCTTTAGTAATACAGTGCAGTGATCAAACCTCTACTCCATCCATGAAATGGTCTCCCTAACAAGACCTATGATCATCTGACATTCCACAGAATATTTACAAAATTATTAATTATATTCCCCAAACTGTTTTTCCTATCTCAGTAGCAATATTGTAGTTGCCTATTTTTGCTGTCTAATCCCTTCCCCTTCTCCCTCATCCCCATTCCCCTCCCAATTAGCAACCCTGATTTTTCCTCTATGAGACAGTTTCTGTTTACTTTGCTCATTCATACAGTTTTTCAGATTCCACATATGAGTGAGATCATATGGTATTTGTCCTTCTCTGACTGACTTATTTCACCCGAAATTATAGTCTCTAGGTCCATCCATATCATTGCAAATGGCACAATTTCATTCTTCCTTATAGCGGAGTAATACTCCATTGTATAAATATACCACAGTTTCTTAATCCAGTCATCTACTGACAGGCATTTTGGTTGTTTCCAAGTCTTAGCTATTGTAAATTGTGCTGCTATGAACATAGGGGTGCATAACTTTTTTTGAATAAGTGTCTTCGTTTTTTCAGGATAAATACCAAGGAGTGGAACTGCTGGGTCAAACGGTAGCTCTATTTCCAGTTCTTTGAGATACCTCCATACTGACTTCCATAGTGGCTGCACCAATCTGCAGTCCCACCAACAGTGCAGCAGGGTCCCCTTTTCCCCACAGCCCCGCCAGCACTTGTTGTTTGTTGATTTGTTGATGATAGCCATTCTGACTGGAGTGAGGTGGTATCTCATGGTGGTTTTTATTTGCATTTCCCTAATGACCAGTGAGGTTGAACTTTTTTTCATATGCCTGTTGGCCATCTGTATGTCCTCTTTAGAGAAATGTCTCTTCATATCTTCTGCCCATTTTTTAATTGCGTTGTTTGTTTTCTTGGTGTTGAGTTTCATGAGTGTTTTATAAATTTTGGATATTAACCCCTTATCAGATATATCGTTGGCAAATATATTCTCCCATTCAGTAGGCTTCCTTTTTGTTTTACTAATGTTTTCTTTGTTGTGAAAAAACTTTTAAGTCTGATATAATCCCATATGTTCATTTTTTCTTTTACTTCCCTTGCCCGTAGGGATGTATCAGTAAAAATATTGCTCCGGGTAATATCTGCAAATGTACTCCGTATATTTTCTTTTAGGATTTTTATGGTTTCAGGTCTTACATTTAAGTCTTTAATCCATTTTGAATTTGTTCTTATATAAGGCGTAAGGAGATGATCCAGTTTCATTTTTTTGCATGTGTCAGTCCAATTTTCCCAGCACCATTTATTGAATAGACTATCTTTACTCCAGTGTAAATTCTTGCTTCCCTTGTCATAGATTAACTGTCCGTAAATGCTTGGATTTATTTCTGGGCTCTCTGTTCTGTTCCACTGATCGATGTGCCTGTTTTTATGCCAATACCAAACTGTCTTGATTACTGTGGCCTTGTAGTAGGTTTTGATGTCTGGTAGCGTGATCCCCCCCGACTTTGTTTTTATTTCTCAGAATTGCTGAGGCTATTCTGGGTCTTTTATGATTCCATATAAATTTTAGGATTATATTTTCTATTTCTGTGAAAAATGCCCTTGGTAGTTTGATAGGAATTGCATTGAGTCTATATATTGCTTTAGGCAGTATGGACATTTTAACTATATTAATTCTTCCTATCCATGAGCATGGTAGATGTTTCCATTTATTTGTATCTTCTATGAGTTCTTTCTTCAGTGTCTTATAATTTTCTGAGTACAGATCTTTCACTTCTTTGGTTAAATTTATTCCTAGGTATTTTATAGTTCTTGATGCAATTGTAAATGGGACAGTTTTCTTAATTTCTCTTTCCATTAGTTTATTATTGGTATATGCAAATACCACTGATTTCTGAACATTGATTTTATATCCTGCTACTTTACTGAATTCGTCTATCAGTTCCAATAGTTTTTTGATGGAGTCTTTGGGGTTCTCTATATACAGTATCATGTCATCTGCATATAATGACAATTTTACTTCTTCCTTGCCAATTTGGATGCCTTTTATTTCTTTTTGTTGTCTGATTGCTGTGGCTAGAACTTCCAGTACTATGTTGAATAAAAGAGGAGAAAGTGGACAGCCTTGTCTTGTTCCTGATCTTAAGGGGAATGGTTTTAGCTTTTCCCCATTGAGTATGATGTTAGCTGTAGGTTTATCATATATGGCTTTTATTATGTTGAGATATGATCCCTGTATTCCCACTTTGCTAAGGGTTTTTAACATAAATGGCTGTTGGATTTTGTCAAATGCTTTTTCTGCATCTATTGAAATGACCATGTGATCTTTATCCTTCATTTTGTTGATGTGGTATATCACATTAATTGATTTACGGATGTTGAACCAGCCTTGCGCACTAGGGATGAATCCCACATGATCATGATGTATGATCTTCTTAATATATTGCTGAATTCTGTTTGCTAATATTTTATTGAGAATTTTTGCATCTATATTCATCAGGGAGATTGGCCTGTAGTTTTCCTTTTTTGTGATGTCTTTATCTGGTTTTGGAATCAGGGTGATAGAGGCTTCATAAAAAGAGTTTGGGAGCCTTCCCTCCTTCCAGATTTTTTGGAATAGTTTGAGAAGAATAGGTGATAGTTCTTTTTTGAATGTTTGATAAAATTCACTTGTGAAGCCGTCTGGTCCAGGGCTTTTGTTTTTTGGGAGCTTGTCAATTACTGATTCAATTTCCTTGGTAGTAATCAGGGTATTTAGATTTTCTGTTTCTTCTTGCGTTAGCTTTGGAAGGTTGTATGCTTCTAGAAAATTATCCATTTCTTCCAGATTGTCAAATTTGTTGGCATATAGTTGCTCATAGTAATTTCTTAGAATTTTTTGTATTTCTGTGATGTCTGTAGTCATTTCCCCTCTTTCATTCCTGATTTTGCTAATTTGAGTCCTCTCTCTTTTTTTTTTTTTTTTTTTTTTATGAGCCTGGCTAGAGGTTTGTCTATTTTGTTTATCTTCTCAAGAAACCAGCTCTTAGTTTCATTGATCTTTTGAATTGTTTTTCTATTCTCTATGTTGTTTATTTCTGCTCTGGTCTTTATTGTCTCCTTTCTTGTACTCCCCTTGGGCCTCTTTTGCTGTTCTTTTTCCAGTTCCCTTAGGTGTAAGGATAACCTGTTGATTTGAGATTTTTCTTCCTTCTTTAGGTAGGTTTGCACTGCTATAAACTTTCCTCTTAGGACTGCTTTCGCAGCATCCCAGAGATTTTGGGTCGTGGTGTTTTCATTATCGTTTGTCTCGAGGTATCTTTTGATTTCCTCCTTGATCTCATTTGTGACCCACTCACTATTTAATAGCATATTGTTTAGCCTCCATTTATTTGTCAGCTTCCCCGATTTCTTCTTATAATTGATTTCTAGTTTCATAGCATTGTGGTCAGAGAATACAGTTGAAATCATTTCAATCTTCTTAAATTTATTGAGACTTGTTTTGTGGCCTAACATGTGGTCTATCTTAGAAAATGTTCCATGTGCACTTGAAAAGAACGTATATTCTGTAGCTTTGGGATGAAATGCTCTGAAAATGTCTGTTAAATCCAGCTGGTCTAATGTGTCATTTAACGTCGCTGTTTCCACATTGATTTTCTGTCTGGAGGATCTGTCCATTAGTGACAGCGGGGTGTTGAAATCCCCTACTATGATAGTGTTACTGTTGATCTCTGTCTTTATGTCTGACAATATCTGTTTTATATATTTAGGGGCTCCTATGTTAGGTGCATAGATGTTTACTAGAGTTATGTCCTCTTGTTGGATCGATCCCTTCATTACTATGAAGTGTCCTTCTTTGTCCTTTGTTATATTCTTCAATTTAAAATCCATTTTATCTGATATAAGTATCGCTACTCCAGCTTTTTTCTCAGTACCATTTGCATGAAATATTTTTCTCCATCCCTTTACTTTCAGCCTGTATGAGTCTTTGGATCTGAGGTGAGTCTCTTGTATACAGCATATGCTGGGGTCTTGCTTTCTTATCCATTCAGCCACCCTATGTCTTTTGATTGGAGCATTTAATCCACTTACATTTAATGTGATTATTGATAGGTGTGTATTTATTGCCATTTTCTTATTTGTGTTCGTAGTCTTTCATAGGTTGTTTTTCTCTTCTACTTAAAGAAGCCCTTTTAGCATTTCCTGCAAAGCTGGCTTGGTGGTAACGAATTCCCTTAACTTCTTTTTTTCTGCAAAGCTCCTTATCTTGCCTTCGATTTTAAATGATAACCTTGCTGGATATAGCAATCTTGGTTGTAGGCCTTTATTTTTCATCACTTTGAAAACCTCCTGCCACTCCCTTCTGGCCTGCAAAGTTTCTGTAGAAAAGTCAGCTGATAATCTTATGGGGGTACCCTTGTAAGTAACTTGCTGCCTTTCCCTTGCTGCTTTAAGGATTCTGTCTTTGTCCTTAACCCTTGCCGTTTTCACTATAATGTGTCTTGGAGTGGGCCTGTTTGGAATCATCCTGGTTGGAACTCTCTGCACTTCCTGGGCTTGTATTTCAATGTCCTTTGCCAGGTTAGGGAAGTTTTCAGACATTATTACTTCAAATATATTCTCAATCCCTTGCTCCTTCTCTTCTCCTTCTGGTACTCCAATGACCCTTAGGTTATTACATCTGATGTTGTCCCCCCAGCTCTCTTAAACTATTTTCCATGTTTTTCATTCTTTTTTCTTTTTGTTGTTCTGCATGGGTGATCTCTGCTATTTTGTCTTCTAAGTCACTGATTCGATTTTCTGCTTCATCCAATCTGCTAGTGATTCCATCAAGTTTGTTATTTAATTCAGTAATTGTGTTCTTAAGTTCTAGCTGGTTGCTTTTCATGATTTCTCTATCCTTCTTTATATTTTCATTAATTTCCTTGAACATTCTAATAATCAGTGTTCTGAACTCTGTCTCCGATAGGTTGGTTACCTCTATTTCCTCTAGTTCCACTGATTCAGGAAGTTTCTTCTGTTCTTTTATTTGTGTTGTGTTTCTTTGTCTCCCCATTCTGGCTTACTCTTTGTGTTTGCTTCAATATAACAGATAGATCCCCCAGATTTCTCAGTCTTTTCTGGGTAAACTTATATGGTGTGTGTCCTTTATATTTGAATTACTCAGTCTTCCTATTCTCCTGTGCTTGTATCTGAGGTGTTCCTTGTGTCGTGTGTCCTAACTTGTTGAAGTTTTAGTTTTGATTACTTTTGGTTTGTCAGTAGGTGGGATTGACTCCCAGATTGATTAGCTGTGAGAATCAGCAGCTTCTGCAGTTTATGAGCTGCTGTGAGAGGATTGACCCCTCTGATGAAACTTGGACCCTATGGGTCTTAGTACCTGTAGCAACTTCTTTTTGGGTGGGACTCTTGTATGTCAAACCCAGAAATGCTCTGGTTTTATCTAAAGTTGGCCTCCGGGTATGATGATTCTTGTGTCTGTTTGTTTGGACCCACTGCTGCAGAGTGATTTTAGAGCATAACAGATCAACAAGAACAACCTCGGCAACCACCAAAGGAAACCAAATGCTCGCACAAGTAAAAAAAACCAATCATCAAACTACAGTCAACTTGTACAGAAATATCAATCATACTAATGAAGAAAACAAACAGAAACAAAACAAAAACCACATACTCAATAATAACAGAAGAGGAAACAAAATAAAATACAATATCCTAAAATAAAAAATTGAATAAACATGAGAAACCGATTAGCTATACCTAAAAAATAAAAATAAACTAAAATAATAATAAAAAAAGTAAGAAAAATTAAAGAAATAAAATTTGCAGAAAAAAGGAAAAGAGGAAAAGTATAGCAGTGAGAAGAATGAATAAAATAAGAGAGAAAGTGAGGGTGGGGAAAAAAGAAAAAGAAAAGAAAGAAAAAGAAAAAGAAAAAAGGAAAAAAAATATATATATATATTTGTCTACACACCCATATATATGGACATATATTCACCTATATACACCTATATATATATGCCTATATTAAAAACTACAATATGATTAGAATGAAATAGAAATAAAAACCAAAAACAACCAAGATAAGCAGCCAATAAAGGGAAAACAAAACAGAATAAAACCAAACAAACCAACAATACCCGTGCTGGTCTAGGCTAAAGTCCACCAAGCTCTCTTCAGTTTGTCTGCTGTACAAAAATTCCTGTGCATCTTGTGGGAACAGTAGGCCACCTGATGCCTAGCATGATCCTGGCCCTGCAGGTTTTCTGTACTTGAGTGTGGTTGTAACGTGTGATTGGTGGTTTTTACAAAGTCACTGCCTTTTTGCTTTTGCCTGTCCCAAGGCAGGCTGCACCCCCAAAGGCTCAATGAGTGTCTCTGGGCACCCTTTGGGTTGACAGCTGTGGAGAATTAAAGAATTCCTCACTACCAAAAGCCTGCTGCTAAGAATCTGTTAATTAGTACCTCAGCAGGTGAACCTGCCCTGCCTCCCAAGCCTTGCCTAAAGGTGGGGGCGGGGTAGGTAGTCTCACTCTGCTGCCTTTACTGGGTGGAAATTCTCAACCCCCTGCAGGTAGGAATATCTTCCTAGTCTGCCCCTATTGCTCCATTCAGGAGTCAGTTTAAGACTGTCTTGGCGGGGGACAAAGTTTGTGGGAGTGGGTGAGTTATTGGGTTTTTTTGCTTTCTGTTCAATAGTAGAAAAAGGGGAAAAAAATAAAAAACATAAAAATAAACAAAGCCACAGTTCCAACACTGTTTTAAGCTAAGGCCTTTGCCTCTTATGCTCCAGCAGAGTTCCTGCTGCTCTCCCAAAGGGTCTGCCGGGATTTAGGGAATTGCGCGCACCCTACCGTGTGGCTAAGATCCCCGCTCCGTCTCTCGGGGACCTGCGTCTCTGCCCGGTGTGCTGCGTGTCCGAGCGAGTCTTCTTTTTCCCCTGCTCCTGAGTTTAAGGCTTCTGCTTTGGAGCCCGCGCGCACCCGCGCGGTGCTGCTGCTGCTCTCCCAAAGAGACTGCCGGGGCTTAAGGGACTGCAAGCCCCCTGCCCCGAGGCTTAGATCCCCGTTCCGTCTCTCGGGAACCTGCCTCTCTACCCGGCGCGCAGCTTGTCCGAGCGAGTCTTCTTTTTCCCCTGCTCCCGGGTTTCAGGCTTCTGCCTCGGAGCGGGCGCGCGCCCGCGTGGATCTCCTGCTGCTCTCCCAAACGGTCTGCCGGGATTTAGGGGACTGTGCGCACCGTGCCGCTCGGCTCCGATCCCCACTCCGTCTCTCCGGGACCTGTGACTCCGGCCGGCGCACGCTGCGTCTCCGCGGGCGAGTCCTGTGTTTCCCCTGCTCCCGGGTTTAAGGCTTCTGCCTCTGAGCCGGCGCGCGCCCGCGCCGTTCTCCTGCTGCGCTCCTGGAGGGACTGCTGCTGGGGTTTAGGGGACTGCGCGCACCTTTCCACGCGGCTCCGATCCCCCCGCTCCATCTCTCCGGGACCTGCGTCTCCGCCCAGCGCGTGCTGCTTCTCCGCGCGTGAGTCTTCCTTTTCCCCTGCTCCCGGGTTTCAGGCTTCTGCGCTCCGCGGACCCGGTGGGCACAGAGACTGATCCCTGAACCGGGAGGGTGCAGGGACTGATCTTGCCCTGCGGCTGTGGGGCTCTGCACCCTGCTTCCTGGGGACCGCGGGTGCAGCTCGTACCTCTGCACAGTCGTCTCCTCTCTCTCCTCCCGCACTTGCCCGGCCTGAGCTTCTGCCTCAGACTGCAAACCAACGCGCTCTTGCTGAACTCTAGGTGGGCCGCGGGCCGCAGGGAGCGAGCCGGGGAATACTCACCGTGACTCAGCAGCCGCGGGTGCGGCTGCACCTCACGAGTCTCGCTGCCTTCTTCCCCTACTCGCCCGGCCTGCCCACCTTCCAGCAATCCTTGTGTGGAACTCTTAGTTGCTCTGTGTGATGAGTAGATGTCTCTTTGAAGCGTATTAGAAGTTCAAATTGTGGATATTTCCAGGGGAGATTTCATGGAGCCCTCCTCACAGCCGCCATCTTGCCCCTCCCTCTAGCTGTGCCATCTTTGAGGAGTGAATTAAGCTTTCCCTTCCTTAGTTCCTCTAAAATGGGGACAGAAATAAAAACTGACTAATGGAACTGTTGGGAGAATTACATGATTTAACACATATAAAGCACTGAGAAAACTGCTTGGCACATAAGAAATGTTCAATTTTTATTTTTTTTTCTTAAAGAGCAGAGGTGAACCTAATTTTCCAAAGAAATACAACCAGTGGACGAATCCTGCCATCAGGATTCACTTATTCTGTTTTTCTTCTTTCTATCTACATTCCAGTATTTCCCAAATTCAGGCCAATAGCTTAGCAACCAGTCTGACAGAGCCTCCTTTCCTCAGATCAATATAAAATATTTTAAGGAAGGATGCTGTTTGGCCCAATTTAAGTCATGTATTCATTCCTGGACTAGCCACTTTGCATGACCAAGATTTCCAGTTTACACCTGTTGTCTCAGCGTAATGACTAGTAGTGCACCTTTCACTCTCTAAAGTGTCCCAATTTCTATAACATTATTCACATAACATCTTTGCCAAAAGGTTTAATCTGAAGCTAATTATAAGGAAACAATCAGAAATATTGAGAATGTGGGCATCTTATAATACAATCATCATGGATGCTTCAAAATGTTAATGTCATAAAATATTTTGTAGAAGAAGAATACATGAGCTAAAACATAACCCCAAGAAATACAAGATCCCAGGGACTGAGGGAACACTTATAAAGGACATTTTATAAACAGTTGAGTGTGATGGCTGTACTGTTATCATAGCTCTCTTCCTGGTACAGGCTCCTTTTCTATGTAAATTTCTCTTACAAAAGGGTAACTTTCACCCTATTTTCAGAACTTCTCCTGTGTCTGCAGTTTCTCAGAATAACCAGCTCAAAATAATCTTCACACTAAAGAGGCATATGTTGGGGTGGCATATTCTGCTACCCTTTAATATGAACATCCCATTGGTAAAAATAATCCACGAAAATGGTATAGCTTCACTGTACCTTTGCCTTCCATTTTTATATATATTTAATACTCTCAAGCTTTCATCCTACAAAAAAAAAGCAAACAATTTTTAAATACAATTAGGACTAATAGAGACACCTATTCCCAACCCTCACTTATTCTGCCCAGAATTCAGAATTTTAAAATATGCTATAAGAAAGCCTATTGCTTTAAGAAAGTAGGCTCAATTTTATAATCTAAATAATCTGAAGCAAAATTATTTCATTACTTACACAATCCGTTCATTTACTTAACACTCTCAAATGCTAATGAGCATAATATGAGTTTAGATACTGTTTGCCTCTCTGTGGAAAAAGTTCAAGCAAAGAAAACAAAATCAAAAATGATTCCCAAAATAGGAAAAAAAGTCTTAAATCCAAACAAATGTTTATGCCTTAACATATTATTTCACAACATTTCAAGGAGAAGAAATGTTCAACAGAAATGAAAAGAAATTTTGTTTTGTTTTGTTGAAGTCCTACCTTATTATTAGGAAACCACTGAAACAGAAATCATATTTGCTTAATTCTTAGAAGAGATGAGTCATTACCTAGAGCAGAAGTAGGGAGGTACTAAAGGCCCTTGCACAAATCTTAAATGCAGTCAACCCCAATCTGCGCTAAATGAAATGGTGTCATTTCTAAATGAAATGGTCAAGATTTTAAAAGTCAAGGGAAGGTTATCTGGCAGAAGGCCTGGGAGAATCAAGTAAAGTGTAGAAAATGAACTTCCAGTTTCTAACATTTTAGTTTCATTTCTCTAAAGAACCAGATTCTTTTATGGTATAGGCTGTCCTTTCTTTATGATCTTAAATAAATCCCTTAGTTGTCCACAAGCAAACGTTCCCCATTCAAACCTTCTAAGTATCCAAAGCCAGTCATAACACACATGATACAGAGCTTTTTAATTCCTTGGAGGCAAGTAAATTTGAATTGAGGATATTATTACTGTCCCTATACCTGCTATATATTTTAAATAATTCCTGTAAAGGAATTTGTAAAAGAGATGTTATGATTTGAATGTTTGTATTCCCTCCAAAATTCAAATGTTAACTCCTAATATCCAGTATAATGGTATTAGGAGGTGGAGCTCTTGAGATGTGATTAAATCATAAGGACAGAGCCTTCACAAATGGGATTTGTGGCTTTATAAAATAGACTCTGGAGATATCCTTAACCCCCTTCCACCATGTGTGGATAATACAATAAGAGGTCTGTGACCAGGGGGAGGGCCCCCACCTGACTATACTGGCACCCTGATCTCAGATTTCCAGCCTCCAAAACTGTGAGAGATAAATTTCAGCATTTTTATAAGCCACCATTTTGTTGTAACAGCTGGAAAGGACTAAGACAAGAGATTTATTAGAAACGCATTGAGGTAAAGTCATCTACAATGAATAAAATAGTATTCACAGGAGTATTAGGCACAATTCTTATTGCCAACCAAGTTAAAGGGGTTATGAAATTTCAGAGCCAAGTGTTTCATCTGCCGATTAGGTAACATTACCTCTTGTCCTTATAATTATTGCTAACAAGTGTACATTTAAGTTTAGAGGATGACACAGAAGAGAAATATGGCTACCAAGATAATCAACACCAACAGCCAAATAAACCTTTAGAGGTGTTGCAAAGGACTACAAGAACATTATAAAAAGAATCATCACGAGCAACCCTATTGTGGTGCTGCATATTGTTTATCATTTGATCTGGGAGGTGGTTGCATCTACAACACACATGTGTAAAAATATATCAAGTTATACCCTTGCATTTGGTGCAGTTTACTGTATAAATTATATCTCCACATATTGTCTCAGTGGCTGTAAAATCTACATTTTTTTTGGAGGTCAGCCCTTTGGTTATTATAACAGTTAAGAGGACATGGCTTTTACACACCCAAGACATTCATGTTAAAACTGTGTAATGCTCTTGAGCAGAGATGTATCTTCCTGTTTAATCAAGGCTCACATAACCAGGGCCAACATTTTACTTACAAGTGAGCAGAAAAGTCATGTGAGTTATGCCAAATGATTACTGTGCCCAAAATTCCTTTCCACCAACCCCGCCACCCTGACAGAATCCTAGCAATGACCACTCCTAATCAAACCTTTGGGTAAATGAATGGAACTATTTTAATAAAATGCAATTTATTTTTAATGCTGGTTTTCTAAAGTCCCCTAAAAGAGCTTCAAAGGAGTGGAACTCAGGCAAATCTTCATTCATGTATTTAAAAAATTCACAGTATGGATACTACTCATGAAGGATAGGCCCAAATGCCATATCAGGATGTTGGCTGCCTGCAGAAATGGGAAAAGTGGTGGAATGGGAGGGAGGAAAGAGGCAGAACTCAAATTTTTCCTGCCACTCAGTGGAGTGATTGTTCAAGTATTAACAATGCCACCCTCAGCACCAGGTACATGCTGGGATTTTGAGAGTGGGATGGGTGGAAAAGGGCAGGGGAAAGGAGACAAAACTACTTTCCAAAAATGAATCAACCCCAGT